>OY728143.1:1457550346-1459950346 GCA_963277665.1 Viscum album
TGAAGAAAAACACACAAAATATAATTTATCATTAAAATCAGTCTACAATTTGAGAGAAAACAAAAAAAAAGATATAATGTTGAACCAATAGTGATCAATGAGAAAATGTTAGAGACTCAAAAGATGTTGGGGATAATAAAGTTGATACTAAAATTTAATAAAGGATAGATAGTTGAAGTAAGATATATCATATAAAAAATTTAAAAATTTAATGTGAGGAATAAATTATCTAATAATTAATAAAAAAATACATAGACATAAAAATAGTAAGTCAACATTGAAACAATTCATCGTTAAATATTACAAATTATAGGAAAACAAATATTAAAAAAATGTTTTTGAAGTAATATTTATTTTTTTTAAATGATAATAGAATCAAATCCTTTCTAACATATAAAAAACATTTTTAATATGTAAAATATGTATTATTATTATTCCATCACATCTCATGTTTTCATATATATATATATAGAAAATATAAAGAAAAAAGAGAGGGGTAAAATATTTTATCCACTAGTTTAAAATATATATAAATATAATAAAATATTTTCTTATATACCAATTCATGAAAAAACTAATCATAATATCCCCTAAAACATAGCTATGGTTAATAACAACCATTTAACAAATTTATGGCTACCAAATTTAACATTCAATAAAATCATTATCAATGTTTTTGAAATAGTATCATCCTTAGAAAAATTTATAAGAGCACACTATCTAGAATAAATTATATCATATGAAAATTATTATATAGACATGAATATATATTTATATATATATATAATTTTTCATAATTAACCAAATAAATAAACTCTAATAGTGAAAATTTGAACAAACTTATCATTATTAAAATTGAACTATAGAATAAAATTCATCATCCAGAAGAACTTATTTCATGTCAATATAAATATAATAAACTCAAAATATGTGGTATACAATGAAAAAATATCTATAATATAGATTAAATGACACCACTACCCTATAAATGAGATCAAATTTTCTAAACATGACTTACCCAGATCCATTTAATCATCTATATCTTAATATATAAGGACATAATTTATACGATTCACATTTCCAAAATACAATATCACATCAAAATATCAAATTTCTATTTATAAATATACTTCAGTACTGAATAATATTTTTTCAACATTTTGAAATATTATTACTTTTAAAATCTTAGTTTGAGATATATAAGGTATACTACATACCAATGAAAAATTAAAACAATAGAAGATAAATAAGTAGAATATGGAATGTATATACTCTCCCCATTCATTATTAGATGGTGAGTACACAATAATGAGAATAATAAGAAATAAAAGAGGATTAATATATAAAATATCTATATCTATATTGAATAACTGAAGAGAATTTTCATAATATCTCACCTCATATAATAGAAATTTCATTGACTTTATCATATGAGAGTTAAACTTGAAAACAACTATCTTACCCCTGTTATATATTTCATATCATAATGAAAACCGATCTTTGACATCAATTAGTAAATTATATAACCATAATGGATACTAATAATTCAATATTAATTTTAATAAATTCATTATTATAAAATATATGTAAAAAATTATTATTATACCCATAATTCTTATTCCATTCTCACACATCATCATCATCTAAATAAAATATTCATTTGATGTTTTCTATAAACCTTTATGAATATTTTAAAAAATAATCCACTAAATCATAATGGAGGAAACCTATATTCATATAAATAACAAAAAATATGAACTTCAAACTGAAAAAAAATAAAATTTTATCTAAAATGGTATAATAATTGAAAATAAACAAGAAAACAAATACAATATCAAAACATGTCATACAATAGAATCATTTAAACATTAAGAATGTTGTTTATGATGGAACTAAAATAGATTATTAATTTTCAATATAATAATTCCAATTATATTGAAAACCATTATTATTATATAGTATATTTACAATAACTTCATTTTGGTTTTCATAAAATGATGATATGTAATCATTTTTTTATCTAAAAACCATTATTTTTATTCATATAGAATCAGTATATCTCAATATTAGGGATTCAACAATAAAATTGGAATATAAAATCATTAAATGAATAATTTGTTGAATAGGTATGTGTTTGGATTTTTTATTTTATCGAATGATTTAATGACTAAAATCCTATAAAAAATATCTCTAAGAAGAATTAAAATCTCTATAAACAACTCCACCAATAGGCTCACTAATAATTAATATAATATATATGATGGATATTTAAAATCATTAATAACTAGTAAGGAGTTATAATGTAAAATAATATTAACAATATCAATATATTTTTAATATATATATTTTATATCCTAATTAGTGTCTGCAATAATATGCTTATCAATAAATTATATATTTATCCTTCTGGAAAGAATCATAAAAAATTATTATAAAAATATATAATCTTGAAAATTATGTCCACATCTAAAATTAATAATATTTCTTATCCAAAAATATTATATTGATATATTTACCATTACCATAATAGAAGATTAATTAAATTAAAAAATATCTATGTCATTGTATTTGACTATTTTCTAAAATTAAATTGTTTATGTGTATCGGCCTTCAAAATTATTTAAAGTAGAAAATTGATAATATATTTAATAGTGAAAAGTATCCCAATCCAAAATTTTTATGGAAACATGAATTATGAATGTATGAATTAAACCAAATACATCAATGTTATGATAATCTAGTGAGATCTGACATTTGAATATTGTGTATTATGTGGAATGATTTAATATCATTAAATTTATTTCATACAATTCTCAATAAAAAGGCTATGATTCATACCAATAACCCAAATTGTAAATAAATATCCAAAAAATACAAAAATACTATTAAGTTATAAATTTATATTATATAAGTGGAATGAAAAATTATTTTACCAAATCTCGAAATTTTTAAACTAAATGAAAAAGATGACATAATAGAAAACTACCATTAATTATGTAAATGGAAAATCAAATGTACTTTAACTGAAATAATTCAATTCAATATGAATATTTTATTTCTATTTAAACCCAATACCATATCTTTGATGTGAATTTAAATTTTTTATAAACATAATTCTTATATAAAATAAAAAACAATTTCAATATAAAAAATTTATTCTTTTATTTATTAAAACATAACCATTTTGTGACATAAATTATAATTAAAGAACCATATTAAATATTTTATATATAATAATACATTCCTAATGATCAGAAGCAATTATAAAAATGTGAATCTATTTTAACCATAATTAATATAAAATGTTATTTATAATAGGTTTCTTTCTAGTATTGGTCTCTAAAAAATACTTCTCATATCAATATATTTTTGTGGAAAATCATTAACACAATTTAAAAAATAATCATTTCTTCAGTTATACGATGTATATAATTCCATCTATGATACCACCTGAACTAAATCACCAATTATAAAAATACAATTAGAATAATAAAAATTAATATTTAACGATTCGTAAATAGTAATGAACTCCCCGTATTATTAAAAATACATCATCATATCTATTACTAACATTTTATTGATTTTTAATCATTTTATTTTCTATTTAATATTGGTAAAAAGTATTTTTATCTTCTCATTTAAATCATAATATTGAATCTAATTTTTTTAATTCCTCCTTCATTTTGATTAAATGTTATATCTAACTAAAATAAAATTTCATTGATTACCTTAATAACATATCCCCTTGTTATTCATGACAAAATATTTTTAGGAAGAAATATGTTTGATACCCCTCCAAACTATTCATTCAAAATTATTGATTCATTAAATATTTTCATCACAGTTCTATATAGAGGGGATAATTTATATATAACATGTATCTTATAAAAAAGAATTAATATTTTTTGATGTAACCAAATATTCAAAAAATTATTCTTAATGGTATGACATATTTTAGATAACTAACAAATATAGCATTAATATACACTCAAATAATAATAAATTGTTGTATCTTTTTTCAACATCCAATTCATATACAATTTTGAATAATTAATTTATTATTTATATGGAAGAATTATTATTTTTTAAATATTATACAACATTATTATAGTATGAATGATTTTTAACATGATTAATCACCATGTCTTCAATCTAATGATTTTTACAACTATATACCACTTTATACACAAACACACAATTCTCAATTTTTGTTTTCATTGTATTTCAGGTAATATTCAATGAAACATGATTCCATTTGATACCAAATTAATATTTTAATTTTAATAAGTATATAAAATAATTTGTATCGTTCTGTTAGAAAATCATACTTAAATGCACCTCTATAGAATAAGAACATATTTTAATGTTATGATTACATATATTTAGGAAGGGATAGTGGTCTAATGAATGGATGAACAATGAAATATTATTATTACTCCCTATAGTATGTTTAAAAAAAAATATAACACTAAATGACCCCAAAATACTTTCATTCTAAAATCTTTTGAAAAAATATTTTGATAAATTTAAAAATCGAAATATTTGATTGAAAATCCATCAGAACGGGTGAAACCACATTACCCATTAATAATGAGAGGCTACACAATAATTAATCATAAAATTCATAGATATCTAAAAGTTATTACACTTAAAAAAATTATAATTACAAACAAAATATATATTTGAATATACCTAATAATTGTTTTCTAATAAATATATTCTCTAGTAAGGAATAACAATAAAATGATCTCGTAATACATATTAATGGAACAAAAAATTGATAATAAATTGTTTAAATATAAGGAATATAATATAAATTATGGTACTCAATGATAGTATAATATTTCTAAAATGTCATCATTATTACATGAAAATAATGAAATTATTGTTATATCTAAAAAACATGTTGTATTTAATACCTTTAAAATGTCAAAACATACTTTATAACCTCTCTAAATTTCACAATGGTACATATCATTAATTTTCTGCATTAATTACTTATTTTGGAGCATATAATGTTTTCTGTTAGAGGTAGGGATTTCTTTGGTGTGTTTAAGGCTTGTTCAGATCATAATGCCTTGAAATTTTATGGATCATTGTAGTCCTTAAGGATAAGAAACCCATTTTTTCCAATACATCATAATATCTATAACATAGATTATGTTAGTTATAGGGGATAAGTGTTCGACATAGTTTCTATACAAATGTGTGGAAGGGGTAGCACTCCCTTTTAGGGTTGCAAAACACCCTCGAAATTGGACACCACCAAATCTAGGGCCTGGTCAGCCAAAATATGTTCTTATCCTGTGTGGGGTGCCCCTTTGAGCTGAACGGGGCCCATGTTCGGTGCACGGTTGGGCTAACCATGCATCCAAACCATGTTCCCATTTCATTATTGGTTATTTTAAAAAACATACACTGAATTTTTTGATGTTAAAACCCATATATATACATCATTATTCAGTAGATTTCCTCTCCTAATATCCTCCCATATGCTTCCCTTCATAATCGCATAGGGATTATGTTGTCTACCTCCAACAGAAACCAAATACTTTATTGATGGAATCATAAAAATGTTGTAGACAATATCTACACTTCTCTTTCTTCCTATTAATGTTTCCATCTATCGATATTATACTATTTAGGTGAAAGCATATTTCCAATTTTTCATGGAATTTGAATTTTATTCCAATAACTCTCATTATATCTTCATTCAAAGGACAACAGTAGATGAGGGGAAAATAGGAATAAGGTAGGTGGTGTAGTCTTTTCCTTCATGTTTCGGTTCATTATATATCATGTTTCACTATTCTACACACCATGCCCTAATGGTGACACCTTTATTCTGATACATAAATTCAATATACCTATTCACAATTCCTTTTACAGGCCTTACTGGTGGTGAATCAAATAGTGGATGACTATACTAAATAAAAACACCCTTTGAGTGTGTTTTTACTTGTTCTACATTCATTGATACTCCCCTATGGGTGTTATAACTACATGATACACTATATTCCCCTATTATATATTATGAAGCACATCTTGATATCTGACCCACAATGAATTGACTCCATGGTCTATTAAATTAAGTTCTTAGGGTGGTTATCCATGAGACAAGACCTAACATTTATATATTAAATGATCTTCTTTTATTTTTAAATAATTTTATTAATTATTTATTTCTTAATAGAACATTTTCTCCTCTAAAACTATACGCTTACCTAGTTTCAAGTTTGATACAAGTGGTGTTGACTTAAGGACCCCTTGGTTATTTTTTTAAACGACCTGTAAACATGATAGGAATGAAACTAGTTATTACAGGGATTGGTCCTCCCTGTGTTTTTTGGCCACTAGGTGAGTGGAATTAGTTCTATATGGGAGACCCCAAAGATGAGCTCTATATTGAAATTGTTGTACCATTCCATGAGCGATACATAGGCCACTATATGAAATACTAGGGACATTTCTGGAGGTTATTTCTTGATGTTATCACACTAGTCCTATAGTGAGACTTTGAATATCATTCATGGGTTACCTTGGCAAGAATATGGCGGAATTGGTCAAATACAGAGTCCTCAGTCAGGTGTATTAGTTATTTATTTATGTCATGAATTTATTATTAGTTGAACACTATTAATTATATATTGTATGAATTAAAGTAATCTAGAACCCATTGTTTTTTTCTTACTGACTATATATCACACCCTTCATCGGCAACCATTGATACCCAAGAAGTCTTCCTGACATAAGGTATAGATAGTAGGTTTTATCCATCATTTTAGGATTTTTTATCATTTATAGTATAGATTACGAGAGCGTAGGACTAATCCTATACTTATAATTATATTAGTAGTTTTTTTTCCATTTTTGTATTTTTTAGTATGTAGTATATGAATCAATACCAGGTTTCCCATGTGATTTTTTATATAGTTACATGAGTTATTAATTATCATTTTCTATATATAATACTATTTAGTGTCCAATAGTTGTTTATTTTCCATCCATGATTATTTATTATGGTTACACTACTATATTTCTATGATACATATTTTTCAATGTAAGGTTATGAGAATGTTTATATAGTGACTGCTTCCATTTGTGGTTGGATCTAAAGTAAAGAACATTGACATCACTTTGTATCCCCATGGAATGGGAAAAAGATATATATTGTTATGAGATTCTATAATCATATATAAATCAAGATAATATATAAGGGACATCGGTTAATGGATAATGAATTGTGTGAATAAATATTATATGTAGTTATTGTATATAAGTAGGGAAGGGGATGTCATCACATTTTGAAAAAAATAGCGGGTAAACTCCTATATATTGGTAGAAAAATTACAAAGATATAGATATCATTCCACATTTTATAACACCATGTATTGTCCAATCAATGTTGTTAAATGTCTTATGTGATAGAAAATTCCACATACTATTTTAATAACTGAGAGGATGAGGTACCCTTATACCGGTCGTGGAAAATAATGATACACTATAATGTTTCCCAAGGTCCACAGACCCAGGAAACATAGCATAATTTTTTCATGGGAATGAAAATAGTCCCTACAGTCATTGAATCAATTATTTTCTACCGCATTTTATTTGAAAGCATTATTTTTGTAAATCCAAGAGAGAGTGGTCTTGGATTTTCTCTTAGGCTAGCCATTATTGGTTTTTAGTGAAGAATGTTCTGTTCAATTTCTATTTTAAAATTTATCAATTTTACTGAGATGAAAAAGTGAACATGCAAGAAAGATGAGACTCAAATGTTGTTTTGGGTTCCATTTTTGATTTTTAAACCTTGGGTGTATTGTTTATATTTCAATTTTATATTTATGGTCATGTAAAAGATCTTGATTATATATTAAATGGGCATATAGCTCAGACCACCAGTTACTCTATTTTGGGGCCTTCAATATTGTACTTCTTTATAATGTATGTTGCATTATTATATCCTAGACCATTTTCTATGGTAGTTCAAGATCGTGATGATCAGCCAAACTATATGTGTATTTTATGTTATTCTTACATTCACTATATATTGTTGTAGTTTAATCACTCCTAGATCAAACCATATATTTTCCTAGTGAATTATAGCTCAAACATTCAATTTTTACTTTTTATGATCTTTTAGAAAAGAACATATGATTATATTGTTTAGGTTCTTCTAGTCTAGAACACCTGTTGATGTTGTGTAGTGTCATCTAGCATGGACAATATATTATTTTATTTTAGGTTCCTCTATACCCATTAATTAGTTAAAATATTTTATGGTCTTCTAGATTATATAATTGGATTAAATTGTTTATGGCATTCTAATTCATTCCATATATTTCTATATATTTTCATCTTACAGCTTAGACCATATATTTTTATAGTTTATGGTCTTTTATCATGGACTATATGTAACACCCCAAGCTTATACGATACGCTTCTCTTTGAATAATGTGATAGCGCGTGGTGTACGCAACACCGAGTTCTAACACACCATAACCAATCAAACTTGCCATTATGAATAGTAATACCTATTTTTTTGAAATTATATATATTATATATTTCAAAATGGACTTCATTTTTGGATTCGGAATATCGAATTTAGCCTAAGGGGAAATTTTGGCACTTTTCGTATAACTTTAATATTTTGATGAATAGTAAAAATTACTAAATTTTAATTAAAAACGACTTTTTTAATCAAAATAATTAATAGTCATAAATTATAAATTTGTGTGGTTTTAAAGTATATTTAGACTATATTTTTACCATTTAATTCAATTTTTTTCATTGGAAATAATTTTACAATTAAACCGGACATAAACAAGTGTCAATCTTTTGATAGTTATTATCTCTTAAAAACACGCTTTTTGTTTTAACAACGGGAATTAATTTTAAATTAATTTCTTCCACTTCCGTGTTTTGAATTTGGAAAAATGGATTCCATATTTGGAATCAGGATGTTCAAATTGTGTAAATAGGTATCTTTAATTTTTAGACATTTTGAATAATTACTGCGGTAAATAATTTATTTACCATGGTTAAGGGTAAATACGGTAAATAAGGGTTAAAACAATAATATTATAATAATACTAAATTATCCTAAAACGTGTCCTAAACTTATTGGTTGATACATGTTCGATCATAGACATCATTAGGTCGATTTCGGGACCCCATGGAGCCACTTGTAGGTGATAGGGACACTTTATTTTAATTAAGTTAAAATGAGTACAAAAATGACACAAGCATATATCATTTAGGAAAATAATTTTTACATAGGGTTATATATGTTGGAATTTCGACTATAAATATTCATTAGAAATATAAAACGATTTACCACATAATTATATTTTATTTATAATTTTTAGACATTAAATAATTTAATTTATTTATGACACAATGATGATGCAGTAATTAGCATAATAGTGAAAAATTAAAATAATTGATATTATAAATACACAAATCCGTAGAATTTCAGACTTTTATGAATTACACTAATTTTCTATGTTAATATGAAATTTTAGGAATTATTTAATTAAATTTTTTCAAAGTAATAATTCTGTTATGAGTTTCACAAAAATCAACTATTGAATAGTGTCAAAATTGACATGAGTTTTTAAAACAAATATTATATTATTAATTGATATTAAATTCCTAAAAATCTAAGTTTCGGCCAAAAAAGATATATTATTATAGTTTTATCATTAATGGACCACTTGGGGGTCTCTTGGATGTATATGGTACGTTTATTAACCATATAATATAAATATATAAAGAGACATTGTAAAAGTGAAACTAATTAACTTAGAGTTACTACTTAAAAATAAGGTTAATATCAGTAACCAAACCTGTCTAAATTCTATTGGTTGAGTTGTTTTCGACCTATCCCCACCTTCAACTTTAAATATTCAACTTTTGATCCATTAGAAACCGAATATGAATTTATTATAAACTAATAATTCTAGCTTTTCCAAAGGTGCCCCTCACCACTCTTATAAAAGGGCACACCTCCTTCTATTTCCTTCACACCTTCAAAGCCTTCTGGTTCGGTCAAACTCTGCCCATATACTCTCCAAACTTCCCTCACTACATCTTAGAGGCCTTATTTTGATCAGAAAGCCAACCTATGGAAAACTTATGATCAAATCAAAATGAAGAAACCGAAGAAGTGGTAATGATTTCACCACCCTTTTCCAAGTTCATTTCTTCTTCCACTTCTTCTTCCTTTGTTGTTACCATTATAAAATAATAACTCCAGTATCATATAAATACTATGATGTTATTATAAATATGGTACAACCATAATCAGTATTCTATCCACCCTTTGAATAACATGTCACCATACGTGCGTTCGTACGGCTTACCGTCTCCACGTCGTGGTGTAATTGTTATTCAATATATTATTATTTGTATGGGTATAATAATGATGTGTAACTCATGTAAATAATAAATATACCATGTTAATGATTCTGTATATATGATATACCATCCATTTATAAGTTATTTTAATATCAAAAGAATGATATTGTCGGTCGTGCATACGTACGGACTATCGTCTCCACGAACGCGATGAGATTCATTCTCCATCGTATCCATTAAAGTATAATTATCCTTTTATGATTTAAAAATTATGTTAAAAGACTTGATATCATTCTGGATATGAATAATATACAACCTATCCATTACAAACATGGCTCATGTAACAAAACATTTAAATGAAAACGAGTAAGTTAACACCTGAAATGATGATAATATTAAGATATTGTTAACAAATCAATGTTAAATGATCATATATGATATCATATGAATGTATATGATTCTTGTATAATTTAATAACAATTATTTCACTATTATACAGAAGGTTAACCTACCCCATCCAAGAAAAAGTACAAGGTAAGGGTTATTTCACAATCTCTTCATTATCCGAGGTTGTTTATACGTAATAATCTACTGGGATCTCTTTATCATCCACATCCATGTTTCTTAAAAATGTATTTGAAAACATTTTTTACTATTTAATAGAATATGAGTTAAAGTCATTTATACCCCTTTTTACTTTTATAAGTGGTTTATAAAGGAATCTTTTTGTCATTTTCAAAACAAGGTCCTTTTTATCCTTTTCGACAGAATTAAGGTAAGAATGTTTTTTTTAACTTATACGGCAGGTGCGGCTTTTTTCCGCCATTATAAAATCTTCAAAGCTTCCCTTACAAGATTATAAGAATATTCTCAAATAAAATGTTTTATTTTATATGTCTCTTAAATGATTTTAAAATAAAAAGAGATATTTCTCTAAAAAGAGTTTTGATTTCATCTATGTCAACATCCTTTGTTGGATTTTATGCTTATGTGAAGATGATTTATTATGATAAAAACATCTATGTTGTATTAAAGGTTTTGTTATATGTTTGACTGTGGATGTGCTATTTTTATACCCTTCATGTTTTATGGAGAAAGTATTGACATTTCGTATGCTAGTATTAATACGAATGTTTATGTTGTGTTTAAACCTTTTCATATTGGAATGCATTGGACTTAATATGTGACGGGTGGAGCCCGCTATAGCTCCTCGATGAATCAGTAGGTCTCATGAGACAAACTACTGTCTTGGCATAAGGCCTTGACAAAATATTATTTGTAGTCTTGGCACGAGGCCTTGGCTATGTGGTTATGACAGTCTGGCATTATGAATTCCATCATTATGAAAGTGGTTATTGATATTGCATGTTATTATTCGATTAGTAGAATATCCATTTGAATAAGTAAATGGAATTATTTCGTTTTACTTTTTCCATACTATGTTGAAGTTTTAAAAAGATTTTGTTTTAGTTATACATTGCCTTAAATTTTTATGCTTATTTTTGAAAGTTTTCGCTATATTGTTATCCTTACTCGGCATTTGTGCTCACCCTTTTTCAATGTTTTATTTTTCCCAGGATGTGAAGAAGTAAGTTATGAATGACCTGCAGGGATAGAATGTGGGGATATGAGTGTGGAATATGGAGACAATGTTGTTGTAGTAGTTTTTCACTTTGTGATGTAATGTAAAACTTTATGAATATATCTATTGTTTCCAAGGCTACTAAACTAATCGGTATTTCGAGATTTTATCTTTCTTGTGATCACGACAATGTAATGTAATAATTCCCCGAATCTAGGTAACTAGGGTCGGGGCGTTACAGTTGGTATCAGAGGAAGTTTAGTACAAACCTTGGAAGCTAGATTTAGATAAACTCTGATTAGAGCACGTAGAACTAAGATGAACTTTGAGGATTAGTATAGAAGAACTTTCTAGAATTCTGGTATTATAGAGATTTTGTGAGTTTTCTGAGCAATACATCCCTATCTGGATACGAGCTGGCAGAGGCGGCTCTAGCACAGATGTACATAGGGGTAAAACCCGAAAACACCGCTTTGAGCTAGACTCGAACGGGAACTGGTACACGACAACAGGCCTTGCTTCACTCTTGGTTACGACACTCTCTAGGGATATGCTTAGGATGACTCTCATTTTCTTTACAAATCATTATGAAGGATTTATGATTATATACTTCCTCAATGAAAACATTCTTATGATTATGGATTATATCCATAAGTAGTTCAATTTATGTTAAGTGTTTTATAAGTATGGGATTATATATTTTGATTCAAAAACTGATCTAGTTTATGCCATTGTTTAGAAATGGCGCCTAGTGGAAGAAATGGAAACCGTATCAATGCACATACTCCATGTAGGGATTTCCCTCCTGCTCAAGATAATTATAGTCGAGCTGGTGATGCAACTGGTGCCGATCAGCTAATCACCATACTAGGACAAGTCACTCAGGTTATGTATAATAACCTTACCCATATGGAGCACCCTGATCCGCAGCGTGGAGGATCAATGTTAGATCGATTCATGAGGCAACAACCACCATCGTTCAATGGGAATACAAATCCCTTAGTTGTTGAGCAATGGATAAATTCCCCAGAGAAAATATTTCAGGCTTTGGGGAGTAGTGAAAGGGAAAAAGTTATCATGGCAGTTTACCGCCTCATTGGAGATGTTGTTCAATGGTGGTCATTGATTCAAAACACGAAGGAAGATGATGAAGTATCAAATATGTAATGGAGAGAGTTCAAAGATCTGTTTTTAGAAAAATACATTCCTCGCGACCATCGAGCAGATACGGAAAGGGAATTCCTGAGTCTGAGACAGAAGGAGGATGAGAATGTCGCAAAGTATGAGGCTAACATTACAAGGTCAGCAAGGTATTCTGGAGATTATATACATAACCCAAGAAGTAAGATTTATCGTTTCTTTGATGGGTTAAAACCATTTCTCTGTCGAGCATTAGTCTCACAATCCTTTTCATCATACGAAGACATTGTCTAACGTGCTATCAAGACTGAAAAGGAATTCTCTATGTCTTATGACTTTAAAGCAAAACAAGAGAAGAAGAGACCTACTGATCAATCTGGGAATGGAAATAAGGGGAATAAGGGAATGGTTAAATATCCATCCTGTGGTAAATGTGGGAAGAAACACCCTGGTACTTGCTTGAAGGGAATGGACGTCTGTTACAAGTGTGGTGAAAAAGGCCACCAAGCTCATGATTGCAACGGGAAGAAGGAAGATACCAATGTTCAGTGCTACAATTGCAGGGAGATGTGGCATTATGAAAATGAATGTCCTATGCGTCAGAAGAACATACCTCAGAAAAGGCCAAGGGATCAAGGCCAAGATTATGCTATCACTACTGCTGAGGTAGAAGCTCCGAAAGACGTGGTGGTAGGTAATTTAATGGTTTTCTCAAGTTTAGAAAATGCATTATTTGATTCTAGATCATCGCATTGTTTCATATCTTCCCAGTTTGCTATGAAAATTAGATATTTCCAATTTGATTTAACAAGGGATTTGTCAGTTAAAACTCCTAAGGGAAGTATCATTGCAACAAAGTTTTGTGAATCAGTCCCCGTTAGAGCACATAAATGTTCTTTATCTGCTGATCTCATCATCATACCTATGATTGAGTTCGATATAATCCATAGTATGGACTGGATTTAAAACTATGATGTGAAGATTTATTATAAGAATAAAGAGGTTACGATTCTTGATGATTATGATAAGGAACACCTTATCTTTAGAGCAGAATTGTCAACACCTTATTCTTATCTAGATCCACCCCCAGTAGCTCAACTAAATTCAATTATTGGGGAGGAAGAGAATGAAATTACTATGGGTGAAGAAAGGAATGTTCAAATAGAGTATGTACATGTTGTGAAGGAATTTGTAGATGTATTTCCAGAAGATTTACCTGGACATCCTCCAGAACGAGAAGTTGAGTTTTCCATTGATTTAATTCCTGGATCAAGGCCTATATCGAAGACCCCTTATAGAATCGCCACTGTCTAATTAGTTGAACTAATGAAACAACAAGAGGATTTGAGTAATAAGGGATTTATTCAACCTAGTGTTTCTCCATGTGGAGCCCCTATTCTTTTTGTTAAAAAGAAAGATGGATCTATGAGGTCATGTATTGACTACAGGGAGATCACCGCCATAATGATAAAGAACATGTATCCCCTACCTCGCATTGATGATTTATTTGACCAACTACATGGAGCTTAATACTTTTTAAAGATTGACCTTCGATCTGGATACCATCAGTTGTGTGTGAAGAAGGAAGACATTCCGAAGACATCATTTCGAACCAGGTACGAGAATTACGAGTTTACTGTAATGCCTTTTGGATTGACTAATGCACCCTCTGTATTCATGGATCTGATGAATAGAGTTTTCAAGAAGTATCTCGATGAATTTGTGGTGTTATTTATTAATGATATCTTGGTATACTCCAAAATCTATGAAATCATGAAAATCACTTGCGCATTATCTTGAAGACTCTGAGAAGACATGAATTATATGGGAAGTTTAGCAAGTATCAATTTTGGTTTCAGGAGATTTTTTTTCATGGCCATATTGTCTCTAAAGATGGAATCTCTGTTGATCCTTCTAAGACCAAGGCAATCCAAGAATGTCCAACACCGATGAGTATAACTGAGGTACATAGTTTTATTGGTTTGGTAGGTTATTATCGACGATTCATCCAGAATTTTGCCCGATTGGCTAACCCATTAACGAAGCTCACATGTAAAGGGGTTAAATTTGTTTGGACAAAAGAGTGTGAATAATGTTTCAAAGAACTAAAGATAAGATTAGTCAATGCTCCTATATTGACTCTACCATTGGGGAATGATGGGTTCGTTATTTATAGTGATGCATCGAAGAAAGGACTTGGTTGTGTCCTTATGCGGAATGATAGAGTTATTGCCTATGCATCATGACAGTTGAAAATTCACGAGAAAAACTATCCTACTCATGTTCTTGAGTTAGCAGCTGTGATCTTTTCTTTGATGATTTAGAGGCACTACCTCTATGGTGAAAAATGTGAGATTTATACTGATCACAATAGTTTGAAGTATATTTTCTCACAAAAAGAACTCAACATGAGGCAAAGGAGATGGCTTGAATTACTCAAGGATTATGATTTTACGATACACTACCACCCGGGGAAGGCAATCAAGGTGTCAGATGCTTTGCGCAGAAAATATCATGGAGTTTTGAACAATATGAGAAAGGAAAGGGTTCCAATTTTCATGGATCTAGTGAATATGGACATGGGAATAACCAGGGAAGGCGAAACATCAATTCTTTTTCAAATGGTTGCCAAACCATCTTTACTATAAAGGATTAAGAGTTCTCAGACTGATGATGAAGAATTTCAAAAGAATATTGAAGCTGTGAATGATGGGAGATTGAGAGACTTTGTGTATGAAGATGGAATTTTGAAATTCAGGTAGAGACTTTGTGTTCCCGTTATACCTGATCTAAAAAGGGAATTGTTGGATGATGCCCATAGTTCCAATTTCTCTATACACCCTGGGAGCACCAAAATGTATATAGATTTGAATGAAAATTTTTGGTGGGATAACATGAAGAGGGAGATTTCTGATTTTGTGTCAAGATGTATGGTTTGTCAATAAGTGAAAGATGGAAGGCAACAGCCTGGAAGATTCATGCGACCTCTTCCCATACCAGAGTGGAAATTAGACAATATTACAATGGACATTGTCATGGAACTACCAATGACTCCTAGAAGGAACGATGCAATATGGGTTATTGTTGATTGGATTACCAAGTCAGAACATTTTCTTGCTATAAGAGAAGATCTTACACTGGAACGTCTAGTAAGGCTATATATTAATGAAGTTGTGAGACTTCATGGAGTACCCCTATCGATTTTTTCTGATCGTGATCCCTGTTTTACTTCAAGATTCTGGAAGAGTCTTTAGAAATCCCTGGATACTGAACTTCAATTGAGCACTGCCTACCACCCTCAGATAGACAGACAATCAGAACAGACTATTCAAACCATAGAAGACATGTTGAGATCTTTCTCACTTGTCTTTCAGGGAATGTGGGACCAGTATTTACCTCTGGTAGAATTTTCCTATAACAATAGCTTTCATTCGAGTATTCAGATGGCACCATATGAAGCGTTATACAGAAAGAGATGTCGCACAACAACCTGTTGGGATGATGTTGGTGAAAGACAACTTTTAGGTCTAGAACTGGTGGAGGAAACGATGGAAGAGGTGAAGGTAATCCAAAATCATATCAAAGCAGCTCAAAGTAGGCAAAAGAGCTCTGCCGATAATCGAAGGAAGGATTTGGAATTTCAAGTCGATGATCATGTTTTCCTGAAGGTATCTCCATGGAAGGGAGTCATATGTTTTGGTAAGAAAGGTTAATTGAGTCCCAGGTACATCGGACCTTTCGAAATTATAGAACGAATTGGGGCTGTATCTTACCGATTGGCAATGCTGCCAAGTCTCTTCAAAGTTCACGATGTGTTCCACGTATCTCTGTTGAAGAAATAAATTCCTAACCCAACGCATATACTCACCTATGAATAATTAGAACTGGAACCCGATCTGTCTTATTGCAAAGAGCCCGTCAGTATTCTTGATACAAGAGAGCAAGTACTGAGAAACCCGACGACGCGTCTGGTAAAATTCTTGTGGAGAAACCATAAGATGGAAGAGGCAATGTGGGAACGTGAGGAACTTATGATGAAGAACCACCCTAGTAATTTCATGTGATAATTATTCTAGAAATTTCGAGGACGAAATTATTTTAAGTAGGGGAGAATGTACCAACCCAAGCTTCTATGGTACGCTTCTCTTTGAATAATGTGATAACGTGTGTTGTGCGCAACACCGAGTTCTAACACACCATAACCAATCAAACTAGCCGTTATGAATAGTAATACCAACTTTTTTGAAATTATATAAATTTTATATTTCAAAATGGACTTCATTTTTGGATTCGGAATATCGAATTTATCATAAGGTGAAATTTTGGTACTTTTCGGATAACTTTAATATTTTGATGAATAGTGAAAATTACTAAATTTTAATTAAAAACAACTTTTTTAATCAAAATAATTAATAGTGATAAATTATAAATTTGAGTGGTTTTAAATTATATTTATAATATATTTTTACCATTTAATTCAATGTTTGTCATTGGACATAATTTTACAATTAAATCGGACATAAACAAGTGTCAATCTTTTGATAGTTATTATCTCTTAAAAACACGCTTTTTGTTTTACAACAAGAATTAATTTTAAATTAATTTCTGCCACTTATGTGTCTTTAATTTGGAAAAATGGATTCCATATTTAGAATAATGATTTTAAAATTTTTTAAATAGATAACATTTATTTTTAGACATTTTGAATAATTACTGCGGTAAATATTTTACGTACCATGGTTAAGGGTAAATCCCGTAAATAAGGGTTAAAAAAATAATATTATAATAATACAAAATTACCCTAAAACATGTCCTAAAATTATTGGGTGATACATGTTAGACCATAGGAATCATTGGGTCTATTTGGGGACCCCATGGAGCCACTTGTAGGTGATAGGGACACTTTATTTTAATTAAGTTAAAATGAGTACAAAAATGACACAAGCATATATCTTATAGAAAAACAATTTTTACATAGGGTTATATATTTTGGAATTTCGACTATAAATATTCATTAGAACCAGAATACAAATTACTAAATAATTATATTTTATTTATAATTTTTAGACACTAAATAATTTAATTTATTTATGACACAATGATGATGCAGTAATTACCATAATAGTGAAAATTTAAAATAATTGATATTATAAATACACAAATAAATAGAATTTTAGACGTTTTATGAATTAAAATAATTTTCTAAGTTAACATGACATTTTAGGAATGATTTAATTAAATTGTTTCTAATTAATAATTCTTTAATGAGTTTCACAAAAATCAACTATTGAATAGTGTCAAAATTGACATAAAAGAGTTTTTAAAACAAATATTATATTATTAATTGATATTAAATTCCTAAAAATCTAAGGTTCGGCCAAAAGGCATATATTATGATATTTGTATCATTAATGGACCACTTGGGGGTCTCTTGGATGTGTATGGTATGTTTATTAACCATATAATATAAAAATACAAAGAGACATTGTAAAAGTGAAACTAATTAACTTAGAGTTAATACTTAAAGATAAGGTTAATATAAGTATCCAATCCTGTCTAAATTATATTGGTTGAGTTTTTTTCCACCTATCCCAACCTTAAACTTTAAATAATCAACTTTTTAGCCATTATAAACCGAATATGAATTTATTATAAACTAATATTTCTAGCTTTTCCAAAGGTGCCCCTCACCCCTCTTATAAAAGGGAACTCCTCCCTCTCTTTTCTTCGCACCTTCAAAGCCTTTTGGTTCGGCAAAACTCTACCCAAATACTCTCCAAAATTCCATCAATACAACCTAGAGGCCTTATTTGGAACATATGCCAACCTAAGGAGCCCTTTTGATCAAATCAAAAGGAAGAAACCGAAGAACAGGTAATGATTTCACCACCCTTTTCCAAATTCCTTTCTTCTTCCACTTATTCTTCCTTTCTTGTTACCATTATAAAATAATAACTAGAGTATCATATATATACTTTGTTGTTATTATAAATATGGTACAACCATATTCAGTATTCTATCCACCCTTTGAATAACATGTCACCATAAGTGCGTACGTACGACTTACCGTCTCCACATCGTGGTGTAATTGTTATTCAATATGTTATTATTTGGATGGGTATAATAATGACTTGTAACTCATGTAAATAATAAATATAACATGTTAATGATTCTGTATATATGATTTACCATCAATTTATATATGGTTTTAATATCAAAAGAATGATATTGTCACTCATGCGTACGTACGGACTACCGTCTCCACGAACGCGATGAGATTAATTCTCCATCGTATCCATTCAAGTATAATTATCATTTTATGATTAAAAAATGATGTTTAAGGACTTGTTGTCATTATATATATGAATAATATACATCCTATCCATTAAAAACATGTCTTATGCAACAAAACATATATAACAAAACGAGTAAGTTAACACCCGAAACGACGATAATACTAAGATATTATTTACAAATCAATGTTAAAAGATCATATATGATATCATATGAATGTATATGATTATTGTATAATTAAATAACAATTATTTCACTATTATATATGAGGTCAACCTACCCCAACCAAGGAAAAGTACAAGGTAAGGGTTATTTCACAATCTCTTTATTATCTGAGGTTTTTTATACGTAATAATCTACTGGGATGTCTTTATCATCCACATCCATGTTTCTTAAAAATGTATTTCAAAACAGTTTTTATTATTTACTAGAATATGAGTTAAAGTCATTTATACCCTTTTTGACTTCTATAAGTGGTTTATAATGGAATCTTTCCGTATTTTTCAAAACAAGGTCCTTTTTAACCTTTTTGGCAGAATTACGGTAAGAATGTTTTTTAACTTATACGGCGGGTGCAGCTATTTTCCTCCATTATAAAATCTTCAAAGATTCCCTTACAAGCTTATAGGAATATTTTCGAAGAAAATGTTTTATTTTATATTTCTCTTAAATGATTTCAAAATAAAAAGAGATATTTCTCTAAAAAGAGTTTTGATTTCATCTATGTCAACATCCTTTGTTGGATTTTACGCTTATGTGAAGTTGATTTATTATGATACAAACTTCAATGTTGTATTGAAGGTTTTGTGATATGTTTGACTGTGGATGTGCTATATTTATACCATTCATGGTTTATGGTGAAAGTATTGACATTTCGTATGCTAGTTTTAATACGAATGTTTATGTTATTTTTAAACCTTTTCATATGGGAATACATTGGACTTAATATGTGACAGGTGGAGCCCGCTATAGCTCCTCGATGCATCGGAAGGTCTCATGAGACAAACTAGTGTCTTGGAACAAGTCCTTGACAAAATCTTATTTGTAGTCTTTGCACGAGGCCTTGTCTATGTGGTTATGACAGTCTGTCATTATGCATTACATCATTATGAAAGTGGTTATTGATATTTCATGTGATTATTCGATTAGTAGAATATACATGTGAAAAAGTAAATGAGATTATTTTATTTTACTTTTTCCATACAATGTTGAAGTTTTAAAAGGCTTTTGTTTTAGTTATACATTGACTTAAATGTTTATGCTTATTTTTGAAAGTTTCCGCTATATTGTTATCCTTACTGGGCATTTGAGCTCACCCCTTTTCAATGTTTTATTTTTCTCAGGATGTGAAGAAGTAAGTTATGAATGACCTGCAGGGATAGTATGTGGGGATATGAGTGTGGAATATGGAGACTATGCTGTGTTGTAGTTTTTTACTTTGTGATGTAATGTAAAACATTATGAATATATCTAGTGTTTCCAAGGCTACTAAACCAATCGGTCATTCAAGATTTGATCTTTCTTGTGATCATGACAATTTAATGTAATAATGCACCGACTCTGGGTAACTAGGGTCAGGGCGTTACACTATATGGTGTTATTTTATAGGTTCTTCTGGATCATACAATCTTTTGATACCCTAGGGGTGGTTTAGTTTTTTTCATTAAAGACTGGTCCCTAAACACCTCAAAATGTTAAAGGGTTAAATGACTAAACGATTTGACTCATGTCAACAAGGTCCACCTTCCTTTTTGGGAGCCTACCTGATTAGAACTCCATAGTTATGTGTGCTTGGCATGGATTAGTGATAAGTATGGGTGAACTTCTGGGAAGATTGCAATGGTGTTTGTGAGTGTGGACAAAGCATACTGGAAGGGACATCTGTTGTCCTATGGGGACGGTCATTAGTCAGGTGACATGTTCGGGAACATGGGTGGCCCCTAGGGTGGGGACCATCTGTCTGTGGGGATACCTGTGGTACCTGGTGGGCTTGGACTCAATGTCCATGTTATGATGGGGTGGTTGTGCTATCACGAGGACCCAATTATCAGATTTCGTATTAAAGGTGGTACCCAGCCTTAATTTTGGCATACTTCCTGAGCTATGATATAGGGCCCACAATGAGGACGTTGTGATCTATAGGGGGGGTGATTGTAACACCCTTGAATGTTAAATGGTTAAATGACTAAATGTTATGACTCATGTAAACAAGGGGCACCTTCCTTTTGAGGAGCCTACTTGATTGGAACTCAACAGTTAAGCGTGATTGGCCTGAAGTTGAGATCAGGATGGTTGACCATCTGGGATGATTCCTAAAGAGTGTGTTAGTGAGGACAATGAACACTAGATTGGACATCTGTTGGGATGTGGGGACTTTCATTAGTTCGATGACCCGTTCAGGCACAGGGGTGACCCATAGGGTGGCGACCAGGTGTCTGCGGGTCAACTTGTTGTACCTGTTGTGCTAGGAATTGATGTCAATGTTATGATAGGGTGGTCGTGCAATCACCAAGATCTAGTTGTGACATTTGGTATCAGAGTTGGTACCAATCCTTAAGTGCAGCGTACTACCTAGGTTGAGATATAGGGCGCACAATGAGGATGTTGTGCTCTAAAGGGGGGAGGGTGATTTTAATAACCCTGAATGGGTGACCTTGTGAGAAGATTCCCAGGTTTTGTGTGAGTGAGGACAAAGCACAATGGAAAGGAAAAATGTTGGCCTGTGGGGACTGTCATTAGTTCGATGACCCGTTCAGGCACGTGGGCAGCACCTAGGGTGGGGACCACTTGTCTACGTGGAAATTAGTGGTACCTGGTGGGCTAAGACCCGACGACAATGTTAAGTCGGGGTGAATGTGACGTCCCTGAGCCCTTATGGGAAGATTCACAGGTTGTGTGTGAGTGAGGACAATGAAAATTGGAAAGGAAATGTGTTGTCCTGTGTAGACTGTCATTGCTTTGATGACCCGTTCAGGCATGTAGGTGGCCTCTAGGGTGGGGACCACTTGTCTGCGGGGTAATTAGTGGTACCTGATGGGCTAAGACCCGATGACCATATTAAGGCAGGGTGGATGTGCTCTCACTGGGACCTAGTTTTTATATTCATCATATAGTTTTTGGTTATGAAATGATGATCATAAAAAGGTTGATGAATAGAATGTTCCATTCCTACATTGAGGTACCTGGTGGGATAGGACTTGATGTCCATGTTAAGATGGGGTGGTGGGGCTATCACTGGGATCCAATTATAACATTTGGTATTATAGGTGGTACAAATCCTTAAGTACGGCAAACTACCTGGGTGTGAGGGAGGACATGTGTTGGCCTTATTGTGTGTGAGTGAGGACGATGCACACTGGAAAGGACATGTGTTGGCCTATGGGGACTGTCATTAGTTTGATGACCCGTTCAGGAATGTGGGTGGCCCCTAGGGTGGGGACCACTTGTCTGTGTGGCCATTAGTGGTACCAGGTGGGCTAAGACCCAATGACCATGTAAAGGTGGGGTGGATGTGCTGTCACCAGGACCTTCTAGGATGATTCATAGGTTGTGTATGAGTGAGGACAAATCAAAATGAAAATAACATGTGTTGTCCTGTAGGGACTATCATTAGTTTGATGACCCATTCAGGCACATGGGCGGCCCCTAGGGTGGGGACCATTTGTCTATGGGGTAATTAGAGGTACCTGGTGGGCTAAGACCCGACGACCATGTTAAGGAGAGGTGGATGTACTGTCACCGGGACCTAGTTGTTATATTCATCATATGGTTTTAGGTCATAAAATAATGATCATAAAAAAATTCAAGAATAAAATGTTCCATTCCTATTTCAAGAATGGTTATAATACATGATTTTATAATATAAAGGAATTCAAAATCACTTGTATAGTATGGTTATATGCAGAATAAATCATGGTAAAGGAATATAAAAAAATTTGAAAATAGGATGTAGTTGATACTAGATAAAAATTAGTAATTATGGAATCGAGTTTCACATGTAAGCATGAAAATAGAAAAATGATTTAGTTGGATTCATTCATCTATAACCAGATAACTCACTAGGTTTATACTCTATGGAATTGTGCTATTTAATATTTCATCTTAGTGGGATCCCATCAGTTTAGTTAGACCCTATTAGAAATTTAATATAGGAAGAACTATTAGGAATAACTCCTGGGTATTGGGTTCTAAGAGAAGGGAATGAGCTTATGGAATTAGTGAGTTCCATCTATGAATTTAATTCCACAAAAATGATTTATGGAAACTATAATATTCATGCAGGATTCTGGTACAATTTTTTCACCCATTAGTTAACACATTATAATGGTTAAGAGACGTGATGACTCATTGTTATAACATTTTACTATAAAAAGGTATTCCAACAAGCATGGTGATACTTATTCAACGATCACTAGACCAAACCAATGTTTTTTGGGGATTTTTTATGCTCTAACATTATCATATTCTCTGGAGATAAATCATTTAGAGATCAATGAATTGAATTTTTACAACATAATTTTTTTATTTTTAACCTAACTATATTTTTTCACATTTGATTATTTCTAGAGACATGCGATTTAGACCATATGAGTAAATATTTTATGGACATAAATATATGATTATAGTTCATAATATTTATGTGCATGATTCTTGTGTTCATGGTATCATGGATCTATTACAGATAGTACTTGTTAGTATTCACAAGGTTGGCCGTTTTATATCATAATGTCGATTGTAATATATTATTTTTTTAGTCTTGACTCAAAATTTGTGGGATATGAGTAACAACATGTGACATTGTTTTTGATGACAATCTAGAATCCCTCTATCCTGGTATGTTCTACTACAATGATTTCAGGGCTCAAAATGATCAAAATGTCCTTTTGGAATGGCCTACATTCCTTGGGTTTATGGGTATAAGTCTCACATGTATATATATAACATACATAGTCATAAAAAGGGATCATTTCTTCTTTTCAAGCATGATGAATTCCTAGTGCAAACCCATGGTGGTAAATATACTAAGTGTAGTTTATGGATTGAGATAATTGAAATATGATAGAGGTACCGTAAACTTTTTTTGACTAAGGAAATCCGTAAATTGTCTTATGATAAAGAGTGATGATGTTTGATGGCTTCCATATTTATATTTCATGTAGTGGGGATGAATATGTTGTTCATTTTGACATCATGTGTTATGGATGTCATCCTTGTAGTTAAACATCAAATAGTAAGTATGTAATAACAATAGATAAATTTTACAAGATATACTTAAATAGACAGTACTACTATTGTTGTATTTAGTTTTTAGAAGAATATTTGATAATTTTATAGAGTTAATGTTGGTATCCATATGCTGGAGCCCTTCCAACACTATCCTATATCATACACAAAAAAACATACGTATCGCTTATTCATACATATGTGAAGAGACACTATATGATTTAACCTTTCCAAATCATTTTTCGTTATTTCAATATATAACTGGTCTTTTGGGTGTATGAATCCTCAATTGATGGTATTACACATGGATACCTATTCATATTGTAAGGGAAAAAGTAATTCCGTAGTTTGTTATTTTAGGGAGATAACTCTATGTAGATTTGACTCACGTTGAGAGGATATGGGAATAATTTACTTGAAAGGGATACCACCCAATACCATTAGGGTACATGATCCCTCATTTTCTCTAGTACCATTTAAGAACATGATATAATATTGATTGATGATTTCACTAGTATCTGAATTTTTATAGTCCCCTATGATACATATAATAAAATAATCAAATATTCATAGAGAATTTATGACTGGTGTGATGTTATTGAACCTATGTATGGACATGAGAAAATATAAACTAGATTCCCAATGAATCATGATAGTTCTAGATTCAACTGAATCATTTCCCTTATAAAAAGGGACTCATTTAATAAATACACTTCATATGCATGGAGATATACATTTTAATCTTTTCTTAGTGAGCCTCAAAATTCTAGTTTCTTAAGGGTTCCTCTATGTAGAATGTTCTCATACATAGAGAAATAATATTTATATATATACTTCTTCTATAGAGGATAATGATTCATCCATTTCAATGATTCATGTATAGGATGTTCCACTCCATTAAATTGTATGACTTACTTTACAGATCATTTTTATTTAATTTAACATTGGGTAACTAGTACATCGAAATTTAGTTTAGGTTCGTGTTACTTGGATGTTTTCATATATTTTTATATCTTGTGACTTGGATGTAGTCTTATAGTTTATCAGCATGAGAATCAGATATATCATTTATATTACAATAAAATTCAAGGAAATTTTTTCTTCACATTAGATTCATACCCTAATATGTAAGGGTATAAGAATATGATATTATAATATTTCATTGATAATGATTATGATTAATGGATGTGTAACATCTTTGGTATCATAATCCTCATGAATAGTAAAATTATGGGAAGTTTCAATCATAAAAAATATATTATATAACTAAAATAGGATTGGACATGGGCTGTACGAGTCAAGGATTAGTAATTTCATATCGGTCATATCCCAAACAATAGTAATAATTACTCTCAATGTTAATGTGTACACTCTTATGAAGAAAAATATTCATGGCGCAAGCTCCGAGGAATTGAGTTATTCACCAGCATATCAAAGTTGGGCCCCTTTGGAATTACCAATTCTTAATATCAGATTTAAATAGTGGAGAACTAAGAGTACGAGTTCCTAAAGTCCATGATTTCCCATGATATTGATACAACCTTAGTAAATTAGTTTTTATAAACTCATATATCAATTATATTAACCGTTATAATAGAGAAAAAAATATTAAATAAGGGTTTACACACCATAAATTCTATTCCATCATGAAAAAAACTCATTTCTAGGTGATGGGATCAAATATGTGATTATAGAGAATGAAATCATTAGATGGTGCAGTGAAACCAACATGAAGACTTATCCTAATTCATTTTAACATCACACAATAAGGATACATTAATTTTGTTTATTTTCATAAAACTGGCCTCTTTTTATGTATTTAATGTATTGCGACTAGGATGGGGTTGTGTAGTTTAATATCATGATATTTTAATGTTGTCCTATAATTTAATTTAATTCAATTAGGATATTATCCCATTTATTTGGATATAATTTTCATTAATTGTAATGACAATTAAGAGCATCATTAATCTCTATGATCACATGTGTCATGTGCAGTGTGAGAAACAAGAGACAATTGAATAGTCAGTCTATCTACATGAGAGTGAGTGAGATGGAGTATGTTTGGTTACTCATATTTTAGTATGAGAAGGAATCACAAAAAGAAAATTTTTATCATCATGTAACTTATTTGTGAGTAATAATAATTCACATCTAGGCCTAAAATAAACGATCCACGCATCACTATGTATCCCATTGTATATGAATCAATCCATATATAGTTTTTGTTATGTAATATCCATCATATGTATTACCCATAGGCATGAGAAATAAAATTGGCCTCCCATTCATCATTGTTGGGATAGAGTTAGAGACCCTGATGTAAAAATATATATTGAGGAAATTGGAATAATTCCATAAGTAGTTCAATCCAGAAGAGAGTTCCCTTTATAAATTAGTCTCCTATATAGGAAAGGGGATGTTATTACACTCATTTGTAGGACGATTAGGTGACAAATGATTCTACATAAACAATGATATCATGTACTGAATTATTCATTTCTGATTAAGGAAGGGATATCCAGAAAATTCTTTGTACTATAATGTGTAATTGAATCATGTCGATAGTAGTTATGATATGAAAACAACCTAGTGTGGGTTTGGGCCATATATAGAGAGGGAAAGTTTCCATTTATATTGTAGTTATACCATAGATTTTATATATGTTCACCACTACAAATTTTAATGGTTTGAAAATAAATCCACTTGTAGTTCTTGACATATATGTTATAATTTTATATTCTCATCACTAGGAATTATAATATGAAGACATAAACCATTAAATAAATCTTTATCCTTATTGGATGTGGGGAAAATGGATGAAATATATCATTTAATTATATTTATATTTAAAAAATTATTGTATCATGGTTAGTGGGATTAGATCCCTTCAATTGAATAAGTTTCTATAAGGATATATTGTGGCCTTTAGACTCTAGAATATGTCATATTTGGGGAATAAGCTTTGTGTAATTGTGTTATTCACTATAAAATAAATGTGGGAGCCATTTTTTGAATGAAAACATCCCCTTATCCCAATAACTTTGGTCCTTCATTATTTTCCATGGAAACATAGTGGGGTTCCTTTAGGATTAGTAATTCTATATTAAACAAATTCCATTTAATTCTAAGAGAATGTGCAATCATGAATCCTAGTGATTTAGAAATTCTAAGGGGAACGTATTTTGAAAATGGTGAGTTCAAATATATTTTAAAGCTTTTGGAAGTTTGATCTTTATAGGGGTTACAAAATTTAATATTAATGGATATAATAATTATGTTTCATAATATATTTTTGATGATGTGTATGATAAAATGATGAGAATCATTGAGGGAATCTTAATTCTCTGGAATTTATGGGTACTAGAATGTGTAAATAAGAACATAGGAATATCGAAGTCCACTAAACATGTGGATCAATGTGTACTAGTCGACCATTAATAATGGAATAATCCCACATTCCAAACAATCAAAAAATTTCCATTGTTTATAGGTTCTTCTATGATTAAAAGTACCATTAAGCACATTCTCTTTGGAATTAAATTATTCCACAAAAAATCCTCCCAGCATCCCTTTGAATTAACTAGTCCCTATTACCAGATCTATAGATTAGGAACCTAGAGAATGGGCTAAAATTCCATAGGACTCCAAGAAAAGGGTTTCAATTCAGGAAACTAGTTTAGGCTCACTTAGGTATTGAATATACAATGATAATTAATAGGTATGTACGATTTAATAAGGTTTCAAGAACAAAAACGTTTATCAAATGTGTATTGAACACATTTTTTAGGGAAAATGGTATTTATATAATATACATTCACATGTGATCATATATCATACCTGAGACGATCCTTGAATCGTCTGACACTAAATAACTTCTCACCACTAAGAATAGGTTTTATGAATTCGAGCCTTACAAAACGGGTCGAATAATCAACAACTGATAATGTTCCATACTATAATGTTCTTATCCCCCTAGGAATATCATCCCTCAGTGTATTATGAAATATGTAATCATATATGAATGTATAAAAATACTTCATGTAAATCTTTTTATGATGATCTATCAACTTTATAACATACCTATATATATTTTAAATATAACCAAGCATATATGTAGAGAAGTTTACCCTCCTCTCAGGAGGCATATCTACAAGATTGAAAATAGATAGAAGGACCTCTTTCCCTGAATATATATCATTTTCCCTTACATACCCAAATAATGTTATAAGATACTTTTCTGGAAAACATTCAAAAACTATTCCCTATCTGTAATGTACTCCGTACTCTTGGAATGGTATATATGAATTGCATTAAACCTTCATAGACAAATGACTTAACTCATGTGTCCAATTATACTATGGGTGCCTCATCTATCACTACTTAAGGATCTACTGTTATCCCATGTCCCACCACCACTTTAGTGTGGTCATCACCACCCTCTTGGTATATGGGTGGAGGAAGTGGTGGAAGTATACCTATATAAATGCCAAGCACACACCACAGTTCATGTTTATTTATCTTTACTTGTATCTCAAAGTGCATATATTTAAATTGGATTGGTAAAATACTTACTATATAAAAACAAAACCATATTCTTTCTCTGATGGTCATGTCTGGGAAACATATAGATAACACATAATAATGAGATACTACATACCACCCACAACTCTGGTGTGATATTCTTCAGGTTCTCTATTATATTTATTTATAGTTTACATTTTATTTTGATATTAATTCTCTAATTTATTTCAATTATATCCCAATTATTTTTAATAGGATTAACTAATATTTAGAAAAATTTAAATCCATATGGGCCCATACACCAAATGAATCAAATCTATTTCCCACTTTATCCACACAATAAAAAATTCCAAAATTTATACTACATCCATAGGTATATCTATCAAGTCAACTATCACAACAAAAATTAAAAATGTATTTCATCTGAAAAAGGTATGGAGTGATTACTATCTTGTGATTAATATAATTTTCATAAAATTAGGTATGATATAGAATACCCTTATCTCATTGAGTTTAAAAAAAGTAACCCACAATCATATCTATAATAACCCCAAAATATGAGGGTATCACACATAGGTTGATTCAAACCCATTATAGAATTAAGAATCCCTAAATAACTATTTTTATTTAAGGAAATGTTGATTTTTCTTATACATGGGTGTTCTATTCCCGAGTAGAGAACAATTACAAATTCGTTTTATTTCATATCCCTATCATTTATCACCCAAAAAAGAAAACTAAAAAAGTAATATAATACTATTTTTTAACGTCTTATACATGGGTGACATTGAACAGTGCCCCAAATTCATATAGAAATATGGCTTCAAGTGAATATCCTCAAGTGACAATGGATTCCAAATAGTCATAAGGGATAAGGTGTCCTAGTGGGGAGATGATAACCTCATCACTAGAGTGCATCACAATGGATATAAAATAATAGATAATTAGTAGAAAAGTAAACCACATAGAAAATATATACACATCTAGAATAGTTAATAATATCAAAATGAATCTCTTATAAAATTTTGATGATACATGATACATGTCTCTATGAAGCATCCATAACATGCATACATGGTGGGTGTAAAATTCATGGAACTAAAGTAGAAAAGAATAGAAAGTGTCTTGCAATCATCACGAGCCTTAGATTTGTTTTATGATCCCATGATCCTAAATAGCAGTCAAGAACATGTAAGATGAACTATTCCTTTAATAATACCTAAAATTTTATCTTTTTCTCATGTACACAAAGGTGGCCCGAACCTAGAGTGATACATAATCACTGTAGGAAACCACCCAAGGTCTAGTGAAACCCAATCAGTGAATATATAATAGTCAAAGTGTGCATGATATAATAGAGTAATTAATGTAAGTACTGTAATTAAACATTATATGAAGTCCATCATATAGTTTAGAAACTAATACATATTATCAAATTAATTTATAATAAAAATCGTTGAATTTACAGCCATGATTTTTTCATTTATAATCATGTTATGTAATTATCAAACCTCATTTAATTAATACGTTCCATGACCTAGTGTTTAATGACCTCACACTAGTTTCCCAGAGCCAGTTCCTTATTTCATTACATTGGAATGATTATAATAAATAAAATCCAAAATGACCAGGTAGTTTAGTTGTTATTTGAAACTATAAACACACATAAGATCAAAATTACAACTTGAAAGAAAAAAATATATAAGTTTTATTAGGAACATCCACAACTCCAAGTTAATCCCTGATGTTCATTTATAATATATTATTAATGTTGAAATAAAATTAAACATAATAAAGGGTGAGGCTCATACTCTCATTAAGGTTATGAAATACAATATAAGATACCATAAACATAATTACCAGTCCTGGTGAATCACTAAAAACACAAGACATTAAAAATAGAACATGAACACATTATGGACAAAATAAGAGATGAATAAAAAATTCTGTAATAAATCATAATCATGGATATTCTTCTAGTAAAATACCGAAATTAACTATCAATAATATTATCATAATGTGGAAATTCATAATGCATGACATAAAAACCATACCGTCAAGTCCTTGTGAAAAGACCATAAATATCCATTTTGTTAAGGCATCGTGTCGTGACCTAGTTTGTCTCCTGAGGCTTATTAATACACTGAAGGGCTATATCATGACCCAAAAGACACATACTAAGTCAAATTACTTCATCATGAGAATGGGTATCAACATAAGAAACTGAAACATTTATATTAAAACTAGCATAGGAAAAAAATAACATTCCCCAATGAGTAAGAATAATCACTAACCATTCAGAGTAAAATGGCGAATGGTTTTTAGATAGCACATCCATAGTCAAACTAATCATAAACCATTAAATATAACATGGTTGATAATATAATTGTTGATAAAACATAATGATGTACATGATTACAGTAAGTATTTTTACATATACAATGACACTTTTAAACGAGTCCATTGAAAAAGCCTTGAAGAAATAATCCTTAAACATTCTAAAGTGTCCAATACGAACTTAAAAAATTCAAATAATAATCCCTTATAATATCATGTGAATAAGGAAACCCATTAAATGATATTAAAAAGGGATGTACATACACTACTTGAAACATATATGTGGTGAACAAATCATATGTCTCTTAAAAGTTAATGTGAGATGAGAAAGGTTATTTTTACATTAGAAAGTAGTGTTCTTTTTGAAAATAATTTTTATTTGCAATGAAATTATATTGTAAAAATGTAAATAATATAAAATTAAATTTATGTTCATTAAAATTATATTGATTATTTAGAAATGTCTTATTGAGGATAAATAATTTAAAAATGGTTTCTAAAGAAGGATTAAAGATAAGACATTTTTGTGTGGTTTAATGAAATTATAAAAGTATTTTAAAGCTCCAATGTATGTTTTCGTTCAAAAAAACAAAAAATGATCAAAAATAGGATTTTCATGTTTATGTTTATGGGTTTATCATGTTAAATATTTATTATAATATATTATATTGTGAACATCAAAATACGTATGAATTTTGAGAAGTTCCATTAATCAGCATGAGTTTTAGAATATTTTTATGAAATATTATTTTAAAAAATGTATCTACCTATAAAATAAAGAATGAATCTGATTAGTAAACATATATATAACTTAAAAATATAATTTATGAGGGGTTAATAGTTATAAATAATAATTTCATTGATGTGAGTTGCTAAAAAGAGAAATCCAGATAAAAATGGAGTTTCAGGTAAAATAATTAAAACTTTTAAATCAATTGAATCTTATGCACCAAAATTAAAAATCATATAATGATAAATATTTTATCATGAAAATAAATAGATTCATTATATGAAAAATCAATGTGGAATATACATACATGATATAGATGTAGTAGTACTAAATATAGAATATCTCAAAAAATGTGATTGAGATAATGAAACCCCTTACCTTAAGTCTGATGGTGTCCTTCACTTGGTATTAGTGTATGGGATAAATAAATTAAAATCAATAATTAATATTTAAAAAATATATTAAACATTTAATTGATTTCTTATTACCATATTATCTTTATTCATGGCCTATTTGATGGGTTAATAAGTTCAATTTCATTATTCGGGTCTATTTGTTTCATGATTAGTATACCTATATATGAGAATGAAGAATCTTGTAAAAGGAGAAATTTTGTCTAATATTATAGTTATGTGTTTTTAGTAAACATATATAAGGATAAACGGTTTTAAATTTCATTTGGTTACTTTGAGTTAACATGAATCATTATAAAAATTATTTAATTATAGCTGTTTTGGTTTATCAGAGGTTTTTGAACACAACAAACTCATTTTTCTTTATAAACCAAAACCATGTGTACAAAAAGAACCCAGAACAATATTTGAGACAAAATACATATATTAATGTATTTTTCATCCATAATAATGATTTAATGATGACAATTGATGATGGTAATAAAAACTGAAGACAAATCATCCTTGAATTTGGAAAATTAGCACATCCTAGATGGTGTTTTCATTTTAAGTTTAAATGAATGGGAAATGAGAGATGATGACGAATTATTCCTTTAAAATGTTAAAATTATAGTACACACAGGGTAATGTAGTAATCATATCATTTGGGTGAATTTATTTGAGAAGAGAAATATAAAATAAAGAAACATGAATATAAATGAAATGGGGAGATATCCCTTACAAAAATTCAGAAGACTAAAAGAATCACTTAAAACTTCATGAAATATTTTTTTGATTAAAAAACTGTTATATCAAAATTATTATATAATATGTAATTTAAAGGGGAAATTAAATTACATATCCCAACATAATCAAATTGAAATTATAAATTATAACATAAAATTAAAGATTTAAGAAGAGAAGTGTGGTAGATTTCCCTAACTTGTTGAGTAACTCCAAAAACACGATGGTTGGGTACTTGTGGAAATTAGGACATCTTGGGAGGACTAATAAAGAGGTAAAGATACTATATCTATGTGGATTATGAGTTTGGAATTAAATAAAATGATGCAAGGAGGGGGTATTTATATTAAATGAGAGGGGTTTGTTTATTAATTTCTGTGGACAACTCATTAGTGGTTATTTGAAAAACCATCAGATTTCCCATGATATTTTCTTATTTTATTTTCCCATGGTATTATAAACATGAGGAAAATCATATCATATTTTAATATACACAAGTCAATTATCATTTTATATTAATTATTTCATCATTTTGATGTCATTAAACATACAGAAAACTGAATACTGAATTTTTACTATTAACAAAGAATCATTTTTTTTGGAAAATCCCAAAAATCCACCCCAACCATTTTTAGACAATTGTAATTATAAAATAGAATATTTTTTTAATTAATTATGGAATTTTTATTAATTTATTTTCTATATAAAATTAAAATTTATTACTAAAAAACAACATTAAAACTGTAACTCATTTTATAAAACCTTGAGATTTAATCAAGGTCCCATAAAAGTATATTATAACCATTAGGAAATAAAGTAACAATTTTGTATTACATTTTATAAAAATAATTCTTCCATTTTATATTATTAAATTAATAAAAAAAATTAATCAAATTATTTATGACATGGGAAATTAAATATAAACATACTATGATCATTTTTACTTATAATATGTCTAAATTGAATTTATACATTCATGGGTGATGTTTTATTTTATTATGAATTAATATTCATTTATATTCATTTATATTCATAATTATATGATAATATTCTAATGGTATTTTACTATTCCCCAAAAATTATGTTTGTCTTCTCTGACTCTGAATATCCTATTCAATGCAACAATGTATGACCATTTCTCAAAAATCAAACCAGAGAGGTAGTAAAATTATGATTAATAAATAGTATATAATAATGTGGTGTTTTGTAGAAACACAGTGTTCTATTAAATCTATATAAAATTTATGTGTAGAATCTTGGGTTGTCATATTATCCCCTCGTTACAAAAACATCTTTGTTGAAATGTAAAATTGAACCTCAAAATGTAATGGTTGATACTTTAAAATTCTTTTATGGTAAACCCACATTAGGAATACAGTTAAAATATACTCTTAATAATATGAAAGGGAAAAACATCGATTAAAAAAATAATGCATTCTAATTATATATCCTGGTCATATATGAATAATAAAACCATCGTTGGTGACATTAAACTCTAAAAAAGCATACAAGGATCAAATTAAACAATTTAAAAAAATGTTTAACTTAGCAAAATATCATGCTCCAATACTTTAGAATTATTATCATTTCCACCATTACTAGATCCATGTACATGGGGTCCATGGAAATTTTAATTTTTTTAGAATTGTATGACATATCCTATTCAATGAATCTTCAACTTTATTTTCCATTAGTTAACATGAATCAGCCCAAAATTTTCACATTCAAAACATGTGAATAACTTCTTCATGTGTCCTCTTAAAATATGATACTAAATAAAATTTCCATAAAACCTTTTTCCAAACATTAATTCATCATTACACATGCTATTAGATGTATTCCTTATACCCAAAAATGTTGTTAACTCCATCAATGACAGGATAGAACACTCGACACTAAGAAAAAAATCATTTTTGATGTAGTCTGTACTTATCTAAATGAATAATTTCTTCATCATTATCTTTATCATTGTAAATATATTAAAGGTTTTCCTTCCTTTAATCATGTGTCTTCTATGAAAATTTAACCTTCCACTAAATACATTCTCTTGGTACCATTCATCTTATGGTTTCAAACACTTAATAAAAATGTATTATAGTAAACTCCGCCTATATTCCATAATTATTATAACCAATACATTTCTAACAAAATATTCAAATGAAATTAATCATTTATAGGAATTTTAATCATTCTACTTAATTTGTGGTAGAATCCTAATGTGATCATTATCCAGAATCAAAATTTTTGCTGTATTTCTTTGACGTTTGGGACATTGATTCACATGGTGTCCCATATCCTTTTAGTTGAAGCATTATATATTGGAAATATTTTTCATATCCTTGAAATCATGAAATTTTTGTCCTTTTTCTCTATACATAAAAATAAAACACATTCCCTTCTAGAATTTACATGGGTAATTCTTTCCACACTTATCACTTATGGGAAAAACCTTCGTTCCCCTCTTCCATTTATCCATATTTTTTTCTACCATCCTATTCTACTTTTTCATCCCTTCAAAGCCAAAGGAATAATATAATTCTTTACATACCTTCTTAACATATTATACTATTTAATAAAATTATGAGGACACATGGGAGACTATCTTCCATTGAAACGATTGAATAAGACCATGATAGATTAGATCATTCTTACTATTTGCATCATGAGCATTGGTGTTATTATCATTCCATATTCTAAGTCCCAAATCTATAAAATTCTATATGATATATTAGCTCATAATATTATGTAATTTATATATCTCTAAACATGGTATAGAACATATCATAAATTTGTGCATCTAAAATCCATGAACCATATACATTGGTTACTTTGGATGAATATATCCTTCATTATTGTATATAATAAAAAAATGTGAATTATCCTAAGAATATCCCGTGATAGTGTTAAACCAGGTGCGCAATAAGGCCTATTGTCATATAACAGGATACCACGGTTCATCCAACTAGTCATTGTCCGAGATTTCACTACTAGGTACAAATGTGCCAAACTACTATCCACTTTTAGAATCTTGATAGGGATTTATTTTCTATTAATATCCACAAAATACATTCCTTAACGAAATTTTAAGTTGTTCTCATATGTTTATCCTCATAGAATATGTTATGGTTTATTTTACTAATCTATTTTTTCAAAATATAGTTTCCATGTTATCTAATATACATCTTATGATACTAAATATAAATACCTAACCCATGTTGTCGAAGCTAGTTCTATGTTACATTGAATTTCGATGATTACAAGGAATCAAATCCTGATGTACGAAGTAGATTAATAGTTTCAAAAAACTAGAAACATAAATTGGTTAAACATTATAACATGAAAATAAATACACAGATATGTTATATTTGGAACACTCAAAAATTAATATGTATCCCTATAGATATTTGATAATAATATTTTTCATGTCCTGAGAAAATGAAACATAAGAATTAGGTGAAATCAGATGCTAAATAAGGGTATGAAATAGAACGGAGGATATCATAATCTTAAACATTAGGCTTGTTGAATAACTAAAAACAAAATTCTTTATATAGAGAAATTGAACACATTATGGCAGGAATAATATTTGAATAAATAATGCCACAATAAATCACAATCCTATGTATTCTACTAGTGAAATAACCACCTGAACTATGAATATTATTTTCATAACGATGGAGTGAATAATGTTGGACATTATAACTATACCATATAGTCCTCCTGCTATGACCATAAATATCCAATATATCAATGCATCATACCATGACCTAGATTCTCTAATGAGACTGACTGATGCACCGAGGGGCTAGAGCCGCCCCTACTGAAAATTACTAAGTCCAATGTATTTTTTCTATGAATGGGGATCAAAAAAACAACCTACAAAATTTAAATTTAAACAATCATATGAAATATATGTAACTTTCCCTAATCATTAAACATAAACACTAATGATTTATATTAAAATAGTGAATGGTTTCAAGACATCAAATCTACAATCAAACTAATAATAAACCATATAATAAAATATGGTGTATGATATCAAAGGAGATAATCTATAATGAAGTTCAATATTAGACAATGTATTTTTTACATATATAATGATACTTTTAAAATATACCATTGAAAAATATTTGAGGAAATAATTCTTAAACATTACATAGTTTCACATACCATCTTGAAACATTCAACTCATAATCCCATAAAATATCATTATAATAAGGAGAATGTTGGTATGACATCAAAAGGGAATTACATAAAACACATAAAAAATATAAGTGATAAAAAGGAATATTTCCCTAAAAGTTAACTTGATTTGATAACAATCATTTTTACTTTGGAAAGAAGAGTTCTTTTGGAAAAACATTATGATTTGTCATGAAATCAGATTCTAAAAATTTACATCCCAGAAAATAAACGGGAAGGCCATTAAAATTATATTTTAGTCTTAAATAATGTCTTATTTAGGTGAAATAATTTAAAAATATTTTTAATGAACCTTTAGAGATAAAACAGTTAGTGTTGTTTAAGGGACATAATAAAGGATTTTAAAGTGCCGATTAATGTTTTATTTCATAAAACTAGAAATTAACCAAAATAAGTTTTATCATGTTAAAATGTGGATTTTAAAAATATTAATATGGATTAAAATAGATTATATATTAATCTTTAAAATAATTATGAATTTCAAGAAGATCCTTTAATCATCTTGAATTTCAAAAAAAATTTATGAAATATTCTTTTATTATAAGTAACTCCTAAAAAAATATAAAATGAGTCTGATTATTACAAATATATAGAAAATTAACTCATAAATTATGAATATTTCAAATTAATAAATAATAATTTCATTTAGGAGTGTCGAGAGTAAAATAAACATGAATGAAAATGGAGGTTTAGGTAGAAAATAATTAAAACATTGTAATCAATTGAATCATATGCACCAAAATTAATAATCATAAAATAATAAATTTATTATCATGAAAATAAATAGATTCATATTATGGAATATAAATTTGGAATATAAATTCAACATACAGAAGTAGTAGTAGTGAATATACAATATCTCACAAAAATGGGAGTGATATAATGGAACCCCATACATTATTTTTATAGTGTTATTAACATAGACTTAGTGTATGGGATAAACAAATTAAGTTATTTAATTAATATTTCTAGAATATATTCTAAATTTAATTGATTTATTATAACCTTATTGTGTAAATTTAAGTCATTTTTATGTGTTAATAGGTTTAATTTCATTATGAGGGTCCTTTTTCCTGAAGAATATACTCATATACATTAATGTAGAATATTGTAAAATGGGAGTGTTTGTCCATATTTAAAGTAATATTTTATTAGTGATCATATATAAGGTTACATGGTTGTATATTTAATCTGGTTACTTGGTGTGAAGATAAATCATTATATAAATTAATTAATGATAATTGTTTGGGTTATTTAGCAGTTTTGGAAGAGAACAAACTCATTTATCATTATAAATCAAAACCAGATGTAAAAAAAAGATTCCATAACTATAGAAGAGGCATAATACATATATTATAGTCAGTTTAAACTTAATAATCATTTCATTTCAGTAATTGATAAGGTAATAGAAATAGAAAACCCATCATCCTTGAATGTAACAAATTAGCACATATCAGATGGTGTTTTCATTTTTAGTATAAAAGGATGTAAAATGAGAGATTATTAAGAATTATTACATTGTCATGAATACATTATAGTAAATTAATGGTAACAGATTAACCAGAACATTTTTATGGAATTATTTGAGGAATGAAAAAAATGAACTTGAAAATAAAAGAAATGTTTAGAGATCCTGTATGAAAATTTCACAGCCGAAGGGCGTCATTTTTAATTTCAAAAAAATTTTGATGAGTGAAAAATGGGTCTCCAATTATTACTACATGATATGGATTATAAGTGGAATATGTTTGGTCATATCCCAACAAAATCCAATTGCAATAAAATTTAAAAAGATAAAACAAAAGATTGCCAAAGAGAAGGGTGGTAGATTTCATTATCTTGTAGAGTAACACTAAAAAGATGAATTATGGGAGCTTGGGGCCTTGAGGATGCCTTGAACAGACTCATATGAAGATAAAACTACTATATCATCAAGGTTGATGAGTTTGGAATGAATGGAAATGGAGGAATTAGTTGTTAATTATTGTAAATGAGAGGGTGTTTTTTTTAATTCTAAAGGGTGCCTCATTAGAGGTTTTTGCAAAACAACGGGCTTTCCCATTGTATTTTATCATGTAATTATTCAATTAGGACACAAAATATCATATTGTACTATAAAATTTTAGATCATAATTTTATATTAATCATTACATCAATATGATATCATGAAACATACAGAATACTCAAACTCTATTTTTACTATTCAAAAAAAATAGGTATTTTAGAAAAACAATTCCCCCAAAATATTGTTAATTCAATATAATTAAAAAATAGAATCCATTTTTTGAAAGTTGTATTCTAAATATTTTTAATTTAATTTTTCAATAAAATAATAATTTCTTCTAAAAAACAACTTTACAACTATAACTTGTTTTATAACACGTTGTGAAATTAATCAACATCCTATAAAATTTATTATAACCATAATAAAATAAAGGGAAGATTTATTATTACATTTTTTGAAATAATATTTCCATTTTAAATTATTATATTAAACAAAAAAAAATTAATAAAAAGTTTTATGACAAGAAAAAATATGAATACCTAAACTATGATCATTTTTCACTTATACCATATATAAATTGTATTAATACAATCTTGGGTGAAGTTTCTATTTTTTAAAAATATAATATTAATTACTATATATAATTTTATGTTACTACCCAGAAGTTTATTTTACTATTGAAAAAAATTACGTTTGTCTTACCAGACTCTAAAAATCCTTCGGAAGGCAAACATGTAAGTCGGTTTCTTGAAATTCATATCACAAAGGTGGTAAAATTATGTTTATTGGATAGGCCTTAATGAAGTAATTTTTTTATAGACATAGAAATTCATGGAATCAATAATAAATTTAGGTGTAGAATCTTGGGTTGTTACATTATTCCCTCTTTATAAAAATTTCATCCTTGAAATTAGAAATTGAACTTTGAAAGACAATGGTTGATACTAAAAAATTACATTTTGGGAAACCCACATCATGGATACGGTTAAGGTATCCTCTTAATAATATAAAAGGTAAAATCATTGGTTAATACAAAATACCACATTATAATTAGACAACATGGTTATGGAAGAATAATCAAACCATCATGTAGTGATTGTAAACTACAAAACTGCAGATAATGATCAACTTTAACCATTTAAAAAATGTTTTACTTTAAAAAATATCATGGTCCAATACTTTAGAATAATTTTCATATCCATCCTTTATATATCCATGTACATGGGGTCCATAGGAATATTCATTTTGTTTAGAAATCTAGTATATATCCTACTCAATGCATATACTGCCTTATTTAACATTAGTCAAAATGAAGCAAACATAAATTTTCACATTCAAAACATGTGAATATCATCACCATCTATCCTCATAAAATATGGTAATACCAAACATTACCATAAAAACATATTTTATTCAGGCATTCATCCTTACACATGTTACGGGATATATTACAATATCCAAAAATGTTGTAAAATCCATCAATGATAGCATGGACCATTTTTCACCATGTCAAAAATCTATTTTGATTTAGTTCGTACATATGCAATTGAATCATTTCATCGTCATTATCTTAATTATTATAAATATATTAGGGTTTTCCTAATTATAATCATGAGTTTTCCAAAAAGTTTAACATTCCAAAGAATATATTTTTTTAGTAGAATTCAATTTATGGTTTCAAATCCTTTTAGAAAAATTATTACAGTACAATCCCCATATATTCCAAAATTCATATAACCTATAAATTTTTGAAAAAATACTCAAATTATATGATTCTTAACTAGTAATAATAACCATTCTAATTCATCTTCAACATCAACATAACTTCATCATTATCTAGAATCACAATTTGGGGTATATTTCTTTGACACCTGGGACATTGATTAGTCTGGTGTTCAATATCATTATAGTTGAATAATTTTACATTGTAAACCTTTTTAGACACCCTAAATCATGAAATTGGTGTCATTCTCTCCAAACTTATAACAAACACCCATTCCCATTAATCATTTTCCATGGTGATTCTTTTCGCAGTTATTACATGTGGGAAAACCCTTCTTTACCTTCTACCCTTTATCAATATTTTTTTTCTACCTTCGTCTTATACTTTTTCATCCCTCCAATGCTATAGGACATAGATAATTCTTTACATACCATGTTAACACATGATATTATTTCATCAATTGATTAGGACAAATGGGAGTCTATCAACCATTGAAATGATGGCTTATGACCATGAGAGATATTATCCTTCTTATTATTAGCATCACATTCATTGGTGTTGTTCTGATTTGTTCTTCATGGATCCATTTATAAACAATTTCATATTCTATATTATCTCATCAAATTATAAACATTATATAACTCGAATCATGGTATAGAAGATATAATAAAATATTGCATCGTGAATCCAAGAACTATATACTTGGGTTATATTGGAAGAATAAATCCTTCATAATGGTATGTAAGAAAAAATGTAAATTATCCTAAGAATATCACAATTTAGTCTCAAGAAATGTCTGAAATAAAGCCTATTTTCATGTACTAGGATACCCCATGTGAAGTCCGAGACTCCTTTTCAGTGTTGTCACTCTTGGGTACTTATGTTCCAGAATCACGTCAACTTGTTGTATCCATACATTGATGTATTTTCTAAAATATCCACATAATAATTTCCTTACCAAAATTCTAGTATGTTCTTGTATTGTTATCCTCAAATACTATCTTAGGGGTTTTTTTCCGAGATCTACATTTTCTAAATATTGTTTCAATGTTTTTTACTAAACATCATATGATACCAGCTATAAATACCCCACCCAAATTGATGCAGCTAGTGTCTTATTACATTAAATCGGCATGATTACGAGGAAACAAATCCTTAAGGATAGACTAGTATAGTAGTTTTGGATAAACAGAAAAATTCATTTGTTCAACATTACAATCTGAAATGAAATACAGCCTAAATATTTTATTTGGAACATCTATAACTCCATGTTTATCCATACAATTCATTCATAAAAAATTATTCATGTCATGATAAAATGAAACATAACAAATGGGTGAGATCATATTCTCAGTTATGGTATGAAATAAAATTTTTGATATCATAAACATAAACATTAGGGATAGTGAATAACTAAAAACACTTGACTTTAAAATGGGAACTTGAACACATTATTGTAGAAATAAGATTTGAGTAAATAATGCCAAAATAAATCATAATCATCGGTATTCTATTAGTCGAATAACCATATGAACTATCTAGACTAATTTTGCAGTGATGTAATGCATAATGTTGTACATAATAACAATACAGTCAAGGACTCTTCTAAGACTATAAATATCCATTTGGTCAAGGCCTCATTCCATGACCAAGTTTGTCTCAAGAGAACTACCGATGCACCGAGGGGATATTTCTATCTCACCCAAAAGTTAGTATCTCCAATGCATTCCTAATATTAATGGGAATCATAATAAACAACATACACATTTATATTGAAAGTAACATATGAAATATATGTAACTTTCTCTAATCATTACACATCGAAACTAACCATTCGAAGTAAAATGGTGACTGGTTTAAATATAGCACATCCATAGTCAAACTAATCACAAACCATTCAATAAAACATGGTGGATGATATCATGGGAGGAAAACCTAAATGAAGTACTAGAATCTATAATGGAATTTGACATAGATAAAGACACTTTCAAATGATACTATTGAAAAATCATTGAGGAAATAATCCTTAAACCTTCCAATGTGTACCGTACCTTCTTCAAACTATCGAATCATAATACCATGTAATGTCATTAGGAAAATTAGAATAATTATTTGATATTCCAAAGTGTAGTACATACACCATAAGAAAGAAATACTTGACAAACAAGGAATGTATCTCATAAAAGTTTATTTGAGATAAGAAAATTAATTTTTACTTTTGAAAGAATATTTCTTCTGGAAAATTATTTTTATTTTTCATGAAATTACACTATAACCATGTACATCCCACAAAATAAAAGGTAAGGTAAATGAAATTATATTTGAGTCTTAAATAATGTATAATTTAGGAGAAATAAATTAAAATATTTTTTAAAGAAGCTTTAGAGAAAATACCTTTAGTGTGGATTAAAGAAAAATATTAATAAATTTTAAAGCGCAAATGTATATTTTATTTCGTCAAACAAAAATATGAACCAAAATATATTTTCCATGTAAAAATGAATGATTTTATAATGATAAATAATGCTTAAAATATATTATATATTGAACTTCAAAATAAGTATCAATTTCAAGATGATCCTTTAATTGACTTTCATTTCAAAACAATTTTATGAAATATTTTTTTAAGCAAGTCACTATACATAAAATAATGAAGTAATATAATTAATACAATTATATTGAACATTCACACAGAAATTATCAAGATAAAATATCAATTGAATAATATGCACCAAAATTAATAATCATAATATTATATATTTATTATCATGAAGAAAATAGATTAATTATCTGAAACATCAATTGGGAATATACATAAAACATGAATGATTAGTAGTAGTGCATACATAATATCACAAAAAATGGTAGTGAAATGAAGGAACCCCATACATTAAGTCGGATGGTCTTATTAACTTGGTCATAGTTTCTTGGATAACCAAATTAAATTCATTACCGAATATTTATAAAACCTATTATACATTTAATTTTTTTATTATAACGTTTTTATGTTCATCCATGGCCATTTTGATGGGTTAATAAGTTCAATTTCATTATTTAGGTCTGTTTGTTTCATGATCGGTACACTTATATAAATGAATATAGAATCATTTAAAATGAGGATAGTTGTAAATATTTAACGTTATAAGTTATTATTTAACATCCATAAGTTTACATGGTTTTAAATTTTTTTTGGTTACTTGGTGTGAAGATGAATCATTATATAAAATATTTAATGATATATGTTTGGGTTAATTGGTGATTTTTTAACACAATGAACTCATTTTTCATTATAAATCAAAACTATCTGTAAAAAACATTATAGAACCATATATGAGATATAATAAATACATTATAGTATTTTTAAATAATAATAATGGTTCCATGACCATAATTGATGACAATAATAGAAATTGAAAACCCATCTTCCTTGAATCGGGTAAATTAGCACATCTCAGATGATGTGTTAATTATTTGTATATAAGAATGAGATAGGGGGTGTGATTAAGAATTATTCCATTTTCCTGAAAAAATTTAATTTAATTTATGGTAATGGATTCATCACAACATATGGATGAAAGGTGGTGATGAATGAAATAGAAAAAGTGAACATGAAATAAAAGAAAAGTTCAGAGATCGCTTATAAAAATTTGATCGCATAAAAACATCACATAAAATGTCATAAAATTTTCTTATGAGTGAAAAATGGGTATCTCATAATTATTAAAAAATATTTATATTAATGGGAATATTGAATGAAAAATCCCAGAATAAATTAATTTAATTTAAAAATAATAATGAAAAATGAATGATTGAAAAAGAGAAGGGTGGTAAATTTCATTACCATGTAGAGTAACACCTAAAACATGAATGTTTGGGTCTTTTGGGGCATTAAGAAACCCTGGGAGGACTCTTAAAAAGATTAAACTAATATATATTCTAGTATGATGTGTTTTTAATGAATGAAAAATAAGGAATGACTTTTTATTTATAATAAATGATAATGATTTTTTTATTAATTGTCAAGGACACCTCGTTACTTTTTTTATGAAAAACTTTGGCCTTACCCATAGTACTTTTCAATGGTATTATCTACATGGGACACCCCATATTGTATTTTAGAATAAAAATTATATTGTAATTTTATAATAATTATTAAATCAATATGATGTCATTAAACATACATAAAATTCAAAACTACATTTTTACTATTTAAGAAAGATTCATAAATTTTAAAAAATCCCAAAAAGTATCCCCATCAATTATTCAATTTATATAATTCAAAAAACGGAATCCATTTTTCAAAAATATGTTTTTAAATATTCATGAAATATTTTTCTAATAAAACCATAATTTATTTGAAAAAAAAAAGAAAACTATAACTGGTTTTGTAACTCCTTGAAAAATTAGTCAAGGAATAATAAAAATATCTTATAACCACAAGGAAATATATTAACAATTTATGATTAAATTTTATGAAAATAAATTTGGGGTATGACAAAAAAAATGTGAATTATCCAAATAATATACCCTAAGAGTGTCAAAATAGGTGCGGAATAAGTCCCATTGTCGTGTACCAGGATACCGCAGGTCAAGCCCAAAACTAATTGTGTTAGTTTTCAATTATAGGTACATCTGTTCCAGAATCATGTCCCCTTTTAGTATCTAGATAGAGATTAATTTTATAGAAATAACCCCATAATATATTCCTTTCAAAAATTATATTACGTTCTTATGTGTTTATCCTCAAATAATATATTATGGCTATGTTCCCTAATATATATTTTTTAATCGAGTTTCCATGTTTTCCACAAAACATCCTATTATAAAAACTTTAATGACCTGACCCATGCTGTCGGATCTAGTTCTTTATTACATTGCATTGGCATAATTACAGAGAATCAAATTCTTAAAGAATGAGTAGTTTAGTAGTTTAAGAAAAATCGATACATATATAGATTGAACATTACAACTTGAAAAGAAATAAAACATATAGGTTTTATTGGGAACATCCACAGCCCCATGTTTATCCCTATAGGTCATTCATAATAAACTTCTTCATGCCATAAAAAATGATACATAAGAAATGGGTGATCTCAGTTTCTAATTTAGTGTATGAAATACAGTAGATGATATCACAAATTATGACTTAGTCATGTTGAATAACTAATAACAACTGGAATTAAATAGAGAATGTGAACACATTATGGAAGGATTAATGGTAGAGTAAATAATGCAAGAATAATGCATAATCATGAGTATTCTACTAGTCAGATAACCAAATGAATATTCACTAAAATTTTCATGTTGAATGAATTCATAATGTGGGATATCATAAATATATCATTAGGGCCTCATTCTAAGAACATAAATATCAATTTTTTCAAGGCCTCATCCCATGACCTAGTCTGTCTCATGATACCTACTGATTAACCGAGGAGATATATCGGGCCTCAGCCAACAATTTCTATGTCCAATTCATTCATTATATAAATGGGGATAAATATAAACAACAAACACATTCATATTGAATCTAACATATTAAAAATATGAATCATTCCCCAATCATTAAACAAAAAAGTAACCATTTTGAGAAAAATAGTGAATGGATTCAACATAGCACATCCACAGTCAAACTAATAATAATCCTTTTAATAAAACATATTTGATGATATCATAATAGATAAACCAAAAATATGTACAATATTCAATAAATTATTTTGGCACAGATGAATATACTTTTAAATGAGACTGTTGAGAAATCATTGAGGAAATAATACTTAAACATTCCAAAGTTCCCCATACAACTTTGAAACATTCATATCACAATACCATTAAATATAATGATAATAAGAAGACTATTTGTATGATATTACAATGGTAATTACATACATAACAAGAAAAAAAATAAGTGGTGAATAAGTCATATATATCACAAAAGTTAATGTGAGATGAGATAATTCATTTTTACTTTGGAATGAAAGGTACTTTTGGGAAATCATTTTTATTTTTCAGGAAATCATATTGTAATGATATAAATCAAATAAAAAAGGTAACTTAATTGAAATTATATTTTGGTATCAAATAATGTCTTATATAGGTGAAATCATTTAAACGTAGTTTTTAAAGATGCTTTAGGGATAAGAAAAGCTTTATAGCGGTTTAAGAAGAATATTTAAGTATTTTAATGAACAAATATATATTTTCATTCATAAAACATTAAATTAACCAAAATTAAATTTTAATGTTAAATTTTTTGATATTATAAGGATATATATGGGTTAAAAAAATTATAGAGTGAACTTCAATAATAGGTAGTAATTTCAAGAAGTTCCTTAAGTCGGCATGCAATTCGGGACAATTTTATGAAATATTCTTTTAAAACATGTTTATCATCATTAAATGAAGACATAATATAATATTTAAATATATTTAGAACATTCACATTGAATTTATTATGAGGACATAAGAATAAATTATAATTTAATTAAGTTGAGTAGAGAATAAGAATAATCTGAATGAAAATCGATGTATGGGTATAAAATACTTAAAAAATTGTAATCAATTGAATAGTATTCCAAAAAAGAAAAAATGAACAAATTATAAATTGATTATAATGATAATAATGTGATTAATTATATGAAACATCAATGGTTAGTATGCGTACAACATACTCATGTAGTAGCAGTGAATAAAACATATCTCATAAAATTGGGAGTAAGATGAAGAAACCACTTAAATTAGGTTTGATGGAGTTATTCACCTGGTCATAGTGTCATAGATAACCATATAAAATTAATTATTATTATTTCCTGAACCTATTATAAATTTTATTTATTTATTATAATAATTTTATGTTTATTCATGTCCTTTATGGTGGGTTATTATGTTCAATTTTGTTGTTTGGGTCTCTTTGATTCATTATTGGTATATATATACATGAACAAAGAAACATGTAAAATGATAATGGTTGTACCTAATTGAATTTATATGTTATTATTGAACATCAATAAGGTTACATTTTTTCCATGTTCATTTGGTGACATGGAGTGAAGATGAATCATTATATAATTTATTTAGTGATAACTGTTTGGGTGAAATGGCGGGTTTTCAACTCAACGAACTACTTTGGTTTTATAAATCGAACCCATGTGTACAAAAAGATTCAAAAACCATATATGATACATAATACATATTTTATAGTTTTTTAAACCATAATAATGGGTTCATTTCTATAATTGAATATGGTAATATAAATTAAAAACCCATCATCCTTGAATGTGGTAAATTAACACATCTTTGAGGGTGTTTTCATTTATAGTATAAAAGAATGGGAAATGAGATATGATAAATATTTATTCCATTATCATTAAAAAATAAAATTATTTTTATGTTATGACAATCATCAAAATAGTTTGTTAAAATAATTTTGGGAATGAATAGGAAAAGAAAATAACATGAAATTAAGAGAAAAGTTGAGAGATCCCTTACAAAAATTCAGTAGAATAACAACATAACTTAACATTACATAAAATATTATCATGACTGAAATGGGGGTATTTAATAATTTTTACATAATCTGGATGGTATGTTTAATATGTGATGACATATCCCAACATAATACAATTTACATAGTAACAAAAAATGAACGATTGAGAAAGAGAAGGGTGGTGGATTTCATTACCTTGTAGAGTAACTCATAATGCTTGAAGGATGAGACCTTGGGGGATTGGGAACGTCTTGGAATGACTCTTAAGTAGGTAAATATATCATATATTAGTGTAATATGAGTTTCGGGCGAAATAAAACAATGGAATCAGTGCATATTTATAGTAAATTAGAGAGAGTTTTTTATTAATTTCATAGGATACATCCTCAGTGGTTTTTGAAACACCATTGGAATTCTCATGGTATTTGACCATGTTCTTAGACACATGGGACACCACATATAATATATTTTTTTACAAAAGTCTTAAATAATTTTATATTAATTATTATTTCCTTATTATGTAAGTAAACATACTGAAAACTCAAAACTATATTTTTACCACTAAAAAAATTCAAGTATATTAGAAAAAACCAAAGATTCTTCCATACCATTTTATGGCGTTACAATTGAAAATTGAGATCCATAATTTGAATATAATATTATGAATATTTTTCTATTTATTATTTTAATAAAATCCTAATATATTCTAAAAAACAACTTTTAAACTATTACTCGTTTTATAACACCTTTAAAAATTAATCTAGGTCCCATAGAATAACATTATTAGCATAAGACAACAAATTAGAAAATTATGATTAAATTTTTTGAAAATAAGTTTCCATTTTAAATTATGAAATTAATTAAAACACTTTAATTAAAATATTGAGGACATGCGAAAATACCAATACTTGAAATATGATAATTGTTTCAATTATAAGATGTCTGAATTGTATTTATACCTTCATGGAGGAAATTTATATGTTGTTATCTAGTTTACTATTAATTACACTTCATTACTATTAATAAAGTTTCGTTACTATTCATAAGGGTATGTTTCTATTCATCAATAATTATGTTTGTTTTATCTAACTCTAAATATTCAACTAAAAACAACTGTATATGTTAGTTTCTCAAAATTTAAATCACTCAGGTGGTAAAATTATGTATACTGTATAGGTTTAAAAAAAGTGTTTTTTGTAGAGACTTATTGTTTTGTGTAATCAAAATTAAATTTATGTAATTAATATTGGGGTGTTACATGGTGCATAGCCTAGAATCACACATAGTGATATTCTCAAATGATTACTAAAAATCCATCCATAATGTTTGAAAATAATGGAAGCCAAGATTCTTCTTTGGGTTGTAAGAAACTCCTGAAAACCCATTAAATTATTTATTCAAATTTATAAATGACCCCATCCATTATATTCCTCATTTTAAATCTTTGTATATATACAAAAATAATATAAACCAAAACCATACAATCACATCCATGGGTAAACTCAAAAGAACCCATCTATCACTGTATGTGTCATACTAAATCATAACCACATGATACTCCCCTAGCAGTCCACTATAGAAGCCCAAGTATCATGCATGGAATAAATGATTCATTACCCAGAGTCTTTCCATGTTAGTTCAATTAGAGTCTAAGTATCACTCGACATATTATTGTCATCCCCCCAAGAGTTATGCATTGGAATTCCATATCAGGAGACCAATTTTCATTCAAGAATAAATAATGTAAAACCCAAATGAGTTTTTTAGGGTGTTTGTACAAGAACCCATGTTCCACATAAGGAATATATATAATCATTCATGAAATATCATTTATTTACATTGTGGCCACCACTTATTCAATTCAAATAAATCTCACCCCAAAAGGTGGATCTGATCATAGTCTATGGTTAGAAGGCATTGAATTTACTTTACTCACATGAGAAATTCATTATAAAAAGAAAATAATGCTTATGTAACCAATAAATTGAAGGTTTCTATGGATATGTAATCTATTCCCTATTCATTATCTATTCAAATTAGATATCAATTCATAATAAATGTCGCATTTGAAAATTCAATATTAAACATCCAATGGAAATGGGGTAATGGACACACCTCAAAGGTATCCAAATTCGATATCGATCATAATGGTCCATTTTTTGAATACCATCCAAAGGGTTGGTTCTAATTCCATGTTCAGGACCATTAACAAATTTCATAAGACAAATTAATCACATAGGCAATACATATCAATTCAAACAATTGATTATAATCCATGAAGATGTGTTCCTCTATGAATTTGTCATGAATCAATACAATGTATATATACACATGTAAAATTACATTGAAAAACAAGATACATCCTACCATAGTTCTATAGTGGATAGATCATATAGTATTAGATACATATTGAACTCATATTGGTATAAAATTGAAGATTGGATGAAGAACCTATTAATAGGTACAATTATATTGAGGCTAAGTAGTGAAGATGATACCAAAACAAATGGGGAATAGATAAAAATAATCAAATAATAATGGGAAAGATCCATTGTGGTAAACAAATCATGATTCTGAGCTCATATAATGGAGGTCTCTCACATCCTAGAATAGTGGAAAAAAGAGGGCATCCAGGAGATGTACTTCATATGGGAGAGGAGAAATATAAAAACCTGGATCATGATATATGATTTAGTAAGGTAGGTTTCATAAAATCAACAAATATGCAATGTTTCATTGTTTAGGCTCAAAGATGTTTAAACCATGCACCATCCATGTGCCCTTTTCTATTGTAATGGGGGGCATCACATAGTTTATCACATGTTATTACTAACCCTCTAAAAACTATTTCTAATTCTATTATAAAAATTTCATACATTCCCACATGGACATACAAAAAAAATCCCATGTTTTATAAAATCATGAAGTCTTTAGACTCCCATTGTTAAACTTAGCATGGTTAGTGGTAGCAATGTGGCCTTGCTGACACAATTTCTACAAACCACATGACATACCTTTATTAACCCAAAATTAGGGTTTCAGGTTCCGAACCTGCACCACCCACCCCCAGTGCAGTCATGGCCTCAATGAGAATACATATTAAGAAATATTAAATCATATCATTTAAACTTTTATGGATTAAATATGATGAAAACCTCAAATAATAATAATGTTCCTCTAGGGATATGCATTATAGTTTCCCAAATGAGTCTACTAAACAAGGATAAAATGTCTCAGGGTTTCTACATGATGTATGTTGGGGGAATTTCACCGATTTCAAGTCCATTTTCATGAAATTTATATGGGTTTTTCTTGATATATCATTCTTTTCTATAAATATAAATGGTTTATACCTAATTTATCCTTGCGCCTTCTATAATTTTATACGTTCTTTGTGAAACCAAAAATAAACTAGCCAATGATCTAATCATAAAAAAAGAGTACATGTAAAATTTATTTTTTAGTATCATGTTTGATATATCTAATTTTATTCACATGATCAACATCTTTATATTAAAAAAATATTACATTTCCATGTGAACTTGAGGCATTCACATGAATTGTGAGTAGTAATATATTCACATAATATTTACTCTTTCAAGAGATGGCATCTTTTGAACATGTACAAAATCACATTCATTAAAAAGAGTGAACGTCGAAGGTTTGAGGTTTATTGTGTATGGGGATCATTACATAGCCACATGATAATAGTTTTTATATCTGAGGGAGTAAATTCCAATTGGTTAATATTGAGGTTTCACATCCAAGGGATTAAAGGAAAGAGGATTTCATTTCCACATGTTCACATGCATGTACAGGTTATGTGTTGATGTGTGTTCACTGGAAATTAGAGAATTTGATTGTGTGATCCTAAGGGAGTCACCTGATGTGGTTATTCAAACCTATCAAATGGTTTCATATCAAAACTACTATATAACACTGCTCAATAGGGGTTTCCATGAGGGTGTCACATGATGATCATATCATTATACGATCTGGTAACCTCAAAGGGATAATGTAAGGAGTTCTATGATCCAGGAACTGTGAATACCTAGAGAATTTCATCTTTTGTATAATAACTCTATTCTCATATAATTTTCTCATATTCATCTCTTTCCCCCTATCCCTATCATATTTTGTGCGTTTTTTGGGATAACTAGTTTTTTATTTATTGGAAAAGGAAGTTTATTGTTCTTCTTCTTTCGATAGAAATTATTTCTCATGCACCAATACGAGAAACAGGAAGGATTTACATGATCTACATCTAATGAGAGAATTAAGGATTCACATTATAGAATTATTAGAAACACTAAAGACTTTTCAGGAATACTTCAAGGGATTCACATTATCACTATTTTTTCACATGATTCTTCATATCATTTCATGATGGGATTAATATAATTATACAATATCTATCTTTCAAAATGTTCATGGATTACCATGATTACAATATAGGATTCTGATGATTATGTTGAATAATAATAGTTATATTATAGAAAATTTTAGATTACTTCATGTGGAAAATATAATCAAATGAAAAAGGGATAGTACTAAAAATAATGAAACATATGTTGTTTTTTATGAAACCCTTATTATTTCATTTTGCATTATGTAATCATCCCATTTTGATTTCATATTCGATGATAATTTTCATGATGGTAGTTCATGATCAGGGGATCAAAATCATGTGGTGGATGTGGTTTTAACGAAACTCATGGGGGATATGAGGTTCACAAAATCCATAATACTTTATTTGAGGGCATAATGTGGCATATTCCCTTGTTCATGATTATGTTCTTCATAAAAATCCCATGAATAAATCATTTATATATTATTCATGATGGATTAGTGTTTATGAAATCATGTTATAACTTAGTATTCATGTGATTGAGGAAATTCATGTTACGTATCTTATTCATGAATAATGGATAACATAAATAATTTGTGTGTGGAGAAAGGTTATCTCAAGATCAGGTAGAAAACATTGAAGTTAATTGAGTTTAAGATTATAGTACTAGTTTTTATAAGTTGTATAGAGTGGATCATGATGTTAAACCATGTGTGGTGATGAGACTCTTACAAACATCCTAGGATGGCGAGTGGATTATGAATACAAATTGATTGAATGATATGATAGTTCAGATCAATTTGATAAGACAGTGGAAATATTATTTGAATTTTTTTTATAGAAATATTGTTCAACCTATAACCATTTCCATCCATGTATTTTAATTATTTTGGTGAGTTATTTATATGTTAAAATTGATCCACTATCCAATAGTTGAAAGTATCAGGTTCTTCTTCTGATAATTACTAACATCAAGAAATACTAGTATGCTCTTACACTATGTTTTTACACTTGATATAGATATTTTCATCTCTTTTTTTGTTATTTATTGATAATTTAGGGTCCAATTATAACCTAATATTGAAAAATTCGTATTCATTAAAATTAAAAATATTTTTACGGTAGTTAAAATTAATATTTGCAGAAAAAGAGTAAATTAAAAAATTATAGATTATAATGAAAAAAATACTAGTATAAATTATATTTTTTGATGATATTTATACCCTATTAAACATTAACTTAAAAAATGGACATTTAAGGATCTTTTCATGGGAAATACATTTTTATAATATAATCATTTTAGAACTTCCAAAAGTTTTCCACACCTCAATTATAAAATGTTACACCAGACCTCACTTATTAATAGAACATTGAGACCCATAACACAACCAAACTGTACAAATTTCCCATACCAACATCACTTTCCACATTCTATAGTTTCTTGTCCTTATAAAATTCCAACCCTAGTGCCCTTTAGAGGAGATCTGAAGGGGTCATTCAAAAGAATATGTAATATCTATAACTGATTACATTTTATCAACTATTATTTACCTATTATAAATATATTTTATATATCATAAAATAATTTATTTATTATACTAAAAATTTTGTAATGTTATTATGATTATAAAAATACCATTATACACCCTCTTTACCATAAAATGAGAAGTTAACGTATCGCTCATGCATTGTTGATTATCATCTCCACATAACAATACAATTCATTTTTCATCCCCATATTTTATATTTGGGTCTTATCAAGGGTTTATTTATAAATATATATTAATAATCACAAAATTATTCTTCTATGAAAATTATATATATTATACCTTCTTACCATGTAATACTTTTGGAAATGAAAACGTCATTCATACGTATGTGTGGACCACCACCTTCATGTAGCGATTAGATTTATTATAAATTACTATATTATATGAATTGAAATTTGGAATAAATTTAAGAATATATAATATATATAATATAAAATTATTATCCTAAAATTTTCAATTAATATTTATCTTTGTTTTGATCCACTAATCAAAAAATGAAAATATCATTCATGTATATATACGGCCGACCATCTTCTAGGATGGAGGAATACATATTTAAATATATAAAATTTATTATTTATTGTAATTATTGGTATATATATATCTAAAATATATTATATTCAAATCATTTTAAATATTCTATATGTTTTATAACAATGATAACTGCACATGTACCTGCACTACTTAACTCAATTGCTCATGCTAAAAGAAATAATCTACATCTGGAAACAATGGTTTTTATAAAGAATTATGGATAAAAGGGGTGAATAAATATTCTAAATGGATGATATGTGATATTATAAGTTTGAAAATAAATCATTTATAGAATTAAAATAAATTTTAATTTATCATAAATGATATTATAATTCTTATAAAAATTATAACTTGGTGTAAGGTTTTATATTTCACAATATCATGATTATTGGAGATCGTTTTGGATTTAATATCCGTTGAGGAAAATTTCTCATAAATTTCTATGTTTTTATAAAATTTTATAAAAATATATTTATTAAAATCCAAAAGTTCTGTTGGTTATTTTCTACCTATTATTGACTTTTTAGAAAAATTGATAAAATGGAATCTTCCTAATCTTTTCTGAATGATCTAATTTAGGACAACTATTAAATAATTGCAAAACAATTTATTTTTAGATTATAATGCATGAATGAAATTTTCCACCAACAAGATTATTCATTTTTTGATTATTTCATTATATATTTATATAGACGTTTTAATTGAATTTTTTTTCCTTTATTATTGCACGAATATTTGAAATAGAGTATATTTCAAAATAGAGAGGTTATTTTACTCAATAATTATTCATAGTGATCTTTAATCATTAGATTATATATATTATGAAACCCATTAATGTTAGTTATGATTTATTTAGTATATAATACAAGGATAACATCCTTGTTCATTTTAACAAAATGGTAAATATAGTGATGAAAAAATGAAATGTTTATGAAACAAATATATTTTCTCCTTTGTTATTATATTTAATTTCGTGGGTTTAGATAGGATAATTGATTTATATACTTTTATAACACATATGTATTATATTAAATATTTGATAGGTAGGACCAAAATTTTCATATGATGTGTTCGGTAAGTTCTTATATCTCATGAGATAACTATGGGATGCATATAAATCTGTATGTTCTACGATTAGATGAATTTTTATGGGCTTGATATACTATGGGATGAATGTGTATACATGAACAATAATGGATTGAGGGAATTTCAGGTAAGATTTACATTATTATATGGAATTAATATCAATGTCATCTACCCACATTCATTACATGATATTATAGTTTATGAATGATATGTGATAATTTTTCACACTTATAATGCATTTCTTTTGAAACTATAGTCAGTTATTTCTAACTAAATGTTTATGATCTATGAAATATTTGGTACGAACAATCTATGTGTTCCTAACAGTTTATTCTAGAGCGCTCCCATGTAGGTTGTCATTGTCGACTCTCGCAGAAGGATGCATTGTTTCCTGCATTCCCACATTCCCAAGGTGGGAGGCATTCATCAATTCATCAGTGATGATTACTCCTTGATCGAAATGGGATGATGAGATGTGGGTTCCTCATTCCATGAATTCATCCTTGTAGTTGTGACATAGTTTGAGTCTCCCCCATAGATTATGAAATTATTCATGAACCCCATTATTGGTGACATCTCTTTGTGTACATCAGTTACATACACAGCAATTGATAGTACATTCCAAAGGGATCAAGTCCAAGAAATATCCATTGGTTAGGAAATTAGCCACATATGGATTATTTGGCATGTATGGATGTTAAAATACTAGGACACAAGTATTCTTCCTCATCAAATGGCTTATCAATGGTGAATAAACCCAGGGTTCCCCAGGTCGATCATGAGGAATCATTTTCTAGAGGCATGCATCTAAGGTTTTCCATGGATTTCCATGTTGTAAAAAGTGTATTATATGAGTTTATCATATGGTGAGGATAGATCGGATTGATCATAACAATTATGAAGTTTTATCAGATAAGGAAATCCCTAGGAGGGATCATCTGGAATGTTTATCGGATGAGTGATTCAAAACTACCAATGACGGAAGTCTCGAGAGTGGCGTGTCCCATAATTGGATGATTTCACTCAATTATGTCCAATCTAGACACCACTAAGGGTGGATTATGGAGGTGGACCCCAAATAGGGGAATTCCAAGCAATACCCTTGGGTGGGATTGATCATCCAAAAGGCTTCCAACATATTTTGTTAAGAGGAAAAGGATCAAAACCCACATAGTATGAAGGGGATATTTCATGCTTGAATGTGTCTAGAGCTCCTTCAAAATAGGTTTTATCTTTGTTAGAGGAATATTAATTTTTTGGGATTATTCAGGGTTAGCTACAATAGTGATTATAGGAGAAGTAATGAAGTTGATAAAATAATCTCCCCATGATGCGGTGACCTGGGTAAAATTAGTATTGATATAGAGGAAGTGATGGTGGAATGGATGGAGTATGGAAAAAGATTGGATTAATACTTATATAGGATTCCTACATATCTAGTGGATGATAATAAAAGTCCACATAGTTCGATATTGGGGTATCGAGTCACCTAAGGAGGAATCCCAAGAGAATGAATTCATAAAGTGGGGCCTAAAGGAAAAAAACAATGTTAGGGTTAGTGAATGACCCTCCCAAGACATAAAGATCGTGGAAAATGTTCAGGATGATAATGGATGATATAATTTATCATAATAAAGGATTCCAACATACCCAATTTTTATGAAAGTGATAAAAGTGCATTTACTTCAGGTTGGTCATAGAGAATCGGGGAATACACATGGGCAGTCACCCGGACATGTGCCATGGGCTTACCAATATTTAGCAGCCCATAACAAGAGGGCCACTCATGGTTAGATGGATCTGAACTATGACGTTATTATACCTTGTTATATTCCTGTTAGAGTGTATTAGAACACATCAGGGGTGGATCCATCATATGTTTCCTAAAAAGGGAAGATTACACATAGTTAGGGTACTTACCTTGGAGGGAGCACCAGAGTTTACCACTGGATGGTATTAAAACTCAACGAGGATTTTGAAATACATAAAATAGAAAAAACCCCCATGATGTTTGGATATTCTAGTATAACATCATGCATGATTAGTAATTGATGTGAAATAAATGTAAAAAATAGGTTGTGGGGAGTTTTGTGCTTGATCCTCAAAGAAGATTCCGATATACTCTGTTTAGAAGATGGGGATCAATTTCCACTTAGTTCCAGAATGGTGGATGTGAGTCACATCCGGAAGAGATCAATGAGAATGAATTAATGGACTTGGACATGAAGAAAAAAGAAACACATGGTTAGGTCATGATGCTCTCGTGACATAGCGATCTAGGTGAAATGTTTGCATGAGAGTTGATGATGGGATTGAAACTCAGAAAGGATTCCTATGTACTCTATTTAGAATATAGGATTCAAAGTACATTTAGTTCAGTATGGAGGAAAAATATTATATAGTACCCATGGACAATGACTTATAGACATGTCAGTGGCTTACCGATGGTTAGCTTCAATTTGTAAGAAGATCACTTATTATTAGTTGGATGTGAATTTTTCAGGTCTTTTACATTATTAACTACCTCAATAGATGGATCAATACACCTTAGGGGGGTGGATCTAAGAGATGTGTACCAAAAAGGGAATATGTGAAATAATGAGGGTACCTTCCAATGAGGGAGCACCATATTTTTTCATTGCCTAGTATTGAACATCAAATAGGCTTCTTACGTATTCAAAAGGGTTAAAAATCCATGTAGTTAGAGAATTCATTTTAACGATATTATAGAGGGGTGAACCAACATGTAATAGACATAAAAAATGGGTTGTGGGGAGTATTGGGATTAAACCTTAGAGATGCTTCGTTCAAAACATGTTTAGAATGTAGGGATCAAAGTCCATGTAGGTCAAGAATGGGAGTATATTATTGGGGCGCACACATGGACAGTTTTCCAAAAGAAATCTAAGGATAACGTCTGGTTAGCATCCAGTAGACCTATTGGAGATAGCACATGGTTAGTGGCCTAAAGAAGCTTTTTTGCACATGATTGGTGTTTTAAAGATGATTCAAGGTCATTGTTACTCTACGCCCACATGAATGATACTCAGTTTCCAAAATAAGAGGTAGTGGTAGAACTGACAGTTTTATTATGAATGGTGTGTCCATGAGGGAGGGTGTGGGGTATATTTATGGAATGTGTCCCATGGATCTGGAGATTGGGAAATACTCTAAGAGAGACACTTTAGGTGGACCTAGTCCCATGATAAGAATACTCCATCCCATACTAGTAAAGTGAGGAAGATCTCACTCATATTGAGACCAGCGACCATGGAGGGTGCCCAAGGTGGAACACCACTTGTGCACTGCATGGGGAGAGAATACAGTGTAACATCATTTGCTGAGGACAATGGAACAAGGTAGTATAATCTCCTCTCTCTCATGATGAGAGGATTCACTCTATACACCCAAGACATACATGACTAATACGTACCCACACATGGGGGAGCGAAGGAATCCTTAGAGCCCAACATGAGTGGTGTGGAGGAATGGTCACTCACGGGGTCCACATTATCATGGATATGCAAAAGATCATGTTCCATTAGAGACCTATTCCATAAATCAAGAGGTAGGACTATATACATTGGGAAACCACATCAGGAATCATGAAATCAATGTGTATGAGCGTGGAGGGCCATACACAAATGATTTTCAGAAAGTAGTATGCCTCACTAAGAAGCGATTTTTGATGAATAAGATCCTCGCAAAGGATGGTACTTTTTGAAGCATAGAGAAAAGAATATCCAAGAATGGCGGAGCTTCATGATTCATGGAGACCTAGCCTAGAAGGGGTCTTCATGTATTTGGAGGTTTCATTGTAAATGTTAAATGCTTCATGATGACAAAAAATCCCAAGAGGTACTATTTCCTTTACAATGTTCATGGAACAATGCGAAGGGCATCCACATTTTAGGGGGAGGGAAATGTGAACAAAGGGAAAGCTGCCTTTTGATTCTAAAATACCTTCAGTGATGCATTTTTTTCCAATTCATAGATCTTATGGGGATTCGTGACATGGGAGATCGGGAGATTAAATTTCATGGTAGGAATGTTGTGAGGTGGGGATGAGTTTCATATTTATAGTAACCATGCATCATGATTCTTAAATGTGTGATGTGAAGGAGATTGAGCATTGAAAACGAAGGTGGATCTATAAGAGTCATGAAGCATTCCATCATGTGTCTTGACGGAGGATGCTGATTTCATCGAACATGAAGACGATTCTATCAACCGGTCTTTATGGGGTCCACATAGGTTGTAGGACTCCTGGAGAAATTCATAAAATGGTCTTCATGGTGTTCACAGATGTCATCTAACTCGCTGATGCTTCTTTTAACTAGCCTTCAGGGTGTTCATAGAGGTCATCAGACTTGTCCACGGGGCTTCATAAAACATACAAATTTGGGGTTTTTTTGGACTTAAGAGGCTTGAATATCACCCTATATGATTTGTATACTTCCTCAACTTATTCCCTAGATGAATTTTGATGCCGAAAAATTTCCTCCCTCAAAATGGGTGATGGGGAGAAAATGAGGGTCGTATTTTCAAGGAAGATCATTGAAAACCTACATATCATGTAGTTGGATCATGATTATAGTGTGTGGTGTTTGAGGGAGAGTTCATAGTGTTGCTCGCCACGGATGATGGCACCAAGAAGATCACAGGTTCACTACCTATAAATTGTGCATGAGTACTCCCCTTGTCCACATTTTTTCTTTGCGAACACTGTATATGATCCCTTAAAACATGAAGCTCTAGTGCCCCGTGAATGTTATCCTCAAACCAAGTTCCACAGACCAGTGCTCTATGAATGGTATTTAGTGAACTCATGACTCATAATACTTTTAAGATCCATGAAATGTGCTGATTCCATCGATGCATCGGGAAATTTTTCTCTATGAAAATTTTTTGAGAAAGGGAATCACAATCCAGGAAGAAAAAAATAACTAACTCTTATTCCAATGGCCACTCAAGATGTTAAGTGAGAGGTTCTTGCAAATGCTGCTCGAAGGGAATAATTTAATAATAACATACTTAATGGGGAGTAAATTCAATGTTATTCTGAGAATGAGTCCTTACTAAAGATACAGTTAGAAGGAAAAAATGATTACCATCCATAAAATAGATTTTTGGTTTATGACTTCCATCATAGTGAGATTGTCTTCATCCTCCAAACTATTATGGATGAATTGGATTACTATTTCCGGGGCACATAGTGTTAATACCAATGGTACAGTACTGATGAAGACTTTAACTAGATGTATTATATGACTATAACTACCAGCTTTACTTAAAACCATGTTCACAATGTTTAGGGGAATGAATTGAAACTAGATTTATCTGAACCAAATTATAATACCATTCTAAAGGAAGGTTAGTGCAACCTCGAGAAACGATTGGATGAAAATTGAGACTTATGCCATTGTGGAAACTTCATTAAGGAATAGGCCCAGGCCTACTAGGTATATACATCTTGTGGATAGTTCATAGAAGGGATAAAGTGAATGGGCCATTATGAGGATAATATGGATTACCCCCAGGGTTTTAATAATACATTATCTTTTTAAAGTGATTCAATATCTTGCACCACACGCAACACCGAGTTCGAGCTCACCATGACACACCAAACTAGCTGTTTAAAAAATATTTTCGAATAGTATTAAATGAATTTTGAATTTTACATACTCCATATAATTTTAACATCCATATTATATTTTATAAAAAGAATATAAGAACAAATCCTATTTTTTATATAAAATATGTGGTTTTCAAAAAAAAATGTAATTTTTCTTCCTTTTAATGGAGAACCCTTTTCAAATCCATTATTTTACACATTTATAAATTAAATTTGACAAAATAAACATCTCTTTTAGAAGAGGGACCTAAAAATTTAGTTTGGATAAATTTTTGATGATTTCCTAATATCTTTCATATTTTGATTAATAGTGAAAAATACAAAATTTTAATTGCAAATAGATTTTCAATAAAATTAATTTCTGTTGCTAAATTATAAATTTGGATGGTTTTGAAGTATAATTATATTTTATTTTCATCATTTAATCCAATTTTTTTCATTGGAAATAATTTTGCATATAAATTGGACATAAACACATATCAATCTTTTGATGTTTTTTACTTCTCAATAACCCGCTTCATGGTATTTGCCAACAATAATTAATTTTATAATGATTAATGAAACTCCTATGTTTTCAATTTGGTAAAATATAAATAATTATTGAATTCATAATATCAAAATTATCTTAGGGAAATGGTTTTTTATTTTTATGAAAACATTAAATTTTTGATGAATAGTGAAAAAACAATATGTTGTTTAAAAACAAAATTTAATTTAAATAAATAAATATTTTAATTAAATTTATATTATATCAAAATAGATACATAATATCTATATAAATTCAATTTAATTTATTGCTGTAATTTTAAAATAGGATTATATATATAATTTTATTAAACTTTTTAACGTATTTTACCCTCCTTCTAGGCAGATTTACAAATTTTCTTAAAACATAATTTTACCACTTCTGTGAATTGAAAATAAAAATTATAAGAGACATAGTTGACATAAGTATTTAAATTTGGTTTAATAGAATCAAAATATTTTTTGGTGCATTGTAAATTTTGAATTTCATTTACCACGATTAAAAGGAAAAAGGGTAATAAATGTTAACAATAATATTATAATTACCCTAACACATGTCCTATTCTTATTGTGTATGTGTTTATCTTCCAAATTCATTCTTATGAAAAAACATATGATACTATTTGATCCACATGGAATAAATTAGGAGATATATTATTATTTTATTTAAAAAGAGTTAAAAGGTTTAAATTAATATTTTCAAAACTAAAACTTTTTCCATATGGGGTTATACATAAGATAAATTAGACTATAAATATTTATTATAAAGATAAAAATAGTTTCTACATCATGGTGTTATATTTATAATATTTAATTATAAAATAAAATTTTCATTTATTACACAATAATGATATAATATCTTCTTTATAAATGAATGGATCAAATAAATGATATTATAAATGTAAAAATAAATATAATTTGGATGTTTTGATTCCATCCAAAAATTTTAGTGGGAATATTTCATATTAAGGATTATTCAATTTAATTTTTTCAATGTAATCTATTTGATTTACATTCCCAAAAACAAAATACAAAATATTGTCAAAATTTGACATAAATGTTTATAAAATAAATACTATTTTATTAAATGATATAATATTATTCAAGAACTAATATTCATCCATAAAACTTATATAAGGTTTGATATATCATTAATGAACCTCTCTAGGTTCTCTTGTCATTTTATATTATGTTTGTTATCAATATAATATAAAAATACAAGGAGACATAGTAATTCTTAAACTATTTAACCAAGAGATAAATATTAAATATAAGGTTAAAATGGTGATATAAACTTGTCTAAAATCTATTGGATAAGAGTTTTTCAACCCATACCCACCTCATATAATAAATAAATACATTTACAGCCTTTATAAATAGAAAATTATTTTATAATAAAATAATATTTCAAGCTTTTCGTAAAGTGACCATCACCTCTATTATCAAAGGGTACTTCCTCTTATCTTAATTTCACACCTCCAAAGCCATATGGCTCAGCCAAATCCGGCTCAAATATCATCTCAAAGACCCTCAATTTGACATAGAGTTCTTACATTGATCATAAAGCCAACCTAAAGATCCTTTTCTTCAAATCAAAAGGAAACACCTGAAGAAGAGGTCTTTATTTCATCACCTCGTTCAAAGTTATTTTTTTCTTCCACTTCCTATTTTTTTGTTGTTTCAATACTAATATAATAAATATAGTAACATATACATACTAAGATGTTATTATAAATAAGGCACAATCATATTCACTATTTTATCCATCCTATGAATGACAAAGTCATCGTACGTCTATACGTACGGCTTACCATCTCCACATCATGTTGTAGTTTGTTATTCAACACATAATTATTAGGATGGGAATAATAATTTGAATAATTGTTGTAAATAATGAATATATCATGTTAATTATTCTGTATATATAATATACCATCCAATTAAATATGAATTCACCATAAAAATAATAATGTTTTTTCTAGTGCGTATATACAAATTATCGTCTCCACGACGCGATGAGATTCATTTATACTTTCACCATTCAATGAGGATTATGAATATATATATTTTATTAATAATTATGTAATATATGAAAGAATAATTCTACTAGATATATATATATATATATCCGGGTGTGTGTTTTTATTACATATATCACATTAACATACTTTCGTTCAATGTGATATGAAAACAGAAAAGGCATTTATGTGTATGTATATCCCACCATCTCCCTAAACGATGTTTTAAATTTCATATATATATCTATTATATATACATAGATTCAGAATATATGTGATACAAAAATAGTTTTTTATATTATGCAGTTAATTAAATCATTATTTAATTTAAACAATCAAGAATTACAGGTTAATACACTTATGATAATGGAAGTGATTATTACCAGTAGTGTTAATTTAAAATAAAGATTATTATTAAATGAGTAGTATAAATAAATAAATAAATCATATATGAAATCCTAAATATGTATATGGTTATGTTATTAATTAATAACATACTATGGTTATTATATAGGATGTTAAACGTACCCTCAACTGAAGTAAAGTACAAGGTACTGGTTAATTCCTCAATCTCATTATTATCCAATATTTTTTATGTGTATATATTTACTTGGAAATTTTTATCACCCATATCAATGTGTCATGAAAACGTTTTCAGGATAAATATTTTAATATATTGTGGAAGGGTATCCAAATCAATATCCTTATTTTAAATATTTTAATGATTTATTTTCCTAAATATTTTAAAATAATGTCCATGTTATAAAAACAATTTTAAGGATTTGTTTATATGGACATGATTATTTTGAAATTATAATTATGTTCAAATGTTTATAATTGGTATGGGACACATTGATTCCAAATCAATTTTAAATGACTTTCTTTATAAATGTGTCACTTTTAAATGATTTCACCCAAAGGGATATTTATTTCAAAGGGTTTTACTGATCATTTTCAACTATGTCAACATACTTTACAATATATTATTATTTTTTGAGGTTGATTTATTATAATAAAATATTCCGTATTTTATGGATTGTGTTATGATATGTTTGACTGTGGCTGGGCTATTTTTATACCATTCATGGTTTATGGTTAAATTAATAACATTTCGTATGCTAGTTTTAAAACAATGGTTTATGTAATGATTCAACCTTCTAATATGAGGAATTCATTGGACTTGGTTAGTGACGGGTGGATCCCACTATAGCTCCTTGATGAATCGATAGGTATAATGAAAAACAATTAGTGTCTTGGCTAAAGGATTTGACAAAACTTTTATTTTTAGTCCGGAAATGTGGCCTTGGATATGTGGTTATGTTGTCTGGTATTGTGCATTACATCATTATGAAAATAGTTATTGATATTACATGTGATTATTCGCCTAGTAGAATATCCAGGTGAAAAGGTAAATGGAATTATATGATTTAGCTTTTTTATATTATTCTATAGTTTATGTTTAAATGGATAGTGTTTCAATTTTATACCTTTACTTAAAGGTTTATGATTATTCGTGATAGATTCTCTTATACTCTTTATCCTTACAGAGCATGTGATCTAACCCCTATCTTATGTTTTATTTTACTAGGATTCAAAGAAGCATATTATGATTTATATTCATGTCTAAGGTAAGGTAATAATGATGTTCTCAAAGGATTATTTATGTTGTTGTTATGTTTGAAATTTTAATGTAAAATTCATGCATCTATTTTCAATACTGCTAAACAGACAGGTCATTTGGGACACGATTTCTTGTAATGATTCCAATGTAATAAAATAAATCACTGACTCTCAGTATCTGGGGTTTGGGAATTAAATTTGGTATCATAGTAAGTTTAGTTCAAACCATGGAAACTAGATTTAGGAAAACTCTTTTAAAGAATATTACAATAAGATAAACATTTAGGATTAGTATAGAAGAACTTCATAGAATTTTGGTAATGTATAGATTTTGTGAATTTTCCAAACAATACATCCCTATCTAGATACAAGTAGGAAGAGGTGGCTTTAGAATAGATGTATCTTGGGGTAAAACCTGATAACAACGCTTCGAGCTAGACTCAAATAAGAAATAGTTCATGAAAAAGGGTTTTGCTTCACTCTTGGTTACAACACTCTCAAGGGATATACTTAGGATACATCACATTTTTCTTTACAAGAAAATATGAATGATTTATGAGTTAATACATCCTCTAAGAAATTTTTTTATGATTATGGATCATATGAATAATATTTTCATATTACATTAGATATTTTACGATTTTGGAATTATGAATTTTGATTCATAAACTTACCTAGTGTGTTACATTGTTTAGAAATGGTGGCCAGTAGAAGAAATGGGAACTCCAGCAATACACATGATCCAAAGAGTAAGAAGGAGCATATATTTCAAGGTCTTAAAACAAAATTTATAATAGAAAACTTCTCCCACATATTTTCTTCATATGGATAAATAATATCATGTTTTAATAAGATATTTAAATAATTAACTATGTCCTACGACATTGAGGGAATGTAGGAGAAGAAATGGATGGTAGAGAGAAAGACAGATAAAGGAAATAAGGGAGAAAAAGATTATTCATATGTGATAATTATGTAAAGAATAACCTTGTGAAGTGATTGAATGGATTGGGAGTTCTTTATAAATGTGGATAAAAAGGACACCATGTACGTGATTGAAAGGGTAAGAAAATGGTTTCAAATGTATAATTCTTCACCTAAATGGAGTTGGGACACTATAAGAATCAATGTCCCAATCATCAGAGTACACCATAAATGATGCTATTGGAAAATAATCATGTTTTGATACTACCGGAGATGAAGAAGAATAATTTGTGTTCTTATATTTTTGTTAATGAATAGTGTCATTTGAATGTTGCATCATCGATGTACTAGTTATTAATTATTGAAATAAATATGGATTGTACATCTGTACTATTCTATTGAGGAATTTAGAATATATGGTACTAAAAAAGGGACTCAGTAACAATTTAAACCTTTTTAAAAATACTTGGCTGAAGGAATTATAAACCGTAATATGGTCCAAATAATGTGTTAGTGATTTTTATATAAGATATGGTTGATTTGCATAAATTATTTTGGATATTATTGACTACCTTGGAATTGATCAATGGTCTGTTTATTCCGTCATTGTTGGTGTATTCAAAATTTTGGGATATGTGGAATATATCTTGTATTATACATAGAATAAGGGATCATGAAAGTAGTCCATAAGGTATTATAGTAATTCAGTGTGTTACCATGTCTTAATAGAATACATGATGAAGGTACTCATATATTTTAATGTGGAAAAAATAAATCATTATTATGTTTACCTTCTTTATAATTTTTAGACTGTGTGTTTGGAAACATATTAATTTGGATAATTCTAAATGTTTTAATGAATTAAGGTGGGAATTGGATACAATTTTTTACGGTTAAAAAATTTCTTAAGATTATTTATGGATTGTTATAAAAAGGAAAACCAAGAGGTCAAGGTGACAACCCGTCACGTCCGGCAAGGCCGTGAGACTTGAACCCATAACCAAAGAGCGACAAGGGTGCATCACCTACCACTGGCGTACGTGATTTCTGGGTTTGTATAATGTTGTTGTTTTTAAATGTTATGACATATGAATTACAAATTCATAATTATTGTAACCCTATACGATTAGGATAATATATATATTTTTTAATTCTATTATCTTTTGAAGTCAAAGAGGAGTTTGTGGTTGATGTTAGTGGAAGGATGGAACTCTACTTGTCAAGTATTGTTTTCTATTATTATACGAAGAAATTAATTCTTAACCTTTAGGGAAGGGATCATAAAACCAGAAATGTGTTATCATGATACCTTAGGTTATGTTGAACCGATGATATTTAAATCGTCATAGATTTATGGATTTGAGGCTCTTAATATTCCATTTATTTTTCACTTGTTTGTTATTGATGACCTCAATCACTCTATATAAATATTTATGTTCTTCCTAAAATTATGTGTCTCTAATTGCAACCAGTGTCCTCGTATTCTAAATCCTAATATGGTGGTGACTTTTTCATTTACATTTCCCTTTTATTAAGACAATATTTTAGTAACCCAATTTCTGGTGTGGGTTTCCACAATGGTATTTTCAATTTTCAAGCTTTTATATTAGAAAAACAATTACAAATTTCTAGGATGAAATTGTTGAAGGAGGAGAGAATGTAACACATCGTGATTTAATAATACATTATCTCTTTAATGTAATTTAATAGCTTGTTCCACACACAAAACCGAGTTCGAGCACCCCGCGACTTACCAAACTAACAATATTAAAAATGGTTATGAATAGTATTAACTAAATTTCGATATTTATATACTCCATATAATTTATCATCTATATTATGTTTCTTTAGACATAATATAAGAACAAATTCAATTTTATAGATAAAAGAAGTGTTTTTAAAAAATTTAAAATTTTAACGCCTTTTAATGGAGAACCCTTTTAAAATCCAAAATTTTACACTATTATATATTAAATTAGATGAAATAAAATTCTACTTTAGAATAAGGACATAAAAATTTAGTATGGATAAATATTTTGTGTTTTTCTGATAACATTCTTATATTTATAAATAGTGAAAGTTACTAAATTTTAGTTGAAAAAAACCATTTTTAATCAAAAGAATATAAATTAATAAATTATGAAATTGAATTGTTTTTATATATAATTATATTATAGTTTTATCATTTAATCAAATTTTTATCCTTGTAAGTAGTTTTGAATTTCAATTATACATAAACACATAACAATATTTTGATAGTTTTTACTTATCAAAAACCCACTTTTTGGTTCTAACAATGGGAATTAATTTTAAATTAATTAATGAAACTTCTTTTTTTAATTTGGAAAAATATAAATCATTTTTGAATTCATAACATAAATATTTCCTTTTGGTGAATTTTTGGTATTTTTATGTAAAATTTATATTCATGAGGAATAGTGAAAATCACTTCGTTAATGTTTAAAACCATTTTTTATTTAAATATTTTATATTTCATTTAAATTTATTTTAATTCAAAATAGACACAAGATACCTATATAAATTCAATTTCTATAATTGGAGTCATTTTATAATAAGATTATATATATATAATTATTTTGAACTTTTTAACGTTTTTTACCTACCTTCTAGGAACATTTACAAATTTGCATAAAAACTTATTTTACCACATCTTTGAATTGAATTTCAAAACTCTAAGAGACATAGTTGACATCATTAAGAAAAATTTGGTTCAATAAGATGCAAATATTTTTTTTTTGTGAATAGTAGCTTTTGAATTTTATTTACCTCGGTTAAATGTAAATAGAGTAATTAAAGTTAAAAATGAGATTATAATTACCCTAAAAATTTTCTAATTCTATTGGATAAGTTCTCTTCGACCAAAATCAACATTAAGAATAAAATATGATCCTCTTTGATCCATTGGATTAGATTGTAACTTTATTATAATTTTATATAAAAACAGTTTAATGTGTAAAATTCAAATTTTCATAACTAAAAGATTTTTAATATGGGGTTATACAAAAGAAAAACTAGACTATAAATATTCATTATAAATATAAAAATATTTCTTACATCATGTTATTTTATTTATACTTTTAGATATAAAATAAATATATTTATTTATGACACAATAATGATGTAGTATTTTCTTTATTGATGAAAGAATAAAATAAATTTTACTATAATGATAAAAATAGATATAATTTTGATGTTTTGATTCCATCCATGGTTTTTCTAGGAGAATATGATATATTGGGGTTGACTAAATTTTTTTTCAATGTATTTCAAAAAAAATACTAAATATTTTTAAAATTGACATAAATTTGATTTTAAAAAAGCACTATTTTATTAAATGATATAATATTCCTAAAATTCATAGATTTCAAAAAAGGAATTATATAAGGTTAGATATGAAATTAATGAACCACTTTAGGTACAGTTTTAATTTTATGGTAATTTTATTTACAATATATTATAAAAATACAAGGAGACGTAGTAAATGTTAAACTATTAAAACAAGATTTTAATCTAAATGATAAGGTTGAAATGGTGACCTCAACTTGTCTAAAATCTATTTATTGAGAATTTTTCGACCCATTCCAATCTTATACTATAAATAAATACATTTTGAGAAATTAAAATTCGAATATTATTTTATCATAAAGTAATATTTCAAGCATTTCATAAGTGACCCTTACCTCTCTAATAAAATGGCACATTCTCTTCAAATAATTTCACACCTCAAAATCCATTTATCTCATCCAAACCATGATCAAATATCCTCCCAAATACCCTCAATTCTACCTATATGACTTCATATGATCATAAATCAAACCTAATGGGCCTTTTTGTTCAAATAAAAAAGAAACACCCCAAGAAGAGAAAATTATTTCACCACCTATTTCAATTTTATTTTCTTCTTTCACTTCCCCTATATTTGTGGTTTCCATATTAAAATAATAAAAAAATACATTTTATATATTTATATGTTATTATAAATATGGTACAACCATATTCATTATTCTACCCATCCTATGAATTACAATGTCACCATATGTGTGCACGTACAACTTACTATCTCCATGTCATGCTGTAGTATGTTTTTCAACACTTCATTATTTGGATGGGTATAATAATGAGTATAATTGATATAAATAATTATTATAACATGTTGATTAATCTTTATATATAATATAATATCCAATTACAAATTATTTCACCATCAATAGAATGATATTGTTTCTTGTGCGTACGTACGGATTACAATTTCCATGATGCAATGAGATTTTTTCCATGTTCACCATTCAATGATGATTATAAATATATATTATTAATAAGTATGTAATATATTACATAGTAATTATATATATATATATATATATATTTACATATATCTCACACACTTACTTCTGTTAAATATGATATGGAAATGGAAATGACGTTTATGCATACGTACGACCTACCATCTCTATAAACAGTGTTTTCCGTTTCATTTACCTATCTATTATACATAATTATATTATAAATATATATGATAAATAAATATTTTTTTATCTATTTTTGAATTAATTAAATCATGATTTATGTCATAAAATCAATAATAACAAGTAATAACATGTATGATAAAGGAAGTTATTATCACCCACAATGTTATTTTAACATAAGAATTAATATAAAATGGGTAGTGTAAATCCATAAATAATTCATGTATGAAATCATAAATAATAATATGGTTCTATTTTAATTTAATAACATACTATGGTCGTTATACAAGAGGATAAATGTACCATCGACAATATAAATGTATAATGTAAGGGTTTATTCCTTGATATTTTTATTATCTGAGGTTGTTTATGTGTATGTATTTATAGGGACATTTTTATCATCCATGTACATGTTTCATGAATATGTTTTCAAAAAACAATTTGTGGAATGGACTCAAAATCAAGGTCAGCGGCTTAAATTTTTTAATGATTTATTTTCATAAATCATTCTAATTAATGTCCATGTTTTAAAAATGAGTTTAAGGAATTTTTTATATGGACATGATTACATTAAAATATTAATCCGATTAAAATGTTTCAAAGTGGTATGGGACACATTCATTCAACAATAAATTTTTAAACACTTCCTTTATAAATGGGTGACTTTTTAATTATTTCACATAAATGTGATAATTCTCTCAGAGGGTTTACATAACATTTTCAAGTATGTTAACATCATTTTCTAGATATTATTCTAGATTGAGGTTTATTTATTATAAAACAATAATCCATATTTTATTTAATGATTTAGGATATGTCTGACTATGGATGTTATATTTATATACCATTTATGGTTTATAGTTAAAGTATTAATATTTTTATGCTAGTTTTAAAATGAATGTTTATGTTATGTTTCAATGATTTTATATAAGAAATCTATTTAAATTGGTATGTTGTGGTTGGAGAACTCTGTAGATCCTCGATGAATTGGAAGGTCCCATGAGACAAATTAGTGTCTTAGCACAAGTATTTGACAAAACTTTTATTTGTATTCTGGGAACGAGGCCTTGCCTATCTGGTTATGATGTATTTCATTGTGCATTCCATCATAATGAAATTTTCTATTAACATTATATGTGAATTTTGAAATAGTAGAATATTGATGTGAATAATTAAATGGAATTATTGGATGTATCCTTTTCCATATTATGATGCATTTTTTGTTTAAATGGATTGTGTTTCAATTTTATACCTTACCGTAAAATTTATATTTATTTATAATAGCTTACGCTATATTGTTTATCTTTACTAAGAATCTTATATCACCAATTTCTTATGTTTTATTTTCCCAGGATTATAAGAATTATATCTTCATTTATATGCAGGTTTAAGATAATGGAATAATGGAGTTCTCAATGTATTATTTATGTTGTGTTTTATGTTATAAATTCTAATGTAAATTTCATGTATGTAATCTTTTTTCCAAAACTGGTGAACTGATTGGTCCATCAAGACCTGATTCCTTGTAAACATTCCAATGTATTAAAATAATACCCTGACACAAAGTAATTGGGTTCGGGGCATTACACCAATTCCACATCTGTCAACCTAATGAAATCTAGCCCGAGCTACTGAGTAGGTGGTCGTCAAGGTGAAATCCCTTTAATTTTCATCATGGGGAGGTCAGAATCAACCTCTAGGACCACCACTATATCTCTACAAATCACATCCTAAGATATTTTTATGAAAAATTTATACCCACTAAAAATTAATGGGAATATCAAGAGAATATACCACAGCTGCGGAACGAATTTCAGGACATGGTGATCAATGCAGATAAATATAAGAAGATATTGATTGACTTCCACATAAAATAGTTGTTCATAAAATTATGGAAGTTCCCATATAAGAGTAAGGTTAAGTGGGGGTGGCACCGATTATACTTCTCTTGAGTCGTTGTACAAATAAAATAGTTTATAACACCTCAATGAAGGTACCTACTGGTGAATCTGATAGGAAATCGAACAATAACTGTGGGTATAAAACATCAATTGTGATCATCAACTAATAATTCGTTTGGCTAGAATTATAGTAGTGATCATCTCTAGAGGGATGCTTCTAGTTGGATATTTTGACATGGGTGCACAACCAAGAACATTCGTCATAGTGGTCTTGAGGGAAATGGGTCAGTGTATCAACCTTGGGTTTTTAGTGTTGGAAAAGATGTATAATGAGATTTTTCATGTCTGTGTTTAGAAGAAGACACAACACGTATATAAACCAGTCCATTCTCCATATAGATGGGTGGAATCACAATTGGGTAGATATGAATACCCGAATCCAATATCCCTTCGTAGGTCATACATTCAACCTACAATTATGAATGCGGTAGGATGCATCCTCTTCAGTATGAACCTGGTTGCGGTGATAAAGAAGATCTATAAAGAATGAAAATTCAACATTCTCGCAATCTATTTTCCAATGGTAGCGTTCTCTAATGATATTTTTGGAACTAAGATAAGATTTCATATCACTTGGCCTTTTAGGGAGAGGTACTAGTAACAAAGGTGGTCTATCAGCTTATATGTTAACCATAATCCAAACATCAAATTTGAAGGATGTTTCAGTGTCTATGGTGATTGATGTCAAAATTATACCTTGGGTTATATCATGTAGATCACATGTGTGTCTTTTGAAAATTATTCCTTATGTTCATGAAGGAGGATGGGTTGATTTAGAATGTGATTCCTCCCCTATCATTACTTATGGTCAAGTTTAAGATTTTGTAAAGAATCTATGATTCATCTTACACGGGATAGACGTTGAAACAACAAACCACCCGGGCTGGTGATGGGTCCCCCCATCACCATAGAGGACATATCTATATATTATCTAGAACATGTTTTGGTGTTTGGGGTGTTACACATAAGGTAGGTAGAGTTGTAGTAGTGGGTCCAATAGTTCATAGGATTGCACAAGGAAAAAGTTAAAGAAGGGAAAAAATAAAGAACCCTAGTATCTCTGACTAGGTAGACATAGGAGGATGGGGATACATATAGATGGTTCTTCATAATACCAACCCATGCTCATGGAAGGTTGATACGTTGTATGGATATATATATGGATGTTGTCTACACCATGGCTTGGGAGTCATAGTATGGAAACCATAAATTTATTAGTCATTTCAAAACATGGGGTCACCTTAATAAATCCTGAATAGAACATCTTGACATTCGTCATGTCAGGGCCAACATAATGGTATTTCATGTATAGGGGGAGCAATATTTGGTCAATCTAGAGGACATTGGGCACTCTTACGGGACTCCATGTCTAATGATATATTGGGTGAATGTACTTATAAACATGACATATCCACCACAACTACCTTCTGATGAGATGGAAGAGAACATTCACCTCCCAGAAAATTATAAGGATCTTAGAGAGAGTATTTCAATAAAGGGAGTCATATAGAGAAATTATAGGTTGGAACCATAGAAGATAACTCATTGGGGGGATTTACCTAATCTCTTTATATAACCTTCAATCTTTTACCTTTTAGGATCTATTTCACGATTACTCGAGTTTCACAACTAAAATTTCTTATTTTCAAGATATCCTTTTATGATGAACACCCACCATGGGGGACAAGATGCGCTGACGGGAAAAAATGACCATGTTCCAGGGGATATAGTGTCGAGCATTGCTGTAGAAACCATGGTGGGTTCCCTAGAATTTATAGACTCCCCAACCATATAGTGGGGACCATTCCTTGGACTCCAAAAATAACCCAAAGACTTGACAAATCATCTCATGAACAGTATAACATTCCTACATCACATATTTATACATGTTGTTTAAAAAAAATAGTTTAACTGACATATTCTCTATCTAGACAGTCTTTGAAGAGGTGGGCTTACTATTGGTGAAGGAGTATGGGGGTCTGAGGGATCCTTTCATGATATGAATACAGACTTATGTAGAATTGGGAGCCCAACCAGATTAGGCCACAATAATCATGGTTATAATTAGATCCCCATGTGGTGTAGAACCCAAAGTTGATAGGAACAATCTCATCGAAGTGGGATAATGGGATGAATATCAACCACAAGATATGGATCCTAACCTATCTTATTGAAATATAGAGGAGGATCCCTCTATTAATCACATGAACATGTTTCTGGATAATGAACCTACATACCTAGAGGAGCTGGAAGTGTCTAATTATGCAATAGAGGATAACCAAGATGTCTAACACTGGTCTTGGATGTTGATCAATCTATTCATCAACAATAACCCATAAAAGAGTGGATATGTTGGATAAAATAACAATGATATCATTTGGAGATCTATATATTCTAGAGGTGGATGCATGAGGTTTGCATATTCTTTTCTAGAATTACCTCTCCAAATGATTATGGTAGTGAGATCATTGTTTGGATTTAGCCTATAACAAGGAGAAATATTTCTACACTCAGAAACACATGGAGGATGAAGAGCATGTGCAGTGCTTAGAAGCATGGATGATCGAGTTCTCTTCCATCACTAACACCCAATCAGATATCATTTCATAACTTGTGGTCCAATTGGTATATGCCAAAAAGGATCTAAGGAAAGTATCTTGTGAAGTAGCTAGTATCTAAGGTGAGAGGGATGGGGGGAATATCAGGGTTAATGGGAATCACCATGAGTCCAACAACGAATAAAGAGATATAAAAGGATGACAATAGATCCTAAAGGCCACATGTTGAAGTGTAGAGGAGCAATAATTCTCCATTGATGGGGCCAATCCATAATTGATTTTTTTGATGAACTCATAAAACATATTTCATGCTTTCTTGTTTATTTTAGGAATACTTACAAAATTATTTATTGTTTTAAATTATGAAATCCCCATAATATTCATGAAAAAAAATGATCAATCACTAAGATCAATTGGGTCATTTTCAGGTTTAGAGAAAAGGGAGACTATATAATTTTTCATTCTTTATGGGATTGCTAGATAATTATTAAGTTCTCGGGGTCTGCAATTACTAATTGACCACCCTGAGTATTTGGAAGGAGATAGTTCATGGATAGAGAAGAGGTCTAGTAGAACAACCAAATATCTATTTCCAATATGTGTTAGTCCAAAATAGGGACAATGGAAAGGGTTTCAGAATTAATCTGAACACATGGGAATGAAAATGATTGAATCACATGCCAACCATTCCGAAAACAATGAGGTTTCCATGATAGTAGAAATTAATTGCTAATCGTATTTGAGACAAAACATCGATATCATGTTTTCTTGGTAATGAAATAGAAAAATTAGGTCCAACTACTGAAGATATTCAAAAAACATGAGAAATAGTTGAAGTTTCATCAAAATCCTTCTTCGGAATTTTTCCAGAACAAAATGTGATCCAAACCAGCATGAGACCATTAGGTTAGGGGGAAACATTTTGATAGGAAGGTGGATGAGGATCCAAATAAATGGAATTCAAAACGTGAGGTATAATGATGATATTTTTAAAAGGATTCAAACACGCTTGATATTATTCCACCATGACGAAGATTACATTGGTAAAGGTTCATTGGTCTAAAAAAATATCAAACCTAGCCCAAAAAATGAATCCTTTACGTGGGAGTATTAGAAATCTTGTAGTCTTGTGTCTCTGAAATAAGGATGGGGAAATCTTATTTTTATTTCATATGGGGAGGATGATGAACATGTAATTTAATGTTGTATGAGAGTGATGATGCATTGAAAAATTTAACATCATATGACTGGGTTGTTGCACATTGTTTATGGTCATATTTCCTGGACCCAAAAGACAAATTAATGTCAAATTAAATGGGCTATGATCTGTACTCCATTGATATTTTCATGGAATGAAGGATATTTATCCAGCATGAATGATCCAACTGAGGATTATTCAGCATAAAAATACCAATGAACAAATGAAAATGAGGTATGTGTGATGCAGTGAAGGAAAAAACCTAACATGTTTGTAGGCCAAGTAGACCTACCACCACACCAAATATCAATTTATGATCCTATTTTAATATCATTGTTTTTGGACCCCAACTGGATCCAAGGGTTCAATGTGGTAAATGAACTTGTTGTTTCTCTTTAATAAAACATGTTTGTGTATCACTATGTATCCCATATGGATGGAAATAATTCTTCACATAGTTTTATAATTTCATGCAGTTTAACATCATGATGTATGGATGAAGAGTTTTTTGTTTGTGAAAAATGTTAAAAAATGTTGTAATTGGACCCAAAACTGATGATTCGAGGTTCACTACAGATCCCATAATGATTGGAATCAAGCCACACATAGTTCTTGAATAGTGATTTTACTATGATGGTCTGACCCATGAACTTAGTGAAGAGGCACTAAATATTTCTTTTTTTCCTTTTATTTATTATTTATGTTGGGTTATTGTTTTTTTGAGTGGCAGGACCAGGATAAGTTTTTTTGGTGTCACTACAAAAATCAAGATGTGTGTCGGTCTTGACCAGTGGTATGGTGGATGACTAGTGCGAAATGTGAATCCCTCTCAAGTGAGAAGACCACATTGTAGTCTTGTTTTCATCATGTGTCTAGGAAAATGATTCCACAATTTATGGTCATATAAAAGGATCGGACTTGGAATTTTAGAATGATTTGGCAAGGAAAAAATAATTTTACATTTTATGGGATGACGTAGCATAGGATACCATCATAATACTTGAATAAAAGATATATTAGTTTAACTTCATAGAAATAAGACAATAAATGACTTGTGCAGATGTATTGAGGGACAACACCAAAGATATTGAAAATTGACAAGGAAATGAGGGAATCAAGAAAATGTGAATCAAAATGACTAATATTTTGTACAAAATAAGGGTTTTGTAATGATGGATGATAACTACAAACTAAATTCAAGATACATCATCCAAATCATGTGAGATGGGATGGGAAAATGTAAAGAGGGTCATTAACATACCATATTTCGAATGAGAGAACAATTTCAAAATGTCGTTGAAAATATTCTAAGGCATTGGAACAGGATAGTAGGCAGTCTATAAGGTTGTGTGTCTTACCATTAGGGGGTACCTTCAGATGTGAAATATAACAGAGACCCAAATATAAGAAGGTTCAAGGCATTGATTTGAAATGGGGGAATATCCTTATGAAATCAAATATTCCAAGTCTTGTATGACTGGACATTAAAACATGCCAGTGTGGAACATTTCAGGAATGACCATATCCATCTACAAGATTTGGAGGTGTTGCGAATAGTTTAAGGGTTATGTTTCTCATGATGGAGGCTCTCAATGTAAGAATATTTCATGTAGTTTAAGAGTCATATGTGTGGGATAAAAACATGCAGTTTAAAAATATGCGTTATGTATGAATATGTCATGTAGTTTATCATCATGAGACTAGGACATGTGTGGTGTGGTAAATAATCCAACACGCATGGGGACCAAAGTGACACATACCACTTCTCATGGAGGAAAATCATTCCAAGAGGTGGTTAAAAGCTTTATAATTCTATATGTTGGCCTAGGGAAAATATTTTTTGGTGCCTCTACTGTTCAATCATCTTATACATAATATACACAAATTGGGCGTGTGAATTGTGTGTATTACAATTTCTTCTCAAGATCGTGATCTGTCCTTTAAACATATTAGAATTATTAAGCAACCGAAAATAAATAAGAGAGGATAAATTATGTATTGTGGTTCGGCGAAAAGAAGGCCCCTAGTACACTCCACTAACACTCTACTCCAAGAGTGTGATGATTTTCACTATCAGGTACTCTTATGTGCAGACTGTTTCACAACTGAGTGCAGGAAGTTGACACCTTTACGACATTAAAGAAATACCGAGCCTTTTGGTTCATACACAGAACCACACACCCTGCTTTGTTTGAGAATCTAGTCCATCAATGTAAAATAGTATTTCTTTTCTTTGAAAAAAATTCCAGTTGATCGTCAGAATTGTAATCGCACACAATTGAAAGTTGATGGATCATGATTTTTAGAAAGAATGATCCTCATATATAAGGATGTTCTTAGTTGATCTGATTGTAGTTAATCTTGAAATATAATTTCCAATATTAACAACAGTGAGATTCACAAAAGATATTTGATGTATAATTAGTGAATCTTCAATCAAGAATCTTCTTCTTCAAGAAATAGAGAATGCTAGATCATGGTAGCAGCAAATCGGTAAATTTCGAATGTCTCTATAAAATATAACAGTGAAAAACTCAAGAATCAGTTATTCTCATCTCTGTCACAATGATCTATATTGTATCCAATGAAACTGAAAATAACACATATATATAATAAATACAATATTTTTCCATTCAAATTTAGATCCACAAAAATCGCCTATAGAATTGTGATATTCAAATATTTGAATAACAGAGCAGTCGAAACTCCCCTTAAAATTTTCAGTAAAAATATCATCTTAAATCGATCCTTTGAACCATAAATAAATTTCTTTGAATCAGTAAAAGACGTGAATTAGATTCTGTATTTTAATCTTTCTTGAAATCAACCTAATAATCCACATAAAGACAGTTACTCGATAAAGCAGTGTTTAAATCTTTGATGCCAAACATTGGATTGAACTGCATAGCATAAAATCCGTGAATGTAACGTTCACAACATATGCTAGATCTCAAACTTAAGGTTGATTACACATGTATGGTTTATCATCTACACTTTTCTCTTCAACTTTCAAATGTATCGTATATAATTTATACTTTTATCAGCTTCTAAATGAAAGGTAAATGATCCTATGTAAGGTTGTCTATATTTTTAATATAATGATCCATACTTTTGAGAAACAAACATGACCTTCCACACCAACGTAGGATTCTTATTCCATACTTTTCTAATATTTTAAATATAAGTTTCCCTCCAAACGTAGGGTACTTATTTCATACTTTTATGATAACATATGGTTTCTCAGCCATACTTTTCTGATAATGTAAATGACAGTTCTCATCCTTACGCTATGCTCTTCAACGAATTGAATGAACAATGTTTCCAGAACACGCTAAAAGTGATTTCTGAACATGTAGAATATAAATATTGTTTCCAAAACATGAAAAAGTTATTTCTGAACACCTAGAGTACAAAAACATTTTCCGTAACATGCTAAAGTTATTTTCAAACACGTTGTCAAATATTTCGCACATATTAAAATGCATAAATATTAATTCAAAATAGAGAAATAAATAATATTAATTTATTGGAATGTAATCAATGTAAAATAATTAGAATAAAAAATAAGGGTATTTGTGAACATTAAAATCATCATAAAAATACATAGTATTATTTTAAACAACACTTTCTCAACAATATCCTCCTTTTGATGATCACAAAACCCATGAAATAACCAATAAAATTATCTTACAAAATTAATTGCATATAATTTAAAAAATTTCAAATATAAATACAATATTTTATATTAACAAAATTATTTCCTAATTTTTACATTTTCTCCTTCTTTATAAAGTAAAATAATTTCCCCTCCTTTCTAAATAATGAATTTTTTGTTTATCCAAAAAAATAGCCAAAAAATGCTCTTTTATCTATATTTCACCTAAACAAATATGTTGTGATTATCCATATTTATCCCAAAAAAAATATTTTGTGCTTATCTATATTTTCCCCTTTTTTGATATCCAAATGAATAATAGAAGAAGGAATACAAGACGGTTTTATATAGCAATGAACTTATGTAATTGCTATGATAAATTCATTATCAATATTTGAATCTAGATTACTGGCATACTAACATAGACAATACAATTAAACTATGTAATGACACATAAACATGTGATTATAATATATGTTATTGTAAATATATTTACAAGTACAGAAAAAACAATAAGAATTAAGGCTGGTCTAAAATGGTTTTAGGAATGGGTTTCAGCGCATCTAAATGATTTCCTTGAAATATAACATCTTTTGTATCAACCTTTTCATCTGTCCATCTCCTAACATTAATATGAGATATCATCCTTCCAGGGTCAGATGGATGTATTCAATTAAATGGACTTATAAAAACACATGTAAACACTATTCCATTACCATAAAAAGTGTTTACTTATCCATGAATAGATTCATCAAAAATCTAATTCCAGGTTCATACGAAGTAAACTAGTCAATAAGAAACTTCATAATGTCCAATAACACAGATAGAATATCAATATTGAATTAATTTTATTGCATTCTGTCACTCATATTCCCCATAACTGCTGTAATGGCCTGAAATATTCTGATCATATCAGGTGATGTACCTGATGTACTAGATTCACTATATCTGACATCTGTGAATTGTTTCACAATGAATGATTTAAAATCTAGTAAATATGACTTCATCACCATTTCAAATTTTATATTTGAAACTTCATCCAATATTTCCTTCATAAAATTTTCAACTTCTTACTTAGAAATAGAACTGGCTTGCAATATTTTAAATTTTAGATGATTCATATTATAATGGTATTCTTAAAGAAGTATATTCGGCTTGAACATTATTTAATTTTTAGATTAACTCTTCCACATAATTATTTTCAAAATCTCAGGCACCTTGTGCTTAATTCTCAGTCTGGTCTTCCACTAGATTTATCAATAAAAGATGTAGGGATTCAGTATCAGACATCTCTTCATCATTCCTCCATACTAGCTTCTACAATGATTTTTCCATCGAGTCCTTTCTTGACTCATACACAGAAAAATATTCAACAATAATTTCAGTATGAATTATGGAAAGGTTCTCTGCTTGATTCATATTTACAGGTTCTTACTCATCATGGGTATCCTTTTCATTGAGTTCTTCCAAGGCTGGATCCTCTAAAATAGGGTCCTCTTAAGCTAATTCTGTTAAAATAATCTTAGTAGGCTGTATATTTTCAGATCTAGCAACTTCATATTCTCCAGGATTTTCAATAATTGGATTTAAAATTTCATTTTCTACATGAGGAGTCACGTAAATCTGAGAAATCCTTGGATCATTAAGTTGTTATACTATAGATTATCTTGGAAATTTGTAGCATTGAAGAGGATCAGGTGTTCCTATATTTTCTCGAACAGGTTCCTTATCAGCTTGAGCTACTCTTTGACATCTCTTCAAAATTACGTATTGACATTCCTCATTAGTAGGTGTATCAACTATCCCAAACTATATCTTCCTCAATTCTACACTAGTTCAATATTCATATACTCCTTCCTTTGATTTATTAGATATTTCCTGATGACTCCCTTGTTCTTTTTCTGCACCAATAGGCATGATTTTTCCTTTTATTCTGCTCCAAAATAAACCAATATTTCTTAGAGTTCCACCTTTAAAGATGTTTCTATGGTGGCATCTCACTCGGGCATCCACCAACCTTATCATATCTGGCTAAATTTATTTTTGAAATGAACCTTCCAAAGGGATAGAAGTTCATCCTTGCATCTGGTTGGTTGTAGTAATGGTGATATCTCAACATATATCTCAGAAAATTAAATGTATTATCACTCATTAACAGAAAAATTATATACATATAGGGTACAATATTTTCTCTATCTCAGATATTCTGGGTGCAATACCTGTTTGCACAAATTTATCTAAAATCTTCTGGTCAGGCTCTAGATTATTCAATAACATCTTCCATATGTTTTTATTGAAAAAATTAAAAGACAAAATGTCCTCCAACATATAGAAATTATCACCAATAGTTTTTAAATAAAAATTCAAAACTCCCTCATGAGGGTAGTTAAATTTTTTGGCTATCTCCAAAGATGAAATCCAAATATCTATGTCCTCGATCATAGCTGTTATTGAATATTCATCTTATTCCAAACTGAAATGAATAAATTTAAAAAACTGATGAAGTTATACCTCATATAGAAACTTCATATAGTCTCCATTGACAAATTTCCTGTTTTTCTGAAATTCTTGGGCTTTCCTCATCCTCAGATCCTTCTAGTACAACCATTCAAGATCGATCACTTTTCCTTGAAAAATATTTCATCCTTCCGATCACTGTGACATGGCGTTGCCAGTTTCTGGCTCATCAATACTTGGTTGTGTCCATTACAGTCACATATTTCTGATGGTTTGAAAAGATATGGTTTCGAAAGATCGGGTTTAGTTAGAGAAGAGAGGTAGAAGTTCTCGGGGATTCGAAGGGTTTTTAGAAAATGAACAGATTTGGAATTGGAAATGGTTTATGAAATCCTTGATTCCAGTTTCATTACACATATGTCAATTAATACATTATTTAAATGTAAAAACATACCCTGAAAAAGTTTAAGGTTGAACTAATTAATGTTTTTAATTAATGAAGCCAATTAATAAAAAAACGATTAAATATGAATTAAAATAAATAATTAAAAAAATCATTTAAAAATATATAAACCTAGAACCACCTTAATAAAATAAAACCTTGTAGTGGGAATTGGTTTAGTGAAAATATCACCTAATTTAATTTCAGTGCTTACAAATTCAATGAATATATCCTTTTAATAACATGATCTATTTTAAAGTGATGTATGATATCAATATGCATAGTTCTAGAATGATTAATATGGTTTTTGATATATTTATAGCACTAGTATGATCACATAAAATACATGTATTATTAAATTTTAGTGCAAAATCCATAAAAGTGTTTTTCATCCACAAATCTATTTCCCAATAACTGCCAGCAGATACATGTTCTGCTTCGGCTGTTGATAGAGCAATTGAGTGTTGTTTCTTATGGGACCATGACATTAAATATTTTCCAAAAAATGTGCAAGTTCCTAATGTTCTTTTTCTAACTAATATATAACATTGAAAGTATTCATCTGAATAATAAAATCAAAATTATTGGATAGAAAAGAGATTTAAAACAGTTCCTTTTAAATATCTAAAGATTCTTTTGACTGCACTTCTGTGAAATTATTTAGGATCAGATTGAAATCTTGTATAAAGAAAAACTGAATACGTTATACCTGGCCTGATGTCAGTATGATATAATAAACTACCTATAAAACCTCTATATAACTTATTGTCAACTGATTTCTAGTTTCATTAAAAACATGTTTTATATTAGTAAAAATTTAATTTGAATATGTACTATTGTTTTCAAGTCCAAATATCTTTATTAAATTAGTAATGTATTTGATTTTATTTAAAACATTTCCAAAATATTTTTGAAAAATTTTTTGTCTGAAAAAGAAATTTATTTATCCCATCATATTCATTTCAAATTCTCTATTCATTAAATTAGATAACTCATAATAATGTTTTTTGTTTGTTGAACATAAAATTACATCATCGTCATAAATTTGAACCAATAAAATATTAGTTTTGATAGTTTTCCAAAACAATGATGGATCTGCCATCCCAACAGTAAAATCATTTTTAATAGAAAAGAACTTAATCATTCATACCGAGCTCTAGGTTCTTGTTTAAGGCCATAAATCTATTTAGTAAGTTTAAAAAGCGATTTTTTTTGTGAGTTTTCAAAACAATGAGGATTCTCAGCATAACATTCCTACAATAAGTATCACTTTTAAAAGGAATACATTACATCCATCTAAAATAATTTAATCATTATATGAGATGCATAGGATAAAAGGATCTGAATGTATTCTAGTCTATCTACAGGTGCAATGGTCTCATCATAATATGTACCTTCTTCTTGATTATAAACATTAGCTACTAATATTTATTTATTACTAATTATTATTCCTTGACAATATTGTTTATTTCTAAAGAACTATTTGGTTCCTATAGCTGGATAGTTCAGAGGTCTTTCAACTAAATTATAAACATCATTTCTCTTAAATCAGTTTAGATCTTCATGCATTGATATCATCCAACATTCACCAACTAAGGATTCTTCTAATGTCTTAGGTTATAATTGGGATAGATATGAAGAGAATTCAACAAGATTTCCAACATTTATTTTGTTTTTTAAAGTATCTAGGTCTCCTATAATACTTTCTAATGGGTGATTCATTAGGGGACTAGATTTTTTAGGCAGTACACTATTAGTTTATTCAATATCATGTTCTTCTAAATTGAACTAATTTTTATTTAAATCTTTTTCAAAATCATCTTTTAAGATCTTAAGTCCCCTGTTATCATCTGAGTCAGATTTATCAATTTGGTCTTTCCTTTTCTAAAAGGTATTAGATTCATCAAATTTCACACAAACTAATTCATCATCAATCCTTGACATTTAAGTAAAAACTCTATAAGTTATGTAAATGGTAGAATATCCTTTAAAAATTCCTTCCTCAGATTTTGGATTAAGCTTTCCAAGACTATACTTGGTGTTTGTTGTGTAAACCATGCATCCTAATACATTAAAGTAATCTACTTTAGATTTTATATTATTCCAGTGTTCATAGTTTGTTTGTTTTAAATAAGGTATGATTAACACTCTATTCATTATATAACAGGTTGTGATTACAACTTTTTCCTAGAAATAGGTAGGAAGAATGTGTTCATTTAGCATTGTCCTAGACATTTCATGAATAGTATTATTTCTTATTTCAATAATTCCATTTTTTTTAGGTGCTCATAGTGAAGAGAAGGTGTGTTTAATACCCATATTTGAGCAGATTAAATTAAAATCCAGTTTCTAAAATTCATTACCATGATCACTTCTTAATGAAATTATTTTAGAATCTTTTTCATTTTGAACAGCTTTTCAAAAATGATCAAATATAGTAAAAGATTCAATTTATGTTTTAGAAAATAAATCCATGTAAATCTAGAATTGTCATCAAATAAAACAAATACATATAATTTACCATCCATGATTTATATTCTTGAAGGACCAAAAAGATCAATATGGATATGTTTTAGAAGATTAAATGTAGTAATTTTGTTAACATATTTAAAGGATGATTTATGCTACATTACAAGTTGACATGCATCATAGAATCTATCACTTTAAAATTTGAGAATATTAAAATCAGAAACTAATTGATTCTTTGATAAATTTTGTAAAGAATATATATTGAAATGTCCAGGTCTTATATTCCATAACCAATATTCATTTATCTTAGCAGTAATGAATTTTTCATTTTGTTTACACAAGAAATTTATGTCCAGGGTTTAAACATTATCATTTCTAAGAGTTCTAAATTTAAGAAATTTATCTTTAAAAACAGAAAAATACTTATTAGAATAATAAAAATAATAACCATCATTACAGAGATGACAGTTACTTATCAGGTTGTGTTTCAATCCTTGTACATAAAGTACATTATTTATTGAGACTTCTTTTGGATCTCCAACTGTTCCAATGCCAATAATCTTACCTTTGGCATAGTCACCAAATGTGACTAGAGCACCATTATTTGGAGGTAGTGTTCTAAAATTTGATGAGTTTCCACTCATATTTCTAAAGCGGCCACAATGAATATACCATATTTCAGTATGGATTATGTGACCTACCTCTTACAATGGCATTTAGATAAGGTTTTGTTTTTCTACCCATATACTATTGGGTCTAATAGTGTTATCCAGCTAAGGCCTAAGAATCTAGATATGTTTCTTTTCTATAATCAATAAAATCATATAAACTACTTTACACAAAGTTTTTCTTAATCCCACATATTTTTGGTTGCCTAAAATAAATGTTTTTAGATATGTGATCCTTTGTTCCATAGTAGTTAAAAATTTTACCATTTGAACATGGGATAAAATAGTTCTTCTATTTTTTAGGTTTCTCACTGTTACTTCTTATTCCATATTTTTCCTTTCAACTCATATTATTTCAAAGTATTTAATTTATTGTTTTTTATAATATTGTAAAAATTATATCTGCACCTTTTCATGTTTCTACTTCTGTTTGTAGTGTTTTTATTTTAGTTTCATTATCTGTATAGTTTGTGTTTGGTGAGTTATATATTTCAATTAACTCTTGTGGTTGTTTTAGCAGAGTATCTCTTTATCCTAAAATAGCAGTATGAATATTTATCAATGATTTATGTTTCTTAATTAAGGAATAATATTTCTCTTCCATCAGATCGCAATAGGCTGCAAGTTTATTATATCAACATCTTGAATGAGAATCTGAATTAGTTGAGTAATAGGATTGTACCTCAACATCCTCTACCATAAAGAACATGTTTTCTTTTAGATATGATTCTTCTATTACTGAGTAGGACATTGATGAGATGATGGAATGTTCATATACACTCCAGCTTGCTTTCAATATTCTTTTGTATTTCTACTCATAATCATTGTTTTCAAAATATATCTTCTTCTTTTCTCCTTTTAATTGAGGATAGTCAGGTTTGATGTGACCCATCAATTACCATTCATAGAATCTGACTTCTATTGGTTATTTTTCATCCTTTTTGAGGGATTTTATGAATCCATTATTTTTACAGTAGAATTTTTATAACATTCTGGATAGCTAATCTAGTTACACAGCTGAATTTGATGAATTAAATTTTTTTGATTTCACATTTATTTCATTCAACATTTTTCTGTTCATATTTTGTGATGTAACATTCAAAAAAGTATTTTATCTATTGATCAATTCATTATTCTCATTATCATCTTCATCCTTCTCATCTTCATACATCATAAGATTTCTAATTAACTCACTCATTGTATGATTTTTGACTGAGGATGATTGCCTAATGGCAGATGAAATTACATTCCATCTTAGTGGTAGTACTCTTAGAACTTTCAGGGGCTAATCTACTTGTTTGATAGGATCTCTCAATGAAGTGATGTTATTAACAATTTTTGTAATCCTTAAATTCATCTTGGTGATGATTTCTCCGTCAAACATTCTGAATGTGTCAAATTTTAATTTAGCAGTGGCATACCTCATTTTTCTGAAATTTTCAATTCCTTCATGTGCAATATCAATTGTCTTCCATATGTCATAAGTCATCAACCATTGAGATACTTTGTTGAATTAATCTAGTCCGAGATCACAGATGATGACATTCATAGATATTGAGTTTATGTCATACTCTTCTTCTATATTAGCACTCCATGATTCATGTTTCTCTAGAATCACATAGGGATTTATAATTTTCAAGTAGACTCGGTATCCAAGGTTCTTTAAATAAATGATCATTATTGAATTCTAGCATCCATAATTGTCACCTTTCAAGTATTGAGCTCAAACCATTGATAAACCCTCTCTTGTATCAGCCATTATACTTTTTATAATCCAAAAACATTCAGCCTGGTATCGCATTATAAAAACAATAACCTCTGATAGCAACTGTTGGATTAGGTTATACAAAATATACACTAGAATGGGGGGTGTGAATTGTGTGTATTACCTTTTATTTGCAAGATCATGATCTATTTTTTTAACATTATCAGAATGATTAAGCAGCTGAAAACAAATATAAAAGAATGCATAATGTATAGTTTTTCGAGGAACAAACGACCCCAAGTTTACTCCACCAGCGCTCTACTCCATGAGCTTGGTGATTTCCACTATCTAGTCCTCTTATCAATAGACCATTCAACAATTGAGTGCAGGAAGTTGAAAAATTTACAAAATCAAGGAAAAATAGAGCCTTCTGGTTTATACACAAAACTGCACACACAACTTAGTATGAGAATCCAGTCACTCAAAATAAAAGAGTATTTGTTATTTGAAATACGTTCCAGTTGTTCTCCAGAATTTCAACAACATGCAAATGACTGTCGATGGATCATCATCTTCAAAATTAATGACATTTATATAGAAGAGTTCTGAGTCAATAAAGTTGCATAAGATCATGAAATATAATACAAAAAGTTTACAATAGTTGATTCCCAAAATATATTCAATGTAGAATCGGTGAATATTCAATGGTTTTGTTACTTCTTGAGAAAAGAGAGTTGGTAAGATCATTGTAGAAGTAGATCGGGAAATATCAAATGTCTCTGTAAATTTTTTTAGTGAAAAAATAAAGAATCTATTCTTCTCATATCTTTCTTAATGATCTATATCATATCTAATATATTTCAAAATAACAAAGATATATAATAAATTAAATCGTTTTCCTTTAAAATTAAGATCCACAAAAATATCCTATAGAATCACGATATTCAAATATTTGAATAACATAGCAGTCATAACTCCCCTAAACATACTACATGAAAATATCCTCTTAAATAAAACCTTTTAATCATAAATTAATAGCTCTGAATCATTCAAAGACATTCTTTAGATTCAGGATTTTAATCTGGATTGAAATCAACCTGATAATCAGCACAAAGACCGTTACTCGATAAAATCATGTTTGAATCTCTGATGCCAAACGTAGGGTTGAACTGCATAGCATACATTCTTTGAACATATGGTTCACAATGTAAAGTTGATCTCAAACATAAGGCTAATTACAATCTTATGGATTATCATCCATACTTTTCTCTTCAACTCTCAAACATACGATATATAATCCATAATTTTATCATCTTCTACAGGAAAGGTACATGATCTAATGTAAGGTTGGTTATAAACGATAAGGATGATGAACACTACTTTTTAGAAAAAAACATGACGTTCCATACTAATGTAAGATTCTTCTTCCATACTTTTCATATATTCAAAACGAATGAATATTCAAAACATATGGTTCTTATTCCAAACATTTCAGATAACTTTAGATTTCATAACTATACATTTCTAATAACGTAAGTGAAAGTTCTCATACTTATGCTACTCTACTCAACGTAGTTTATGAACAATTCTTCCATAAAATGATAAAATTTTCTTCCAAACACATAGAGTATGAATTGTTTTTCTAGAACATGCTAAAGTGATTTCTGAACACATAGAGTATGAACAGAGTTTCAAGATCATGGTAAAGTGATTTTTAAACACATTTCCAAATATTTCAAATTGATTAAAACTCTTAAATATTTTTTCAAAATACAGAAATAAATAATATTAATTTTTAAAAATATACTCAATGTAAAATCATTAGAATAACACATAAGGGTATTTTTGAACATGAAAATTATAATAAAAGATATGGTATTGTTGAAAACAACACTATCTCAACAGCTACATATCATGTGAGGGAATCAATCAATCCACACATAGTTCTTGTATGATGTTCTATTTAATGTCATGTGGTCAGGAAAACTACAAGGAGAATTTATACCAAGGGAGTAAATGGTGAGACAATTGTAATCTTAATTTTAATGGGTACTAAAGAGGTCCCAACCACACCCCATAATCTAAAGATAATCCTAGGTCAAGTGGCCGGAAAAATTAAATCCTTCTTGGAGGGAACATATACAGATGTTATATGCCTTCTTACGTACCCCATAAAGATTGGAATCAATCTGCACACTATTCAGGGATATGGAATGAAAGATGACCAATTCCAAAATTAGAGATATCCTACGATGTGTGAATAATTATTGTAAAAGAGTTTACGGTCAGGAGACTGGGATATTTGAATTCATACATTTGGTTAATAGATTTTGGACTAGAATAGTGAGGTGCCCATTGTGGCACCCTGATGTAACCAGACATGAAGGGGGATTAGTGAGGTCTATACCACAAAAAAAATTCCCTAAAGAAAACTATTACTGTGTTTAAATTCATTTATATTGGAGTTGGAAACGTAGTTTAACATCATGAGCTTGGGAAACAAGGTTCAGATATGATTTTTATGACACATGGAGACACTAAATGAGGATGCATAGAAGTCAGGTTAAGGATTTCCAAATGATGCTGATCACCCTTCTTAATGTGAAACATTGAACAGAGGGGTAACATAGAGGGTGTTGAAATTCCTTTTAAGCATAAGTATTGGGAATGGTATTTGAATAATGAAATATGACATTTGGGACCCAATGGGGGTGGTGTAACTATAGATAATAATAAATAACCATGTTCAAAACACTTCATCCATATCGTAAAACATTGAATGAGAATAAGAAAAAGATGACCGGCTGCATACCATGATCGAACCAAGAGATCTTTCTCAGGATTTCTTTCAAAATAATCTTGGGTGTTGGACCTAGATGGTAGGTGACACATAAGGGTATGCATCCATACCATTAGGGGGTCTCTAAAAAATTTAAAGATGATTAAACCCAAATAAAGATACATATGAAGTGTAGAGTGGTTATGAATCAATTTTGAGGCAGAATCAAACACTATGGGTCCTACCCCAAAAAAAATTTACGAACAATATTGAGGTTTATCAGATAGAGGGATCCAAATCTCTTCTTAACAGAAGAATACTTGAGAGACCATCGAACATGTAATGTAAATGTGCCAATGCCAAGAGAAGATGATGAGGGCAATAATAATGTTTATAAACCAGGGGTTAAACCCATGGAAAGAATGTTAGGGACTTTCTGCATATCCCGTAACAATGGGAATCAAGACATACATTGTTCTCAAGTCCCATCCATTTTAACATCACATGGTAAGGAAGAAACCAAGTGAGTACAAACCCATGGGAGGAAAACATTGTGACCATTGGAAACTAGATGTGAATGATAACCAAAGATGTCAAACCACACCATTCCGCCTTGAAGAATCTTAGGCCAAGAGGCCAAAAATTTGATGTGATCCATGATGAGGAGAATGAGTTGTGGTGTAGTTTATAGCAATTAAAATAGAAAAAATGACATTATCATCTTATGGTATAGAGCAGTTTAACAACATGAATGAAAATTCCAAGCAGTAATAAATCATGTGGAACGACGAATGATATGTTAGTTTAAGGTCATAGAACTCAAATGAGAAGGTGGAAAATAACAAACTAGGTGTGTGTAGTTTTTCTTCATACATACTCAATATGAATGATAACCAAGTAGTTTTTATTTTCATACCACAGCCTCTTGGGAATATCCAAGGGAATGGAGCTGAAAAACTAAAGCTGAAGTTCTACGGCAGGGCCTGGAGACAAAATTTTTGGGCATTTCTATATATCTTGTAATATAAGTAATCAATCCACATGTAGTTTTCAAATTTCATGAAGATTAACTTCATGTGGTATGGATTATGAATTATAGATTATCATGATGCACGATGATAATGATGGTAGTTTTACATCCTGCACTATAGACAATGGTAGTGGGTAGTTTTAATTCCTTCAACTCAGAAGGTAGTGTTGGGTAGTTTTTTTTCTGGATGCTCTGATCGTGGTTTAATGAATTTTTTCATAAAGTAGATTAGATAGAGTTATTGGGATGTTTCAGTTCATGTTTCTTTGATTGTAGTGATGAGATTTTTTATATACTATAGCTTAGATGGGGGTGTTGTGAAGTTTTACATCATGGAGGATAGGTGGTGGTGTGGGCTAGTTTTACATCTTGTAACTCATATTGTTATAAAGGATCCCATTTGAATTACTTCTTGAGTAACATGACATTGGTAGGAGGAGTAATTCACTCCCCATAAATCGTGACGAAAGTTTACAAATCATTAGGGTAAATCATTTGAATGATATAGGGACCTTCTCATTTGGGCTCCAACATTGGTGGAATCCTTCTAGGTATCATCAATGTCCTTATATCCAATATCGTGTCACCGTGAATAAAGGAGGAGAGATGAATCTTATTATTGAAATACTGATCAAAATTATTTTAGTGTGTCTCTATATTCTGTAAGGCTTAGAGACTACTCTCAGTGAGGGCCTACGGTTTTTATAGATAGACTTCTACTACCCAATATGATGTTTTCTAATCATAGACTATAGTATAGAGTGATAGAAATTATATCCTGATGGGTATGACTTTCATTTTTCATAGACTATGTAATATGGGGTCAACTTGGTTGATTTTTTATCTGTCCTCTTATAATTCCATAAGACATTGGGGAATTGTTTTAGAAAAATATTTGTATTATAACAATCACTATTTTATAGAATTTTGGATTTTATTTTGCTTAATTTCATAAACGATCCATTTTCTATGCTTGGCAGTGAGAATTATGGTTAGATTAGATGTTTTACTTGAAATACAATTTTTTCGGCTCAACTGCTCGGAAGTTGTTACAATTATCAGTGATAATATTACGTGGGACTCCAAATAGATGGATGATATTAGATCTCATGAACTCAATGACATAACATTCCATGACCTCTATTAGCAGAATCAGATACTCCCACATGGAAAATAAATCTGGCATAGTCATAATAAACCCTCATTGATGAGCTATCGTTGGTGGATATGGTCCCACCACATCTCGTCCCCTAACTACACTATTCAAAGAAGACATAGTGATATCAAGGGGTTGTAGAAGTTAATTCACAATGTTTGAATGGATCTTAAATGCATGTAACTTCTTAGAGAACAAGATGTAATCCTAGACTATGGTATGCTAATAGTAACCCAACATTCAAATATGGTGCGAGAGTTTTTAACTAGACTGATGGGCTATGCATGATCCAATATTAACTTTTTTCATAACCTAGGGAATAACATCTCCCTGAATGAAATTTAGGATAATTACATCAAACCCACCTTTTAAGATAATCTATTTATGGCTAGGATAGATATATTTTGTAAACTGCACACAATGATGGCTTAATCGCTAACCCTCTGCTCTTTATACTGGGAGATAGTCATGTTGGAGGTACTAGATGAAAGGATTTCCACAATCATGGGTTTATTCTACTATTTTAGGGGGATTCAGATGTTGTATTATAGAATCATCAATTATAAAATGACATACCAGCTATTTATCATCATCATCTAGGAAGAATGGGGTGATGACCCTTCAATAAACCATTAAGATAAACAAAATTCATTGTTAGGTTCAACAAGAGAAGCAGATAAACTAGAGAAGTATTTAGGTCAACCATTTAGTGATCAGGGAACCAAATTCACCACTAGATGTGAAGGTAACATGGCCAATAGATGGAGACTTTTCCCCAATAGAGGCACGATCTCTGGATTCCTCAGGAAATTAGTCACCATTAATCTTGTTAATGACTACCTCAAATCCCCCCTTCACATAGGTGGGAAACAAAAATCTCAAGGGCCAACTCGAGGGAAGATCTGATATCCTAATACTCCACCTCTTTTGTGGTGTAGCCTTCTGTAAAAAAGAACAAATAGGGGAAAAACAGCATGTATTGGTGTAATGATAATGATATCAAAACCTAATCTTTTGAGTATAGAATTATTGATTCTTCTTTTGGATGGTCATTGTGACACATCGTTAATGTTCATATTCCATCATGACATGGATTGTTCCACTAATAATAAGGCCTCATCTGGAATGTCAATATCATTGGACCACTCTATTGGGTCAGATGGGTGGTCAGATAATCTACCAACACCATAACCATGATGGTCTTTTGTGGAACGAACCTAATGTTGAAATGATGAAGGATAACTACCCAAAGTTACAGGTGACCTTACAACAAGGAGTTAATCAGAATATACTTTAGCTGATCCATGTCAGACACTGGTTGTATCTCATGATGATTGAAATATTTTTGGGACATCTATACTTTGAAAAACAACACAAGGTAGTTCTTATAGATTGAATAATATCTAGTATCTATGTCTAGGATCATATGACTAAGATAGTACACACTACTTTCAACTCCTTTAATATTATTCTTGGAGATAAGGGATCTGATTGATCATTCTAGGCCTATCACATATAGGACCAAAGGATTTCCGAGGATGGGTTGCATCAAAACTAGAGGTTGTATCAGATAATACATGATTTATTAAAAATTAGTCATGAACTCATTATCTCATTAGTAGAAAAAATATTTCGTTACTATTCTATAAAAAGGATTTCACTTTTCAGCAAGATTTGCAATGAATTAGTGTATATAGGCTACATGGCCTTGAAAACCCCAGAGCACTCGATGGTTTCTCAGAGGAAAAATCTGACTGATGGCCTTAATCATATTGGGGTCAATTTTTATTCCTCTAAATATTATAGTGAATTCGATAAATTTCTTAGAGGTGACTCTAACAACACACATCAAATAGTTCATCTTTAGATTGTGAGAGTGGAGGTAGCCAAACACTTTCTCAAGATATCTGACATGGTCCTGACACTAGAGGGATATGACAATGATATCATCCTTATATAATTTCACTATAATCTAGAGGATCATTTTGAATATGAGGATCATTAAACATAGTTATGTGGATCATACTTTCTTCAAACAAAAGGTAATTACCTGATAATAGAAGGTTCCTAGTGGATCCTTGAATGTATAGTATTCCTCATCTTCTGGATCCATTCATATCTAATTATACACAAAATATCCTTATATGAAGGACAGAGCTTGGAGTCTAGTGGTGGCATTAATTAGATGCTCTATTATGGGAAGGAGAAAATCATCATTTGGATAGTGGCAGATGAGATTATGGAAGTTATGAAAACTCTAACCTATCCATTGTTCTTCCAAAATGGAATGATATTGGTGAAACATCAATGATACTGGACATACATAATGAAGTTGTATTTTATTATATTATCATCCTTATCCTTGATCATGGCACCATGAGAGGGTTTCATTTTCTTCAGAGGCTACTTAATCTCATGATGACTTTTTGGGAGGACAATGATATGAATGGAGACCTGTGGGTCTAGAATTAAAATGTCATCATAACTCTAGGAGAATAAATCATGATTATTTTTTATTAAATATACATTGTATCTCTATTATTCATATTTCAAAGCTGCTCTAATATAGGATGCCCTTGTGTCTGCCTTGATACTGAGATTCACCTGTACCAACCCATCATCAGTTGTGGACACATCATCTTCTAATACAAAAGGGGTGTGGTCCAGGTCTCCGACATCATTTATGACAGGGAGACCAATGGTAGTATATGGTTTATTCGAGTGGAATGATAATGGTGGAATGCAGCATCCCACATGAGTGTTGGTGGAACCTTCACTGGGAGGATACCACACCTAAGAAAAAATGGAAATAAAAGAGGTCAAAAAGATCCCATCATGCATTCGACTCAGAGGACCATGCTTGTTGATATCAATGAAATGACGGTAAGTCATGCTATATCGATTCAACCCGGATCGGTAGAAAAAGTAGGCAGGGTATGTGGATGTTTCCATAGGGTAAAAATATCGATACCTAATTTGGGTAACAGGCTCCAATATCACTCTAGTATTCTCTGTGTAGGATTATGAGTTAATCTTACTATATTCCATGTATTTGGGAACATGTCTTTCCCTCATCCCAGAGATGAAAAATTAGTGTACAAAGTCTAGAAATTCAGCCTCCAACTAATTGATTAGAAGAATGAAGGAATCGTCCAAATTCATCCTTAGGTCAGTCATAGTAGTAGGGTGCTCATGGTCATTGGTTTGAACTATCTTTTCCATGCTTTTATAATATTCTACATCTATATAACTACATTATCAGGATGAAAAGGTATATAGATCACCATGGAGCACACCCAATCGACATTTTAGGAAGTATTTGAGGAACTGGTGATATTAGGAGGCAACTGGTTCGTGTAGATAGATCCAAGGTCTACACGTTAATGTTCTATAGATTGTGTCTTGTAAGACAATAATGAATTCAGTGCTAGAAATCATGACACAAGAATAGGACATCAAATGAATCTTTCTAGACAACCTCTACTCAGACCTATCATAAAAATGGATTTTCATGTCTAAGGGACTTATATGATATTCATATAATAATCTCTTCTAGATCATCTGGGATGAGATGATATCGATCCAAAAACCAATGTTGATAACATATTGTAAGTCATCCATGCCATTGAACTGACCAATATGGTATAGTGGGAGGATGTGCCCCTGTATTAGGTTTTCTTCATCCTCTCAGGATTGCAAGGCGATGTATTTTTATTATTATTAATCGACATCATCTTCATGGAAGGCCTCTAAAGACGCTACATCTATTTTGAAATGGAGGGGGTTCTAAATCCTCTACAAGGAATTAATTCATTTAATCCAATAGGGGGACGGGATTGAGGATCGAGAGATTTGTGGGAATAATGGAAATATGTTCACATTTCTGTTGGAAGAAAATTTCTTTGTAATAGATAGATTGATGGGTGTTATTTATATAACCGGAATATTTTGGCTAGGGAAGGGAATATCTCATTTTCCACAAGCTATACAATGACAGACATCCACCATGTGACTATTATAAGACTATGGTTTGTCCATGACTAAATTCTTTTGGTCGTGATGTAGTTGTGTAATCTCTTCCTATATGATTAATAAAAATAATAGTAGTAACAATTATGATGAGACAGGGTGAGAGGACGCCACTCGATAAACTATGTGATGGGCCTACTATCTAGTATTGGTCGCATGCACAGCTTGGTTGGAAGATATTTCCTAAGAATTTTGAAGAATTACATATCCCGGACCTTTCTAATGACGACATCAATTGGGAACATTGGGGTGACATGCATGAAACTCCTCAACGTTGGGACCATGTATAGGTCTACCGCTCTGATGGTATTCATCAAGGCACACTCTCTATCATCCTTTGAGAAATCCTATACTTATGGTTAAATTCAATGTCAAATCCCAATCAGCGGAGGCATGAATTCACCATGTTTATAGGATGGATTCAACATCGTCATGGGGTTTTGATTTACAATTCACAATTTAAACCTACTCTTCTGAGAAGAATAAATATAATCCATGGATGAAAATGTGGTACTAGTTAGATGTGAAACAACTTTAGGAATCCCAATACAATTCAATCTAGAACGAATGACACCAGTGTCATGAGGAAATGATCAACAGGATAACCAATCATAATACTTTCGAGGCCCATGGATAGAGACAAGATTCCATTCTCCCTTTATATTGTTTTTTGGATTTTCTAATTTACATGACACATGTTCTAGTGAACCACCCATCCTGACTTAATTTTTGAAAACCTGGACCTAGAGAAAGTCCTTGAACACATAGAACTGCTTGAGAGTAGATATATTAAATCAATGATATTTGAAATATTTGGTGTTATTAGTGAGATCAGACTCTTAGGCTATCCTACGCTCTAGAAACATTAGGACTCCCTAATCCCTGACACACCAAAAATAAAAAGGGGCCAGAGCCTCATCAAAAAATTAGGTCTGGTTCTATTAGTATGGGAATGGAACCCTATGAGACTAGCATTGAAAAGTGGATGGTGCTTTGTAAGGTGGTATAATATGTTTGAATTTCCCAGGAGGTGGTTTTGAATGAGATGGTGCTATCCAATTCATAGGTGGGTGATGCTGAGATTGAGGATAGGCCTGGGGGTGCTATCTAAGTGAGGCTATGGACATGGCTATTATGGTAACAATTCTAGTAGTATGGGAGCCTCCACTTGTGTGAGCACCATAGTTTCTTCATTTGAGGATCTCCATACAAGAGTTGTGGTTGAAAACGGGAATGCCTTCTTGGATTCCTAGAATGATTCTTCTAGGTGTTGTACCTTGTCAAATAAATTTCAGATTCCCCTTGGGGAGAACATAGTTTTGAGAGACAGAATAAATTTAAAACTAACATTCTCCACACAGATTTTTAATATATGTTATTGAGTCAGTGATATATTGAGTGAATACGTGTGTCCCTTCCATAGGGTTACAATGTTCGTGAATCACTCATATGGCCCATGTCTTCATGTGAAGGGTTTGGAAATAAAAATATTACCAGTGGTGTAGTTGAACTGATACAGAAAATTCCAGTGAAGATATTACAAACTAGCCATAAACTCGATTGGTAACTGGATATACAGAATAAATCTAGCTCCTTCCAGTGTCTGTATGAAACACCAGATATTTGTGGCATCCCACTTCACAGAAGATCCCAACATGGGTCCACACCTTGAAATAAATTAAGAAAGATGTTTTAGTGGGTCACCCATTCCATTTAAGTGGGATAGAGTTAGATTCCCAAAATCATATGGTTCTGACATATCGTCTACACATGAACAATATATCATTCTGTAGGCCTGTATTACCACCTGTCGCATTTCAAGGGCCTCAGGGAGGGAAATTAGAGAAATCATTATGTCACCCAGGCAAGGATTTCACTATTTATGTGGATTCTTAAATATTAGGGTTTTGTGGTCTCTTAAATGCGATAGGATAGATTAATATCTCATGGATTAATTGGTGTGGTTGGAGGAACATGATGATCTTATAGGGGAAACACCTAATCTAGGTCCCAAAGAGGGATCACATTCATTTATGGATGATTCAATGATGTATACAATGAGAATTTTTCTATATGCTCAGGCATATACCCTGTTGGGGTGTATAGGTTTATTATAATCAACATGGGAAAATTTCTGGGAAGAACCTGTGGATGTTCATGTAGACCCATCAGATGATGGATAGGATTTTATGGAGGATAAATGTAATTTGAACACCACAGTACAATGATATTAGCAAGAAGCTCATAGATGAGCTATTTTGGTTTGTCATGCTGCTCATGTAGTGAATCCTTCTCAAGATCATCCTCTATCTACAACATTGAACCAAATGGGTCAAATGTATTAATAGTCCCAATAGATGCACTACCCTTATTGGGTTATATAACTAAGGGTGATGATTTAGAGGGCTCTACGAGGAAAATCGTCTTCCTTTGGTGGAGAGTGACAATGCATGGGGGATCTAGCAGATATAGTGCTACCCAGGGGTGTGTCATCCTCTTCAAGCCTAGATTCAATTTATCTCTCCATAAATGTGTTTAGAACATTAATATTGACCATTACTACACTAGATGGTATATCCTCAATGTCCCCTAGCATGTCTGGCCATCTCAGGAACGAGATGAAGTGGAGAGAAGCATACTGCCCTAATCCTCGAATCTCCACGTACATAGACCCATCTATGATGATTATTCATAGTATAGGGAAGCTCTTAATGCATCACTTTTAAAGTGTTTTATGATATCTACATGATGCAATGTACTGAGCCACATGTTGCATATTTTGGGATATCATGCAATACAACTAGTCGATGACGTCGAAGTGCTCCAAACACTCAGGGTACAACAAATGATAGTTCATTACATGGACTTGCATCACCCATATAGTCTAGCCGATAAATATGACAACATTCGGGTTATGGTACTCCATAATATTTAATTATAGATCATGATTTTTTAGAAAATCTAAGTAAATAGATCTATTATGAGAATGTTCCACATACTGATTCATTTCCAAGTGGCATGGGACCTTATCATGCCCCATTCCATGACTAAGGATGTTTTAGGGACCGTCAATGGAACATATATGTTCCATTAGAGTAGTATAATAATTGGTGGAGAGAAAACGATGTGAGTGGACATGTCACCACATAATAGGAAATTTCTTGATGGGGATCGTACCAACCGCATCGTGATGTCCCTATAGAACGCAGTACTGACAACTGCTTCATGTGCAAGGATGGTAGTCATCAGTGGTGGATCATTCGAGTTCTCATCATCTACCAAACCCTAGAACAACTCCTCATGATATGTTTTTGTGGTATAGAGTTATTCTGGTGATGGTAGAGAAGACTACAAGGTGAAACCCTTAAAGGGATCCAATGATTTCACATCATGCATGTACCTGTGGAGGGATTTAGGGATATGATGCATCTCGTTTTCTGGGAGGATGAATCTGACATGCCATGTTCCTTCTCTGGACCTTGATGTTGAGGATTGAGGTGGGGGTGACATTATCGAGTCATACTCTACTTCTGAATCTAAAAATATGAATGGGTTGAAGATGGTCTAGAGCTTCTTATATTTCCTCCTTTGGTAGTGAAGTTTGTTTATTATTCCACTAGATATCTCTTTATTGTAGGTTAGATATTCAGAAAGGGTAGTTTGTCCATGAATGTTGTTGCTAGATCCAGCAGGACCTACTATTTAGTGTGATGGAGTGTGAGGAGGACCGATAAATATGCTGAGTGGAACAGAGGGGGGACCTATGTATTTTTTAACTAATGTGCAGGGAGAGCCTCTATAGTTGGGAGTGCTTTATGGGGGAGGACCTCCACTATTGCTTTTTGTAATAAGGGACAAAACACAATTTTCATGGGTGATGGGGTGAGGAGGACCTCCATTATGGTCGATTCTACTGTGTGGAGGACCTCCATAGGGGCTAGTGATGGTGCGAGGTGGTCCTTCATGTTGATAACATGATATAAAAAAATCCTTACCTAGGATCATATGAATGAGGATGTCATCCGTGTGGGGTGTTAATGAGATAGGGAAGAACATTAATTGGATTGATGCTTGTGACATGGTGAGGGTAACCATGCTGAGTGAGGTAGTTGGGTGGAACTCACCTCTCGTTGACGATGGTTCAGGGAGGACCTACATACTGAATCTCATCATCCTAGGTTGTCCAACGATTTCTACTTTTCATGAAGGTGTCCAGAAGTGTTATCCCCGTCTTCCCATTGGGTGGCTAGGGTTTCAATATAGTCACACATAGAAGATTACCAACTCTATAATAATAGTAAAATGATAGCATGCATCAGTGGTAGCATGGTCCATTGAATCTATTGATTATGGAACCCTCTAACATGCATCTTCCTAATAATTTTCTTGATGTTGACATCAGGATAGTTGAACAAGAGCTGGTTCTATGGTTTTTTAGACCACTTGATCCTCATCTTAAAAAAGATGTAGTTGGTGATGCTTATGACACATGATGGGATCCCACCTTGTATATGCCAGGTAGAATTCATTTCTTGGTTGACCCTAAAATCCCTTACCTCATCAGCGAACGAGAATGTTCCATCATCTAATTCTAGGGAGAGGCATAAAAATGGTTTTATATTGGACTAGGGATCAATGGATCATTGTGAAACCCTTGGGGTGGAAATGATGGTGAGACATGAGAGCCTATGGGTCCTGATGAGCCATCACTCACATAGGAATGTCCCCATCTTTTTCATATTTCCGAAAAAGGATGTTTATCACCCTCCTCTAAACAATTTTGGATGGTGATATGGGGTGTGGGTTCTCTGTAGTTGTGGTCATTGATTATGTTGTTGAAGATGTGGGGATTTGCGGGAAATGGAACATCATATATCCTTCTTTCCCCTGCATATATGGGTGTGGGGTGATTGGTTTTTTGTAGATTGATTCTTGCAAAGAACGATTGTCCAACCATCAATATAGATATTGGGAATACACATCCCAACTCCCCCATTTGGTTCAGTCTTCCATGTTTGGAGAGAGAGATCAAGGGTGATAATTCCCCAGAACAACATTATAAATGATTAACTACCCTGAACTCATGTGAGTTTCATTAGAGGACTAATGATGTATTTGTGGGACCTAGAACCAAATAGATATATCTAGTTTCATTGACATATGTTTATGTTTTGAGTTCTACTAATTCACATGGTTGTAGAAGAAAATTTTCGAGTTGGCTTCAATATTTTTTGGGTGGATTGACATGGCGTCTACATACAATCATTGATCTGATGATGTACATCACCCATCATCGTTATTAATTGAGAAAAGATACATTTCGTGTTCAATATTTATGTATCCAGCACATTATGTCAGGGAATACCTACCTGGGTTGTCTTCATCGATTCTTGCTTTTGGGAGAATTGTGCCCAACATTCCTACATTCTAATGGTGGACCAAATTCATCACTTTTTCAGCGAAATTTTCTCTTAGATCGAAATGAGATGATGGGATGTCAATTCCTCATTTAGTGGATTCCCCCTTGGTGTTTTTTCCTATTCTAGTCCTCTATCATATATTAATATATTTTCATGAATGAAATTCTTATTTCCTTATATTTGTTGACACTAGTTAATTATGCTTCGTCTTCTAGGACATTCCATGGGGTCATGTCATGGAATAAACCTTCAGTCAGCATATTAGTTACGTAGGGAATCAGTGGAATGTATTGATGTTGAAACACTAGAACACATATATAATTCTTCATCGAAGGGCTCATCAAGCTCTCATAAAACTGATGCTTTCCACATCTTTTATAGGGTATCTTATGCTAGAGGATTATCTACGAGTATTTCTTCTGCTTCCCCTATTTTACATTGCGTATGTTGTAAGTTTAACATTCTTTGGGGAAATACTAGACAGACGAGAACACATAAAATGTATTATAAGATAGGTACAATCATAGGATGGACCACCTAGAAGATTTATATGTTTAGTTGACTAGAATTCCTAATGATGGTGGAGTTGAGAGTGGCGTGTCCCATAAAAGGAAAATTAGACACCATGATAGATAATATAGACACCACTAAGGGCAGACGAGAGAGGTTGACCCGAAATTTGGGAAAATGAAGGTTTCTATTAGATGGGATTTAATCTTAGGGAGGATAACTATGTACCTTATTAAGAACATAGGGATCAAAATCCACAAAATTCAATGTGGTGATTTTGTGTTTACGAATATATAGTGAAATTTTACACGTGGATCAATCATGGATGGAGGAATATGAATTTCATGGTACTTATGGATGGTTAGCTAAACAGGGGCTCTTAGAAGATGTTCAAGATTGAGGGAATTATAAAGAGATGGTATTGATCCTCCATAAAGATTCCTACAAATCCCAGTGAATGGGAATCAATTTCCATGAATCTCAAGAATGGGGGAGGTAGGTCACCAAAGGAGGTAGCTTATGTGAATGAATGCATAGAAAAATATCTGAAGGAAAAAAGGACCTCTAGTTTATGGCATGAACATCTTAAGACACAGAGATCTAGGGGAAAGTCTGATATGAGAATTGATGATGGGATTGACCCTCATAGAGGCTTCCAACACACATTATTTAGAATACATGGATCAAAGTGTACATTTTTCTAGATGGATGATGATAATCAGGGAATAAACAAGGATATCGACTGGGAGATATTCCAATGGATTACACATGGCTAGAATCCCATAAAAAAGGATCACTCATGGTAGGATAGATGAAAATTGTTTGTCGAATATATATGGTAAGCTTCCTAGGTGTATGTATTAGAACACCACATGGGGTAGATGAAAATTATGTGTCTGAAAAATTGAATATGTCATGTAAAGAGGGTACATACCTTAGATGGAGTTCAATAGTTTACAACTAGTTTAGATGGAACCTCGTAGAGGATTCCAACATACCAAAAGGGATAAAAACCCATATAAATTCGGGAACGATGTCTTATATCATACATGATGAGAAACAGATTTGAAATTGATGGAACAAATGGGTTTGTGGTGAGAGATGGGATTGAACCTCAGATAGGCTTCATATGTACCCTGTTTAGAATACATTTATAAATTGACACGTATTTCTAGAATGATTTAAGTGAGTCAACAAATGAGGCATACCATGAGATTGAACATATAGACACACAACTAAAGTAAAAAAGATCCTCTATGTTAGGTCGTGAACCTTCTGAGAGACCTAGAAAAAAGGGAAATTCAGGGATGAGAATGAATGATTCGTCTGAACCTCAGAAAGGATTTCTACACACAATATTTAAATGATAGGGATAAGTGTACATGTAGTATATGATGGAGGCAGTGAAACACAGAGTAAACATGGAAAAAAACCTAGAGATGTTCCCAGGGATTATGTGTGGTTATAGTCCCTTCACAATATTACCACTGTTGGTTTTATAGATGGGAGTTTTGAAAGGATTATTAATGTCCAACTTCATGGATGGAAGGATAAAAACACCTCCGGGGGATGGAAGTGGGAAATATGTTCCCAAATGGGAATATGTCACATCATGAAGGTAATTCACAATTAGGGAGCACCATAGTATACCATTGGTTGTGATTGAACCTCAATGATTCCTATAATATACCTGAAAGGTATCAAAACATGTGTAGTTCCTAGTATGCAGTTTAACATCATGCAATACAAATGAACAGACATGAAATAGATGAAACAAATGGTCTGTGGGGAGTGATGGGAATAAACCATTGAGTGGGTTACTATGTACCATGTTTACAATATAGGGATCAAATTCCATGTAGTTCATGATGGGAATATAATATCAGAGTGTACACGTGTAAAAAATACCTAGACACATGTTACAGATTACACAGGGTTAGAAGAACATAGACATTTTGGTCTAACATGTGGTTAGAGACCCAAAGAAGTGTTGGGGAATACACATGATTAGCTTCCCAAAGTGGTGTCATGGTCACTATTACTCTATTCCCATTTGATTCAGGATTGACATGTGAAACAATAAGTTACAGTATACTGGATGGAATAATCATGAATAATGTGGTGATGAGGGATGGTATAGGGTTTATGCATGGCTTGTAGCCCAAGGATATGGATATTGGGACTTAATCTAAGAGTGATGCCTAAAGAGGACCTAGTTCCATGAGAGGAGGATGTCATCCAAAGCCAGTACGATGAGCTAAATCTCACTCCAATAAAGAGTATCATGCACTAAGTATTCTCATGGTGGAACACCCCATGTGCATTGAATAGGGTGAGAATATAGTTTAACCTAATGTGTCAAGGATGATGGATCTTTTTCTGTTTAATGCCCTATAGATTGGAATGGGAGGATTCACTCATTACCCCTGGGCATACATGAATAATACCAACTCGCACATAAGGATGGGATGGAGTCCACCTATAGAAACATGGGGAGTGTGGAGGAATGGTTTTTCATGGGATCTACACTAGCATCAGTATGAAAAAAATCAAGAGACACTATAGTACCTATCCGAAAATTAAAGAGTTACAAAAACAGAATAATGGGCATCACATGAGGAATCTAGAAATTAGTTCTTAAGAGTTTGGAGGTCCATATGGGAAAGTGGTTCACAATATAGGACGTCTCACCGATATGATCTTCACAAATCTATAGTGCTTCAATAATAAAGAGAGACTCACGAAGGAAGGTACTTTTCAAAGAATGTAGAAAAGGGTCTCCATGAAGGGATGATATTTGTGAAGAATGAAGACCCATCATAGGTAGGGGGTCTTTAGGTATTTTCGATGTGATTTATGAAGGCAGAATTCTTTGAAAATTCTCGAGATACCATAATGGACTCCTACCTCTATGATTGTCATGGAGTTTCATGAATGGATTCCAGAAATTAGGTGGAGGAAAACATGAATGAAAAATAATTTGTATCCAGATTCTCAAATAGAATGGGCGATAATTTTTTTCACTCATTCACATAGCACATGGGGATTCATGAAATGGGAGATCAAAAAGAAAAAAGGATACTTTAATGACGTTGTGTGGTGTGAGAGAGCCATATAATTATAGGCATCGAGCATCACGATGTTCAGAGGTGCTTCATGATGGGTAGTGAGATTCGTGAACATATAAGGATATGTCAGTGTGGTGAAGAGTTATATAATGTGTCTTGGTAGTGGTAAAATAGGTTGTTAGAATCAGAAATGATTCCATAAATTAATATTTATGTAATTTACAAAGCTTTTCAGACTCAAAAAGGCTTCTATTAACCGGTCTTCACAACATTCGCAGAGGTCACCGGACATGGAAAATGGTCTTCTTAAAAGAGACACCTTTGGTGTTTTCTTGGACTCGTGAGGCTTAAATTTCACCAAATTTGACTTGGAATCATTTACATATTACTAGTATGAATTTTAGTGCCAAAAATATGTTATGATCATGATTTCATATCTGTATTTTAATCTCATTCATTCATATGTTTATAAAATGATACCTCTACTTTCTAAACGTAATGAGCATCTGAGCTAACACACTTATTATTATTTTTTCATTTCCCATAGTTATGAATATATATTTATTGTATGGTATTTCTCAGAAGGGTTATATTAATAAATATTATAATAGGAGAAACTTACCACCCATTTGTTTAAATTTCCCTGATTCCAATGATATTAAATTAATATAGTTTTAACATTGACCATGATGTATTGTAAAAAATAAGGATCTATTAATATGTTATATTTATGTATGAAAATTATTAGTATCTACATTATTGGTGGAGAGAGGATACACATGTTAATAACATCAATTAAGATGACATTATCATATCCATTAATTATGTGGGCATAAAATAATACATCATTCAGAGATCATTTTCGGAATGAAATCTAGCCAACCATTTGAAATATAAATGTATAAATATACATCAATTTTAGTGGATGGAAATATTGGATATCATATTTATTTAGAATTAGGATTAAAGATGCATTAATAGTATATTTTATTTTTAATTTACATTATTTAATTTTTCTTATTCGTTTATTTTGTATTAACTCTTTTCCACTACATTTCCCTTTTCAACTGAATGATAATGGGAAAATATTGTAAAATATTAATTGAGGAGGGCTAAATGACCTTATAATTCATTATCTATAATGTTTATCATTATTATATATATATAATTTAAGTATCCATGAAAATATATTTGGTCTATGGTTCACCACATTTTCACTATAATCGATTTCTTCCTCTAGCTAGTTTTTTTATTTAATCAATCATCATCATAATACTGCATACATTTTGGATTATCAATATGGTGATGATTTTTAGGTTTTTTCCCACATATTTAGGGATGGTGGGAGATAATTTAATCAATATTAGTTACCATGAATTATTTTGGGATATTGTATTTGTAATTTTTGAGACAAGGCACTGAGAAATAATGCAATTCTAAGGCCCAGCGTGCCTGGAATAACGTCTTCAAATATATAGACTCTATTAAATATCATGTCTATGGGGTTTTATTATAAATGTGGAATGAAATATAATTTCGACCTATATCTGAAATATGAGGGCATCGTTGACTTCATATACCAGTTTTTACTCTCGGTACTATACAATCCAAGGGTGAGATGGGGTGTCCTGATTGAGGCTCAGTCGATGAAAAATGCCACAAATAAATTAATTTCATTAATTATTCACTAAAACAAATATTATATTCAAATACATGCCTATATAAAAAATTATGGTTTAGATGTATGGCCTAATAAAAATATTTACAACCATTATAGAGTGTTGAAGGAGATTCTTTTCGAAGGTGATGACTAGATAGATGATCAATGAGTGGTGTGAGAAGGAATTAGGGGATATAATAAATGATCATAGAACAAATCAGTTAATTGTTTAGGATTGAACCAAATTGATATAGTTTTTATTAGATTATTTCTTTATATATGATTCTTATGATGAACAGTAATCAATAATCACATTAATTGTCTTTTTGATCTTATGTCTTAAAGGAAGTGATTGTTTTATCTTGGAGTCATGTGAATATGCATTACATTTATCAATCATATCATCATTCATAGTTATAACGGAAGAAGAGAAATTTCAACACAAACAGTGACCACATTATTTTCTTCAGGAATTTTGATTTTTTATTTATCCCATGAATCATCATACTTTATTGTTATTATTTATTAGACCATTGTTCGAAATATATAGAGTAATCTATTTTTTCAAAACCATTTAATTTCACAACGATTAAATATCCTAGATTGTGGATTTGAATAAAATGTTGGTTAATTGATAATGGAAATATTGTTGGATTTGATGGTTTTGGATACTTGATTTCATGTACTTATTCATGTAATGGTTGAATATGAATGAGAGGGATTTTCATGTTCCTTGGTTTTCCTGAAGGTGTTGATTCATAGAAGTAGGGGTTAGCTATATTAGTTTAATTATTTATGGAGAGATTTGGGATGGAATCCATGGAAGTGATTCTGAGAGTTTACATGGGAATAAGAATGTATATTTCTACAAAATCTCAAACAACAGGACAAACACTATGATTGTACACACAATATGGAGACACTTCAGCAATGACTATTATTTCATGATGATGTTATGGATCACCAAATATGTGACTCATCCCCGATAGATTATAATGTACTTGGAGGGTACACAACCATGGGCTGGAGTACATAGGCTTGTGCAATACCTATATACCCAAAAAGACATGACAATTCCTTATGTACAAAGTAATAGTTGTGTATGAGTTCAAAAGTATAATTATAATGGATTCAATGCACCATCTACTTCTACAAGGAAACTAGAACATGGAGTTTTACATGTCCAATACTTGGATAGATGGAAAATGTCTTGTACTACATAAATATATAATTGGAGACCTTGTTATATGTATCTTAAACACATTTTTTTAGGCTTCATTCAATATATTTATTTCATTAGGGTTAGTATAGAATCACCTTTAACACATTGAAAAATTATCCCTTCAATAGAAATTTATATATAAATTCATTGGAATTCATCCAGTGGGATTGGATTGAGATCCTCTATCCTTTTTCCCTAGGTGTATTTAGTTGTATAATCATGACCAAAACTACACAGAAACCTATCCTAAACGTATAGTGTTATTACAAATTTAGTTTTTGGTATAACCCATGGACTTTTGTGTGCTTCATATCTATGTATAGTTTCTATTCAAGAATGAAATATACATTTTTAATGAAGATGCTCGATGATAACTACCACTCAGATGGACATCGTCATTGCTATAAGACTCATGGATTGTGCTCTCCCAAAAGAGTGATATATATATCATTCAAACTAGAATCGAAAGCCAAAATTATATTTGTTAGATTACTAATGAGATAGTGTGTAATTTTTCATTATATATTGATATTTTTTTGTATATTTATTGTAGAAATATTTATATGTATAGTTGATTGTTATTATTTGGATATTTTATTTTTGGATTTGTGCAGTCCTTTAGGTTATTATTATGCTCACCACTACATAGGATTTTCCTGAAAAAGTCTAGTGTTGGGTAGAAAATGGACCTTTTGTTAGTGTCCCAGTGGGATGGGACAAAGAAAATCTTAATGATATTGTATAGACCACGTTGTATTCATTATTAATCCAAATATCATTCCACATATTTACATTTAGGATTCAATTGTTTATCAGACTATTTTTGGTGGGCTTGTATTTGGACATATTTACATTCAATTACATCTGCTATATCTTAGTTTTGGGTTTTTGATTATATGCATCCATTAATGATAATATTTTTTCAATTTTGGAATTTTATGGCGTTGGAGATCTATTCCATTGTATAGATACTTAGGCTATTCCCTCCCATGTTTATGATATTCATACTTTCCAGTTGTCGCCAGCCCCTGGCCAATTGGAGGTGGTTGTGGGGACTCCAGTCATGGGAACTATTAGGACTGGATATGATAGAGTGGTATCAAAATATTTATTTTTTACCTTAGGATATAAGTATGTTGTATTTGGTTTGGGTAATTGTTTTATGTGTTTCTAATTGTGATTTTAGGTCAATGACACCAAAGCTTGTGTGGAAGCTATTGTATCCAAACACAAAGAATTTGATCACCTGATTTTCAAAAAATTTCATGAGAACACTTGTTTTTCGAAAAATAATGATGCCTAACTCATGTAGGAATGTGTTTTGGATTGTATGTCCATCTTGTGTTAGCTATCCGGATAAAATCATTAACCTTTGAACATCTTCTATATTTCAAAATGCTTCTATGACCTATTATAATGTGTATTCAACAATATCATGATAAGGATCATCCCATTAGTGTTGGGGAAATGATAAATTCACAAGTTATAGAAATTATTCCTCCAGGTGGTGTACTTTCTATACCACCGCCTATAGTGTAGAAGATGATAACCATAGTACCATCCAATGAGGTGTGAAGTCTAAGAAAAATTAGTGAGTTTTAGAGGTATTAATCCTTATTTTGTAGTAAATTCCAATGCACGTGAAGTTGAGTACTATATTGAGGTGGTAACTTGAGATTTTGGTCTAGTCAGAACACTAGCAGATCAGATTGTTGTCTTAATGACAGGCCTTCTCATTGGATTAGACAGATGGTAGTCAGGGTTAGTGACCTAGTATTTTTATGAGGATGCTCTATCATGTCCATAGTTTGAGAACCATTCCAAGGATGATTTATTTCCATACACGTAGAGGTATGTAATTATTTATGATCTTACGTAGCTCTATAATATTGGAATGATTGTAGCTCATTATATTTTTAGATTCACCAACCTTTCAATTTTATTCGATGGATGTTGTACAAGGTCGGTTCAACAAGTCTTGGATGTTTGAGTGAGGAGTCCCTGTAAACATTTGAGAAAAAATTATACATCTATGAATTGATTTATATTCTAGTGTTCTAGATTGTTTTTTTTCAATGACAGTTTCTGGGATGAGTAAGCACAACTAGTGGTTAATTAAAGTAGTAATCTGAATACCTATACCTCATTAGTAGGGATTTACATTCTGTGTAAGAGGAATGATTAGGAGAGGCATTTTAGTATGAGGTCATGGTAATTAGGTTCTTTTTTTTATGTCTAACATGATGGGTCCATACATCATAGTGAGAGGCAGGGTAAACCATGTGATGACATTGGGCATCTTGCACATGATTATCTAACCCATAATATGGCTGATAGGGATACATTGTATAGGAAACCGAGGTATATTAAATGGTAGAGGAATATAGGTCCATGGGGTGGTGAACATGGAAGTGTTGTTGTGAGAGCAGTTGTATGTGGTAAATTCCTTGAAATGTTACCACCACCACCCCCAGGTTGTCTACAATAGGCTGTGGGAACTAGATTATTGGCATGGAGGAAGTTACAGGAAGTCGAGACCAATGAACCAGAGCCTCCAAGAAATGATATGAGTTACCATATGTGTATTTATTACCTTATATATAGTACTAATAGAAATATATTTTATTTATTATTCTCCTTTCACAAATATTGATCAAGTACTACTGATTCTTGTTGAGTCGTTGGCTTAATCCTTCGGTTGGAGACTCCTACCTGAGATGAATCAGTGATAACACACATGATCTAGTATTGTGACATGAGTGTTAGAGGTGAGAATATAATTTATAAAATCATTATAGAAGTGAGGAGGAATTACGATAACAAATTATGTATGTACATGAAATAAATAGTTTATGCCCAGAATGACGCATTTTTAGTTGATGTGGAGTGTCGATATCAATGGGAACATATTTTTCATTTGGTCTTAAAAGAATACCCATGAATGTCTGGATGGACTCATGCATATTAGGGGAAATATGATTACTTAAAATTTTTTTATCCTAACCCTTGGTGTAGTGCATTTTAGGTGTTTTAATTTCCCTATCGTTGTTTAAAATTATTAGGATGATTACCCTGATGATGTTCTATGTTTACATACCCACTAATAGTCTAGCATATATATTGATCTACACCCCAGAACAACACCAGTATTAATTCTAGTTTATTAGATAGATCTTGTAGTTCTTTATGAGATAAGGGTGTAATTGGATGACTTTAATAAGAAGGGAATTGTTGGACCTAGTGTTTCACCCTAGGAATCCCTAGTTCTTTTTAATAGGATGGTGGAAAATAGATTTAGGTTTATTGTGGAAAACTGATACTTGAATAAGGTGACCATGAAGAAAAACTATCCACTACTAAGGAATGAAGACCTATTTGACTAGTTGAGAGGGGAATGATGGTTCTTGAAGGTCAACCATAAGTAATTTCAACACTGGTTGTGATTAAGATATGCTAGTATTCTGAATATGACATTTGGATGTCTCTACAGTCAGTATGAGTACTTGGTGAAACCCTTTTGGATGATGAATGTCACAATAGTGTTCACATGACACAGGAACATGACCATTCATTATCTCTTAGACAAATTCATGGTAGAGTTAATTGAACACATACTAGTATACTCAACATTCAATGAGGAACACATTAGACACAATGAAATGGTTCTTAATGTAGTTCTAGATGACCAACATTACATAAATCTCTATATGTTTTTGTTCTAGACATATGAGGTCCAATTTCATGGAAATGTTAATTCATTATATGGAGTGTAATTGGACCCATAAAAAGGTGAGGTAGTGTCAAGTTGGGAGACAAATTATTTCTTTATGTAGGTTCAAATATTCTTTGAGTTGGCTTGTTGATACATGAGATTCAACAGAAATTTAACAATAATATCAGAACACATGAAATAATTTACCTAAATGGGTAATCCATTCATGTGGACTGAGAGGTGAAAATAGGATTTTATAGGGAATAGGTAGAGATTGATGATCAAAACTATATTGAGATTTCTATAAAAGAGTGTCGGGAACATAGTGTTATGTGATGCGTCGTGAAATTAGATTTGTTTTTCTTAAGATAATAAGGTAGAAAATGATTTTATATGGTTAATGTTTTCTGAAACTAGACGAGAAGAACTACATAACCCACAATCTCATGTTACCAGTGGTATTTTTCACAGTTAATATGGGTAGAAACTACAATATGGGCAAGTGTTTTATAATATATTCTTACCAAAATAGTCTCAAATATATCTTATCTCAGGAGGATCTTTACTTTATATAGAGGTGAGGGATAGATATCCTCCAAGATTATGACTTTGATATTTTATGTAATATTGGGAAGGAGAACATTGTCATAGATACTCTTACTATGAGATATTATTCATAGAGTTTGAGCGAGGAATCACAGAATTTTGCATCATTATAGTATCCCTTTGTGTATGGAGATGAATAATATTACATTTAGTTGATGGTCGTTACCCCTCTACTTTTACCGTAATTCAGGGAGGCAAAACTAGGGGATTCCCAATGTGAGAGTCTAAAAATTATGATATCGTCTAGACATACTCATGATGGATTTTTTAGAGGTTGGGAGATTGTTTTCATTTCAATGGATGCATGATGGCACTAGTGAAAATATAGGTGGTGGTTTTAATAGAGTTTCACACATATCTATTGATGCTACATCTATTTTTGTTAAAAGTGTTCCTAGACCTATGATATCAGCTTTTGTTTCTAGGGATAATGAAAGTAGTTGTAGAGTTTTTCTATCGATGCCTTACATGCTAGCAAATGATGGCAATTCACCATATTCCAAAGGGTTTATCACAACCCCACGAAGTGCCAAAGTGGAAGTGACATGAGATATCCCTGGAAATTGTGATCGGATTATCATGTACGTCTAGGTGACATAAACCCAGAGGGGTGATCATTGAACAAATCACCATGTCAACACATTTTCATGTTATCTGATAGATTATTTCAATAGAGAGCATGGGACTCAGGTATGTTTATGATATATTATTAATAAATAGAGGTCCACAAATGATCTTTTAAATCCTTGATACTGCCTTCAATTTCCATTATTTAAGGGATTTAATGTGGGTTTTTTAATCAATTATGATTTAGAATACCCTTTCACCGCTAGACTGATGACCAGACAGAGTAGACCATTCATGTTCTATAGAAAATGATCTGAGATTTTATGTTGGTATTTAGATATAGTTGGCAGGATTTAATCTACCATTATTTAATTTTAGTAAAATAATATACCATTACACCATAATAATGAAACTATTAGAGGATTGTTATGAGTGAAAATGTAGGTCAACACTATACTTAAATGACCTAGGAGATTCACCTCTTATAGAAATATAGAAGGTGATAGATTCTTATAAGAAAGTGAAGATCATTCAGGAGTGGATGTGGAATGAAAATATATGTTATATGTATCACGCAGACATAAATAGAGACATTTTTATTTTGTGGAGGGAGATCATGTTTTATTGAATATTTCAACTCGATGTGGATTAAAGAGATTTTTAGAGGTGAAAATATATCTCTATGAATCATTGGATCTTGATATATACTAATTATTGTTGATGATGTTTTATTCTGAATTTCTCTTCCAACATAGTTAGACCAGGTGCATGATGTATTCCATGTTTCAATGCTGAGGAGGTATGTGCAAGGCCCATCTTAGATTATTGACTGGGGTGAGAAGAACATCGAGGATGAAACATCCTTAGAGAGTACCTATTATAGATAAAGCATATACAATTGATGATCCATCTTGTTTGAGAGATTCATTTTGTGTGTGTTTGGTGGAAATATGAGAATCTTATACAGATCACACGATAATGTGGGAATCAAATTCATTCTCAGTACCCATATCTCTTTGATTATCAAGTGATTTTTATTTTCATGACCTAAAAACTCAGTGGTGTGGATAATGTAATGAAACATATTTTCCATTTATTATTTTTTAATATTTTATCAATTGTTTTCAGGAGCATTAATTGAGAAAACCTGAAATTCTATGGCTTGGTTGGACCAGTTTTATTTTAAAATATATTAAATATATTATATAATTCATGTAAACAATTTTCATGAACATTTTGAATAACACCTAAATGGCAACAAATATTAATAATATGTTTGTTCCATTGAGTTCAGACCAAATATTTTACCATAAGTCTATAAAATCTTGGGATTCATCCTATGTTCTAATATAGACGTGTCGGTGGGTGAATTATTTAAAATATAATTATATAATAAATTAGTTTTTTTAATATTAATCCATCCTAATAATCTCACTGAATACATGAATGTCAAATTTTGTGGGGGTATCCACATAATCCAATAATTCATTGGAGATCTATTATGGATCATTCATGGTGATTCTATTAGTAGGTGGTGACCGGATCACGGATCGATGAATAGTGCGATATGAAATTAGAGGATCTTGACAATGACCATGGTGAATCAGTGTTTTTCATCAGTGATCAATTTGAATCAAAGAATGATGTGTTTTTGATTTTTTTTATTCCCCATTTATTATTATTTTGAAGGACGTGAATCAATAAAATAACTAATTTATTCTTTCATTGTCATTTTACGAGATGAGACAGTTTTTTTTAGGAATTGGGATAATTTTCTTTGTTATTATCTATTATCTCTCTATTCTTCATTATAATGGAAATGAATCGAGGTTGGCATGAACATTGTCCATTTTTTATTCCTCTTTATGTTTCCTTTTTCATTTATCCATAGATACATTGTTCACCATGGGCATTCTTTATTAGATCATGGTTCAAAATACATTAATGAATCAATAGTTGTGCACCCATTTCATTGCGCACCGATTTTATATCATTGATTTTGGATTGGCATGTTTTTATGGTGGTATGATGATGGAAAAGGATTTGGATCAGATGGTTTTGTATACATAATTACATGTTCTTTGGTGAGTGATGATAATAAGAGAGTGAATCATTTGTGGAGGGGTCCCTTCAAAAATGACCTATTATAAAAATGATGTCACAAATAGTTTTTTTGAGTTTGTTAGATAATCTCAATTTTAATGGGCCCATCACAAAAAAACATAAAAAAATTATATAAAATAATACAATAATTTATAATAATAATAATAATTAATAAAATAATAATAAGAATAATAATAACAAAATAATAAAATAATAAAAACTAAATTTTTTTTATTAAATTAATAATAAAATAATTAAAGTAATAAAATATTTCAAAATAAAAAATAAAATAACAATAAAATAATACAAACACTATATTACCAATAATATAATTAATAATAATAATAATAATATATTAAATAAATAAATAAATTAGAAAAATTATAAACAAATAAACAAATTATAAAATTACAAAATTATAAAAAATTATAAAACAATAATATAAAAAAAATATTTTCAATGATATAAAAAAATTGCATTATGAAAATATAAATATATGGTTATAAAAAATATTAAAAAAAAATTAAAAAAAATTATTATAAAAAGTTAATAAATCACCATGCCCGGTCATCTATAGAAGTCGGTGGGGGAACTCCCTCCCTAAACCATGATTTAGTCATCCCATATACTATATTGTCTGAACAAGCTAATGCTGCTGACATCAATGCATATCCTGATATAAATCTTTCTACTATCGACAAAGCTTATTATCCTCCCAATTCATAGTATATATATGCTCACCTTGAACTCGTAGAAAATCCTCATATTGTTCATCATATGATAATGGCTTCCTACAAGATCCTCTCGAGCTATTTGATGACATCATATTGGTACCACAATAAAAATTATGCATCAATCAAGAACAGATACAAATAACTCATAATTTTATAAAGGTATACTAATTCACCAACATCCATGCTACATCATCAAAACCTACTGCCCTGGTTGTATGATCCTTGCTATTTTTTCTGACTCACATCATATTCATGTGAGTTTTTAGCCTCATTTGACTCCTTTAATAGTAATTTATTATTACAATTGTTAAAATATTATTTTCAGTTATGTTTTAAACTCAAAAAGAAATTATACTATCCACAATACGATGCTATTGATCACATATAATCTCTCTACGAAAAGGATCATTGTATATTCTCCTAAAGACATCGAACACGATAATATTAAGTTGTTAGACTGTATATGAGTATAAAAATCATTTTACATTTTAGGTTTTATAAATTATTAAAAACAATGTACACAACAAATATTGTTGACCCGTACTGATTATATGATTATCATCTTGATGTGTCACCTCCCACCTACCTTTGTTCAATCAACATAATTATTCTATCTTCTAAAAATTATATCCCATTTAATATGAACATAATCTATCCCAAGCATGATGTGATATGTAATCAAGTCAAATAGAATGGTAATTCTGATCGAAATTTATAAATCTTTCTTCACACATTGTTTCCTCCTATAGATTGTGCAAAAATTAATGTAAATGATCATACATATAGCCCACCCATGTCTTGTATATAGAGTCCCACTTTATTCCACTAATGTTATACCATAATCCCTATAAATAATTAATAATATAAAGTTATTATTTAAATAATTTTCTAAATAAATATTGTTTATTTATGTACCATCCAATAATAAATCATGTGGAATTGAACATTAATGGAAATCAATACCACGTAACCCATGCTCCAAAAAAATAATTTTGTAATATATCTCTTCCTTTTCAAACAACTGTATGTGAAAAACTATAAAAAATTTAAAATATTATCATATAAGTAATGTAAAAATACATTTGTGAAAATTAATTAAAAAAATACTCCACTTAATATACATCTACATCCATTTCTCAAACTAATAATGTCAACATCACTTGATGATATGGTAAAAAATCCCAACATTTCAATATCTCAACACTTCTGAGTCATTGTAAAACAGTTAGCAGCACAAGGGTCGGATGATGTACCATCAGGCTCTTCATTAGGTAATGAAACATAATCTGACTCATTAATTATATCAGATAAACATTCTCCATCAATCTGAAACCTAAAATTAATTTTAACAAAACAATAAATAAAAACAAGTATAATATATGGATATTTTTTTTTACGATTATAACCAGAATTTAATTGTGTCAATTTTTATCCTATTATTCATATATGACTGTGTCAACATGTTCATATTCCTCTTTAGTATCATCAATTTCTGTGGGAGGTTAAAATTTATCATCTATTTATATTTCAAATACACTTATTATATCAACTACATCATTTCTTACATTAACCCATAACTATGTGGTTTCATCCTAGATATTCATTTCTCTTCATGGAAAATATGGATTTATTGTTTTCCATTGAGAAAATTCAATTCCATTCACATCAGTAGAACCAAACTCACATTGGATAAATATTTTTACATGATATTTGATTCACTACTGGAAAAATGATTTTTCCCAACGCTTCTATACCAACGGCTTGTAAAAACCATTGGTATAGGTAAACATTCCCAACGTTTTGGAAAAACCGTTGGGAAAGCCCATTTTTTGGCCACCTTTCCCAACGGTTTGGCCAATCCATTGGGAAAGGATGAATTCTGGGCACCCTTTCCCAACGGTTTGGCCAAACTGTGGGGAAAGGTCAGCCTATCCCAACGGTTTGGCCAAACCGTTGGGGTAGGCTGAATTTTGGACCACCTTTTCCAATAGTTTGGAAAAACCGTTGGGAAAGGGTTGCCTATCCCAACAGTTTTCCCAAACCGTTCCCAACGGTTTGAAAAACTGTTGGGAAAGCACTTTCCCAACGATTTTGCAAACCGTTGGGAAAGGCCCTTTGATTTTTTTGGAATCTACCTACAGAGAACATTATATAAATCAAAATTTAAAATAATTAGAACAATACATATATATATTTGTGAAATTATGTTAACAAAAGTCATGTTTGGTTAGTGGTTAAGTCATTCCGTTATAAACTAGAGGTCCTGGGATCAAATCCCACTAGATGTTTCTTTTTTTAAATACATATACCAACAGTTTTGAGAACCGTTGGTATAGATTTTCTAATTACTTATACCAATGGTTTTTAGAACCGTTGGTATAGACCTTATACCAATGGTTTTCCCAAAACCATTGGTATAGACCTATTGTCACGGCTTACTTTCCAATGGTCCTCCAAACCGTTGGTATAGCCTATACCAACGGTTTGGGGACCTATAACAACGATTACAAACCGTTGGTATAGGGTATTTTTCCAGTAGTGATTTTTATTATTCTTTACCAATCTCTAAAATCTCATAAAGTAGAATAACAATATTCATAGTAAATTTTTTGTTCCTGATGTGATAAAAAAATGTATAATTTACTGTAAGAATACCTTTATATTTAATATCAATGTATCTATGGTGTTGATAAAAATTCAACCATCAATCAATATTGAACCAGTCACATTTGAAAATCATTACATAATTCTATCCTATATATCACATTTTATTTATTTCATTCAACAGTCTCTAAAAATCCACATCAATTTATAAATTATATGATCCTTTCAATAAAACAACACTATTATTTTTTATATTTTTCCCCATTTCAACATTTATGAAATCAAAAACCATTCACCTGATATGAAATATTATATTTTACCATTTTAGATGGTGGGTTAACCAATACAAAATATCGATTATAAATTGTTTAATCATGTTGAGATAATTCAACATTTGAAACACAATTATCAATGTAACAAGTTATAAATTGAATATATATTTTAAACCATAAAAAATATACATTATACATTGAAAATATTAATTTTTCTTTATTAATCAAGAGAAGACACTATAATTTTTAGAGCATTTTTCTCGATACAATTTTCCTATTATGAAAAAATAAAATATTTTCTATTCATATAAAAAAATATAAAATAGATGATATGAGAACTCATAGTAAAAAACTGTATCAATTCTTCATAGATGAGTAAAACATATATATGAGCCATGTTATGTTCATTATCTAAAATTAATTTTTCATTAACTCCACCAAATACCATATTGAGATGATTAAAACTAATAAATGATTTCTCATTTCATAATCATCATGTCCCTCATTACTACCCATGTAGTTATTTTTTGAGAGGTATTTTAATTTGAAATAGTTAGATAATATGAATGAAATTTCCCCTAATAAATAAGATTCTACAGTTTATCCTCATAATGATGCTTTGATACATTAATTTTTCACCAATATCTATATGTATCTATCAAATGGGTATATCCATCAAAACGTTACTAGACCACCACTTTTTTAGTCATGGGGGAAATGTAATATCAAATGATCCATTGAATCAAATAAATATTGCGGGAATATTTTTTTCTATTTATATAAAATTATTATAAAACCTTCTTTTAGTATATTTGTTGCATCTTAGTCTGGTGTCACTAAAATAATGTTGTTGAAAAAATATGGAAATTTAGGTAGAGGTTCTGAAATCATAGAATTAGTGGAACCCCTAAATACAATACCATGATTTCATTCCATTGTTACATAACAATCTTGACTTTTTGTCATGTAATATAACCATTTCTGATTTATGTTCATAAATTAGAAATATATACATATGTAAGCTTCAAATTCTCAATCCATTTACTAAATAACAAACAATTTTCTATAGAAACTATATAAACCACTATTTTCATCATTAGCTTATGACATATGACATATTCAACCGGTTCAAGTTCTGATGGCCATCAAATTAGGGTAAGATATAATTAGGCATTTACATTGTCTTTGGATTTACCAAGTGTGTCCAAATCTGTATAAAATATATTATTCAAAAAGAACATCTCCATTGGAATGAAATACAACATGTGACAGACTAAAAAATATGACCAATATAGAATATCTTAATAAATTATCCTTTTTAACCAATTCTGTTTTCCCAAAAATCCATATATTTTTTTATCATTAATGGTAATTGGAAATAATGAAGAGACACAAGATTTTAACAGAAAACATGAGATCATTATTGGACGCCCATCTCATTGAATTATTCATTTTTTTAAGTGATTTGTGCTCATATGAAAAGGATTATTAGTTTGAGTAAATCTTCTATGAGAGATGAAAATACTAGGATTTCATCCATTGATGATAATATATTGTTTATTTTCTCTCATACAATACAAAAATGATTTTGGATCATGTGTATTCCTATTAGATAAATTCTATATGATTCGATGTCACAATTTTCCACATTAATGCCTCACACCATTACACCAACAACATCATATATACTCACACCATTACAGCAAAATAAATTTAACTCATCAATAAATGTTGTAAAATAAGCAATGATATTCCTTTTTAGATGTCCTAGATGTAATGATGTAAAAATGATATATTTAACATTCATCATCATCCAAGGAAGAAAATTCTATGATATTAAAATAATGGAAGAACAAGAATACTGATTACTTAATAACTAAATTGACATAATCTATCAGTAGAAAGACTGAATCAATTGTTTTGAGCATTTAATGAAAATTATGGATGTACATGATCAAAATTTCCCATGAATAACCATTTTTATGAGGATTTAAGCTTCTATCAGTTGACATATTCTATTTGTTCCATGAAATCAATGATGTTATGTTATTATAACTAAATAAACACTGCAATCCAGGTGTTATTAGGAAATAAGTCAACTATCATAGAGGAATCAATCTAGAGTTCCCCAGTATAGCTTTTTTATATCTTAATTATCCACATGTAGGAAAAATAAAAAATTATTCATTTTCACCGTGATATAGTATGATTTCATTTGAATATTCATGAAGCTTATGATAACCAAGACCCACATTATGAACCAACCTCTTTCACCCATATAAATTTGTTGGAAACACATTTCATATGGGTAACAGTGCTTTAACCAAAGATAACATCTTATAAAAATATATACATGACATTCCATTATTTAATTTTGTATCCATAAAATTTTCAACCACAACAAACTTTATTATCACACACCCATGATATACGAAATCTTCATTGAACTGCAACAACTCATAAATTTTTTTTTCCAACTCAGTATTTAATTCAATATAATCTCCAGTTTTATGTTTTTCAAAAGCTATTCTGGACATATAATGTACTATATTTTAAAACCATGATGGATCTAGAAACAAATTATAAGTAAATTATCCCGAACTACATTCAATATGTTGATACATAAAAACATTATTTTGTAGAATAACAAAATACAATAGATAACCCCAATTTTGTCGAATGTGTCAATCCTGCTTAGATCTCATGTCATCCAAGGACACTAAATTCTACCTTTTAAAAAATCTACTTTTTATGAGGGAAATGAAAAAAAATATATTCAATACCCTTAATATATTGATGATTTATACCATAACTATTTAGATTCATGTGATGATTTATCCAATTAAGATTATGTTATAAAAGCTAATTTTGACTTCATTCTTCCATATTTCTCTAAATATTATAATATTAATATTTCTTTATGAATAATTTGATAGAAGAACAAAATGTACCAAAAATGAGGATATAATTTAAAATTTAGAATTTCTTTGTAAATATTAATCATTTTACATACTTACATCTTTTTTTACTAATTACGACTTCTTACTAACTACCATAACTATTAACTTATTATTACGATTTAATGTTTAGTTCAACTATTTTTTTCTAATTAATATTTATTTTTAAAAATTATTATTAACTAGTAATAATTATTAATTTTTTTAATAATTACCACAAATTATTACATTTTTTACAAAATATACTAAATATAACTAATTACCACTAATTATTTATATTTATTATCAATTATTACTAATTATTACTAATTAAAACTATTTTTTGAAACTACAACTAATTTTTACTAATTACGAAATATTTATAATACATAAAACAAATTTATACTAATTACCAATAATTTTTAATATTTAACCATAATTTGAAATAATTACCACTACTTATTAATACATACATCTAACTATTAATAATTATATCTAATTAATAGAAATTACCTCTAATTATTTCTAATTATCTGTAATTTTTTCAAATTACAATTAATTATTACTAATTACCACATATTATTACAAATTACAACAAATTATTACTAATTATTACTAATTATTACAAATTATCACTAATTTTTATAAACATTCTCAAAATATTACTAATCACTACTTATTATCACTAATTCTTAATAATTACCAATAATTTTTAATACTAGTTATCATTAAATATCCCTATTTATCACTAATTGTTACTAATTATCATAAATTACTAATAATTATCACCGATTATTACAATTTGTCATAAATTAGAACTTGTTATTACTAATTGTAACTAATTACCCCTAATTACGACTTAGTATTTCTAATTATGAAAAATTATACCTATTTCTCACAAATTATTACAAAATATTTTAATAATTATTAATAATTATTAATAATTATTTCAAATTACCACGAATTATGACTAATTATCACTAATTACTACTAATTATCAATGATTAACACTAACTATCACTAATTATATATTATTATAACTTATTGTATCTAATTATCAATAATCATCACTAATTATTACTAGTTATCAGTAGTTATCAGTAATGTTTATCAATTATCTCAAATATTTACTAATTATAACTATAACTACAATTAACAACCAATTAACACTAATTATTCATATGTGTTACTTATTATTATTAATCATCAATAAATAATAATAATTACAACTACTTCATACTAATTACCATAAATAATTAGTAATTATTATTAATTATTACTAATTAATACTAGTTATTCCTAATTATTACTAAGTTATACAAATTATACCTAATTATTAATATTTACCACTAATTATTATTAAATCTTCATCACTAATAACAAATATTTATGAGTAATTATTATTAATTATCACTAATTATTACTAAAAATCACTAATTCTTCATTACTATTACTAATTACCAACAATTATTAACAATTATTACTAATTAAAACTAATTATCATTAATTATATCCATTTTTACTAATTATTTTAATTATCACTAATTATTATTAATTATTCCTAATTATCATTAATTAATACAAATTTTCACTAATTATTACTAATTTCCACTAATTAGGACTATATATTAATAATTATGACCAATTATCACTATTTGTTGCTAACTATTCTAAATTACCACTAATTATTACTAATTACCCCTAATTGTTACTAATTTCCATTAATCATAACTAATTTCTATAGATTACTATTCTTTATTAGTAATTATCACTAATTAAAACAAGTTTTTATTATTCATCAATAATTTGGACTAATTAATAGTAATTATCACAATTTCTTACTAACAACTACTAGTCATCACTATTTATCACTAATTATTTACAATTCTAAATAATTCGGTATAATTATCAGAAATTATTACAAATTATCTTTAATTACAAATAATAGTTACAAATCCTTACAAAATATCACAAATTATTACCAATTATCACATATTACTCCTATTTAACGATAAATACCTCTAATTGTAACGAATTAAAACTAATTATTACAAATTATGTCTAATTATGACTTATTATTACCAATTATGACTTATTATTACTAATTATCAATAATTATTTGTAATTAACACTAATTATTACAAATTATCAATAATTATAACTAATTGTGTCTACTTGTCACAAATTGTTACTAATTATCACAAATTTTTACTGATTATGATTAATTATCATAAAATATTATTAATTGGTAATAATTATCATTAATTATTTCTAATTATAATTTATTATTTCTATTAATCTGTAATTATTACTAATTTCTACTAGTTATTTCTATTTATTAATAATTATTACTAATTGCCTGTAATTGTTACTAATTATTCCATATTATTACTAATTATAAATAGTAATTACTAATGTTTATAGTTACCACAATTTTGAACTAATTAATGTTAATTAATACCAATTACGAGTAATTATTACAAATTACAGTTAATTTTTACTAATTACTGGTAGATTTATCGAAATACCTCTACATACTAATAATTACAAGTAATTTTTAATAAATAACACTTATGTTTACTAATTACTCATAATTAATATGATTTACCATTAATTATTAATAATAACTTCTAATTAGCACTTATTATTACTAATAATTTAAGATTATAACAATTGTTTATTAATAATGAATAAATATTACTAATTACAAATATGTTATTCTAATTACCACTAGTTATTTATTATTATTTTGATTTATTGATATTTGTTTTACTAATTACCAATAATTAATACTAATTTCCACTATTTTTTATTGAATACCATTAATTGTTAATAATTACGGCTAATTTTTACTAATTAGAGGTATTTTTATTAATTATATGTCATTATTACTAATTATTACTAATTATTACCAACTGGATCTTATTATTACAACTTGACGTTAATTATTACTAACTACCACTAATTATTAACAATTATCTGTTATTATAACTAATTACAACTAATTACACATTATTTTTTCTATTAATGACTAATTATTACTTATTATCACTAATTATTCCCTTTTAATAATAATTATTACTAATTATTACTAATTATTACAAATTATAATGAATTAGCACTAATTATCAGTAATTACCACTAACTACCCCTAATTATCACAAATTATCACTAATTATAAATAATGATCACTTACTTACAGTAACTGTCGAAATTATCCCAAATTATCACAAATAATAAGTAATTTTCACTGGTTAACAATAATTATTTCTAATTATCACTAATATTTACTAATTATTACTATTTACCACTAGTTAACATTAATTATTTATAATTGTTACATATTATTAATAATTATAACCTAGTATTACTTATTATTACTAATTACAAACTAATTTATACTAATTCCCTAAAATTATTTGTAATTATTATTAATTATTACTTATTATTTATAATTATTAGTAATTATTACTAATAATTATTAATTATTACTAATTATAAATAATTATTAACAGTTATAGTAATTATTACTAATTATTTGTCACTAATTATAATTATTTATCACCAATTATTACTTATTATCAATTATTCATCATAATTATTACCAATTAATAATAATTATTACTAAATATTACTAATTAAAACCAAATATATTTAATTTTTACTAATTTTTACTAATTATTTCTAATTATCAATAAATATTATTAATTATTTCTAACTTTAATTAATTGTTACAAATTATCACTAATTATGACTAACTATTACTAATTACTACTAATTATTGTAATTTATTAATAAATATGATTAATTATAAATATTTATCACAAATTAAAACTAATTATTACTAATTATTTATAATTGTTAATAATTAACATTAATTATTACTAATTGGAACATATTAATAATAAATATTATCAATTATCACTAACTATTAGTAGTTATTAATTATAACCAGTTATTACTAATTATTTATAATTATCAGAAATTATTACTAATTGTTACTAATTATAACTATTTATCACTAATTATTACTAAATATGACAAATTATGTATAATTATCGGTAATTATCAGTAATTATCTCTAATTATAAATAATAGTTACAAATCATTACTAATTATCACAAGTTATTACAAATTATCACATATTACCACTAATTAATAATAATTAACACTAATTGTTACTGATTACCACTAATTATAACAAATTGATACTAATTACAGCTACTTATTACAAATTATGACTAATTTTTACTAATCATCGATAATTAATACAAATTATCACTATATATAACGAATTATCTCTAATTATGTATTCTTATCACAAACTGTGACTAATTATCACTAATGATGGCTAATTATGATTAATTGTCTCTAGTTATGATTAGTTTTTAATAATTATCATACTTACTACTAATTATCATTTATTATTACTATTAATCAGAAATTATTACAAATTACTACTAATAAGTAGTAATTAGTACTAATTATTACTAATTATTACTAATTATATCTAATTATTACTAATTATTACATATTATTATTAAATATAAATAATTATTACTAGTTATTACTAATTACCACTAATTAGTACTAATTAATGTTAACTAATACCAATTACTGTTAATTATTACTAATTACACATAATTTTTACTAACTACAGGTATATTTATCCAATTACCGCAAAATTTAACTAATTACAATTAATTTTTACTAAATAACGCTTTTTAGACTAATTACTACAAATTATTATGAATTACTGTTAATTATTACTAATCACATCTAATAATCTCTAACTATTACTAATTTCTTTAGTTTATAACAATTGTATATGAATAATGATGAATTATTACTAAATATGACTTTGTTTTTCTAATTACCACAATTATTTATAATTTAGTTGATTTATCAATATTTGATTACTAATTACTACTAATTAGTACTGTTTGTTTCTATATTTTTATTAATTACAGTTAATTATTAATAATTACTTCTAATTTTTTAATAATAAGTGCTACAACATCATGTTACAGTGTTCATGTTTTCATAAGAAACTTATTTTTTTTTTGTTTTCATTGGTTGTATTTCATTTGGGGTTTTTTTGGGGGAAATATTAATTTTTTTAGAAATTTCTAGGCCAGTGCACACTTGGTGCACTCTTGGTGTCCGGTTTGCTAAACTATGCACCCTCTCAAGCGAGAAAGTAAAAATTTGGATTGTGGGGTTTGCACATATTACGTATGGTTTGACAATCTGGGTTCCCTCTCTGGTGAAACCATGTGGCCCATTTATCAAATGGGTTCATCCAATGGACAATTTTTACTAATCCATGCACCTCTATCGAGGAAACCATGTGTATGAGTTTTAACAAAATCTAAATTATAATTAAAATTTTCCTAACCATATTTTTACGTCTTGGATGGGCCTCCATTGATCAAAACAATTCTCTCCCATACATGGATCTCCCAAGAATTATTCATGGACCCTCATAACCCTCCCAAAAGTTATCTAATGCTTAGAAAACAAAGGTTGCTCCGATTTAGGTTAGTTTTCTCCTTACCTTCTTGATCTCCTGCGATCTATATCTTTTTATTGAGGTTTATTTGGATCATTTGGATTAAATGCGAATTTAATACCTAGTATTTTTAGGTTATATACCTAGGATTTGATAATAATTTCCCCGAATACCTTTTTTATTGTTCTTCCTCAGAAATCCCAATTCTGTTTTGATGCTTTGATATCTATCGCCTCAATGATATGTGGGTCCATTAAGTTACTCAATTTTCTGTAATATAAATTGCATTATTTATTCTCAATTATTCTGAATGAAACTCAATTGCTTAATTTTGTTCAAAAGGATTTTAATTTATTTTGATAAAAACACAATTCCATTGAATTGGGGTGTTTTTTGATGGCATGTTTTCGGCATGAATTTGGAAAACTGGTAATTCCATTTAATTGAGGTTTTATTATAGAAATTATGGTAATATAAATTGATAAATTTATATATGTGTTTTAATGCTACTTTTTTCCATAAAATTATTGGATTAAATTGTTAAAATGGTACTAAAAGAAATTTTTTGAAAACCTCATTTCTATTGAATGAAGGGTTTGTTATGAAATTTATGAAATTGTTGAAAATTTTAATTTTTGAATTAAATAGTAATACAAGATTGTAAAATTTCATGGTGACTGTTTTTCAAATCCCTATATTGTAAAAATGGGTAAAAAGGTTTCTGATGGAAATCAAATGGGTGTATCTTTGTGAAAATGCATATTTCTCATTAAAATCCAATTATGGGTTTTATATGGAAAATAAGAATATTTTAAATAGAGAGGGTATCTTAATTGATTTTTATGAAGTCTTAAAATAAAGTTCACATTGTTGATTTTTTTATATATAACATGAAATTATTAGGTAGTTATTAAGTTATGTGGACAACACATTATGATTCTACAATATTCTAAACATCATACTAACACATCACATCCCTTAAGAGATTGTGATGAGTCGTCTAGGCCTTGGAGGAAGATACGTTTTTACATAATTTGTTCTATTGTCATTGTTGTTTCCTTATAGTATGGAACTATCATTCCCATTTGAAACATGACCATATTGCTTACATGTTTGTTATTTTAAATTTATATATGAAATTATTGTAAACTATTTAACATTACTTGTGAATTTATATTAATAGTATTATATAATCTTCTTTTTTTAATCCAAATGTGAAAATTTCCATTTTTTTAACTTAAACTTTTATTAAAGTCAAATTCAATCATTTGACATGTATTTCTGCCATTTGAAATGTGATTTATGAATTGTTAAATGTATTAATATCATTAAAATGTAAATCATGATTTTATAATAAGGTTTTGTAATAAAAAAACTATTTTTCTAAATTGATATAAAATTTCGTGGATAATTTCATAGTTGAATCTGATATGGAATATTTGGTGAAATCATAATTTTATTTTTCATGACACCCTACATGTTCCATCTGTTTTTCTAGTTTATCTTATTCTGGATTTGTGGAAGAGATAATGATATCTTGTACATGGATCCACCCATTGAACCTTCGACACGGAGTGTCGTATCCTTTGAAACTTTTTCTTTTTCCCCATTTTGGTACATTTGTTATAGTACATTGGGAAATGTTGATTTTTTAACATATGGAGAATTACACCCAATGGAGTATCTTTTGATATTATAACAATCTTATTTCTTTTACAACCACCTTTTTAGTGGAAATATTATTCCCCACTTTCATGTTTTATGATGAAAGGCTTTTTTTTCCAACCTACAGGTTTAAAAAACACCATTCAGGCCATGTCAGGGCCGACTCAGTTATCAGGATACTGAGATTCTTGGGCTTGTTTGTGATAAAGTTGTATCAGAGCTCTAGGATGAGATTTTTGTCTTAAAGTAAATATTCATTTGTGAAATATTTTCAAGTCACAAGAGAAATTTTTCACTAAGATCCTACCCATTTCAATATAATTAAACTTATATCACTAGTGGTTGTTAGGTATAGAATTCATGTAAATTAGTTCTAGTATTTCCCCCATTTTTATTTGGAAAGATTTAAATACAAATATTTTTTTTTCCTATTTATTGGGATTAATTTTACAAGATACTCTATTTTATATATTAATCTATGTTCTTCTTGTAGTCTGATGATGTTATGTATCATCATTACTCCAAGAAGAGGTGAAAATAAAATGTAGGAGGACGATTCTATGGAAAAATAGAGAGTGAATCCCTTGTAGACAAAAACCTGGAATAGGTGATTGTGCTTTTTTCCATGTTATGGGACAAGATCCAAATCCAGTTCCAGGTCAAGCTCTAGCAATGGATCCTCCGAGGGATGTTCCCATGATTTGTTCACAAGAGTCCCTTCATAAGAAAACTAAACCCTTCAAAGGATCAAATGATACACAAGACTGTGAGTAGTTTTTGAGAATAATGGATGTTTTTTTTCTGATTTTTTGAGGCACCCAAAAAATAATCAATATGTGTTTTAAAATGTTCAATATTCAAACTCCAAGAAAGATATGGTGGGACACGATGGTGATAGAAACAAAAACAGGAGGTATTATTTTATAAAGACTTCCTGATTCTTTTAAGAAACCTGTTCTATTTAGAGATGGTGATGTTACCAAAATCTGAAGGATTTTTCAAACTCAAACAGGCTAACAGTACCATGACACAATATAAAAACACCTATGCTGATCTAGTGTATTTCACAAATGAAAAAATATTGACTGATAGGATGAAGGGTCAAAGGTTTTAGATGGGACTTTGACCAGATATTCCTTCTTAGTTTTTTTTTCTAAATATCCCTTCTTATTTTAATTTTTTAGTAAGAGCACTAAAGGATGAGATGATCATAGATAATAAGTCTGGGTTATCAGGAGCTTCTTTTTCTCTCAGCGACATAATGAGTTACATCATGGGAAAATATAAGCATGCTGGTTTTCATTACAGTTCTAGACAATAGGTTCAATCTTAACAACCTATTGTGCTTGTAAGAGGTGCATTGGTTTGATACTAATTTGTTAAGATAGAATATTCAAATAAGGACTTCACTGACGCACCCAAGAACTATGGCTCCTATGGAAATTCAGGGAACATAAAAAGATTCTTCTATATCTATTCTACAGAATATTGTGGAATGGGTTAATCATATTCTCTTTAAACTATGGGGAAATAAAATGCTAAACATGAAACATGGTTCCAGCCACATACATCTAGAATTAAGCTTCTTCACATATAATAATGGTCTCCAGAGGAAGCAGATATGGGAATAATGACTCTGAGAGGCACCACTACTATAACTTGGTCTTTAGTGACTTTACTATTTGACACAGGTGCATCTCATTCATCTCTTTCAACCTGTGTATTTAATTATCTAAATAATCAAATGGATACTTTATCTTTTGTAGTGAATATTAAAACACCCCTTGTTATGAAGAGAGAGCACGGTAACAACAGACCTTATAGTGTTTTATCCGTATTAAATGTTTACATTACCTAGAATTTTATAGTTCTGCCCATGATATCTATTGACATTGTAATTAATACGTATTAGATTGTTGATAACAAATCAAGGATTGATTATTATCTTTGATGGGTCTCCTTCACTACACCTATTGGTGTTTGTCATCTATTTCAAGTGGAATGGGACCCACGTTCTAGAAGAGTTAAACCTTATTACCTATAGTTGAGGAATTTAATATCACTGTTTTCATTTCATAGAGAGTTGGATCTTTTGAGTGGTTTTCAACCTCCAGTTTTAGTCATGTTTTTCAATGTTCTTATTTTTAATTACTATATTCTTCCAGCGGTATGGGAGGCGGAATTTTCCATTAAATTGAAACTTGATACTCAATGAGTTTATATTCTCGATACAGTATGGTTTTAACTAAAATTAATATGATTAATTCCTAGTGGGATTGTCTTTTACAGAAAGGATTTATATGCCTGAGCAGGTCACAGTGGAATTTCCACTTCCCATTGTTAATAAAGCTGATGATTTTCATCACCGATATGTTGATTATCGAGAAATAGATCAAGTTAGGATAAAGAATAAGTATTTTTTACAGTGATTGGTTATATGGTAGATTAATTGAATGGGGAAAATTGGTTCACAAAGATTTTTCTTCACCCAGATTACAATTAGTTGAGAAAAAAGGAATCTTAAAATCAATAAATAGATTTTAAGAGCACTATTTTTCATTATACACACCCTATTATATCATTATATATAACCAATTCTCCTAATATCTTCATGGATTGAATTAAAAATATGTCCCATGAGTATATATATACATTCATGGTATTTTGTGCGGATGAAGTTTTTATTTACTCAAATTCAAGGTATGATCATATGCATCATTTTAGAATAGTTTTGAGTTTATTGAGAAACCACTAACCTAATTATAAACATTAAAAATATTTTTTCTCGATCCAAGATATGAGGATCTTAGGATACGTGGTGTTTAAATAGGCTATATCAGTTTATCATGAGAATTTGAAGGTTATTAGGATTTGGGATCAACCATAAAATGAGTTTGAGATTCAGAGCTTCTTGGTACTTGTAGGGTTTTATCTCTAATTTGTTAATGAATTCTTGAAGTTATATTATCTAATGACTAACCTCACATAGAAGGGGGTTACATTTTCTTGGGATAAAAATATCAAAATTCAGTTGTTGAGTTAAAAAAATTGTTAATACTATGTCAGTGTTGACTCAGTTTAGAAAGGGTTATGTGGTCTTTTCTGATCCATTAGGTTCAGGCTTAGGTTGTATTCTTGTATAGGTTGATCATGTCATTGATTATTTCTCTTGTCATGTTTATCTACACTAGTGGAATTATCTGAACCATGACCATGAACATGATGACTTGATGATCGTGGTTAATAGTTTTTGGCTTGCCTTTTTTTAGAATGGTTTACCATGTTTTAAGACCACTAGAGCTTGAGTTATATCATCTTTCAAAAGAATATTAATATCTTTTAGAGGTATTGGGTTCAATATTAATATAACTTTTATATAAATATTTCTTATACCCTGAGGAAGGGGAATTTCATAGTAGATGAATTGATTTGGAAACCTCCAACCCATAGAGTTAAAGAATCATCAGAATAGTGGAATTTCAGGGCTCTATTTTCACACAAGCAATTTGGAGTAATGGAATATGGGTATGAGGATTCCTTTGATAGTGTACATTTTAAATCAATACGTTTTTAATTTATTATTCTAGATCAAAAACATACTAATGATTTTTATAGCATTAGAGATATATTTGGTGATTGAGATATATTTTCCAAGTGTTTCTTTTCCAAAGAAGGACTTCTATGTTATCAAATTTGTTTTGTTAACATCTTCAAAAATTAATTAAATCATGATTTAATGAAAATTTTATTAGTGGGAAGTGAGCCAGGGTCATTTAATATGTTCTATGACATGGAATGGTAATTAAGGTTTCCATGTTCGAGATGGGGATTTATATAATTTTTCTCTCATTGTAATTTATTCCAATAGGTGAATATCGGGCACTAGACACTTTTGGGTTTTCTTCAGCCACATCGAATTTCTACCTGTACGTTGTGTGAAATATCTATAGACTTTATGGTTGGTTTCCTTTGAACTCATGGAAAGAAGAATGAAATATGGGTTGATATTGAAAGGTTGACGAAATCGGCTCACTTTTTACCTATTCATGGCACACCCCATGTTGTGTAGTTAGAAAATCTATATGATAAAAAGATTTTTAATTTTTAGGTAGTTCCACATAGAATTGTATCATATCGTGATCCTTAGTTTACTTCATGATGTTTTAGAGGAATTAAAGGGACATTATGATCTCACATCCAGTAGAGTATGGCATACAACCTATATTTTGATGTCCAAATAGAAATAATTATACAAATTCAGGAAGATATTATTTGTTCTTGTGTTTTTAACAATGGTGGGGATTGTGATGATCACTTTGTATTGGTTGGGTTATCTTATAACATTAATTACCATTTTTGGATTAGGATGGATCCTTTTGAGGCCTTGTATTATCATCATTTTAAATCTTTGTTGTGTTGGCTAGAGGTTATCAAAAGTTACTTGGTAGGAAAAATGCAGGTTCAAGAAAAAATAGAAATTATTTAGTTTATTTTTCATATAATTCTAATTTGAACATAACCGATTTAAGTATTCTGCTAATTATTTCTGTAGTCATTTGGATTTCTTGATTGGCGACTCGGTGTTTTGTAATGTTTCACCCTATCTGGGTAATCAATATCTTGGGTGGAAATATAAATATGCTCATAATTTTGTGGGAACATAATTGGTTGTTGGGAAGGTGGTGAAAATTTCATAATGATTAGAGCTCCCACCAATGTTGATTCCAATACCTAATTTGTTTTATGTGTCTCAACATCAAATGTATTTTTTAATCTATCTCATGTTCTGATCCTGTAAGATATGGATGTTGAACATAATTTTTCTATGACAGAATGGACATTCTGGATAGATTATTATGGAAAAAGGTACTTCAAGGAAGGAAAATACAATATGTATGTGTGATATGGTAAATAAAATATGATTCTCATTATCTGTGAGAGCGGGAGGCATAAATAAGAGAGGAGTGTCCTCATATTGTTTTCATGGATGCTGCACTGTAGGATTTCATGAGATAGAATGTTTCTATGTTGGGGAGGCTCTAACATCCTTTTACTATTTTATGTTATTTTGAAACTACTTATTCTGATTTTCATTAGATGGGTTTAATTTGGGCATTCTTCTGGGGAAATTTTTATGGTTTATGAAATTTCTATTCTTGTGTGCGTTTGGTTCAAATTTTTCTAAACCATGGACCCTCTCAATAAAAAAGTGTAAATTTGGATACTCTTCATCACACAACTTGAGAAAAGATAGAAAATGAGTTTCTAATCTAAATAAATGGTGTGGACTATTTATAAAAGGTGCACGACCAACACACAATTTAAATAAATAGTGTGCCACTGCCCAGGAAACTGCACCAATGGGTTTTAACATTATCAAAATTCCAATTAAAATTTCTAAAACCCAATTTTTTCTTGTCTTGTAGGGACTTCCATTCAACCAAATGAGTTTCTAAAATCCTTGGAGCACCCATGAAGGATTCTTGTCCCCTCATACCCCACTCTAAATCGATCCTAAGCTAGTATAATGACATATGATCTACTTTTGGTTAGTTTCCTCCTTTTGTTCAGGATCTATTGTGATCTCTTTAACTCTATTTAAGGGTTTTGTGGATCCATGTGTTTAATTTTGGATAGAATACCCACTTCTGTGGGGTTATAAACCATTGTTTTAATCATCATTTCCCTAGATCTTGTTGTCGTTGTTGTTCCTCAGAAATACCGATTAGGGTTTGATGCTTTGAGATCTAGCCGGTCTGAGGTAAGTTGTTCTGTTATGATGCCCAATTTTCAGAAACAATAAATTGATTTAAATAATTTCAAATATTCAGAATTAAGATAAATTTTTTAATTTTGAAAAAATTTCATTCGATTCTGTTGTTGGATAAAAACTAAATTCCAACAAATTGGTTTTTTTGGAAAGATATGTTCATGGCATGAAATTCGAAAACCCTAATTATATTTAATTAGGGAATGTTTTTGAATATTTTAATTAATTATATTGTTAAATATATATTTTTAATTTTATTTAAATTTATTTAATTAAATCATTGTATAAAATTATGAAAATCTACATGATGGAAAAAATGTTCAAAACCCCAATTCTATTTAATTGGTTATTTGTTTTCAAATAGAACGAATTGTTAAAAAAAGAAAATATTTAATTAAATGGTAAATTAATATCATGAAACTTCATGGTTATTTGATTTCAAATTCTTGTGGGTGAAAAATGTATTAATATTGATTTTTTATGGAAGCCCCGTGGTTTCGTATTTGTGAAAAGTCAACTTTTTTTTAAATTCGGTTATTGTTTTAACTAAAAAATGGAATATATTATATAGAGAATGGGACATAATTAAATTTTAAAAGGTTTTAAAATAAATTTCCAATTTTTTATAGTGTACTAGATCACATGAAATCCTTAGGTAGTAATGGATTTATTTTGAAAATACATTAGGATTCTACAATTTTAAAAAACCTTATATCAGAACATCACATCCATTAGGTGATTGTGATGAGTCCTCTTGACTATTGGTCAAGGTTCATATATAAATACATTTTCTTATTCATAGTGATGGCTCCCATTATCAAAGAACTATCATGTATAATTTTCACATGAAAATGTTTCATTCTTGTTTATTATTGTAAATATATATATTCTATTGTTTTAAACTATTTTACATTCCTTGTGTATTTTTATAAATAGTTTTATTTAGTAGTGTTATTTTAATGCATTTGTGAAAAGTTCCATTTCTATAAATAAGACTCTTTTTAAAGGTAAATTACATCATTTAAAATTTATTTACATCAAATAAATTTTATATCTTGAATTTCTAAATGAATTTCCTTCTTAAAAAATCTAATGAATGATTTTTTAAATATTCTTTTTAATTAAAAAAATAATTGTTTAAAATTGAATGAATTTTATTTTGGTAAATTGATATTTTCATGTGTTATGTAATAATTGGTTTTATATTTGTGGGATTTGGATCACTATATACTTATGAATTTAGGTGTTTTTGGATTATATCGTTCTTGGATCGAGTAGAGTAAAACGAACTCTTGGTGGTGGATCCATGTGTTGAAACCTAGACCTTTTAAGTCGTGTCCTCGAGGACGTGGGCTATTTTTCCTATGTTGGTACTTTGGTAGTAGAATTTTGGGTGTCGTTCCCCATTTAAATTATGTTACATTACTCCCAGTGAAGTTTCTTTTGATCTGAATACTATCTTATTTATTTTACATACTCATCATTAGTAGAAACAATTGTTCACATATTCTTGTTTTATGATTCTATGTGAATGTATCCTAACTGTGAGGATTAGGAATGCCGTTTAGGCTATTTTAGTGCCTCCTCAGTTATCGATTTACTAGGGTATGTTGGATGGTTCATGATAGAACCCTTTAGTTGGAATTCATTAATATAGATATAGAAATCCTTTTGTGGTGGCTTTAGAAATATCTTGTATCATCTCTTTCCTTAGGTCATGTTCTTGGTATCTTCAGGAAAAACACTAGATTGGATCCATTCATATATTTAGTGTGATATTCCATACTGAGTTATTGGTATACCCCAAGATCTTGGGTGTGATCCTCATCTATGTGTCCTATCTCTTCATAATTAAAAATAAATTTATTATGAAAAGACACAATGAGCACTACCTCTCGAACGAATGTCACCCATGTTATCAAAACCATGGAGTATTTCTACCAGATCAGTGCTATGTGGAACATTCAAGCTAGAATTCTAGCATTTAATTATTGTTATAACATTACAATTGAGGTTTTGTTCCTTTGTTGAAAATATCTTAATATTCTTATTATACATGTTATAGTCATGTAACTATGTAGAGATGGCTATTATTAATTTGTTATTTTCATTGTGGTTTTGGGGTGTCTTATTCGATATTGTTATACAAACTATTGTATGATAATTTTCTTGTACATGTCATGTATTGTGTTGGAGATCCTCCATTTTATAGAGTCATAGAGTGGATATGACCATGTGGTTTATTGGGAGACCAAAAAAACTGAGGTGTGTTCTCATGATATCTCAAATGGAGTCCCCGTCATTACTTTATGGTTAGTATTATAATTAAGAACATTTCGGGTGGGATTGTACTTGGAAATATATAGAATCAATTACTTTTATCATATATTATTTGGGGTTTTTTTTTATTTAATGAATCCATAGTTGTTCTTTTGTTTAATGTTTCAAAATTTTATGGGCTGGGAGGTGTGTGTATGTGTACAAGAACAAAGTCGATAGCCTCCATTGTTACTGATATTCCTACTTGGTCTTAGTATCTAGTGCCTGGCCTATTAGAGGAAGGCTTGGGGAGTTATTACGTAGGACCCATTGAGTCAGGGAATGAAAAATAACTATAAGTAAATATGATGGTGTTGATTTATAGAACCAATATCATAATTGAGTGGAATCGTGATGTAATTTTAAAAAAATAATATAATCATTTCTTTAAAATCCTAATAACTTCTTCTTCCATCGTTTCCTCTAACAAAATTGATTATTCAATTATTATTATTTTGTATTGAATTCACACATAGATATATATATATATATACATATATGTATATATATATATTAGGTATTTAAAAAGAAACTCCATTTTATTGTTTGATTACAACTTTGTGTATATTAGTTTGAATTTTTTCTAATAGAAAATTAATATTTTTGAGAGACCTCCTCAAGTGATCAAGCCTTGGGTGTGCACTATTATAAATTCTGAGGAAAATATGAAAATATTTTTACAGGATTTATGAAAAATACCTCTCATAAAAATTCTCCATTTAATTGACTATATTGACCTTAAATAGATGATGATTAAGAACAAGCGACACCCACCCCATATTATTGCCAGGTCTGATTAGTTAAAACGAGATCATTACTTTTGAAATATAGACTCATGATCTGGATATCATCAGTTAAGGTTCAGAATTGGAGATATTCCAAAAAAATCATTATGAAACGAGGTATGTACACTATATTATTATAGTTTGGACATTAAAATAGGAAAATTTCCTATCCATCTTCATAGATATAATAAATTGTGTATTTATTGACTACCTAGATAACATTGTTCTTATATTCATATATTATAGTCTTATTTATTTTATGATAATGTTATATAATTTTTTCATTTTATGTATATGTTGATTGCAATTTTAAACAGAGACTGTATTCCAAATTTTGTAATAATAAAATTTGGATACAATAAGTGTTCTTCATAGGTCAGGTTATTATATGTTAAAAAATATATATATATCCTTCATGGAAAAAAGATACTCAATACATTACTAGACCAAGCACGATAATAATTATCTATATTTCTTTTAGGATTGTTGGATACTATTAACAATTTTTGAGAAATTAATCAAATATTTACAACCCACTAACTAAATTATCCTAGATGGGAGTGAAATTTCATTAGATAAAAGAATTTGATGAATGATTTAAGGAACTGAAAAATAAATAATTCACAAAACCTATACAAAAATTACCTTATATTTTAGGAGAAGTTGTGATATATAGTGATTCATTAAAAAATTATTATAATGTACCCTTATAAAAATTAAAAGTTAATATCTTATTCAAAATGAAAATTAAATTCTCAATAGAAAAGGTATTGGTCATATGATTTATAGTTAGTTAAAATGATATTTATATTACAAAATTTGCATCATTTTTTCTGTTGCAATATGTTTTGTATTTTATTATACCAAATTTTTTTAAATATATATAAAAATATTATTAGTTAAATATTCATCAATGTAGATGGTTCGAATAGAAAAAAGTCTATGATTTCTCAATACAATACCACCATGGGAAAACAAACAATCTAGATTATTATTTGAGTTTGAAATATCATGAATCCTTATATATGATAATGTTTGAATGAGACCCAATATCCAAGTATTTTGGATGTTTAAATATTTAATTCATAATGGGATGTGATAAATAATATCATTTACATGTGATTTCCCACCAACCAGTTTACAAGATGATCAAAGAATCTCCAAAACATTATTTAGGGTAAAAGGTAGTATCAAATATTTTCTAGTTTAACATTGATAAAGGTGGATTTAAATGAAATGAAACCTAAATTAATAACATAAAAAAACTATAATTAACTATTTTTATTTTTTATTATAGACATAAGTAATTGTTCAATATTTATAATAGATGTATGAATATGTATAGAGGTTGAAATTAACTTATTGTGGGATATCATGTATCTAACTAAATCCAATAGCCCATTGATAGTGGTTGTTTTACTAAATTGGTACTAGATACATATGATAATATCCCAACAGTTTAAATTGTTTATTAGTCATGTGATACTAGATACATATGTGTAGTGACCCCGATCCCACGGTGCCTATGAGACATGATATACTAACATTTAATTACATCACTTACAAATTAGATATCATGTCCCATTATTATAAAAGATTGTGAGGCTCGGGATTCTGGGAAACCAGCTGCTTCTGATAAACTTCATTAGTACGAACAATGCCTGAAAATTTTAAAACAAAAACGTAGGGTGAGAAAATATGCCCAGTAAGGGGTTTTAAAAACGTTTTAAGAAAAATCATTCTCAAAGTAGTCCTTTTGAAGAGAATAAAACACTTCTAAAAACTAATCATTATATTTTTTTAGAAACATGAAATCCAACAATTTTTAAAAAACCACTTGCACAGAGAAGAAGTACGTACTTAAAATAAACTTTAAAGTAAACATGATCAGAGAGCATAACACATAAAGAATAGATAATGCATAATATTCAACCAAGATTACATTAGTTCTAAAAGAAATCTGTGAGTAAGGAGGGAAAACATTCATAACATGATTCATGAGCACATACAGTTTTTATAACAACTTACCACATGAAATACAGTTCTTATCACATAATTACATTTTCATAGTCATGGGAATTTGCAACTAGGGGTTACCCTATTAGTTGAACTAACCCCTGGTTGACCATATATCATCACATTTAGAGGGAATGTATAATGCCAGACTTTGTCAAGACCTTGCGTAAAGACCGTTAAACATACTTAACGGGTCAAGGCTAACCGCCAATCTCGTTTCCATGGTATCACAAGCAAATGATAACTGCCAAGACCGTCGCACATAACGTCTCATGAGACTCATACTTTACCCAATGCATTGGAGCACTGTATAATTATGGGTGCACCCATCACATCATTCATATTGTGCTATATAAATCTGGGTGTACCCGTCACATTTAAGTCCAATACATCCCTCACATATATTGAAATGGTTTTTCATTCATAGTGTTTCATTCATACATTCTTAATCAAACCCCCATTTCACATACATATTCATAACATGAAGATAGTTCAATCATTAATAAAACAAAGACATGCATGTTAAAATCCGTACACATAAGAAATTTTCTTAACAATTGAAAACATGGGTTTTAAGGAAATGAACATAAACACTTTAACATTCCAAAGCATCATAATACCATGTTAAAACAAGGACGTTCATAACTAATAAACATGATGATAAATCGGTATTTTGGTTGTTTAATTAAAACTGTGTGAATACAAATACAATTAGAGATATAAAGTGTGCAATTAGGTTCATCTTGGGAAGTCATGCATATATGTAAGCAAACTGCATGAATATATATATAGTTGTGTAAAAACTTATTTGCACATTAAATCGCATGACCTATCCTTTGAAAAGTTTGCAAACATCATAAGAAGAACTTGTATTTGAAGACAACATATTGATATAAGGTTATATATATACCTATATATATATATATATAAAAATTTATGTGCATATACACATGTGCATGGGTTTACCAAATTGAACCATACTCAATAATATTTCTCATGTTATACCTTAAACAAAATTAATGTTTGGTAAAAACATCTGGAGTTCTTTTACATAAAAGAAAAATGTGAACATCTTTTCCATAAAACTATTATTGACACAATATCAGTCTTCCATACAACAAGGTCGATCCATAAACATGAGTACATATATATGAATACATGTATACACTTGTAAAAGTTTAAGGAATTCATACTATCCATTTTCACAAAACAAAATCCTGATTTATCAAGAATGGTGATAAATGAAAATTTTCAATTGAAAGAATTATATTGACATCAAACTAACCCTTAATCTTCATCATAAATATAAACATGTATACAAATAGTTTGGGTACATTTCCTGAAATAATAATCTTTTTGAGTAAATAAAATTTTAAAAATTACAAAACAAAAGAATCAAGTTAATTCCTTATGCACATTGATGTACATATACATATATATAATTACGTGTACATATACATCTCTATTCTCCATATACTTGCATGATTTACATGTTTATGCAATTACCCGAAAACTCCATTTTTTCATAGGCAAAATAAAACCAGGGTTATAAACTTGTGGAAGAAAGTTGTCCATATGCATGTATCGTCATATATATATATGTATGAATACAAATATATATGTACACACATATTCATGAAGTGTATATACATATATATAACCGTGTATATTCACTGGAGCAGATGAAAAATTAAAACAAGGAGACCTCCCCTACTCAGGTTCGATCCTAGAAAGAGGAAAAATAGGTTCATATGGTCTTGTATATATATCTATACATATTTATATAAAAAGTTTTATAAATATGTATATCTTATTGAAACTAAAGGAAATGAGTCAAAAGAGTTTCCTTTACCGCTATTTGGCTCTCCAATCTGAAAGGGAGATCCTCAAGGCCTGGGAATGCCCCGGGTGTATATACACAGAAAATATATATATAACACGTATATATATATACCGAAGCATAAACAAAACTGAATAGAACTTGTACCTTACCTTTGCTCGGAGAGGAACAGAGGAAGACAAAGCAGCGATGAGGTCGGTCAGGTGGTCGGATATCCAAGGAGCCGGGTGCAAAACTTTCCTCACCTTCGGTGAAAACCAGGGTTTTTAAAAAAACACAGAGGACCCTTCGTGAAGACATCGACCGGATAACTGAGGCCGAGTCGGTGATGACTATGTGGAATGGAGGGAGAAAAGAGGGTCCACTCGCTGGCCTAGAGAAGAAAACGAGCCCTACCCGTATGGGTCAGCGCAACAAAGGAAGAAGAAAGGAGACGCGGGATGCGGGGAAGAAGAAGAAAACCGGGGTAGGAAAATCTGAAAAGAAACTGGATGGTCTAGACTAAACCGAAGTCGATCGGACAACTCAAACGTGGTGCGACATTAAAATAAGAGGAACAGTTGCGATTTGAGGTGCTGGATCGAGCGGCTTCAGAATGCTTTGGCTAAAAAAACACGGCTTCGGTTTAAAAAAAATAATGTTGTTTTAATATTATTTTCTAAAATCTTAATATAACATTGTTTTTATTATTAACATTAAATTATTAATATAACTTTTATTATTTTAAGAAAAGTCATTGTTCAATTGTTTATTTCATACAAAAATACATTAATTTAATCAAATCATATTATATATATATATATATTTAATTTCCATTATTAACTAATTATCTTAAATTCATTAATTAAAGATTAATATGATTAATACTATTAAACAATAAACATAACTACATTTATTATTATTTGAAAAAGCACAAATAAGAGTTCATTGATATAAATATTATCATCATGAAACACATAAATAAATGAAATCATAATTTGACATAGTTTTCAAAACTGTTAATTCAAATTATAAACATTCGCATTAATATTATTACTTATATTTAATTTAGAGATACAAATAATAAATTTAATTTAAGGATTGATGCAACATATATATATAACTCAAGAGTTTGAGTACATATTCTCTTAGAAAAATTAAAAACCCATCAGATTCAATATATTTACAAAATAAAATTTTAATTTCTCATGTTAAAAACATGTATAGTAAATAGTGGAAAAAAATAATATTAATTTTCACTATTTTAAAACATAAAATATAACTCTCATTTTTTGGAAACATGAAAGAAATTTATTATATTATTATTGATGTCATTCTTTAAATATTAAAGCAAATTACATAATTAACATTTCGAACCATTCGCGGGTAAACCATTCTTATCTCCAACATTCCAAAATAAAACATTAGTGGATAGGAGAATCTTGGGGGAGACAACGGTTATATTTATAGCGATTAGGGTTCAACGGTAAAATTAGTGTTCTTATAAAAAGTCTGGTCTCACGGTATTCCTCACTCAGGGTGAATGAAGTAGAAATGAGGATATGGTTCGTGTGATTCCCTTGGTGCTCAGCACGGTTGTAGTGGCACTACTGGAAATTCGGGCTATAGCCATAGTTCTAAATTGTGGCTATAGGTCCTAAAACCGTGGATATAGGTAGTAGCCACGGTTCCTCAAACCGTGGCTAAGTTTGGCGTGGATATAGGCCTAGACCTATAGCCACGGTTCCAAACCATGGCTTTAACACTATAGCCACAGTTGAAACCGTGGCTATACTAAAGGCCGGACAGACTTAATATCCACAGTTAATAACTGTGGTAATAAACCAATAGCCACGGTTTAAACCGTGGCTATAGGGTGTCCAAATCCATAAAATAAATACCCCCAACCCCCTATACACCCCCCTGGACACCCCCTGGACACCCCCTCGACATCACCTGGACACCCCCCTGGACACCCACTGCCACCCCCCTTCCACCCCCCTGCCACCCCCCTGCCACCCCCTGCCAGTCCCCCCCTGACACCCCCCTGCCAGTCCCCCCTGCCACCCCCTACCAGTCCCCCCTGCCCCCTACCACCCCCTGCTAGTCCCCCTTCCCCTGCTAGTCCCCCCCTGCCACCCCCTTCTTGTCCCCCTGATATCCCCCCCATGCCCCCAGCTTGTCCCCCTGCCACCCCCCTGCCCAAGGATGTGTTCATGATGAAACTGGTAAAGCACAATTCTGCTGGATATTCTATAATCAGATCCTCAACTCGTACTCCCAACTTGATAACCTTATCAAAGAGGGTTCTCTACCGCAACTAGAATTATGATGAAACATCCTATCAACATGGGGTACCAACAACCAACATACATGAATCAAGAAATAGAAAATAGAGAGTTCCCAACATTTTTTACACAACCAGAACATGTCTAGGAGCATCATTACAGACCTCACCCTATAGGCTAAACATGAAATATACTAATAGGGCCACCACATTTTACTCTACCTGTTGTTACAACTATTCATGCTCATTCTCACCTAGAAATTTCTCAAGGACAGCCCCCCTTGGTGGACAGCCCCTCCCCCTGCCTGGACACCCCTCCCCCCTGCTGGACACCCCGTCCCCCTGCTAGACAGCCCTCCCCCCTACTGGACACCCCTCCCCCCTACAGGACAACCCCTCCCCCCTACTAGACAGCCCCTCCCCTGCCTGGACACCCCTCCCCCCTGATGGACACCCCTCCCCCCTGCCTGGACACCCCTCACCCTGCTGGACACCCCTCCCCCTGCTGGACAACCCTCCCCCTGCTGAACAGCCCTCCCCCCCATGATGGACAGCCCCTCCCCCCTGATGGACAACCCCTCCCCCTGCCTGGACACCCCTCCCCCTACTGGGCAGCCCCTCCACCTACCTGGACACCCCTACCCCATGCCTGAACACCCCTCCCCCCTGAAAACCCCCTTCTTGTCCCCTTGCCTTTCCCCCCTGCCCAATGCTAGTCCCCCTGCCACCCCCTGCCATCCCCCCTGCCCCCTGCCCCTGCTAGTTCCCCCTTTCCACCCCCTGCTTGCCCCCCTGCCAGCCAGCCCCCCCTGCCCCCTGCCAGTCCCCCCTGCCACCCCCTGCCAGTCCCCCCTGCTAGTCCCCTTGCCAGCCCCCCTGCCCCCTACCAGCCCCCCTTCCCCTGCTAGTCCCCCTGCCACCTTCTAGGCCCCCTACCCCCTGCTAGGCCCCCTACTAGAACCCATGTTTTTCCCCTGCTAGTCCCCCTGCACCCTGATCTGATAACCAAGTTTATATGATCTGATAACAACAAAATCTTCAGTACTGCTAGATTCAGGTTTAACAGGTACCAATTCACCAATTCTGACATGTTTATCCGCATGAGATAAGACAAGAACAGACTGAACTACATCAGATTTACAGACCATGTTTAGCACCCCTCCCCCTACTGGACACCCCCTACCTGGACAGCACCCCCCTCCCTAGACAGTACCCCCTCCCTCCCCCCTGGACACTGGACTCCCCCTGCCTATTTACCCCTGCTGGAAAGTGGACCCATACTCCCCCACACCCCTACAAGCACCCTTGTACCCCTTCTGGACACATGACTCCCTCTGGAAACTATTTATTTGGATGCCCAAATCATATTTACCCCTATTGGACACTGGACTCCCCCCTGGACACTAGACTCCCCCTGCATATTTACCCCTGATGTACACTGGACCCCTGCTGGACACTGGCCCCATACTATAGGTTCTTAGTAGGACCACCCCATACTATAGGTCTTTAGTAGGACTTGGGAAACACTTGAAACAAAATTCAGAAGTAGCTATATATGAGTAATCTAGGAAAACATACATATAATCAGTATGGAAAATAAAATAGAATAAACTATAAAATGTTTATGGAAATAAAATAAAACATATTTTAAATTGGAAAAAATTACGAAAAAAATTGTTTATCAAATAAACAAACTGCTTGGTGAAATCATGGTCACACATGCTCATCCTCAGATAAAATCTGCTTAAATTTCATGTAGTACTTCATTAAAAAAACATTGGAATTATGATTTGAAATAGAGTTACCAGATTTTATAGCACCGTTCTCACTATCTATAGGTGGTCAGATAGTTATACCTGGTGCCTGTGAATTATATGTGGGATGTTATATGATATTTTATAGATCTAGACAGCACTGCATTTTTTCTATAGAGACATTCATAACTTGCATGGGCTTAGGTTCTTGGACAGACCTCTTGCACCCCCTTGCAACCCCCTGGACAACCCCCTTGAACACCCCCTGCACCCCCCATTCCTCCCTTAGTCCCCCATGCCCCCCCTGCACCCCACTGGACAGCCCCTAGGCCCCAACTGGACAGCCCCACTAGACAGCCCCACTGGACACCCCCTGCACCCCCTGGACATCCCTCCCCCCAAACTGGACAGCCCTCCCCCCTGCTTGGACAGCCCCTCCCCCTGCTAGAAACCCCTCCCCCTACTGGATACCCCTGCCCCCTACCCACTACACCCCACTGGACAACGCCCATTCCCCAACTGGACAGCCCCACTGGACACACATCCACCCCTGAAGAACTACCCCTGAATGTTGATTTCCCAAATGACGCTACCCTCTAAGTGGATCATGTCAAAGAGTATTAGAAAAAATATTTTGATGCTGATGTTCAAAGATCGACTGATATAATGCTTAATAATTCCAATCATAATTGTGTAGGCCAGGTGGTTGTCTTTATGACACCAACACAAAAGTCCAATCATACTTTTTCCTATTTTTATAAGGTTTCACTAAGGATGAGGCAAATTATTAGGTTCTCATTATTGGTCATCAGTTATCAGATGATATTTATTTCCCCCAAATGGATATGAAGGGAGATTCCAAGATAGCCCTCAAATATATTAATGGTGACCAGAGGTGGGGAGTCCGTCGGGAGGAGGGGATTCCGTTGGGAGAGGCGCGGTCGTCTGGGGAGGAGAGGTCGTCGGGAGGAGGGGAGTGCGTCAGGGGAGGAGGGGAGTCCGTCATCGTCGGGGGAGGCGCTGTCGTCCGGGGAGGGTGGATGCGCGGTCGTCCGGGGAGGGGAGTGCGTCGGGGGAGGGGAGTGAGTCGGGGAGGGTTCTGTAGGAGGAGCCCGAGAGAATATTGGCAAAATCGCACATATATCCACGGATGAATTTTCATCTGTTGGTATAACCATGCTATAGCCACTGAGAACAACACAGAACATACATTTCTTGGACCATATTATTTGTGAAATAGGTGGAAGGAATACAAGTTGAAGATGTATAGAAGGTGTGCTGAAGGTTGATAGAAACAGAGGACACACATTTTGATAGGAATAAAATTGAGAGAGGAGAAAAAAAAGAAGGAAAAATGGTAAATTTCTGTATTGAGAGCAAGCAGTACAGAGAGAGAGAGAGTTACAGTTTGGGGGAGAAGAGGAAGAAGTGGAAGAACCATTCGCCGAGTCCTTGCATAATCTGTTGAAGGACCACTCGCCGAGTCCTTGCATAATCTGTTGAAGTCCAAAAAATAATACCAGCAATAGACACCACTACTGGACACCCCTCCCCCTAGACCACCACCACTAGACACCCCTGGACGACCCCCTGGTCACCCCTCCCCCATTCTGGACACCCCTCCCCCATGCCTGGACATCCCATCCCCCTATTGGACACCCCTCCCCCATTCTGGACACCCCTCCCCCATGCCTGGACATCCCCTCCCCATGTTGGACACCCCTCCCCTTGCTGGACACCCCTGCCCCCTTCCCCCTTCCCCCTGACCCTGGACACCCCAGGACAGACCCCACCCCAGGACATACCCCCCCCCCCCACCCGAAGACCCTGGACACCCCTGCCAGTCCTGCCCCCCCAGACCTTGGACACCACATGACAGACCCCCCCCCCCAAACCTGGGCAGCCCCCTAGACCATGGACACCCCCAGAACCTACCACCCCAAACCCAGACCCCCTAGGATAGACCGCCCCCCCCCCCCAGAACCTGGACACCCCAGGACAGACCCCACCCCACTGGACCCCCTAGACACCCCATGGACAGACCCCCCCCCCCCCCAGGACAGCCCCCCCAGACCCTGGACACCCCAGGACAGACCCCCCCTCTGGACCCCCCCCCACTGATCCACCTAGACAATGGATGGATGTCATGGGATATTGCTAAAAGACCGTATCCGGCTGCTGAAATCAGCAGTAAGTAAGAAGAGGTAAATGAAGAAAAATGAATAAAATTTTCCCAATATACTTGTGGAATTTTATTCATCAGTAGGAAGAAGAACAAGAGAATGGTAGTTGAGAGTTCCTTCCCCGGAGGTGGAGAATGATTTTTTTACAAAGGATCTGTCTAATATTTAATGGAAGAAAGAGGGAGAGGAAGTTAAGTACCTCATTACAAGTGGCAGCATCCAACAAATTCTCTTCCAATGGAATAAAATATTACAAAAAAATCTATAAACCTTCTCTCTCCTCTTGTGGCTTCCAGGAGTCCAGGTGGTTAAAAATTTGGTTGAGGTGAGGCTGTGGACTCATGGGGGCAAGCATGAAGGAAACTTAGTTGGATTGGATTTTATGTAGGCTGCTCTTATTTTTCTGAAGTGGCAGGGCTGATTGGGTCTAAAATAAGTGAGTTGGAACAGGGATTTAAATGAGGGCTTCAAATGTTAAGGGGTCTAGTTTCATTGGTTAGAATTGGGTGAGGTTTGGAATGGTTTTAAAGTGGGATGCCTTGTGGAAAATGTGGGGTTGGTGGCTTAGAAGTTGAGAGGTGGGTAGGCCTGATTGGTGGTCAATTTGTGGATGGGTTGCCTAGGTGGATTGAAAAATGATTAGGGACTGGGAAGGAGTTCATAGTGGCTAAATTGAAGTGGGAGCTTGGAATTGTAGTAGGTATTGAGTTTGGATTTTTTTAGTGAGAGTGGAAATGGACCTGGAATAGCTGGTTTGATTTTGGTGGGTTGGCCATGGGATTTTTATAGTGCATCGATAAATAGTCACTAGAAGGGCTTGGTTTGGGGTGAAATTCAGTCAAACAGTTGTGGGAACCATCATGGAAGCAACTACCAAATACAGACCAGAGCTAGTCTCCTCTACAGTGAAGACCCTTCATAGAAACTCTTCAAGCAAACCAGGTCTCCAATTGCATCTTTGTCCATAACAAAGAAGCCCTATTTTCATAGGCCCAAACATACCTCCCTTTTCCAGCTTGTGGGGGAAATGTGGGAACTCCAGCATGAAATAGGCCCTCAGAATAGAACAACATCATTGGAATTGCATCAAACAGATTGTGTGCAGCCTTTAAAACTCAACTTGGCAGTGATCATACTCATCCAATGAATTCTACATGAGATGAGGGAATTATGGAAGGAATTTCATCTAAAACAGCCAAAAGCAGACATTGAATTTCCATCACAACAGGCTGATCCGGTTCAGACGACATGTGCAGAGGATGATGATGATCTGGTCTGGACAACATGTGAAGAGGATGAGGAAAATGTAGAATTACCAAACAAATATAATGTGATACATGTACAATAAAATATTCCAGACAATTCCAAACCAATGTTTTCAGTTGAATTGAGCCTTTGTACCACCTACTATGCACGTTTTATGGAAAGATGGATGAGAGGAAGCGTTGAGAGGAGATATAGTTTAGGAATCTGGAAATATGAAAAATTATAGAGGTAACCATTCAATATTTCTCTAAGGAGGAGTAACCGCCGCAGGGTGTTGTCCTGGAGAAGGGCCAAATCACGGCATGACCGCGGCAAGACCGCAGCGTGATCACGGCATGGCCACGGCGTGACCGTAGCATGACCGCGGCGTGACCACGGCGTGACCGCCGCAGGGTGTCGTCCTGGAGGAGTGACTTCCACAGGGTGTCGTCTTGGAGTAGGGCCAAATCACGACGTGACAGCGGCGTGACAGCGGCGTGACCGCGACGTAACCGCGGCGTGACCACAGCGTGACCGCGGCATGACCGCGGCGTGACTGTCGTAGGCTGTCGTCCTGGAGGAGTAACTGCCGTAGGGTGTCATCCTGGATCAGGGCCAAATCACGGCGTGACCGCGGCGTGACCGCGGCTTGACCACCGCAGGGTGTTTTCCTGGAGGAGTAACCGCCGCAGGGTCTCATCCTGGAGCAGGGCCAAATCACGGCGTGACCGCGGCATGACCGCGGCGTGACCGCTGCGTGACCACGGCGTGACCACAACGTGTTGGCCCGGTCCAGTGACATCCGCAGGGCAACATCTTCAACTTAGTTTCAAATAGGATGATATGGATGGCATGAGAGGATGTTTTCTCAGAATATTTAAAGAAATGAATGCTAATCTATGATGACTAGAGGATTGGATGACCACTGATATACCTAATTCGGTGAGGTTTGGGGATCTAGAAATGTGTAGGAATACCTAGAGGAATACCCCATGGGATCAGGAAAATCACAGGTTACATAACATGTAATCTGACATTACTGGTACTGTGGGACCCTTGGGCTGTGGAACAGGGATTTTGGTTGGATTTAAATATCACATGCCATGTGACATGGTCACACATCATGGGACCCATCTTAAAAGTCTAACGACACTTAATGATTGTCTTGGTTCAAACAACTATTTTAATAAAAAGAGGGAAACCCCGTATATATATATTCATACTGCCATGAGTGAATATATAAGCACACCTAGCCCCAATATATATATTCATACTGCCATGAGTGAATATATATAAAGGGGGAACTTATATATGCATATGCCTACCTATGCATACACATGTAAGCCTTCATCAACGGTGACTCGAATCCACCTCAATGAAATCCAAAACACACAACAGACCTCCCCACCTGCACCCCCTACCCCGCAACACCCCCCTGCCCCGCAACACCCCCTGCCTGGACAGCCCCCCCCCCTCTTGGACACCTCCCCCCTGCCTGGACACCTCCCCCCTGGACACACATGATATATGAAAAATAGAAACAAGAAATAAACAAAGGAATTAGACATCAATTTAGGATTACAATATTGTCATAGCAACAAAAATGAAATTCTGTATAGAAACGATTCAATTACATAGAATAAAATCATGAGAATAAAATACAATATTCAAGATATACAATCCCAGGGGATATGTATTTATGTATAAAGAACCAAAATAGTAAGTCTGAATAGATGCTAGTAGTAGCCATGATTAAAAATAGCACAAGATTACACATAACATTCTAAGTGCAGGAAACCCAAATTTGATATATCAAATGAACAAAGTGTACCACTCTTCGCTTGTATGCATGGCACTGTTCCACTAAATCAGCAATAACTTCCTTCTTGAGACCCTTCAAGAAAACACAATCATTACCAGTAGCTAAGGTAGATATTTCCATTGAAAACTCAAAAAGCTTTTACACGTGAATAATTCATCGATTTTAAATTCCAGAACTCTTAATCAGAAATGCAATCACACCTGCCCCCACTGGACACCCCTGGACACCACCCACTGGAGACCCCTGGAATCCACCACCTGAACCCCCACTGGACACCATTAAACACCACACCTGGACACCACCTAGACCCCCTAAACCCTGGGACACCCCCTGGACACCAACCCTGGACCCCCTCCCCCTGCTGGACAGCCCCCCTACTAGATAGCCCCCCCTGCTGAACAACCCCCCCTGCTGGACAACCCCCCCTGTTGGCCCAATGAAATTTCCTCATTATATTCATAGCAGAATAGAGTTGTAGCATAGGGTGTAAGGTTACCTTCAGTGAAAACCTACTCATTAAGTGTCCATAATGGACCAGCTAGTAATGGTGGTATCAGAACCGGATAAAAGAGGGACCTTATCCTTAACGGGATTATGGTGAGTTGGGAATTAGTTTTTGGGGAATGTGGATGTAAAAAAAACAGTAGGGACGGTTCAGGAACTTTTCTAAATTTTGTGTGCTTTGAGGACATGAATCCCGACTTGAAAGCTGTTCTGTTCGACACCTTGGCGGAGGGTGGGGGTTATTAAATGGAGTGGCTACTGATGGTGGGGGGATACGAATTGTTTAGTATTGCTTTCACCTATAGGAGCTGAATTGGATAAGGTTTCTATTAAATTTATGACAATAATGGGGTCGATGATTAGTTACTAATTAGAAGATTAGTCTACTCAAATAACTTCTTTAGGTGGATCTTTTTGGCTAAAAGGTGGTCATGGTTTCATTGGCGGGTTGGTGCCCATTTCCATATATTTGAATGTGTGAAATCTAAGAGTGTACAACACAAATTTTTTCTTGGTGTAGGTTCATCTTCTTATACCTGATTTTCTTGACCCTTCGAGGATCATGGGGCTGAGTATTATTTCTACACAACATCAGGATCTGTTGGGAGAATAGTAGGGTGATTCAGTAATTCAAATGTTTTTTCATGAGCTCAATGGACTATTTTTTAAGACACCCAACTATTAAAATTCTACTATTTTTTTAACAATTTTTCCCACTATCCTTCAGTTGAGTCAATGGTGGAAACATATAAATCATGTGGTGGTGGCAGTCCCAGCATCACATTCCTAGAATCCATCACCCTATACATGAAAAATTTGAAGAAAAAACACTCTTGGATGTTGTGTCATAGTATCTATTGGAAGAGATAATATTATGGTCAGTCATCAAGACTTGCATCATCATCCCTGTTCAGCATTCGTAGGTGAATAAAGTTATAATACACAGTCTCTAAAAAGTATCAATAGAAATGATCTTATCATAATTAGTAGATTTTCTTCTTTTTCTCCTTTAATTGATTTCTTTTGGATAACCTCTTCTAGTCGTGTCAATAAAGAGGATGTTTTTGACATCTAGGGGGAACTGCACTATTCGGTGTAGGGCATGGAGTTAGTGTTAGTGTAAGGGGTATATTAAGAATAACATAAGCTATTTCATCTCTTCCCACTATTTTTTCTTCGAGCGGATGGAGTTTTCCTGGACTTGAGATTAGTACTTTTCAAGGAATCCTCTATTCATTGAGAAATGGTAGAGAAATATTGTTCCCCACCTGTATACATCAACAAGATGAATTCTGTTGGCATCTCGTCATGGGGATTGTTAATACACGTGGAAAAAAATAGAATGCCTATTTCTAGAACAACAAAAATTGAAAAACAACAAAATAAAAAAACAGAATGCAATAGAACAAACAAAAATAATAACTATTAAAAAACATAATGCAAAAAGAGAATGCAATAGAAAAAACAAAATAATGAAAACAGAATGCATGTTTGGACACCCCCCACCCCTACAATGAAAGATTTTTTCAAGATGATGATGAATTGCAATGATTTTATGTGAAAAGTGTTTGAAAATGTTGTTAAAAAAGTGATCCATGCTTTGGAGAAATTTCATAAAGTATCCATGAATGTCAGTGATGCTCAGTTGGAAGTGAAGATTAAGAAAATAAAAGATTTTAACGACTCTTTATTTGAGAGATGCAAAATGCGAGGATCACCCCCTTGCCCCCTGCCACCCCCCTGTATAGCTTCCCTTTTCACCCCCTGCACATCCCCCCTTACACCCCTGCACATCCCCCCTTACACCCCCTGCACATCCCCCCTCCCCCCTAGACAACCCCCCTGGACACCCCTCCCTCCCCCCTAAAAAACCCCCCAGGACACCCCACCCTACCCCCTAGACACCCCCTATGACCCCCCCCAGACACCCCTCCCTCCCCCTTAGACCTCCTGATAAGTGCAGAATTTTACAGAAATTCTACAAGCCATCCTCTATTAATACTTCATTGAAAGATGCTCTGAAAGGGAAAAATATTAACACCAAACACTATGTTAGAAAAAAAAGAAAAATAAGGTTAAAAATATGTCACCTGGGATAACAATTCTGCTACTAGTAAATCCGAGGAAGACTTAGTAGAGGAATTAGAATCCCAAGGATGTGTTCATGCTGAAACTGGTAACTCTAATGGTGAGGAAATACTAAGTGATTTTTCTAAAGAATCCGCAATTTTACAAGAGGCATCAGATTATATTATCTCTTTTTCTTTAAATCTACAGTATAAATCCCTCTTTTTGAATTCATTACCTCAAAATTATTAAAAAATGATGATATGGATGACAGAATTGCAGCTGGATTTTCTCAGGCTGCTCTCTCTAAGCAATTGTCAGATCACACACCTTCTCAACATATAAACATCAATATAAAGGATTCATACCCTATAATTAAAGGATTACAAACCAGGGAATATTATTTGAGGTTGGGGATCCAGCTCACTATAAAGCAAGTTTATTCTACCAACCATTCCAACAATAGAGAGTTAAGAAGCTCCAATTAAAAAAGTGAAACTGAGAAATAACAGAAAGGGGGACTTTTCTCCATTCAGAATCAATGATGTGTATCCACTTCAAGAATTTCCAGGGGCTATCCAACCCTAGAAAATATGTTCCCTTAGGCGTTTTGTGAGTAAAAGGAAACCTGATTTCTTTGGCATCTCTGAGCTAAAATCTAATAACATCACTTCTGGTTCTTTTTTCCCAAAATGGTAATTCTTTTTTATGTTTTGTGAATGATATCACTAGTATTGAAATAATTTTCTTGGTTTTACATCATAATGTTATTAATACTTCCATTTTTTGAGTGGACAACCAAATTATCACTTGCACCTTCCTTAACGAGGGTCAGATCTCTTTTTGTTAAATGGTTTATGCTTTCTACTGTTACATCAGTCGAAGAACTCATTGGAAACACATGAATGGGATTTCAAGAGTTATATTAGATCCCTCGGTTATAATGGGTGATTCCAATGCTATTTTACATGCAGATGACAAGATTGGACATGTTTCCAATGGTACCACAATAAGATATTTCGGAGCTTGTGTTGAGGAATTAAAACTTATTGAAACCAATCTGATTGGTGCCAAATACACTTGGTATATGGGGAATCTAAATGGAAGTAGGGCTTGTAGGGTTGACTGTGCCTTTGGTAATCACTCTCTTCATGGAAGTTGGAAAACCATCTCTTGTGTCACTCTAGTAAAGCACAATTCTGATCACCATCCAATTCGTACAACCTTCATTGCTAAGGGGGACAGGCTAACAATTCCCTATATGTTTAATAATTCTTGGACAATCCAATTCTTACAACCTTTAGATGCTTTCCCTGAAATTTGGAATTCACTCAACCACTCCATGATTACCTCCTTAGATATTATCAACCAAGGAAAAGAGTAAAATCAAGGATACACTACAACCACATACTGAAGTGGTTTAACCCCTTACACATGCGGAAGGATTTTCTCAATAGGTAAAAGATTTGAAATAATTGAGAAGAATCAATGAATAACTTCTCTGAGGTAGCGTTCCTGCTAGATATATTCTATAAGCAGATCCTCAACTTGTACTCCCAACTTGAGCACCTTACCAAAGAGGGTTCTCTACCGCAACTAGAATTAAGATGAAACATCCTATCAACATGGGGTACCAACAACCAACATACATGAATCAAGAAATATAAAATAGAGAGTTCCCAACATTTTTTACAGAACCAAAACATGTCTAGGAGCATCATTAAAGACCCCACCCTATAGTTTAAACATGACATTTACTGATAGGGCTGCCACATTTTACTCTACATGCTGTTGCACCTATTCATGCTCCTTCTCAGCTAGACATTCCTTAAGGGATCATAAAAACTATTGATTCTCTAATGGATTTATTAGAATCAATAGAGGAATAGTGAGAATTGGTACAACTATAAAACAAGCCTTACCCTAAAGGGGCTGATCTGAATTTTCCCCACTAAATTTGGGAAACACTACATTTCCAATTTTCAATGGTTTAGGGGACCCAAAGAATAATTTGACCCATTTTGTGTCCCATTGTGATTCAATGATGGGGACCCCTAAAAAATAAGTAGTGAAACCCAAGATCATTATACCGAAATTATAGGGACTAACATTTGTAGGGTACACCGGTTCATCGACTCAATCAATTACAAGGTGGGAAGATCTCTATTGGATGTTTCTGTTCCAATTCATCGTGATTCTATCGAAGAAAACCATACTAAATTTCTCAAACTAAAAATGGTAGGATAATGAGAGGGTTTTATATTTCATTTCGTGGTGAAAGGAGTTGACATACTCCTTGATCAAACATTTTCCTCAAAAATATTTTTTTCATTTGTATATAAAATCTTAATGATGATTTTAACATACCACTCACCCCTGTTAAATATATAGAAGTGTTTTGGGATCTTGCCACAATTTCTTAAATAAGGGATGAATTCATAGCATGAACCAAGTCTCAGTCATATTTATTTCTCCCTACTGGACACCCCTCCCCCCTGCTGGACATCCCCTCCCCCTGCTAGGACACCCCTCCCCCTGCTGGACAGCCCCTCCCCCTGCCTGGACACCCCCCCTGCTGGACACCCCTCCCCCCTACTAGAAACCCCTCCCCCTTGCTGGACAGCCCCCCCTGCTGGACACCCCTCCCCCATGCTGGACAGCCCCTCCCCATACTGGACAGCCCCTCCCCCGGCCTGGACACCCCTCCCTCCCTGTTGGACAGCCCCTCCCCTTGACTGGACACCCCTCCCCCCTGCTGGATACCCCTCCCCCCTGCTGGACAACCCCCCCTGCTGAACAGCCCTCCCCCCTGCTGGACAGCCCTCCCCCTGCGGGACAGCCCTCCCCCCTGCTGGAAAACCCACCCCCCTGCTGGACAGCCCTCCCCCTACCGGACAACCCTCCCCCTGCCGGACAACCCCTCCCCCAGGACACCCCTCACCATGCCCCCTCCCCCCTCCACCCTGCCCCCTGCCCCCCCTCCACCTTGCCCCCTGCCCCCTCCACCCAGCCCCCTACCATACTTCAATACATCCCGAAGATATTATCAAAAACACTTCAAGACATAAAATGACTATTTTAAACAAATATAACAAAAGACCAAAATATATGATGCAAGAACCACAAATCAAAGACCCCTCTCAACATACATGATGTAGTATGGAAAAAAGAAATAAATGAACTTACCAAAATATTACCATCATAAAAAATGGTTCCTTGAGAGTACTTTGGGTGCATATTTCTTTTTCACCCTAAGCCTATATTTTACCTACACGAAAAAAAGAAAAAAATATCAAAATAAATCAGATGTAATTATGTAGAGAATAAATAATTGATAAGAAATATATTTGTGTTTATGTGCTTGAATACAAACATGGACCCTACAAAAATAGTAGATGCAAGAACCACAAATCGAAGCGTACTTGAGAGGAAAATGTTTTGTTTTGAATAGTTACTATTAGAAATTAGAGCTTCAAAAATTTCATCAGCAGTTGCACCCTATCTTCATCAAACTGTAAAAGGTTTATGGAAGAAATAAGGTGATAAAATCATATCGAGCACAACAATTGAGTACCGTAGAATTCAGCACATAAAAAGATTTTAGAATTGAAACCATAAAACTATGATTAAATTTTTATTTTATGTTTGTAAAACTACATGTGAACAAAATAATATGTTAATATCAATCTAATCAAAACCAATAACTGAGAAGTGAAGTTCACATAGATGCCCATTACCATGAATGGATGTTCCCCCTTGCTTGTCGATTTCATGCCAACGTGCCCGCATTAGAACCAACACCAACCACCTCATCCTATGGTAGAAATGATTAATTAGATATATGCATCAATTTTTAACAATAATGAAATTTTTATCTAATTACAAACAAAGCATATAACTAATATATTAAAAACAAAAGAAATGAAGAACATAGAGTTCAAACAATCACACAAAATGCATGAATGATACCCACTAGTTACTATATTAACAACTTCAACACATATTCATGGGTTTTAAAGTAGATGCATGTTAACATTTGATGTTCAAAAATGATTTTTAGTAAAACATTAAAATAAGAATACACACCAGAATTTCAATACACAATGGTAGTAAAAAAGGAAGAAACAACCAAAAGATTTAACAAGATGATTTTAGCATACAAAATTTATTAAATGGAAACTTCAAACCATTTATTTCGACTAAAAAGAGAAGTGAATTTTCAAGTTTAAGTAGAAAAATCACAGAATTTAAACTATTACTCCCATGGTGTAGATGCTCTATTCATTTGAGATCATTGGAAAAAATTTCCCTTCTTTTCTTGTTGACTAAATACCTTTGGTTTCCAAAATTTCATCTCTTATAAGTGTAAACATATACATTAATTTATAATATTTAAAGTTCAAAACAGAACAAATTTGGTGCTTTAATTTAGATATTTGGTAGTGTCTATGGATCATGGTCAGTGCATCCTATAATGGAGATGAAATTGGATTCGATAGAGTAAATGATGAAATGGTTTCTACAATAATTAGAACTCATGGAAATGAAGATAGATGAAGCGCTACAGCCATCCGAGTAGTATCGAGTGTAGGAAAAATGCTTTAAGCGGCTATCAAATAGAAGAATCGAAGAATTATTATCAAGTAAACACTACGACAAATAGAAGAATCGAAGCACCCATCATTAACACACCTGTGCGAGGAGGGCGCGGGGAGGAGGGCACGACGAGGAGGGCGCATCATGGAGGAGGCGTCGGCGAGGAGGCATCAGGGAGGAGGGTGTGGCGAGGAGGGCGTGTCGAGGAGGAGGGCGCGACGAGGAGTGCACGGCGAGGAGTGCACGGCACAGAGGAGGCGTCGGTGAGGAGGCTTCGGGGAGGAGGAGCACCTGGCGAGGGGGAGGAATCACGGGGGGGGGGGGGGGGGGGAGAAGTAGCCCGATAGGTTCGGAAAAAAACGGGGCTGCTGCATATAGCCACAGATGAAGATATTAACATGGAAGAATATAAGATATAGCCACGGACCTATAGAACCGTGGCTATAGGTCCGTGGCTATAGGTCAGATTTGTAGTAGTGTGGCTTCATCCATCCTCATGTTTATTCTCATGGATTCCAGAAACCCTTACCGCCTTCTTGGGGTCCTGGTGGTTTTTAGTGGTCTCCCTGTAATTGTAATCGGATTTTCAATTGGGATATTTTGTTAGCTTAACTTATTGTTCGACTACTGTGAGTTGTATCCACCGAGATGTTACTCATTTGAATAAAAGTCATTTCATTCATTTGATGCGTTTTTCTATTTTATTATTATTATTATCTTATAAGATGATTGTTTGTTCACTTAACGGATGGAATTAAAAAACAAACTTGTCATTACTCAAAACACATTATGTTGGGTCGTTACAATACATGTATATTAAATTAAATTTTATCACATAAATAAAATATGGTATTTTTATTAGTAATTTAATTATTATCTCTACAATTTATTCCATTGTATTCGTGAGCACTTCCTAATGTCAAGGACAAAAGGATACCAATGAATGATCTGAGATTAGACTCTAAATAATGGAATAAATACAATATAATATATCATAGAATAAATAAAACTTGAATAATATTTCAATAATCAACAAAAATAAAATAATCCAAATAATTAATACAATAAAATGGGAATAAATCCATTGAAAACATTACGACATAAATAAATTCATGGATAACAATAACATATTTCATAATGATGAATGAAAAATTATAGATATCATAATCATAGAATCAATGCCTTGTTCCCAAAAAACATATATAAATAAGAAAATTTTATGCCAAATAACTGAACATGTTTTTCTCATGAGACCTACCGATGGATCAAGGGGCAATAATAGATCCCATTAGTACCTTTCTAATTCCATCACATTCATTATATTAAATAGGTAATACATATTCTTTTAAAAAACACGTGTTGTAAAACATAGAAATGAAATTTTATATATTAAAATATCTATAAATATTACATATTCAAAATACATCCAATATACTATGTATAATTTTTTTTTAAAATAAAATGTAAATATAAATATTTAAAATTATATAATGAATTTAGTCTAGGATTAAAATATATTAAAATACAAAAAGATATTTCTTGATGAAAATGCATTTTTAAAATTAAAATAATTATATTAAAATATGAAAATTTCCAAAATATTTGGGACAACTTCTTAATTGAATGTATTATTGAAATATTATAATGGGAAAGTAAAATTAGTGGGATTTTATGATGGTGGGAAATTCAATTAAAGAAATATTTATATAAAAGGAAGGATTCTTTTCAAATGTTTTGTATAATGTTACAAATTACTCCATTTGGAAAATTACTAAATGTTTGAATTCAAAAACATTTATAGAATATCAAATATTTAAAAACATGAATTTAGAAATAACTATATAATATTAAAACCATTCTTCAAACCTCTTTAATGAATACATTAACTTTTAATAGAATGATTCTCAACTGAAATGAAAAAAATGTTGTCTTTCTTTAAAACAATTATTTCAGACTCGTGATTATCTAATAAAGAAACATGAATGGAAAAAATTAAAATTCTATAAAATAAATATATAAGAATAAAATATATTACGTATATATTTCTAAGATCCTTTAAATCCACATTGTATTTTTGAACATAAATAATCGTGAAAAATTATGCGATAGTGATGAAAATACAATCCTATATCTAAAATTAATTATAAATAATTTTCTCCAATAGTATAATAAATTTAAATTCATTATAATTATATACCCTCAACACAAAATTCATATAATATCATATACGATCTAACTTCAACATTACAATTCTATTTTATAAAATATTAATTATTTTAATCATCAATTCTGAGTGTAAACTCTTTCAGTTTCCACATATTTTTGGGTTTGGTGGTTTCTATATCAACATATTTCTCATGGTTACATAATATCTAGAATTTTAATAGTGAAATAAATATTTTATACATTAATTATATAAATATCTTCAATCATACATGAATGATATACAAAAAATTAATTACATAATTCATGGAGACGAAGATTGTACGAATGCAATAATGGTGTTTTCACTTTACAAAAGATAGAATGAAAAGAAAGATAACTAATAATAAAAATTTATATAATAATTATTATTTGATATATATATATATTTTATATTCATAAAATTTTTCAATATTACAAACCATTTAAATAGAAATAAAAAATGATCACATCACTCATACTATTGTCCATCCATACATAGGTACAAGTAGTGGTATCATTTTTCAATGGATAAGACAGTAATATTGTATATATGATATTATAATTTTATTATAATATTTATGACATAAATATTATAAATAAAATTTAAACGAATCATAATCATCATCAATGTCTGATATTGATGGAAAAATAATTGTATCACTATGTAGAGGTGGTAACCAACATATATGCATGAAAGATGCATTCACCACCCATTTCATGGAAAATGATATGGATAAAAATTATTCAAAAAACATAATACATATTAATATATGTTATATACAATATTTATACTATTTAATTTTTTAATAAATAATATAAGGTGTAAAAATATGAACACAAAAAAGAAATATCTCGGTCAAGATGATTACCTTATTTTAGATAAATATCACTAGGATATCATATATAGTAAAGTATGGTTTTACTTTTTCAATGATAAATACATTTAACATAATTTTTATTACATAAATATTATTTAATATTAAGGACAAACAACATAATAGTGCTACCAAATGAGGATTTAATGTTTTAGTGACTTTAAAAAATTAGTACCATACACAACATTTATATAATAAAATATAATCAATTGTTTAATTCTCCTTTCTACATCTTTTATTGGACATTGTTTTCTACAATGTAAAAGTATATACATGATGATATAAATCAAATAACAAGGTGAGATAAAATCCCCTTAAGAGGATGAATATTAGACAACAAACATGAGTGAGCATAATCATCTTCCTAATAACATAAGAAATGGATAATCATTATAATCATGAGTTAAATGATTAGAAAAAAGAATTTAATGTGGAAATCCAAAAAAACAAACCATCATGTTTAAGTGGGGAAATACCACACATAGTTGTGAATAAAGATGAAATCATGCTAACACTTATTTCACATTCTCTCATTAGAGACATAAAATTACACAATGCATTGGAGTGATATATAATTCCTGGAACACCAATCACAACATAATACTTACATATGCTATATAATTTAGGGTGCAGACAACACATCATAATGTTTACATAATCAGGTATCCTACATATTTCATATATCTATCTTGGATATAATATAATAAATTGAAAAGAATCAGATTCATTTCATGAAAAATAAATTCATGGATAAACTATATGGTTCCCAATAGAAATTGGGAATAATATAGTTGTTATAATAATCATAGAAAATTAGTGATGAAGAATCAAACTCAAGAGAAAGAAAATGCATTTTTAGAAAGTAAAGTTATTTTGGAAAACATTGTCGTTGTCATAAACTAATGTTGAGAAATATTATATACAAGAAAAAATTTATAATAAATATATGATATTTATATATAATTAAATTAATATATGTATTAAAATATGTGTGATAGAGGTAAAACCCCAAGAAATATAGTTGGGTTTAAGAATACAATTTACTTATGTATAAGTGATTTAAAACTATTAATATCAATGATAATCAAATTAAATTCATAAATTAATAAAAACAGCCATATTATACATGTATTTAGTTTATTATAATTTAATAATGTATAGTTTTTACCATTATGATGAGTTTTAGAGTTCTATTGAAATGTTCAACAGTGTTTTTTATTGTTTTTCTTGATATGTTTTACTGTATACAAGTATGGAAGGTCATGTTGAATGCTAATAGTTATATAGAATTGAAATTATATGTTATTAGTGAACATAATAAGTAATTAATGATCTTATATTTCATTTTTTATTTGGTATGAGGATGTATCATTAAATAAATAGTTAAATACATTTATTTAATTTAATTTTGCATTGTGTACAACCATTATGAGGTTATATCATTTTATTTAACATCATGTTTATATATTGGTTACACAGAATTATAAAAATTATAATATGTATTATAATGTCTTATATAACTGTAATGATCATTTTAATACCTGCCTTATAGGAAGTATTGGAAAATGAAAATGCACAATCCATGATGGTGGTAAATTGACACACTATGTAAAAAAAGTCATTTTTAGAATAAAATAAAAATGATGATATTGGAGGAATAGTTATTCCATTAAAATAATAATATTGTATTATATAAAATATACTAATGTTATCATTCCACATAGATAAGAGTATGTGATAATTTAATAATAAAATAAATAAAATTTAAAATAAATTTAAGGAAAAAGAAAGACGAATTTACCTCTTAAGAACACTGTTAGAGAAATGGCTATGGACTTTTGAAGAGATGAATATATACTGGACAAAGGAATGGGGGTTGAGAAGAGGAAATTTAGAATCCAGACATTCTTTATGGCTTTAGAGGTGTAAGGATAATATTTGGCGAGGGATGGTATTTATAAGGGAGGAGAGAGGCATTTTTAATTATTTTACTCATTACATTATTATTTTGGCATTAGATTTTGAATAGTTTTAACAATATAGATAAATATGTTAAAAAATTTAAATATAATTCTATATTATGTTCTTAGATGAAAAATACAACATCTCTAACTCAATAATTCTTGTATTTAACTATCATACAAAATTATCATATTTTACTATTCAACAAATATTCATGTATTTCATAAAAATACCAAATAATCATCGTAACCATTTTCAATGTTTTAAATTGAAAAATTTACACCATTATGTAAAAATAAATTTACAAATATGATATATTTTATATTTACTTAAAATAAATATTTATTTAAAAAATGTCGATTTTCAAATTATAACAGATTTTTATTGCACTTTGAGAATTCAGTTAATGTGTCACAAAATTAAATTACAATAATAAGCCAATATATTTTAATTTATAAATATATATTCTGAAAAAAATTTATTTAAATATATATATTAAATATGATATTACTAAAAACTACTTTCTATTTAATAAAAATATCATCCTTTAACTAATAATATCTAAATAATATATATAGTTATACTATGATATAAGTAAATAATAATATCATATATAATATGAGTACAATTTAATTATAATTTTATACCTGAGGTTACTATTCTATGGGATGATTTACCTGTACTAATGGTCATGTAACTATTTAATGGGTTATGTTTGAATTCCATCGAGATCGGTTGCTTAATTTTAGTGAAATACTACATATTTCTATAATTATTCATTTATTAATGTTGTATTGTGTTCTAAAGGTCGTTTTATATAATTAATACTATATAAAATGATTATAATAATAGAATTTCCATTAATTTTTTTTTGTTAAATTTATTTCTCCTATGAAATGCCTCCCTGGACATTTTCATTTACATAATGTGGTTAATGCAAGTGTGGGTACTTCTCCTTTATTTTATCTCCAGTTACAAGGTTTCTTTTTCATACTCATGTTTGCTCTATAGTACATTTATCTAGTGATTAGTTTTGTATAACATTTTTTTCATGGTCCAATATCATTTTTTTTTCTCATCATAAGATTGATCATTTTTCAATTGTACCACCCCTGGATTCAATACCTACGAGGGATCTAATATGGAATTATATAAGAGGGTTGCATGGAATAAATCAGATGCTTGATACATGGTAGGGGCTGTTAAAATTGATAAGTCACAAATATGACACAACCATGAATCTTGATGTGGCTCATGCAACTAGGACTAGTCATTCCTTTCATCCTAAATCTCATAACCCTCATCTATGGGGATATTCATAAGACTTCTATGTATCTAAACCCAAAATCTAGGTTCTATTATGGATTTTATAAATAGATATTCTATCAACAATGGTCTTCATTGAATCTCTTTTGAATTAAATTTAATGGCTACTCTATTTCAATGACAATTTTTGGTCATATAATATTATGTTCTCCAAATTCATTGCATCCCATCGATGTTCAGTATATCTTTACATAATGAGATTCATATGGATTCATTTATATTCTAGATTGGAAGCTAATATTGTAATATAACTCAACTACAGGTAGATGTTTATCACATACTCCATTGAAGTCTATACAGCATGCCATCAATATGACTTCCTATGTCTAAATAGTGAATTTATATTGGATATCAATTGGAGGATAATACTACATACTAAAGTTCAGCTCAGGGTTTGGAGCATATAGGAGACCCTTCTAGACAAATTATGAGAATATATGATCTCGGTGAGTTACAATCGATAGTGGAAGTCCATGAATCATTGACCCTTTTTTTGATGTATATCGGTACTTGATGATCTAGGGATAGTTCCTCTTGAATTGCGAGAAAGTGGGCTATCAATGTAAGAAGATCCACAACAACCCATATATCATTCTTTCTTATGTATATCTTCACAATTCTATTGAAAATTTCTATGCTGATATTTTCTCATTTCCATGTTATTATGGGTAATGGATGAATCATACCCTTATACCTTTTCATTATACATTAACATTATTATATACTAGGCACTTTTATTTATATTCAACAATCTCCTTCATCATATATTCCCACTAATAGTCATCTCAAAGATCACGTTATATCATTGTGACCCCTGATTTAATATATATGGATAAGTTATGTGTATCATTCATAAGCTCCTTTTTTATCACTATATTAGATTCTATACATAGTCAAGCCAAAAAATTTTAAAGTTCTTCCTCACCAATTTTACGATTTTAAAATTTCCAGTTTCACATAACTTTCAACTACTAAATTTCCACATCATTTCATTTGGAGTACATTATTTTCACTTTATGGGATAGTTGAGAAATAATTTGGTAAAGTAATATTGATTATCCTTCCTTTATTATATTCATACCCATCCTTGAAAAAATAATATTATTGTATCCTTCAAAATTATGATTCTTAATAAACTTTTAGCATCCATTCTATTTAGAACATCTACCACATTATTTACATTTCCATGTTGGTAGTGGAATTAGAGGACATAATACTTGATGATATATAACCTTCATTTCTAGAACATATTAACATCCTTATATGTTAAAATATGTCTTAGTCTCTTATGATAAGTACATATTTCACAATTCTCCCCATAGAACCAATTCTTCTATATTTTCAATTTAAAGATCACAACAGCCAACCCATTATCATGTGTGGTATAGTTTTTATCATGAATTTTAAACGTTATTAAGGATTTGGATATCATATTATCATTTTTCATCAGTAAATATGATAATCCATTATTTTATGCTTTTTTGTATGCCACAAATACTCCCCACTAAATAGAAGTTTTAGTACTGGCATGATGATAATCATATTTTTCAACTCTGTGAAGAAATATTCAAATTCATTGTTCCTAACTAACTTTCCTCCCTCCTAATTCATTTTGGGTAGTGGGTTTGAAAATAATGATATGTTCTTCAGAAACCACCAGTAATTCCCTGCCATACCATAGATCCTATGAATCTATGTTATATATTTTTTCCTCAGTCACCCTTCTATTGGCTGCACTATGGAAGGGTCCACATATATTTGTTTTTTTGTTGAAAACATTCCACTTGAATAATACTTTCCATATCAAGAACTCACAATTTTTTTTTACTTTTTATAATGTTTCTCCCTTCTAAAAGTATGTTGCTTAGTATTCAAATAATCTTCATGTCTCCTTTATCTTGTAATATATCTTTATATATTCAATAAAAACTACCACATAATTTTCCATGTAATCTTTGAAGAATCAATGTATCAGTTTCATGATTATTTCTATATAATTATTTATATTTAAATCAAACAATATGAACAAATTATTTCCATAAATTTTTTGAAATTAATTATTAGTTATATTATCATTTTGTGCATTTATTTGGTGATATCCTGTCCAAAGGTTTACCTTAGATATATATTTAACCCACAAATTTGATCAAATAAGTCATCTATATGTGGATGGGGATAATTTTTATTTAGCATAGATTTTTTATCTTATGATTATGAATTAAAATACATAATGTTCCATCGTTCCTCATGATGAAAAGTTATAGTTCACTCCCTGGTAAAGCACTCAGCTATAGAAATATGTTATCATATTCACTTGTAACCGATCTTTGTATCCTTTAACTCAATGGTCGTTATTAAATAAGTTTTATTTGATATAAGAAGATATATACTAATAAGTTCAATTTATAACTCTATATATCATTTATTAGTAAGAGTAAAAAATTATCCAAGGAATCATTATTATAGTCCCTTATAATGGTCAGGTCTTTTAGAAGGGTTCTCTCAAACGTATCAATCATTTGAGCTAGATATGTTTATTATTAACAAAATAATGTCCACATTTTCGATGAAGTATCCAAGGATGATTCTCCATCCACATTACAAGTATACATAATTAGTGGATTACCTCGAATGTGAAGAGTGGTCCACCTTTCCAGATAGTTGATGTTGGCTTTGTATAAAGAGATCATATCCATTCCCAATATTGCATCAAACTCCACATAAAAAGTAAAACAATATTTCCTTGGATGTTTCGTCAACAAATTTAAATTGGGGATTATTTATATATATTGAATAAAATAATTCCCATTTCGTAGGCTCACATATAAATCAACCTTCATATTTTATGTGGTTTTCAATTTCACTAGTAAACATGAAAGATATGAAATAATTCATAGAACTAGAATCAAATTGTACATTTTCTACTCTTGAATTAATTAGTTGCATACCTATCAATAAATCATTGTTAGTACCCACCTCATTAATAGTGACAATATAAGTATTCACTTGCTCCATTGGAATTAGTGTTTGATAATATTGATTATCCTTGAGGTTTCGAGGTTTTGTACATAGGGTTTCATAGTTCCCTTTTTCCCCACAGTTTATGAATTGACCATGTTTGATGCTCTACTTTTATCAACCACATTTTTAATGTCCTCTAATCTCTTTGAAATTCATGATCATGGTGGGCTTCTCTCCCACCCATATTTTTTCCCCATCCCAGTCACGTCATTCCCAGGAGGCTTCTTCCCACATTTTTTACATGTGATTGGTTAGATTCCGTTCTACATTTTCAATATATTCTCTAGCCTGAAACTTCATTTTTAATTTCATATCACCAGAGAAATGGTTCCATTTTCAAAAATCCATATCCACATTGATATCACATATATAAAATTCTATATAACTCCCAATGTAGGAATTTATAGAGACATTAAAAGGTCTGGTTTTAAACCACTACATAATCTGTCTATTTTGCTATCGTTTTTTTATAAAAAACAATGTAGTGAATATGAAAATCCTTTCAAAGTTTTCTTTATAGATCATTTAAGATTCACCTTTCTATTTATTTTTCTATATAAATTCTCTATCCATTTTTTAATAATAGTTTGAAGGAAATACTTGTAATGAATCACTATCTTAAAGTCTTTCCACACCATCTCTTTAATCTTTCCCTTCAACTATGTGTTTTTATTCAATTCTTAATGTTGATTAGCCTCTCTATATAGATGTTAAATGACCAGCATCACTTTGTCTTATCTCATAAAAAAAATAATAAAAAATATATTACCCATTGAGTTGAACCACTATTCTACAACAAGTGGATCATTACCTTCACAAAATATCGGTGTTGGTTTATGTATAAAAGACTTGATAGCGAGTTTCTCCCTCTTATATTATAGAATGGATTCATATCTATTAAGGATATTATTCATAAACTGAGACATATGTATAAAAATCTATAAAAAACGTTGAACTAAACATATCATGGAATTAGGGATGTCTGTTTGGAAATAACTGCATTGTCCTCTATATGGGTTATTTTCCTAATTTCTCCCCCATCCTCAGATTTTCTAAAATATATATGGTTAGAATAAAAAATTAGTCAACATGTATGGAATAAATAATTTATTCGTTTATGGAACTGATTGTAAATACAAATTCTGTGGGATACCTATGTTTTCATTCATCAAAATAAAGCATCTTTCATGATTTCTTATACATAGTCTCATACTAATGGATTGAACTAGGATTCCATATTATGAATTAGAAAATTAACTAAACCATGATCTCATAAAAAAAATAGTGACCTTGTGTTTTAACATAAATATTTCTAAATTTTAATGATTAAAAACATAATAGTTCTATAAAAACATTATACAAAGGTTTAATGTCTTGGGAAAATATAGACCATACATAACATATACACAATAAAAAAATTTATTTAATCCATTCATCTCTTTCTTTTTTATTTTCCATCATGTTATCTTTAATACGAGTATTCACCTGAGGATATAAATCATAACAAGGGGTGGGATACATTCCTATTAAGAGGATGAATAAGAGACATGAATCATGAATGAGAATATTAATCATCATCATAACATATGAAAAAGGATCTTCAATATAATCATGAGGGGAAGCATTGGATAATGTCTTGGAATATAGAAATGCATTAAAATGAAAAAACATGTCATAATGGTGATATACCACACATATTTAAGGAATAATATATAACCATTTTCACCCATATTTCAAATTATTTCATAAGACACATCACATTACGTAATGCATTGGAGGGCTATATAATTCTTGGTTCACCCATTACATCATTACATTTAAATGAGCTTTATAAATTTGAGACCACCTACCACATCATATCATTATCATAATCCTGCATTACATATAGAAAAATCCCAAAATTAGACCCTAACTTTTTTTAAGGTTTTATAATTCAAAAATGATCTACATTATATGTATGTTATTTTTTTAAATAAGATAAATGTTTTTTATATAAAATCATCATTTATTCTAATAATAGAATTTTAAAATTATAGCTCATATAATAAAATTTTGTAAAATTAATTAAGGTCTCATTAAATTATCATACAATCATTAAAAAAACAATTTCTAATTTATGAATATATTTTTGAACAATAATTTTTTTAAAATTAATTTATTATTTATAAAATCATAAATAAACATTTATAATATATATAAATACCAACAATTAACTAATACATTTCAAAATATTAATTTATATATAAGATGATATAATTATATCATATTTTCATTTACAATATGGCGGATTTTTTAGTATATTATCATTAATGATGTTACTACTCTATTTGCTTAATTTTTATTCCTAATGGTCATGTTATAATTATGAGTTCTAGGACATTATTCCATCAGGATAGGTTTCTTAACATTTATAAATACATCTAATTTCACTAATTTTTCATTTGTAATGTTTTTATTCTATTCTCAAAGGGATTTTATGTGGATTATTAAATATGAAATAATTTTAAGAATGGAATTTAAATTTATAAATATTTTTGGTTATTACAATGAATACATCTATACTAGGAATAAGGATTTTTAGGATTGATTATGGGAGTTTTTTTCTAGATAATGGATTCGTTAGGTTTGAATAATTTAGAGGAGAAGGTGCTATTTATATTTAATGTGAGTGGAACACTTTAATTTTTTCAATATGTTAAATATAGAATGGAGATATAATATTAGATTAATGGCTTCAGAATGACTCATATTATAGAGGTATAAGTAGAATATTTAAATACAACTAAAAATTACATTTAATGATGTTTTGTTTTCATTTTAACATTTACTATTTGGCTTAACCCTATCGTTAACCATTTTTATCATCAACTCAAAAATAAATTTTCATTCATGATTGTTTATAATTTATTTAAATAAGATACCAATTAGAACATATAGGTCTACGAGATAAATTTATTTCCTATTTTTAATCACATATTTTATTTTTAAATATTTTTATGTTTTCTAAATAATTTTTAAAAATATTATTCTTCATATGTTATCATTGTTCAAATTTTTAAATAATTCATTGAATATTACATTCAAAATAACAATACACTAGAGGAATAAAAATATATACCTTCCTATACTACCAAATTTATTATAGTTCATGATACATATATTGGGACCCTATAAATCAATCACTCATATTATCTTTAAAACATTTAAAAATATTTACATGATTATTCTATGACATAGACAAGTTATTTACAAACATTATATATGTATTTATGGTAATTATTTCACTAAAAAATAAATTATTATGATAAAAATAATTTTTTCATATTTAAAATAATTATTTATAACAAAACATATCATCTTTCTACCCTTATTAATAAATATTTTATATATTAATGTAAAGAGATGGTCCTTATGAAATTGTTTTTACCTAAAATAAAATAAATTTCATTATAAAAATTAAATTGAAATAAAATGGCATATATTATAATCGTGGATGGATATGGTTGAATTTATCAAATAAAATAAAATGAATGAATTATATATTATAATCTTGGATGGATATGGTTGAATTTATAAAATAAAATAAAATAAAATAAATTCATTCATTTATTTTGGGTCATTATTTCTCGATTTAAACCATATTTTACCCATTTTACCCAAAATGAGGAGATAAATGTTTAAAACATATATTTCCAAAATAAAAAAATGTAACCATTTACCAAATGTTAACCTAATAATTTAAAATATGTTATTAAATATTTATAATTTTTTATGGTTGAATACATTTATTTTAATATTAACATTTAAACATAATGAAAAATAGTCTTTATAAAAATATATTTTTATGCATAAAAAATTAGCTTATATAAAAAATATAATAATTTTTAAATTTAATTATATGATTGTAAATAAAATATATAATATAGGTCATTAGGTCCAAAAAAATTTAATGGTAAATTTAAATGCAATTAAAATAAATTATTGTATTTATAAAAGGTTAATTTTTAACTATTAATTGAAAAAATAATCCATTTCATAAAGATTCAAAAATTTGATCAATATATAATTTTGATATAATAATTTCATAAATAGATATAAATTTATGTGAATTTTATTTCTAATTGTTTTTAATTTTTAATTCAATCAAATTATTGTACAAAAATATATATATTGTGCAATTATTTCTCTAAAAAGAAGAGATTAGAATAATTTAACCTAATGTGTTACATTTATTCCTAATTCAAAAAATATCATCAATATTTTAATAATGTATCCTGAAGAATATACGTAGGCAGTTATTCATCATAATGTATTTATCTTCTTATATCACCTCTTTTATCTTTTGATTTTTTCCAATTATAGATTACTAGTTGAGTTATTTGATTCCTCAACACATGTTCTCTAGTGTCTAGAACATGGATATGATCTCTATAGAAAGATAAACCAGGTAAAATTATATTTCCTTTTATTTGAGAACATTATTTTGATATGGGATGTATTTTCACTATATTTAAGTGGAACAACTCATGAGCTCTTTATAGGTTTTCTATCATTTCAAACCATTGTCCACAACTCCAATTAATTCTATAATTTCAAAATATATAATGTGTATGGGGCTTAGTATTTATTTATTATAAAATATTATAACACCCTTTAAGAAATATTTGTTCAAGAAAATATGTTACAAAATTTGAAATTATAAAGAATCCATTCAGATACGATGATAAAACCTTCACATACATTGAACAACATTAATATCTGTCTTAATTGTAATTAAATTATCTATTATACCCACCACGGGTTCATAGAATCCATTATTAATTTAAACTATTTCATCCCATCATATTGGAGTAGGACATCGGTTTCCATATAAATCATAATATCAAACAACTTGATTCCATGAATTGAATATATTGTTATCATAAAATAAACCAAGCAAATACCATTACAATATAGTGATATTGACCATAACATGAATTCTAATGGTTGAATATTCCTCTTAGAGTTCCCATTTGTCCAATGATGATATGTGATTCTCAAACTATACATCATAAATATAAAATTATAATGAATTTTCAAAAATATTGATGTAATCCGGGGATCATGGTATGGAACAATTGAAATAGGTTCACATGATCTTTTACTACTACATTATTATAGATTCATCCAAGACATCCACAAGGAAATGTTATCTTATAGATTATAAATGTGATGATTTGGTAAGATATTAAAAAATAACCCATATATTGTGATTTCTTTTTGGAGTCTTTTGTAATCCACTGAAAATTCTATAGTAATGTCATACCACATATATATTGGAATAGAAAGAGTGTGGATGAATCCTTTAGGAAGTTGTATCTCAGTATTCCCCTATTAACAATTCATGGAACGTGATACATAATCTATAATTTCCTACTTCATTTTATGCCACTAAATCTATACCTCTTAATACCAATAATTATTAATTCTACATGGGTAAATAGAGATATTAAATCCATGATTATCATCTAATAATTCCCCTTTAATCATTGTCATATATATAAAAAATAATTCGTTTATAAAATTAAGAACACCATCTTCATAGATTAATTATACCAACATCAAATCAATCAATAAATTAATGTTCATTTAAAAATTCTCATCATCATTATGAGAAATTAGTATATTTTCTAATAAATTCTATTTTAGAATAATATAAAAAATGAGGGATATTTACTATTCCCAAATAATTCTAATATACATCTTTTCTAGGCCTGTAAATAGATAATAAATGTCAACAATCATATTACATAGAACATTATGATCTTTCCATCTCAACAAATCAGATAAAATATCATCATTTCAAGGGTTGTAGTGTATTGAGAAATTATAATCCATAACTACCTCAAACCATATCACTTCTTTAAGGTGGAGTTATTTTTTGGATGGAAATTTATTAAAATTCTTATGACCTTTATATTAATTGCATTATTGGCCATGGAGATGATGTCTCCGTATATCCATATAAAATATTAATGCTACCAACTTAAGTTCAAGGGTTTATATTTTTTGTTAATGTATCAAATACATGACATAATTCATAGGAAATGAAACTATATTTTTACATATTTCCACATCCTCATCCTTTTATTTATGTTTCACTATTTGGTAAAATATATCCCCTCCCGATGTTAGTGTCAAAATTGGTGTATTGAAAATCCTATTCATTTATTATACATAATTTTCAATCAATTCCTTTTTCTATAGGATCACAACCCCTTTACATTTAAAATTACAGTGGGATTCTTATCCAGGAAATATGTTTAAAGAAATAATGATAATAACCTACTAATACAAGGAATCTATATTCCTTGGTTATGATTGTCAGTATATGCGATTATCTAAATACCTTTAATCTTTTTGGATTAACTAATATTCCATCCTATGAGGAAATATAGACATGATAAATAATATATTTGTGGAAGAATATACACTTGATATATTTCCTATATAACACCTTTTCTCAATATGTTTTTTGAATGATTTTTAAATGAATCATATTCTCCTAAAAAAATTATATTGGTAAATGTTTGAAGAAAAACCCTTTTTAAAAACTAGAAAATGAAATCATGAGTTTAATTTTTACTAGGTTTTGGAAGACCCTCGAATATTATGTATTGTTATGGAAACATAGATTTAATATATGGCCGCATGATAGCCTAGAATGTCAAAGGCCTGTCTGTGACATGCACACTATGATTCAAGAGGATAAATATCCAAATGAAAAAAGTCCATTACATGTGAACCCCACCAACAAAAAAGACCAAATACAACTTGATGACCCAATAAGAAAATTCCAAAAACAGAAATCCCAAATCCCAACAACACCACAACCCACAGATCTAGAAGACATCAAAAGTTGTTGGTTCCATTCCACTTACCAGGGAGACCAACAGATCTACTGTTGAGCCCAGAATCTTCCATCCAAACACTCTCAATGAACTCAATCACTCTCTAAAAGAGATCCCACCACATTGGTCTATATCTTATTCACTACGCCAATGACAATGCATGCACCGGTCCAGCCTAACCACCAGACCCCCATCGGACATCCCACCTCCATCTATACCTCCCTCCGCATCCCTGAAAATCCAACCAGATCTAGAACAGATCTTCTAATAAGTACCTCAGATCAATCCACCATCCTTCAATCCCCTGATCTATCCTTCCTGGTGAAAAACTAAATAAACCCAGACCATCATCAACCATTGATTGGTGTTAATCCACCAAAGACCCTATAGACAACACTAGAGTTCTATTTGCTAAATATATTGGGCATATTTTCAACTGATATTCTTTCGATGAAGCATGTTATCCCGCTCTTCACAATTTAAGAATACCCATACCTTCTATATGAAGAAATATATATGGTTGTAAAATTAACAATTTCTGAAACAAATGGGAGAGAAGAGGGCTCACAGACAAATCTGAGATGTAAAGAATCTACATCCATTATATTCATCTATTTCATAACATGTGTAATAAAAATTTCTGAATTAGGCAATCCAAATGGAATAATAATAAAATCATAATGTACATTCCTCATATTAAATTTTTTCTTTCGGCAATATTTTTTCTTTACATGTAATTGGTGATATCTAGAATGATGAAAAATCCTTTACGTATTTTGAGTCATTGAAGTTGATAAAACCTATCATAAATTTGAGGAAGATGATAGTTTTTATTCATAGTGATCTCATTGTGTACCCTATAATGAAGTCAAATCCTCATAGTATTATCCTAATATTTTACTAACCAAATATGAGCACCTAATTAAGAACACATGGAAATATGAAACAATCATCGCATAACTCTAATAATTATTAACTCTACTCCACTATATACATATTTTTCATCATATAGATAATATTTAATTAAGGATTTTCAGTATGTATATGTTCATAGGAAACTTAAATTCACACTTAGGTTAATATATGAGTTGTTCTTTAGTAACCGGATAAATATATTATTTCATAAAAAGATATTATTTTTCCTAGTTTTACCTTTCACATCTATAGGTCATGACCAATATTATTGTCTAATAATTTAACTAAGGAGATCTACTAGAGATGTACCAATATATGATCATAAAATGTGTATTATCCCCTCTAATGTTGAGTGATTACATAACTTCAACATAAATTGTTGTATCCTTCCATTAGTATTAATTTATTTATCATTATAATAAGAAATCAATTCCATACCAAGAATTATGTCAAATACAACCACGTTTATATTAATATGTAACACCCCAAGCTTTCACAGTATGCTTCTCTTTGAATAATACAATAGCATGTGTTATACGCAACTTTGAGTTCTAACACACCACAACCAATCAAACTAGTCGTTAAGAATAGTAATACTCACTTTTTAAAATTTTATACATTTTATCTTTCAAACTGAACTTTATTTTTGGATTCGGAATATCAAAATTATATTAGGGTTAATTTTTTGTACTTTTCGGATAACATTCATTTTTTGATGAATAGTGAAAATTACTAAATTTTAATTTAAAACATATTTTTAATAGAAATAATTAATAGTGATAAATTATGCATTTGAGTGATTTTAAATTATAATTAGATTATATTTTTACCATTTAATCCAATGCTGGTCATTGGACATAATTTCACAATTAAAATATACATAAGCAACTGTCAATCTGTTAATAATTATTATTACTTAAAAACACGCTCTTTGTTTTGACAACGGGAATTAATTTTTAAATTAATGCAATAGATTTGTCTTGAATTTGGAAAAATTGACATCATTTTTGATTTTATAATATCAAATATAGCTTAGGCCTAATTTTTGGTATTTTTCTGAGAAACATCAATTTTTGATGAATAGGGAAAAACACTTAGTTATTAGTTAAAATTGATTTTTTATTTATATAATTATTTATTTTATATAAATTAATTTATCTCAAAATAGAAAAAAAAATACTTATATAAGTTCATTTTAATTCATTGGAGTTAATTTATAATAATTTTAGATATATATAAATTTTATTGAACTTTTCCCAGTCTTTTACCCACCTCCTAGGAGAATTCCAAAATTCACATAAAACTTATTTTTACCGCTTCTATGAGTTGAATTTTGAAAATCTGAAAGAAATGATTAATATCAAGGGGTAAAATTTGGTTCAATAAGATAAAAATAATTTATGGTGAATAGTAACTTTTTACTTTTATTTAACGCGGTTAAAGGTAAACATGGTAATTCAAGGTAAAAAGAATATTGTAATAATTCAAAATTACCTTAAAACAAGTCCTGACCTTATTGGATGAGTAATAGACGACCATGGGCATCTTTGGGTCGATTTTACTACCCCATGGAGCCCCTTATGAATTATAATGACATTTTAGATTAATTAATTTATTATTAAGGCAAAATTGACATAAACAAAAACCCTTTTCAGTAATAAATTTTTATATGGTGTTATATAAGAAATCCTTTTGACTATAAATATTAATTAGAAATATAAAATTATTTCCTCAATAATGTTATTTTATTTATAATTTTTAGACATTATATAATTTAGTTTATTTATGACACAATGATGATGCAGTAATTATGGTTTTAATGAATGATTAAAATAATTGATATCATAAATACACAAATTAATGTAATTTGAGACACTTTATGAACTAAAATAATATTATTGGTTAATATGAAATATTAGGATTGGTTATATTATTTTGTTTCGAAGTAATAATGATGTAATTAATTTATCAAAAACAATATACCCAATAGTGCCAAAATTGGCATAAAACAGTTTTAAAAAAAATATTATATTATTAATTGACATTCAATTCCTAAAAATCTATGGTTCGGCCAAAAAACCTATATCATGATAGTTTTATCATTAATGGACAACTTAGGGGGTCGATTTGATGTTTATAGTATGTTTATTAACCATATAATATAAAAATACAAAGAGACATGGTAAATGTCAAACAAATTAACTAAGAGTTAAAACTGAAAGATAAGGTTAATAAACTGACCCAAACCTGTCTAAAACATATTTGTTGAGTGTATTTAGAAACATACCCACCTTATCATTTAAATAAATCAATTTTGAGCCATTATAAACTGAATATTAATTTATTATAAAATAATAAATTATGTTTTTTCAATGGTTCCCCTCACACCTCTTATAAAAGGGCACTCACCCTTCACTCTAATTAAAACCTTATAAGCCATTTGGCTCGGCCAAACCCTGCCCAAATACCATCTCAACTATCCTCCCTTAGACCTAAAGGCCTTATTTGGATCATAAATTCCTCCTATGGAGCCCTTTTGATCATATCAAAAGGAAGAACCTGAAGAAGATGTAATGATTTCACCCCCCCCCCCTCTTTCAAGTTCCATTCTTCATCCACTTCCTTTTTCTTTGTTGTTTCCATTATAAAATAATAACTATAGTATATTCTATATACTATGATCTTATTATAATCATGGTACGACCAAATTCATTATTCTATCCACTCTTTGAATGATATGTTACCATACGTGTGTACGTATGGCTTACCGTCTCCACGTCATGGTGTAATTGTTATTCAATACATTATTATTTGGATGGGTATAATAAAGATGTGTATTTAATGTAAATAATAAATATAACATGATAAGGATTCTGTATATATAATATAACATCCAATTATATGTTATTATAATTTCAAAAAATGATATTTTCACTCATGTGTACGTACGGATTACCGTCTCTACGACGCGATGAGATTCATTTCCATGTTTAAAATTCATCGACGATTATAAAAATATATACATTATTAACAATTAAGTAATATATGACATAATAATGCTACTGGAGAGATATATATATATATAAGTATTTATATACTTACATATATCTTATTCACTTACTTCTGTTCAATACTATAAGAAAATAAAACCGGCATTTACGCATACGTAATGACTACCGTCTCCATAAACGGTGTTTTCCATTTGATTTATATGTCTATTATACATATTTATATTCTAAATATATATTATATATAAATAACTTTTTATATTTGTTAAGTATTTAAATCATGATCTATGTGATACAATCAAGAGTAACAAGTTAAAACATGTACGATAAAGAAAGTGATTATTACCCGAAATATTAATATAAAATGGAAATTATTATTAATTGGGTAATATAAAGTCATAAATGAATAATGTATTATATCATAAATATTAATATGGTTCTGGTATAATTTAATAACATACTACAGTCTTCATATTGGAGGATAAATGTACCCTCGACTAATGGAAAGTTGCAGATTATTTGGCCTCCCTTGACATCCAAAGACCTGATGTCACATGTCTACACAATGCTAACTCTTTGAAGCCGGAGGGGGCGAACTTAATTCGAAGCGATTCCCTAAGTCTACATTATTTTAGGCCCCCCTAGGATGATGAGGCTAGGATGGAATTTCTAATGTTTGTATTTCTACTTGAATAATTTTATAACAATGATGATGATGATGATGACTAAACGAAAGTGCAAGGTAAGGGGTTATCATCTCACTCCTAATTCTCGTGTTATTCATGCCATATTGCCATTATTACCTTTTCTGTGGTGTATGTACTGACCATAATTGTATTATTTGTGTACTACACATTAATTTATGTGTATTTTCATATTCAATGTAGGATACCTCTTTCATGGGTTTTATGTTTCGTAAGTTACCAAATTGGTAAGGGTTAATTTCACAATATCTTTATTATCTGAGGTCGTTTTTATGTATGTATCTACTGGGACATATTTATTATCCATGTCCATGTTTTATGAAAGAGTATTAAAAGGGATTATTTTAAGGTACTTTTTTACTAAAACATCATTTCAAATGTTCGAAATAAATGTTCTTCTAAATTTTTTTCATTAATGTCCATGTCTCCAAAATGGGTTTTAATGATTTATTTATATAGACATGAATGTTTTTAAAATTATAATTCCTTTCAAAAGTTTCAAAGTAGTATGGGAAACTTTGATTAAAAATGTCCTTAAATGAATTATTTTTTAAATTGTGTGAATTTTAAATGTTTTCATGAAAAGGGGTATTTCTCTCAAAGAGTTTTACAATTCATTTTCATATATGTAAAAATCCTTTAATGGATTTTAAACTTGTTTTGAAGTTGATTTATCATGATAAAAGTATTCCATATTGTGTTGATGGTTTTGTGATATGTTTTACTACGGATGTGTTCTTTTTGTACAATTCATGATTTATGGGTAATGTATTGACATATCGTATGCTCGTTTTAATATGAATGTTCATGTTGTCTTTAGACCTTTTCATATAAGGAATGCATTAGGCTTAGTAAGTGATGGGTGCAGCCCGCTATAGCTCCTCGATGCATCAGTAGGTCTCATTAGTCAAACTAGTGTCTTGGCACAAGGCCTTGACAAAATATTATTTGTAGTCTTGGCACAAGGCCTTAACTATGTGGTTATGATAGTCCGGAATTATGCATTCCATCATTATGAAAGTTGTTAGTGATATTTCATGTGATTATTCAACAAGTTTAATATCCATGTGAATAAGTAAATGGCATTATTTCATTTTTTTTTTCATATTATGTTGAAGTTCAAGTTTAAAAGGTGTTTGTTTTAGTTATACATTTCCTTTAATGTTTATGCTTATTTATGAAAGTTCCCGCTCTATTGCTTACCCTTACTGGGCGTTTTAGCTCACCCCTTTCAATGTTTTATTTTCCTTAGTATTCCAAGAAGAGTATTGTGATTTATATGCAGGGTTAAGAAAAAGGAAAAATGGTGTTCATAATGATTATTTATATTGTTTTGTATGTCTTAAATTACAATGTAACATTTATGTATGTAATCTATTTTCCAATACTTCTAAACCTATCGGTCCTTCAGGACTTGATTCTTTGTAATCATGCAAATGTATTTAAATGATGCACCGAATCTGGGTAAGTAGGGTCAGGGCATTATAGTTGGTATCATAGAAAGTTTAGAAATATCCTTGGAAACTAGATTTAGAAAAACTATGATTAGAGACCATTACCCTAAGATTGAACTTGAAGACTATTATAGAAGAACATCCAAGAATTTTGGTATTGTAGAGATTTTTGAGTTTTCTGAGAAATACATCCTTGTCTGGATACGAGCTGGTAGAGACGGCTCTGGCATAGATATACCAAGGGGGAAATCCCGAAAACACCTCTTTGAGATAGAATCGAACAGGAACTGGTGCACGACAACGTGCCTTGTTGCACTCTTGGTTACGACACTCCCAGGGGATATGCTTAGGATAATTTTCATTTTATTTACAAAACATTATGAAGGGTTTATTAGTATATAATTCTCAAAGAAAACATTTGTATGATTATAGATTATATCCATAATCTATTTAATATATTTTAAGTATTTTACATGTTTGGTATTAGGTATTTCTATTCATAAACTAATCTAGTGTATGCCATTGTTTAGAAATGGCGCTCAGTAGAAGGAATGAGAACTCAAGCAATACTCATGATCCGAAGAGTATGCAGGATCATATCTTTCATAGTCTTAAGCTATAATTTAGAAGGAAAATAGTCTCCCACGTATTATCATCAGAAGAAGAAATATTATCATGTGTTAATAAGATAAGTAAATTATTCTCTGAGTCCTATGGCTTTGATGGGAAGCCAAAGAAGAAAGGTATGATAGAAAGAAATATGGATAAAGGGAATAAGGGAAAGAAGGATTTTCCAATATGTGATAAATGTGGAATGAATCACATTGGTAAATTCATGAAGGGAATTAGATATTTTTATATATGTGGAGAAAAAGGACACCATGTATGAGATTGCAAGGGTATAAAAATGTTTTCAAATGTACAATGCTTCATCTGCAAGGAGTTGGGACACTATGCAAACCAATTTCCAAATCATCATAGTATGCACCAAATGATGTTATTGGATAATAATCAAATTATGATACTATCTCAGATAAAGAGGAATGACTAGTGTTCTTATGTTGTTATTATAGAATTATTTTATTTGAGTGTTGTATCAACATTATTTTGGTTACATGAATTATAGAGATAAATAAGGATTGTACTGTAGTACTATTTTATTTAGGATTTAAAATTATATGGTTCTATGAAAAGAGACTTAATAGTAAGCTACACTTTTTTGAAAATACATGGTTGAAGGAAATGGAATCCTCAATATGGTCCCAATAATGAGGTAGTGATTTTGGAATATGAGATAGTTGATTTGAATGAATTATATTGGATATTTTTGAGTAACTTGAAAATGATTAATGACTTTTCATTGTTGGAGTTTACAAATATTTTGGATAGAAGGATTATATCTCGTATTCTATAAAGAATAAGGGTGCATGAATGTAATCAATTAGGTTTTATGGTAATTCAGGATGTTAACAGGTTTTAAAATAATTTGTGATGAAGGTGTTCACATGTTATTACATGGAAAAAAGGATCTTCATTGTGTTTAAATTACTTATAAATTTTGGACTGTGAGTTTGGATAGTATTATTTTGGATACGTCTAATGGTTGTAATGGATTATGTTTGAAATGTTGTTTTTGGATTTTTATAAAAGGACAACACGTAGACCATGTGACAACCTGTCTCATCGGAAAAAGTTGCGGGAATTGAACCCATAACCATAGTGCGATTGGGATTTATCGCCTACCACTGATCTATGTGAGATCCATGGATTATATAATGTAGTTTCTTTTTTTAAAGGTTCTGATATGTGAATTATAAATTCATTATATTTGGAACCCTATAAGATTATAAAAAATAGAGTATTTTTGAGTTGTATTATGTTTTGGAGTGGAATATGAGTTTGTGGTAGAAATTTATTAATGGATAAAACACTAATTATAATGTAATTATATCTCCTTATGATTTTAGACAATATCATGAATAAATTCATCTACATTAAGAAAGAAACTTAGAACAAAAACATTGTCCTAGATAGTACATTAGATCATCAAAAATTTATGGCTTTGTGATTGTTGGCCTTTTCATAGCCACGTTCTCTACCACTCTCCATCAGATATTGATGGTTAGATTTCTATTCCATATCCATGTTTTCCTACATGGAACCCTAGTATGTGTTATTTTCGGTAACCTTCATACTTACCACTCTTTATTTTAAATAGAGGCCTCATTATTCCATTTTTCGAAGTGGGATTTGAAGTATGATATTTTGAAATGTAAACCCCAAGTTTCTAATACCATGTATAAAATACGAGGAAGAAATTTATTGACGGAGGGGAGAATGTAACACCCCAATATTTCACGGTACTCTTCTCTTTGAATAATACAATAGCATGTGTTATATGCAACTTCAAGTTCTAACACAGAAGAACCAATCAAACTAGCTGTTAAGAATAGTAATACCCACTTTTTGAAATTATATACATTTTATCATTCAAAACAAAATTTATTTTTGGATTTTGAATATTGAAATTAGCTTAGGGTGATTTTATGGTACTTTTCTGATAACTTTCATATTTTAATGAATAGTGAAAATTACTTAATTTTAATAAAAAATAAATTTTTTAATCGAAGTAATTAATATTCATAAATTATGAATTTTAGTGATTTTATAGTATATTTATAATATATTTTTTCCATTTAATCCAATGTTGGTCATTGGATATAATTTCAAATTTAAACTGGACATAAGGAAGTGTCAATCTTTTGATAGTTATTATTATTTAAAAACATGCTATTTGTTTTGACAACGAGAATTGATTTTTAAATTAATGCTACATATATGTTTTGAATTTGGTAGAATAGAAATCATTTCTGAATACATAATATCATATATTTCTTAGGCTGAATCTTTTTTATTTTTCTGAGAAACAACAATTTTTGAAGAATAGTGAAAAACACTGAGTTAATAGTTAAAACCGATTTTTTATTTAAATAATTATTTATTTTTATTTAAATTAAATTCTATCAAAATAGATAAATAATACTTATATAAGTTCAAATTAATTCATTGTAGTCGGTTTATAATAATTTTAGATATATTAAAATTTTATTAAACTTTTCACCGTCTTTTACCCACCTCATATGAGAATTTGAAAATTCACATAAAACATAGTTTTACCACTTTTATGGGTTGAATTTTGAAACTCTGAACGACACAGTTATTATCAAAGAGTAAAATTTGGTTCAATAAGATAGAAATAATTTTTGATGAATAGTAACGTTTTACTTTTATTTATCATGGTTAAAGGTAAATAGGGTAATTCAAGGTAATAAAATATTTTAACAATTCAAAGTTACCTTAAATCATGTCCTAACATTATTGGATGAGAAATGGATGACCATGGGCATATTTGGGACGATTTTGGGACCCCATGGAGCCACTTATGAATGATAATGACATTTTAGATTAATTAATTTAATGTAATGGTAAAATTGACATAAGCAAAAACCATTTTAGTAATTAATTGTTTACGGTATTATATAAGTCATAGTTTTGATTATAAATTTTAATTAGAAAGATAAACATATTTCCACATAATGGAATTTTATTTATAATTTTTACACATTAAATAATTTAAATTATTTATGACACAATGATGATGCAGTAATTACCATTTTAATCAATGATTAAGATAATTGATATTATAAATACCCAAATAAATTTAATTTGAGAGTTTTTATGAATTAAAATAATTTTCTAGGTAAATATGACATACTAGGATTAGTTATATATATTTTGGTTGAAGTAATATTTTTCTAATTAATTTATCAAAAACAAAATACCAAATAGTACCAAAATTGGCATAAAAGTGTTCAAAAACAAATATTATATTATTAATTGATTTTATATTTCTAAAAATCTAAGGATCCGCCGAATGAATTATATCATGATAGGTGTATCATTAATGGACCACATGTGTGGGATTGGATGTCTATAGTACGTTTATTAACCATATAATATAAAAATACAAAGAGACATGGTAAATGTCGAACTAATTAAATAAGAGTTAAAACTAAAATATAAGGTTGATAAAATGACACAAACTTATATAAACCCTATTTGTTTAGTGGATTTAGATTCATCCCCACCTTTTCCTCAAAAAAATAAATTTGGAGCCATTATAAAACGAATATGAATTTATTATAAAAAAATAATTAATGTTTTTCCAAAGGTTCCCCTCACCCCTCTTATAAAAGGGAACTCACCATCAATCTAATTCACACCTTATAATCCATTTGGATCGGCCACCCCATGTCCAAATACCCTATCAACTATACTACCTTCAACTTGGAGGCCTTAGTTTGATCATAAATCAATCCTAAGGAGCCCTTTTGATCAAATCAAAAGGAATAACCCGAAGAAGGGGTAATGATTTCACCCCCCCCCCTCTTTCAATTTCCATTCTTCTTCAACTAACTTTTTCTTTGTTGTTTCTATTATAAAATAATAACTCCAATATAATCTATATAATATGAATTTATTATAATTATGGTACATCCAAATTCATTATTATATCCACCATTTGAATGATATTTCACCATACGTGCGTACGTACGGCTTACCATCTCCACGTCATGGTGTAATTGTTATTCAATACATTATTATTTGGATGGGAATAATAATGATGTGTATTTGATGTAAATTAAAAATATAAAGTGATAATTATTCTGTATATATAATATAACATCCAATTATATATTATTATAAATTAAAAAAATGATATTTTTTCTCGTGTGTACGTACGGATTACCATCTCCACGACGCGATGGGATTCATTTCCATGTTCACCATTCATCAACAATTATATAAATATATATTTCTAATAAGTATGTAATATATGACATAATAATTCTACTAGAGATATATATATATATATGTATTTTTTTACTTAAATTTATCTTATTCACTTACTTCTTTTCAATACTATATGAAAATGGAAACAACGTTTTTTCATACGTACGAACTACCATCTCCATAAACGGTGTTTTCCATTTCATTTATATGTCTATTATAAATATTTATCTTCTAAATATATATTATATCTAAATAATTTTTTATATTCTCTAATTATTTATGTCATGATCTATGTGTTAAAATCAAGAGTAACATGTTAAAACACGTACGATAAAGAAAGCGATTGTTACCTGAAATATTAATATAACATGGAAATTATTATGATTTGGGTAGTATAAAGTAATAAATGAATAATGTATGATATCATAAATATTAATATGGTTTTGGTATAATTTAATAACATACTATAGTCTTCATATAAGAGGTTAAATGTACCCTCGACTAAAGGAAAGTGCAAGGTAAGGGGTTTTCATCTCACTCCTTATTCCTGTGAAATTAATGACATATTTCCACTATTACCTTTTATGTGGTGTATGTACTGCCAATAATTTTATTATTTGTGTAATACAATTTAATTTATGTTAATTTACATATTCATTGTATGATACCTCTTTCATAGGTTGTATGTTTTGAAAGTTACCAAATTGGTAAGGGTTAATTTCACAATCTGTTTGTTATCCAAGGTTGTTATTACGTAGTTATCTACTATGACATATTTATTATCCATGTCCATGTTTTATGAAATAGATTTCAAAGGGATTATTTTAAAGGACTTTTTTCTACTAAAAAATAATTTTAAATGTTTTAAATATTTATTCTTCTAAATCTTTCTCATTAATGTCCATGTCTTCAAAATGGTTTTTAAGGATTAATTTATATGATCATGAATGTTTTTAAAATGTTAATTCCTTTGAAAAGATTCAAAGTGGTATGGGAAAATTTGATTCAAAAATTTATTTAAATGAATTATTTTCTAAATTGTGTGACTTTTAAATGTATTCATGAAAAGGGGTATTTCTCTCAAAGAGTTTTACAAATCATTTTCATCTATTTCAAAATCCTTTAATGGATTTTAAACTTGTTTTGAAGTTGATTTATCATGATACAAATCTTCCATATTGTGTTGAAGGTTTTGTTATATGTTTGACTATGGATGTGTTATTTTTATACCATTCATTGTTTACGGGTAAATTATGGACATTTTGTATGCTAGTTTTAATACGAATGTTTTTATTATGTTTATACCATTTCATATAAGGAATGCATTGGACATAGTAAGAGACGGGTAGAGCCTGCAATAAATCCTCGATGAATCGGTGGGTCTCATGAGACAAACTAATATCTTGGCACAAGGCCTTGAGAAAATCTTATTTGTAGTCTTGGAAAAAGGCCTTGACAATGTGGTTATGATAGTTTGGTATTATGCATTCCATCATTATGAAAGTGGTTAGTGATATTGAATTTGATTTTTCAACTATTAGAATATCCATGTGAATAAGTAAATGTCATTATTTCATTTTATTTTTTCCATATTATGCTGAATTTAAAGTTTAAAAGGCTTTTGTTTTAGTTATAAATTTTCTTAAATGTTTACGTTTATTTATGAATGTTTCTGCCATATTTCTTACCCTTACTGAGCGTTTTAGCCCACCCCTTTATATGTTTTATTTTTCTTAGGATTCCAAGAATGGTATTGTGATTAATATGCAGTGTTAATCCAAGGGAATAATGGAATTCATAAAAATAATTTATGTTATTTTGTATGTATTGAAGTGAAATGTAACATTCATGTATGTAATATATTTTCCAAGACTTCTAAATTAATCGGTCCTTCGAGACATGATTCCTAGTAAACATGCCAATGTATTAAAATAATGCACTGACTTTGGGTAGCTGGGGTCATGGAGTTACATAATAAATTTGAAAAATGGTTTTGTGTATATATTATAATGGGTACTAAAAATAATATCCCTTTTTAATATATATTTAATATAGGAGTTTTGATTCAAACTAACTTTTTACAATTCTTGGAAAATATCCAATTTTCATTACAAAAATGGGATATAGAAAAGAATGAAAATATCTAGAATAAGAAAAATAACATTATAAATTTTTATGTAATGAACTAAATACCTATTACAACATTTATATATGAAAATCAACCTCAGTTTTTTTGATTTAGTAATATTTTCGGCCTACCTTTTCCTTTTCTATGAAAAATTCTCTTGATTCCTAAGATCATTCCCTTAGTGTCCTATATTCTTTCATTTGAATCACTGAATATTTTCAACTTCTTTATTAAACTATAAATCACAGTCCTAATAGCCTTTATCTCTATATATGAGTCAAACTATCTGTAACATCCCATGTAAATAAATAATATGATATTTTCATATTTTTTAATATTTTTTAATAAAATATTATTTTTACTTTAAAGGGGAAGCTGTGTTCGATGGAGCACCGGATATGCAGTAGTGGGTTTCTTTAAATATCTTGTTGCACACAAGTTTGAGTCATACTGAAAGAATATAATAATATAATATTATTTTAAATGGTAGTTAATGCATAGCTATTGTATGAGAGGGAATGAACAGAAATAAGTAAAATATTATTATACATATTTGTTAAATGATTTTTTATTTATCCAATAAATGTTATAGGCTTAAAAAATTGAATGAATCATATTTCAAACATAAACACTATAATATTCTTTAAATGGTAGATTTACCTCCTTTTGATGGAGGTCCTTTTTTAAATCGAGTTTTTTTCACAATTATTTGTTCTATTTGAAAAATATATATTCTTCATTATAATCGGGACATAAAAAATTTATTTTGGATGAATATTTGGTATTTTTTTTGATAAATTTCATTTTTTAAATGAATAGTGAAAAATACTGCATTTAAATTCAAAACTTCCTTTTAATGTAATTTTTTATATTGTTAAATTATCTTTTTAGTTTATTATTAAGTTTAATTAGATTATATTTATACCATTTCATAAAATTATGGTTATTGGAGGTAATTTTCACTTTAAAATTGAACATAAACAAGTGTCAATCTTTGGATAGTTATTATTTCTTAAAATTAAGCTTTTTGGTTTTGAAAATAGGAATTGATTTTAAATTAATTTCTACAACTTCAGTATTTTGAATTTGAAAAAATGGATTCCATATTTGGAATCCGGAGGTCCAACATGTGTAAATAGTTAACTTTTAATTTTACACATATTAAATAGTAACTTCAGTAACAATTTTATTTGGTATGATTAAAGGGTAAATCTGGTAAGTAAGGGTAAAAAATAATATTATAATAACAGTAACTTTCCCAAACACATGTCCTAATCCTATTAACTGATACGTGTATGACCATGGGAATGGTTGGGTCGATTTTGGGACCCCATGGATCCACTTGTAAGTGAAAATGGAACTTTATAAAAATTAATTTAAAGTTAATGAAAATATAACATAGACATATATTACTTATTAAATCAAATTTATAATGAGTTATATAAGTGATATTTTAGACTATAAATAATCATTATAAAACTAAATTTATTTCATAAAACATGGCATTTTATTTATAATTTTTGGACATTATATATATATATTAATATATGAAACAATGATGATTTAATGATTACCTCATTAATGAATGATTTAAATAAATGAGATTATAAATATTAAAATAAATTTATTGTCAAACATTTTATGCCATAAACAAAATTTATGGAAGATTATAACCTCATATATTTTAAATAATTTAGTTTTATCTGAATAATAATGTTTTTATTTTTTTTAAAAAGTATTGATATGCATAGTTTATAAATTGAAATAAATGAGTTTTTAAAATGAATACTATTTTATTAAATGATAAAATAATCCTAAAAATCTAATATTAGTCCAACTGACATATATAATGTTAGTAATGTAATTAATGATCTATTTTCGGGTATCTTGGAATTTTATAGTAATTATATTATCCATATAGAATAAATATAAAAAGAAGACATAGTAAAAGTTAAATTAGTTAACTAAAGGTTAACGATAAAAGATAAGGTCCATTTTTTCCATAAACATATCCAAAACACATTGGATGTGAGTGTTTTGAACAATAATCACCTTATCATATAATTAAATGTGTTGGGTAATTTTTAAATCGAAATGAAGTTTATAATAAATTAACAATTTCAAACATTATTAAAGAGCCCCTCCTCTATCTTATAAAAATCCATCACCGCTAACCCTTACTCAAACCACTCAAGACCCCCTGGATCATCCAAAAACTGCCCAAATAAGCTCAAAAAATCCCTCTATTCCATGTATATTCCTTCACTAATTTATATGATACTTCAAGAATTCTTTTAGTTCAAACCAAATGGAGTTCCCAAATTTAACGGCAATGTCTTCTCTCATGTTGGTTTTTTATTTTCCTTCTCCATCCCCCATAAACTCTCATTATGTAATTATTATATAAAAAACTAGTATCATCAATATAATAAGATATTTGTATTATATGTATTAGAGAAAAACTTCCACACACCTCCATATATTTGATATGAATATACTGGTTATGTGGACGACAAACTACTACCTCACAGAACGATGATTGTTCAATTATCTCCTACAACCTCTCATGGTGGATGTTATGATAGAACTATATTTATATGTTATAAATATTTTATTTATATTGTCTCTATGCTTCTATATTTTTCATTTATATCATAACTTTATGGTTTCAATGATGGGTAAATACGATAATTTCATTTGAAGAAGTGCGTGCTAGCGCCCTCTCAACGTGATATGACTCATTCAGGCCATACGTGGAACATATGAAGGATTGAGTTACTGAAATTATATATTATATTATAATTTAATTATAATATAAATATGTATCATTAATTTTTCATTCCATTAAATATGAAATATAAATGAAAGTAGCATCCATGCGTATGTATGACTTACCATCTCCATGAGTGGTGAATTTCATTTATTTTCTCCAAATGTTATGTATTATTATATACACACACACACATATAAGGGATATATATGATATATATGATATATAAATCATTAATATCATTCTGTAGATAATGGAATTTTGACCGCATGGACAACTTGTAATTATAAAAAGTTCATTTTGGACTCAAGGACAAAATATCGACAAAACGACCAGTATTATCTTAAATGATTATGTAATCATTAAAACATGGTATTAAGTAATATAAAAGAAAAAATAAAGAAGAAAATAGTTCTTAAGAAAGTATATATTATCCTTTGTTTATTATTCAATAGATTTAATAATGAATAATTCAAGTCAGACATGATGTAAGAGACTTCATATCAATCTCCTTTCATTGAGGTTTATTTTGATTTATACTTTCATTTATTTTATATCGTGTATAAAGTCCTTTGTATTTTAATTTAATTCCATGGGAATATTTTTTTAACATAGGGTTTTACTATATGACAAAGGGAATGTTTCTTTTAACGTACGCGGTGACAATGAAATTTCTGTCGCCACAAGCATTATTTGATATTTGGCTTCCGAAACAAGTCGTAATGTTTTTAAAAAGAAAAAAACGCCTTATAACTTTTTATATATTTTGGTATTGAAAATGGTTTTGAGAACTAATTGGTAATTTCTATATCATTAAATGATATATTGTAATTGAAATTTGGGAATTTTATATTTCCATTATGTTTTCTTTATGTGTTATGAATATGTTATTGTTCTTGAGAAATGTTTATATATACCTGTGGTTTTGTGATAAACCTAGTTTGGGTGAGCATAAGATAGAACTCCAATTTATTGGGCAACGTGATGGAGGTAAATTTTAATATTTCTCATAAGATATTTAGTTATTATGATGTGATGGTTATTCCAAATGTTACTCCCTACATATTTGTAAATGCTACAACATAAGTATGTTATTGATTATAGAATATAACTTTATGATTTTTTATTACATTATGTTAATCATAAATCTTGTGATTTCATGAGATGTGTTAATGAAATAATGTTTTGTATGTAATGATTCACATGGGTTTTCTTTCATTTTTTTATCCCTTAATCATATTTTGATGCTCATCCCATTTTTTGAAATATTGTTCATAGGAAATAAGGTATGGTTAGAGAAAGAGTAATTTCGAGAAGATTTATATAGAAAACATAATTTTTTTTTCATTTAAGAGTTTTTATTTTATGAGAAAATGGATAGAGAGTATAAATGACTAATATTTAGTATTTGAGATGTAATGTAATAGTTCTGGACTAATTCTCATAAAAAATATACCTAAAATGATCCTCAATGTAAATAATTGATTTAAATCAAGATTTAGTAATATTTTAAGGCTAGGTTCTTATAGTTGGTTTTAGATGTCAGTTTATACAACATTAGAAGATAGGGTATTATTAAAATAATATCCATAAATTAATTTCTATTTATATTGAAAAGATATTGCATTTATAGATTTACATATTGCTCCACCTGTGATATTAGGGTGTTTAGAATGGTTTTTCTGGAGGAAATAAGGAAGCTATGATGAGAAAACATCATGAGGATAAAATCCTTCCAAATCAGCAACCTAATATGGTTATAATAAACAATTAATAGTTTTATTTTTAGTGATGGAATAATTTAATCAGAATATAAATGCTGGTGATATCCATATATTAGATCATAGAGATCAACCATAAAGAAACATGTCAGTACTGCATCATTTCATGAGGCAGGATCCTGTATCATTCATAAGATCATCTAACCATGTGCTAGAGAAAAGTTGGATTAAATCACCGGAGAAGCTATTTTATGTCATGGGGTGTTTAGAAAATCAAAAAGTTAGTCTTTCTATTTACTATTTTAAAGGTGAAGCTAATTTGTGGTGGTTAATGGTGAAAAAATATCAGGGAAACTGAGGATATTAATGCTCTTGATTAGGATGATTTTGAAGGTATGTTACATGAGAAATATATTCTTAATGATGTTTCTCTTAGGATGAAAAAACAATTAATGGAATTGAGGTAAGAGGATGACTAAGTGGCTTATCATGAAGTAAAATTCACTCGACTTTCAAGGTATTCCCTAAATTTCACACGATATCTTGATAGTAAAATCAACCATTTTTAGTTAGTATTAAATTCAATATATCATTGGGATTTTAATTTTTATGAGTTTAAAAGTTGTGAAAAACTTTCTTGATGTGTGGAGAAGGTGGAAATGTAGTTTACCAATGATCAGGTGTTCTTTGACTAACAACAGAATAAGAGCTCAAGGTTGAAGAAGAAAGGGAAGAACTCTTCAAAAAAGACTGATGGTAAAAAACCTATGTTTATAGTTTGTAAAAATCGTTGTAAAAATCATGCAGGAAAATGACCTCTACATTTTGATATTTTCTACAAATGTGGTAAAATGGGACATATGGCTCGTAATTGCTCTGAATAATATCAAGGTAATGAAAATTAAAAATTTGATTTACAGTTAGTAAAATTTTTAGGTGAAATTAAATGCCTCATTATGAAAATGCGTGTCCAATGAAGAACTCAACCGGGGGAAAAAAGTAATTCCAAAAGCAGAAAGGCATAGTGAAATCCTTTTCAACTAATTTAGCAAATGTTGGAACATCAAATGAAGTAGTATCAAGTTCAAAATTTTTTTATTCTGATTATGCCAATTTTTTGTTTAATTTAGGGTCTACACATTCTTTCATTTATGATAATTATTCTAGTAAATTGGGAATTATATCTCATGATTTAAATATTCAAATTTTGGTAAAAACATAGGGAGGAAATTTTGGAACAAAAATAAATTATAAGAACTGTTCTATCCTTGTGTGTTGAAAGAATATACCTGCAATTTTTTTCCCTCTAGTAGTATTTGATTTTATTTTGTGTATGGACTGGATTTCTGTTTATCATGATAAGATTGAATATAGAGATAAAGATGTTTCCTTTCAGAAAGAATATCAGTTTGTGTGCAAATATGAACCCACAATTTAGATAACATATCTGGAATCATAGAAAATATTAAAATATGTAAATGAATGTTACCCTACACATATTGTTGAAAAGAAAGGAAATGTTCATATTAATGATGTGCTAGTGGTAAATGAGAATCATGATGTTTTTCTTGATGATTTACCTGGTATAATGCATGACCGGGAAGATGAATTTACTGTTGACTTAGTTCTCCATGATAAGAAAATTTCAAAACCCCCTTATCGAGTGACTCAAATTGAACTTTTAGTGATAATTAAGTAATTGCAGGATTTATTAGATAAAGGTTTCCATCGACCTAGCACACCATTATGGGGTGATCCTATCTTGTTTTTTAAAAACAAATATGGTTCAATGGGACTATTAATATATTATAGAGCATTGAAAAAATTCTCTATTAAGAACAAGTATCCTTTTTCTCTTATCGCTGATTTATATGATCGTCTCCAGGGAGATCGGTATTTTTCGAAGATTGTCTTGAGGTCAGGGTACCATTAGTTGAATGTAAAGGAAGTATACATTCCAAAGACCGTGTTTTATACTAGATATAGAAATTATGAATCCAAATTTATTCCTTCGAGGCTAACCAATATACCTGCTATATTTATGGATCCTATTTATATAATTTTCCACGATTTCTTGGATAATATTGTTGTTGTGTTTATTGATGAAATTTTGGTTTATTCCAAAAGTAAATAGGAATAAGAAATTCATTTAAGGGTTTTTTTACCGACTATAAAAAAATTATATGTGAAATTTATCAAGTTCTATTTTTGGTTACAAAAAAATTCATTCCATGGTAAAATTGATTCAAAAAATGGCATAAATATGGGTACTACTAAAAAAAGTTGTTGAATGTAATGCCCTGACCCCAGAACCCCAGATACGGTTATTTATTTTAATACATAATAATGATTACAAGGAATCAAGTCCCAAATGAACGATTAGTTTAGTAGTCTTGGAAATAAATCATATACATGAATGTTACATTACACATTAACACATAAAACAGAACATAAATAAGCCCTTGATAAGGCAATTATTACCCTAGCTTAACCTTGCATATCAGAAATAATACAATTCATTGAATCATAGGAAAAACAAAACATAATAATGGGGTGATCTTAGATGCTCATTAAGGGAAAATAATTTAGTGGTAACTATAAATTTTTAAGGCATGATGTGGAATAAAAACAACATCCATTTAGAAAAATATAACAACATAATATGGAGAAAATAAATCAAACATTACCATATAAATATGCCGAGGGATATTCTACTAGTCGAATAATCATATGTAATAAATAATTTCATAATGATGGAATGCCTAACACCTAACATCATTACCACATAGTCAAGGCCTCATTCCAGGAGTAAACATAATTTTTTTGTCAATTACTTATGCCAAGACACTAATTTGTCTGATGAGACCTATTGATTCATCCAAAATCTATAATGGGCTCCATCCATTAGTTACTAAGTCAACAACATTCTTCATATGAAAATTTTGAAACATAACATAAACATTCATATTAAAAATAGAATACGAAATGTAAACACTTCAACCATAAACATGAAGTGTATTAAAATCGCACATCCATAGTCAAAAATATAATAACACATTCAATAAAAAATTTTACGATTTTTTTATAATAAATCATCCTTAATCTGGAATAATATCCCATAAAGGCTGTTGACATATTTGAAAAGGATCAGTAAAATATTTTCAGAGGAATATCCCTTTTGTGAAATCATTTAAAAGTCACACATTTGTAAAGGAATTCATTTAAAATATATTTTTGAATCAATGTGTCTCATACCACTTTGAAACTTTTTTAATAAATTAAAATTCTAAAACAAACATTTCTATATAAATAAATCCTTAATATTATTTTGAAAACATGGACATTAATGAGAAATATTTAAAAGAATAAATATTTAAAACATTTAAAATGTTGTTTTAGTAAATGTGTACCTTAAAAGAATGAGTTTTTAATGTCTTTAATGAATCATGGAAATGGATAATATATATTTCCCATAAAATACTAACAAAAAAACATTCATAGATAATAATGATATTTTTGAATTAACCCTTTCCTTGCACTTTCCTTTGTTTGAGGGTATGTTCAACCTCATCTATAATTACCATAATATGTTATTAAATTATACATGAACCATATTAGTATTTATTATATCATACTTGATTCATTTATAACTTTATAATACCCATTTAATAGTGATTTTCTCGTTAAATTAACATTTGGGTAATAATCACTTTCTATATCATACGTGTTTTAACTTGTTATTGTTGATCTAATCATTTATATAATGATTTATATAAAAAAAATAATATTAAAAAATATTTATATTAAATATATATTTAAAATATAAATATGCATAATAAATATATGAATTTTAAAACACCATTTATAAAGACGGTAGGTTGTCCATACGCAAAAACAATATTTCAATTTTCATATCGTACTGAATGGAAGTAAGTGAATAAGATATATGTATGAAAATAAATAAAGAAATAAATAAATATCCCCAATAGAGTTATAATGTCATATATTCCATAATTATTAATAATATATATTTTTATAACCATCGTTGAATGATGAACCTGGAAATTAATCTCATCGCATCATGGGGACGACAAGCCGCTTGAACACACAAGCGATGATATCATTTATTTAATGACTAAAAGGTGTGGAATTGGACTTTATATTAATTGTACAGAAGAATTAGCATGTTATTTTCATTATTCATATGCATATTACTCATCATTATATTCATCCGAATAACATTGTGTTGAATAATAAATTACACCATGTCATGGAGATGGTAAGTCGTACGTACGCACGCATGGTGACATTATTATTCAAAGGATAGATAGAATAATGATTATGCTTGTACCATATTTTTAACAATATATCAATATTTTAAAGGTAAAAGAGTTAGTTTTTTGGGAATAATAAAGAAAGAGAAAGTGGAAGATGAAAAGAACTTTGAAATGGGTAATAAAATAATTACATCTTCTTTGTGTGATTCTTTTGGATTTGTACAAATGGGTTGCATATTCTAGCGTTATGCTCGAGGTAATGCCTCTACGTTGAAGTAAGGTAATTTGGGATTAGATTTGGTTAGGGTTTAGCAGATCTCGATTTCATTTCTGGTGTGATTTTGATAGAAGGGGACATACCATTTTATAAGATAGTGAGGGCCATATTAGGAAAAGATTGAAATATTATTTTACTATAAAATCATATTCAGCTTCTAACGGATCTAAATTGATTTATTTCGAAGATAAGGTGGAAATGTAAAAAAAATTCTCAACCAATAGGTTTTATACAAGTTTGGGTCACTATATTGACCCTATCTTTTATATTTAACTCTTAGTTAAATAGTCTAACTTTTACCATGTCCTCTTGTATTATTATAATAAATGGTTAATTAATGTACTTTAAAAATCCCAAAGAACTAGAATTAATTAATTATTGATATATATAACCTTGTATATGTCCTTTTTCCGAACCTTATATTTTTAGAAATATTATATCAATTAATAATATAGTATTTGTTTTAAAAACTTATTTATGTCAATATTGACACAATTTGGTATTTAATTTTTTTTAAAGTCATAAAAACATTATAACATCACAAAAAAAATTATTTAATAAACCCTAAAATGTAATATTAACCTATTAATATCATTTATGGAATCAAAAGCCTCAATTTAAATTTATTTTTATATTTATAATATCAATTATTTTAATCATTCATTGATAAAGCAATTACTACATCAACATTGTGTCATAAATAGATTTAATTATTTAATCTCTAAAAATAATAAATAGTATACAATTATGTAAGAAATATTTTTATATTTATAATGAATACTTAGAGTCAAATTTATATTATTTATAACCTTATATTAATTATTTTTTAGTTATTAAACCTTAAATTTAACTTCTTAAAATCTTTTTTAAATTAAATTATTATAAACGTCCTAATCAATTCCAAGTAGACCAAAAGGATCATATTTTATTTCTAAGGATTATTTTGGTCGAAATACACTAATCCAATAGAATTAGAACATGTGTTAGGGTAATTAAAATATCATCTTTAATTTTTATTAACTTATTTACTTTTTATCGTGGTAAATAAAGGTCAAAAGTTACTATTCACAAAAAAAATTATTTTAATCTTATTAACCAAATTTTACTTACTGATGTCAACCATGTCTCTTGGATTTTTTAATTTAATTCTAAAAAGTGGGAAAACTTTGTTTTATGAAAATTTTCAAATGTGCCTAGAAGGTGAGTAAAAGATGTAAAATTTTTCCATAAAATTTTATACAACTTATTTTATTATAAAATGACTCCAATGAATTACATAAAACATATATAGGTATTAAAAATATATTTTTAATTTATTTAAATTTAAATAAAATAAATAAATATTTAAATAAAAATCCAATTTTATGGAATAATGTAGTGTTTGTCACAATTCATTAAAAATTTAATGTTTTGAGAAAAATACAATAAAATCACCATATGTTAATTTTGATTTTATTAATTCAAAAATAAAATTTATTTTACCAAACTAAAAACATAGAAGTTTTATTAATTTATTTAAAATTAATTCCAATTGTGAAAACCAAAAAGAGGGTTTAAAAAAAGCAAAATCTAACCATAGATTGACATGTGTTTGTGTCAAATTTAAATGTGTAATTAGTTATAAAGACATAAATTTTATTAGAAGGTTAGAATATAATGTAATTATAGTTTCAAGACAATAACACGCATAATTTAACAATACAATGTATTTCAATTAAAAAAGTTGTTTTTAATTACAGTTTAGTATTTTTCACTATTCATCAAATTTTGAATGTTATTAGAAAAGCACCAATAATTTATCCAAACTATATTTTAATGTCCCGCTTCTAAATAAGTATTAAATTTCATTAAATTTAATATATAAAAGTGTCAAATATTGGTTTTAAAAAGGGGGTTCCATTAAAAGGTAGTAAAAATTAATTTTTTTTAAATTCTACTTTTATCTAAAAAAATTAAATTGTTCTTATATTATGTCTATGAAACACATAATATGGATTCTAAAATTTTATGTAGTTTATAAAATTAAAATTTTAGTTAATACTATTAATAACTTCTTTTTGAATGGCTAGTTAGGTAAGTCGTGGTGCACTTCAACTCAGTGTTCCGTGTAGTGCAACTTGTCGAATTACTTTGAAGAGATAATGTAATATGAAATATTGGGGAGTTAAAGTCTCCCATCCTTCAATAAATTGAATTATCTTAATTTTAAATTGTTGTTTTAAAATTAAAGGGTTAAAATAGAAAAATATATTTGTGGAAAACCCACATCGGAAATTGGGTTAATAATATTTTGTCTTAATATGAGGGAAAGGGAAATGAAAAAGTCACAACAAAATTATTATCTCGATTAGGAGAAATTTTTTATAAATTTGAGACACATAATTGGAGGAAAAATGTAAATATTTATATGGAGTGATTTAGGTCATTAATCACAAACAGATGTAAAATTGAGGGTTTCAAAGCCATCAATCTATGTTGATTTAAAATATCATCGCTTCAAAAAATATAAGGTATTAGGATAACACATTTTTGGTTTTAATATCACTTCCATAATGTTTAAGAATTAATTTATTCATATAATAAGAGGAAAAAAATATACATGACATGTAGATTTTCTTCCTTCAAATAATTTTTACCACAAACTCATCATTCACTTCAAAATAGAATAGAATTCAAAAATATTATTTTTATCCTAATCACATAGGGTTCCAAAAATAATGAATTTATAATTCATTTGTAAGAATATTTTAAAAAACTACATTATACAAACCAGGACATTATATAGGAAATTGGTAGGTGATGCACCCTTTTTTCCCTTCAGGTGTGTGTTCATGTCTCGTTGCCTTGTTGGACGCGACGAGTTGTCGCCCGAACTCTGGATTGGACTTTTTATAACAATCCAAAAATAATGTTAAGAAATGTTTTAACATTAATAATAGTATCCAATTTAAATCTTAATCCATTATATCCATTAAAATAATACAAAATACTTCTATCCATACTCACTGTCCAATCTTTATAAGGAAGGTAAACACAGTGATGATTTTGTTGCCATGTAATAACATGTCAAAACCTACATCATGCATTCTTTTAAAACACGATAACACCCTGAATTACAATAAAACCATATTTATTACATTCATTCTCTTTTATTATTTATAGTATACTAGATATAGTATTTATATCCATAAATTTTGTAAACTACAAAAATAATTGAATAAACAAATAATTAATTAGTTTTAAAGTAATCAAGAATATAAAATATAATTAATCCAAATCGAACATATCTTATTCAAAATTAACTACCTCAGTATTAGAACCTTATTAAGGTTTATATTTGATTCAACCATGTGTTTTCTAAAAAAAAGTAACTTTATATTGATTTACTTTTCTTAGAACCATATAATCTCAACTCTTTAATGAAATAATACTATAGTACAATCCTTATTTATTTCCATAATTCATATAAACAGTACATCATTGATACAAAAGTAAAATAATTCTTTATTAAAAAAATATATACACTATTATTTCCTCTTCATATATGGTAGTATAATTAATTTACTTTTATCCAATAGCATCATTTGTGTCATACTCTATGAATTTGGACATTGATTCACATAGTGTCCCAACTACTTGAAAATGAAGCATTGCACATTTGAAATTTTGTCTTAAAATTTCTATCTAGAATTTAGATTCCTTTTCTTCCACACTTATAAAAAAACTCCCATTCCCTTCATGCATTTACCATGGTTAAACATTCCCCAGTAATCACATATGGGAAAATCCTTTTTTCTCCTATTACCTTTATCCATCTTTCTCTTTACCAGCCTATTCTTCTCTTACATATTTTCAAATCCATAGGACTCAAAAAATTATCTACTTATTTTATAAACACATGATACTATTTATTAATATGAAGAGAATATGTGAGACAAAATTTCCCATCTAAATGTTAGATTAATACCACAAAAGATGTGATCCTCATAACTCTTTGGATCATGTGTATTGATCGAGTTTTCATTCTTTCTACTAGGCACTATTTCTAAAAAAATCATACACAAGGATAGTTTATGAATCACAATGCATAATTCAAAACATGTAAAATAACTAATGTAAATTGAAAATATTATGCATATGATATTAAATCATAAAAAATTGTTTTCCTTTATGAAGTATTAGCTCTAAAATTCTTATAATATCTTGTAAATAAAATGTGAATTATCCTACGAAAATTCCCTGAGAGTCTCATAACCAAGAGTGCAGCAATGCCCATTGTCATGCACAGGGAAACACCAGGGTCAAGCCCAAAACTCCTTATCAGATATTTCACCCCTAGGTAGATCTGTCTCTGAGCTTCCTCTACCGAGTCATATCTATAAATGGAGGTACTTCTTGGAAAATACACAAAATCTCTACATTATCAAAATTCATGGATGTTATTCTTCACTTATCCTCAAACTCTATCTTAGGGTAATGTTATCTAATAAGTGTTTTTCCAAATCTAGTTTTCATGGTTTTTACTAAACATCCTCTGATACCAAATATTACACCCCGACCCCAATTACCAGGAGTCAGTGCACTATTTTAATACATTAGTATGATTATAAGGAATCATGTTCTGAAGGAATAATCAGTTTTGTAGTCTTTGAAATTAGATTTCATACATGATCATCACATTACGCATTCAAACATAAAAAACAACATAAATAATCCATTGAGAATTAAATTATTCCTCTAGCTTAACTCATCATATCAAACATAATACACTTCATGGAATCCTGGGAAAAACAATACATAAGAAATTAGTGAGCTCAGATACTCAGTAATGGTAAATAATTTAGTGTAATCTATAATCATTTTAGAAAATATGTGTAATAAAAACTGAATACTTTGAAACATAAACATGAAATTAATATGGAGACAATAAATCGAACATTACCACACAAACAATCACATGGATATTCTTCTAGTCAAATAATCACATGTAATAATTATTTTCATAATGAGTAAATGCCTAACACTGGACATCAATACTACATAGTCAAGGCCTCGTGCCAAAACAAAAAATTATTATTTTTCAAGGCCTTATGCCTAGACACAAATTTGTCACATGAGACTTAATGATGCATTGATGTGTTATAGTGGGCTCATCCTATCACTTACTAATTCCACTACATTTCGCATAGGAAAATTATGAAACATGACATAAACATTCATATTAAAAAAAGCATAAAAAATGCTAATACTTCAACTACAAACCATTAATGGTATAAAAATATCACATCCACAATCAAACATATCATAAATCATTAAATAATGTATGTATGATTGTATTATAATAAATCAACATTAATAAATATTGATATCCAAAAATGGAAGTTGAGATAGTTAAAAATGATTCGTAAGACTTTTTGAGAGAAATATCACTTTTTGTGAATTCATTTAAAAATAACACATTTATAATGAAAGTCATTTAAAATAGATTTTTTAATCAATATTTCCCATACATCTTTGAAAATTTTGAATAGAATTGACATTTTAAAAATGTTATGTCCATATAAATAAATCCTTAAAACCATTTTGAAAACATAAACATTAATGAGAATGATTTAGAAGAATAAATATTTAAATAATTTAAAATGATGTTTTAGATAAAGAGTACCTTAACTGGATCATTTAAAAATTTATCTTATGAAACATAGACATGTATAATAAATATGTCCCAGAAAATATGTTCAAATAAACTATCTCGGATAATAATTAGATTGGGGAATTCACCCTTACAATGAACGTTCTTTTGATCGATGGTACGTTTAACCTCATGTATAATAACCATAGTATGTTATTAAATTATACCAGAACCAGAACCATATTCAGATTTATAATATCATACATGATTCATTTATGACATTATACTACCCATTTAATAATTATTTCCAGGTTAAATTAACATTTCGGGTAATAATCAGTTTCGTTATCATACATTTTTTAACTTTATATTCTTGATCGAATAATTTAGATCATAAATTAAATAATTCTAGAATATAAAACATGATTTTAATATAATATATATTTAGAATATATATATATATGTATGTATAATAGATATATATATGAAATGAAAAACACTGTTTATGGAGATGTTAGGTCATACATACACGTAAGCATTGTTTCCATTTTCATATCATATTGAACGGAAGTAAGTGAATAAGTAATATGTAATTACATATATATATATATATCTCAAGTAGAATTATTATGGCCTATATTACATACTTATTAAAATTATATAATTTTTTAATCATCGTTGAATGGTGAACCAAGAAATGAAGCTCATCACGTTATAGAGATGGTAAGTTGTACGTACACACAAGCAATGATATCATTTTCATTAATGATTAATAGTGGTGGAATTGGAGGGTATATTAATAGTAAAGAGAAATTATCTTGTTAATTTCATTATTTATATACATATTACTCATTATAATATCCATCCAAAAAACATAGTGTTGAATAACAAATTACCCCACGACGTGGAGACGGTAAGTCGTACATACAGACGTATAATGAAATTAAAATTTATAAGATGGATAGAATAATGAGTATGGTTCTACCATATTTATAACTACATCAATGAATTATAATTTATTTTTGTAATTATTTTTTTATGGAAATAACAATTAAAGGTAATATGGATGAAGAAAAGAACATTGAAGGAGATGATAAAATAATTTTCTCTTATTTGGGCGTTTCCTTTTGATGTGAATGAAAGTGCTCCTTATGATGGATTTATGATCAAGGTAAGGACTATACATTGAATTTAAGGATGTTTGGAGATGATTTGTGAATGTTTCGGCTGATCCAAATGGATTTTGAGGTGTGATTTTGAGAGAAGGGGAAATACCCTTTTATAAGAGAGGTGAGGGTCACTTTACGAAAAATTGGAAATATTATTTTATTGTAAAATTATTTTCAGTTTCTAATATATCAAAAATTATTTATTTTGAAGTTAAGGTGGGTATGGGTTGAAATCCTCTTAGAGAATAGGTTTTAGAAAAATTTATGTGATTATATTAACTCTATCTTTGAGATTTAACACTTAGTTAAATAGTTTACTTTTACCATATACTCTTCAATATTTATAATAAATGGTTAATAAACATACTATAAAATTCAAAGATAACCCCAATTGGTTAGATAATAATATATATAAACAAATATAATTACAATGGTTGAACCATATATTTTAAGAAATATTATATAAATTAATAATATAGTATTGGTTTAAAAAACTAATTTATGTCAATTTTGACACTATTTGTTATTTTGTATTTGTTAAAGTCATAAAAACTTTTTCACATTAAAATATTTATTTAATCTACCCTAACATGTCATATTAACCTCCAAAATTCTTTGATGTAATCAAAAGCCTCAATTTAAATTTCTTTTTACATTTATAATATCAATAATGTTAATCATTCATTGATAAAGAAATTATTGCATCATCATTGTGTCATACCTAAATTTAATTATTTAAACTCTAAAAAATTATAAATAAAATACCGTTATGTAGTAAATATTTTTATATTTATAATGATTATTTATAGTCGAATTTATCTTATGTATAACCCTATATTAAAAATGGTTTAGTTATTATACTTTTAATTTAAAAATTTAACTATTCTTTAAATAAAATAATAAAAAATTTATTAATCTAATCCAAGTGAATCAAAAGGACCATATTTTATTTCTATGGTTGTTTTTGGAATAAATACACATATTCAATAGAATTAGGGTATGTGTTAGGTTAATTATAATATCATTTTTACCTTTAATTAAACTAATTACTTTTAACCGTGTAAAATAAAAGTCAAAAGTTACTATTCTTCAAAAAAAATTCATCTTATTGAACCATATTTTACATACTGATTTCAACCGTGTCTCTTAGATTTTATAAATTCAATTTATAGAAGCGGTAAAACATTGTTTTATACAAATTAGAAAATGTGCCTAGAAGGTGGGTAAATGATGTTAAAAATTTCAATAAAATTTTATACATCTAATTTTATAATATCATGACTCTAATGAATTAAATTGAAATTAAATAAGTATTATTTATCTATTTTGAATAAAAATAAATTAAAATAAAATAATTAATTATTTAAATAAAAATTCGATTTTAAACAATAACGTAGTGTTTTTCACTATTCATAAAAAATTTAATGTATTTGGAAAGATACAAAAATTTCACCGTAACATGACTTTGATATTAAACATTCAAAAATAAATTATATTTTATTAAATTAAATTCATAATAGTTGACTTAATTAATTTAAAATTAATTCCCATTATCAAAACCAAAAAGTAGTTTCAAAAAATAAAAACTATCAAAACATTAATATATGTTTATGTCAAATTTATATGTGAAATTACTTATAATGACCTAAAAGGTATTTAATGGTAAAAATATAATCTGATTATACTTCCAAACCATTAAAATGCATAATTAAATAGTAAAAATAATTTTGATTAAAAAAGATGATTTCAATTAAAATTTAATATTTTTCACTATTCATAAAAATTTAAATGTAATTAGAAATGTGCCAAAAATTTATCCAAAATTAATTTTTAAGTCTCAAATCTAAATAAAATATTAATTTCATTAAATTTAATATATATAAGTGTCAAATATTTGTTTTAAAAAGGGTTCGCAATTAAAAGGTAGTAAAATTGCTTTTTTTAAAATACATCTTTCATCTGAAAAAAATGAATTTGTTCATATATTATGTCTAAGAAACACATAATATTGATTCTAAAATTATATAATGTATATATAATTCAATATTCATTTAATACTGTTCATAACAACTTTTTGATTGGCTAGTTTGGTAAGTCGGGGTGCGCTTGAACTCGGTGTTGTGTGTAGCATAAGTTATTGATTTAATTTGAATAGAAAACTTACTATGAAATATGGAGGTGTTACATTGAAGAATAGACAAGACCCACAAATATAACGGAGATCCATACTTTTCTTTGTTAATATGTTATACCGAAGGATTGTTAAAAATTTTGCATCGTTATCTAGCCGAATGACTAACTTAACTCAAAATGTTGTTATGTTAATTTGGGAAAAAGAATGCGATGATTGTTTTCAGGAATTTAAAAGAAGATTGGTGAATGCTTTTGTCTTGGAACTTCCTTCTAGAGATGGTGAATTTGTTATCTATAACGATTCTCTGTTTAAAATACATGGTTGTGTCCTAAGGCAGAATGATCAGATAATTTCTTATGCATCACGTCAGTTGAAACCTAATGAGTTAAATTACCCTACACATGATTTGAAATTAGCTACTGTTTCTTTTTCAATAAAAATTAAGAGCATAATATGCATGGAGTAAAATGTGAAATATATACTTAACAGAAAAGTATTTAGTATATATTTACTCATAAATAATTGAACATTAGATAGAGGAGATGGCTGGAATTTATCATGGATTATGATTGTACAATTCATACAATCCAGGAAAGGCAAATAAAGTGGATGATGATTTGAGTCAAAAAAGTAATGCTTCATTAACCATGTTACATTTTTTACAAGATTTTTTGAATAAATATTTTTTGATCTTTGGCATAGAAGTTGTTGGTTTAATAAATTCCACTATTTTTTTCATGTGTTAGTGAAATAATCTATATTAGAAAGAAATAAGAAAGCACAGAAGGAAGTCTATGAGTTGTTTAAAAGGTAAAGTTGGTTTATAAGGGTGTGTTTCACGATCTTAACACTGATAATGATTGTATTTTGAGATTTGGGAAGATATAATGTGTACCTTGTGATTCAGAGTTGAATAATGAGATGTTATATGAAGCTCATAGTTATCCGTTTTCAGTTCATCCAACCAGTAGTAAGATGTACAGTGATCTTCGTAAGTATTACTGGTCGGATGGAATTAAAAAAGATATTTCTGACATTACAGTGACGTTTTTGACCTGTAAAGAGGTTAATGTACAGTGGAAGTTACCAAAAGGGAAGATTCACTATTTACCGGTTCTAGAGTGGAAATGGGAATATATATCCACAGACTTCATTGTGGGATTACTAAAGACATATTATGGTAACAATGAAGTCTGTATTATTGTTGACTGACTGGATAAATCTACTCATTTTCTTCATATTTGAGATACTCTATCTCTAGGTCATCTTTCATAGTTGTATGTCAAAGAGATAGTCAGGTTACATTGAGTTACAATCTCCATTTTATCTGATTGTGGTGTGAGGTTCACTTCTAACATTTGGAAAGGCCTTCAAAATTCGATGGGTACTAAATTTAATATTAGTACAACTTTTCATCCACAATCAAATGGGTAGTCAGAATAGATATTTGAGTCATTAGAAGATTGGCTACGAGCTTGCTCAATGGATTACCAGGAAAGTTGGGACCAACATCTTTCTTTGGTTGAATTTTTTTTTAATAACAATTTTCATTCCAGTATACATATGGCACCATTTGAAGCATTATATTCAAATCAGTGTCGAAATATAGCTTTTTGGGATGAAGTAGGTGAAAGGATGTTGATGGGAAAAAAATTGGTAGAATAGATAACAGAAAAAGTTTAATTGATTTAGATGCACATGAGAATAGTTCAGAGCAGGCAGAAAAGGTGTGCGGATAACAGACACAAGGATCATTCATTCGAGGTAGGTGACTATGTCTTTCTCAAATTTTCTATATGGAAAAGTGTGATGCGTTTTGGTATGAAGGGAAAGATGAGTCCGAAGTTAGTTTGATCATATGAAATATTTCATAAAGTTCGAATAGATGGATATAGAGTGGCTTTAACTCCATGTTTATCCCAGGTACACAATGTTTTTCATGTTTCAATGTTGAGATTGTATATTCATGATCCATATCATGTTTTGAGTCTAGAGGTAGTTCTATTGGAAGATAATATTTCTTTTGATGAACAACCAGTCCAGATTCTTGGCTGCAGAGATCCACGGTTACTGAAAATGGTAATCCATTAGGTAAAACTTTTTTTGATAAACTATATTGTTGAAGAGGCAATGTGGGAATCTGAAAATTCTATGTGGGAGAAATACCCTTACTTATTTGATAAGGGAATTGAATTCTGGGGAAAAAATTCTTAAAAGGAGGAAGGATGAAACCTCTAAGATAACCCAGACCCTCACGGTCCATCCCTTTGCCAATTTCAGGATCCTAAGGGTGACGTCTCGGTGGTTGGATGTTAGTTCGGTGTTCGACTGATCAGTGCCCCTGATCGGTGCAACGGATCAGCACCCTCGATCAGTGCAACCGATCGGCGCCCCCAATTGGCGTGAACGATCAGTGTCCCCCAGCCTTGTCTGGTTTCTCATCTGCATATTTTTCCCGTAACGCCATTTTTAGGCCTTTTAACCATTTTTGGGAGTGGTTCAAGGCCGTTTTTAATCCCTTAATCAATGTTTAATCTTCTAAGGGTGGGGCAACCCTCAAAGGACCTAGTTGTGTGTCCACATATCGTTCCCCTCCATTTATATAAAATCATTTAAAATCACACATGTTACCACCTTATCCCAATGGTAGTTATTAAATAAAAATTAATTCAATCGTGTGTTACCACCCAACCGCGTGGTGAAACCACGATATGACTTTAACGCCACTCAGTTCCCCATATCCCATAACAAAGAGATCTTATGTATATATCGCATGGGAATTTATTCTTCTTCTTCTTTTTGGTCGGGCATTTGGAGTCTCCCTTTTTGAGGCAAGGGGTCCACCTGTACCGAATATTTTTTTCTCACCCTTGGAGTCCCCGACATTCCTACCCAGTAAGTCACACATCCCCAGTTATTGGCACGTGGAGAAGAAGTTAGATCCTTGGTCAACCAATTAGGGTTTTTCCTTAGTCTCTCCTTACCGTGTATTATATAGGGAGTGTATTTTTTTGTTTCGGTGGGTATTTATGAAACCAAAAATAATAAAGATAATGAACACACCTTTAAAGAATGAAGGGGGTGTGATAAATGTTATTATCTTTTAGGTTGATATGTGTTGTGAACTTTATGGGGTTGTGATCACCGAAAATTATGGTCGTTGGTGGTCTTTCCTTGCATCTTAATAAATCCTTGTATTTGGTGATGACTAAATTACTGTAACATGGATATTGTTTAGTTACATAAACTCAGTTGGTTTCAATAGATGTTCAGAAAAACAAGAAACCCTGTGTGATCACCCCGGTTAACTAAAGAATGAAGAACCTAATGAATAATGTGCATGGACCTGGAAGTTTCCCACTCTGTTATGGTAGTAGGTGTGTTGTTCTTTTTGATGCTTCAGGTTTGATGTGGGTGAGGATGGGATCCTATGCAGTGGAACTATAGTGTATAATTCACATAAATGGGTTTGATTGAACACGAAAGAAGAATTATTTAAATGAGGTGTTGGTTATGGGAATGAGTTGTGACTTGGCCATGAGTGTTGTGGTTCTTTTATGATTGAATAGTAACAAGAATGTTTGTTCTTGTATTGGCTTTAGAAACCCTAGTTTGTGATGAGTTCTTGTTACCTATACAAATATTTGTAGCTTTTATTTTTTTATTCGTGCCCAACAAAAGTTGAGCAATTTAGTGACGAACACCCCCATTTCATGGGGGAGGGTGTTTTTCATAACACTGTTGTGAGTGGCTAGTTATTAGCTCCGTTTTGCTCCCTTACCTGAATAGACCAAGACTCTTTGAGCAGGCTGTGATGGCCTGAAGTCCATTATTATCAAAAGAATCTTCGGGCATGGGAGTTTTAGTGGTTGGACCAGGTGTTTGTTGGCAGGTTGTTTCCCAAGTGTCATCGGTATGAGGTCTATGTGTCTTCGGGCGAGGCAATAATTGTTCTGACCCAGGTGTCTGCGGGTGGGATGGCGGTTATGGCCCAGGTGTGTGCGGTCAGGGTTCTGTTGTGGGACTACGGTGAGAATGGCGGGATTGGTTCAATGCGTAGGATGTCTTCAATAACCAATGGAAAAGTGGCACAGGGTACCCAAACATCGATGTTCTATTACTATACATTACTTGAATTGCGTTATTTGGGGAGTGTTCCTTAGTGAGGCTTGATTGGATAGTTTTCCTTGCTAGGTGCTCTGGTTTCTCTTTTCTCACAGGGCATTAGAATTCTTCCCCACTTTTTCTCGAGAGCTTTTGGTTTTCCATACTCGGTATACTTGTATGCTCACCCAAAAAATATAAAACTACATTTAGGTTGCCAAGAGGACTTCAGGGATAATGTGAGAATGTACTTTCTCGGACATTGGGGCAGTTGCTGTTGTCATTTTCCTGTTCTTGATACTTTACTTTTTGGATTTCTTGTGACTTGTATCTTTTACTTTTGAGCATGCATATGGGAATGGTTTACTTTGGGATTTACCTTTACCTTCATCTTTTGGTGTTGGTTGGGATTTACTATTTAATCTCCCAATCCTATTAAAATAAAAATGGTAATACATTCCATATTGTTTGTGATTTTATACCCTTGGTGCTAGTCTCCACTCTGGGACCTATTGAAGGCGGTCTTGGGGGTCATTATCTCTCCTTAAACTTAAAGAATGAGGGTATGACAATCTGCTGTCCCTTCCCTCCTTTTGGTGAATACGGATCGTGACAACCTCTAACATAAATAAATAATAGGAAATTTTCATAATTATTAATATTTATGAATTAAATATTTATTTTAATTTAAATTAGATTCTATGATCAATGGTATATCCAAAACACGACAATGAGTTTCTACGAAATCCCATGTTGCACGCAATGCTTTTTCATACTAAAATAATAGAGTATTATAATTTATTTTAAATGGTATTTTAAGTTTAGTCATTGTATGGGATGGAATAAAAAGGCATATCTACATTATAATAATAAATGTTTGTAAAATTATTTTACATTTATCCAATAAAATTTAGAGGCTTAAAATTTTAATGAATACAATTTTAATCATAATCATTCTAATATTCTTTAAAAGATCAACTTACCGGATTTTGATGGAAGAACATTTCTAAATACTGTTATTATCAGTTTTATATGTTCTATTTAAAAAAATATTATTCTTCATTAGAATTTGCACATAAAAATTTAATTTGGAAGAAATTTAGGTATTTTTTTGACAAGGATAATTTTTTATGAATAGTGAAAAATACAGCATTTTAATTCAAAACATCCATTTAATCTAATTTATTTACATGAATATGTTATCTTTTTAATAGGTTTTAAAGGGTAATTTGATTATATTTTTACCATTTAATCCAATTTTGGTCATTGTAAGTAGTACAACTTTTAAATTGAATATAAACAAGTTTCAATATTTTAATAGTTATTATTTCAAAAAAAAAACGATTTTTTGTTTTGACAACCGGAATTATTTTTAATTTAATTTCTACAAATTCAATATTATGAATTTGGAAAAATGGATTCCATTTTTGAAATTAGGAGGTAAAAGGTTTTTAAATATATAACATTCATTTTTAGACATTATGAATAGTAAGTTCAATAAATATTTTATTTACTATGGTTAAAGTGTAAATATGGTTAATAAGGGTATGAAAATAATATTATAATAATATTAAAATACATTAACACGTGTCCTAATCCTATTAGATGAATCATGTCCAACCATAGGCATACTAGAGTCGATTTGGCGTCACCACAGAGCCACTTCTAATTAAAAATGACACTTTATAAAAATTACTTTAATTTTAATGAAAATATAACATAAAAATATATCCCTTAGTAAAAAAATTTATAATTTTTTATATATGTGATATTTTCGACTATAAATAGTCCTTAAAAAGATAAAAATATTTCTTATATCTTGGTATTTTATTTTTAATTTTTAGACATCATGGAAATAAATTTATTTATGAAACAATGATGATGTAATTATTACCTCATTAATGAATGTTTTAAATAAATGAGATTATAAATATTAAAATAAATTTACTTTGAAACATTTTATGCCATCCAAAAATTTTATGGATGATTATAACTTGTTATATTTAAATTAATGAATGTTATTAGAAATAATCAAGTTGCTATATATTTTTTATAAGTCATGATATGTGTAGTTTATAAACTGACATGAATGAGTTTTTAAAATAAATAATATTTAATTAAATGATAAAATTATCCAAAACAAAATGTTAACGTTTTTTTATACCATAAACCTATCTAAAACCCATTGTATGAGAGTATTGATAACAATAATAATATTATATTCTAATTAAATTAGTTAGGGAAATTTTTATATTGGCATTATGTTTGTAATAAAATAATATTTGCTAACATTCATACAGAGCCCCTCCTTCCCCTTATAAAAATTCATCACATACAACCCGTATTCACACCTATAAATACAAAATTACTCAACCAAAATCTACACAAATAAGTTTTAAAAATATCTCTATTCTACATATAAGCATAATCATAGTCATAAGGAACTTCAATAAATCCTTTTGTTTCAATGTAATGGGAGTTACCCAATTTAAAGGTATCTTCTCTGAAGATCTTTTATTTTATTTTCCTTATCTACCCACCTAAAATCTTTTATTCCATTTTTATATAACAACACTAGTATCTTCAGTATAATAGGATGATTTTTGTAGAAGCATTCATTTAACATTTCTAGACACATCCACTTAATGGATACGAACATACTCTTTTTGTGGATGGAGAACTACTGCCTCACAAAATGATGATTGTTCAATTATCTCTTACCAACACTCATGGTGTCCATTATGATGGATCTATATTTATATGTGATATATATAATATTTATATAGTATCTATTCTTTGGTATTTTTAATTTATATCATAACTTTATGGTTTCTATAATGGTTAAATACGATAATTTCATTTGAGGAAGTGCAGACTACCACCCCCACAAGATGATATGACTCGTTCATGCCCTACGTTAAACCTATAAAGAATGCAGTAACAAAAATTATATATGATATTATACTATAATTATAATATACTTATGTATCATTATGTTTTTATTTCATTAAATAAAAAATAAAAATTAATGTATCATTCATTATTACGTACGACTTACCGTCTCCATGAACAGTGCTTCTCATTTTTTATCTCCAAATGCAATGTAAAGTTATAAATAAATAAATATACTTTAAATATATGATATATATGATATTGAATTCATGAATATAATTTTGTAGATAATGTAATTTTTACCACATGGACAACTTGTAATTATAAGAAGTTCATTTTTGACTCAAGTAACAAATTTTGACAAAACGATTGTTATTAAATTAAATGATTAAGTAATGTTTATAATGTGGTAATATGTAATATAAAATGAATAATAAACATGAAAAATTTTCTCATGAAAATATAAATTAACATTAGTTTATTATTCATGAGTATAAATAATGAACAAGTAATGTCAGACAAGAGGTAAGGGATTTCATCTCAATCTCATTTCCTTGAGGCGTAATTTGATTTACACATGACATTATTTTATATAGTGTATAAAAATCATTTTAATTTTCATTTCATTAAAATGGAATCATTTCACTACAAATCATTTTATTAAATGAAAAATGTAATGTTTTTTTACTATACGCGGTGACAACAACCTTTCCGTCGCCACAAACATTATTTGATATTTTGAAACCTTTACAAGACTATATGTTATTAAGAGGAAAATAAATACCATATACCATTTTTATGTATTTTGGTATTGAAAATTGTTTTGAAAAATAATTGTTTATTTTGATACATTGAAATGATATATTTTGATTGAAATTTTGAAATGTTTTCTTTCCATTATGTTTGTTTAATGTGTTTTGAATATGTTATGGTTCTTGGATATTGTTTATGTATACTGGTGGTTCTGTGATAAACCAAGGGTGGGTGAGCCTGAGATATCTCTCAAATGCATTGGGTAACATGAATGAGGGAAAATTTAATATTTATCATAATATATTTTGGGATTATACTGTGATGGGTGTTTCCAAATGTGACGCCCTACATATCTGTGAAAGATACAACATAAGTATGTTATGGATTCCACAATTTACCTTAATGATTTGTTATTACTATGTGATATTCATAAATAATATCATTTCATGAGGTATGTAAAATATCTATTTTTTTATGTAATGATATACTAATGTTTTCATTATTTATTTTATAACCCTTACTGATATGTTTATTCTAATACCCTGTTTTTTAAATTTTTTCCACAAGATATAAGGCAGGGTAAGAGAAAGGATGAATTTAGGTAGATTTATATCAAGAAAATAATTATTGTTTTATTTTAAGAGTGATTGTTTTATGAAAAAATAGATACTGAGTAGAAATGTCTACTTTGTTGTGAATGAGATGTAACTTAATAGTTATGGCCAAGTTCTATAAAACACTAATCCAAAAGACCCTCAATGTTAATTCATGATTTAACTCAAGAGTATGTAATGTTTTAAGGATGGGGCCATATAATATCTTCAACCAGAATTATGTATTATAGTGTATCATTATTAAACTAGTAAATTTTATAAATTGTAATATTCTCATATTCATTTTTTCATATTTCATTTTATAGAGTGCTTATCCACCATCTTCTTATATTTATTTTCTTTAGATTCATCAAACATGGATATTTATTTCTCTATCATTATCTAACAGGATATTATTACATCATATTATGAGATGGTTTGGAAAAATAGTTTCTTATGAAGATTTGTTTAATACTATTAATGAAAAAAACAATGTAACTCATTATATTATGTACATAATATACATGTGAGAAAAAAATTATTCAATAAAATTACATTAATTTATTTATAGGTTGAGGTTGAGATTCTATCCCCACACATACTGTTTTGAATCAATTATAACTATTGATACACACACCCTCTGAGAAGATAAATTCACATGAATTTGTTTCCCTATTATTACATCCCAAATCATGATATATAATATCTTATGAAATTATCCATTTATCTGCTACGGATAGATTAATAGTAGATTAAATTATGGAGGATTATAATGAATTAATTTGTATAACATTTTAACACAATTGTGTGGATACGAGATAGATCAACATGAGAAATTTTATATTATCTGTAGTTAAATGTATTAATATGAAAACTATAAAACCATTAACATACTAAAAAAATAATGATATTATCATATAAATAGACATATCCTTAATGTCATTCATAAAGGTACGTTCCATAAACCATGTCTTAAAAAGTATAGTTTTCATGGTATTTAAATCAAATTATATAATACCAAATTAAACACCAATAATCTAGTAGCATGGAGTCTATGGTTATTTTAATACATTATTAATAGATAATATTTATCACACACTAATTAAATGAATAATTATGTAGTCATAAGATACTAGATACAAACTTGAATATCACAATACATTGGAAAACATAAAATCTAAAATATAATTTTAATTTAGTAAATCATTATTTCCTCATGAATTTCGATTCATAAAATTCTTAAAGATAATAATTACATAATTGGTAATTTAAAGAAAATAAATGGATCATCATATATTCTTTGTTAGGGAATGTGTATAGTGGATACAATTATAGGATAATTTAAAAATGAATAATGTGTATGAGATAAAAAATTGGAAAAATTTCAATGTAAAATATAATATAAAATGGTAATAAATAAATGGATAATAAAAAACTGACTATTAATGTAGATAAAAATATCTTGTTTCATAATGATAGAAAGTAAAATGATGAGAATGAGAATTACACAATTGAGGCCTTATTCCAATACTATATATGTAAAGAGAAAAGACGTATTCCAAATAATGAAACTAGATTTTTTTATATAAAACCAACCGATGCATATGGGGGCTATAATAGGCCTTTCCAGTTATTTAATAAGTCTAACTCATTCATCATATTAATGTACTGTAACAAAATAATTTAAAACATTTGTATTAGAAAGCTATCCTATGTTATGTTAGTATTTTTCTCGATTTTTTTAACATAATCATAATCCATTCAGAGTATTATGAATAATGATTTACAAGGAGTATAAACCAACTGAATTAAAATATTTCATAATTAATGTTAAAACAATTTAAAATACATTCAAAATAATGGTGGAATAATTTTTATAGAAAATGCCATTTTATTTTCCAATCAATCATTTTAATATATATAAAATTTCGAAAAAACCATGAATTTTTTATTTAAATATCATCATGATTTAATATTATGGAACATTCATATAATTTAGTAGAAAAGAATGAGGTAATTTCGTTTCATTCCATTTAATTAAAATAAAAAGGATTATTTTAACATTTATATTAAAACGTAAAATATCACCACATTTAAGTAAAGACGAACACATTCATTTGAAATAAATTATTGAAAATTAAAAATGGGGGAAACTAACACTAAAAAAATTATAATAAGAAATTAATTCTAAAAAAAGTTTAAGGAAAATATTAACATGGAAAAAATGAAACCAACATAATCAGAAAAATATTGATTAACTGGAAAAAAAAATTAATCTATAGTATTATTTCTTATAATTTGAACTTGAAAGTTTTAATTATTAATTTCATAAATAAAATATTATAATAGAAATAGTTGGAAAAATATTTAAATTCCATATAATTACCAAAAAATACTCAAACAAAAATAATCCTTAATAATGACAAGATTGTGAAATAAATCCTTACCCCATGTTTGAATTTCATTGTATATAATTTTAACCTCTAGTAAAAATATTAAATTTATTATAATAATATTAAATACCCTTATACATTATTATAATATCCTATATTTTCCACATATAATATTTTAACTAAATTTTAGTAATTATTTTTTTTAAAATTATTGTTTTTTAATGTTAACAATAATAGATATCATGTATGTTTTAGTTAGGTAGTTTTAGTCAGTACATATTTATCATGGTATCATCATATATGGGATTCTAATTAGGATATAAATTTAACAAATATTCATTATATTCATATTTTAAATTAAAAAATCATGTTATAGATAGGTAATTTATTTAAATCATTCATGGAGATGGTAGGTTGTACATATATTGGAACATTCATTACAATTTTAAATAGATTGAATGAAATAGAATTCAATAATAATTCATCTTTTTGGATTAATAATTATATAAAATATATCATATATCATTATTCATTAAACTCAAACTTATTTCCATCCATATAAAAAACGAAAAACGTATCATGTCACTTCATGGAGGTGGTAGTCCACATATATACATGGCATATGTTATCATTTTTCAAATGATTTTATGGTAATATGTTAGATTTAGATATTATAATTACATAATAATTATTACTTAATAAGTATTTTAGATTAGCATTAAATTAATCATTATAACCATCTATGAATGATGATGATGGAAAAATAATTGTATCACCACATGGTTGCAGTAATCCACATATACTAACGACTAATACATTGAGTTCATGTTTGATAGAGAAAGAGGTAGATAAATATAATGACATGAAAATCATATTATATGGTATAAAATTGAGTTTTTTATTTTATTTCTAAAAAAATCATTTTTTTAAATAATATGTAAAAGAAATAAAGATTTTGGTAAAGATGATTACCTTGTTTTATAGAATCCTCTTATGGGTCACTACTTAAGGATTCAATATTTGGTGTTTTTGAATAAATAAAAAACCACTAGAACATTGAGAATGATTTTAAAGAGAGTTTTTGAATGGTTTTTGGTAAGATAAATAGCTTAATATCTTTAAATATGTGATTGGAGTAGGATACATCTTATAGTTGAGGTGAGAGGATCATTTGTACATTTTCAATGAATAAAAAAATTATGAATTCGATTTCGTGAAAAATTGTCTCTAAAACAACTATTATTTTAAAGTTATATGATTATATTTTTTCTATATAACTAAATAGTTTTAATATTTATTTAATTTTACTTGTATATTTTTAACCCATTCCATCAATATGTTTATATTTATCTTGGACAACAACATTTTCTATTCTTAAATAGTTATAATTTTTACATTTAGGAATAAATTATCACATATATAGATAGTGGATGATATTTAGACTTTTTATAATCATAATATTCATATATCATGTTCATTATTCTTTTTAAATATTTTAATATATTATTATTTTTTTATAAAATATCATTAACGTCAATTTTGAAAATATAGATTTATTTTTAATTTAAATACGCTCTAATTGTATTGGTACTATAATATACATTATTAACACAAATTTAATTTGTGTTTTAATATTTTAAATTCACAAGGAATAATAAATCAGACCAAAAATATTGCTTTTATATTTTTTTAAATATTTTCATGATATTTTAACATCTTGTATTTTTGATGTGTCAACCTCATGTAATCTTGTATTGTAATTTTTTCATCAATAATAATTAATAATAATTTATTATTATTTAAGTAAATATTTCATATTTAAAATACATAATTATAGCTTAAATGATCCAATTTGTTTACTTATGTTAAAATTTAAATGATATGTGAGTCCAGAGAGGGACATTTTGAAATTATCCTTACATAAAATTTTATCAATTTCATTAAAATATTGAATGGGTGATAAAACTAAATATATTATAATTTTGTATGGATATGTTTATATTTATCACATAAAAAATTAATCAATGATTTTGGATTATTTTGAGACCTTGTTACATTATTTGAACCCTGGTTTACACATTTTACCCATACATAGGTGAAAAAATATATATAATTGGGACTATTTATAATAACCTAACATAAAAGAGAACTATTTTCAAAATTTAAACATCATGATTACAAATAAGGTATCTATTTTTCATGATTTAATTCCAATTTCAATATAAAATTAATTTTAATAGAAATAAATAAAAGAAAATGAGAAATAGTTTTTAAAATAGTTTGTTATTTAGAATAAAAAATTATATAATATCAAAACAATGAAAATTTTAGGGATTATTTATAATATAATAAATTAAATAAATTTTTTGTAACCCTATGAAAATCATAACATAATTTGAGTTTTAAATATAAATAAACGAAATGACCATATTGAAAAAATCGTTATTTTAATTCATTGAATGAAAAATAATTGCCTCATAAAAAATACATAAATTCCACACTATATTAATTGTGATGTGATGATTTGTGTACTAAAATAAATTTAGGAATGATAAATTTATATATTTTTTGAATTTTTTTAGTGAAATTCATTAAAAAAACATGTGTATTTAGTTATTGTTTCTCTAAATATAAAATACGACTATAATATAAGCTCATGTGTTATATATCATAACGAGTTAAATTATAAAATTCATATCTTTGTCCTTGGTTTTATATCATGTAAATAATTAATGATGAATGTATAACTTATTATTGAAACCATTACCCATAAGTGTATGAAAATAGGAAAAAAATCACCATTGATTTTATTATAAGACACCATTAAATTTCTAAATACCATAATTATTTTGGTTATAGTTGACTTATCTAAGTCATTACTTTTTAAATATAGCAGTGATTATTTCTATCACGTTTATATTTATAGGGTATACATAATAAAAGTTGTACAGTTATATGATGTACCACAATCTACCTATTTGATCTAACCCAGGGTTTACCTGATGGTTATGGAGATGTATTCAATGATATTTATAACAAGAGTTTAGTCCCAATACTACCTATTACCCATATATTTATGGTCAGTTTGAGAGGAAAATCTAGATAATCAAATAAATTCATAGATAAATTAAAATATAATTCTATGGAAGTAGGGTTTAAAGAATCCTGATATTATATTTCCCATTTAACAATCATTTTTTCGTATCATTCAGATGAAACCATACGTAGATCTGTATGGGAATAGATACAAGTATCTAGCATGTTAGGAATAAGTTGGGGAAGGGGATTTGGTAATCTGAGATCATGTTCATTAGATAAAGAATTTGTTTCATGTAATTTAGAAAATCCTGATCATGGGAATATATTCATATGTGGTTTCTGATAATTACCATTTATAAGAACTAGATTTGATGTTAATGAAAAGTAATTCAACTATATATCTCCATGGAAGTGTGTTAAATTATATAAGATTAAAAATAATCCATACACTATGATTATTGGTCCCTTATATATCATTATTTTTGTCTTTGTAATAGATTTTCTCTTGAATATCACTATATAAATCTCTTTAGTAAATGATCTATTACATGTATGACTTTTGAGAAAGTAAATTCCAGAGCCATCACATTTAAAAACATAAAATTTCATTCCGTTAGAGTATGAACTCTCATTTGAGGAATAATAAATTGTGGCCCTAGATCATATAGAAATAGTTATTTGAAGTACTGATATCATCTAGAAACAATTTCTATGATGCAGTCCAACATTGAGGTGGTTATAAGGGAACATGATAATGTGATAGGGGAAATTTAATTTCAATTGTTTTTATCAATTTAATAATATATTTAATAAGAAACTATTTCAATCAGTTATAATTTAATGATACAAGTTTGTGTAAAATGATCCTCGTTTAATAAGTACTATATTTTATATATTTCTCTACAATAAAACATTATTCCCAAAATAAACAACAACAATTTTTCATAATATACCAATTCAACAATGTATGATAGTCATTGAATTAGTAGTTACAAATAGTTATAACCAATATATAGAATAATGGTCCATTTTAATACTTCTTAAAAAAGTAATTCTTTGAAATTTATAAATTATATTTTTATTTTTAAAATATAATTCATACAATGATTATTTTTATGTTGTTAAGAAATATGAGGCCACAAACAAGTTGAATGGAGGTTCCATTGATAGAATAAGAAATTACTTAAGTTTCAAGTATGATTATATACATAAATTCTATAGATATCCAGGGTTGTCATAGATAGTTATTATATCATTTTACATTAATATTAATCTCATACAAAAAATAAATGGGCAAGGAGCACAATATTTTAATATATTTTTCAACTTGGATGAAAATATTCTTACTTGGTGAAATATCATCAATGTTTAACACAAATATCTTATCCTTTAGTACTTCTACATAAATTTATTATTCATAATCTGTGAAAAGGAGTCATAATTACGTGGTTAGTAGAGATTATTAGTATGGGTAGACAACGGAGATGTGTTATCAGAAACATGAACATAATTGTATGATAATATGACCATGACATTATAAGACAATACCTGATATATCAATGATAATAAACAAGAATCATGGTATAAATATTTCAATTGCAAAATATATGAATCATAAGGGTGATAAATCATCAGTAATTAATCATGATCCATAATATGATGTAATATGTGTGTGTAAAAATCATACATTTATAAAACATTTCATGTGACAAGTTAAACTACCAAGACTATCAAAATATTGGATTGGGATACACAAGTTTCCCATATAAAATAAGGAAACACCTTGATAACATAGTGGATGAGAACAAAAATGTTTCCCATGGTGGAGAAATCCGATTTTTATTTCTTTCATCATTATCTAAAAAGATATAAATAATTACTCAATGTATTTTATGGATATATAGTTTTCACCCATATCATAATGAAAATATACATACATGTGCCATAAAAAATTCATCTTATCAAGACCCTAAAAAAGACATGTTTCCTATAAGCATCATATCAAAACACATGAGATTAAATGGGTTTCATAAACATTTATCATTATAATAATATTTGAAAAAGATATATGTTTCATTATCATTTTATCCTATAATAACAAGTAAATGGAAGTGGGTTTTATAGGAATTTATCATGGTATAACCTTTTAAAGGGAAACTGGTTTCATAAACATCAATTCATCAAAATATATAATATTTAGGGAAATAATTTAAATTGTATAAATGGATCATATCATTAATATCAGTAAAATATAATCAATAATTACATATTATATGGAATATCATTTTTAAAGATCATTTTAGAAGATAACATTTCATTAAAAATCCCTTTTTAAAACATATATTAATTTCTAAACATTTTCCTGAAAAAACCATCAAAAATTAAAAAGGATTCGATAAAAATAATTAAAATAATTTCTGGAGGAAAATATACTTTACACTTTGAGAAACTATTTTTATAAATTAAAATAATTTGAAGACATTTTTCTATGTTAATGACCATGAAAACATAAAAATAACCTTGAAATCTTTTCAAAAACATTTTCCATGAAAATATATTAAATAAATATTATTTTTATAGAAACTTTTCTTCATTAACAATAATTTTAGAACATAAAATATAATCATTTATATCATTTAAATAATTTTCTTTGAAAACATCCTACTAAAAACATATAAATAGTGATTTCATAATCATTTAAAATATATTTTTATCATAATACCATGTATAAAAACATTTTTTTTGAAAATAATTTAAAAATTAATTTTTTTTGAATATTAAGGGAAATTTATTTGAAAAAAATTAACCTTTTAAACATACATATTTTTAATCAATTAAATGACAGTGTGGATGGGGTGTATGTTTGTACATCTAAAACATTCCTTTTTAACATTAAATTTTTAGAAAAATTTTTATTGGAAAACAATAAGATGATTTCATTTATTACTATTTTTAAATGTAACAAATTTTTAAAAATTTCCTTAAAAAATCATATGATATTATTTAAATATTATAATGACATTTTTATAAAACAGAGATCATAATGAACAAACATTTTCAACAGAAAAGAAAAATGAAATTGTATTCTCATAAAAAAACTTAATTATATTAAATAAAAAATAGTTGAAAAATGATACCATTAATTTTATATGACATTAATAACTGGTGGTTAATAATCTTAATTATTTTTCTTATGATATTTGAAAAAATAATTCATCAACAGAAGCATCATCATAAAAAATCAGGATAAATGTTGATATTGTATCAATAAAACATTACTACTTAGGTGAATCTAAATCATAATAAAATGGAAATAATTACCTTACATGAAGATTAGAATATCACTAAAATAATTATATTCCTGATATAATATGTCATAGATAGTTTAGACACCTCATAGAAAAATATAGATACATAACATGATATGTGTCTTAAATAAGGCATATCGAGGAGAAATTACATTACCATTTTGGTATGTTGTGAATCATAATCATCATGAAATAAAGATAATAAAATGGATATTTAATTTTCTACTAATTTGTATAATAATAATATAATTATTAAATAGAAATTATAAAAACTATATATAATTAATAGGTGGTGAACATGATTGTGTCTCAAGGAAAATAAAATTGATATGGGAAAACCCCTAACATAATTATAGAAAGAATTCAAAAAAAAAATTGAAAACAATAAAATAATAAATATAATTTTATTATAAATATTTCAAATTACCATATTATTATATCTAATAGAAAATATTATTTTTTTATGACTTTAAATAACTCATTTATACACCACTCTATGTTAATGTTACATATTGCATATATAAACTCTGGTTTTTGTATATTCTTTAGTTTTATTACATAGATCATGATTTAATTATTTATAGAACATAGAAAAATGATTTAAATATCATATATATTAATAATATATGTTATCAAAAAAATACATAAAAAATATAAATATAAAATGGAATATACCGTTAATGGAGACTGTAGACCGTAAGTTCTCTTGAACAATGTTTCTGTTTTGTTATTGTATTGAACGAAAGAATGTAAATGAAATATATGTATATATATAAAACAATTATTTTCTAATTATTGAGTTAAATATATCATATAATTTCACTAACTCCGCCCATACTTCATTCCCTATAATGTGTGAATAAATCACAATGCTTTGAGGATTCAGTAGTCCATACGTTGAAAAATGATGTAATCATACTTACAAAAAATATAAATCATGAAGGTATCACTCATATAATGAATATTTAATCATAATAAATCATAAATATAATATATATATATATAATTAAAAAAGATATTTCATATCCTAATTTTTAGCCATGGAATGTGTTAAAAGAAAAACAAACAACATCGTTTCGTTGGGTGGTAGTTCATCAAATATAATAATGGTATGTATGTTACCGATTAGATTTAATTTTCTACAATTGTAGGTGGAACCATTATAATTTACCATAAAATTATATTTAGGGAACATATATTATTAAATAGGAATATAATAACTCAAAATATTGGGGTAGATAATGAAAAAAACAATGGAGCTTGAGGAATGAAATTACCTCTTCTTTGGGAAAATATTTTTTCCCAAAAATGATTCCATAGATGTATTTAATCCCAGAGGTAGGATTATAAGATTAAAGGAGTAATTTTTGGATCTTATTCGTGTAAATTTTTAGATATACAAAGGGATTTATATTTGTGAATAAATGGTCTGGGTGAGGTTATTTTTATAGTGCAGTGGGAGTGATATTCATGTAAATTTTCGAAAAGATAATTCCACACATTTTTCCCACGTTAACTAGATTAAATATGTTTAATAATAAATAAAGTTATTATTGGATATAAATATTAAAAGAAAATATATTCTGGATAGGTTTCTAGGTCATTTTGGGCCTTAAGATTTGGGTTTAGTCTTTTGGATAATGTAGTTTTTCTCTAAATTGTTGTGATTATTTTTAATTACATTAAACAATATTTTTGTCCTATATTTTTTTAATAATTTATAAAAAAATAAAGAAATATTATTCCAAATATATGTTCCATTTTTATAAATTTCAATCATATAATAGGAAGAAATTAAATTAAAATTAACCTCGTAGATGGGATGAAAAAACGTGTTTTAATGTAAAAATATACAAAAGTTTTCTATGATTTATTATCAAATTTCATGTAGAATTTTTTTAAATGAACACCGTTGGATAAATATACAAAAAAATACTCTAATTAATCAATATAAAAATTAAAAATTATAATTTATCTTTATAAATAATTTATACTTAAAATAAATATTGAATTAAAATTTAGTGTTTTTCATTATCCTTCAAAAATTTAAAATTTCATAGGAAAATATAATAAATTCATCAACAAAACATTATGATATTAAACTTCCATAAATTATATTTATTTTTTATTATAAAATTTTTAAAATTCTTAAAATAATATTTAAATTGGGTTATCTATTAAATGGAAATGAAATTTCCTTTTAGAAAAATAGAGATTTCTATTCAAGAAATTGGATTTATTCTAATTTTATACCTTTAAAATATATTGGATAAATAAAAACACTATTTTATGAATATATAATCTATAATAATTATTTAAATAATTAATAAAATACGTATTGTTTATTTTATTCTGTTAAAATTGTGTTTGTACAAAGAAAAATAGTTTTCGTAGAAATCTAATTTCATTATTTACAATTATTTCATAAATTCAATTATATAATTTAGTCATGAATAGATTAATTGTATATACATGAGTAAATAATATTTTGACAACTAATTTAATATAATTTTGAAATTCCTTTCCAATAGAATTTTGGTATCTATAATAACACATTAATAATCTTGTTAATTTTATATTGTAAATGGTTAAAAATCGGTATTGTGAGTAACATATTCAGTTTATGTGACTCAATATTGTGTTTAATATAGTGAAAATATTATATTATAGGTACTAAAAATCAATCTTACGATTTTGTGTGGTGAAATATTAACTTAGGGTTGTGTATAACATAAGATAAACATAGAGCTTTTATATGAAATACTATATTCATTGATGAGTGATGAAAAAAATATAAAAAAATTAGATACCTAATATTGTGGTATTACATTATACCACCCTTAAATTTAATTTCCCTCTTGTTATTAATTTTTATTATCAATGATCTAATAAATTAATTTTTTTTCATAGAATCTCACATTTTAAAAAAGAATAATATTAATACAATTAAAAATGGAATGTTTGAAACATAACATTTAGCCAATGTAACATAAAACTAGGTTTCCATATATGAGAACATAGTTGGGAAGTGAGAAAATATTCCTATACGAGGAAACTATCTATAATTTTTATGGAGAGTGATAAATAATATGGTTAACATAAAGTTAAAAATATCAAAAATCTATACTTTTTTTATAATCTACAGAGCCATTTGATTCATCAGAACTGAATGTACTGAGATAAAAATATTCATTTGAATATAATTTTTATTAAATTTCTAGTAACTTTTCAAGTATATATAATTTCTAGAATTAATTATTTTTCATATCTACAATCTCACCTTTTTTTATTCTGTGATCAATTACAAAATTAAATCTTACTCAAGAGAATAAAGGTGAATTTTTAATTCATGAAGAACTAGTAGATCAAGAGATCCCTTAATAGAATGAAATTTCCTTCTATATATCTTTTCATATAGTATAAACTAAATTTATCATAAGTTAAAAAATATGAATAAATAATAATGTGGTGAGATAATACTTTAATATCACAAACATCATCTGAATTTTAATATATTATTTCCAAAAATGGTTAACCTTATAACCCATTCAAAAGATAAAAATTAAAAAAAATTATAACATATTGCCAAAAATCATCTAAACATTGGTACCCCTTAAATTAAAAATTATATCTTTGTTTTCACAGTCAAAAACTTTGATTAGCCTCATAATATTTTCTCTTGAATCATTATAATTATCTAAATTACCATAAATCCTTTTGGAACACATGAATGATTCTTTATTATAAATAAATATTGATATATTTAAAAAATAAATGAAGTTTTTAAATTAATCCATGATGTAATATAACACATTTTAAAAATATGAATAATGAGTTCTAAGATAATTAATACTACATAATTTAATTTATCCATATCAATTATCTCTTTATCCAATATGAACACAATTTTCTCAACATTAGGGAAAAATTATGGGTTACCTTCCATTATTAAAAAAATCACCATCCCATAAAATAAATTTTATAGTTCTTCATAATCATTTAATTAATTTATTGAAAATACATAATGTGAAACATGTATATATTTATTTATTTATTTAACACAGGTCTTGAATTTCTACACATATACTCCTTAGTCATCCAACATTATTCTTAATCCAATACTCAGGTTTCATCATCATAGCCCATAATAAAACATTCCTAGAATATCAAATATGATTTATGTTGTAAGGTTCATCCAACTCAATACCATAATTCATCTTTTATTTAATGTAAATAATATTTGATAAACATCGAATACATTTCACATGTGTTCTTGATCTTTTTATTTTCAGCAGTATAACAAATACTCATAGGAAACCCAAATTATAATGATGGTATTGGAAAATATTAAATAAATTTTGATAAATACGATATTTATATATTTAACAGATTTAACCTTTACACAATTCCATCCAGTTCCATCTATTAACTAGAATAAAAATGCATATAATGGGAAAAAATTATCATAGAAGAAACCCACCACCAAAAATACTATTTTTTTATTAATCCCAAGCAACCCCATACATAACACCAAAAACAGCAAAACAAAAACAAAAACAAAAACAAACGCGGACCCCCCTACGGACGGCGAAAATAATGTAGTCCTAGTGCATCTCCCCTAAATAATTATTAACAGTTCATGAAGAGGATTTTCATTCCCATTTCATATTCTCTAAGAGTTTGAAAACTGGTGGGCATCAAGACTCATTATCATGTACCAGATCCCCATCGAGTCTAGATCTGTACAGTTGTTACCCCATGAATATATCTTCTGGAGCCACATATACATTTAGTATCCAATCATGGATATATTTATAGTTAACAATTATCTCTATTATTTACTAAAATTCAAATACACTTTATTATACATTAACTCAACATTGTACTTATCCTTAAAAGACATCCAAATACATATCTATAAAAATACCTGTAGGGATCTCACTAAATACATATCTTCATAGTTTCTATAGGATGAGTAATCATTTCCATTGATTCTAACTATTACAACATAATCATAACATTCATGCATATTACATCATTTTACATGAATATTAAGTGCATTATAAAAATATATCCCCACGGACAATAATTCTTTTGTGTCATTGGAAACTTACAAAAAAAATTCAACTTCGGTGAAAGATTATTAATATTTTTTTACAAATTTATTCCCCTTTAATACTTCCATAGAAAACATATTTCTATGTACTGGGTAATGTAATCATAAGAAAGGGTGGGATTGGATGTTATATATTGGTAAAAAAGGAAGATATATAAGCTTAAATATGAGCATATGTGTATGAGAATATGATAATGAAATTAAAAGATCATACCCTTTATATAAAATATCATAAATATGTATCATGAATTAGATATTTTATGTTCATAATACATGAATCATATGGGAGATAGATCTTCATAAATCAATCATGAACTATAATAATGTGTTGTATAAGTCTGGAACCATCATACATATAGAATACCATTTCACGTGATAAGGTTAACTTGTTAACTATCAACATAGTGGACCAAAGAACAACTTTTTCCCTAAGTGCATCATGGAACATCTGTATTTTATGTCATTCAATGAAACATATAGACCATTAAAATAAATTATATTAATGGTATCATATGGTCGTATACCTGGAAATGAATTCATACATATGTGTTACAAAAACATTCAACTTGTCATGAACTATAAAAAGAGATGGGGTTCATAAAAATTATCTAGGAACCCCTAAAATGAGATGGTTATCAAAAACATTATGGCACATCAAAACATATAGAAAATATATAGGGTTCATAATAATTTTTTCATTGAATAACCCTTGGAAGGAAGTGTGTTTCATAAGAATTTATCATGGTATAAACCATTACAGAAAATTGGGTTTCCTAATAATAAATCTATAAAAATATAGACAATTGAAATAAATTATTTTAATGGTATCATGTGTTCATATACCCAGTAATGAATAGACTATACCCAAAGGATGTCAACTTTGATTGAGAATGATTTTGAAATATGACATTGAACATAATTTTTATTTGACTATCTTATTTTCAAACATATAAAATATTTAAAATTATTTTCCATGAAAAAAAATTGAAAAAATTTAAAGCAATCATGAAATAATATTTAAAATATTATATGTCAAAAATATAAATTTCATTTTGAAAACCTATTTTTAAAACATAATATCATATGATGAAATTACTCATCTAAAATTACCTCTAAATGATATAATGATTACGGAAAAAAAATTTAAAAACCTTTACCTTGATAACATATAATAGAATCCTTAAATAATGTTAACACCCATAATAATTGAAAATAAATTGATAAATTATAAATTTTCATTGAGATCCCTGAAATAATTTTCATTCAAAACAACATTTTTAACCCAAAAAACCTATGATTTGAAATTCATTTAAAATAATTTTAAAACATAAAAAAAATTTAAAACCATTATTAATTAATTTTTATAATCATAAAATTTATGTAATATTAGGAACTAAATTTTATTTATAAAAAGAATGTTTTAATATTATAAATGAAGCATCGTGGAAATGATAGTCATTATAGAAAGTATGGCTATACATGAAGAACCATCATTTTGCACCATAAATGTTTAGAAAATGGACTTGATTGAAAAATAAAAAGAGCATTCCATTGAAAAATAATTTTTAAAAATGTAATAAAGGGGTAAAATGTTCAACTAAACATCATAGGAAAATTACAAATCATTTTGGAATCATTTTTAGAAAACACAGTTTTTGAAAGAACATATATTTCCATCTAAAAGGATAAATAATGTCATATTTCCATAACAACTATTTATTAATAATATTAAGTAACAAATAGTGGAAAATATGGTATGATTACATCGATATAAGATGAATAAATAATTTTTATGAAATTTTATTGGAGTTATTGAGATATAGATCATAATATCTCATCCATGGAAGCATAATCATAAAAAATATTTGTAAATAATAAGATTATAGAAATAAATCGTTACCACATTAGTAACATTTATCAAAAATAAATTTTAAATAATAACATTAAATAAAGGATAAAATATCCTTAAAATATTTATATTCATAATATAACATTCCAAATTTATTATGTAATCCTCCTTGAAAAATATTGGTGTATAACAAGCATGTCTCTCAAAAATGGAAATTGAGAAAAAATTCCATTATTGAGTTGGTAACATTAGACAAATAAACCCCATGAATGAAACGTCATAAAATGTAAATTTAAATATATATTGATTTAATTATATAAATAATAAAATATATCCATGAGTATTATACACACAATATATAAAAAGTAGGTGGTAGAAAAGGCTTGTGTCTTGCAGAAAATTAAAGTGAGATGAGAAAACCCTGACCTTAAGTCTTGAATTACATTGTAAATGTTAAAAACATCAATATAATAAATATAGCATAATTAAAAATATACCAAAAATCCATATTATTATATCTAATACCATATATTATTTTTTATTGGTTTATAAAACCATTTTATTAACAACTCTATGTTAATGATATGTTTTGGGTAATATTCTATTTCTTTTTCATATATGTTATGTATTGTTTACTCAGATCAAGAGTGACTTATTTTCATAATTTAAAACAATAAATAAATAAAATATATAATTATTAAATAAGTAATTTAAATAATCTATAATATATATATATAATAAATAGAATACATCGTTCATGGATACAGTGTGCTATAAGAACATATGAACGTCATTTCTATTTTAGGTTCATATTGAATGAATGAATGTAAATAAAAATTTATGTATACATATAACATCATTAAATTAATATTATATTATATTATAATTCATATATTGTCACTAAAACCATATAGAATACATTCAATTTAATTATTGAATGAATCACATCACTTTGAGGAGGCAGTTTTCCACACGTCCACAAACGAAGTTATCATATATTACTCAAAATGGAAAGAAAACTATTATGTTTTATTAAATAATAATATAATCATGAATAAATCATAAATATTATATCTACCATATAAAAAACATAATTTAAATCATAATTCCCATCCATGGTAGGTGTTAAAAGAAAAAATGAACAATGCCGTATTATGAGGTAGTAGTTCGTTGTACACTAGAGCAGTAAGTTTTTAAACCATTACATGAAAGCTTATATTACTGTAGGATGAATGAATATAATGAAAACATATTAGTATATTTAGGATACATATTAAATTATTTAATCATATAATAATATTATTGAGGTAGTGGTAAATAAAGATAAATCAAATGATATTAATGAATCATGTTCCCTCTTCTTTGGGAAACTCTTTATGGTTCGCACTAAATGGATTCATTTATTGGATCTCAAACCAAAGTGAGGATTATAGAATTTGGGGGGTATTTTTTTTATTATTTGAGTTGATTTTAATTGATCCAAATGACTTCATAGGTCGTAACTATTGGGAGGGGTGAGTTTCTTTTTATATTTGTGGAGGAGTGGGATTGCTGTAAATTTTTTAAAAGAGAATTCCACCCACATTTTTTCAAAATCAAATGGAACTAAGAATAAGATTATCTATAGAAAATTAATTATTTGGACTATATATGAACATAAAATGGATTTTTAAAGGATAATAGGTCATTTGGGCCCTATGTTTGAGGTATAGTCCTTTATTAAGCTATTTCTTATTTTAAACATTGTAAGTATTATTAATCACTATCACTAAACTTTTTAGTAAAAGAATAACATTAAAATATAATAAAATATAAAAAAATATTATTAAAAATATTTAAAACATTTTTTCAAAACTCAATCAAAGATTCTAAAATGATGTAAAAGGAGGGTCTTAAAAGTAAAAATGTTCCAAAATTTGTTAATTCATTTATTCGATTTCTCAAATAATGATTCTAAAATGATGTAAATAGGATTTAATAATATACTATTAATATAATTATACATTTAAAACAATAAAAAGTACAATTAAACATTATGAAAATATTATTTTAAAAAGTTTTTTTTTGAATTATGATTCATCATTTTTAATAATCATCCAAAAAAAGAACTTTTGTAGAAAAAAATCGATAATTAAGCCACAGAAAAATATCGATAATTCACACAAAGTAAAATTTATTTTTATTCTTAAAAAAATGATGATTATTAATTTCAAATAAAATTTTCAAAAATAATAATTAAAATTGATTCAGTATTGAAAGGTTGTAAATATAAATTTTAGAAAAAATACATCCTTTTACTTATAAAATTTGATTTTTTCGTATACTTTTAAAATAAAATCTATTGGATGAGTATAATTTTATTTAGTAAAATAAAAAAATATATAATTTATTAAAATAATTAATGGAAAGTGTTTTTCATTTAATTTATATAAAATTGTGGTTGTATGAAGAAAACTATTTTTGTTAATGTTATTTCTTTATTTTCAAAATATTTTTACATTCACGTCGACTAATTGATGACCAAAGGGACTCTATATTGTGTGTAATACAATAAAAAAATAGTGTTGTGTGTTGCCCAATAAATTCTATGTGTTTCATGTTGCACCAAAATAAATTTTTGTTTTTTATAACCAATCTAATCATAGTGTTTTTATAGAAAATCTATATTCAATGTTTTCTAATGTGAAAAATAACATAAGATTAAATTATTAAAAAAATTAATTTTTTTTTGAGTTTTACAAAAACCTTCTATGTAAATTAATTATTTTAATATGTATTATTATAAATATTTTAAAATTATTATGAATCTCTGGAAAATTATTTGTTATAAATTATTTATTATAATATTTTATGATTTTATGTTAAAGTTATATTTATAAAGTTTAGAATTTTTATTTTAGAAAATTTAATTGATTTTTTTAATTATTATCCTAAAATCAACTTGATAATATTTTTTTGATTATTATTAAATAATTATTTTTATTTACATAATAAAAGTACAGGTTTTTACAAAAACACTTGATTTTATGAAATTATCTACCTATAAATATGAATTCAAAATTACTGAAATAGTTTTATAAGAATAAATATGCATTTTATATTTTACATTATATTTTTTTAAAACCGATCTTTAACATAAAAACTCATACTACAAATTTTATTTTAAAAAGTCATATTTTCCAAAAATAAATTATCTTATATATATAATACATTTAGTTTTTTAAAATTAAAATTTTTATATATTTCAAATTTAGTATAAACAATGGGTCTGAAATTTTGATTAATTATTAAAAACAAAGGCAATGAAGGCTATACTATTTTTTATGCATAAAATATAAGTTAATTAGGTAAAAAATAATTACCATGGGAAATGATAATTTCGTAAAGATAAAAATATAAAATTAAATGACCAGAAAAATGTTTATAACATGTTTATGAGTTTTTCATGACGAACTTTATCATCCATATAAGATCTACTCTCCATTATTTACCATTTTTAGTTCTATATTCCTTGAGATAAAACTCCTAATATTAAAAGGATTAGATATTTACAAAATTATTAACCATTTTCAATAATAAATTGGAACTCCTATCCTCGCATACCCTAAATACACATCCCCTTATATTTGTAACAACACCACCCAACCCTATCTTAAATACATATATACTCTTTTAATAGGTTTTCAATTTATCCATAGACTATCTCACATTATCTTAACTTGTAACACCCTAACATTTTGTGTAAAATATTTTTTTGAATAAATATATTCATTTTTTATTTGATTACAAGAATAATATATTTTATCATCCCGTACATGCATCAATATGTTTATATAGATTTACACATAAAACTAAGTTCATCTTGTGTTACAAACAAAACTGATACTAAATGAAATGTGATAGACTATTATGATTTTATTATTTGATATTTATCACCTATACATTGTATTTGAGTATATTAATAGGATAAAAAATAATATGAAAATATTTGGTTTAAAAAATTATATATAATAAATAATTTTTTGTAATACTAATTTTAAATGTAAACAAAAACCATTTGAAAACAGAGGAATTATTTTATAAAAAACTATTATTAAGATCAAAATCATGTATAACCTATATAAATTAAAAAACTACTTATTAATTATTTATATTAAATTTATATAATTAATATTAATTTGAATGTACAAAAATTATCTAATGTGTTTTTTATAAAGGAAAAAATAATAAATCCAATTTTACCCGTAGAAAAATTATTTTTCAATAAATAGTTTTTTCTTATTATTAAAAAATATTTAAAGGTTAGGTTTTTAAAAATAGAGTATAATGATTATATAAAATAAAATTTAATTTTTATATAATCAAGTAAATGTTTTATTATAGTGAAATTTTCAAGTATTTTTGAAATGTTGAATCATTTTAGGAATATTGAAAATTACTGATTTTAATTAAGAATTTTTATTTCATTTAGAGAGTTTAAAAAGATCCAAATTGTTTTAATATGTTATTAAAATAAAAATTTTATCAATTTTATATTTATTTATCACTTTTTATCGTTAAAGAAATTTTATATTCAATTTTTATAAAAATAAATTTCAAATTTTTTAACATATCTCTTTGGAAAAATACTTTTTCATTGTGTCTTTGGGATTAATTTGAAAATATAATTTTCCTCTAATTTTAATGTGACTAATGGAAATTGATTAATTTTTTTAAATCAACATAATTTATATTTAATAATTATCTCAACATATATTTTTCCTATTATGAATTGCAAAATTCAAAGAAATTTATTATCGCAATTAAAATGAAAATGAGTTTACTGTTGGGTTAAACAAATAATATGAATGGTTAAAAAAAATATAAAAATTTGAAACATCCGATTAATATACTTATTTTGGCCATATATACTATTAGGTTTCATAAGGTATCATATTGTATCCTTGGTTATTGTGAAAAATATTGATACCCCATTTTGTCCCAAATTACATGTGTTCCGGTCACCCCATCTATAAAATATCCCACCCTATACTCTCTTTTTTAAACATTGAAAACATTTTCTATATAATTTACCCCAAAAAATTTATACTTACATGATATCATTATATAATATTTATTTTTAGCTATTAACTTATAATAGATAAGACTTTTCTTCAAAAAATAAAACGTATTTTGAAGAAGAGGTAATGACCCTAACCGGGTGTTTTTTTTATTTAATCCACATAATCATTAAATTATTATTAAAATATAATTTTCTAATATACTGCATATGTTACATATTTATATATATTTTATTTTATGTAAATTCCCTATAACAATATTCAATGCTATAAAATAAAAAACCAAAACATCATTCATATATATGGCATTTTAATAGTTCATGAATCGATGTTATTCATTTTCCATAACCACCTAAAATGGACAGATATTATGATAGATTAAATAATATTATAGGAAATTTATGATATATTTATTCCTATTAAATTATTTTTTATCATCGACCTTCTTAGCTCTAAACATGTTCTGAATAAAACAGTACCAGTCATGTGTACAGAAGACTACTACCTCACTAACCTATGGAATGTGTTTTTCATTTATAATTTACATTTATTGTAATAATGATTGAATTAAAAATATATTGGATATAAGAAACATATTTATACATAATTCATTATTATATCACTTATACCTATGTACTTTTAGTTCTTTGGGTATAAGATATGTGGTTCATGTGTACGGTGGACTACCGGCTCACAAAGAGATGTGATTTATTTTTCATATGTGATGTAAAATTAATATAATTTGGGTAGGTTTAAATAAAAATAGGTGATATATATATATATATATATGAATTACATATTCTGTAAAGGTACTACATTAATTAAATTTTTTCTCTATGTTCATTATGAAAATGGAAAAAATATTTATATATACGTACGATCTACCATCTCCATGAATGATGTATTTGATTTCCTATATATAAAATATATATATTTATATAATTATATATAATTAATATATTATACATTTGTTTCATTTTTATCATTAAATATATTATTTTATCATGATCAACGGATGAGGACTAAAAATAACAAATCAAAACATTCAGGAAAAACAAAGGTTATTATCCAAAATGTGATTTTAATAATGAATTTGTAATGAAATTGTAATGAACAGTCACAAAAATATCATTTATTTTATGATATATATAATTATCACTCTTTTATATATGTAAAAAATATTCATATTTACTATACATTATTTCCAAACATGTACGTAAGAAGTCAGTAATTGTCGTATATGATTTTATCCTCAGTTTTATTTTATGTTAGCCTAATTCCATATTCACAATGTGTTTATTTTATGTATTGTAACTAATCCCATTGAATTTTTGTTATATTCGTTATATTTAATATTATTTTTATTTACATATCCATTTGAAGATCTATTTTTCCTGGTGAATAAAGTTCAAATTTTACCATAGTGGTAATAGATTTTTGTTTCAATTTTCCCTCTAATAAATATTCTATGATGTGAACGTATCATCATCTATGAGGTGTATATAAATTACATTTTATATTTAATTACATTAAATTATTCATTATCATTATATTTTGGGATTCATTTAATTTTATTAATTCATTATTCTTATGAATCAATGTTACCAATATAGTAATGTATTTATTGTATAATCTCATCATTTATTGGGATTGTTTTGGGTTAGATATTTAATGAAGAAATTGGATGATTAATATATCCAGTGACTCAATAATTTTCTTATAATATGGTAATTTTTATTGAATAAATGTTTTCCATCATATTTCTCCCTTCCTATACTTATTATTTCAAAATAATTTTACTCACTTTATTTCTCTCCTCATTCGTTATTCACCCAAATTCATGTTTAGAAAACATGTTTTTAAAAATGTTTCTTAAATTATTCAAATGATTAATTAAATTAATTTTAACCCAATTCTTCCTTTTAAGAAAATTTATTTAAATTAATCATGATGATTTGTTCCCAAAAAAATCATATATATCATTCATTGACAATGTTAAAAGAATTATCTTTTTAATTTGAATGCAAAGAACGATATTTCTACCTTTATGAACACTATGTTTTTTAAAGAATCTATTATATGATTTTGAGGTTATTATCAAATAACATTATTTTCAATATTTATTTTCTATTGGTTTTTTCAAAAGAGGAATGGATATGTTTCACCTTAAATTCACCAAATAAACATTCAATATTATTTTTCCCTCTATGATGGAATCCTTTGAGGTCACATATTCATTCTTAGGGATGTGATTAAAGGAATAAATTCTTATTATTAATATTTTTGATTTATTCTTATGATAAAAATATGTTTTTTAAATAATATAATATTCTATGGGATATACCATGCTAAAATTTGTTTGAAACCTGCTTCTATCAACAAGGGTTACACTATGATGAAATGATGATATGATTATGAGTCATGATTCTTTTATAGAAATTTTGCTATGATTAATTGTTTATGAATCCTATTTCCAATCTTGGGGATTTTTATTATTAATGTTTTTGGATTTCATGGACCAATTATTTATGGTTTTTATTATTTGATAGTGGTTGTGTTATAACCAAAGATGGGTGGGACATATATCATCATATATCAAATTGTGGAAATATTGATATATCATAATATAAACAAGACTAGATTGAGATGTCAACCATGTTTTTTAAGTTACATTTTCCAAAATAACTATCTTGTTAGTTAACCATGAATACTATGATGGTTTTGGGATTGAACACATTCCATTATGACTGTCTTGAAATAGAAAATTTAATTAATAATGAAATTATAATAATTGATTATGCATATATGAAAAATATTTATCTTATTATAATTTTATGTTCCCTTGATCCTTATTCATTGATTTAAAAATGAATATTTTATTATGAATTTCCTTGATTTTGACCATGACCTACTTTTATTTTTTTTAATATTAATGGTATGGTTTTCAAATGTTATTTTCATGTTCTTATACTGTTATGATTATGATATATTAATTTCTATCTTATTTATTATTAATGAGAATCTAAGCTCACCCATTTGTAATTTAAATTTAACCTGGTTATGATGAATTTTATTTTGTATGATATTTCTATGAAGGCTTATAGTTTTGAATAATATTGTGGGTGGTTATTTAGACTACATATGGACTTGTAATTTATGGGTCCACATGTAAAAATTAATGGGTACTAAATAATTATGGAATATATCAATATTCTATATAATAAATCTTCATCTTTTATAATATATTTTTTATGAATGTGGTGTTTTTGTGTTTATATTAGGTATAAAAAATTGTTTATTTGACATTTTTAAATGAGGGTGATAAAGAATTTGTCAAACCCATACGTAGATATTTATGTTTATGTCTATGGATATATCTATAAATATTTCTATGGATGTTTCAAGGAATTGGAAAATGTCTTGGAGTTTTGTTAAAGGATTTAGTGAGTTCATTACTAGAAATTAATTCCTTGTCTAGATACTATAAGAAAATTTAGATCGGCCACATAGTTACCCATGGGTTATTACACCAAAAAGGGTTAACTGGTTGGGTCTCGATCATCACATGGTGAATGAAAATAGGCTTCCTGAACCCCTCTATTGACACTCTTAGGGAATATGATTTATAAATTCACAAAATATTTATGAATAATAATGAAATATATAAATAATTACCATCATTTCATTATATTAAGCATAATAGCCACTCGATTGAAAATAAGATTTCAAGATTTATAAATATAGTGGAAGATATTTAATGATTATCTAGCCACCCACATTAAATATTGTTACTCACTCTTTGACTTTTCTATGTCAATGGATAAAACCAAATTAAACACGATTAATGTTTAATATGATAGAATATTTATTGATGGGGATACTAATGGGTTGATGACTGGAGTAGAGGACATTATGATTATTCCTACTCATTTTTCAACATAGATGATTATAAAATTTCATCATAATAAAGTCTCAAAATTACCTAATATGTGAAGGATTTGGGTTTTTGAGATTGTATCGTGAGGAATCCATAGAGGAAAGAGGTTTTAGTTGCATATGTGTTGAGAATATTTTATTAGTCACTCTATAGAATGTCACAAAGGAATAATAAGATGATTAAAATATGTAATAGAAGGAAGAATAGTATGCAATTTCCATGTAAAACAAAATTTCATGGATAAATTAATTGATAATTTCTTTATTTTTACAAAAGATAAAATCAATGGTTGAATAAAAAATATATGGAATGTATAGAAATTATACAAATTGATGTTTGATGTGGAATTATTGTTGCATCATTAATCAAGGTGGTATGAGTAAATGTTATACCACTTATAATGATGAATCCACAAATGATATATAAAAGGTGTGGGATGTTCTAATTTTTTTTTATGTAAAACATGAGAATATAGATTTAATTGTCATTTATTAATGTTAAAAAAGTATTAATATTTCATATTGTTTGAAATATTTATTATGTATGTAGCTGATGATGCACAATTAATGGTATAATAATAATGTAGGATGATTGAATAATTTGTATATGGTAATTAATGAATTTGGTTATATAAATCGTAAAATATATTATTATTTTTCTATTTCTTAAAATTATTTAGGAGAATATATGATCAAGGGATTCATATATTTTTTATGTTCCCATTAAGAGATATATATTGTTATTTGGGGGATTAATGTTATGTTAGTTTTCAGAAATTTAGTGACATTATTTCTAATTTTTGGGATATTTATTTTTTCCTATAAAATGGGGATGGATAAGGCTAACTATTATTGAACTGTATTAAGAAGAAATTATGATGTTATTAGATAACATATGCTTAAATTATATTTTTGATAATTACTACAGAAATAAGGAATGACCAAAAATTCGTTAATAGATCATATGATCCACTAGATATTTAGAAAAAAAGTCCTCATCATTTATTATTGTAATATATTATGTGTAAATTGATGGAATCATAGAGAAATGTTGATATTAAACATACGTAATGGAATAAAATCATGTAATTATATCTTCTCAGGAAAAATCACCAACAATAGGAATATGATTTTGAAATAAAATGTTGTCTTGTTACTATCAATTTTGATGATATCAATGACCATTTCAAACCAATATGGTTATTATTTTTTGTGTTTTTATATTCACAGTATTATACACTATATTTTTATCAATGATATCTATCACTATCCCAATTTATTTTGAAATTACTCTTTCCTTCAATGTCTAAATCTTTACTTCCCACATTTGTTCTCCAATTTTTAATCCTAGTATGTGTTATTTTATATAATGTCTTCACATTCCATGTATATTTTAAATAGGAGGTTTTATTAACCAGATTTATGATCTATTTTCCTAAAAAGATATATTAAAATTTCGAATTATTTTTTATTGAGAAAAAATTACAATTGAATGGGCACATTTTAATATATGATGTAGAATGAATCATGATGATATTTTGTAAAAATAAGTTTTCGAATGAATTTAATATTTTTGGATAATTTTTGTTACATAAAATATTGATTTTTTTCATTGTTTATATGATATAATGTGCTTGTTTAGCCTTACATGAAACATTGGTTATACCATGCATTACATGTAACAATGAGTTTAATTAAAATATTGCATAACATTAATATATTACAATTATATATAAAAGTTATCATATATCTAGTAGTATGGAGTGTATGAATAGAAATAAAAAAATATGAATATATATGATTTAGACATGAAAATAGAATGAATTTTCTTGTCATTACTTTTTTAGAAATAATTATATCAATCATTTGAAAAAAGGAAACATTTTTATGAATAATTGTTTTCATGCCCAAATACATGTTTTAGAACAATAAATTTAAATAAAATTACTTTTGGTTAATTAGATTAAAAAAATAAAAAACATTTTTTAAAAACATAATATCAAAATTATCTTGGATAATATTTTCGAGAATTTTCAGAGTAGATATTTTTTCAGTGGAGAGTAAAAAATAAATGTTTCTGTTAAAAAATTTCAATAATTTCAGCATATTTAAAATAGTAAAAAAAAAAATTTTTAAAAATAAAATTTTTCTAATTAAATATATATATTTATTCAATTTATTTAAGTGGAATAATTTTAATTTTTCATTTTTACAAAAATATGTTTTTAATATTTGGAAACATTTTTTTAAGACCACATTTTCAACTTGATTATGGGACTACTTTTGAGTTAAATTTTCTCAATTATAATAAATTAATTCAAGAAAACGTTCTATATTTGGAAAATTAATTATTTATATTGTCTAATATGTTCAAGATAATTTTTTAAAATCCAGCATAATAAAAGGATTAAAAAGTATTTATCATGCTTATGGAGACAATTTTTCTACCAGGGAATACAATAATATGATATAGATATTATTGAAAAATAAAAATTATACAAAACCATCATTTAAATATATTTTAGCTTATCCCTTATATGGTTCATCAGCTACAATTTTAGAGCCTTGTTTCATGTAAAAAATGTTGATATACCATTTTCATTCAAAATATTACAATTGTCCCAACAACCCCCCTTATAGAAGGCTTATAATATCCTATAATGTCACAGTTCCAAATCTCTTTGGTTGGGTTAAAAATACACCAAATCCCTTAATTAAATTTTCTAATATTTGTATAATTTTTTTAAAAATTAATCCTACGAAGGAATTTAGTGGATGCCAAAAGTTGATTTTTAGTATGGAGTTAATGTCCCTAACATTATGTCTAATTTTATTTCTTCCTCCATATCCTTCAATAATTATTGAAACATTCTTATATAAGAAAATAATTATCTTAAATATACATATATCTTGTTATATTATGATAATTACCTTCAATATTATCAACCCTAAACAAATGGGAAAGAAATCATAATTCGTGTGTACAGAGGACTAACTTGTCATTAACCTACATTATTCATTTAGAATCACCAACTATAAAAGATAGGAATAATGATTGATTTAATTTTTAAATATTATATTTATGATATTATTAATCCACTATAATTTTGAAACTGCTTCTACATTCTAAACAAGAAACCCATTTGAAAACTATAATGTCGCTTGTGTGTTTGCTAGAATACAGCCTCACAAACTTATGTATTTTATTTTTTAATAAAACATTAATTGGATGGAAATATGGTTAGGTTAAATAAATATAAACTATATCAGTATGATTTTGTACTTATGGAGTTAATAAATCACATATAAATCCTCTCTTTTCATTCTTGGGGAATATAATAGCGTATTTCATATATACAGCATACTACAGCCTCATGAAGCATTGTGATTCATTATTCACATACATGTTACATGGAATTTCATAATGAAAATTTTAAATTAACATATTTTATATGTAAATGTTTAAAATAACCATTATTTTTAGGGGAAATATATTATTTAACTTTTGTCTATTTGATATGTTTAAAAAATGGAGACAACATTCACACAAAAGTACGATCATCTAACCCCATGAACACTATATTTTATAATATATATATATATATTATTTATTTTTATAAATCATATATTACGAATATATATTATATTTTATTCTACTTAAAATTATGGATATGAAAGAACCATGATCGTCATTTGATGATTGAATGTATCAAATAAAAACATGTAAGAAAAATAAATCTCCTATTATCTAAAATGTAATTTTGATAAGGAATTATTCATAATATTTTAATAAATGGCCATATGTTATTATTATATTTTGGGATAAATATATATATATATATATATGTATGTATGTTTTGATTTTAAATTTAGCCATTTTAAATTTTATTTCAATGGTTTAAAATAACAAAAACTTTTACACATTCAAAAAAACAATTACCTTTAAATATCGCATGTTTTAAGAATTTTTTAGTAGAAGAAATTTTTTTTACCAAAAATATAATTGGTAATAGTATGAATATAAATAATCTTCAATCAAATCCATTAGAATAATGTTTCTTTTTTGTAATGTCCCTCCCTGGCTAACCAATAAACTATTATGCAAACTAGTGACCACATAGAGTCATGCATATCTTTCCATACCCAGAGGTTGCTGACTAGAAGTTAGGGTGTAAAGGTAGTTAATCTTGTAGAATATAGCTCATAATTAGAGTAAATATAAGAAAATATATGTTAAATAGAAATAAACTATAAGTCTGATCGAAAAATTGTGAAAACAGTGGAAGAAAAATATAATCTCATATGAATAAAAATTATTCCCAAGTATATTTATAAATGATGTTACTCAAAATTTTATCCTTTTTATATTCTATGATGATGATATTATATTTGGTTTAGTTTAATAGTATTAAATTATTCAGTTGAGTATATTATGATGTCATATTTTGAAATGAGTATGATTGGTGAGATAATATAATTTCTAAGTTTTTAAATTAATCAAAAACCTAAAAAAAAATTATATCTAAACAAAAATATATAAAATAAATTTTTTATAAATTTTCATATGAATTTTTGAAAATTAATATTTCTCATAACAGAAACTCTAACACATTAGATATCGATGAACCTGTAAACCCAGTTTATAAAAATATATTTAGTATAATGATCAGAAGTTTACATTACATAACTACTAGTTATCCAGATTTAATGGTTTTGTATGATCATTTAGTACTTATCTAGTCAATATTAAAGAGTCCTATCTTGAAGATGTAAAATAAGTGTTTTTTATCTTAAAATAATTATGTATGTCAAATTAATTTTTACATTTATAAATTAATTTTATTAAAATTAATTTTTAGATGATTACTTTGGCGGGTTTAGAATGGATTGAAAATGTATATCAAGAAGATTTAATTTCATAGGTGAAGATTTCGTTTCTTAGTATTGTATGAAGAGACACACAAAAGAAAATTCCAATTATGATGTTGAGTATGTGGCACCTAGAAGTTGTTGTGCCCAAATTTTGTTGATGTAACACACACTCACTCACTACATCATAAGTTTAAGGTAATCTCAAATGTTGTGTGATAATAAATGTTCTATTTATGAAATTAAAAACTCATAAAAACCCTAACATGTAAATAAAATAGAGATAAGAAACCATTTTTTAGAATCACACACAAAAAAGTAGTTATCATTTTCAATTAATTATAGTCCAAGAATAAATATAATATATTTTAACTAAACCTTATAATTCTCATATGTTTTCATACATTAAATAGAAGCTGGTAATAATAAAAATAAAATTATTATTCATATCTACTTCAATTTTGTAAATATTTTTATATTAATGAATATTTTATCAATAAGGGAGTATATATGATTATATTATCCAAAACTATTATTTTCATAATTATTTTTCATTTCCAAATGTCTTTATATTATGAAATTATAATATGTTATTATTATTTCTTGTTATAAAATGTATTTAATAATGTTTTATGAACTCAAAATATTATTGAAAAATAATCACAAACAACTTTTTAATTGTTTATCATATTCATTTAATTTTATGAAAACAAAAGATAATATGATTTTAATACCAAATGTAATATTATGTGAAATGTATTCCTCTAATAATTCAGTTTTTATGAATGACCAATGATTTTATATTTAAAATTTTTTATTTATTCCTCACATATTATGAACATTATTTTGTAATAAAAATAAATTTTTATATAATATTATTTTTGATCACAATGATGAAATGTTATTAAAACCTATAACTGTTATGAATAATTTAATAAATCATTCTATGATTTAGTCTCAACTATTGGGTCAATTTCTGGGATTCAATAAAATTGTATGTAATTCATAGAATGTGAATCATCACCCCATTTACCATATATATGACTAGGTTATCCCTTATCCCACATAAATTTTAAATGAATAGTTATCACCTATTAGAACCCATTATATTACATAGTCTAATATTTTTGTATTTCATAGATCATAATCTTCTATTTAGAATTCATTATCTTATTTAGTATACTAGACTTTGAAAACGGTTTATTGATGTTAAAATACTTTGGAGAATGAATGGTTTTCAAAAACCTACTATGAAAAATATTATTCTCTTATGAAAAGGGTTATTTCTTTTTAGGATCGGGAACATATATGTGTTCTGAAATATTTTTTTACAATCATTATCCTAGAATAGTGAAATTTTTTAGTCATAAATATAATTTAATATATAAGTCCACTCAAATTTACCTATTTATAAAATATTTGGATAAATTTTAAAGTCAACATATCATAAATTTGATGAGTAAGTGGAAGTTCCCATTTTTTGTGAAGCTTATTTAACATCATAGAACATTGAATAATATAATTATTGTTTTGATATGAAAAATGAATAAGATAAATTATTTATATCTTCATACAATGTATTAAATTGTTTTCATCTCTAACAAAATATTATAGTAGTAACACTTTGGATGAATGGTTACATAATACCAAAGATATGAGATAAAGATAATCTAAAATTAATCAATATATTTTTGTCAATATTGTATAAAATATAAGGTTGAGTAATTTTGTGAAACCTATTTTCAATTATATTATATTAATAAAATAGGAATTGGTAAAATGAAATATTATTATGTTTCATTGTTTTATAAACAAGGCACTAGTCAACTGTGTGATAGTTTTTTAAAAAATTTGTCATATGCATTTTGGTAATATCTCTCGAGTACTGTACACTAATACTGGATGGTGATAAGTGGGTTGTGGTTCACTACCATTTTTTAAATCTCCTTGTAATTCATCAATATGTAATTTCTTTTCATTTCAATAAATTGAAGGGAAAACCTATCTAGACCTTGTATTTTCATCATTATACTAAAATATAAATTTTTTTGTTATATAAATCTCAATAATACAACATTGGAATATCAATTGAAACTTGTTATAATTGTATCAAATCTCAAACATATGTATTAATATTAAAATATAAATTTTGGAAATGCATTATGGGAATAAAAAATTAGTGTACATCCCAGCATCAAAGAAATATCATTCAAATATGAATCCCTCATTTTCAGGCATAAAGTAATGTTTTTTATATACATAAATAAAATTGTTCTAGTAAAATGAGTTTATAAATAGGTGTGACAAAAAATATTGAAAATGATCATCACTATAAGTAATATATCTCTATTAAAAACAATTTTTTATCATCATACTATTTAAATAATTAATTTAAGAATCTAATATCACAAGACATATTTATTAGTCAAATATTTTTTCATAATTGATATTATAGGAATTAGTATATATATATATACATATATATTTTTTTCATGTGCATATTTCTTAAAAATAATATAAAAATGGGTCCCCATGAACTATATCATTCTAGGGGAATGTATTTAACCATATATTTCTTAATAACCATCACTACCTATTAGGATATATTTTCATAATATGTTATCCAAATAGAAAATCATTACAATCCTCCCACAATTGATATTGTAAGACATCCATCTAATATTTGAATGGTAGTATAATAACTTAATAAGATATCATCAAACTATTGAATTCCAAACACCAATATATATTTAACATCCCAATAATCACCTTGAATATTCACATGTGATTCTATGATATATTCATCTTGGTTTTCTAATTGGTAGTTAGTTGTGGTAACTATTGTAAGTTGTTATTGTAAATATGATATTGCTACAACCTTCTGTAATTTAAATAGTAGAAACACCATTCATAAATATTTTATCACGTCAATATAGAGATGATTTTTTGTTTTAAAATTAGAAATTATTTTGATAATATTCATGAGAGTGATATGGAATTAATATTTAATATTTTATTAAAATTAAAAATTATAGTAGTTTTTTATGCTAAGATTTTTTTTGTATCCAAAATATTTTCTTTTTTAGTGCAATGGTTTGAGTAGATTTTGTGTTGACTATTTTCCTTGATCATTATGGTTGGTTTTGGTGTTAATAGTGTTTATTATTAAACCGAGTTTTTTCTACGTTCCATTTTATTGAAAAATGAGAAGTGGGTTTTTGATATAAAAATAATTTATATAATTTTTCAGTTTTAATGGAATTTGGTTTGTAATGATGAATACGTAAAAGGTGTGGGAATGAAATAAATGATCAACCCAGTGAGAAAGAAATAATAATAGTTGATATTTAAGGGTAATGTATTGAATAAATGTGTGTAATTTCTAATAATGGTTTTCAAATAAATGTGGAATTTTATACAATAGTGAATTAACGGTGATTGGTATGTGTAAAATATAAAATGGTCATATGATATGATTAAATATATTCAATATGATGCTTTAATGTGATTATTTCATTGTATGGATGGTAATTTAGGTATATTAGTACATGGAAGTGCTGGTTAGTGTATATAAACATTTGTTTTGTAATGTTGAGAGGATTTGGTGATGATTATACATAATGGTGGTGTTTTTTGGAGAGGTTATTTTTGTTGGGATTACATGTGACTCAATATACATCAATATTGGGGTGATTTCTAAACACTTCACTCATATATATTAAAACCACATCTATACCAATGTACTTTTTGATCTTGATGTCTTCTAATACATCTGTGATAGTGGAAAAAATGACTTCCAATGACTCCCTTTTCCCCAATCTTCATTCTAGGTGTTGTATAGTTTATGATTTATTGAGGTTGGTGGGAACATATTGATAGATTTTATGATGTTCTAGAATATTATATGTAGTATTGGCGTGATGATACTTAATGTCGGTCATCTATGGGAGGAGAGGGGTATAGAATTTATTTCCTTCATTATCACGATGCCCTATTGGGATAAATATGATATGGGTTGTGATGAGAATTAGAGAAATGTGTTTGTGTGTTATGTTATAATGGATTTGGATATGATGGGTATGTGACTAATGCATACAGAAAATATTAGACAATGTCTGTGGTCGGATTAGTTAGGTCCACGATTTAATACACATTATTAGTGACAAGATTGGTATAGTGTATTTGGGCAGAGATGTGATAAGGATTGTCGTGGGAAAAAATTTATTTTGGGGAATTTTTGTGAAAATCTTGTGGAGAAGTGGTCTTGGGATAAAATTTGATAAATTATTCTAATATTAAATTGATATAAATAGAAGTTATTTTTCATGGGTGAGTATTTTTAAGGATACGTGTTAGTTAACCTTATAGGAACTTTGGAAATCTTTTTTAATAATTAGTGTAATAGTATGATTCATGCAGATTAGAATGAGAGTTCATTGGTAAGATCCAACTAATTAAACATTTTACGATCAACCCAAGATATATAAATCATATTCATATTTTCAAAGAGTTATTTGGTGACCGATCAAGAGAATAATAGAATTGGAAATGGGATTGGTTGTGTAGTTTCATCCTAAAAAATTTATTTTGTAATTTTGTAATTTTTATTTTTTATTTTTTTTTCGAATTAAATGAATTTTTCAGTTACAATTTTTATTTTATAACATGAGAAATATTATTGGTTCAATTATATATTCTTATTATTTATAAGGTCAATGCATCATATTTGGGTAACTATAAATTTAATGATAGTCACCTCCATGTGGCCTATTAGAGGAGGGCTTATGAACTCCATGTTATGTAAATTATAATCTCATGAGGGGTCTCTAATGTAGTTAGTTATTAAATGTTGGTATGAATCATATTTTTGTAACATGATGTAATTTTTGATACAATAATTTTTAAATGAATAGTAGTTCAAATATCATTAAATTTTTTTTGGGGAATAATATGTTGTCTTTGAAATGATTGTATAATGTTGATATAAATATTAATATGGGATACATTTGAATGAATATAATAAAATAACTGGTTTAATGACTTATTTGGTTTCAATTTGGTGATATTATATAACATCGTGAATAATATGGTGGAGTTATGGAATACTATATATGAAGATAAATTTGATTAACATGTTGACCGCTTAACAAATTGTTTATTTTATTTTAGTATATATTTGAAATTATGTATGTTATATAGTTTTGTGGTTGTTCGATATCAATCTAAAAATTGAATAAAACTATATATTGACATACATACCCTTTATATTATCTTCATTATCCTTAAAAATTCAAATTTTAGGTACCCTTATCCCTAAAAAATATCTATTAGACACAAATGATGGGACATGTGAAACCACAATCAATATATCATTCCTATATATGATATTGACGATACCCCTAAGTATTTATCATATTATATCAAACCAACCTCAGTTTGGAATAGATCATGAAACTACCATGAATATACAATATTTCACACTTATAGATCTATGATTGAGATAATTTAAAATACATAGGGAACTTACTTTCCACTCACCAAAATCCTTGTTGTGAGAAAAATCTATTCATAAACAATTAACACTAACATGAAAATTATTTAATATTGTATTTCTAAAGTAATATTTTGAAATATTCCATGTAACTAAATTAATTATAAGTTTTTAATGGGTTATAAGATTTTATTTTTTTGAAATGATAATTTATTATGCAATTACCCAGTAGATGAGAGTTGGATGAGTTTTAGAATACATAAAGTAAGGTGTATGGGGATTCTGTATGGGGGTAGAGTTTAACAATTGTATCACATATTAGGAAATATTATTTAGATAAAGAGATATGTCTTCTTAGAACCCCATTATAAATATAAATTTTATGGGAACCATTATTTTTATTATATATTTCAAACATTAAAATAATATATAAGATTTTATGTGTGTCTGTGAAAACACACACATGTATTTATTTAAAAAAATTCAAGTGGATAAATTTTGAACTACAATTATTTTTATAATAAAAGGCCACTAAAATTATTATGACTATTAATTTTATATTTTTATATTGGTTTTATTTTACAATATTCATTTTTGATTCAAGATAAAAATAGTTATTTTATAAGGTTATCTCAATACATGAAACAAATTAATTTTGTATTATTTATCAACCTTATAGAAATTAGCCTGTGTTTATCAGTGATGTTATTATAAAAATTCATAGTTTCATTTTTTTATTGTATTGAAAAAAGGACATTGATAGACTGAGGCATATTTTATGACTTGGAATCTTTATTCAGACATCCACATTGATATGGATGACATTCATATTTGAATTTACATACATTTATTGAGAATAAATTGATATTATGAGGAGGATTATTTATCTATTATATATCATATTTTGGACATGTATATTATATATACATGTTATTAATTTTATTATTTGTAATAAAGTTTACACCACTTTTGAAAATTTTATATATAGTTGTTGTGTATTTATAACTAGTGGTTAAAAAACCTACAATTTATTAAACACCCACACACATTTCCCCCACTAGTATATTTGATATCGTATTAATACTTATATATATATATATATATTTCTATATATGATATGATATGTGATTTAATGTTATTATAAATAAATAAAATTTAAAATAAAATGTATATTAGGGATCTATTTATTACTATTTGAATTTCACAATTATCTTTCAAATATAATATATTTTATTTATAAGATGTTTAAATTTATGGAATAATATTATATTTTTTATTTATTTTTAATAAATAAATTTTATTATTATTATTACATATATTATTATTATAATTATTTTCTAGCCACTTGCATATTGAGGTAGTAGTTTATTTCATGTAAGTTTAATAGAAATGGACATCAGTGTGGGATATATCTAGTTTACCATTTGAATTTTTATACAAAGTAAAAGGTGAATTATAATGATATATTTCCTATTTCCTATTGTATATTTCTAACTAGCATTCATTATCAGACTCCAACATAGTTCTGATCCCCAATGAGGATATGGGAACATATTTTATTTCATCTACCTTCTATAGTCTTCAAAAATTTTATTAATAAAAATTTATTTAAACAATTAATATAGAAGGGTCTGAATTTACATGTCCTATGTTCACTATCAATAGAACACAAGAAAAAAATAGATAGGGCCTTCACATCAAACAATTGGAATTATTTGGGAATTTTATATACTAGTTTTCATTATTTATGATATACAAACATCATTCATTATTACTGATTTATATTATGATTACTTATAAGTAACCTTCAATTCCATTTTAGTTCATCAATTCATGGATAATCTTTTATGACTATTGATAAATGATTATTCATGAATGGGACATACACATTGAGTGAAATTCCTTTAATATATTCAAATAAATAATTGTCATTATTAAGGCCTCTACATACATGTGGTCTAAATGTATATTTTTATATTAGATGAGAATGTATATATGGATGAGGCTGGATATATGGGGGTATCATTCCATACCTATCTACCTTGATACACCCTCTAATATTGAATTATATGTTCAAAATATTGTGATCTTATTATCTATAAATAGAATATTCTAAAGGATAATGTAGAATAATTATTTTCAATGGAAGGGGAGAGGGACTATTATTTAATTCACACTATCAAAATGAGAAAACAATGGAGATCCATATATCAACCATTGTGGTTAATGGGTTGACATTAAAATAATGATATTGGTATCTAATATTCTACTATTTGTTATTTTAAATCTAATTTTATCAACATATCATCCATAAAAATGAGTTGATTATGCTATATTTGATTTTTAACATCATATTTTCCATAGATAATTCCATTCTTGTGGATTTAATTTTTCATTACATGATTTACTCTTCTTTGTTTCGTTTAAAACATATTGTGTTCCTAGCTGATATGGATTTACTAATTAGTTATTCATGTCTTTTTAGGCTCTGATTTATGTTGATATTATTTATTGTGTTTATGAATAATTAATATTGGAATCCATACCCCAATTGCAATATCATAATTTATAATTATCATTACGTGAATTGAGAAATCATCGGACCCCATAAAGAATATAAATGGGAGTTTATGGGGTTTTTTATTAAAAAAATTGATCACATTTCATCACATATTCCAAGTTATTTCAAGAATTTTCTATGAATCTAAGATAATTTTTTTATATCAAGATAAATATTTTATGATAATCATTATATATTGTATCCATGGTGTCGTATGAATTAACAGATTTCTTAAACAAATCATAGACTATATCAAATGGGTTCAATTGGGGTAATTGGACATGAATTTTTAGTGTACCAAATTTCTCTTAGATACAATATATGATTCATTAAAAAATCAAATGGATCATGGTTTTATTTGAATTTTATATTTGATAATAATCAAAAATAGATTGAAGAATATTTTCTAAATAACAAATTCTTCCAAATATGAAGCTATATATATTGTAAAAAATTAATTTTACTTGGAAACTGTTAAGAATATATATTTTTCATTCGAAAAAAATTTCATATTTACATAAATGAAACAAACAAAAAGTTTATTAGTTAACTTATTTTATTCATAAATTTGTTTATCTCACATTCATATATCATTGTATTTTGAAAACATTGATAAATTGGTTTCCAATTGATTATCTAGATTATCCCACTAGCATATCAATTCCATTTATTTAATTGTTTTTTAAAGATATTTTGTATATCTTATAATATCCACATCTTTTGTACTATTTATATAAATTTCCATGTCATTTTTTACGATATAGTCTAATGTGATATGTACATTGGATCTAAATTTAATGATTTGTTGGGATCTTTTGTGGAACTCAATAAGTGCTAAAAAAGTATGTCATACATCTTATTAAATTTGATGATGGACTATAATATATTTTGAAATAAATAAATTCCATCATATTTATGGTAAATATATGTCACCCTGTGATACCGTTTACTTTATTAATTGGTAAATTCAAATGGCCTCTAAAATAAAAATAATTTCAATGAATAATTTCATGAATTAACTGATTATATCTTCTGTTTTTACGTCTCTTATATCCCCATGAATTTGATTTTGTAAAAATATGCATACTCTATTACACATATCTAACCATGAAAAAACGATAAAATGGATATGTTTGTAATGTTATATCCATGTTCATATGTTTTTGGAGGTATTTTCAAGAATATGATGAGATTTATTAAAGGAACAATCTATTCTTTCCTCAGTTATCAGATTGATTATGAAGTTGATATTTGGGTGGTAATCAAATTTATTAATTATACTTTTAAATTACAACAATATGCTATAATGATTTGGAATGACACTATATTTGTAGTTAAATAGTTTCATCTCAGATATTGTAATATTCCCAATACGCTTTCTGTAGCATGGTAGAACAATTTGGATCTGATTGAAGGTGAGCACATAATAATTTATCATATGTATCAGAAGGCCAATAAAGTCACTAGTACTCTCACTAAAAATGATTTGGTGGACTATGATATTATCTTGTATTTTTATATATTATCATTTGACTCTTTAAAATTTATTTTATGTTATAGAGGGTTTATATAGATTCACAATAGATGATTTTCATGGATTTGTAATTATTGGTAATTTATTGATTGAGAAAGGGTTTTTGTTGATACCTATCATGAAATGTCTCTAAATATTCAAAAGAAATTGTCATTTCATAGTGATATATAAATTTAAAATATATAATGAAATATATATAATTATTAATTTTTTTATTAATATATCTCTTAAATGATTCATATATTTTGTTGGGGAAATGATCTAGGGAGAACCTCTATCATCTAGACTATTATTTTACTAAATTGTATATGAGTATAATTATTGTTAATAATTTCCATAAAGAGATAAAAAAATTATAGTCAGGCAATTACATTTTTTCACTTTCAATCATATTTTATATTTGTAAAATAATATTTTTCTATTACTGAATTAAATGGAATATTCAAAAAACCATTATACCATTAATTATTTGGAAAAGGGATCTTGTAAAAAGATTAATTTTTTGAAATCCTATATTTACAATATGAAAGGATTCCATATTTTATGTATGAATAACATATGAATATCATCAGTATTTTTATAGGTTACCCCCATTTAATGCACCATATAGAACCCATATTTTATGAAAACCATACGGGGTCTTTTTTTAATGAGAAAATTTAAAAAAAACTAAAATTATATAATTCTAGATGGTAATGTCCATTTACTTTACTGAAAGAATTTTCTTGGTTAACTATATGATTATATGTAATTTAAAATACTCCATTATATTTTATAAATGGAATTTAAATTTTATTTAGAATATCTATTATTTTATTAAGGAATATTATTATAGAGGAAACATTATATTTTGACTGATGGAGATAAATGTTGTTATTGTTTTCATGACATAGAGTCAAATAATATAATTTTTAAATGTTTATAATGCATCATGAATCCCTTCCTGTTCATGTCATAGGGAGGTTACATTATGATAAGGATGGATGAAATGCCCTTTAAAATGGAGTGGTTTTAAAGGAATAAAAATTGGAATGAATAAACACATTGAATAACATATGGATAGACTGAGGGTAAGTTAATAATTTTTTCATTTTTCACTTGAGGTGGATTTTCTCAACCAAATATTTTTTCATAATACAAAGAATATTACTAGTTTGGGACAACATTTACAGATGTGATACGGGATATTAAGATTAAATTCTAGATATATCTATAAACGTTATTGACTAACTATGAAATTATATTTACTAAAATATTGTTTTCATGAAAAAAATCATATAATTAGATTAATTTGTTAATAATAATGAAATCTTTACATGAGAGATCCTAGTAAAAAGAATTTTGAATTGTAATAGTTACATTGTTTTTATTAATAAAATAGAATATGAAATTGGTAAATTCATAGTTCTGTTTTATAAACAGTGGATTAACCTTCAATATATTAATATTATTATTGAATATATTGTATAATAATATCCAAAATTATATATATCATAAAAATTTTGGGATCTATTTTGAATTTATTTGACTATATTTTATATATAGAAAATAATATATTGATCAGTTGATTATGAACTATAAAAATTAATTGATAATTACAAAGTTTTATATATAGTATCTTAAAATATTGTTACTTCTATGATGAATATTTATTTTATCTTATTTTATATTTCTCAGGATTAAAAATGACTATTTAATTGATGAAATGAAATTTATTGTATTTATGTTATATTCTTCATATTATTTGGTAGAATAAGTACACACTGATGCATAAAATAATGATATTTCACTTCTTGATGCTATATCACATATTGTTTCAATGATCAGTGTAGTGCATCCACTTTTAAGGAAAATTTGTATAAATTTTCTCCGTTATTATTAATTCAAATATAATTGGTTATTAGTAATATGTGTCAGCTTATAAAGGCCAAATATTCATATATTGGAAACCTCATATTATAGTATGGATATATTTGAAAATGTATGGATTAGGAATGTGAATCCCAATTATGTAATATTTTAGAGGGGTATTCTAAGATGTGTTATGCATCATAATGATATTTTCTTCTCCAAAATGATGAATTGTATTAGAATTGGAGGATAAGGTATGTTTATTTTTAGGATTATTATTCAAGTGTAACACCTCGACCCCAGTTACCCAGAGTCAGTGCATTATTAAATAACATTGGCATTAATAAAAGGAATCATGTCCGAAAGGACTGATTTGTTTAGCATTCCTGGAAAATAAATTTTATACATAATTTTAACATTAATACTTTAAAATAAATACAACACTAATTTATTCAATTAGTAATATCCTTTCCTACCAGATTATGCCGGCATGTCACTTATAACTAATTTCTTCGAATCCTGGGAAAATGAAATATAAGAAACGGGTGATCTCAAACGTGGTTTAAGGGTAATCAATACCGTTGAAGATTGAATAAACATTAGGAATAGAGAATAATTAAAAAAACTTGCACTAAAAATAATAAACATGAAAAAATTATGGCATGAATATGAGATGAGTAAATAATACCATAATAAAACATATTTATGGGTATTCTAATAGTAAAATAACCACATGAACCATCATTATGAATTTCTTAATGAGGGATTGTATAATGCCAGAAATTCGGAAACATCTTGTCAAGGCCTTCTCTAGGATTTCAAAAAATTATTTTGGCCTCGGTCAAAACCATATATCAAATTGGGAAAGGCCTCGGCCAATTACACGTCTAATTGTCTCATGAGACCTATTGATGCATCGAGGAGATATAGCAGGCTCCACCCATCACATACTATGTCCAATACATTATTATATGAAAAAGATGAACCATAAAATAAAAATTCTCGTTAAAACTAGCATATGAAATGTCAATAATTTATCCATAAACCATGAAAGTTATAAAAATATCACATCCATATTCGAAAATATCACAAGAACATCAATATAATTTGGATGATTTGTATTATAATAAATCAACCTCAATCAATAATGATAACCCTTTAAAGGATGTAGACATAGTTGAAAATTATCAGTAACGATCATTGTGAGAAATATCCATTTTTCATGAAATAATTTAAAAGTCACATAATTTATAAATGATGTAATTTAAAATATAGTTTTGAATAAAAGCGTCCCATACCACTTTGAAAATTTTTAAATGAAGTAAAATTTTAAAATATTCATTACCATATAAATAAATCCTTATATCCATTTTTAAAACATGGACATTAATGTGAATGTTTTAGAAGAATAAATCTTTAAATCATTTAAAATGATATTTTAGTTAGAGTTCTTAACCAAACAAGAGATGATTCATTAAAAATAATTTAATAAATCGAAACATTATAATAAAAATAAGGGGATTCATGGTATAATATTTCAAATTACCATATAAACACCAAATAAAAGTGAATTGGCACAAAACAACAAAGAAGTCTCAGTGGAATGTATGTTGAGATGAATTCCTTTATAAAGACCATATCCTTAGTTTGGGGATAATTCAATGACAAAAGTATGTGTGAAAAATATAAATACACTCAATTGGATTGGATATTCATTGTAAATAAATTAGAGGACATTCACATGTATTCTTATAAAAACAACACCAATGACATGGATTTTTAACTCAATGAATAGAAATTGAGTTAAAATTACAATTATCAAGTTCATATCGATGACTTGAGAATTTATCAATGGATTTATTATGTGTATAAAAAGTATACCCACACAAAGGGGATTGGAAATTACTATATAATTTAATAAATAGTGATTTCACACATAATATTAATGTAATGTAATCAATAAAGTTTGCATAAAACCGAATGAGTGGAAATTGAAAATTGAAATCCCCTTACTGATTTGGTAACATATGAAACATACACCCCATGAAAGAAGGATCATCCAATGATGATGTAAATACCCATAAATTAAATTATATTATGAAAATAATACTATTATGGGTAGTACATACTACACAAAATAGGTAATATTGCAAATATAGTTTGAATCTCACAGGAATTAAATTGAAATACAAACCCCTTTCCACATTGTAATCAATCGATTCATATGAAAAAAATTTAATAACCACCAAATTAATCACATAAAATAATTAATATAAATAGAATCATGATAATATATATCATATGGTAGTACACAATACACCACATGAAATAAATATGTCGCAAACAATGGAAATCTCACAGAATTAAAAGAGAGATAACAAACCCCTTACCACATTGTAATCAATCAGGGCGTATAACCATAAGTTAATAACCACCATATGAATCCCAAAAATACCATATATATAAATAGAATATTGATAATATATATCAAATGGTAGTACACAATACACCACATGCAATAAATAAGTGGTGAACAATTGAAATCTCACAGAATTAAAAGTGAGATATGAAACCCATTACCTCATTGAAATCAATCAAGTTGTATGTCCAAAAGTTAATAACCTCAAAATTAATCATATAATTCCATGAATATAATTAGAATCGTGATAATACAAATCAAATGGCATAACACAATCCACCACATGCAATAAATAAGTGGCGAATAATGGAAATATCATGGAATTAAAAGTGATATATGAAACCCCCTACTTTGTACTTTTCAATAGTATAGGGTAGGTTAACCAAATATATAATTGTGAAATAGTTGTTATTAAATTATAATAGAACCAAATACATAAATATGATATCATATACGATATTCTTATATTTCTTTGTTAATGATATTTCATTAGTATCATTGTTTAAGTTGTTAACTGATTTGTTTTCCTTTATATGTTTTGTTACGTAAGCCATGTTTTTTAATGATATGATATATTTTAATCATATCCAGGATGATATTAATTTGTTAAACATAATTCTTATTAATCATTTGAAAATTATTCATTAATTGTTATGATGGGTAAATTAATATCATCGCGTTCGTGGAGACGGTAATCCGTACCTACACACGAGCGACAATATTATTATATTGATTGTGAAATACTATGTAATTGGTTGGTATATCATATATAATTTTTTTTTAACATGTTATATTAATTATTTAAATCAGTTATACTCATTATTATACACAACGAAATAATGAAGTGTTTGAATAATAATATACACCACGACGTGGAGATGATAAGTTGTACGTACGCACGTATGGTGACATTGTCATTTATAGGATGGATAAAACATAGAATATGGTTGAAACATATTTATAATAACATCACAGTTTGTAGAAGGTAATGGATTTATTATTTTGGTGTGAAAACAACAAAAAAATATTGAGTGGATGAAGAAAAACTACATGAAAGAGGGTGGTGAAATTATTACCTCTTCTTCAGGTGTTTCCTTTTGAGTTGATCAAAAGGGCTCTATAGGATGGATTTATAGTTAATTTAAGAACAATAGGTTGATATTAGGGACGTTGGGAGGATATTTGGGTTGGTTATGGCCCAAAAAATGGCTTTGATGGTGTGAAAGTAAGAGAAGGGGAAGTGCCATTTTATATGTGAGGTGAGGGGAACCCTTGAAAAAGATTGCATTATTATTTTATAATAGATTCATTTTCTGTTTTTAATGTCTCCGAAAAGATTTATTTCGTTGATAATGAGGATATGGGTGTCAATTCATTCCTCCAATAGGTTTTATTCTAGTTTAGGTCACCATATTAACCCTATCATTTAGATTTAACTCTATGTTAAAAAGATTAGCTTTTACAATGTCCTCTTGTATTACTATAATTTATGGTTAATAAACATAATATAAAACACCATGAGAAGACCAAGTGTTTCATTAATGAAATATATATTAATTTATAAGTATTCTAGTCAAACCATATATTTTTAGGAGTTATATTTCAATTAATAATATAGTATTTGTTTTAAAAACTCATTTATGTCAATTTTGACCCTATTTGGTATTCAGTTCTTTTTAAAAGTCAAAAAACAATATTACTTCAATAAAAATACATTATATCAATAATAAAATGTCAAATGAACCTATAAATTTCTTTTTGGCATCTAAACGTTCAAATTAAATTTATAATAATATTTATAATATCATTTATTTGATTATTTTATTAAAATGGAAAATATTGCATCATTATTGTGTCATAAATAAATAAATAAATTTTATATTTATAAATTAGAAATAAAATATAATCATGTATGAAATATTATTAGCTTTCAAATTAATATTTATAGTCCAATAGATCAATTATATATCTCCATATATAAATGTTTTTCTAAAATATACATGCTTTAGTTATTTTTTTCTTTACTTTAGATTAATTAATATAAAATGTCATTATCACTTCCAAGTTGGTCCATAGGGTCCAAATATCGACCCAAGGATGACCATGGTCGGATATATATCGTAAAATAAAGAGTGAGGACATGTGTTAGAGTAATTTAATATTTTTATAATATTAGTTGTTACACTTATTTACCAGATTTACCATTTAATCATGGTAAATAAAATATTTACAGACCTAATTATTCATAATGTCTAAAAATAAAATATACTTATTTAAAAAAATTGTACATCCTCATTCCAAATATCGAATCCATTTTTCCAAATTCAAAACTCATAATTGGCAGAAATTAATTTAAAATTAATTACTGTAGTAAAAAAGCATGTTTTTAAGAAATAACAACTATAAAAAGATTTACACTTTTTTAGGTCTAGTTTAAATGTAAAATTACATCGAATGACATAAATTATATTAAATTATATAAATATAATATAATAATACTTAAAACCCATTCAAATTTATAATTTAACCCTATATATTATTTCGATTAAGAAATTTGTTTTCAATTAAAACATATTTTTTTTTCTATTCATAAAAATGTGAAAGTTATCAGAAAATTCCTAAAAATTATCCAAACTGAATTTTTATGCGATGATTAGAATGAAGAATTTAATTTCATTAAATTGAATATATGAATGTTTAAAATATTTTTTTAAAGAATTTTCTATTAAATGGTGGTAAAATTGTATTTTTTAAAATACTTCTTTTATCTGAAAAAATTTAATTTGTTCTTCCATTATGTCTAAGAAATACATAATATAGATTCTAAAATTATTTTATGTATTCAAAATTATGTTAATAATATTCATAACTGCTTTTTGAAAGGCTAGATGTGTAAGTCCTGGTGTGCTCAAACTCAGGATTGTGTGTAGCACAAGCCATTGAATTGATTTAATGAAAATAACTTACAATGTAATCTTGAGTTGTTACATTCTTCAACCATTTTGAAAATTTCATCCTCACAATATTAAAAATTTTGATGGGAAATTCATTGAAATCCACACTTCAACAAAAGATCCAATAAAACTATTACATTATCCGAAATAAAGAGAAGTACAATGGTCCCCCGAGATAAACCATACTAGGATTCCATGTAAGAAAACATTGATATGTAAGATATAATAAGTGTCATGTTTTGATGGAGAGTGATAGAAAACAGTATCTTAAAAAAGATAACAACAGAAAACCCATTAACATTTGACGGTGTAAACGATCATTAATTTCCTAATACAAAACGTAAACGAACAACTTTAAGATCCCAGATTTTATTTTCTGCTATGTTTTTCATTTTCTAGTGTATTTTAGAAAAAAATATTTTTTTAAAATTTCTTATGTACAGGTTCTGTACTTTATGAGTACACATCGTGTACTTAGATACAACGGGTATTCGTGTGTCAGTCGTGTAGCGGCCATGCACACGGTTGCGTGTGGTGACCTGGAGACCACCAAATGCGGGGGCTTGTGAAGGCCTGTGCACGTCATGTACTTATAAAGTACACACCTTGTACTTTATTTATTTCATTAATTTGAACTGGGTCCCATCTTATAGACAAAATCACCATCTTCTTCACCTTCTTTGATCAATAGCACTCAAACAACTGCGTTTCTTCCCCGAGCCCCTGATCGAGTACCCGTTCTCCGAATAAACTGTTGTCGATTGCTTTTGGATCTTCATGTGAAGCTATTCCTTCTTATAGATCTTAGTTTCCTATTTATTCATCTTTTACGAGTTATCTTCTGTTGAAAATTTTAGGCGTTTTTTTGGATCTGTGGTGTTCTTGGGAAATTCAAGGCTTATGGTTCACTTATCTCAATCCTTTAACACTGATTTATGTGGTTTTCTCCTTTCCAATGAATGTATTTGAGTTATATGTGCAAACGTTCTCAATACCCTTGAATGGGTTATTGCGTGTTTACTACTTTAGACTTCTTATTTTCCTACTATTCTTGTATGCTTGAGTAGTGGTTAATTGAATATGATTAGGGTTAATTTCTATGATTTGGAAGGGTTTTTCCCATGCATATTTGTTTATGACTGTTTTGTATTGATTAGAATGTTAGGATACCTTGTTTACATACCATGCCTAGTATTGTAGGATGGGGTGTCTTGTATATCTGACATGATGATATGCTTTAGATTGCTACCCAAGTAGTTCATGAGGGTTACTTGGGCTGATACACATTACTGTGCTTTCTTGACTTACATTGGGCCGTGAGAACCCAGTGTAGTAGACCATAGAGAGAATAGATGTAAGGGATTCTCTAGAGAGTCTGTTTACTTTTACAGTGTCAGACGACATAGGGAATTGATGTATGTGCCTCCTCAGAGTGTCTATAATTCCACAATGAGGGCCACAGAAGGAATGTGATGTATGTTCTTCCCCAGTTCGCCTTTAATTACTGAAAAGATACTATAGAAGAAATTGACGGTGATTGCTTCCTCAGAGAGTTTATTATAGAGTTGTAATTGAGATGGTGAGACTGTTTGTGATGCCCGGAGGGTTTATTGTGCTGCTATATAGGACTAGAGGGCATTGTCCATGAGTACTTACTAGAGGGTTACCTTTTGTGTTTAGATGTTTGCATGTTCTATGTGGTTGGACCAGAGGGGATAGACCATGAGTACTTCCTAGAGGGTTACCTGTTTGTGTTTACCTGCTTTGATTAGTCGTTGCTTGATATATGAACTGAATTCATTGAAACAGTGGATTGGTTACTTCTAAGTACTTCTTTGTTTGATTCTTCCTTTTATTTTTGCCTGCTATATATATTCACATACTTTGAGGCATAGATCATTTGGTGGCTGCCTAATTGGATTAGTCTCACACCTTTTTTGTGTTATTCTTTGGGGTACAAATGGATTATATTGTTGAATTTATGTATAAGGGAAAGCACCCTTCTACTTGAGGTACTTGACTGCTTTGGAGCTGGAGAGCATGGTACCAAGGTGAGGCTTGCAATGATGAGGAGTTGATTCTGGTTTTTCTTTTTTACATGGTTCTGTAATGTATTCCAGCATTATGACTTGTATGGATGTTTTCCTAGACATATGTATCATGCATCATTCATATATGTGCTCTAGTTTTTCTCACTTTTAGTATTTCGTTGTTTACTATTGTATGGTATTATAACATCTTCCACATTTGTATATTTGGTTACATCCACTATGTTATTCTTCCAATGATGGCATAGTTTCCCCCACTATGACACTGAAGGCCCTCTCAGCTAGTTGGTAGCCTCTGGCATTCAAGGAAATGTGCTTTAAGCCATGTGACAAACCGTGTATGGGGTGTCTCTGGGAAGCTTTCAGAATCAGAGCATTACAAAGTGGTATCAGAGTAATTATTTTCTATTGACATACTATTTGGATCTTATATGTATGTATAGGAAGGAATTGGTATGTGGAAATAAGATGTTCCCATGAGTAGCTAACTCGTGTATATGGAAAATCCAATTTACCTCGTTTATTTAAATTTTTTGGTTTTTCAATTTTACAGTTGATTTGATTTTCATGGTTGGGTGATACACATGTTTTCTACTTTTATTTTTGATTTTATTGAGGTTCTTTTTCTATTGAAACATGAGGAGATGAGGTTATGCCATCTAATGCATCATATAGGAAATTTATAGAAATCATATGTCATGCATTCTCTTCATGAAATTTAGGTTTCATTCTCAATTTCATGATGTTGGGATAGATTTTGTGCTAGATATATATGTTGTTATTATAGATTATTTGATGATAGGGTATTAAATTGTGAATGTTTTTGTTGAATGAACACCAAAATTATGTTCTTGAGGTGTTATGGACACCAAAAGATCAAAATTTTGTGGATCATTACACTGTTATCCTTTTATATATCATGTGTAAGATGTCATTCATTGATTTTCAGGGAGTATGGGCCTTCAGGGATCGGAATTTGATACTTAAGTTTTCTTTTAAATGTATTTATGGTCTCTGGACTACTGTATGAGGCTTACTTTTTTGAAAAACCCAGAGTGCATGTCGTGTACTGATGAATACATGCCATGTGTTATTCTATTCGGGAAGAAACTGGTTTTTATTTAACACACCATGTACCGCATTACACTCTGTGTAGTCTCTAACCGTGTCACATACTGTGTGGGTAGGTACACAGGATTTGAAATACTTGGTAGGACATGCTGTGTGCCTGATGTAAATGTTTTGTTGTAGAAAAGTGTAGGAGTCCATGTCACTAACAACAAGGTTCAGTTAAGTATTCTCTAATGCACACTGTTTTAGTCTTAAACATGTCTTGTAGTGTAATCCATAGAATCCAGTTGTGTCACTAACAACACGGGTCAGAAAAATCTTTTTAGTAGAGGCCGTGTCCCTCTGGAACAGGCTCAATAGTGTGAGTCATGTATCCTGCCATGTCTCTATCAACACGGGTCTGTAAATATCCTCTTGTATATTCCATGTGTGGAACTAACATGTTTTGTATTCTTGTTCTATGATAACCGTGTGGCCTAGCCATGTATGAGAACTCAGTATGGAGAAAAGGATTTAATTACACACCACATTTGTGGACTACACGCCGTGTATTGGGTGTTACGCAACATGGGTTGGCAGAAGTACAAGTCCATGTGAATGGCTTATAAGAACACACCATGTAGTTAATTATACACACTGTGTATCCTTGTTTTGAAAGACTTGAATGTTTTCTATCTCATGTACTCTCCTTTTCTTCTAGTTTTCAGTCCTTGACAATCTTGATCAAAGGTGTTCACTTGACGTTGCAGAGTAATGCAAGTGAGATGTCCTCTAGTTGTCCACTAGTTACTGGGCATTTTTCAGACACTAGACATGGATGATCAGGGACTACCTATAGATCCTCCTATTATGCCAGTCCTTGAACAAGCCATCATTCCAGACACAGATTATCATGCAGATTTTTGAGAGGGATTCATGAGGTGTATACAGACCTTCTGTGGAGTACCACATCTTTCCACATCTATAGAAGAGTTGACAAGGGTTTTCCCACAGCAACATCCTCCCTCCTTCACAGGGTAAAGAGTATATCATGTTGTAGAGTCATGGTTAGAAGACATAATTTCAAACATCAAGAATCTAGAGACTAATCTAGAGAACAAGTTCAATATCGCTACCTATATGCTTTGGGAGTCTACCAAGAAATGGTGAATGTGATCTCACAGGAAAGACAATAGCAGGTTATGGTGTAGGATGAGTTATGGTGTGCCTTCTATAAATACTTTTACCCAGAGACTTTTATGGGACGATCGAGCCAGAGATTTAATGAGTCTTGAGTAGGGTACTTATTTTGTTTTAGAGTATTCTTATCTCTTCACAGAGCTGTAGCACATTACGCCCATCCCAAGAGGTGATGATTTATTCCTGGAAAGGATTATTGAGGATAGTCTGAGGCACGACATCCTATCTCAGATGAATATCTTCAGGTTGACATCAATCACTTATGTCATCAACAAAGCGCTGATGACAAAGCATAATTTGAGGTATTATAGAGTTATGAGCCAGGGTGGTTCGACCTTCGAAGTTAATATCACTCCTTCTGATAGTAGGAAGAACCACAGGGAGTCTACGCGTGGGGATCCAAGGAGGTGAGACCCTTCTTTTGGTAGAAATGTGGTGTGCTACTAGTGCAGAAGAGTGGGCATAAGAGGAAACATTGCCTAAGGGACCCAGTTGAGTGCCGAACTTGCGACAAGTTGAGGAATCTTTAGAGTTTCTATCAGATTTTCTTTCCAGCTACTGGTGACATGGGTTCTCTTATGACTCCTCATTCAGGAGCAGCGACCCCAATTTCTCATCAGTCTAGGAACTAGAGTTCTTCCGGCTTTTCATGCTAAGATGGAGGTTGTGGCCGTGGAAGTCAGTCCCCAGGCATTCAGTGACAGTAGGGTGGACCAGCTCAGAGTGGTCAGGCAGGGTCATAGAGCGATGGTACAGGCCAAACATTTGCAGTGGAGCATACCCAATAAAACAGGATCTCAGGACTTATACATTTTGAGGTACGATCTTAGTTACATTAGTTTTAGCTTCTGCAATTTTTTAATACAGGGGCTTCACATATCATTATATATGTTGATGTTGTGGAGATCCATGGGCTCTGTATCTTTTCTTCTGTTGATATCTTGATGCTAGACACTCCATTGGGGACTTAAACGGCTAGTGTACGATAGTGTGGGGAGTGACCTCTAGATTTTGGTGGGTGTCACTTTTTATGATACCTCTATGTCTTAGATATGACCTGTTATGATTCCATTCATGGAATGGACTGGTTAGTTCCATTCCAGATGTTGCCGATTTCTATCGGTGTAGGTTGAGTTTCACATCACCAGAGGGAAGATCATTTCATTATAATGGTGAATGGGATTTCCAGGCGAGTTGAGCAGGACCCAACCATCATGGGTTAAGAGAAGTTATAGCCTAGATTTCTGGTCACTAAATGGATGACCAGGGGACATCACAGATAAAATTTCCTCCAGTGGAGGATTATTTCAGGGACGTACTTCCAGAAGAATTTCCAGGTTACCTCCAGAGCGAGAGGTAGAATTTTCAATTGACCTTGTTCTAGGAGTGGCACTAGTGTCCATTCCTCCTTATAGTATAACTATACCAGAGTTACAAGAGCTCAAGAAATAGTTGGAGGAGTTGCAGGCAATGGGTTTCATCCGACCTAGTACTTCTCCTTGGGGTTCACATGTTCTATTTGTGAAGAAGGAAGACTGTACCTCTGACTTTGGGTGGATTATTGGAGGTTGAATCAGTTTATCGTCAAGAACCGATATCCATTACCGACGATTGATGATCTCTTTAATCAGTTTCGAGGAGCATGGGTATTCTCAAAGAGTTACATGAGATCTGGTTACCATTATTTGTGAGTTAGACCATCTAATTTGCCGTTTATAGCCTTATAGAGCATGTATGGTCTATACGAGTATGTAGTTATGTCGTTAGGTTACACAAATGAGCATGTAGTTTTTATGGCACTGATGAACCGAGTGTTCCACTAAACTTGGATTCCTTCACGGTGGTCTTCATGGATTATATCATAGAGTACTCTCACACTCAACACAACCATGCTACCCATATTGAGATCATTTTATGTACACTAAGAGAGCATTAGTTATATGATAAGATCTCAAAATTATACTTTTGGATGGGCCAGATTCACTTCATAGGTCATGTTATCTCAGAGATAAATGTATCAGTAGACCTAGAGAAAGTGAGAGCAGTAGTTTCCTCGGAGCATCCGAAGAACATCTTTGAGGTGCATAGTTTTCTAGGGATGACTGGATACTATAGACGATTTATACTGGACATTTTACGATTTACAGTGGCACTGAAAGGTCTGACTAAGAAGGGTGCAAGGTTCTTATGGTCAGATACATGTGATTCAACTTTTCAGGAGCTCAATGGGAGGTTGACTTTAGCACCAATACTAGTATTTCTAGAGCCGGTCAAGAGCTTTATTGTGTATTGTGATGCATCAGGTATCATTATTGGAGTAATTCTAATTCAAGGGGAAGGATTCGTTGCGTTCGTGTCTCGGTAGTTAAGTATAAATGAGGGGAATTACACGACACATGATCTTGAGTTGGCTGCAGTTGTTCATTCCATACATTGTTGGATACATTATCTTCCAGGAGATCATTTTGTGGTTTTCACCGACCAAAAAATTCTGAATTATATCTTCACTCATCATGACATAAATTTGAGATAGCGAAGGTTGGATGAGTACCTTCAGTATTATGACATTGAGATTTCTTACATGCCTAGAAAATGGAAACGTAGTGGTTGATGCGCTGAGCTGGAGGACTCAGATACAGGTAGTTTACGAGGCCAAGAGTGAGTGGTAGCTTATGGCTCTATTGTTTGAGTTGCATTAAGAGGTACCTGATAGACAGAGGAATGAGGCTGCTATCAAATTCTGAAGGCATACTCTTATGGGAATTCATGTTAGGATAAGACCCTATTTCTAGATGGATCATAGGCAGGGTTGTGATATTATGTTTTCATAGGGGCATAAGGGTGTCATAAGATATACATGAGGAGCTGATGGGGGACTTTCAATCCTCATTTTGGGATGTTCATTCTGGTGTCACAAAAATGTAACATGATTTAAACCATCAGTATTGGTGGCCAAGTATGAATTTAGATATTGATGGGTTTTTCATGAGGTGTTCCACCTGTCAGTAGGTAAAGACGGAACATCAGAGACCTGCATGGCTTTTTCAGCAATTACCCATTCTCGAGTAAAAATGGAATGATGTCGCAATAGACTTCATGACATGTTTTCTATGGTCACCTTGACAGAATGATGTTGTTTGGATTTTCATTGATATACTTACAAATGTTGATCACTTCTTGCTGATCAAAGAGACTCTTAGAGTTGATGAGCTAGGACGTTTGTGCATTTGGGATATTTTACATTTTAATGGAGTTCTGCACTCCATTGTTTGAGATAGGTATTCCCATTTTACCTCTCAGGTATGGTAGCAGCATTATAAGGCTTTGGGTATACATGTGCTTCTATGTACAGCTTACCACCCCCAGATAGATGGCCCACTTGAGTGTACTGTTCAAGTGCTTGAGGACATGATTTGAGCATCCATTCTATATTTTGGAGGTTCTTGGAGAATCACATACCTCTTGTGTAGTTTTCCTATAATAATAGTTTTCAAGCAACTATTCATATGTCACCTTATGAGGATTTGTTTGGTAGGCCCTTCCGATCACCCTTTTATTGCCTCGAAGTAGGAGAGGTAGTTGTACTGGGACCTCATCTTTTTTAGGAAACCAAAAAGTAGATAGATTTGATTCAGAATAGGATGGCTACTCCATAGTATCAAAAGATTTCTTATGATGATCAGTGATGATGGCATCTGGAGTGCGAGGTCATGAATCAGTTTTTCCTGCGTGTCATGTCAAGGTTGGGGCACATGAATATTAGAAGATAGGGTAAGATTTTTCCGAGGTATGTCGAGCCGTTTGAGGTGTTGGGGAGAGATGGGTTGGTTGCCTACCAGTTGTAGTTACCTTAGACGTACCGGGCTATGCAGGACGTCTTCTACATTTCTTAACTTCGACGTTACTTCTCAGAACCTACTCATGTTTATCAACCAGAAGAGGTTAAGTTAGAGGTGGATGCCTCGTTCGAGGAGAATCCTATCTGGATTATTGATCACAGTACGAAGGTTATCCATGGCCAGCCTATCCCTCTGGAATGAGTTCCTTTACCGGATGGACAGGTACAGGATGAGACCTGGGAGAGGGAGGACAATTTACAATCACAGTGGCTAGATATGTTTGAGGTTTCTTCTTCTACGCCACCTTGCTATGGAAATTCTGTGACGAATTTAATTAAAAGGGGATGTTTGTAAGAACCCAGATATTATTTTCACGAATTTATTCCATTTTCTTGTGTTTTTGGGAGAAAAGGGATTTTTCTAGAAATTTCCTAAGTACATGTTGTCTACTTAATGAGTTCACGTCGTGTGCTCGGTTACCGCGGGTGGCCGGGTGCTGGCTGTTTAGCGTCCCTGCCCACAGCCATGTGTGGTGACCTGGAGACCACCTAATATGGTGGTACATGAAGGCAAGTACACGTGGTGTACTTATAACGTACACACCGAGTAATTTATTTTTTTTAATTAAATAGACCGGGTTCACGTCTTATTGATATAAAAACCTTCTTCTTCACCTTCTTCGACCAGAGCGCCTGTATGACTGTGTTTCTTCCCTGACCCCCCAATCGAGCACATATTCTCCGAATTGACCGCTTTCAGTTGTGTTGGGATCGCATTGGTACAATTATTCTTCTTCTAGAGCTTCGTTTTCTATTTTTTTCTCTTTCAAGAGTTATATTCATTTGACATTTTTAGATGTTTTTTATGGTCTACGGTGTTATCTGTAAATTAAATGCTTAAGGTTACCTTATATCTATCCTACAACACTGAGGTAGGTGGTTTTTTCCCTTACTTTGAATGTATTTGAGTTATACGTGCAAAAGTTCCTAATAATCTCGAACGGGGTATTGTGTGTTTGCTGTTTTAGCCCAACTATTTTCCTAATACGCTTGTAAGCTTGACTTAGGTTAATTGAATGTGAATTGTTTTAATTGCTATTCTTTGGAAGGGTTTTGTACATTCATGTTTGTTAATGACTGTTTGGTCTTTCTTAGCATATTAGCCTTCCTTGTTTACTTGCCATGGCTAGTATTGTAAGATGGAGTGTTTTGTATATCTGACATGCTGATATGTTGTAGATTGATATCCATTTAGTTCTATAGGGTTACTTTGGCCGATATGCATCATTGAGCTATATTGACATACATAGGTCCATGAGAACCTGGTGTAATAGACCATATGTAGAATGAATGTAAGGGATTCTCCTGAGAGTCTGTTTACATTTATGATGCGAGACTACAAGTGGAGTTGATGTAAGTGCTTTCTTAGAGTTTATGTTGTTCCTCAATGTGGGTCATAGGGGTAATGTTACGTAAGTGCTTCCCTAAAGAACCATTAGATACTGATATGAGACTATAAGAGGAATCAACGACAAGTGATTCCTCATAGAGTCTATTCTAGAGCTAGGCCAGAGGGGTGAGACTGTGTGTGCTTCCCAGAGGGCTTCTTGTGCTGCTATGTAGTACTAGAGGGGATAGGCCATGAGTACGTTCTAGAGGGTTACCTTTTATGATTAGATTTTTACATGTTCTATGATGTAGGAACAGAGGGGATAGGCCGTGAGTACTTCCCAGAGTGATAACTTTCTGTGTTTACATGATTTGATTATCTGTTGCGTGAAATATGAACTAAATACATTGAAAATGTGGATTGTCTACAGTTGAGTACTTCCTTGTTTACTGCTTCCTTTTACCTATTTTCTTCAATACATTTTCACCGAATATTAGGCACAGATATTTTTGTGGTTTCCTACTGGGATTAGTCTCACACCCTATTCGGGTCATGCTTTTGGGCCAAAAACGATTATATTATTACAGGTATAGATTAGGACAATCACCTTTCTACTTCAGGTACTTGACTTCTTTGGAGTTGGAGAGCATGGAACCAAGCTATGGCTTGCGATACTGGGGAGTTTATTCTTGTTTTTATTTTGTACTTGTTTCAGTACTATATTTGTCCATTTTGAATTGTTTGGTTGTTTACCTAGACATTTTTATCATGGATCATTTATATATGTGCCCCAGTTGTTCTCACATGTAGTCCTCTGTTTTTTACTGTTGTATGGTATTATTACTACTTATGCTATTGTATATTTGTTTACTTGCACTGTGTTACTTTTCCAATGAGGGCCTTGTTTCCCCACCATCACAGCCAAGGCCCTTACTGCTAGTCGGTGGCCTCTGGCATTCCGGGAAATGGGCTCGAGGCCATGTGACCAACCGAGTACGGGGCGTCTCTAAGATGCTTCTAGAACCCTTACATTACTACAACATTTTTTATTTATTTTTTTTGTTCCATTTAATAAATTTGTGTAATTTATTTATGATACTAACTATGAACATAAAGTGATATACTTAATTTTTAAGTTGAGTTTCATCGTTTTAAAAAATTCTACCACTAACTCAGCTTTTTTTTCAAATGACAAGTATTCCAGATGACTCGGTCAAACCTAATGTGATAGAATCAAATTGTAGAGAATCACATGAATCACAAAGGATAAAAAATATATTTCCCTTGTCTTTTTAGATTATCCAAAACCAAAATTGTTAGTACATGATCAGATGATCCCCAAAAAGGATAAAAATTTAGAGAAATAAATTATAATCTTAATTTCTAAAAATAAACTAACAATACCCAATGTTCAATAAATACCATTCAGTAAACAATTATCCTTCAAATCCTCCAATTTAATCCAAACTAATATTGAAACCCAAAACATAGTAGAGTTTGATTATGTAGTCTTCCATATTATATTTTATCTCCAAATAACATCAACTACTCTAAAAGTAACATACTTAAATGTAATTAAACTAATCACATATTAACTATGATAGGTTAATAATTTCCATAAATAACCCTAATTTATATAAATCCACACAAAAAACATAGATAAAAATTCATAATAACTCCTTAAATTAAATCCAATCGTATTCTATTTTCCATAGGCATATAGTGTTCCCAACAGATCAAAAGTCTTCCAAAATAACATTTATCACATAATCACTAAATCATTTTCATATACTAAGGATATACTTATGATACGAAATAAGATCCCAAATAAACTTATTATTGATTCATAATGTAATTTAACTAAAAATAATTAGATACACTAAGATGTGACATCACGTAGTCCAGTGGTAGGTGATAAATCTCAATCACACTCTTGACGTGGGTTCGATTCTCGTAGCTTTGTCTGATATAATGGGTTGTCACATAGTCTGTGTGTTGTCCTTTGTTTCAAAAAATATATTTTATAACATTCCCAAAATGCGATAAATTCTTCAAAATAACACTAACATAATTTAACCACAAATGTTACCTCATACCTCGCATTTTCATAACAAAAATTAATAACCTGTAATGGCCTCAAATTCAAGGATCATATAAACCCAAATGGTTCTCTATAACTATATCCACCAAAGAAAAGATAATTTTTCCTCAAATAAAATTTTCACATAAAAAACTGAAATGTTACACATACAATAGAAATTTTTTCCATTGAAATCCCATCAACAATGAAAACTAATACTTTTAAACATTTCCCCATCTATTTATTTCCACACAGGTTCTTTCTTGACTAAGAGGTTATTTGGGAGGATAGGGATTTCACTCAGGTAATTCCTAGGTCCCCTACATTTGAAGAAAATTAATATAAATGGATTATTGGGATCATTTTTATTTTCTCCCATAGTACTCTTCATTTTTCTCTCATCTATTATTTACTTTATATCCTTCTTTCCCACACATAAATAATTTCTTTTTTCAATTGAGATAGTTTACTCGGTGTCTCTTTCCACATTTCCTACATGATGAAAATTGAGTTTTCTTTTCTCCATGGTCTCCACTATTGGAGCTGTTATCATTCACCACCTTTCTCTTCTTTGTTAAGTCCAGGAGTTGGTTAATATATTTGTTTTTGATCATAATTTTGGAAAACTGATGCAGCATGAACACGATATCTTCTACCCCTATAAAAATTTCATTTCATTGCTCATTTCCACCGCCATTCCCACCTTGTATATCATGTTCAATGTTACTATAATTTACGTGGAATCTAGCCATTTACTAATATAAGAAAGCATAGTGTGATTCATAAAATCATTTAGAGAATATCATAACACCTTATTTTCAGTCTAAAACACCTTAGTATTAACCAATGTTATATATTCTCAATTTATATTAAAATCCTTCAAATTGGTTTATATGGAAATTTTGAATTATCCTAATAAAATCCCCCTAGTAGTGTAGTATACAAGAGTGCAACAAGGCCCATTTTTGTATAGCAAGATACCCCTGGTCAACCTCAAAACTCCTTGTCAGAGTTTTCACACCTAGGTATATCTATGCCAGAGCTGCCTCTACCTACTCGTATCCAGACAGGGATGTATTGATTGGAAAGCCCACATAATAGTTACATTACCAAAATTGTTGGATTTTCTTCTATATTAATCCTCAATGTCTATCTTAGAGTAGTGTTTTATAATCAATGTTTTTCTAAATCTAGTTTTTAAGGTTTGTACAAAACCTACTTGGATACCAACTATAACACCCAGACCCCAGTTTCCCAGAGTCAATGCTTTATTACATAACATAGGCATAATTACAAGAATAAATTCTAGAAGGACTGATTATTTTAGAATTCTTGGAAAAAAACTATACATAAGTTCAACATTACAACTAGAAAATTAATACAACAATAACTTATTCCATTAAAAACATCCATTCCTCATAGATTTTTCCTACAAGTCACTCATAACTAACTTCATCATATCCTAGGAAAATGAAATATAAGAAGGGTATGAGATCAAATTCTTAGTAGTGGAATGAAATATAGTGGAAGATAAAATAATCATTAGGCATGGTGAATAATTAAAATCACATTCCATTACAAATAAAAAACATGAACAGTTTATGGTAGCATATGAGCTTAGTAAATAATTCCATAACAAAACATAGTCATGGGTATTATACTAGTCGAATAGCATCATGAAACATCATTATTATTTTCTTAATGAGGGAATTTATAATGCCAAAAATTCTGAAACATCTTTTCTAGGCCTCATCCATGACGTCTAAAAATGATTTAAGCCTTCGCCAAAACCATATATCAAATTGGGAAAGGCCTCAGACTATTCCACGTCTAATGGTCTCATGAGAACTTCTGATGCATTGTGGAGCTATAGCGGGATACACCCATCACATACTATGTTCAGTACATTATTTATATGAAATGTTTGAAACATAACATTGATATTATATTAAAAATAACATTTGAAATGTCAATACATTATCCATAAACCACGAATGGTATAAAAATAACACATCCACAGTCGAACATATCACAAAAACATCAACACAATTTGGTAGATTTGTATCAAAATAAATCACCCTCATTCAAGAATAATAACCTTTTAAAGGATGTTGACATAGTTGAAAATGATTAGTGAAAATTTTGAGAGAAATATCCCTTTTTTGTTAAATCATTTAAAAGTGACATAATTAATTAAGGAAGTCATTTAATAGATATTTTTGAATCAAAGTTTACCATACCACATTAAATATTTTTGAAGGAATTAACATTTTTAAACATTCATGTCCATATAAATAAATCATTAAAACCATTTTTAAAACGTAGACATTAATGTGAAATTTTTAGAAGAATAAATCTTTAAAACATTTAAAATGATATTTCAGTTAGAGTTCCTAACCAAATGAGAGACGCCAAAATAAAAATAATTCAGGAAATCAAAACATTATAATGCAAATAATTGGATTCATGATATACTATGTCAAAGTAGTGTATACACACAATAAAAGTTTATTACTGCATAACAAAAAATGTATCAATGGAATGTAAGTTGAGATGAATTCCTTTATAAAGACTGTATCCTTTGGTTAAGGATGAATCAATGATATTATTATGTGTGAAAAATATAAATACACTCAATATGATTGGATATTGAGTGTAAATTAATCAGAGTACTTTCACACATATTATTGTAAAAACAACACCAATGACATGGATGCTTAACTCCTTGAATAGAAATCGAGATAAAATTAATATTATCTAGTTTATATAGATGACTTGTGAAATTATCAATAGAGTGACTATCTGTATAAAAAATATATCCACACAATGTGGAGTATAAATTAAACCATATTTAAATAAATAGTGATTTCACATATAATTGTGGAGTAATGTAATCAATGATGTTTTCTTAAAACCGAATAGGTGGAAATTGAAATTTAAAATTTCCTTACTAATTTGGTAACATAAGAAACATATATACCATAAAAGATGGATCATAAAATAATTATGTAAATACCCATAAATTAATGTACATTATGAAAAAATACAATCATGGGCAGTAAATACACCACGCAATAGGTAATAGAGGAAAATATAGCATGAATCGTGCATAAATAAAAGTGAGATGGAAACCCTTTACCATATTGTATTCAATCAATTCATATGAAAAAAAGTTAATATCCACAAAATTAATCATTGAATTCAATGAATATAAATAGAATGATGAAAATATATATCAAATAGTAGTACACAATACCTCACATGCAATAAACAAGTGGCGAACAATAAAAATCTCATAGAATTAAAAGTGAGATAAGAAACCCCTTACCACATTGTAATCAATTGTGTCATATGATTAAAATTTAATAACCACCAAATGAATAAAATAATACATGAATATAAAGATAATCATGATAATATATATCAAACGGATTTACACAATGCCCCACATGCAATAAATAAGTGGCAAATAATGGAAATCTCGGGGAATTAAAAGTGAGATAATAAACCCCATACCATATTGTAATCAATAGAGTCATATGACCATATGTTAATAACTGGAAAATTAATCATATAATACCCTGAATATATAGATAATCATGAAAATATACATCAGAATAAACCACATGTAATAAATAAGTGGAGAACAATGGAAATCTCACGGCATTAAAAGTGAGATAAGAAACCCATTACCTTGTACTTTTCCTTAGTATATAGTAGGATAACCTCCTATAGAATGGTGAAATAATTTTTTTAAATAATATAGGAACCAAATACATAAATATGATATCATAAATTATTTTTTAATTTTTTTAATGATATTCTAGTAGTATCATTGTTTTTATTGTTAACTGCTTCATTTATTTTATATGTTTTAATACATAAGCCATGTCTGTTAAGAATAGGATGTATTTTATTCACATATAAATGATATTAAGTTAATAAATATTATTTTTAGTCATCAAAATAAAAATATTATTTAGTGGCTACAATGGGGAAATGAATCTCACTGTATATATGGAGATTGTAATCCGTACGTATGCAAGAGCGACAATATCATTATATTGATGGAGAAATCGTAAGTAACCGGATGGTATATAAAATATAAAGAATAACTAACAAGTTATATTTATTATATACAACCATTACACTCATTATTATACCCATCCAAATAATGATGTGTTTGAATAACTAATTACACCACAACGTGGAGAAGATAAGATGTATGTACGCACATATGTTGACTTAGTCATTTATAGGATGAAAAGAATAATGAATATGGTTGTAGGATATTTATAATAACATTAGAGTGTGTATGATGTAATGGGTTTATTATTTTGGTATGGAAACATCAAATAAATAGAAAGTGGAAGATGAAAAGAATATTAAAGAGGGTGGTGAAATTATTACCTCTTTTTCGGGTGTTTCATTTTGAGATGATCAAAATGGCTCCTTAGGTTGGAATTATAATCAAAGTATGAAATATAGGTGGATATGAGGGATTTTGGTAGTATATTTGGGTAGTTTTTGTCTAAGAAAAATGTATTTGATGTTGTGAATTTAAGAGAAGGTGAAGTGGCCTTTTATAAGAGAGGTGAGGGGCACATTAAGAAAAGATTGAAATATTATTTTATAATAAAATAATTTTAGTTTTATAATTTTTCCAAAAAGATTTATTTCGTGTATAAGGGGTGATGGGTCGAATTACATTAAACTAATAGGTTTTATAAAAGTTTAGGTCACCTAATAAACCCTATCTTTTAGATTTAACTCTAAGTTAAAAGGTTTAACATTTACGATATCCTCTTGTACTACTATAATAAATCGTTAAAAAATTTACTATAAAATGACAAGAGAACCCCAATTGGTTAATTAATGACATATATATTATTATATAAGTCCATTGGACAATCCTTATATTTTTAGGAATATTATATCAATTAATAATATAGTATTTGTTTTAAAAACCCATTTATCTCAATTTTGACACTATTTGGTATTTGGTTTTTTGTGAATGTCTGAAAAACTTTATCGCGTCAAAAAAATTTATATCAATAATAACATTTCATATTCACCTATATAATTGGTGGATGGAATCAAAACATTCAAATTAAATTTATTTTAATATTTACAATATCATATGTTTTATATATTTATTAATAATGAAAATACCACATCATTATTGTGTCATAAATAAATATATATTTTTATCTATTAAAATTATAAATAGAATATTATCATGTATTATATCTCATTATATTTCAAATTAATATTTATAGTTAGAGTGATCAATTATATAACCCCATATAAAAATTTTTTACTAAAAGATACTTTCTTTTGTTATTTTTCTCATTACATTAGATTAATTAATATAAAATGTCATTATCACACCCATGTGGCTCCATGTGGTCCCATAATCGACCCATGGATTCCTATAGTCAGATATGTATCAGATAATAGAGTTAGAACATGTTTTAGGGTAATTTAATATTATTATAATACTATTTGCATACCCATATTTACCAGATTTACCCTTTAATCATGGTAACTAAAATATGTACCGAAGTAATTATTCATAATGTGTAAAAATAAAAGATATCTATTTATTTAATTTTCATATCCTGTTTCAAAATATGGAATCCATTTTTTAAAATTCAAAATATATAAGTAGAAAAAATTAATTTAAAATTAATTCCCGTTGTCAAAACAACAAGCGTGTTTTTAAAAAATAATAACTATCAAAAGATTGACTCTTGTCTATGTCCAGTTTAAATGTTAAATTACATCCAATGACCTAAATAATATTAAATTATAAAAATATAATATAATGATACAAAAAAACCATTCAAATTTATTATTTTACACTGTAAATTATTTCAATTAAAATAGTTTTTTTCAATTAAAACATAGTATTTTTTACTATTCATCAAAATATACATGTTATCAAAAAAGTACCACAAAAATATCTGAACTAAATTTATATATCCCTATTATATATAAGAAAATAATTTAATTAAATTGAATATATAAAAGTGTTAAATATTTATTTTAAAAATGTATCTCTATTAAAAGGTGGTAAAATTGCATTTTTTGAAAAATTCATATTTTATATGAAAAAAATTAATTTGTTCTTACATTATGTCTGAAAAATACAAAATATGTATTCTAAAATTATATTGAGTATTCAAAATTCTGTAAATAATATTGATAACCCCTTTTGAATGGCATGTTTGGTAAGTCGTGGTGCGCTCAAACTCGGTGATGCGTGTCGCGCAAGCCATTGAATTTAGTTAAAGAAAATAACTTACTATGAAATTTTGGGGTGATAAATAAATAAATGATTGAATATTGGGGACCATATTGGATTTAAACATACTATCATTGAATTTTAAAATAATTTAAAATTATAATGGTAATAACTTGAATAGGTCTTATATAAAAATAAATTATGTCACATAACTTATTTAATAATATAATAATTTATATTACTCCTTTTCTTTAAACACTATTATATTATAAATTCCATTTCAATTGAGGTGTAATATTACGTAAATTGGTTATATTGAATTGTAATTTAGAGTACTTGTACAATATAACCAAGATGGATATCACTATAAATAGTGTACCGTACTTTTTTTATTTTTTTTGGCCATAGAGTTTTAGGTTATACGGTTAAATTTAATTTAAAATTAATTATTAATATCATCATCATCATCAAATTTTTTATCATATGATAATTATATAAATAATGAGTGAGTTTATATATAATATCTTTTGTCATGTATATCATATTTCCAACATATTTGTGGTAGATATGGGTTGAATATGTTTGGGATGAGCGTTTATAAAGGAATGTGAAATATAAAAAGAAGGATTTGATGAAAAAATAATTATTAACAAATAGAAAATATATAGTGATGCATGACATCCGAAATAATATCTTCTATCATGATAAGGAACCAATTTGGGTGACCATTAAAAAAGGTTAATTATGTGAATAAATTGATTAAGCAGTAATGTCACCAACCCCGTATTTTTCAGTTTAGTATATATAATTTCATTCCCAACTAAAAAATGTATATATACAGATTTATTTTGATTAAAAAATAAAATCCTAAGGAAAATATTGGACGTCGTGTTCATTCCACTGGTCTAGTTTTCCCATGATAAATAAAAAATAAAATGATTTCTCAACATTATCTCTCATTATTTCTCCAGATAATCCCATATATTGTAAATAAAATATCATAATTAATATGTTAACATTAAAAAGTATATATTGCATTATAATTTCACCAATTATTATAATATAATAACATTTTATTTATTAAATGGTGAATAATATTTGTTCATATTTATCTAAATTTTGTTTATTTTTCATTACATTTGTGAGATTATATAAATGAGAGGAAATCATTATTTATAACATTAATAATCCTAAATTTTTCATTGATTAGAAATGAGGGGTGATCTATATCATATTATTCATGTTAAATATAATGTTTCAGTCTTATTCATCTATATTCAAAATTACATTTAAGAATTTTTTGTGTTAAATAATTGAAAGTGGAATTATTTAATATTTTATTAATTAATTTAATTATAATTATAGAATTGTGTGATACATATATGTTACGAAACTATATATTTTATTCTAAAATTTACAATTTTATACTGTTAATTATTTATTGGTATTAGAAAATTATAGATATTTACCATTATTTAATATTATAATAATGATTTTCGTTTGAAATTTAAAATTGTATAATTCAAGGACATTTTATTAAAATGATTACAGATTTCAATAACATACATTGATGTTATATAGATTTGTGTTATTTAATAAAGTATTATTAAAGTGACATATTGGATATAAATTGTTATCTAGTTATGTAAATTATATGTCATACTATGTATATTTTTTTTACACGAGCGATTTAGTAATTTATATACCATTTCCGGAATTTAAATAATATCCAGGGGTTATTAAAATGATATCAATTATTTGTAAAGAGTCTTTGAAATAATAATAACATAGTAATTTTATTAGTTTATTAAAAATATTTATTGAATTATCTTTAAATAATATTAAGGGTGAATGAGTAATATTTTTGTTAAAATAGTGTTTATAAAACCTAATTGTTTATGATATAGTGAAATAAATTTGACATGACCATCTTTATTTTGAAATTATTTTTTTTTTAATTTTTTATTAAAATGTGAAATAAATTACTTCATGGTAGGTCATTTGTTTATGTAACAACCAAATCCTTTATGTATTGGTAGAACCGATGAATATATTTATTCTGATAAAATTTTTTATGTGTGATTTTCCTTAATTTTAATAAATTTATTCCATTTATAAATATATTAAAACTATTTTAGGATATATCCTAATGGTGTGATTGAATATATAAAACTCTAGGATAATTATTTAGATATCAATTTGAGTTAGAGGAAGTAGTCCACATTTACCCAGTATAGTACACTTCGGTATTTGGTAAAAAACCAAAAAGTATCTGCCACATTTTTTCCTCTGTGGGATATGTGGTCTTTTTGTGTGTACTATGTTAGCCATATTGTGTCTATAAAGAGACCATTATTTTCCATATTTTTGTAGATTAATTATCTAAATGGCTTTGTATAATTATTTTAAAGGTCATCCATTTAAAAAAAATTACACTCCTTAGTCTCTCTTCAGTTTGAAGAATGATAGATCACATATCATTCTCCCTTTTCCCCTCTATTCAACCCTTTGAGGTAGTGCCATATTTTTGTTTTTAGTTTATCAAATTTAATTTAATACACTCCCCAAACTATATACATTCCATAAACTTTATTTTCTCAAATTGGAAATGGATGTAGTATGGATTTTATGAGTGATTATAATATATCATGGTGGAATGGAATTGAAAAATAATATATTTAGGTGAAACAAAATCGGAATACTTAGCATAATTGATTACATTTTTTTGGTAAATTATTTTTAGGAATGTACTCATTGAGTTTTATTTTCTTTAAGTATAATGTTAAATTTTAAATCAATTTAATTTTAAATTGGTAAATTTTAATGTAATGACATAATCTATTCATAAGAAGTGGATAAAATATCATTTATAATTGTATGGTTATAATTTCTCTACATGAAAAGTTTCATGAGACTAATAAAATATGTTTATTTTAACATTATGTGAACTTGGTAATAAATATTGGCAATTATTCATGATATAGATGATCATTGGAGTTAATGGAGTTTAGTAAAATATGGTAATTATTTAATGTAAATAGGAATAATGCATATTTCTTTATGAAATTACAAACTATGAGAAATATATTATATATATATTTATAATTATTATTTATTCTCATGCACTATATTTTCTATAAATAAAATTATATTATGAAATTATATTTTTTAACTATAAAAATGTGAGGGGATCATGTTCTTTGAATAGAAACCAAAGGACTATATGACTTACAAACACAATTATATGGTGTTACCTTGGTTGAATAATTATTACTGATCTATTTTGTGTATTCTCCTTAGAATTTGATTGGTTTCTAAGTAAATTTATTAATTATATTTATAAATATTACTTAAAAGGAGATTTTTCTAAATTTGATTAATTATTTGTAATTTTATTACCATTAAATCAGTTTCGTAGGGGATTAGATTTTGAATAGAATATTATATTAATAAAATGGTTTTCCATTATAGTTTATAATTATACTTCATAAATGAAGTTGTGATTTTATAATGTGGCATAAATGGGTATTTATTACAATATTTATCATATTTATTATTCAAAAATGATTCCATTTATGAAAATTGTAAATTGGTTTTTGAACAATATTTTTTAAGAATTATAAAGCATAATAAATTTGATAAATGGTATACATTGGTTGATGGTGTGAGTGAGAGGACTTATTTTTTATATCATTATTTATTATTTTGTCACTCTGGGATAATTAATTATTGGTATATTATCTCAGTTTTCATGGTGTCATTTTAGAATTTGGAAACTATATGTGAAACCTTCCCCTAGGATGTGGATTTTTTATATCGGGTTATGACAACATTTTGTCTTCTATTTGATATATCTGCATAAAAAATTATTTTACCCTGCAAGATAAATTTTGTAAAATAAATATTCTTTTATTCTTTTCACAATATGTAATTCAAAGTATTTATAAAATCATAGATTGAGTAATCATACAATTATTCTAATTATGGTATTTTATGATCCATATATCCATGTGAGACAAGAGTAATGATAAAAATTGGGGTGACATTATTCACCAACAACTCATAGTAATTCATTGTAATTATGTATGTGTTCTAATATTCCATAGTTTTAATGTATATTACTTAATATTTAACTTATTGGTAGTGATGAAAAATATTCTCTATGATATTTTTATTATTTAATAAACCAAAATTTACTGTTTTTAGTCCAAAATTTGTGACAATACTCTATAGTGATCAAAGTAGAGGATAAAGAGTTTAAAAGATTTCTTATTCATAAGATCATAGAGACATTCCACCTAAGAAATGTTTTCTTATTCATGAATGTGGTACATAGAATATACATGTAACTCTTTATATTGTGGTACATGCATGATATACAACTTTATTATGATATAAAACTTATATGATGATATATATAGGAAGAACATAGTTTTTTCATTTATTCTTAAGGGTAGGGACTACATTCATTAGAAATTTCATGGGTATTTACTACACAGAAAGGAGATGAAAATTATTCCCACAATTGATCTCTTCCCTATGGGTGATTAGAATTGGTTCAATAAATGATTTTTTGGTTTCAAGAGAATAGTGATTCTATTGAGAGACCTAATAATTCCTAGATATAAGTGTTGTCACTTCCACATAGACTCTTTATTTATAACCATTGTTATGGAATATGATTTTTTGATTATTATTATTTTAATTACGATTATTAGAATATTATTGATTGTCTTTAAAATGAAAATATTCTAGAAGAAAATATTATTATTTTATAGAATATGTGACATGAGATATAGAGATTAAATAACCCTTGAAATTTATTTCATTAAATTTATTCTCTTTTATTACTTTTGGAACATGAAATGTAGATTTTAAATAATCTTTAATATAGTATTCCATTATATGTTTGCTATTAAATTACACTATATGAATAGTAACAAAAAATAATTAAAAAGATATTTCTTTAGTAATATAAATATTTTTTTACTAATTATAATTTATATTAATTATAATTTTATTTTAAATGAGGTAATTTCTAAAAAGCAATATTTTTTATAAAAAGTTGTTTTCACCAATTGTTCAAATTATTTAAAATTAATTTTTAAAACTTATTGAAACAACATTTTAAAAATGACGAATCCATTTTGAAATCAATTTTCTAAAATTATCTTTAGTTAGTTTTTTTATATTTCTCATAAATATAACACTTTTTATGAGTTTTAAAATGTAATGAAGTTTAATTGATATCTATAATTTCATTTATATTATTTATAATGTTATATTATATTTTATATTTTACTTAATGTAATACTAGTTCAATTATATATAATTTAATCTAATTTTTTAATTAGATTCATTTTCATAATGAATATTTATGTAAAACAAATTAAATATTATAACATTTTCTCTTTGAAGCCCCACCTCTACTTATCTTTTATGGGATTAATTTCAAATTATAATTTTCCAATTATGCGAAGTGAAATTTTTAAAATGGATTTAAAATTTGGATGAATAATAATTTTTTATTTATAATAATTTCAACATATTCATTTTAAAAAAACATTGAATAGTTTAACAGTTAATGATAATTAATATCATTAGGTTCAAAATGGATTTACTAATGGTTAAACTAAAATGGTAAGGGTTAAAATAATGTATAAAAAATTTAGAACATTTTTTTGCGCCATATTTCATCTTTATTACTTTTAATATCAATAATGGTCTATTATTGAAGTCTTGTACCATTAAAACAACATGGGTGGAATTCATTTATTTAACAATTTACATGTATTATAGTCACCACACTTGTAATACACAACCCCTATCCTCTCTTCATAACACCAAAATAAAAATTTTGTTCAAAAAATACATACTTATATCACTTCTAAAACTACCTCCCATAATCCAAAAAACATTTGTCTATATATAAATACTACCCATTAATTCTTTTTGTAAAAACCTAAAAAGGTATACTTATAAAATATGTAATTTTATTCAATGGGTGTTTTAATTTTTTTTATGTAAATTAACATAAATTTTTATTAATATATGTTTATATAAAAAACACCTAATAATACATATAATTAAGGTTTTTATAATATTTTTATGACATAAAAAAATCCCCACATTGATAAAATGTGAAACAAAATTATCACCCATGTTTACGGCGGACTACTGCATTGTGAACTGATGAAATTTACTTTTCAATTACCACATCATATAATTGATTATAATGATGTATATATAGTATAAATATATCATTAATTACATTATTATTCATATTGATTCATTATCTATAATATATCTTTTTTTACTTTTTATTTCATATTATATATGATAACATTGATATTGTTTATTCAGGACTAAAGCCTCATGAAGTGATGTGATTCAACTTTCACCAACTCTTTTCATGGATAATGATAAGGATAAATTGAATAAATTTAGGTTTTATACGTGAAATATTTATAATATTACTAAAGTATTTATTATTTTTCATTATTATATATATCACTTTCTTTTGAACATATTCACTCAAAGAAATAGGATGTTTTTGTTCTCCTAAATGTGGACTACCACGTTGAAAAAATTATGTGACCCTATTTTTATCACCACACTAAATGGATGATAAATATTAGTATAATTTTTTATAAATGATATTATTATAATTCAATATGGCTACTGAATTACTTACCATATTTCAATAATGGTAATAGAAAAATGAAAATGTTACTCATGCATGTATACGGCCTTCCATCTCCATCATTGTAACATAATAAAATTTTCAAAACGAGAATTCATTATTTCTCCTAAAATTATAATTGATTTAAAAATAATATAATTATTTCATGATTATAATTATTTTTATTATGATACAATATAATACTCACATGAAATGTAATATCCATAACACATCATGAATGAGAAAATATGGAAATTAACACTAAATACTATGAAATTAATGAATGATTATTTACAAAGATATTATAAGACCTTATATAATGATAATATATGATATCATAACAATTAATATGGTTCTATAAATAATATAATTCCATTTTTTAAACTAACACCCAATATTTTAAATTACATCGAACTAGATTAATCATGATGTAAGGGATTTCATGTAATTTCATTTCACTGAGGCATATTGTAATGTTATGCACCTAAAATCATTTATATGAAATATATAATAATACATAAACATTTTATATCATGATTAACTAATAATTGATGTTAATTTATTATCAAATTTTACTTATTTCATCCAAGGGGATTTGACATGAAAATCATCCAGTGGTAATGAATTTCTTAAGTCAATTTATTTTCATTGTGTTACATGACTTCATCATCATCTTTAAATTTTTATGAATATTTGTGAAATTAAATTTGATTATAATATATTTTATTTCCAATTCTATATTGTTTATTTAAATTTTATTCACATATTTTACATATTTTCTTAATTCTCACTTAAATTTTATTATCATTGTAATCTTATATTTCACAAGTTCATTATAATTTAGATTTTTTATTCATAAACATCAGTTGATGGAAATTATTTTACTATTTACCAGTTAAACCATTTCATTTTCTCTTATAATGGGATTTCGTGATATTTTTATGTAATAGTACAATTCTCCCAAAATTTATAAATTAAATTACCTGATATTTATTCTAATGAAAATATGACATCATTTATCTATTCAGTTAGAAATCCAATTTATTTAAAAATTAATTCCACAAAAATAATATTACCATGTTTAAAATAACATATAAATGGAATTTTTAAACATTTTTTTTGATTTTTACAACATTAATTGAAATATTCATGTTCTATTTAAAAAAATTCTAGTTTGGATTTTACTAGAGAATTAAAAGGAATCGTTGAATTAATATGTATGGAATTAATTGAATTTTCTATTACAATGAATACTCAAATGTTCTAAAAATACCTTAGTAATTTTCAAAAAATAAATTCAAGGGATGTTTTTTTCAAATTATTATCTCAACTTTAATTTCAAAAGAAATTTCCAAAACTAAAATGATACTTAGCTAAAAAATGTTTTAAACTATATTTTTAACAAAATTATAAAAACCAAGGAAAAATAATTTATTAATACTCCAATGGGTATATCCTATGTTCATATGATATGTATTATTCCTCTAGATGGTTTGTAATCATTTAAAACCATGTAAAATATTGATATTCACCTCTTTGATTCATTTTTTTGTCTCTTACATTCCATTGAATTATCTACATTCCTATTGACATTAAATTTCCATTAAATGAATATATTATTCTTCATATACTTCTTTATCACATTAACCACATATCACTAATACCTTCTGTGTTTTCTATATATAATGGCTCAGACCCTCTTGGTCCATTAATCTACTATCTTCTAGTGTTTGGGGTATCATGGGGACCATTAGGGACTCATAATGAGTTTACCAAATTATAGGATTGAAAGAGGAGTGGCACTAATGAGCGTCGGTCGCGGCGATGGGCGCCGGTGGCACCTATCATCATCGGTGGCACCGATGAGGTTCGGTGGCATCAATGGGACTTCTATAACACCAATCGGTATTGGTGCCATGGCTACAGTGCCAGGGCGATAACGACTCACCAAATGTTGATTCCTTTCCTATTTTTCTAGGACCATCAATTATTTACCCAATAATGTATCTTTTGACATTAAATTTTTCTAATACCCAATTAAAATACATTTAAATATAATAAAAAGTATTCAAACCCACTAATAGTCAGGAGACCCTTGGGTCACCAAAACATGTGGCCTTTTCCTTGGTGCCACACCTTTTTCTTTTTTTACAATTTCCCCCATGTTACACATGTTTCTCTATTTAAAGGAAACCTATTAACTCATATCCAGTATCGACACCATCTTTGAGGAGAATTATTATATCATAATTATTCACTATATGTGAAAAAATACAACCGCATGGTCAATCCATGATACCAATTTTATGTACTTCGAAATCATCTCGCTTGTTTTTGGATCCGCCATTTTATTATGCTGAGTTCAACTATTCATAATTCTTTTCCATTCTCTAAAGTACGCCCAAGAGATATTCTTCATAGACAAATCATGTGCCTATGCTGGAGCCCTTTACGCTCATCCTTGAAACCCTAGAGTGTCCCTTTCTTACTGTTCGTGCACCCTTAGTACGTGATGTTAGGATAAAAACATTGAAACTTGATCATCTAAGTAGGTTTTCCCTTCTTCTTTATTTACTTTGTATCAAGTGGGTGGAATGATATCGATTCCCTCAGGACGTGGATGAAACCAAACCGTAACGAAGATAATAAATAGACTCTAATGAATGAAGGGGTTTTATCGATTAAAATGTTACTGTTTTTTGTTTATCATTGTTTTTATGAGTTGAATTTTTTTGGATTATGCCACTGAAAATAGGGGTCATTGGTGGTCCTTTCTTGCACACTAATGAACCTCTCTATTTGTTGATAATCTTATTATTGAATTCCTATAACATAGAAACTGGTTAACCACATAAACATGGTTGATAAAATGGATGTCCAATGACTGAAAATCTTCATTTGATCACCTCGATTAGCCAAATAGAAAGAAGGAAATTGATAAATGGTGTGGTTAAATTCTGAATCTCCCTTGATCTGTTCTTATAATTCACATTTTTGTTCTTTTTAATGTTTTTGGGGTGAACTGTATGGGGATGGGATATCCTATTTAGTTTATGGTTGTGGATTTGAGGTAGTGTGGGGCTATATGTTGGGGCTTGGTTATGTTCTAGTACTTCTAGGGATCTCAGTGACCCCTTTTGTTGTTTTGACATTATAGGAGAACCGGGTGTTGATGCTTAAATTATTTCTCAGATATTTACTTTCCGTTATTCTATGGGATTGTGGATATACCTATTAGTTTCCTATTAGTAAAAGAATTTTCTTTAATTGGAATCAACTGAACATGATAATGAGAATGCGTACAATGGTGGATTTTTTTAGAAATGTGTTATGCTCTGGTTGTGGCTATTGTGTGTCCATGCATGTAGGGATAGTAATGAGAGTGGTTATGGTTAGAAACCCAAAGTTTAGGATGATTGTTTGATTATATATATGAAAAATTATTGGTTTTTTTTCTTATAGACTCCCCACCCTTGTTAAGTACCTCATGCTGAACACCCAGATTTCATGGGGGTGATTTTCCCAACATTATTATGAGTGGATATTTTGTATCTTTTTTCTTCTCCCTCTCCCATGTAGTCCAAGACTCATTGGGAAGGATGTGACAACCTAAGGTATATTTTAGCCTAAGTATCTTTGAGTAAGACACATTGTGGTGGTTTTCCTTGGTGTTTATGAAGAGGTTTGTTTCCCTATTGTCCTTGGGAAAATTCCCATGTGTCTTTAAGCAATCCAGTGTTTGTTATGTCCCAGGTATCATCTGGCGTAGTGGTGGTTGTGGTGGCCCATGTGTTTTTTGGTGTGGTTATGTATGGTTGTGCCAGCCTAGGTGTGTGTGGGTGGGATGTGTGGTGATGACCCATAAGGTTGTTGTTGGGGTGGTAGTGGGACTTTAGTGAGACTTGTGGGGGAGTTGTGACCCATAGGATGTTCTAAATAACCAGTGCGAAAGTGGTAAGGGGTACCCAAATTTTGATTTGGTATTATTCTTATTTTACTTGACTTTCATTATTTGGGTAGTTTTCCTTGGTGAGGTTGGGATGATAGTTTCCTTACTATGTGATTTGGTTATCTCTTTTTATATCATTTTGAATTAGACTGCCTCTCTATATGTGCATGAGAGTTTTTGTTTTCCCAACTATTTATACTTGTATACTCATCCTATGTATATAAAACTACTTTCAGGTTTCTAGATGGTCCTAAAGGACCTTGTCAGACATTACTATTTTGAGCATTAGGGGTAGTATTTACTGCTTTTAATTCATTTATGTACATTCTTTTGGAGTTTTATTCTACTATGTATTAGTTTTTTTTTGGACATGCATATGGGAATAGATTTTGGATTTACTTTTTCTCTCAAGATTTAGATTTTTTTGGGATTTACCAACATGTCTCTATATATTGTTCAATAAAAATGGTAATTCCTACCATTTCATATGATATTCGATACCATTGGTGTCATTATCTACTCCAGGGATTACTAAAGGCAAGACTCCAGGGTCATTATCTATCCTCTAACTTAAATATGGAAGGATCTAACAGTCTGTTTCCCTTCCATCATCTTAGGGAAAGCGGGTCGTGATAGAATAGAATTATAGATAATGGTTGAGACATAGTACGTACTTCAGGTTTAGGGACAATGAATATTGAATTGGATGGTAGGGAAACAATGTTAGGAAATTTTGGCGCATGAAATAGGCTAGGGAAGACAGGCTAGGACATGAGACTTTAGGGCCCCCCATGATCCGACGCAAGGACTCTAGACCTACCGAACGACCATGTGAGGCTTCACTTGTTGCATGTTATGGACCCTTGGAATGGTGCATGTATCATAATGACTTATATTCTTGTGTATTCTGGGTGTCTGAGGAGTTTAAAATAATTATAAAATTTACTCAAAATTTAAAATAAATTTTCTACACTCTCGAGCTTATGAATTTCTTGTTTACCTTGAATATGTGGTTCCTGGATGACCAACATGATTAGTGCGGGTGATCGAGACCTAGGAGGATGGTTTTTCTGATTAACAGATGGATGATCAATAAGAGGAGGACGACCAGTGGTAGAAGACGCTTCATGCCATTCAGCGATAGACCATAGGGATGTACGAGAGAAACGTCTCAGATATGGAGATGGAGAGACGGATCAAAGAGTTGGTGATTTATTTTATCCTGATCTAGGACCTGAATGAGTATGTGGTTTCTCTGTATGTAAGATATATTCTAGTTGATGAGTGTTGGTGGTGGTCTCTCTATCTTGGGAAGAATAAAGAGGATGAGGTTTCATAGACTGACTTCGAGAGGGAGTTCCCGGAGGAATTCCTCTCATCCCCAATGAAGGCTGAGAGGAGGTAAGAGATACTATCCCTTCAGTAGGGGAGTTTGTGAGGGTAGGATTTGGGTATAATGATGAATGATCTCCTTCATTTTTAGCTGGACCATTTTCTAGATGAGGAGTTGTGGGCAAGACGCTTAGATGAGGCACTCCGACCATCGCTTCAGTATGTTGTTACTCAATTCACAATACCATTGTGATTGAAGGTTTAGATTAAGGATGAATTATTGGAGAGGATTCTCATTCTAGTAGTAGTTCCACTGGATGAGAGCTAGTTGAAATTGTCTAAGGGGAAGGCCATCAGTAGTAGGCCTAAAGAATCAAGGCATTCTAGGTTTCGGCTGGCAGAGAGCTAGCCCCTACAGTTCTAGTTTTGATTTCCCTGTACTTTCCTTTTCTACATGATCCTTGGACTGAGGTCCTTTATCTGTGGCAGCCATGGGAATCTTCATAATCAGTGCCCAGATATAGTGTAGTATAGTGGAGGTGGGTAGGTTCAGTGCCCACCTCAGCTGCAATAGTTTCCAGTGATATAATTTCTACAGTAGAAGCATGGGAAACGAACTCCCACTCCACTAGGGGAAGATGTTTTAAGAGGATGCTGAGCTCAGAGCGCTCCTCAAGGACCTCGAACGGGGTGTGTTTGTTGAGGTATCCAACAGCTATGGTGTAGAGGATCCGAGAATGGGTAATTTCACTCTATAGAGACTGCAGTTCAAGCAGGGCTAGAGGTCATTCGAGGTACAATCATCTTGATTAATACTCTTTCACATTCTTTGTTTGATTCAGAAGCTTCGAACACCTCTGTTACACATAGTCTATCCCATGCTATGGGTATAAACAGAGAGAGAATTCTTGTGCCCCTAATATTGAGTATTCTAGTCAGAGGTCCAACCATATTGTCTTATAGTTTTCGAGGATAGAGGCTAATATTGGGTCCACATCAGTCTACTGGGTACCTTCTTTTTATATAGATGTAACCGTATGATGTTGTTTTAAGAAATTCCTGGTTGTTCATTGATTGTTTTTTTATCAATTATCTCTGGGGAAGGGTCGTGTTCCCCGATATGGGCAGCCAACATGTAGGTTTCGTCAGTGAGCATGGTTACTAGGTAGGAAATAGACACGTGGAGTCCCTTTTTCAATTCACGTTGAGATGTTGGTGGAACCATGAGACTCAAAGATGGTGTAAGTCCCATGGAATGTTAGAGAGTTCTTCAAAATATTCCCTAAAGAGGTTTTGAACCTACCACATTGATGTGACATTGAGTTCAAGAGACACTTTTAACCTGATACCCTTCCCATTTCGATGGGTCCCTATTGGATGGAGCCTTCTGAGTTGTTCGAGTTGCAGATCTAGGTTGATGTACTAATAAAGATGGTTTTATCAGACCGAGCATGTCACCATGGGGTGCTCCATTGTTTTTCAAGAAGAAGGTGGATGGTGGTCTTAGGCTATGTATAGACTTCAGATGTCTATATCGGGTAATGTTCAAGATCTGTTACCCCCTCTTACGGATTGACGACCATTTTGACTAGTTGAAGGGAGAATGTTGGTTCTCTGAGATCAATTTGCAGTCTAGATATCACCGGTTTTTGGTAAAGGAGTGTAACATCTCATTGAATACTTTTAGATGAATATATGGTCACATTGAGTCTGTGGTCATGTTTCTCAGCATTAAGGAAGAACCAGTCATGTTCATGGGGCTCATGAACTCCAATTTCCATGAATATCTAGATCAATTGGTAGTCATTTTTATTTACCATATTGTGATCCACTCAAGATCAGAGGAGGATCACACCGAGAATTTGAGGATAGTTTTAGTGGTCCTCTAACACCACACTGTCTATGGGAAGTTGTCCAAGTACATGATTTGGACACAATATGTGCACATCCTTTGGCATGTAGTGTCCGAACATGGAATAGTTGTGGCCTGTTGAAGGTTGAAGAGATTGTTTCCTGGGTAGCACCCAAGAACATGATTGAGGATCATAGTTTCCTGGGTCAAACTGGATAGTACAATAGGGTAGTTTCTAACTTCTCTTGAGTTATAGGACCTTTGATAGACTTGACCAAGATAGACTTGGATTTAATTTGGAGTGAGCAATTATAGGAAGAATTCCGTTATTTTAAAAGGAAGTTGGTCAGTGCCCGAGTGCTGAGGTATCCAGAGGAAGGGATAATGTTTGAAGTGTCCTATGATGTTTTAGGTCTAGGATTGGTGTGTGTGATGATGCAACAACAGATAGTGATATCTTATGGGTATTGGTATTTACCCCCTCACGTTCACTACTATTCCACCCATGACCTATATTTTATAGAAGTAGTTTTCACATTAATGTTGTGGTGGAATTACCTCCTCGAGGAACGCTTCTCAGTCTTCACGTATCATATGAGATTGAGGTATGTCTATTCTGAGTGAGACCATAACTTATAAAAGTAGAGTAAGATGGAGTTTCTTTAGGAATATGACTTCTAGATATCCTACACTTTAGGAAATGGAAACATGGTGGCCAATTATTTGACCAGGAAGTCTTAGAGGGATGTGGTTCGCAAGTCAGCATATGCATGGAAAGCAATGGAGTAGTTGGTTTCCTAGCACCAGGATGCAAGGATGAAGGATTATAGGGGATGTATGTTTCCGATGACATTGTAGTATTTCTCAGTACAGTTGGTGGAAGAGTCTTAGTGGGGATAATTAGAGGATGAAGTGATTTTTGTTTGTGTTAGTCAAGGCAGTGCTCCAGAAGGATGGTCGGATTATGGTCAGAGTAAGGTTATTTTTCAAGGGATGATATTTTTCATAGTGGAAATGTATGAGTTATTTCTTAGTGAGTTCCTTAAATCACCCCTAGCAACACACCTACGAGTTTCCAAGGTGTACCAGGGATTGAGAGGTCAGTTTTGGTGGCCTAGGGTGATGTTGTATGTAGCGGAGTTGTGGCAAAGTGCCTAATGTTTCAGCAAGTAAAGGATGTACACTACGATCCTAGAGGTCTGTTGTATCCAATAGATGTTCCCATGTGGATATTTTATGACATCTTAATGGATTTCTTCATAGGAATACCCGGGTATAAGGGATCATGTGATTCCATCTGGGTAGTGGTGGACTAGATGACGAAATCGGATCACTTCATAGCGTGTAAGGAGTCAAGCACCTTGGGTACCTTGGCACAAAAAATACATGGCTGAATTTGTGCAGCTGCAAATAGTTACTATAACCATCATCTTGGATTTAGATACATTCTTTACATCATTAGTCTATAGGGGATTATACAATGCTTTTGGCACCCAACAATTCCTTAGAACTTATTTCTACCCTTAGACGGATGGGAATATAGAGAGGACCAACCAAACGTTGGAGGATATGTTGTGGGAATGCATTTTGGAATTTAGAGGATCATGGGTATGACGGTTTCCAGTAGTAGTTTTTTCCTACAAAAATAGATATTACTCTAGCTTTGTCATGGATCTTTTCAAAGCCTTATATGGAAGGTTATGTCGTTCACCAGTGTGATGGATCATGGTTGGGGAAGAAGGTGTTCTTGGCCTAGAGGTAGTGTAGAGCACAATGAATAAGGTTAATCATGTTCATTAGGGGATGAAGGTGGATCAAGACTGATTGAAGTTTAATGCTGATCATACGAGGATACCCTTGGAGTTTGAGGATGTGGACCACAAGTGAATATAGGTCTCCCCTTGGCATAGGTATCAGAGGTTCAATTGGGGGAGAAGGCCTCCTCCCATCATCGTCGGTCCCATTTAAGGTGTTGTAGAGGGTCTAAAAAGTGGATTATTAGCTGGCACTACCATTGATTCTACATCGGTTCCATGGAGTATTCCATTAGTCTTAGCTCCATTGGTATCTACACGATAACTCACATGTCCATCACTGGGGAGAGCTGTATATTGATAACGATGATACGTTTGTGGAGATACTAGTGGGGATTGAGGATCATGTGGAGAATGTGCTTCATGGATTAACCATTCCCTTGGTTCCTGTGTTGTGGATGCATGGTGGCCTTGGGCAGGGAACCTAGTAATGGAAGGCATATATGCATTCCCAGTGCCCATAGTTGTTTTGAGTACTTTTGTCTTATTTAGTAATTTTTTGTGATGTAGTGATTCACCTTATTATATATAAGATGGGCTATTTCACATTCTCAACATTTGTGTAAAATGCATTATTGTGGGGAGGGGAGGACCTAATCCTTAATCAAGATGCATTATGGTTGATGCAATTAAACCCATACGGGTGAGTCAGTGCTGCCCAAAGACGATAGTACCTTAACATGGAAGAAGCGACTCCCTAACCCATATATCTAGATGTTGTGACCTTTAGATGTTTGTGTGATTTTCATGGTGGATAAGATCGGTAGTATATCTATTGTTTTTTAAGAGATAGATTATGTAAAGGTGTTCATAGATATCGATGTTTGTTCTTGATTTCGAAAAACAAGAGGGTGCTGTGTCCTTGAAGGGTATCTTAAGAGGTTTTTTTGGACCCCTCTACTTTCTTGGGTTTAATCTTGAATTCTAGAGGGTGAGAATAGTTTGAGAGGTATCTAATGTAATGTCCCAATCCCTATTTGAGCATTAAATTTCAATATTTTGGTGTTTTCAGTGTCATGGGGACCATTAGAGACTCATTAAAGACATTGACAAATTTCAAGATTGATCGAACGGTGGCACCAGTCAGCCTCAGTGGCACCGATGGGCATCAGCGGCACCGATCAGTATCGACTGAACCGATAAGTTTAAATGTCACTAGTTGGATAAGTAGAATTGATGTTTATCGGTGGCACTGATGGGTCATCTATAGCACCAATCGACATCAGTTCTAGGGCGATAGTGCCCGGGTGACACTACCAGGGTGATGGTGCCAGGGTGATGGTGCCAGGGCGACGTTTCTAGGGGGATGGTGCCAATGCAGTAGTGATAGGGTGAGGGTGTGAGGATGAGGGTGCCAGGGTGATGGTGCCAGGGTGATTGTGCCAGGTCGACAGTGACTCACCTAATGGTGAGCCCTTCCCTGTTTTTCTAGGACCTACCAGTTTTCCCTAATAACATATCTTCTGACGTAAAAGTGTATTAAAACATGTGTGGAATCCATTTAAAGACACAAAAAGTTGTTTTCAGCCCCCAATATCCATGGATCCATTGTTTAACCAAAACGTGTCCCCTTTTTCGTCATTGTCACACCTTGGTCATGTTTTACAGTTTATCCCCTATTACGAGTTATTTCTCCATTTAAAGTAAATCTATTAACTCATAGTTGTTATAGATACCATCTCTGAGGAGAATTATTAAATATCAATTAATCCTAATATGTGAAACTACCCAACTGCATGGTCATTCCAAGATCCATCTTTTATGTATTTCAAAATCATCTCCCTCATGTCTAGCCTTTTATTAAGACAATATCCTCTTTTTATTATTTTTTTCTATTCTCTTAAGTAAGACCTAGAGACTTACTCTGATGATAAATCATGCACCCATGAAGGATCCCTTCCACCTCATTCTTGAAGCCCTGGAGTTTTCCTTTCCTACAAGTGATGCACCCATAGTTCTTGATGTGATGATAAAAACTCTAATCCATGATAATCCAAGTAGGGTTTTCTTTCATCTCTCTTTACTATGTATCATGCGGGGTAGGTATAATAATGCTTCCCTCGGGATATGGACAAAACCAAACCGTAACGAAGATAATAAATAAACACTAAAAAAGTAATGTGTTTGTTTGAAGATGATGTTGATGTATTTATTTTATCTTCTTTTTATTATTGTGAATTGTTTTTGATTATTCCACTAAAAATATTAGTCATTGGTGGTCCTTTATTAAAGATAAATAAACCTTTGTTTTTCATAATAATCTTGTTATTGAATGGATGTACAATGGAAACTAGTTAACAACGTAATGTGGGTTGATATAATGGATTCCCAATGAATAATAATCCTTGTGTGATCACCCTAGTTAGCAAATTGGAAAGATGGATCTTGATAAATAGTGTGGTTAAAATCTTAAAACAACCATAATCTATTCATCTAATAGAAATGGTGTTTCTAATTGATTCTTGTGGTGTGGTTTGGGAGGAGATGGGGTATCCTTTTTATTTGTTGGATTTGGATTTGAGGCCTTGTAAGGTGTATGTTGGGAATGGTTTGGTTCTAGTATATAGAGGGATCTCTCTGGTCCCTTTTGTTGTTGTGACTTTTCCAGAGAACTAGGTGTGAATGATTAAATTGAAGCTTGACTGTTTCCTTTCAGTTATTGTCATGTCTTGTGTATATCCCTATTGGTTTCCCTGTAGTAAAGGAATATATTTTTTAAATTGAATTTCTTGAACATGATAATGAGAATGGGTACAATGGGATATTTGTTTTCCAGAAATCTACTATGCTCTGTTTTTGGTTTTTGTGTGTCCATGCATATAGGTATAGTAATGATGGTGATTGTGATTCAGAACCCTTATGTTGGGATGAGTGTTTCATTAACTATATGTAAAATGGTTAGTTTTTTTGTTTCTTATATACACCCCACCTATGTTGAGAACCTCGTGATGAACACCCCCATTTCATGGGGAGGGTTTTTTAACCAACATTTCTATGAATGTCTAGTTATTAGCTTCTTTCCTCTCCCACTTTTATATAGCCCAAGAATCTTCAGGTAGGCTATGGTGTCCAATGGTATATTTTATCCAATGACCCTTCGGGGAGGGAATGTTGTGGTGGTTGGCCCATGTGTGTGTGAGAGGTAAGTTTCCAAAGTGTCTTTGAGATTAAGGCTAGGTGCCTTTGGGAATGTTGGGGGTTATAGTGTCCTAGGAGTTTATGGTAGTCGTTATGTTTGGTTGTGGCGGGTGAGGTGTTTTTGGGAAGGATGTGTGGTTATAGCCCATAATGTTGATTTTGGGGTAGTAGTGGGGCTGTTGTGAGAGTTGTCTGGGGGTGGGGGGGAGGGTCTGACGCGTAATATTTCCTAAATAACAAGAGGAAAAGTAGTGTGGGGTACCCATATATAGATGTTGTTTTAGTAATAATTTACCTGACATGCATTATTTGGGGAGTGTGGCTTCGTATGGTTGGGTGGATAGTTTCATTTCTCGTTGCATTGGTTTTCTCTCTTTTTTATCACGGGGCATTAGAATGCCTCATCACTTGTGCATGATATGTTTTTATTTTCCCTAATAAGTATAACTATATACTCACCCAATGCATATAAAACTACTTTTAAGATTCTAGAAGGACCTAGAGAACCAGTCCAAACATTACTAGCTCGGGCGTCGAGGGTTGTCATTATTGATCTTATTTATTTTTTGTAAATTCCTTTGGAGTTTTCTTTTACTCTGCATAATTTTATTTTGGACATGCATATGGGATAGATTTTGGATTTACTTTTACATTCATCATTTGGAGTTGTTTTGGGATTTTCCATCTTATCTTTATGTCTTGTTCAATAAAAAGGGTAATGCCTTCTATTTCACATGAGATTCTATACCTTTGGTGCTAGTGGGCCAATTCAGGGCCTAATGAAGGTGGGACTCGGGGTCATATTCTCTCCTTCAACTTGAATAATGAAGGGTCTGGTAGTTTTTTGTACCTTACCTCATCATGTTGAAGGCGGGTCATGAAAGTACTAAGGATTATTTGTTTAATTTGGAGAATATTGATAAACCCATATTCCATGATCAATATGGATAATTGATGATAATGAGAATTATTCAATAATTCAATTGATATTTTGATATATGAAGAGTTCTCTGGAAATGATTGAATTTTTATGGTGAATTTATAGATGGATCCTCAATGAATTTGTAGTCTCATTCGGCAAATCGATAAGCTAAAAAATAATTATATGGAAAAACATATTTTTTGTACCTAATAGTTTTCAAAAATATCAAGGATATTTATTGATGGCAGAGTTATCATGTGACTAATAAATGTCATGTAATAATTAAGTGTCATAATATTTTTAAAATTATTATTTAATATACATGAGTTTTTTCTAATGATATTATCTAAAGATTAATTTTATTCTCATATATTGATTATATAGTTTGTGTGTTATGTTCTTTACCTTTCTGTATGGATTATACATTATCTAGTTTTGATATTAATGTTATTGAGTAAAAACTGACAAGTCTTTAGTTATATACCTCTACATATTTATAATTAAACGAATTTTGTTTAAATTGATAGTGTGTTCAATTATTCATTATGTCGCATTGATTATTCTCATTGATTCATGATAGATTTTACTGTAATGATGCATGATTGTGCAGTTGAGTTCACACTAACTTTTATTATTTTCAAAAGAACCCATGAAGTGTAATAGAAATTATATGAAATAATATTATATAGGTAATAATAATATTCTTATAAATAGTTATGTTTCAATTTCTATATTCAAATGTAATTTAAAAATCATGTATGTATCATTTTTTATAAATATATTGTACTATTTTGTTATTTAGGGTATGAATATAATATTTTATACCATTGTATTAAATCATGAACCAGATATAGGATTTTGGGGTTGTGTTCTATCAAGTTGGTATCAATAAAATTTTAGTAGAGACCATAGGAACTATATTAAGGAAAAAATTAATTAATAAAGATACAAGAATGAGGTAAATTTGGGATAACTGTAAAATTACATCCTATAATTTTTGTTACAACAATATTTTGTGGAATTTTCATACAATATGTCACTTTTTAGTTACAACAGGACAACATGGTTACTAAAAACATGTACCTCAGGATAATAATATCAAATAGGGCTCATTATGATTCACCCGATAATCACCTATTGCACCACGACATGCATTATAGTGCAACTATCCTGACACTCCATATACATATTCATAGGATAAATAATATTTTCTATAAAAACAATTGTGATGAATTTTAATATATTATATCATTAAAATAACTAGGTTAATAGTAATGTATCTCATATTGAAATGAAATTTTCATAATAAAATGGGAAAAGATATTTTCTGTGGAGAATATGTGTATAATGTATTCAATGGCTGTTGAAAAATGAATATTAAAAGAGAAGGAAATAAATTTCCTCATTTCCATCCAATTATAGTTAATTTTAATAAATATGGGGCACCTGTAAATTTTCCATGGAAATTCTCTCTTCAAATGGGTAACTATAGAACAAGGAATGAAATCTGTTGAAATATAAGGGATGAATTATTTTTTTGATTCCAGAATTATATTGTAGAAGTATTTAATTAGTGGTAAGTTTGTTGTAAAATTCATCAAATATCTATTTTTTTCAAATTTCAGTAGTATACATTCCTTATTTACCATAACATTTATGGATACAATCACTGGTTGTTTATTTTTAGATTATTCATAATTTAAAATTACTATACACATATTTTCATTTTTTTGTGATGGGAGTCTTTCAAAACTCAAGATATTTTTTGAGAAATATATGGAATGGATAAATATTAGTAAACATTTTATAAGAGGAATAATTCTATTGCATTATATATATAAGTTTAATTATGTTGATGACCTTTAGGGATGATATGATCATTAAATAATGTATAATAACTATCAATACATATTTTAATATTTGTTTTAAAAAAATTTGTATTGGAAACCATATTAAAAGTCTAATTTTTTAAATATTTTTTTTAGGATTACCATTATATATTAATTTGGAAACTTTTAATAACTATATAAATATATATTTAGAAATAGGGAAAATAACATATTGGGTGACTACCAGTCACATATATCAAGCCCATCACTCTTGAACCCCTAAGAAGAGTAAAAAAATGTGTTAAACACCTACCACTAGCCTATGTGATATTTAATTTTTTTTGTAAAATGATTTAAAAAATAAATATAAATGATATAACAATGGTTTTAGTTTTTAGTTTTACAATTTAATATACAATATTGGACCAATTGTTTTAACCATATTGGTTTAGGAAAAGAGATATACATATGAAAATACATATCTTTAATTTCGGGATATTATGATATATTAAAATTGAATTTTAGTTCCTTAATTATAAGGAATTATTTTATCATTAATTATAGTAATAGAGACATTTAAAATTTATTAGATTACCCTTAAATGATGAAACTATAATTATAAAAAAATGCATCATGTTATTATACTTCCTTGAATTTTTATATATTAAAATAATTAATCAAAATTTGTAATTGGATATTATAAAATGTTATACTATTAAATGCATATATTAAAAAACATACCCTCATTTAATAGATTATAAAAATATGGTTTCGAGGCCTTTAAAATTCCATTTATTATTAACATTCCTATGATCAATGACCTTAATCATTCCCTATAATTATTTATACTTTTTTCTCACTCTCATATATTAAAATTTCACCAATGTTCTACATAGAAACCTATTTATGAGTTTTTCCATGTGATCATTGCACATAAATTTATATCTTATTATGATGATATTGGAAGTCCAATTTAATAATTTATACTTTTCAATAATGGTATTTCTAAATGTCAAACCATTGATTATTAAGAAAAAAAAAAGTAGTGAAGTTGAAATTTAATTAACTTTGGAAGAATGGAAAACATAAATATTTTAGATTTATATTTTTAACAATTTATAGCATGTGAAACTCATCAAAGATTATAAAAAATTTAATAATATCTTTATATTAAATTTAATATCTTCGATACCTTGTAGAATACAAAATCCCATGTTAAAATGAATAGTAATATATTACACCATTATAAAGTAGCCATAAAATTGGTTGGAATGAATATTAGGAAATATATTATAAAAAATATATTTTATAACCATTATCAATTTTTATCTAATATTTACAAATATTATTAATACCCATATGAAATTAAGAAAACTACTTTTGGAAAAAAAAACTATTTTTTTCTAAATAATTTTTTAATCTTTCTTTGTATGCATAATTTCAAATTAAATTTTACCATATATAGAAATTATATTATTAAAATTTAAATCCATTTTTAAATCATGCTACAAAAATTATATTAGGGAGAAATTTTTGTATTTTATGATATATTTTAATTTTTGATGAATAATATAAAATATTGAATTTTTATTGAAAATTATATTTTCCTTTAAATTAATTTTATTCATAAATTTTATTATTAATTATATATATAGTAACATATTATCATATATATATTATTTAAACCCATTAATATCATTTGAATAATTTTTATATTTATTTTTGATATAAGATGTTTACAATCTTTTGTTTAATATTTTTAAATCAGATTTCTCATTGCTTAATTAAATATAAATTAATATTTTCCACTTATGTGATTATCATTGGATAAATTGTATCAATATATTGAATCATAATAAAAATAATTTTTAATATGTTCACCTTAATTTTGTACCAAAATAATTTTTGAAACCATAAATATTAATTATAATGGTTATAGCTAAAATGGATTTACACGTATGAAAATAAAAATATTATGGCCAAAAATACATATATACCAATATATAATAAATTTTATGGACATATTTTATCCTTATACCTTCTACTATCAATAAGGGATTATTATTTTGTTCTTTTGGAATGAAAAAAAAATTGGTGGAATTTATTTTTTTGGATCATTTAATAATTTCCACTCACCTCACATATGATAACATCATTCAGTTACGTTAGGTATATCGCTTCATGAAACTATGTGAATCTATTTTCATCACAAAAAAATATGGATGTCATATATAAGTATAATATAGTATATGTTATGTTATTTTAATTAAATAATGATAACATATTACTTACGTTCATTGCATAATGATTATTTAAAAATGGAAAATTTACTAATGAGTATATACAACCTATCATCTCAATGATACTAAAATACTAAATTTACCAATACCAATATACATTACAGGTTATAAAAGTATAATTTATTAAAAAATATGATTATTGCGTCATTATAGTTTTTTTGGAGATTATGATACTATATAATATTCATGAGATCTAGAACATTCCGAATAAAGTAGAAATGATAAAAAAATTGACAAATGAAACAATGAAAATAATAGATGACTATTAACTAAAATGTTTTAATATTCTTTAAATGGATCATATTTTAATTTATAAATATTATTATACTTCATCAATAAGATAATAACATGGTAATGACCACTATAAATTAGTTTAAATTAGGTTCAAACAATAGGATGTGTGAGGTAATGTATTTCATCTCAATTTTATTTCATTATGTTATATTGTAATTTTTTAAAGCAAATTTATTTTATTAAAATTATATTATACCCCTTTGTTATCATATACCAAGAATCAAATGTTTGGACCCAAATGATATGGAAGATTATCATGATTAGATATTGTCTTTATTTAAGGACGTTTAAGATGAAAATAAATCACCAACCTATTTAAAAGTGGATGATCTGACTGAAAATCAAATTCATGAAATTAGAATTAAATATATTAAAAAATTACACTATATTAGAATATTCTTTCTGAAGGAAATGGTTTATTAGACTCACATAAGGTATGGAATAAATGGGAGATAATAATACAGAAGAGAATCAAATTCAACATATATCCAAATTTAAATATGATGATGCATTCTTGTTTTTAATTTAACAAAAATACTATTATTATTATGTAACAGATGATTAAGTATTTGTGAAATAATGGGGGACATGAATCATTTAAAATATTATTTTTCATCTTATGGAATGAAAAATGGAAATTCTAATAGTACTTAGTCTAATCGTATTCATATTGTTTGGAAAAAAGTAGTTATTGGAAGAATGGTTAGTTATAATGCATTCTATTATAAGTTAGATGATTCAAAATATATTATTAAATATAAAAAAAGTCATTATTGAAGTCATGCATACCAAAAAATTGTCAAATAGGGATAATAATGGAGTAAAATATTTCTAATCCAAAATAATTATATTTATATTTGTTTGATGAATGGAAATTGTTTCTTCGTTGTGATAAGGGAAACTGAAGGTGCTGATTTTCAGATAGGCCAAGATCAAAAATATTTAAATATTCTTGTAATTAATGATGATAGGTTTATTAATCAGAAATAATAAATATGTTAAGTGTTTAAAGGTCATTGGATTCGTATTTAGAAGAGATTAAGTATAATAGTTTGAAGAATATTGAAACAATCAATTATATCTTCAATAATGAAGAAATAAGAATTAGAGTTGGTTCAGATAATCATAATGAAAATAATAAGTTTTCTTCTCTACATATTATGTATAGAAATGTAATGAAGAAACTATTTTTTGAGAAAATCATCAATTATAATTATTAAAATAGAATGGGAATGTATTTTTTAGGTTATGTTGAGTAATATAATGAAATATATTCATTTCAGAATTTTTCCATGTTGGTAAATAAAATTAAAGTGACAAATGCCTTTATCATACTAAAAAAATCATTTTATCCAATTGGAATTGGGAATATATAATCATACTAATGTTTTTTATGATGATTTATAGTCAATATATAAAAGTGGGTCATGAATTCCGGATAACCATCATAATGGAGAATCGTAATGTGAGAATCAAAATTGAAAATCATAACCATATTAATGATCTATTAGAACTAATAATTGTAGTTGATGACTAGAGTATATTAAAAATTAAAGGAAAGATGAGAAATTAAAAGAATGATTTGGATTTTATGGGGAATTTAATGATTCTAAGGTAGATATGTTATTTAAGGAAGATTAAATATTTAAGATGATGTTAAAATAGGAAAAGGATATCATAATCCCCCATAAACCATTCATAAGAACCTATATATGTGAGGTGATTTCTTCATGTATTCACTAATAAGAATTATTCATGAAACAGAAGATAATACCTCTACATTTCAAGAAGTTTTATAAGGTTTGAATATTTTTTTTCTAAAAGATGTTAAATGGAACTAACAAGAATACTATAAAGATCATATTAATCTAGTTATTGTATAGGGTTGGATAATCAGACTCGTAAAATATTATTGAGATTTACAAACTGAGGATGAATAATTTTAGGATTTTTTTAGTGGTATTGTAATGGGGTTTTATTTTTGTATTGATCAAATAAACATGGTAATAGGACTGGGAAATAGGACAAATTATCATTACAAGGACTATAATGTTCTTAATATATCTTATGTATAAAATTTATGTATTGTTTTGAAAGATCATATATTTTTAAATTTCATAAACAATCACCATAATAATTTACATAATTTTTCTCTACTTATAGAATATGAAATATTATATTGAACGTAGATCTACACGTGTGTAAGGGGATATTCTAGTCATTTTATTCTATAAATAAGAAATATTTTCTTGTGGATTATGTAGAATAATATTTTCAGATACCATTAAAAGGATATTTCTACTCTTGTTCAATAGAGAACATTATAAATTATTCAGTTCCTATGGATGTGTCCGTGATTCTTTTATCAGGTAAATAAATCATTTACAGGAGGTGAAGGTTATTTCATATCAAAGGAAACATAAAAGAAAATGATATCACTTATTCCCCACCTCCTCCTCTCCATTATACATTAATCTCGGATAGGTTATATCAACTGGTATCATAGATGATGGTTAATTTATTATTTTCATCATTAATGTATTGAAGATAATTGATGGTGGATAACCTATGTTTTTTAACAATAATAGGGCTTATATATGTAATGGAATGAACTATCATATCCTAAAGAATAAAATGAAGAACTATCTTATGTATCTTAGGTATGATGTTATTAAAGATAAAATTAAGGGATTTTATCCCATTTATGATAGGGTACATCTTAAATAGTTTTATTATAAGATTCTTTATAAAAGGAAGTGCTAAAAATAATTTATTCTAATCAATTTCATAATGTGTGTTTCTAAGAGTGAAATGTGTTGCTACTACCAATGGTATGTGAGATAATTTGAAAAACTTTTATGAAAGAAAAAACTATAAAGAAGGAACTTTTTTCAAATATGGTGGAACAAGTATGAAATTATCAATACTGGTGAATTCAATTCTGTTGGTGAATTTTTTAACAAGGTAAATTTCATTTTCAATACTATTACATGTCTTGGTGAATCATTAGAAAATTATAATGTTTTGGAAAAGAACATAAGAATTATTCCCAAGAACCTTAATACTAAATATTACTCATTTGAAGATAGATATCCTAAAAATATATTTCTTGATGGTCTTTATAGTACTATCATTACTTATGTATTAATAAGGGGGGAATTATAGTAGTGGAAAAATGAGATAGGGAAATTACATTCAAATCTGCCAAGAATGAAATATCTATGAATTTTTTTTGAAGAAGATTATGTCTCTAAACATGATTATGAAAATGTCATTTGTAAAAATATTGATTATATTTTATCATTGTTTTTTAAAAATGTGAGAATAGGTACAACTAAATACAAAGGTAAAAGACCCTTAAAATGATTTGAATTTAGATTAGTTGGACACTATATGCATAATTTCCCTTGGATAATGGAATAATACCATAGTTAGATGGAGTAAATATGTCTAATGAGGTCGTAAAATAAATAGGGTGATAATTAAATATTGTTTTATAGAGGGAAATATTAAATTTTCATCAAATATAAATGAAGGATATTTTTTATAATGATGATGAAGAAGAAGATGGTGAAGTTGGATCTAAAAAATATTTTTAAAATGCTAGAGAAAATACTTTTATTTTAATAGTGAATAATGATGAATTCATAAGTAATAGTTTTGATGAAGTAAAAACCCAATTATAATATCATCATAAATAAATGATGAAAGAACGTCTGAGTTTAACTGTGCGGATTAAAAAAAACTAATTCCAAAAAATAAAAATTACTCATTAATAAATGAAGAATGTTTTCTTAACGAGAAATCCAATATGTTGGATGAGATTGATTATTTGAATAAATCTCTATAGAATGAAAAGAATAGAAATGAACATATGTAATTTATGTTGAAGTAATATGAATAAGTTTTGGAACATGAAAAATAAAAACATTTCAATTATTAAAAAATATGTATAAATAATAAAAAATCTATCTATGATGTTGGAGAATTTTTTTGTCAGGAGGATCTTGTGAAGGATCAATATGTACCTTCATTGGCTCAAAAAATCTAATCTTTATCCTAAAAAGAAAGATATAAATTCATCTGTAAAGAAGACAGTTTTGGATGTTAGGTATGAGTCAAAGACCAAAAAATTCATGGTGTTATATGTTTATAAGAATTCTGAGTATGAAAATGTTTCCAAAAATTATGAATATGGAAAAGTTCATACAAATTCCTGTTTCAATTTGGATGAAATTAAAATTTAGTGTATCTATATTGGTGGTCAAAAATGTTTTCTTACAACGATTTTTAAGAAACATAATCACATCCTTTGTCAATATAAAAACATTAGTGTAAGTACTCTATAAATGTATACTATTGGTATTGTGGAAGATTCATACATACAAAAAATATTCTTTTGTCTATAAAACAAAAATATTGTTATTTCATATGCTACAAAAGGAAATGTTTGAGGGGGATTTAATCATATCAAAAAGAATAAGGTGGAGATGGATGTTGATCAAAATTCTGAGAATGTTGGTGGGAATGTTGAGAATTGGTTCCAACCCCGAGAAACCATTATTGAATTATATGATCAACTTGATCATATTTCTAAGGGTTGTATTGTTTTGTTATTGGCACAAAAAACGATTCATAAAAATTCTCAGAAACAGAAGGTGATGCAAAAAAAGGGAAAACAATAGGATCTTAATTTTTAATCTTATTTTAAATATAAAAAGAGAAAATGGCCACGGATTCTTGATAGTAGTTTTTCATCTCATAGGAATGGAGACTTAATCTTGTTGAATAATGTGATTGCATTCAATGAAATAATAATGAAATTTTGGCAATAAAGATTCCACGATAATCAAATGTAATGACCCAATCATTTATGTATAAAATTTCCTTTATTTTAATTTCTATTGGATATAGAAAACTAAATCAAAATATTTTTCTTATTATTGGTTTTAAATGAACGTTATGTATAATTATCATTGATAATATAGTTATTGAATAATGAACACAGTTACCTATAAATATAATGTTTAAAAAATGATTTTGATGCCAAAAAAAAGGATAGCCTCATCCACCAGAATTAGGTCATACAAATCTCATTTTTCGAAGTTTTTGAAAGGTTTTACCATTATGGGGCTTCACTCATGACCAATCCAATGCGGAGAATCAACACATTATGCTTTAATGAAATCGCTTACGGAAGAAATTCTAGTTAAAAAAAAGTTTTATTCCTGGGTGACGTTATTAGAGATTCCCCAAGAGTCTATCACCATCAAACACTATACACTTAGGACCCATGCATGAGTTATAAGGGGTTATGTAACAAGGTACTAGTTAATTATTGTGTAATCCATTTCAATAAATAAACATATTATTCCATCAATTCCTTTATAAGAGTAGTCTTTCTTAAAAAATGATGAATTTTATAAATTGATATTCCAAATAAAAATGGTACTTTTGATAAATATATTAATTATTATATTAAAATATTTATTTGTTAATAATATTTTAAAAAAATCATATAAATTATTATTATATCAATTCATTACCTATAAATTATTAGGAAATCAGATTGATAAGAGTTATATATTTATAAACTAAAATAGAAAGTGTATATGTTTAATTGAGGAATTTATGTTATGTTATTAATTAATTTATGATATATTTAATATTTTATTAAAATATTATTATAAAAACACATTTATAAATGAGTATATAATTTTTATGAAGACAATTGTAATTTTTATTAAGATTTAAAAACTATTCTTCTCAAAACCAATAAATTTTTAATAAATATAAGTTATCATTTTAATGTTGAAAATTCACATATTTAGAAATTTATTTATATAAAATGAGTATTATATTTGGAATCAGGACATTGAAATTTCCCAACAATGAATTTTTCTTAATTTTCCCAAATAGTTGAATTTTCGGGTAATATTTGAATAATATATATATAGTGTGTTTTATGACATCATAATTTCCCAATAGTGATATAATAAATACCATTAAAAGGATATTCAAAAAAATATTATTTTTAATGTTAAAATTATTTTATTTTATATTTATTTTAATTATTTTATAATGTGTTAGTGAATCCACCAAAATTTATAATATATTTTATGATTTTAAATTCATTTCCTTAAGGGGGTTACTCACCTCCCCCAAAACAAGGATAATATTTAGACATCTTCGGCCCTTGGTAAAATAAAATAATCATTTCCTCCCCTTGGATTTAAACCATGGGAAAAATGGTTTTGTGTCTTTTGGAATTTTTTAGTGAGTTGTGCCCAGAACCCAAATAATAAAAAATTACAAATCCCTTCCTATATAAACCCCCCATGATCAAATTAATATTCACTTAATCTATTTTATTCTCATCCTCACTGTTCTTTACACTCTCTAGAGTCCTCAAAAGGTGCCCCTATAGTCCTGTTATGTTTGTCCCAATCCTTTGGGATCCCACATCGAAATAAGGGATCCTCACTTTCCTTGAATTCATTCCTTATAGAGTTACACAATTTTATTTTCAATTAAAAAATATGTGGTATGTTTTCAAACATCCCCCTTACTGCGTTATTATTTTTTAATAATTATATAATCCTTTATCTCTCATTAATCCATCCTATGTACACATGTTACCATGCTGAAATTTTATAAGAGATATTTCAGTCCTTCTCCTTTTTCACATTTCATTATTATGTTACGCCACATATTTAAAAATTCCTCACGTTAGAACACATATTTATATGATCCCCTTAATACCCATTTCATGTCTAAATAATGGGATACCCCGTTCTATCTCATTATCCCATTTTATGAATCCCAATGGGATGTCGTTATGCTGTGGAAATTGCACCACATTTTTCCCTGCCAAAATCAATGTGTAGTGAATAACATGCCCATTTCTCTATCAAGGATATTCAAATAAATGAAAATATACTTATTGATTATTGACTTTATATATGTATTCCACCCTCATTTATGATGGAATATATGTTGATGTATAATTTAACCTTGTTACATGATATATGTGACAAACTTAAGCATGAGATTAAAATGTTTGCGAATGGTTCTCCAAGATAGTGTTTCAATGCATTGGGTAATATTTAGTCTCATGATGCATCATGTTGGGATATGGGTTTACCTAATTTTCTATAGGTCTTTTTCAATCATATTGGGACAATGGTTTTCATGATTCCATTATGACTCTGATGCAATGTTTTATGTTGTTTTCACATTTCCATGTTAAAATAACTATTATATATCGCGCCATTATGTTATTATTTCTCTTTTGATACATTGATATGTATATTTCCTACCATGTATTTTATTCTTCATGTTATTCCTTGTTTACCCCATTACATGGCTTTATATCTCACCATTTTATTATATATGTCTTTAGGTAACCCTATGAAATGTTGTGTGTGGAGGAATGTAGTGGTCTTGTAAAAGAGGTTTTCAATAAAGATCATGTATTGTATGTCTTATAATTTACTGTAATGTACATAATTCCCAAAGACTGTATACCAATCGATCATATGAGATGTATTAACTGCAATTTTATGTAATAAATTATGTTTAATTTTTTAACAATGACCAAGGTTATTATAGTTTGTATCAAATGATATATTTAGTTATTTTTTGTATTAGGATGAGAAAACAATAGAGAAAGCCTTATGGGTGAGACTATGTATATGAAAAGAATAACTAAATTTCTGTGATCATAGATTATGTAATTTATCAAGAGAATACAAACCTGTCTTGATACGAACAATTAGAGGTGGCTCTAGATCATATGTATCAAGGGGTAAAACATGAAAACCCTACATTGAGAGAGAATAGAACGGGAAATGTTGCAGGACAACAAGCCTTGCTCCAACCATGGTTCGAAATTCTCAAACGATATGCTTCGGTAAATGATTAGGATTACTATGAACCTTTATTAATGGAAAAAGTCCATAATAAAATAAATTATTAAATAGACCATGTTTAACATAGATTGGATTATAGATATTAATCAGGTAAGGAAATAAATGTAATTTATAAGTTATTTCCTTTTTCATTGGATTTCACTTCCTGGGTTTATTATTTTTACAGACTTACCTATAGTTTTTCATTTATTCTAGAAAATAACTAGTAATATGATTTCTCAGGCTAACATCCAATATAAAGATTAATGTAATTTCTGTTCTAATGAGATGCTATGTCATATGAGAGTTGGGATCACAAAATTTATCATCATACTCTCTCATTTAAAATAATTAATGAAAAGATTCATAGTTATAGAGGATTTTCCAACCCACCCTAATAAATAAGAAGTTTAAATTGAGAGATTCATGAGACAATGGCCTCATAATTTCAATGGATCATCAAACCCATCAATCACAAAACAATTTATCAACTGTATTGAAAAAATCAACTCCATCCTTTAATATTTCAAAAAAGATATTGTTCTTCTGGATACATATCATATAGAGGGTGAAGCTTTTCGATTATGTACATTGATGAAAAATAAAAAAATTGAGGAAGATATGATGTTGAAAGGATGGAAGGATTTTTGGAAAATGATCCTAAATAAATATTTTCCATGCACTATCTATCTTAAGATGGATGGGAACCAAGAAAGATATGTACAACAAGAAAAAAATGGTACTGTGATAGAGGAGAGGAACCCTTCATTCAATCCTCAATGCATTGTTAATTGCAACAAATACAAAAAACAAGTTCACATTAAGAACTAGTTCCATAATCCATGGGTTTATAGAGGTAAGAAACATCCATTAAGGCAATAATGGTTAGATTTTATCCATCACTACCACTAAAGAAATTTCCAACAAAGAAGTGGTGATAGGTACTCTAGTCATTCAATCAAGAATAGTAAACATATTTTTTATTCTTATTCAATTTATTCTTTTATATCACAAAATTTTAGTAGAAAAATCCAAACATTCCCACAAGGAATGGATGTAGAGATGATAGTGAAAATGGAAAATGGGTGACTTATTGTATCAAATGAATATAACACCTCCACTATCATAAATTGTGGATTAAACTTCCTGGAAAACCTCATCATACATTCTTTGGTAGAATTTAATGCCATTATTGGCAAGTAATGGCTTCCCCTTTAGAGATTCAATATAAATTGTTGCGAGAGTGAATTAATATCTATATGGTGAGTCGACCCCCAATTCTATACATGGGAAAGGAGGAGGAAGATCCTTCCTTATCACGATCATCTCAAGTATGGATTTAAATTTCTAATGAGCTCTCATATATTTCATAGATGATAGAGTCTAAGGAATGAACAATCAATGAATACATGCCTGTTGTAAGGGAATTGACTAATGTGTTTCCGAAGGAATTGATTTTTCTTCCTCTTAAAAGAGTTTCTAAATTCATGATAGATCTTATACTTGGAGAATTTCCAATATCTAAGACTTGGTATAGAATGGATTTTTAGAACATGAGGGGCTAAATAACCAACAATCTTAGAATATGGATAAAGGGTTTATATGCCCAAGTGTTTCACTACGGGGTGAACCAGTCCTCTTAATCAAGAATAAGGATGGGTCAATTATCCTTTTCATTGATTATCATGAGCTCAAAAAATTCAAGATATAGAACAAGTATTATTTTCCCTGAATTGATTATAACAACCCTATTATTTATTACACAATCAAACATAAATTATTACATAAGAATTCTCTAAACACAACTCTAATGATCAAGAGGTATAGTGTCTTTGAAAATTAAGAACATTACATGACAACATAAGATATAAAAAAGAATATCTTAATGGAAAAATTCATTTACTTGACTATAACATTCCTTCGTACATAGAAATGCATTGGATAACCTGAGGACATATATAAGAAAAAGTTGATCTATAAAACCCAATAAGGGTGTAAACAAGGAATTCATAAATAATACAGTACATGTTAAGCAATAGGCATATCAATGAAGCATAATATAAACCTGAAGTTTATGGGATGATATCTAAAAATTATCATAACATGGAAATGTGTAAATAACATTTAACATTATATTAGAATGAGCCCAGGGATATTGCACTTGGACCATATGTAATACCTCATTTAACATTAATTATAATTAGTAATACCTCATTACACTTGATGTATCATGATACTAATCTTTACCCAATGCATTGGAGTAATATCAGGGTGCACTCTTCTTAATCATTTCATCGCATGCATAAGTGTTCCATGTGTATAATATATCATTGATTCACTATACATCATCATTTATTCCATGATAAAGGAATGATTAATTCATACCTGAATCTCTATAATCAATAAGTAAATATGCATAATACTGTATTCCCTTGATAGGTAAATGGGCATGGTATTCACTACCTAATGACTTTGCCTTGGAAAATCATTGTGCAATTTCAGAAGCATAACAACATGACATTAGAATTAAAAAATATGGTTGACGAGAGTGAAAGAGGTTTACCATAATATGTAAATGAAATTGAAAGTAAGGGTGTTATATATATAAATTTCCAAACAAATGTAATGGAACATGGACTCATAATACAAAATAATTGGTTAAATGTAAATGAAAAGTGATTAATTCGAGGGGGAATTTCCGTAAAGTAATAGGTGTACATAGGATGCATTAATGAATGATAAAAATGTCTCTAATCATTAAAAAATAAGAAGGGTAGTATAGGGGAGGTTTGAAACCATACCAAAACATTTTTAATTGAAAAAAATGGTATAACAACAAAAAGATATTTCGATAAAAATGGAAAAGGAAGAAATATCTTATCGAATTTTTGCATTGTAACAGGTTTAAATGGTAGGAATTATAATGAGAGAAATGGGTTTCTCATTATTAAAAATATAGAGGGATGTATAGGGTAGGTTAGAAATCAAACCTCAATATTTTTAATTAAAAATACAAGGGTAAAGAAACATAAAGAAATTTGGAAAAATGAGAGACGATGACATACCTTAATTAGAAATGTGATATAAAGGGCGTGGGAGAGTCTTGATAGGGGATTCATGGGGTAATGGGTAACCTTGGGAGGATAGTAGAGAGTAGGAAAGAGTAGGGATGTTATCAAAGGGTTTTTATTGAAGATAAGTGATATCTTGGGTGGGTTTATATAATAATAGAGAGAAAATTCATTATTATTTAAGTTTTAGACACCACAAATTAAATTAATCAAGACCACAAACCAAACCAAGGTATTTTCCCATGATTTTTAAAAAAGGAGAGTGAAAAACATTATTCTATAAGTCCAATGGCCTAACTATTTAAAATGATAGGCTTACTTATGTGGAGGTGAGTCACACCCTAAAAAATATTTTAAATGGTTAAAGTATTTTATAAGCCTTGGAGGGTCCACTAAGGCATTATAAAATATATTTAAAAAACCAAATAAGAACATTATTTTAATGTAAAAACATATATTGGCCAAAAATACAATTTATATTATTTTATTAAATCACTATTAGTTCGTTATGATTTCATAAAACATAATATATATTTAAATGGTACATAATTTTTACCCAAAAAATCTGTTGTCTCAGAAAATTATGAAAAAATTCCAATGGATAATTATGATTTCCTAATTCCAAAAATAATGTTTATTTTATCTAAATAGTTTTCTTCATATTATAATTGTCAATTTTAAAATAAAAACTGACATTTATCGAATATTGATGGGTATTGACAATAACATCTTTCAAACATTAATAAAAATATAAATTGTATTCATAAACATTACATGATCAGTTATATTTAAAAAAAGTAATTTGGTAATTATATTTTATTAAAATATTATTTAATTTAAAAATCCATTAATTCATCAAAATAGAATTCATAATTGAATATGGGCTAAAAATAATATTTATTATTTAAAAACAATATACAAAGTAACAATTATAAAATGAATCTATATTAATTATTATATTCAAAAATAATACACATAATCATAATGTTATGGTCTTGTTACTTAACCCCTTAAATCACCAGTATTATTCCTAAGGGTGTGGTCTGTGGTGGTGAAAGACTCTTGGGGTGTCTTGGATAACATTTCTCTATTTGTAATCTCTATTAACATCCAATTCTCTCATAAGAAGTTCCATTCAAGCTTAATGTGTTGAATCTCGGAATGGGAATGCTTGAGGGAAACATTACAGTGGCACCATCTCCTTTCTGTACTCCGAAAAATGGGCTTTATATGGAGCTATTATACTAGATGATGCCATTTCTTCCTTTATCTGGGTAAATTTGATTTGTTAAATCCCTATATTTATACTAATCATGTGGTCAACGTTCCACAACAATATTATAAATGGTAACAATTCATTATGATATTGTAAAATACAAATACCAGAAACCATGTAAGTGAATATTATTTATATAACAATTTTACATAATATGAAATTTAATTAATTCCAGATGAATTTTCATTAATAAAAGTATGGTTTATTACATTAATCTCCCCTTAATAATTTTTTTTCATGAAATTTCCATTTACCACACTAAAATAGATATGGGTATCTCTATTTCATCAGATCCTTTGATTGCCTCATAGTTTATTTAATAATGTGGCTTCTCCACAAAACCCTGACGAAGGGAATTTTCTTATTTTTTAGATCATTTTCCCTACGATCTATTCACCATCTTCTCTTCATAGGATTGGTCATTCTCTAATGGAACCACCTGTGGATTGAGTACACGTGAAGGTTTAGGTATGCACTTTCTCATTAGTGATACATGGAATAATTAATGTACATGAGACAAGTTTGGTGGGAGTTTTAGTCAACAATCCACCCCTCCAATGTGATCATGGATCTCAAAACTTATGATTTACCATGGACTATTATTTATCTTCTTCATAAATATCATAACAATATTTGACGATGATATGTAGTGGAATACCATGTCCCCGGTATCAGACTCTAGGTCTCGACGATGATTATTAGCAGAACTCTTTTGTTGGCTCTAAGAAGCTTTAATTTGATGCAAGATGGTATTAACCTTCTCCACCATTTCATAGACAAATTCTGGACATATGACTTTTATCTCCCAAACAGAATCCCAACATGTCGGTGTTCTACACCTCTTCCCCAAAAGGGCTTCATAATGTACCATATGGATGTTTGAGTGGAAACTACTATTGTAAGAGAAGTCAACTAATGGGAGATGTGGATATCATCCGCCTTTGAAGTCTATTAAGTATTATCTCAACATGTCCTCAACGGTTTGGATAGTCCCTTCAGATTGGACATTAGTTTGAGGATGATATGCCATACTGAAGCTCAGTTCAGTATCTAGATCGTATTTATTTCACTTCTAGAATATAGTGGTGAATCATTTATCTCGATCGGATACAATATATAACATTACTCTATGCAGCCTTACCACTTCTCTAATTTAAATATATATGTGCAACATTATCCAATGATAAATCCTCTATTATTGAGTTGAAGTGTATAGTCTTTGGGAGATGATCCCCATCAACCTAGAAGTAATTGTTTCCTTATGATGTATTCAGAAGTCTGGTGACAAAGTCAATGATGATGTTCTCTTGTTTCTATGTTGGTATGGGTAATGGTTGCATCATCCCCTTATACATGTACCTCTCAACCTTCACCAATTGACATACTAGGAGCATTGATGTACACTCGGTGATCTAATTCTTCATGTTATCCCTCAAATAATGCTATATGATATCTAGATACATCATTTTGTTTCCTGGGTGAATAGAGAAATTCAAACTCTATGCATCATACAAAAATTATTTCTTTCACTTCAGTTTTTATAGACGTATAGTCATGACCGAAATCTCACAATTACTTCCTCATAAACCTTAAACTATGAAGAATTTCCTTTTATGATAGTTTCTACTTTCTTATGAATTCCCACATCGTCCGTTTGAGGATCCTTTAACCTTTCCAAAAGAGATGGTTGAGAAATAATTTGTGAAAGAATAGATGATGTTACTTTCTTGATGATTTCCATTTACATCTTCATCAAATTTAAAAATGTTGGATCTTTTTAAATTTACATCAATTATAGACTCGATGGGTCCTTTCTATATAGGACATATGACACCTTGTTTGATTTAATAAATTTGTAATGGAATGGGAAGTTATAGTCTTTGATCATCTCTAACCATCTTCATTGGTGCATGTTTAACTCTTTCTATGTGAATATATGCATGATGATTTTATAATATGTATATATTTTACACTTCTCCCACTAGAGGTAATGTCTCTATATTTTTTAAGAAATGATTACTTCTTCCAACTCCATATCATGTGTTGGATATTTCTTCTTAGGAACATTCAATTTCGTTAAAACAGAGGTAATGAAATTGTCATTTTTCATCAACACATAGCCCATGCCCTTCTTTGAATCGTCACTAAATACCCTAAAAGTTCTCCACTAGTGGGTAATGTGTGATTGGGTTCACTGATAAGACTCCTTTTCCACTCCTTGAATCTATCCTCACAGTAATCAGTCTATGAAAACATAACACACTTCATAGATACCTTGGTAATAATGTTTGTCAATTGTTAGAAATTTTTCACATATCAGATATAATATCTTACGAACTCGAAGAAAGATACAGATATATTTCACTGTTGATGGCCTTAACCTCCCCTCAATAGCATATATCTCAAAGAGATCCACAAATATCACATTACATGTGATGATATGTCTCAAGAATGAGACTTTATTCAACCAGAACTCACACTTGTTGTACTATTCATAGAGATTATCCTTTCACAAGGTCTCTAGTACAATTCCTATAAGCTCCTCATTATCCTCCATGGTTTTGGAGCATATTAAAATGTAATCTATAAAGACTACCACAAATTTGTCGAGGTAATATCTAAAGAAAATACTCATCATGTCCATGATGATTTTTTGAGTATTAGTTAGTTTTAAAGGCATTACTATGAATTCATAGTGCCCGTATCTTATACAAAATGTAGTATTTGGGTTATCTTACTTTTTCACCCTTACTATATAATATCCTGACCATAGATCCACCTTGGATAAGTATTGTTCTCCACATAGCTGATAAAAAATTCATCGAGTTATGGTAGAGGAAACTTTTTCTTTATCATGATTTTGTTGAGCTCACGATAATCACTGGAATGGGGCATTGACCCATCCTTCTTCTTGAAGAGGAGAACTAGTTCAGCCCATGGGGAAGCACTTGGGCGTATAAACCCATTATCTAGATTCTCTTTTAGTTGTTTCCTTAGCTCCTAAAGCTGCACAACAACCATTCTATATGGAGTCTTGGATATTGGAAACACCCTACATATAATAACAATTAAGAATTCAGCTTCTATTCTAGGAGGAAGACTAAGAAATTCCTCAAGATACACTTCAGTGAATTCCCTCACAATAAGAATGTCTAAAAAGATAGTTTCTTACATAGACTCAATAATATGACAAACATTTTGAATTCTAATAGGACAATAATATCCATGATTGAGATGATGGTGCCAAATAAGATTCATCCTCTTATTGAACTTGAATGGAATTTGGGGGTTGATTCACTATATGAAGAGTGACATAACACTCAAAAAAATTTTATTTTGGAAATAAAAATAAAAATATATATATGGAAATCTAATCCATGACAATAATTTCATCAAATATCACCACAGGGTGTATGAAGAGGTTCTCTTGGATGTTCAAACAAAAAATTGTGATTGGGAGGAGTTATATTCAAGGGTTGAATTTATTTCCCCATTTGTCGTTCTCACTAACATATTTACAAACACGATTTGTGTTGGTGTTAGGATAGTTCTACTAAAATTTATGGATATAAAATAATTTATATAACTCAAATAAATAAGTATGTTCATTATTCTTGAATAAATAACTAGCATACCTATCACCACTTCAATGGTTGGGTATACTTCGGTGGTACTGATGGAAAAGGATCACCCTTACTGCCTTGGAGGTTGTTGGTTGCCACCAAAAACCCCATAGATTAGTGAACTCATTTGAAAAGTTCTCTAGTTATTTGCATATGAAGTAATGGATAATGTGTTGAGGGTCGAACAGAGTGTTCCTCTCCTTTTTCACTGCTGTAGGATTTTCTTGTCAGTCGTTAATGGCCAGGTGACCTTCTCTTCCACAACTAAAGCATTTCCTCATCCCCTTTTGGGAATTTTTAGGGTGGTTCATTCTGTACCATGGGCCAATGGGGTGATGGATTGTCTTATCACCATTGTAATTATCCATCGGACCTCCAGAATTAAATTCAACCTTATGCTTCTTATCTCCATGATACCCCTGAGATTCGTTAATCCCCATTCAACCATCAGGGCATATCACACAATTTCCTCATATCTATCGAAGTCACAGACCATTAGGTATTTTCCTAATCTATATATTAGCCCACCAAATAAGAGGTCAATCTTTAATTTAGGGGTAATTATAATGCCGGAGGAATATCAAGAAAGCCATGTGAATTTTCCTGATACGCTCCGATGGATTCATCATATTTTTTCTTGAGGGAATTAAATCTCTTTTCCATCAGAATTCAGTTGGTGCGAGGAAAATATTTCTCAAATAACATTATTAGGAAATCCTTCTATTCCAACGCATCAATCTCCTCTTGAGGATTCATATTTTTTATCAATGTCGACCATTTACCATCTTCACCCTCCATGCGATATGTTGCAAGAATTACCTTCACTTGTTAATAACATTGGAATATGTAGAAGATATTATCAATATATTTGATCCATTATTTGTTTATTGAGGTATCATATAATATATTAAAATTATGAGGCCTTTGTCTCATGAGGCTCTCGATTTTGGAAGGATTCTTTGTGGAAGGGGGGGTTGAACGTTCCTCGTAACATATTTTTATATTCAAAACATGAGTTAACTGAGAGATTATTATGATAATGTGTTCTATTCCTACTAACATTGGATTGTGTTTCTAATTAGAGCAGTCATCACATTGATCTCCGCATTAGTTTTTAGCCAGATTCCTCTAATTACTGGACATTGGATGGAATAAAAGAAAATTTATGGATAATGAATAAAGGGGAATCCAATGAAAAAATGGATAACTTGTTAATTAAATTTATTTCCTTAACATATCTATTTTATCCATTATCTACTTCCAAACATATATTCATAGGGGAATTTTTTTATTTACCTTAATAATTCTTTATACTAAGCTTATGAATATACCTATTCATATCCCCAGGGAGTGTCGTAACTAAGAGTGTGGCAAGGCCTATTGTCTTATACCAGTTTCCATTCAACTCTAGCTCAAAGTTGTGTTTTCGAGTATTACCCCAAGATACATTTCTTACAGAGCCGCCTCTACCTGCTTGTATCGAAATGGGGATGTATTTTCATGATAAGACACTTACTAAAAACTCACTAAAATTTATGGATGTTTTTATTATACTTATTCATATCCATAAGAATTTCAATATCATTTTATAACCCTAATCCCAAAAATAAAAAACATATCCTCTGAGACGAACTATAACAACCATTATCATTATTACACACATTAACATAGTAGATTACTTAATAATTCACTAAATACAACTCTAAGGATCGATAGTTCTATTGTCTTTGGAAATATGGAACATTACATGACAACTTAAGACATAAAAAAGACAACATCTTTATTGAAAACATCTTCTACAAGACCACAATATTCCATTGAACTTTTCATTTCATGGGATAACCTAAGGAAATGTATAAGAAAAGTGGGAGTTATAAATCCCAATAAGGGAGTAACAAAGGAATAAAATGGAGAATAAAATACATGTTAGTAAATAGTCATATCAATGGAGTAAAAGAGAAACATTAACACAAAGGAATGATTTAGCATGATTATCATTACATGGAAATGTGGAAACAACATTTAACATGATATTAGAATGAGCCAATTATCATTTCACATGGAGCATGAGTAAACCCACATTTAACATGAATTTCCATGAGTAAAACATATTTGAAAATTATGTACCATAAAACTAATATTTTCTTAATGGATTGGAGCACTATCAGGGAGAACCGTTCTTAATAATTTAATTACACACATAAGTGTGCCACATGGATCATATAACATAGATTCTTTAAACATCATCATTTATTACATGATAAAAGAATGAGTAATTAATACATGAAAATTTATAATCAATAAGTAAATGTGACAAAAGATTAATACCCTTGATGGAGAAATGTTTATGGAATTAAATATACAATGACTTTGGCTTGGTAAATCGCAGTGTAATTTCGGTTGCATAACGACGTGACATTAGAATTCATAAAAATTGTAGATGAGAGAGAAAAGGGTGTCTTATAATATATACAAGAAATGGATATTATTGGGGTAATATAGATACATTTCTTAACATATGTAATGGAATTTAGACTCATAATAGTAAAGAATTTCATGAATGTAAATGTGTAGAGATATAATCCATACTAAATTTCTGCATGGTAATAGGTGTACGTGGGAGGAATTAATGAAGTAAAAAATAAGTCTCTAATCACCAAAACATAATGAGGAATATATGGGGTATTTTTTTAATAATACCCCAACATTTTTAATAGAAAATAAAATTGTATAACAACATAATGAAACGAGGAAAAAAATGAAAAATGAATAAATCACTTACAGAATTTCGGAATAGTAGCTAGTGTACACGGGAGAAATTAATGAAAGATAAGGGGTAATATCATCATTAGAAAATAAGGAGGTAAGTATAGGTGAGGAAATAAATCATACCCCAAAATTTTTAAATGAAAATAAAAGGGTATAGCAAAATAACGAACATTGGACAAAAATGAGAGAGGAAGAAATCGCTTACATGGAAGTGTGATACCAAAGGCTTGAGAGCAGATTGATAGAGGCTTAATAGGAGCACGGGGCACATTGGGAGGATAATAATGAGAGGAAGACATAGTTGGGACATGCTCTAAGGGTCTGAGTGAAGAGATGTGGGATAATGGGTAGTTTTTTATAGGAAAGGATGGGGAATTCATTATTATTTAGGTTTTGGACACCACACATTAAACTAATCAAAACCACAAACCAACCCATGGTTTTTTCCAATGGATTTTTCCAAAAGGGATTAGAAAATATTATTTTATAATTCCAATGGAAAAAATATTAAATTATTAGGCATGCTTATATGGGGGTTATTCAAACTCTCAAAGAAAAAGTTTTAAAAGGTTATTGTATTTTATAATCCTTGGTGGGTCCACTAAGGATTTTTAAAATAAATATATTAAAAACTAAAATTGAATTATTTTAATGGTAAAACATATTTTTTCGTAAAAACCCATTTATTGTATTTTATTACATCACTATTGGTTAATTATGATGTCATAAAACACATTATATATTTAAATAATACTTAATTTTTACCCAAAAATTCGATTATTTTAGAAAATAAAGAAAAAATTACCTTTGGATAATTTCCGCATCCAAATTCCAAAAATAATATTCATCATATCTAAATAATTATTTATATAAGTGAATATTCACTTCTGAAATATAAAATGACATTTTTAAAAAATTCATGGGATTGGAAAAAAATAGTTTTCAAACCTTAATCAAAATTACAATTGTATTAACAAAAATTATATAATCATTTATATTTAATAGAAAATAATTTAGTCATAATATTTTATAAATTTATTATTTAATTTAAGAAACCATTAATTCCTGAAAATAGATTTTTTAATTGAATATTAACTAAAAATATTATTTGTGAATTAAACACTACTTACAAGGTAACAATAAATTAATAAATGAATATTATTTTTTCTATAAAAAAATAATGCACATAATCATATTGATAGGATCTTGTTACATATCCTCTTAAAACACCTTCATATGTCCTAATGGTAAGGTGTGTGATGGTGATAGATTCATGGGGAGGCTCGAGTAACATTGCTCAGGTGGTAATCTCTATTAACTTCCACTTCTCTCGTTGGGGGTTTTTTTCATGCTTAATGTGTTAAAGATCATCTTGGGATTGGTTAAGAGTTACTACCAATGTTTCCACATCCTTTATGAGCTCTGAAAAATGGGCTTTGAATTGGAAAATTCTACTTGATGAGGACATCTATTACTTGTTCTGAGTAAATTGGATTTGTTTAAGCCTTATATTTATACTAATCATGTTGTCACTGTTCAAAAAAAAAGAAACAGTAACAATTCATATTGTTATTTTAAAATACAAATAAATAAAACCAAGAATGTTAATTTTTTTATATAACCATTTTACAAAATAATACATTTAATTATATCATGATAAATTTTCATTATAAATGTTTGCGTCGTTACATTGATTACATGTTCGATCAAATATGGGTAGAAAAATACATCCCCATGGTGGATCTGTGGTCGTGATATTACTATTTAAGGCTGAATAAAGAGTTTATTCCCAAGACTATTTAGTTTACAAGTTACGAGGACTATAAATTCATTGAAATAACTTTCATACTCACTAATGCTCCATCAATACTCATTTAAATGATCCATAGTGTCATTAATGTTACATTAAAACTTTTTGGTATTATTTATAGATTAAATTATAATATACTCCAAAACCATATTTATATTGTGGAGAATATATGAACTATTATAGAGACCTTGCGAAAAGAAAATCTCAATGAAAATTTCAGGAATTGTGAGTTCTGGTTATAGGAAGTCTCATTCTTAAGGTATATCATCACAAGTAGTGGGATATCTTTGGATCCTTCCAAAATAAGAAATTGATTGATGGCCAATGAGAAAATATATGAAAGATATCTATATCTTCCTAGGGTTAGCCGTATGTTATCATCTATTTTTGAGAAATTTCTCATAGTTGTAAAACCAACTTACCAATCTAAATCAGAAGTGAGTCAAGTTATCTTGTAATTATTAATTTAAATAAAGCATCATGATATTGAAGAAAAGGCTTATCAATACCCTTATTATCACACCACCAACATGTGGGGAACTTTTTGATATCTTATGTGATGCTTATAAAAATGAATAGAGAGTATTTTTGGTGTAGAATGACATATTCAGTTCCTATGCCTCACAGAAGTTGAAAATTAATGAGAAAAACAATCCCACACATGATATAGAGTTTGAAGTTGTGATCTTTGAATTTAAAATATTGTGGCATTAATTCATTGGATAAAATATTGAAATAATTACTAATAACAGAAGTCTCAAACAATTATTCACATAGATAGATATGAACATGCGCCAATGAATATGGTTAGAGCTCATCAAGGATTACAATTGTTCAATGCATTACAACCCTGGGAAAGAGAACAAGGTGGAAGATGTTCTAAGTAGAAAGGACCCAGAGATTCTTTCATTGATGATAATTGATGTAGAGACCCGTATCTTCACGTACATGGACATTACATTACTTTTGCGGAATACTTAGTACATAACAAAAACACACACACACAAGGATCGTAATAGTTTAGTGTCTTTGGAAACTCGGAACGTAATCTTCTAAACGTGGTGAAAGATCTTCAACATCTCCCATAAAGATCTTTTTTTACCTAAAACCTTTCTTTATATCCTGGGGAAAAGAAAACATAAAAGGGTGAGCTCAAATTCTCAGTAAGGGTAAACAAAAGAAATATCAATCACATAATTTTCATAAGAACATAACATTTTTGGAAATCTTAACCTGCAAAAGAGAGCATAATTTCATAACATGGGATAAATCATAGTAGTGAAAATGAAACCCTTACTTAAAACATTACTCATTGTGGCATACACACATAATCATAGAGAATCATTTCTTGTTAGTCAAGACTCATTGCCAAGACTATCTTAGTGGACAAAGTCCCTTTCTGAATCGAGTAATCCTCGTTTCAGTCCTGTTTCACTGAACTGGTATAACCTACCATTCCAGCCATGTCTATCTCATGAGATATGAAATCTTTACCCAATGCATTGGAGGGAGATATAGGTCCCACCCATCTCATAATGATACCATTCTTATGTGTGCCACAAAATCATAAATCATACATCATTGCATAACCCATGTAATAAAAATGGGATTCTTAAACAACATGACATCATAAAACCATTCATATAAGATAAAGGAATTCATAAACATAATTCCATCACAACATAGTCAAATCAATGTAAAAATATGGATAGAAACAGAACCCTTTATTATCTTAGATGAAAAATAATTTTGATAAAACACTTGAATTGAATTCTTGAGGAAAATATCCTTTTTTCTTCAAAATCAATTTCTTTTCACAAAACATCATTCAATTTTAAAAGAAAAAGATTTTATTGAAAATAGTCATGAAATATTTTGGAGGAAGGTTCATGAAAATAAGGCTTTATAAAACCGTAAAAATCCGTTCGTGCCGTATAAGTTGAAAAAAACATTCTTCGTACTTTTGTCGGAAAAGTCAAAAAGTACCTCGTATAAAAAAACGACAAAAGATTCCTTTCATAACTTTTACTAAAAACTCATAGAAGGGTAAAATTGGTTTTAAACAATTGTAGGTGGATGGAAATAATATTACATATTGAGAAAACATGGATGTGGATGATAAAATACACCCCAGTAAATACTTACGAATAAACAATCTCGGATAAAAATGAGATTGTGATATTTCCCTTACCTTAGGTCCGATTTGCTTCGTAAGTGTCCGAACCTCCTGTATAATGATTTAAATAATGTCATTGACTTATTACAGAATCATATTCATTGTTATGATATCATATATTGTTCACTTATGACATTATATTACACGTTCTTTTGTAACTTCCATGTTAAAGAAGCGTTTTGGGTAAAATCGTTTCATTTATCGTAGGTGTTTTGACTTGTTGTTCATGACATTATTATTACTTATATCATGATTTACGTACTTCCAGAATATAAAATATGATTTATATATCATATATATTCAGTATATATATATATAATAGGTAGATAAATGAAATGAAAAACACCGTTCATGGAGACGGTAGTCCGTACGTACGCATGAACGTTGTTTTCCTTTCCTTATTGTCTTGAATGGAAGTAAGTAGATGACATACATATATATATATATATATACATAAATCCAGTAGATTTATAATGTCATATATTTCATTATTATTTCTTATATATACTTTATAATCATTCTTAAATGGTTAACATGGAGAATGAATCTCATCGCGTCGTGGAGACGGTAGTCCGTACGTACGCAGGAGCGATGATATCATTTCCATAAATATTGAAATGAATTGGAGTGGATTATACAATATATCAGAATCAATATGATGTTGTAATAACTATTTATAGTTATTTTTACAACATTATACCCATCCATGTAAGGTGGTGGTGGAAAATAGATTACACCACGGCGTGGAGACGGTATTCCGTACGTACGCACGCGCGGTGATTTCTTTTTCCGTATGATGGATAGATGGTGAAATAGGGTTGTTTCATACTTATAATAACATATCAGTATATGAGTGATATTGATGTTATTACTTCATAATGAAACAACCTAAGAAGAAGAAGTGGAAGAAGAAATAAAGATGAAAGAATTGGTAACGGTAATTACCTCTTCTTTGAAGTGCCTCTTTGAGACCTCCTCTTAGGGCACTAGAATTGGTCTTTGAGGAAGAGCAGAACCTCTAGGATGTTTCTAGGGAAGTGGAGAAGAGATTTTGGCAGGGGTTGGCCGAGCTTGAGTGCTCAAATTGGTGTGAGGAGGAGGGGGAGGAGGTGTCCTTTTATAAGGGAGGAGAGGGGCACCTTAGGAATATCTCAAAATATTATTTTATATTAAAGTCAAAATCGGTTTATAATGGTTCCAAAGGGTCTTATTTCGAAGATAAGGTGGGGATGGGTCGAAATCCTATCAACCAATAAGATTTAGACAAGTTTAGGGTATTATTTTAACCTTATCAATTAGATTTAACTCTATGTTAAATAATTTAACTTTTACCATGTCTTTTTGTTTTCTTTCACTATATGGTTAATAAACTTACTATAACATGCCAAAAGAACCCCAAATTGTTTATTATTAATATATATATCCTTATCTATGTCATTTGGCCGAACCTTAGATTTTTAGGAATACAATAACAATTAATAATATAATATTTGATTTAAAAACTATTTTGTGTCAATTTTGACACTATTTGATATATGATTTTTGTGAAAGTCATAACAGAATTAAATGTTCAAAACAAGTTGATTAAATCAACATTAATATATCATAGTAACCTTTAAAATTAGTGGAATTCATAAAAAATCTCAAATTACATTTATTTTGGTGTTTATAACATTAATTATGTCAATATTTCATTAATAAGATAATTACTGCATTATCGTTGTGTCATAAATAAATTAAATTATTTTATGTCTAAAAATTAAAAAAAAATACCATCATGTAGGAAATCTTTTTAGCTTTCTAATGAATATTTACAATCGAATTTATCTTATGTATAAACCCATATTAAAAATGATTTACTTATTAAACTTTGATTTTAACTATTTTAACCTTTCTTTAAATAAATTAATAATAAATGTCCTAATCTAATCCAAGTGGGCCTAAATGGTCATATTTTATTCCTAAGTTTGTTTTTGGTCGAATTAAACTTGTCCAATAGAATTAGGACATGTGTTAGGGTAATAGTAATATCATATTTACCCTTAGTTACCCTATTTACTATTAACCGCGGTAAAAAAAGTAAAAAGTTACTATTCACCAAAAAATTATTTTCATCTCATTGAACCACATTTTAATCCTTGATATTAACCGTGTCTCTCGGATTTTCGAAATTCCATTCACAGAAGCGGAAAAATTAAGTTTTATGAAAAATTCAGTTTTTTTAACTACCACTTAGTAGTTTCACTATTCATCAAAAATTGATGTTTTTCAGAACAATGCCAAAATTTCATCCTAAGCTATATTTCATATTCCGAATTCAAAAATGAAATCTATTTTACCAAATTCATAATATAGAAGTTGCATTAATTAATTTTATAATTAAATCCTGCTGTTAAAATAAATAGCGTGTTTTTAGGAAACAATATATATCAAAAGATTGACACTTGATTATGTCTGGTTTAAATGTGAAATTACAACCAATGACCAACATTGTATTAAATTGTAAAAATATATTCTAAATATACTTTAAAACCACTCAAATTAATAATTTATCACTATTAATTATTTCGATTAAAAAGTTGTTTTTAATTATAATTTAGTAATTTTCACTATTCATCAGAATATGAAAGTTATCCAAAAAGTACCAAAATTTCACCTTAGGCTAAATTCGATACTCCGAATCCAAGAATGAAGTTCATTTTGAAAAATAAGATTTACAGAATTTTATAAAGTGGTTATTACTATTCATAACAGCTAGTTTTAATAATATTTTAATAGCACATCGTTGTTTAGTGAAACTCTGTATTGCGTATTACACACGCTATCGAGGAAGGTCGCGATTGCGTGTAATGCAAGGCAAGACAAGGATGCGTGTTGTGCAAGCTCCTTTTGGTGTAGCGTACAACACAAGACATTAATAAAATTAAAAAGAATATTTTTTTATAAAATCTTGGGCTGTTACATTCTACCCCCCTTAAAATGAATTTCGCCCTCGAAATTCGTCGGGGTTATAAATTGTTTACTATTTGAAAGTTTCTTTAATAGAAACCCACATCGTAAAAGGGAATACCAAAACTTGGCTTTAAAAACTAAAGTATGTAATGTAACGATTACCCAAATAAACTAATCACTGGGTTTCCACATAGGTGAAAATATGTATATGGAAGAGAAATCTAACCATCATGTTCTGATGGAGAGTGGTCGAGAACATGGCTATGGAAAATCCAGTAATCACAAATCCATAAAATTGTGACGATCTAAGGTACCATCCGATTCATCATGTATAAGATCACTAGGACAACATTTTTGGTTTTCAAGATCATTTCCCTAAAGTTGAAAATTTGAATTAGAATAAATACTTACTTTATTTTGATACAATATCACTGTTGTTCGTGCCTTGAACAATTTCCACGTCATCTCTTAAATAAATGAAGTTGAATTTGTTATTCGTGAAGTGTTAGCAGATCATGTGATAGAATGACGGGTCATTCCATCTGTCTCAAACAAAAGGTAAGCAAAAGTTATTAAATATACATAAGTCATTCTATAGTGAGATTAATCATATATAGTTCCTAAAATGGACTTATACTTCATATATCATACTGCTTAATATAATAAAACTAGTTTCTACTAAACAGGGACTTCCTGTAGGCCAGTGGTAGGCGATAAAGGCCAGTCGTACTTCGGTTGTGGGTTCGATTCCTACAGCCTTGTCCGAAGCGATGGGCTGTCGCCCGTCCTGCAGGTTGTCCCTTTTTCTAAAACTACGTTACTATAACATCCCATCAATAATATCGAAAATCTTCTATCCTTAAACAATACTAACTTATGTCCAACAACATCCAGTCTAATCTTTAGGCTTATACATAATACTGCAGTCCACTCTCATAATATAGTGACATCGATTACCAGAGATTTAATACGGTCGTTGATCCCCACATATCATAAGATATGTCTTGTTGGTCACATTCCAAACATTCAAAGTCCTTAATCGTGTATTCTCTTGAATACCTTAGTGAAAACAGGAGTGCAGTTAAAAGTTAACACTTTCCACATACCAAAATCCTCAAAATTCTATATACTCAAACCATGATATCACTTAGTCCTTATATCAATCATGAGCTCATGAATACTATTAAACATTTCATTTTCTCGTCTTCATTATGCGCATATTATCTTATTTCCAAAAAATATCTCAATCACTTTGAATACCACATCAATAAATATTGCAATACTCAATGATACAACATTATTTTGGAATCCCATTACATAAACACTTAATAATTCCACCACATCATTGTCATATTCAACATTGCCAATAGTGATCGCATGTGATTTCCCTTTGTCCTTTGCCTTCAGTGGTTGCTCATGTTGATCATCACTAACCCTTGGATTAGGGCAATTATTAGCATAATGCCCCATTTCCTTGCACTTGAAGCATTGAAGTGTTGGCGGTGCGTTCTCTGCAGTGTTTGCTTTATTCACATCATTAGAAACCCTTTTTCCATTACTTCGACACTCAGCTACTCGATGACCTTCTTTTCCACACTTAAAACATTTTCTAGTCCCTTTTAGACAATCTCCACCATGCTTCTTTCCACACTTTGTGCATAAGGAAACATTCATCTTCTTTTCACCATTATTCTGAGATTTCTCCTTGAACTCCATCTTTCGTTTCTTGTCAAAACCATGAGATGGATATGTAACATCAACTTCCATTTCTACCTTGATAGCACAACGCACAATTTCTTCATAGCTACTGAAGTCTCTTATAGCTAATGCCCTTCGAAGACTTGGTTTTAAGCCACAGAAAAATCGATCAACTTTACTTTCAGGTTGGATGATAATTCCAGAAGCATACCTTGCAAGTCTTGTAAAATTTGCTTCATAGGTACCAACAGATTCATCATCCCTTTGCTTCAGTTCAAGAAATTCTTTCTCCATCTTTGTTCGAAGAATACGAGGGAAGTACTTACTGAAAAATAAGTTCTTGAACTCGTCCCATTCCATGGACTCGATTTCATCTCTTGGCCTCGTATTCTTGATAAGATTCCACCATTGATCAGCTTCACCTTCCAAACGATATACTGCTAAGATGACTTTATCATGTTCAGAACATTGAAGAACTGAAAATATCTTTTCAGTAGTACTGATCCATTGTTCAGCCACAAGTGGATCAGAAGACCCACTGAAAGAAGGTGGACGTTGCCTCATGAAGGACTCAATAGAATATTGTTCCCTTCTCTGCTCATTTGGAAGTCCAGAATGATTCATAGCTTGTGTAAGTATAGCAATAAGATTTTGCACTCCATCTCCCATAACATTTGTTTGTTCAGGAGGGCAATCATTGCATTGTCCATTGCATTGATCAACACGGTTCCTTCGGGTTCCAGCCATCGTCTAAAACCCCAAAAGAATAGTGTGAGAGGCAAAAATCATGCTAGGGAAAACAACATATTAAAGGGGGAGCACCCTCAATATCTAACATCTTAGGTTAAATTCTAAGATCGTTACCATAGTTCTAGGACTATATCCTATACGTATACTTTTCCTTAGGGACATCCCTAGACATACCTTAAAAATATCTCTAGGGATCTCACTAAAGTTCTCGCATCCTAGTTTCCAAAGGTTGACTAATCCTTTCCTCTGATACCAACTGTAGAGACCCGTATCTTCACGTACATGGACATTACATTACTTTTGCGGAATACTTAGTACATAACAAAAACACACACACACAAGGATCGTAATAGTTTAGTGTCTTTGGAAACTCGGAACGTAATCTTCTAAACGTGGTGAAAGATCTTCAACATCTCCCATAAAGATCTTTTTTTACCTAAAACCTTTCTTTATATCCTGGGGAAAAGAAAACATAAAAGGGTGAGCTCAAATGCTCAGTAAGGGTAAACAAAATAAATATCAATCACATAATTTTCATAAGAACATAACATTTTTGGAAATCTTAACCTGCAAAAGAGAGCATAATTTCATAACATGGGATAAATCATAGTAGTGAAAATGAAACCCTTACTTAAAACATTACTCATTGTGGCATACACACATAATCATAGAGAATCATTTCTTGTTAGTCAAGACTCATTGCCAAGACTATCTTAGTGGACAAAGTCCTTTTCTGAATCGAGTAATCCTCGTTTCAGTCCTGTTTCACTGAACCGGTATAACCTACCATTCCAGCCATGTTTATCTCATGAGATATGAAATCTTTACCCAATGCATTGGAGGGAGATATAGGTCCCACCCATCTCATAATGATACCATTCTTATGTGTGCCACAAAATCATAAATCATACATCATTGCATAACCCATGTAATAAAAATGGGATTCTTAAACAACATGACATCATAAAACCATTCATATAAGATAAAGGAATTAATAAACATAATTCCATCACAACATAGTCAAATCAATGTAAAAATATGGATAGAAACAGAACCCTTTATTATCTTAGATGAAAAATAATTTTGATAAAACACTTGAATTGAATTCTTGAGGAAAATATCCTTTTTTCTTCAAAATCAATTTCTTTTCACAAAACATCATTCAATTTTAAAAGAAAAAGATTTTATTGAAAATAGTCATGAAATATTTTGGAGGAAGGTTCATGAAAATAAGGCTTTATAAAACCGTAAAAATCCGTTCGTGCCGTATAAGTTGAAAAAAACATTCTTCGTACTTTTGTCGGAAAAGTCAAAAAGTACCTCGTATAAAAAACGACAAAAGATTCCTTTCATAACTTTTACTAAAAACTCATAGAAGGGTAAAATTGGTTTTAAACAATTGTAGGTGGATGGAAATAATATTACATATTGAGAAAACATGGATGTGGATGATAAAATACACCCCCGTAAATACTTACGAATAAACAATCTCGGATAAAAATGAGATTGTGATATTTCCCTTACCTTAGGTCCGATTTGCTTCGTAAGTGTCCGAACCTCCTGTATAATGATTTAAATAATGTCATTGACTTATTACAGAATCATATTCATTGTTATGATATCATATATGGTTCACTTATGACATTATATTACACGTTCTTTTGTAACTTCCATGTTAAAGAAGCGTTTTGGGTAAAATCGTTTCATTTATCGTAGGTGTTTTGACTTGTTGTTCATGACATTATTATTACTTATATCATGATTTACTTACTTCCAGAATATAAAATATGATTTATATATCATATATATTCAGTATATATATATATAATAGGTAGATAAATGAAATGAAAAACACCGTTCATGGAGACGGTAGTCCGTACGTACGCATGAACGCTGTTTTCCTTTCCTTATTGTCTTGAATGGAAGTAAGTAGATGACATACATATATATATATATATATACATAAATCCAGTAGATTTATAATGTCATATATTTCATTATTATTTCTTATATATACTTTATAATCATTCTTAAATGGTTAACATGGAGAATGAATCTCATCGCGTCGTGGAGACGGTAGTCCGTACGTACGCACGAGCGATGATATCATTTCCATAAATATTGAAATGAATTGGAGTGGATTATAAAATATATCAGAATCAATATGATGTTGTAATAACTATTTATAGTTATTTTTACAACATTATACCCATCCATGTAAGGTGGTGGTGGAAAATAGATTACACCACGGCGTGGAGACGGTATTCCGTACGTACGCACGCGTGGTGATTTCTTTTTCCGTATGATGGATAGATGGTGAAATAGGGTTGTTTCATACTTATAATAACATATCAGTATATGAGTGATATTGATGTTATTACTTCATAATGAAACAACCTAAGAAGAAGAAGTGGAAGAAGAAATAAAGATGAAAGAATTGGTAACGGTAATTACCTCTTCTTTGAAGTGCCTCTTTGAGACCTCCTCTTAGGGCACTAGAATTGGTCTTTGAGGAAGACCAGAACCTCTAGGATGTTTCTAGGGAAGTGGAGAAGAGATTTTGGCAGGGTTTGGCCGAGCTTGAGTGCTCAAATTGGTGTGAGGAGGAGGGGGAGGAGGTGTCCTTTTATAAGGGAGGAGAGGGGCACCTTAGGAATATCTCAAAATATTATTTTATATTAAAGTCAAAATCGGTTTATAATGGTTCCAAAGGGTCTTATTTCGAAGATAAGGTGGGGATGGGTCGAAATCCTATCAACCAATAAGATTTAGACAAGTTTAGGGTATTATTTTAACCTTATCAATTAGATTTAACTCTATGTTAAATAATTTAACTTTTACCATGTCTTTTTGTTTTCTTTCACTATATGGTTAATAAACTTACTATAACATGCCAAAAGAACCCCAAATTGTTTATTATTAATATATATATCCTTATCTAAGTCATTTGGCCGAACCTTAGATTTTTAGGAATACAATAACAATTAATAATATAATATTTGATTTAAAAACTATTTTGTGTCAATTTTGACACTATTTGATATATGATTTTTGTGAAAGTCATAACAGAATTAAATGTTCAAAACAAGTTGATTAAATCAACATTAATATATCATAGTAACCTATAAAATTAGTGGAATTCATAAAAAATCTCAAATTACATTTATTTTGGTGTTTATAACATTAATTATGTCAATATTTCATTAATAAGATAATTACTGCATTATCGTTGTGTCATAAATAAATTAAATTATTTTATGTCTAAAAATTAAAAAAAATACCATCATGTAGGAAATCTTTTTAGCTTTCTAATGAATATTTACAATCGAATTTATCTTTTGTATAAACCCATATTAAAAATGATTTACTTATTAAACTTTGATTTTAACTATTTTAACCTTTCTTTAAATAAATTAATAATAAATGTCCTAATCTAATCCAAGTTGGCCTAAATGGTCATATTTTATTCCTAAGTTTGTTTTTGGTCGAATTAAACTTGTCCAATAGAATTAGGACATTTGTTAGGGTAATAGTAATATCATATTTACCCTTAGTTACCCTATTTACTATTAACCGCGGTAAAAAAAGTAAAAAGTTACTATTCACCAAAAAATTATTTTCATCTCATTGAACCACATTTTAGTCCTTGATATTAACCGTGTCTCTCGGATTTTCGAAATTCCATTCACAGAAGCGGCAAAATTAAGTTTTATGAAAAATTCAGTTTTTTTAACTACCACTTAGTAGTTTCACTATTCATCAAAAATTGATGGTTTTCAGAACAATGCCAAAATTTCATCCTAAGCTATATTTCATATTCCGAATTCAAAAATGAAATCTATTTTACCAAATTCATAATATAGAAGTTGCATTAATTAATTTTATAATTAAATCCTGCTGTTAAAATAAATAGCGTGTTTTTAGGAAACAATATATATCAAAAGATTGACACTTGATTATGTCTGGTTTAAATGTGAAATTACAACCAATGACCAACATTGTATTAAATTGTAAAAATATATTCTAAATATACTTTAAAACCACTCAAATTAATAATTTATCACTATTAATTATTTCGATTAAAAAGTTGTTTTTAATTATAATTTAGTAATTTTCACTATTCATCAGAATATGAAAGTTATCCGAAAAGTACCAAAATTTCACCTTAGGCTAAATTCGATACTCCGAATCCAAGAATGAAGTTCATTTTGAAAAATAAGATTTACAGAATTTTATAAAGTGGTTATTACTATTCATAACGGCTAGTTTTAATAATATTTTAATAGCACATCGTTGTTTAGTGAAACTCGGTATTGCGTATTACACACGCTATCGAGGAAGGTCGCGATTGCGTGTAATGCAAGGCAAGACAAGGATGCGTGTTGTGCAAGCTCCTTTTGGTGTAGCGTACAACACAAGACATTAATAAAATTAAAAAGAATATTTTTTTATAAAATCTTGGGCTGTTACAATTGATAAGGCTCCTATTATCTTATATTTGATGAAAATGTACATGGGAATTATATGGAATGGAACATAATCAATCCATTCATTAATTATTGTTATGTCGCCTCCTTTGGAAAGGTTATATGATGCTCAAATAGATGAAGTTGGAATTATGATATAAGTGGAAGCTATCAAGAAATACAAAATCCTCAGATTATAATGTTAGTGAAGAAGGAATTGTATTATTTGGGTCATGAATATGAGTTCCATCAAATATGGAGTTAAATAGAGAACTTTTGTAAGATACAAATAGATCGAATTTCATCATTCACCCAAGAAACGCAATGATGTATCAGGAACTCTGAGTGAATTATTGGTGGGATAAATGATTAATGAGATCACTAAGAATACATAAATGTGTATGGTATGTCAGAAAGTGTAGACCAAGAGGCAGAAGTCTAAAGGGATGATGAAACCATTACCCATACCGACATGGAAATTTAAAAATATTGCGATGGACTTTTTAAATTCACTTCTGAAAACATTCAATGAAAACAACGCGATCTTGATTATTTTAGATCATCTGAGAAATAATTCACATTACATTTAAATTCCAATGGATTTATCATTGGATCTATTTTAAGGGATATACAATAGATAAGTTGTAATGTTTCAGGGATTACCACTATCGATTATGTATGATCGAGATACAAGATCCACCTCTATGTTTTGAAAGATTCACCATCATGCACTAAATATTGAGTTGACCATCATTATTGATTATCATCATCAAAATGATTTCCAATATGATTGTAATATCCAAAAATATGAGGAAATGTTGATTTCATGATCAATGGAATTCAAAGGAGGATGGGATTAATATTTTCCCTATAGTGAGTTCTCTTACAACAATAGTTTCCACTCAAGCATCCAAATGGATACTTATGAAGCCCATTATGGGAATAAGTGTATATAACATGCATGTAGCAATGATTTTGGGGAGAAAAATATTCTATGTCTTAAAATGATCGAAGAATGTGCAGATAATTTTAAGACCATCTAGCAATAGATCAATGCTGCTCCGAGTAGTCAAAAGGGTTATACTGACAACCATCAATGATACTTAGAGATTCCTGTTGGAGACATGGTATTCCCCTGAATATGACCAATTAAGAGATTTATGATATTATGGAATAAGTTAAAGCTTATTCCAAGGTATATTTTCCATTTTGATATATTCGATCACATTAAAGAAGTTCTATATTGACTAGATTAAGGTTAATTAAAACAACAATAGTAAATTTTTTGATTTCAATGATTTTTTATAAATATTTTTTATTTTTTATTTAACCAATTAAATTAATATATCTTACATAATTACACTAATATTACTTTTATACACTTATATAATTACATTTACACACATTTGTTTGGTAAAAAATGTTAAATAATGTTAAGAACACCTAATATTTTAAACGTCGAATTTCTACAGAAATCCAACATTAATACTTATAAAATGTTCTAATTTTATGTTAAATAAAAAAATAATGAAATTAAATTTATATTAAATATATTTTAAAGACATAAAAATTTGGATAGCATATTTACTTTTCATTTTATTTAAAACATAAATAACTTATTTAAAAATCAGTTGCCTAAGTAAAAACGAAATTGTTGAAACATAAAAATCTTGTATTCAAATATATGAAAGATGATTGAAACATATAATAAAATATGTGGTGGAGGATTTATAGACCTTATAGAATCCCAAAATCAATTATTTCTTATTTTTATAACCATTTCTCCTTGAATACAAACATTTAATTATTGAAAAATAATGGTTTCTACAAAACATCCCTTTTATTTACATATAAAATGGTTTCATCATATACCATAATTCCCTAACCATAACTTTGAATATATTATTTTAATTCATAAATTTTTATTTTAATATAAACATATATTAATTTAAATATGCCTTTATCAACATACGGTATCATATTCCATTTATTCCGAAGGATATTTTCCCGATAAATTTTTAGCACCCGATGCGATTATAACTTCTTCCGTATAGTTTTTTCATATTTTTTACCTTAATAATATATCTCACCCAAAGTTATATAATGACCAAATTTTTATTATTATAACAATATTTTACTATATTATTGTAATGAAAATTATTTATTTATTCACATTCTCATAGAAAAATAGAAGAACCATGATCTTGAATTTTGTGGATTAATACATCAATGAATTAATGTTGATCATTAGTTATATTTATTTTATTATATTTCTAGAATATATTAGATATTATTAAAAACCATAAAATATATAGAAGAATATGTATCACTCACTTAACATTATATTAATTCAAAATAAAATAGTTTTATATATACTCAGCAATGCAATTACAGAATGCCCATTTTTGGTCTACATTACAACCTTGCTAAAGAATGCTATAAAACTATATCATTAAAGAATATGGGAAAATAAATAATTAAATTATAATAATTTAATAAGATACTATTAAATTTCTATTTTTCTATTGATGAAATACTGATTAATTGAATTAGTATTAATGTAGTATATTTGATCTACATAATTTCTAAAAGAAGCCATAATCAACTCTATTTTCACACAAGCCTAAGATTAAAATATAGAATAAATAATGAAATATGATAATAAATTGTATATATTATGTTAATTATATATTAATATGTTTAAAAAAATTTATTTCATAATCATAATTTTTTTATTTTAGATGTTAGTAGGATGCGTAGAATAAATCAGGAATATAGTAATGGGTTTTGATTTAAAATTTTTACCACTTCAGACATAATACATATTGTAAAACATGATTTCATGATAATTGTGTTTCAATATACAGATTAATATTTTTATTTTGTATCAAATCCACTTTTTAATATATAATATTTTATTTTAAATCATATCATTTAATGGGTTTTGATTTGAAACTATGAAATCTCATAATTGTTTCATTGTCACTTTTTTTAATCCAAATGACAAGTTTGATATTTTAAACCTTAATTTATTTTATATGGTTTATTAACTATACTATTTATTTCAAATATGAAAATATCTTACATTTATAAAGTTTTTATTTCATATTTTAGGTTTATCCTCTCTATCTCCTTTCATTTTTATTTCACAAATACCATTTTTGTTCTATCGACTCGATTTCAAATACATTGGTTCAAAGTCTTTCATAAATGATAAAACTATTAATTTATTATATTATATTTCCATTAAATTATTTTACCTGGTACTTCCTCTTATTCTATTTGGAAATTAGTTCTCATTATCGATAACCAAATATTTATAAAAACTGAAAATTAATGTATATCCATGGTTAGAAAAACTCTAATTCATAAAAATGAGTATTTTCTTCCATGTAATTATTTTTCCTATAAATAATTTTTCACTAATGATATCATAATATTTTTTATCATCCGGATTTCCCTTATTTTCATTTACCTATTTTAAAAATTGAATTCTATTAGGTCTTCCTCGATGTTTGGTTTTGATTAACATAGATTAAATTCCCTAATAATTGAATTTCTTTTTCATTATTTAAAACATTATATTTAATAGCATTATTTTTTCTATTTATTTTCACTGAATTTTTAAAATATATTTTAAATAATTCCTTTCAAATTATTCTATTCAATTATATATATTTTTAATGTAATTTTCACACCAACATTCAAAACAATTGTTAAATGTTTTTATGAAAACCTTCATATTTTAACTTCTTATGTTTTTTTATAGCTTATATCTAATGATATAATGTTTGGAAAATCCAAAAAAATTTATAATGATATTATTAATTTTTGAAATATTTTTTTTATCAAATTATTTCTTATGGTCATGTTATTAATTTGTTTTTAAAACTTTTAAGATACCCATTCATATTTCTATGGGTTATATATGGTACGAAGATGAATGACTATATGGCGAACATATATATGGATGATGATGGGCATGGTCCTATATCTTCATCCAACGCATTATTATATGATTACATCAAATGAAATAGTCAATCATGGAGGTAATGAGTTTGTTCACACATGCATGGGCATTGTGGGTTTTGTCACATCTTTAATCATGGACATATTATGATTATTCACATATGCATGAGAATAAGGAGTTTTCTAGAAAAAAAATCATTGATTATAGTTGTTACAAATTATCTATTTCTTAATCAATTTATTATATATTCATAGGAATGTTTTCATTTTCATTTTATTCTGCATTTTCATGTTACAACCTTTTTGTAATATTTGTCACCCTTATTCCATGAAATCAACTTTTATTGTTATTTATATGTATTTTTATCCATGTCATAAAATTTATTATTACGAAATGATCTTTTTATAGTCTTATTATTCTTTATTAGGATTTAAATTTATAGTCAATGGTAATAGGTTCTATTAAGAATATATTATTCCACTTAATCAGGTTCACCATCCTGTTTATAATCATATACATTGTCATAAATGTTATCCCTTATAATGTGTCTAAGATCACCCATTTATTATGTTTTCATTCCCCATGATTTGAAGATGATTATATCATGTGATATTTCTAGAAAATTATTTAGAAAAGTTTTATTATGGATATTATTTTCACATGTCTTATAAAATAATATGTTTATATCGCTAATTTCAGAGACACTTATACTTTTCATCCGTGGGATATGAGACAATTTATCAATTAAATTATTTATTTAATTAAATTAATGTATTATTTAATTTATTTGTATATTGGGTTTTCATAGGTCAATCTATCATCAAGTATATAGATGGATTTATCTTAATTTTTGTAGTGTAGTTGTGTATGATATTGACATGGGATTTGTATAATATTAAAATCTCATGTACCTGATGATTTTCCCTAAAATATAATATAGAATAAGCATATAAGAAGAATCATAAAAAAGTCAATGAAATAATCTAAAATAAAACCAAACTATCCCATATTTCATGCTTAGATAAAATAGAAACATAAAAAAGCATCAAAAGTAAATACCCAATGAAACAATGCTAGAGTAGAAACAAATCATCTATCCAAAGGTCTGAGCTAGTAATATCAATCTTGGTTCACAATGTCCACATGGTAACCCAAAACTAGTTTTATATAGATAAGGTGAGCATACATGTATACATATTTATAAAACCAACATCTCTCATTAACATGTGAAATAAACATATGAATTCACTCGTGAGAAAAAAATAGAATGAAAAAAAGTACATATACATGTAAGCTACCCAAAACCATAACCTCAACAAGCATAGATCACCAAATAACACATCCATGTATAATAATATAATATAAATTGTATTGATTAAGCTTACCGATGTAGTGAATAATATTTTCCATGAATTATTATTTGATATTTTTTGAATTATTCTCGATACAAGGTGCTAAGATGGTGTGTGATTTTAAGACCCGATGTGCACAGAATAAATGTTTGAAATTAATTAAATATATTTATTATCACACACAAGTAGTTGTAATGAAATATGTTAACAAAATATAAACATAGCCCCTTATAGAAATTAAAATGGAATAATTCAGGTTAAAATTTATGTTTTACCGTAGGTGTCGTATAACGTTTGTTGGTGCAGGGTGTTTATAGAAAATCAATCAAAGTCATGAAACCAATAAACAAATTAAACAAATTTTCTACTTTATTTAATTGACTCACATCATAAAATTTTGAATAATTAACTATTTATGGGATATTTTTTGGTTTATCCACTAAAATATATAGATCTATTTTCCCATTTGACAACCATTTGAGGATATTCTATTGGTATAGGATGACTGTATTGATTATTGATGAATGGTGTGAGATGGAATCCAAGGATATTTCCAAATATCATTGATCAAAATATTTATTTGTTAGTGATTGAGCCAAATTGACATCATACATTTGTATTGATTGGATCCATCATCATTTTATATTCATGTCACTAATTTGAATAAGAAAACCAATAGATTGATTAATTGATCAGTCATTTGCGGGATGGCTTATTTGAGGGGATATTTTTGCTTTAATTTCACTATGATAATTTGAATAACTCATATCTCATTATTATAATGGAATTAATTCAAGTTGAAATGAATATTTACTCAGTTCCATTAATCGTAATTATTCATTGTTCCTTTCTCCCCCAATTCATCGTTCATCGTAGGTTTTCTTCATTGTCCCTCATTTCTATGTATACCAGATAAACAAATGTATATCACTCATTTCATGGCCAACTATTCAAAATCGTAGATAAAGGACCAAAATGATGTGATTTTGGTGAAAATATAAAATAAGAGGCATATCTTTTGGGTTATAAAACCATTTTTAGTGTTCTTCAACATGCAATAAAGTATAAAATTTTATGGAATATAATGAACAGATTGATGGCCGGATTTCTTTGATTTCCCAAATGGAAAGTCTCGAATGATGATGTTCTATTTTTTTGGTATGGGGTGTGGATGAATCGGTTCCCAGAGTAGGAGATAATATGCCTTATTATAGATATAAAATTATATAAATTTTAGATCTTCAAAACATGTACTCTATATCTACATTTTGTGTGGAACCCTTAAAATGGTAGAATGTGTTTTAGGGGAGTTATGTTTTATACAACAAGTGACATAACCAAATGGAATGTGTAACCCCACTAATATCTCATCATGTACTATGATGGGTACAAAAATGTTAACTGAGAAACACATTCACATCACTGACATGTACCACTACATGAACATGAACTAGCCTTCGGTACACTTGCATATATCTGTACTAGTACATGGGTCAAAGTACATAGGTTGTAACACACTACGTACTTCCAAAAGAAAAAGAGAAAATTATGTTTCCATGGGCATGACTTCATAGTGACATATCAAGTCATTTACATCTCTTACACACTCTTTACAAATTAAAACATATATCAGATCCATTGTCCTCTATATATTAGAATTTTTTTGTTAGTTTATGTTTTCCATATTCATTACCTATGTGATTGTAGGAAATCATATCCTACACTTAGTATGGTGATCCATTATGAATGAATACTTGGATAGTGTCTTTTTAATTCATCCACGAGATGTGGAGTGAGATCATTTATTAATTATCATTCCCAAGGTTGGTTTCTTGGTATCTTTGTGAGTAACACTACATGGGTAATGATCTACTACATAGTGGGGTATTACAGATTTAGTTTCACATATACCCGATGTCCTTGGGAGTGATTCCCATCAGTGTATCTTATATATTCATAAATCCATTATACACTTCTAATGACACGACCTGACATGCACTTCCTCTCGACTAAAAAGAATTTGATATATTAGAATCGTATAGTGTGTTCTCCTACATGGGTGCAATGTGGATATTTTGATCTATAATCCTAGGATTAAATTATAGTTGTGATTTTTTTTAAGATTACATGTCTTTACTAAGTATATATGAATATTACGGATATATGTGTTGTAGTAATACACCTATGTTTGAAAAACTGTTATTCTTTTTTATATGATTTGCGGTGTTAGGGTGTCCTACATTATATTGTTATACTCAACCCTACATGGTATTTTACTACACATATCATGTATTATGGATATGATTTACCATTTTATAATGTTCGAGAGAGATAAGGAAAAGTATATTCTTAGTGATTCTGGATAGACTGAGGTGTGTTTAGGTTCCATCAGTTCAGTAGTCACAATATCCACTATTAGTTAGGAATAATTTTCAAACACATTATGCTGGGATTATATTTATCCCTGTCTACATTTCAATAAATCTTTGGTATGCTGGTTGTGGATTTTTGTTTTTATTAAATATTGGTTTTTTATTTTTTTCATTTTACTACTGTATGGGCTTGAATATGTGTGTGTCTACAAGTACAAAAGAAAAGGCCTCCCAATTTGGTGATACTCCTACTCAGTGCTAGTCTCCTGCCCGTATAATATTAGAGGTAGGAATTTGAGTCACAACACAATCCCCATTGAGATAGGTCCTAATAAATAAACACCACAATCACAAAGATTATGCACTCTCTCACCCTAAAATCATATGTCTTGGTGCTCTATGCTCTTTTTAATAATATCATAGCACATCATGTAACATCACATTCCAAGAATATACATCAGGGTCATCAAATCACATAAAATATTATTATTAGTTTATTAGGGTTTCTTGAACTTGAATTACATCAACATCGTTCCCTCCTCCTAAAACACATGACCCCAACAACAATCCAATGCACCACATCTCACCTGAACCCACATGGTCCATCATCGATCATCAAAACACAACTCGGTAGTGGAAAAGTTTAATTATAGCCAAAAATATCATTAACGTCCTTATCATCTACAAGAAGAGGTAATGGGGAATAGATGGAATCCATCCATCTATCCTCCCTATAGGATGTTCAAAAAAATTAATTTTTGACTATGTGGGTGTTGGCACATAAGGGTCAATGAGGGTGGGTTGAGTTTAGTGGTCATAAGAATATACAGGGCATATAAATATAGAGTTTCAGTATATAAGCCCCATATTAAGGGTCAAAAAAGCCAAAAACATCTCACATGAACATCCACTTATGTTACCGAAACTAGAATAAAACCACCTAAAAAAATATCACAGTTCATATTTCAATTTTTAATTTTCATTATTCAATTTTCAGAATTTTCCATTTAAAAAATATTTCATTAATACAATTACATTCCATAAATGTATTAAAAATTTCTTGTAATCCAATATGATGTCACTATCATTCATTTAATTCTCATAATAACTAGGGAAACTATCATAACCAACCACCGTCATAGCCCCACTGCACAAATGCACTACTATAACTGTCGTAGCATTGTTACACAACCGCAACACTAGTACCATCATAGTTTTACTACATATCATATCCACAAACCCCACACCCATCACAATATAGCCACCACCCACATTCTTAATTGTAATAGATAATCCACCACACACAATAGCATCTGCAACATATTACATTGCACACATTCTGTTTTCCAAATTGGGCATAAGGGATTTGATTATATTCCACTTATTTTATTATGGGTGTAATCATAGACCATAAAAAATGAACTACAACCATAAATTACCTACCTAAAAAATGAACAACCACAAAATTTTCCAACATAACATAAACAACCAACACCGTTATGACTCACTTACAGAAATTACCAAATTCCATAATGACCCATCGCTAAAAATGATTTATTTCAAAAAATAAACTATAGCTAGAATGGACTATCATTAGAAATTCCTAGTCAACTAAAACGAACTACTAATAGAATGACTGACTACCAAAATTTCCAAATTCAAGAAATGACGAACTGCCAAAATAACCCCTACCTAAAATGACCTACCACCATAAATTACATACCATCATAATGACTAACCATAAGAAATGAATTACTGCCTAAATTAACTATCACAAAAATGACATTAGAATAGAAGTCCCAACCACTAGAAGTTCCTACTACTAGAGACAGATACATCATGAAATGAACTACCAACAGAATGACCTATAGCCAAAATTACCCCCCTCTAAAAAAGATTTATATGTAAAATTTTCCATCATCCAACAAAACTCCCATTTTCACTCGAAAACAGCTAAACAATACCTTCATACATCTCCCAACAACTTTGTAATTTCAACATACATCTCATTCCAAATTTTTTCAACAATGTAATGAGACTTTAGTTATTTTATGTTACATTATATACCTCTTAATATTTTATAATGCACAGAAATTCAAATCCAACTCTGGAGGAAGGAGAGGAAGGATTAAAAAAATTCCTTAAGATACCTCTCAAGGAACTAATTGCATCTAAAATGATTCAAAAAACCAAACCTTCTAAACCAAAATCACAATATATGTTAAAAATCATACTTCCAAGAACATTGTAATTCATTAATTTCATCTTCAATGTCATGATATTATCTTTTATTGAGTCACTTACTCACCCGCATGGGATTAATTTAATCGTTGTGTAACGAGTCTTCATTGGAAGTTGGGTCCCCACTATTTTCATTTCATAATAGTATCAGACATCACTTTGTACACTTTACTTCATGGGGACATTATATCTTAAAAAACATTATAGTCCAAACATCACATCATGAATAAGTATAGAGCAAGGAAAAATGAAAAAGACATCATGAAATAAGATTGAAAATGTGTCTCATGATCCCACGTACTATTTTCTAGGACATGGTTCTTTCACATAACATGAACTACAATGATTATTTTAATTACCTGCCAATTATCATTGTCTTGAGAGTACAACGAGTCATTACTACGCCTTAAGAAACACCCCCAAGATGCCAAAGGCTGGCAATAAATGCCGAAGGGTATCAAGTATAAGTGGGGGATGATTTAGCCTTTAAGAAATAAACCCATCCAATAATCCTTCACTATATGTTGCAAGATCAAATGAAAGACCAACCAACAACTTCATTTATGTTAAACCACATCAAAGTAAATAACAGTGAAATACCAAACCAAACAACAAAATACACAGCAGAAGACAACACAAGACTATCAAAAGACACCACTACTCAGTGGTCCACAAGCTCCAAGCACCACAACATCTCCCAAACATCACCACGAGCCACGAGTAACGAGTTGATTTACCTTTACCTGTGTCTTGGAATACAACATCTACAAAATCACCAAACTGCCAAAGTAGGGGTGAGTGTAATAATCTGTAGGATTTCACCAATGACTTTCCTACTCACGGCACTAGGATATAAGTGTTAGCAACATTTACACAAAAATAGTTTATAAAAAACATTTTCACCAAAGAATCTTATAACTAAATATAAACAAGTTCTCCAAAACTATCCATGCTCAAAATCATCAAAGTAAAATTTAAACTATCTTTTCCAACACGTTAGTTTTCCAGAAAAATAACCAAACAAATTTCCATACCATTTCACAAACATCCCATTTTGGAATTCCAAACAATTTCACAAAACTGTGAAATCAACCATGCATGCATCGTTATGACAGTTCCATACTCATTTAGTGGTCTCTCATCGATCTACCAAGTGGTCAAAAGGTAATTACTTTCCATGTGCCATTTAACATTTGGCACCGATCAGAAGGTCATATTTCAACCAAGCCTCATACATATAGTTACCATCGTTCCATTAAACGTTTTGCACTGAGAACAATGTAATATTTCAACCAAGACACGTACAGTGCAATATGAACACACACTACAAATTTCCAACAATAATTCCAAAATCAACCTTTCAATAAAAAACCTTTTATTGAAAACCATTTCTATCAAAATCAAGTGTGTTCAACAAATTCAAACCTTTTCAATAAAACTCCCTTTTTATTGAAAACCAAATCCATAAAAACCATTTAAATAAAACAACCTTTTTATTGAAAACCCATTTCTCATCAAACCATTTACAATTTTAGAAATTTCATAATATAAAATCAACATTTTAAATTCAAATAGCCAAGTAACTTTTCACACAATTCACAAAGATTTCAAAATTGTATCAAAACCATAAATCATCACTAAAGAATATTTATTCCATGCTTTTCACAATCAATTCCATTCAAATAATCAATTTTAAACTAATCCAACCAATTCTAACAGGAGGAGTCAAGATTGAAGCCACCTACCTCAACAAAAAGGTGAAACCAAGCATCGGACGAAGAACGCTCAAGAACACCGGGTCAAATCTCCAAAAACCCACCTTCGATCTCTTATCCTAACACATCCAAGACCAAATCTCATCATATTTGGCATCCAAAAACTTATATCTACCCCTAACGGGCACAGATCGAAGAAATCTTGAGAAAGGGAGATATAGATCTAAGTAGATATAAGAAACCATTCAAGAATAAAGGAGAATGATCACATACCTAAAAAATACGGCTTTGATTCACCAAGAGAAGACTTCAGATCACCTCCAGAAAGATGGGAGAACCCTCCTTGAACTTAGGAGAACCAAAATACAGAGTTAGGTCCTCTTAAGAGCTTTAATGAGGCAACTATAGGAAAAATGAGGTAGATCCACAATTTAAGGATCTAATTTTACGGGAGCGCACGGTTACTCCGCACGTTTTGACAAACTGTGCACCAACCTTGTATAAGCTGCTACCTTGGCCACCCTTATCACACGACCTCATCGCATGGTTTCCATTAACCATGTGCCAACCTCGTGGAATCCACTGCCTCCTAAGTCAGCCATTCATAGTTTGTCCTCACGGTTTAGACAAATCGTGCACCGCCCGTGCACCTTCCCATTTGCTTCAAAATTTAATCTTGGATCTCCCGACACTCCCATATGTCACCCTTAACTTTTAAAACCAAGAAAAGAATCAAGTAAGTGTTACATACCAGCATCCAGGGGTACTAAATTCTCCCCATTATTGGAATTTCCATCCCTTGAAAGTAGAATACAAATTCTTTTCTGAAAGAGTTCATGACAGTGCTCACTCATTTCTTTATCACATTCCCAAGTTTCTTCCCGAATCTTACCATATTTCCACAAAACCCGCACTAGATAGATGCTTTTTCTACACAATACATTATCTTTCCTATCCACAATCCGCACCAGGATATGTACCAATGAAACATCCGACTCTAGGTCAATATGATCCCATCTGATCACATGGTCAAGATCGGGTTGATACTTCTTTATCTGAGATACATAGAACACATTGTGCACCCAACTTAGCCACGGTGGTAATTACAACCGATATGCCACATGTCCAACCCGTTCCAGTATCTTAAAAGGTCCTATATATCGGGGATATAATTTTCCCTGCTTCCCAAAATGACGATGTCCAAGCCTTGTATATATTATAAAAAAGACATGATCACCCACTACGAATTACAACGATCGTCGAATGTGATCTGCATAAGATTTCTAATGACTCGGAGCCGTCTCCATCATCTTTCTAATCAATTGAATCTTCTCTGTTGTTTCTTGGGCAAGGCATGGCCTGAATAGTGATGTTTCACTATATTCCACCCATCATAGTGGAGAACGACAAGGACGCCCATACAATGCTTTAAACGGAGCCATGTATATCGAGTACTGATAACTGTTATTGTATGAGAACTCCACTAAGGGTATATGATCTTCCGATGAGCCACCAAAATCCATTACCCAATCCTGCAACATGTCTTCCAATGTTTGTATATTCCGATCGGATTTCCCATCCGTCAGAGGATGATACGCCATGCTCATAGTCAACTGAGTCCCCAGGGCATGTTGTATTGACTTCTAGAAACGAGATGTGAACCTCAAATCTCTGTATGAGATTATATAAACTGGTACACCATTCCTCTTTACCACTTCTCAAATATATATTTTTTAAAGATTTTCCACCGAATTAGTTTCACGAATCGGGATGAAATGGGGCGACTTGATTAGAGGATCCACTATCACCCAAATGGAATCGTGTTTCAGGACCATTCTTGGAAGACCTGCAACAAAATCTATTGCCATATGCTCCCATTTCCACACTGGGATAGGTAAAGACTATAACATACTAGCTGGTCTCCGATTCTCTGCTTTGACCTGCTGACAAGTTAAGCATCGCAAGACGAAATCAGCTCTATTCCTTTTCAAGCCACTCCACCAAAACTGCGCCTTTAGCACCTTATACATCTTCTGTGTACCCAGATGTACAACCCATCTTGAATTGTGTAATCATTAAAGAGATGTAACTAACAGACTATAGGTACCACCATCAGATCTCTGAAACAAAAAACTGAACTCCCATCCAGCTTCCATCCCCCAATGGTCTCCCCACCATTGAGTTTTGACCTCATTGCAACACAAACTACATGGGATGCATGTTCCTACTTTACAATCTCTAAAAAATAAGGAAAAAGTATAGCAGAAATGAAAACTAAATCATAACCTCATTTTTCACGTTCCACATGCGTGTTGGATAAGACCGACATTAATTGTCATTCACATGAAGCTTCATTTTCCAACTGAGCATAAAGCTTCATGCTTAATGAATCGGCCACTGAATTTCAATTACCCGGTGTGAACAATAAGTCAAATTCGAACATTTGGAGATACTCCAACAATTTTCTATACCTCAGATTCAAATATCGTTGTGGGAAAATGTGTTTCAAGCTTTTGTGATCCATAAACACAGTACATTTCTCACCAAAGAGATAGTGTCTCCATGTTTTCAAAGCATAGATGACAGCAACCAACTCCAAATCATGAGTTGGGTAATTTTTTTATGCACCCTCAATTTCCTTGATCCATATGCAACCACATGATTTCCTTGCATGAGAACACAACACAACCCTATTCCCGAAGCATCAGAATACATCATGTATCCTTGCCATGATTCTGACATGATTATGATAAGTGCTGATGTAATGCAAACATTAAACTATTGAAAATATTTCTGACATTCATGAGTCTATTGAAAAGCAATGTTCTTCTTTTTCTAGGCTATCATAGGTGATTCTAGTCGTGATAAGTCACTGAAAAAGCGTCAGTAATAACCATCTAAACCAAGAAAACTTAGTATTTCAAAGACAGTCTTCAGTGATAACCATGAAAGAACAACTTCTATCATTTCTGGATCCACTAAAACACCTTTACTAGAAACAACATGGCCCCTAAAGTGTACATCTTTTATCCAAAAATTTCACTTTGTTAATTTGGAATATAACTAATTGTATCTCAAGATTTCCAAAACTATCACCATGTGTTGCTCATGATCAGCCCTTGTTCTTGAATACACTGATATATCATCCACAACCAAAACCACAAAATAATCCAGATATCACTAAAATATCTGATTCATCAAATCCATGAAGACCATTGGTGCATTCGTAAGACCAAAAGGCATGACTATATATTCATAGTGGCCATATTTGCTTCTGAAAGCTGTCATCGGAATATCCTTCTTCTGAACTCGCAATTGGTGATATCCTGATCTCATGTCAATCTTGGATAACCACTATGCTCCCCTTAATAGATTGAATATATAATCATTGCATGGAAGTTGATATCTATTCTTTATCATAACTTGGTTATGTTTACGATAATCAACAGCCAGCCTAAGAGTTCCATCTTCTTTCTTTTCAAAAAAAAATTGGTGTTACCCATGGAGACACACTTGGCCGAATGAAACCCTTGCTTTCCAGATCCTCTAACTGCACTTTTGATTCCTTTAACACCATTGGTCCCAACCTATATTATGGAAGTGATATAGGACTGGTCCCTAGAAGAAGATCAATCGTAAACTCCATTTCTCTTACATGTGGTAATCCTGAGGAATTGTTAGGAAGAACATCAGGAAATTGATGCACCACAGCTAGAATACTATTATCCTCACTCTCTTCCAATGATTCCAAAGTCAAAGCTGCCAATTGGTAAGATATTTTTCCCACCATTGGTGCCAACAAGATCTTTGCGCCATTCTTTATTATCATTTCTCCTCGAAAGAGATGCTCAAAGCCATCCTACATTGTGGAACTAATTGTTCTCCCATAACAGTTGATTTGAGCCTTAAATATTGTCAACCAATCCATACCCGGGATTACATCATTGACATCCATATCCAACATAGATAATTCTCATTTCAGCTCAGCTCCATCAACAGTTATAGCACATTCTCTACACACGAAGGTTTGACGTTCTCTTTCACTAAGAGGAGTTTGCAGTTTCAAGACAGAAGGCATCATTTATAGTTTTATGTTCAACAAATCAGATATACGAGAAGTAAGAAAGGAACGCGATGCACCAGTAACGAACAACATTTGAATGAGGGTGTAATTCAAAATAACCGTACCTCTAATCATAGATGGTCCAGCCTAATCATCGACTATCATCTTCTCGGCTCCATACAATTGCTTCATCGCTACACTATTCTCCTATTGCCTTACTGAGTTTTCCCTGGTTTAGGAGTCATGGTATTCTTGGAATCACCATAACTAGATTTGTTCTGCTTGTGTGACTGATTTCTCTTTCCGCGCCATGTCGAAGCATAAGATGCTTGCGACACTTGAGATGTTTCACGAACTCCTGACCATGGAGCATTGTGACAATATCTCAGAAGATGCCCCATCTTCTTGAAATTTTGGCATACTCTCGGTGGTGTTGTAAATTCTTATTTCATGTGATCAGTCAAACCGCATTGAAAGCAACCTACTTTTCTCTGGGGTCTTGGAAGAAGGTTGACTGATCTCTTCCTCTGGTTCTAATTCGCAATCCCACCATGAAAGTATGTGTCCCTCCTCCGCATGTTCCCAACATTTGAGTTCCCACCTGTTCCAATGGGTAGCATCATGTCTCCTCCTATCGATCGTGAGATATTACGTTCAGCAACTGTTCCCATGTTCACCATCTCTATATAATCCGTAATACATAGCACTGAAATCTTCGATTGAATCTCCTTCCATATTCCCGATTCGAAGAACTGTGCCTTCAGAGAAAAACATGTCGCAACCTCTGGTGCAAAACAGACTAAATTCATGAACCTAGCCGCATACTTTATGACATATAGGCTCTCCTATTTCAAGATGAAGAAGTACATAGTTTTCAGGATCATAAACGTGTGAGGATAGAATTGTTTGTTAAACTATTCTTCAAAATCCTCCAATGTAAGGCCTTCATTCAATTTAACCTACACCGATAAATCCCACCAATGACGTGGAAGATCCTCGAGCATATACGTCGCTATATTTACTTTCAGCTATATTGGTGTGCCGATGAAATCAAATATACTATTCATCATGCATAGCCATACCTCTGCCTTCTCAGGTTCAACATCACCCAGAAAGTTAGGTAGATTCTGCTTCGTGAACTGTATGGTACGATCCACATGTTGTGGCTCATTCCTCCGGTTCCCCACATCCACATCTTGAAAGGATTGGACAATACTCTGAACCATTTCTTGGTTCACATGTGGTTCTGGTGCAACCACATCCTCCACAGCTTCTTCGGGTTGGTTTCGACGATGACTATCGGGTGTCATTTTCTAAACCAACAACAAACTCCATCAATCTCACTCTCAAGCAACTGTTGTCATATCATTTCAAATTATATCACATCAACTATCACAACATTGTTCTCAAAAAACTGTTTTCCATGTTCATCCATTTATGAAAACATTAAACATACATTTTGAAAATCAATCTATTTTCAAAATACACCAAATACCATGTTTTCAATGCCTTTCAATGGAAATCCATTTACGCATTTTTTAAAAAATTGTTACCTTTCGTATAATTATTACTAATTCATCTAAAATATATATGAAATCATAGTGGGAATTCATTCCTCTACAATGAATGTCTTACTCATCTCATTTGATAAACACATGACAATGAGATTTACAACATTCTAGAGGTGTATCCAAAACACTTATGTAACCAACACCCTGGTAACATTAAGTTCAGCACAAATGGGTAGCCATGTCCTTTCATGATATACCATTCAGGTTCTGACAATCCTACTCTTGTCTAAGATTTTAACCCTAGTAATAGACAAGATGGAATTTCAACTCCAAGACCATGAACATCAATGAACACTTGTTTGGCAAGTACCGAACAAGTTGATACCATTTGAAATGACCCACCAATTCTCATTGTCTTGATAGTACAATGAGTCATCACTAGGACTTAAGCGACATCCCCAAGATACCAATGGTTTTCAATAAATGACGAAGGGTCTCAAGTATATGTGGGGACGATTTACCCTTTAATATATAAACCCATCCAATAATCATTAACTATATGATGCATGAACAAATGAAAGACCAACCAACAACTTCATTTATGTTAAACCACATCAGAGTACATAACAGCAGATTACCAAACCAAACATCAAAATACATAGTGGAAGGACAACACAAGACTCTAAGAAGACACCACTACTCAGTGTTCCACAAGCTCCAAGCTCCATAGCATCTCCCAAACATCATCACGAGCCATTAGTAATGAGATGCTTTACCTTTACCTATGTCTCAGAATACAACATCTACAAAAGCACCAAAGTGCCAATGCAGGGGTGAGTATAAATATCATTAGGATTTTCTCAATGACTTCCCAACTCACGCCACTAGGATAAGTGTGTAAGCAACATTTATACAAAAATGTTTTATATAAAACATTTTAACCCAAGCAGTCTATCACTAAATATATACATGTTTTCCAAAACCATCCATGCTCAAAATCATCAAAGTGAAATTAAACCAACTTTTCCAACACGATATTGTTTCATAAAAATAACCAAAAAACTTTCCAAACGATTGCAAAAAAATCTCATTTTGGCATTCCCAACCATTTCACAAACCCATGAAATCAACCATGGGAGCATCATTTTGTTAGTTCCATACTCATGAGCACTCTCTCGTTGATCTACCAAGTCATCACAGTGTAATTATTTCTGCTGTTCCATTACACCATTATCACCGAGAACATGGTCATATTTCAACCAAGCCTCATACATATAGTTACCATAATTCCATTAAATGATTGGCACTGAGCACAAGGACATATTTCAACCAAGACTCATACTATAAAATATTAATAGACATTACACATTTCCAACAATCATGCCAAAATCACCCTTTTAATAAAACACCTTTTATTGACAACCATTTCCATAAAAACCAATTGTGTTCAAACAATTCAAACCATATCAATAAAAATCCATTTTTATTGAAACTCAAATCCAACAAAACCATCTCAAAAAAACACCCTTTTATTGTAAACCCATTTCTCATCAAACCATTTACAATCTCAGAAATTTCATAATTTAAAATCAACATTTTAAATTCAAATATCCAAGTCACTTTTTACACAATTCACAATTATTTCATAATTTCTTCAAAACCATAAATAATCAGTAAAGATGATTTATTCCATGCTTTTCGCATTAAATTCCATTCAAATAACCAATTAGAAACTATGTCAACCAATTCTACCAAGAGGAGTCAAAAGTGAAGCCACCTAACTCAATAAAAAGGTGATACTAAGAAACTGACAAAGAACGCTCAAGAACACTGGGTTGAATCTCCAAAAACCCACATTAGATATCTTCTCCTAACACAACGAAGACCAAATATCATCATATTTGGAATCCACAAACATAGATCTACCCCTAACGGGTATAGATATAAGAAACTGAGAGAAAGGGAAAAGTAGATCTATGTCTATCTGAGAAACCATTCATGAATGAAGGAGAATGATCACATACCTCAAGAATCTAGCTTCTATTCTCCATGAGAAGCCTTTGGATGACCTCCTGAACAATGCGAGAACCCTTTTTGACCATATGAGAACCACAATCCTGAGTTAGGGCCTCTTAGGGGCTTTAATGAGGAAACTAGAGGCAAAATGAGTTATATCCACAATTTAAGGATCTAATTTTATGTGTCTGAACGGTTAGTCCGCATGGTTTGACAAACTATGCACTAACGGTGTGTTAGATACTAACTCATCCACCATTATTGTATGTCCTCATTGCAAAGTTTCACTTAACCATGTGCCGACTATGTTGAAGCCACTACCTCCTCAGTCAGCTACGCATGGTTTGTCCACATGGTTTAGAAAACCATGTGCCGCCCATGCACCTTCCCCTTTGCTTCAAACATCAATCCAGGATCTCCAGACTCTCCCATACTCCACCCTAAACATTTAAGACCATGAAAAGCCTGAATTAAGGGTCAAATACTAGAAACCAGGGGTACTACAATTATAAATTCTCAAGGAACCTTATTTCGATGGTATTAGATATCTCACAGTTTCTCTAGGAATGTCACATCATCCTCGATATCCAAATCTCACCATTAAATGACACTAGAGTCATCATAATGATGATGGTTGAGTTGAGAGATGTGGACTCCGTCTGTTAACTATTCTAATCAACATGGATGTTCAAATAGGTAATCCTTGTCACAAATTTCCCCAACACATTGAAGGGCCTAAAAATTGGATAGAGAGCTTATTACCAATTCTTAATCGCAATAGTACACAATGAGGGGAAACCATCAAGAACAAGGATCCCTTATTCTTAAACTCAACGTACCTCCTCATGTGATTGAAATATGAAAATTTCCAACCCTATCAATATTTCATCCTCTCTTGATCTAAATGAATTATTGGGGTCATGATCTTGGGTACATGAAAAGATGACTCCACAACCTATGCCCATCATAAAATAGAATGGAATGGTCACCCATAAAAATCATAAAATGGGGGAAAAACTATATGAGTGATACATGTAAGTATATGAATGATTAAGTAAGCGTGGGTTTCATGTCCATGATTTGCCAAAGTTTATTATACATTCCCTCAATATATTGTCTAATGTTTGTATTTTCTACTTTGTCTTCTTATTTGTTTGTTGTTGGAAAGTGTTTCTGGGCATAATTGAGTTCTAAAATTATGATGCAATCTAATCTAGACTGAAAATGTAAAATGATCATCATGTTCCTTGAAAATATACCATGGGTATTTGTACATCGACACCACATTATCCAAAAATCATTTTTCTAAACCAGTAGCTATTTCTGACACCCTGATATTTCAGAAGTGGTTCGATTTATTCAACCAATCCATAATATCATAGAAATCATTATAATAACTTGCAAATAAAGGTAATGATATGATGGAATCTATAAAACAGTCATACTATTTACACATGGTAATATGAAAGTGTTTCAAAAACCTCTAAGAACATGATGATCATTGTTTACCAACAAGAAAACTAGACACTGAGCCACAAAATCCACGACTATCTGTTTCATCTTGAGCCACTATAACTATTTCATAAGTCCATGGAACATTTTGGAAACTTTTTTGTGTAACAATAAATGTTATATATGAAACACACGAAGGTATCCCTCTTGCATCATTATTAAAAAAACCACCCCCAATCACAATCTGGTTCATGTCATCCCTCTTGTGAATCACCATTGCTATCATGTTCATGCATCACCTTTACTTATGAGACTCCCCACATAGACTCATCCACATTATACATCAAATAAGATTGTACCATCTCTTCAAATAAATTGAATATACAATCATCCATCCTTTCATTAATATGATGGTCCTCCAACTCCACAACTGATATTTAGCCATCCATAGAATATCAAACAACATACTTCAATGACTTTCTCATCAAATTTATAGTGATGAAATTATCCTTTCCCGATATGTAGAAGATATAAAAATTATTGTCTTGTAAAAATTATATGAACTTATAGTTTTTAAGATTCAAATAAATCATATAAAAACCAAACCTTAATCTCTTATAATATAGGAAGACCAAAAAGTGTCCCATAATAAGGTAATGTAGAGAAAACATTAGCAAAAAAAGTATTACTACTAACTCTAGATCATGTGTGGCATCATAACATTCATGAGAAAAAACAACATAGAACAATATTAGATCATATCCTTCTAATTCATCATGATTTATCATAATCCCATATTAGAAAAATCAAAAGAAAACATCAAACATCACACCCACCTTTGGAAAGTAAATCAACAGAACACTTACCAAATTCCACATTAGGTAATTGAATTGAACAGAAAACTAATAAATGCAAAAAAAAATATTTGTCCTTATATGTAAAAACTATAAACAAGGATACAATTTGAGGAAAATAATGCAAAAATTGATAATATCTTGTGAGACTAAAGAAGCAATGGTCCTTTTCCACATTATTGGGTTTTCACTATGAAAAAACTATTGCGATCATTACTAGGTCCACTACTACTCTCTAATGAGACAACACATGCCTGATGAAATGGACCCCTTCAATCCAAAAAAAAAGACTTAGAAAACATTCTATATAGATCGTGGTGATAGAGAACCTGTAAAATATTTCTTATTTTCTCATCATAAACCTCGTCGAAATTGAGTAGATCATGAAATAGTTGATGAATACTATGACGAAACGATATATTAACACAAGGAATAATGATATAAAATTCTCACTTAACATGGCTAAAGAATTAGTAATGCCATAAGGAATAACCATTACCTCTCATTGCCCTTCCTGTATCATGAAGCAGTCATCTAGACATCTCCTTCCTTAAAAATTATCTGGTGGTATACATATTTCATATCCATCCTTGAGAACTAACTAGATGCCATCAACTAGTCATAAATATCCTCAATACTAATAAAAGGATAGATATTATGGGTCATTATGTAACACCCAAGACTTTTATGAGAAATATTTTGTTTTTATGTTATATAAATCATCAAAGGAATCTTTCACTACACACAACACTAGCTTGGATTGCTTTACACGCAATCGCGACCTTCCTCAATAGCTTGCATCGTACGCAATACCGAGTTTCACTAAACAACGATATGCTATTAAAATATTATTAAAAATAGCCGTTATGAATAGTAATACCAACTTTTTGAAATTTTTTAAATTTTATTTTTCGCAATTGACTTCATTTTTGGATACGGAATATGTAAATTAGCCTAGGGTGAAATTTTGGTATTTTTCTGAAAACTTTCAATTTTCGAGGAATAGTGAAAACACTGGGTTACTATTTAGAAACCAACTTTTTTATTTAAATAATTATTTATATTAATTAAATTTATTTTAGGTCAAAATTGATACATAATACCTATATAAGTTCAATGCAATTCATTGGAGTCATTTTATAATAATTTTAGCTATATAAAAAGTTTATTGATCTTTTGACCGTCTTTTACCCACCTCCTGGGAGAATCTACAAATTTGAATAAAACATAATTTTACCACTTCTGTGAGTGGAATTTCAAAAATCAGAGAGACTCGGTTGATGTCAATAAGTAAAATGTGGTTTAATGAGATGAAAATAATTTTTGGTGAATAGTAATTTTTTACTTTTTTTTACCATGGTTAAAAGTAAATAGGGTAATTAAGGGTAAAAATGTTATTATTATTACCCTAACACATGTCATAATTCTGTTGGATAAGTGTAATTCGACCAAAAAAACCTTAGGAATAAAATATGAACATTTAGGCCCACGTGGATTAGATTAGGGCATTTATTATTAATTTATTTAAAGAAGGGTTAAAATAGTTAAAATCAAAGTTTAATAAGTAAATCATTTTTAATATAGGGCTATACATAAGATAAATTCAACTTTTATATATCATTATAAAGATAAAAAATATTTCCTACATAATGATGTTTATTTTTAATTTTTATACATTAAATAATTTAATTTATTTATGACACAATGATGATGCAGTAATTATCTTATTAATTAAATATTGACATAATTGATGTTATAAATACCCAAATAAATGTAATTTGAGTCTTTTTATAAATTTCAATAATTTTCTATGTTAATATGACATGTTAGTATTGATTTAATTCACCTTTTTCTAACTAATCATTCTATTATCATTTTCACAAAAATCAATTACTAAATAGTGTCAAAATTGACATAAAATAGTTTTTAAAACAAATATTATATTATTAATTGTTATTTTATTCCTAAAAATCTAAGGTTCTGCCAAATGACTTAGATAAGGTTATATATATTAATAATAAACAACTTTGGGTTCTTTTGGCTTGTTATATTACGTTTATTAACCTTATAGTGTAAGAACAAAAGAAGACACAGTAAAAGTAAAATTATTTAACTTAAAGTTAAATCTAAATGATAAGGATAAAATAGGAACCTAAACTTGTCTAAATTCTATTTTATGAGAGGATTTAGACCCATACCACCTTAACGTATAAATAAATAAATTTGGAGCTATTTAAAACCGAAAATGACTTTATAATAAAATAATATTTTTAGTTTTTCCAAAGGTGCCCCTCTCCTCCCTTTTAAAAGGGCACCTCCTCCCTCTCTTCCTCACACCACTTTCAGCCTTCAATATTGGACACCACCTGAATAATTCTCTTCTCTAATTCCCTAGAAACATCCTAGAGGTCCTGGTATTCTTCAAAGACATATTTTAGTGCCCTAAAAAGTGGTCTCAAAGAGGCGCTTCAAAGAAGAAGTAATGTCCGTTACCAATTCTTTCAACATTATTTCTTCTTCCACTTAATCTTATTTAGTTGTTTCATTATGAGGTAATAAAATTAGTATCCCTAATATAATGATATGTTTTTATAATTATGAAACAACCCTATTTCACCATATATCCATCATACGGAAAATGAAATCACCGCGCGTGCGTACGTACAGAATATCATCTCCACGCCGTGGTGTAATCTATTTTCCACAAACACCTTACTTGGATGGGTATAATGGTGTAAATAATAACTATAAATTAATATTGTAAATTGATATTGATTCTGAAATAGTATACATTCACTCCATTACAATTTCATGATCATGGGAACAATATCATCGCTCTGAATACGAGCGGAATACCGTCTCCACGATGTGATGTGACTCGTTCTACATGATATTCATTGCATAATGATTATATAAATGAATTGAATGAATTAATATGATATATATTACACAAAATCCATTCTGTAAATGAGGCATCTATAACCGAAAATAAGAATAAGAATTTATTCGACAAAACACGCATAAGAACAAAAAGTAATAAACACCTGAATAACAAGTAGTAATGAAATATTAATAACAAGAAGATAAGAATATGACCATATATGATATCATAAAAATAATAATGATTCTGGAATAAGTCAATACCATTATTTAAATAATTATACAGGATGTTCAGACACTTACGAAGAAAATTGGACCTAAGGTAAGGGATAATTTTTCAAATCACATTTTTATCCTAGATTTCTTATTCGTAATTATATACTGGGGTTATTTCTATCATCCATGTCCATGTTTTATTAATGTTTTTTCATGTATTTGTAAAGTCCCTTTTACCCATTTTTTACTTTAACTACATGGTATGAAAGGAATCTTTTTTTTGTTTACGTTACGAGGTACTTTTTTGACTTTTCCTGCAAAAGTACGAGAAGAATGTTTTTTTAACTTATACGGCAAGAATGGATTTTTAAAACATTATTTACAAGAAGATTCATTTACATGTTTTCAGGTTTATTTTTAATAAACTTCTTTTAGTTTAAAATTCTATTATATGTTAAGAAAGGAAAAAAAAAATTTGAATTAGAAAGGATATTTTCCTCAAGAATGGATTTCAAGTGTTTTATCAAAATTATTTTCCATCTATGATAATATAGGGTTCTCTTTCTTTCCCTATTTTTACATTTATTTGGTTATGTTCTGATGGAATTATTTTTATGATGTCATTTTATCTTATATGGATTATGTTATGATGGCATTATGTTTAAGATTCCCATTTTTATTACATGGGTTTTGCAATGACATATGATTTTTTTAATTTTGTGGAAAACATAAGAATTGTATCATTATGAGATGGGTGGGACCTATATATCCCTCCAATTCATTGGGTAAAGATTTTATATCTCATCAGATAGACATTGCTGGAATGTCAGGTTAAACTGGTTCAGTGAAACAGGACTGAAACGAGGAATGAAATCGGTTCAAAATGGACATTGTCCACTAAGATAGTTTTGGCAATGAGTCTTGAATAATAAGAAATGATTCTCTTTGATTATGTGTGTATTCCATAAATATTCTTGTTTTATGTTATGATTACTGTGATTACATTTCACTACCATGATTTATCCCATGTTATGAAATTATGATATCTTTTTCAGGGTAAGATTTCCAAATTGTTGTGTTCTTATGAATATGATGTGATTGATTTCTCTTTTGTTTACCCTTACTAAGAATTTGAGCTCACCCTTTTGTATGTTTTCTTCCCCCCAGATTAGGAAGAAGGTTATAAAGTAGTATATTCCAAAAGGGACTCTAGATATGATGAAATAAATGGGAGACAATGTAGATGCTTTAGGAACTAGTTGTTTATGTTTCCCAGTTTCTAAAGACACAATACCTATACGGTACTTTCATGGTTTTGTTATATGTTGTAACAAGTGTGATTCAATTGTGATGTATTAACAATGTATGTAAATTATGGGTCCTTATAGTTGGTATTAGTGGAAAGGTATAGTCAACCTTTGGAAACAATGATGTGAAATCCTTAGTAAGAATCATAAGGATAATTCTAAGCATAGAACACAATCTTAGTGTTTTAGAAATGGCCATGAATAACCCAGGATAAGACCATAATTGTGAAATTTTATTCTTTATTATGTGGATTTCCTATTATATTTAGTGTTTCTCACACTATTCTTCTAAGTTTTAGTCAACAGCTGGAACCTGAAGGAACCGTGTTAATGCATTATGCAACAAGCAATGAAATGATTGTCCCCCTGAGCAACCAAATGTTATGGGAGATAGAATGAAAAATCTTGTAGCCATACTCACACAACATTCTCAAGCTATGAATCATGCAGGACATCCAAACTAGTAAAGGAAGGAGGAAAATTCTATTGAATCCTTCATGAGGTAGCGTCCACCATCATTCAGTGGGTCTACTGATCCATTAGTTGCTGAAGAATGGATTAGTACTATGGAAAAGTTATTTTCAGTTCTTCAATGTTCTGAACATGATAGATTCATCTTAGCAGTGTATCATTTAGAAGGTGATGATGATCAATTTTGGAATCATATCAAGAACACGAAGCAAAGAGATGAAACTGACTCCATGGAATGGGACGAGTTCAAGAACATATTTTTCAATAAGTAATTCCATCATATTCTTTGATCAAAGATGGAGAAGTAGTTTCTTGAACTAAAGAAGAAGGATGATGAATCTGTTGGTGCCTACGAAGCAAATTTTACAAGACTTTCAAGGGATGCTTCTGGTATTATTATCCAACCTGAGAGTAAGATCGATCAATTCTTTAGTTGCTTAAAACCAAGTCTTCTAAGGGCGTCAGCCATAAGGGGCTTCAATAGATATGAGGAAATCATTCTATGTGCTCTATAAGTTGAGATGGAGATTGAAGTAACCCATCAGTCATATCGGTTTGATAAGAAGAGGAAAATGGAATTCAAAGGAAAATGTAAAGAGTACACTGAAAAGAAGATGTGTTTTCCCTTATGCTCAAAGTGTGGAAAGAAACATAGAGGGAGTTGTCTTAAAGGGACAAGTAAATGTTTCAAATGTGGAAATGAAGGTCATCAGGAATTTGAATGCCACAATGATGGGAAGAATATTTATAGTGATGCGAACAAAGAAAAGGCTACATAGAGTGAACCTCCTACACTTCAATGTTACATGTGAAAGGAAATGGGGCATTATGCCAATCAATGCTCTAATCCAATGGTTGATGATGATGGCCGACGTCAACAAACTCTTAAGCCTAAAGACAAAGGAAAGTCACATGAAATTTCTATCACCGATGTGGAGTATGATAATGAAGTGGTGAAAGGTACACTTACCATACACTCTAAAGTAGCCTATGTTTTATTTGATTCTGGATCCACCCAATATTTTATTTCTGAAGAATTTTCTAAGGGTATCACCGTATTACCTCAACAATTAGATATTGAGTTAGCTGTGACAACCCCTAATGGCACGACAGTCGCATCAAAAGTTTATAATTATTATCCGATTCAAGTTTGTGGGAAAGTTCTTCATTCAAATCTTGTGATCCTCCCTATAATGGAATTTGATGTGATTCTTGGCATGGACTGGATTTCTCTATACGTATCTCATATCAATTTCCAAATAAGAGAAGTCACATTTCTTATTCCAGATCAATCTATGGTCGTCTATCGATGCAAGGATGAACATAACCTTTCAGTGGAAATTTATTCCATATTATGGGTCTTGATTCCACTAAATGAAGGTCTTTTATCTCAAATGGTTGGTGAGAAACTCACGATTAAGAATATTCCCATTGTACGGTAGTTTGACGATGACATTCCAGAGGAATTGAAGGGTCTTCCACCAAATTGTGAAGTTGTGTTTTCAATAGAACTCGTACCGGGTGCTTTACCTATTTCAAAGGCACCATATAGAATAGCCCCAATTGAGTTGCAGTAATTAAAGAAGCAACTCAAAGAGAATCTTGCTAAGGGATTCATATTCCCTAGTGCGTCACCTTGGGGAGCACCTGTTCTGTTTGTTAAGAAGAAAGATGGATCAATGAGGCTCTGCATTGATTATCGAGAACTTAATAAGATCACTATCAAGAACAAATATCCTCTCCTGCGCATTGATAACTTATTTGACCAACTACGTGGAGCTTAATACTTTTCCAAGATTGATCTTCATTCAGGGTATCATCAATTAAGGCTCAAAAAGGTGGATATACCAAAGACGAATTTCCGTACAATGTATGGACACTATGAATTTATAGTGATGCCATTTGGTCATAATAATGCCCCTGATATCTTCATATATCTAATGAATAGAGTCTTTAGAGACTATCTTGATCAGGTTGTGGTAGTCTTTATAGACGATATTCTTGTCTATTCAAAGATCAAGGAAGAACATGAAGATCACTTGAGAATTATATTGAAGACCCAGAGAAAGGAGAATCTTTATGCCAAATTTACCAAGTGTGAATTTTGGCTTCAAAATGTTTCTTTTTTGGGTCACATAATCTCAAAAGAGGATATATCTGTGGATCCAGCAAAAACAAAGGTTATCGAAAGATGGTCAAGACCAACAACAGTAACTGAGATCCGAAGTTTTCTTAGTTTGTCTGAATATTATCGACATTTTGTGAAAGATTTCTCATGATTATCTAATCCACTCACCATGTTGTTTCAAAAAGAAGTTACGTTTTTTTTGATGGAGGAATGTGAATAGAATTTCAAGGAGTTGAAAAGAAGGTTATCAAGTGCACCTGTACTCACACTTCCTTGTAGTGGAGAAAGGTTTGTGATCTACAGTGATGCATCCAAAAAGGGATTGGGGTGTGTTCTCATGCAAAATGATATGTTGGTAGCTTATGCCTCATGATAGTTGAAAATCCATGAGAAAAATTACCCAACTCATGATTTGGAGTTAGTTGCGGTAATATTCGCATTAAAGATTTAGAGGCATTATATTTATGGGGAAAGGTGTGATATTTATACTGATCATAAAAGTTTACAGTATATTTTCACAAAAAAGGAGATGAATATGCACCAAAGAAGATGGTTGGAGTTGATTAAGGATTACAATTTCTCAATACATTACCATCCTGGAAAAGTAAACAAGGTGGCATATGCATTAAGTCGACAAGACCATGCATGTTTATCCATGATGAGGATCACAAAAGATCCATTATTTATGGATTTTCAAAGGATGGATCTTGGAATTATAATGGAATGGAAACAATCTTATCTTTATCAAATGAAAGTTCAACCGTCAATACATGTGAAGATTAAGGAGGCACAAAAAGTATATGTAGAGTTACAAAAGAAGGTGAGAAATGTTCCTGAATTCAACCTTGATGGGATAATAAAGTTCATGAATCGGGTTTGGGTTCCTCCCATCCCCGAATTAAAGAAGGAGATGCTAGATGAGGCTCATAGTTCTTCATTCTCTATTCATCCTGGAAGCACGAAGATGTATAGGGACCTGAAAGAGTACTTCTGGTGGGATGGCATGAAAAGAGATGTTGCTGAATATGTCTCTCGATGCTTGGTTTGTCAACAAGTTAAAGCTGAGAGAAATAAGTCTAAGAGAATGTTACAACCATTACCCATACATGAATGGAAATGGAAAAACATCACTATGGATTTTTTCGCAAAACTTCCAAAAACATTCAAAGGCAATAATTCTATCTGGGTCATAGTTGAACACCTTACAAAGTTTGCACAGTTCATTGATATTAGAGAGGATTTCTCTCTAGATCAGCTTGCCATGATATATGTAATGGAATTGGTAAGATTTCATGGAGTACCACTTTCTATTATATCTGATCGGGATCTGAGGTTTAACTCAATGTTTTGGCAAAGTCTTCAACCTACTCTGGATACAGAGTTGAGTTTCAGCAATGCTTATCATCCTCAGAAAGACGGTCAGTCTGAGAGGACAATTCAAACTCTAGAGTATATGTTGAGAGCTTGATTTATGGATTTCAATGGTGTTTGGGATCAACACCTAACTTTGGTGGAATTTTCTTATAATAATAGCATTAACTCTAGTATTCAGATGGCTCCGTATGAAGCTCTCTATGGAAATAAATGCAGGACTTGAACTTTCTGGGATGAAGTTGGGGAAAGAAAGCTATTAGGACATGATCTTGTTGATGAGATGGCAGAAAAGGTAAGATCTATTCAACAACACATAAGAGAAGCTTAGAGTTGACAAAAATGTTATACTGACAACCGAAGAAAAGACGTAGATATTCAAGTGGGTGATAAAGTGTTCTTACGAATATCTCTATGGAAGAGAGTAATGAGATTTGGAAAGAAGGGAAAGTTGAGCCCTAGGTATATCGGTCCTTTCAAAATAATGGATCGTTTTGGGAAGGTAGCTTACTGATTGGAACATCCGCCGAATCTTTCTCAAGTTCACGATGTGTTCTACGTATCTCTCCTGAGTAAGTACATACCTGATCCTTTACATGTACTCAGCTCAGAAGATGTACCACTGGAACAAGATCTTTCTTATGAAGAACAGCTGATAGAGATTCTCGATCATAGCAAAAATGTTCTACAGAACAAGACCACTCGCTTGGAAAAATTTTATAGAGGAACCAACAATTAGATGAGGCTACATGGGAGCTTCAGGATATGATAAGGGAGAGTTATCCTCATCTTTTTGTTACAAAGTGATGAATTTCAAGGTCGAAATTCAATTTAAGGGGGGTAGAATGTAACACCCAAGACTTTTATGAGAAATATTTTGTTTTTATGTTATATAAATCATCAAAGGAATCTTTCAATACACACGACACTAGCTTGACTTCCTTTACACACAATCATGACCTTCCTCGATAGCTTGTGTCGTACGCAACATCGAGTTTCACTAAACAATGATATACTATTAAAATATTATTAAAACCAGCCGTTATGAATAGTAATACCCACTTTTTTAAATTTTATAAATTTTATTTTTCAAAATTGACTTCATTTTTGGATTCAGAATATCGAAATTATCCTAGGGTGAAATTTTGGTATTTTTCTGAATACAATCAATTTTTGATGAATAGTGAAAACACTGGGTTACTATTTAAAAACCGAATTTTTTATTTAAATAATTATTTATTTTAATTGAATTTATTTTAGGCCAAAATTGATACATAATACCTATATAATTTCAATTAAATTCATTGGAGTCATTTTATAATAATTTTAGATATATAAAAAGTTTATTGAACTTTTGACCGTCTTTTACCCACCTCCTAGGAGAATTTGGAAATTTACATAAAACATAATTTTACCAATTTTGTAAGTGGAATTTCAAAAATCCAAGAGACATAGTTGTTGTCAGTAAGTAAAATGTGGTTCAATCAGATGAAAATAATTTTTGGTGAATAGTTAGTTTTTACTTTTTTTTACCACGGTTAAAAGTAAATAGGGTAATTAAGGGTAAAAATGTTATTATTATTACCTTAACACATGTCATAATTCTATTGGATAAGTGTAATTTGACCAAAAACAACCTTAGGAATAAAATATGACCATTTAGGTCCACTTGGATTTGATTAGGACATTTATTATTAATTTAATTAAAGAAGGGTTAAAATAGTTAAAATCAAAGTTTAATAAGTAAATCATTTTTAATATAAGGGTATACAAAAGATAAATTAGACTATAAATATTCATTATAAAGATAAATCAATTTCCTACATAATGATAGTTTATTTTTAATTTTTAGACATTATATAATTTAATTTATTTATGACACAATGATGATGTAGTAGTTATCTTATTAATGAAATACTAACATAATTGATGTTATAAATACCCAAATAAATGTAATTTGAGACTTTTTTGGAATTTGAATAATTTTATATGTTAATATGACATGTTAATATTGATTTAATTTACTTTTTTAGAACTAATATTTCTGTTATAATTTCTACAAAAATCAATTACTAAATAGTGTCAAAATTGACATAAAATAGTTTTAAAAATAAATATTATATTATTAATTGTCAGTTTATTCCTCAAAACCTAAGGTTCGGCAAAATGACTTAGATGAGGTTATATATATTAATAATAAACAACTTTGGTTCGTTTGGCTTTTTATAGTATGTTTATTAACCTTATAGTGTAAGAACACAAGAAGACATGGTAAAAGTAAACTTATTTAACTTAAACTGAAATCTAAATGATAAGGTTAAAATAGGAACCTAAACTTGTCTAAATTCTATTGGATGAGATGATTTCGACCCATCCCCACCTTAGATTCGAAATAAATCAATTTGGAGCTATTTAAAACCGAATATGACTTTATAATAAAATAATAGTTTTTGTTTTTCCAAAGATGCCCTTATCCTCCCTTATAAAAGGGCACCTCCTCTCTCTCTTCCTCACACCACGTTGAGCCTTTAGTCTTGGCCAAACCCTGCCAAATTCTCTTCTACACTTCCCTAGATACATCTTAGAGGTTATGGTCTTTTTCAAAGACCAATTGTAGTGCCCTAAAATGAGGTCTTAATGAGGCGCTTCAAAGAAGAGGTAATGTGCCTTACCGATTCTTGCAACTTTATATCTTCTTCCACTTCTTCTTCTTTAGTTGTTTCATTATGAAGTAATAGAATCAGTATCACTAATATACTGATATTTTATTATAATTATTAAACAACCCTATTTCACCATATATCCATCCTACGGAAAACAAAATCACTGCACGTGCGTACATACGGAATACCGTTTCCACGTTGTGGTGTAATCTATTTTCAACCACCACCATACATGGATGGGTATAATGGTGTAAATAATAACTATAAATAATTATTTTAAATTGATATTGATTCTGAAATAGTATACATATACTCCATTACAATTTCACGATCATGGGAATGATATCATCGCTCGTGCATATGTACGGAATACTGTCTCCACGATGTGATGGGACTCGTTCTACATGATCTTCATTGCATAATGATTATATAAATTAATTTAATTGAATTAATATGATATATATTTCACTAATAACATTTGGTAAATGAATTATCTATAACCCAAAAAGAATAATAAGAATTTATTCGACAAAACACGCATAAGAACAAAAAGTAATAAACACCCGAATAACAACTAGAAATGAAATATTACTAATACGAAGCTAAGAATATGAACATATATGATATCATAAAAATAAGTATGATTCTATAATAAGTCAATAACATTATTTAAATCGTTATACATGAGGTTCGGACACTTATGAAGGATATTGGACATACGGTAAGGGATAATTTTGAAAATCTCATTTTTATCCGAGATTGATTATTCGTAAGTATTTATAGGGGTTATTTCTATCATCCATTTCCGTATTTAATAAAAGTTTTTTAATGTATGTTAAATGTCATTTTTACCCATTTTTTGACTTTTACTACAAGGTATGTAAGGAATATTTCTTTTGTTTACGTTACGAGGTACTTTTTTGACTTTTTCGGCAAAAGTACAAGAAGAATGTTTTTTTAACTTATACGGAATGAATGTATTTTTAAAACATTATTTCCAAGAATCTTCCTTTACATGTTTTCAATTTTATTTTTAATCAACTTCATTTAATTTAAAATTTTATGACATGTTATTAAAGGAAAATGTTTTTGAAGTAGAAATGATATTTTCCTCAAGAATGGAGTTCAAGTGTTTTATCAAAATTATTTCCCACATAAGATAATATAGGGTTCTGTTTCTATCCCTATTTTTACATTTACTTGATTATGTTATGATGGAATTATTTTTAATATGTCCTTTTATCTTATATGGATTATGTTATGATGGCATGATGTTTAAGATTCCCATTTTTATTACATGGGTTATGCAATGACGTATTATTTTTTTGATTATGTGGCACACATAAGAATGGTATCATTATGAGATGGGTGGGATCTATATCTCCCTCCAATGCACTGGGTAAATATTTTATATCTAATGAGATTGATATGGATGGAACGGCAGGTTAAACCGGTTTAGTGAAACAGGACTGAAACGAGGAATGAAATCGGTTCAGAAATGGACATTGTCCACTAAGATAGTCTTGGTAATGTGTCTTGACTAATAAGAAATGAGTCTTTATGATTATGTGTGTAAGCCACAAAGCTTCATGTTTTATGTTATGATTATTGTGATTACATTTCACTACCGTGATTTAACCCATGTTATGAAGTTATGATCTCTTTTGCAGGGTAAGATTTCCAAATTGTTATGATCTTATGAAAATGATGTGATTGATTTCTCTTTTGTTTACCCTTACTAAGCATTTGAGCTCACCCTTTTGTATTTTTTCTTTCCCCCAGGTCTGGAAGAAGGTTATCAAGTAGGATATTCCAAAAGGGGCTCTAGATATGATGAAATAAATGGGAGACAATGTAGATGTTTTATGAACCAATTGTTTATGATTCCCAGTTCTAAAGACACTATACTTATACGGTCCTTTCATGGTTATGTTATATGTTGTAATAAGTGTGCTTCAATTATGAAGTATTAACAATGTATGTAATGTATGTGTAGTTATACATTACATATTAAAAAAACTTGTATTATATGTACAACATCATACTACCTTCTTTTTTCATAGTGAATAACACCAGAGAACCCTATGATTATAAACGTGTTCGGATGAAACCCCCCCAACATCATATAGTCTATCTGAATCCTCAACTCACAAAACATGGAAGGTTATATCTTTTTGGGAGCCGTTGAAATCTAGGAAACACTAGGATGTAAGTATATTCGAATATCAATGTCGCATCAAGGGGTTAGTGTCACAACCACATTAAGGAAATATCCTGGAACTCCATGAAAGCAATGGGAGACTCCACTTTCCCAATATATACTAGTTCCAATTACAACAAATCCAACAAGGAATAAAGGTTCTATAAACACTAAATAACCTCTTGGAAAACACTCTCACAAATGAAAACCACTTATTAGCCATCTACATATGAGAAAATAACTCTCATATTTAATCAATTGATAAGTGCATGCACAAAATAAAACAAGAGTATCACGATGATTACATATAGTAGCTAAATATAATGTATGAAAAGATACACACATTAATGATTTTCCCCATAATTGGTGAACATCCCCATCAATCCTCAAATAATTAGTTATATCTTGTGATTGTAGTGGTCAACAACATGGGTATTAAAATCCACTATACATATAATCCATAAGCTTGGAATAGGGAGTGTAAAACAATGGAATGTAAATATCCAAATTCTAAGAAGGAAAAAATGGTATATGATAAACTGAGTGTAGATCGAACAAACTCTAGCCCCTCTAATTTTTCTACCTCAAAATCATAAAACATACCATGCTTAGTTCATATTCTGCTATGCTGATACCTACAAGAACGACCACGCTTAAGATGAGGATCATATGGGTGACAAACATCTAATGGTCGACCTACACCTACCACATATACACTGAGTGGAGTATAATACTGCATCCTCTACTATTTGAACGACCTCATTGGTATCTAGTGCAAAGGCTAGTGCTAAACCTATCCCCCTATACCAAAATGAGAACAAGAATCAACTAAGAACTAACCTCGAAAAAAACCTCTTACCCAATAAATATGATGGTTTAGATCAAGGTATGGAGTTCCTCCATGAGATCCCTCACTCAGGACTAGAAGAACCTATGTGACGTTTTTTGTTTTTGATTTTTTTTGTATTTGTTGACAAATCAATTTTTTGGAAAAATAATATTTTTATCTAGGATTGGACATAGTCCATAATATTTTTTTTCATTTGAAATTTTAATTATTATTATTGTTTTTTGTAATCTAAATAAAAATTCAAAAAACAAATATCCTTAATTAATGTGTTTTTTGAATATAGGTTTTCAGACAAAGCATCAATTGGTAGATAAGGCATAATGAATATTAAATCTCTTAGTTCTATCGAGTTTTTTATTAGATCTAACATCGTATTTAGATCATTTGATCCAAAATAATTAGATGTTAAAAATTTTCATTTATATATGTTTTTTTCTGTAATATATAGATAAATAAATATGTTTCTGAGTTACAAGTCATCATTTGTTTAGTGAAAAAGTCATAATGTGGTTGATGTTTTTGGGTAAAAGATATAATTTTAGTTTTTATAATGTTTTCATAGTATATAATTAAATAATATGATTATTTTATGATAATGAATTTCTAATAAATCATGAAAATTATTTTGATAAAAGGATTTAAAAAAATTGAGGAATCATTAATATTATACTGGTATGAGAAACCCAGAGAAATTAGATCAGATACAGAAGTACTGGACCCAGATTTTTTTAGAAGTATGAATGTGTAAAACTAATAATGTTTGAATAATTATGAACTTTATATGTATATTAACTATTAAAAACATTCCATCATAAGGTTAAAACCATAGTATAGCTATTTACATCATAATGGAAAATCAATCATAATGGTATTTCCATCGTAATGTGAAAATTTATTATAGGTAGAATTCCATCATTATGAGCATACAATATAACTGGATATGAGATTGAAATTAAAACATACTAAATATTAAAAATAAGATTAATTGGATATATTATAAGCACCTATTCATCAAATAAATACATCACACAGATAATACATCATATATAGAATATCAGAGTGATCATAGATGATGATGTCGATCTATAAACAGGAGATCCGTTGGGAAAGGAATTGAATATTCTAAAATAATATCATTTTATAGTGATTAATCAAATGGATAGTATATTTTTAGAATAAATTAAAATTTTAATACTAATATGTAATATACTAAGGAAGTTCATCATGATGATACATGAATGATTGCTAGATCGCACAGATCTCTACAAGAGAGACAAATCTTAATGAGTTTAGAACGAAAGAAAGATCCTAATAGGCAAAGAAAGGAAGGATTATTGTAAGGATATTTGAAATAAAGGTATATCAAAAAGAGAATAGGATGTTGATGTTGAGATCTAGAGATGGTTTGAAGAAGTAAATGTTTAATTTAAAAATGAGATATTTTTGGATTATTGAAATTATGGGAATTGGGAATGGATTTCCAAATTATTTTTTATATTTTTTTTGTCACCTATAACTATAATAACTATTAATTTACATTTTTTCCTTTTTTTGAGAGAATATATTTCATAGTACTCTATAATCCAAGAAACATTTTTATTTGGGACTGAGTTATAATAAGAAGATAATAAAATTTTTATTTCTTAACAAACAAGAGGATTATCGTATTGTGAAGGATTTTATTTAGTCGATTGTATCGTGGAATGTCATGAACCATGATGGGTTGACAATAAACTGGTCACTTAGTTGTTCCATTATAAGACCCAAGGGGTGTTCCCAATCCCCATGGGTTTTTTTGAGTGTTTGGGTATCACAAAAAAATCGTGTGAATTATTTACATGATTTTTATAATAATAATACAACCATCAATTTATTTAATCCAAAACTGAAATAACACAACCAAACAAGATCTTAACAATTATAATATTTAAAGGTTAAAAAATTGTAGAAAACACCCATAAATTACAATGACAGAATGTGTCCAAAACACTATACCAAACCTCCATGCAATGAGAGGAACCACATCCTCATTCTTCCAACACCAATATCCAGACAAAGATCCACTTGAAACACAATCATTCTACAATAAATGTCTTTACATTACCTATAAAAAACATGTAACAAGATCTATAGACACTCAAAGGTGTATGCAGGGTGAAAACTAATGCCCAATAGGATTCCACTAGGACAACAGATTCAATGAACTCTACAGAAAATGAAAAAAAACAAGCATGTATTATAAATGAATAAAATGCTAGTACAAATTTAATGAAAATAACATCAAATCAAATGAAAAATTTAATGAATGAATCATTAAATGAAAATTAGTTTTAAATAAAGAATCTCTAAACAAAAAAAAACATTATTTTAAAATTTCCATCCAAACATACCGTATACTGACGGTATGTGAGATATAGTAAATGAGCACTAGTTTCAGGAAAATCCAATCAACACTAGCTATAATGGTGATCCAAATAATCATTTATTTGGATGAAAATGTGATATAGAAATATTTCTAATTATCATTCCTCTACAAGAACCTCTATAAAGGAATGCACACATAACCATGTAGTCTCAAATCACTATCCAACTTTTATTAGAGTAAGCATCATCAATCAAAATAACTGAAACTGGCACACACCCTCTTCTGAATCATTAACATACTATTCCTAGTCCTTCTACCTAGATAACCAATATTCCCTTTTCCTATAGAAATTTTTTTCATATCACATAGCACCACTTGCTCATTTCATTAAACAAACAAGGTATTAAACATTATATGTCCCCACTTAAACACCCAAAATCCTATTTTAAAAATCATACACACACCCAATCTCTTCACTAACATGTTTTTAACCTTTTTATATAATTTAATAAACTAGTAATATAATTCATAAAACAATAATAATAAACACCATGAGTTATTTATATCAAAAGATATCATAACATAAACTTTTCATTTCAACTTCACATCAATTCCTTATGGAAACATATTTAGCAGTACATACATAATTTAATAAATCACTTGCATGACTTATAAAATCATAACAAGTTACATAATAAGGGTATTGACATTAAAAACACCACATTTCACATAATAATGATAATTTTAAATTTAACTCATGTTTAATACATTCAAATACAAATTCTAGATCATATTAATAAATTAGTAAAACTTTTTAACAAATGATATGGAAATAACATTTGGCCAAAAAAAATTGCACAAAAATACACAACTGTTTTCATATAAATATTCGACATTAAAACCGACCTCACATAATATAAATATCAAACATTGATTTACACCATCTAAAAAATATAAATAATTATTTAATCAATTTTTAGAGTGACTCCCAAAATACACAACAAACATTACACAGAAAAAGTGGTCAATTTCACATGGAAAAATAATTTTCAAACCAAATGCACATAAAATACCTATAAAAAATATTACCTCATGTCAAAAACAAATTATAGAGAATGAAAAAAGGTTAGTGAAAGAATAATTAATTTATAATACATTGATTAAACATTGTGTCACCTAACTCAGGTCTAGAATGTTCTTAAAATTGGTGTGAAACACTAACCACACATCAATCACACCACAAATAGGCAAGGTAAAACCCTATACATGATTATTAGATCCCAAAATCCACGATAAAACCTCTAAATCTAACCTGTATCCGCTATATAGAAGAAACCCGAGGAGAAACTAAAGAAAACCCTATGTTGGAGGAAGAAAGTCTTACTCCGGGTAGACTACACTTGTGGAGGAGGGAGTGGAGGAGCGGTGAGGTGTCTGGGAGGATGTCCATGTGGGGAGAGGGTCCCTAGAAGGGATTCATTCACAAATAAAGATGGGGTATAAGTGGATAACATGAGGGGGATCGGGATTCCAGAGGCAGATCGCCAGAAGGAGGCCAACAATTGTGGGGGGGAAGAACATAAGTGGGAGAAGCGGAGGGTGGGATTGGATGGATAGGTGAGGAGATGAGAGATGGATGGAAAGAAAATTAAGAGAGAGGAAAGTAAGAAAATAAAAGGAACCTTAAAATAAAAATATAAAAATTCAGTAATACTAATATCATTAATAATAAATAGTGATAATAATAAAAAAAATAATTATAATAATAATATTTATAATAATAATTTTAATAATAATATTTACAATAATAATAATAATAATAATAATAAGTTTATATTATTTTTTTTGTTAAAAAATAATCCCAATTTCATTTAACTTTTATTATTTTATTTTATTTTCATTTTATCTATCCATGAATTTTTTATATTCAAAATTCTAGGAAACTGTGTGTTTACCCAGCATGGCTCAAGATATTGTTCACAGACTGTGCATTAGATTCTACACATTCTAGGAGAGGTTGCAGAAGTACTAGGTTTGATCGCATTTTTCTACTAACTGCGCGGTGTCTTCACACCGACCGAACAACCACCATGTTTCTAAAAATAAAAATTTTAAACTAAGACCAAAACCCGAACATTGAATAAGTTATCCCAAAACATTAAACCCATCACACATGGTTCGAGAGAAAATAAACAGAGAACCTGATGCAAATTGTGACCATGGATAAATTAATACCTGTGTCTGAAAAAGAATATCATATTGATAATTTTTGTATAGATTGAGAATTGCATATTGATAGTGGAAGAATTGTTTTGGGGTGATCGGACTATGTCTATCTGATATTTCAAATCAAACTAAAGGTCATCACACTCAGGACATGTGTGGGGATTTTTGAATAACTTCATTATTATCTTATTGTGGATCAATTTTTATAGTAATACATAGTAAATGTAATGGATTCAATATTATATTTCCTATTCATATATAAAATGTGCCTAAAGGGCGGGAGAACAAGTTTCATTCACTACATAATAATAGTGAATTTACATAGACCAATATGTGTAGATATGGAGATGATGTAATTTCTCATATAAAGGTCGAAACTAGTAAATCTGGGTTCATATAATTTATTTCTCAAATTTTCATGCATAAGTATTTACTATTATATGATATTGAAATAAATATTATCATGTGACACGGGTAAAGTTCTAATAGTTTTAAAACTCATATAATTTGAGAAACTAGTTCGACGAACCCACCCACACCCCACCCCCACCTTGCATAACAATTGTTTTTAAATTATTTGGAACATCAACTGTTATTAGACTGGATGTTACCTTGTTTAATCTTTTTCATGTATAATGCAAAATCTATTAATAGAATAAGAATTCAAACATTTTATTCAAAAAATTATTATTAATGGAAAAAGGATTACTACTTATCACATATCCCATGATCTAGATGTTTCTGACTAAACTAAAATTTGTTATTTAATTATTTATCAAGATTCCTTGATTTCTTTTTGTGGTTATAGAAATATAAAATTATATGGGAGAGCCATAAATTTATTCTATATATCCTTATAAAAAAACATTTACATGAAGTTAACTGGTCTCAAATCATCAATGAGTTTTTGGGACAAGTTGGAATTTGTTTTGGAAGGAATAATAAAGTGAAGGAATAAATTATAAAAATTAATAATATTAATTTTGATGAAATACTGATAAAATACGATTAAAATATTGATAAATAATTCACCAGAGTAAATGAAATTATTTTCACATCAGTGGATTCAGTGTTGTCCTAGAAGATTCTAAAATTGTGATAAAACTTATGAGATACATTATAAACATGTTTGATTCTAAAATTGACACATTGAAAGAGGTAGATGATTTATCTCTTGTGGAATTTCATAACATTATTCTATTTTATTAAATGAGTAATTCTCCAATGTTAAAATATAATATAAAAGATGATATTAATTTTGATGCCACTAGAAAAATAAAAATACCTAGTCATGAATACGTGGATAATTTATAATATAAGTATAATGATAATGATGAAATTAATGAAAAAATATCTACTCTAATTTTTATGAACAATGGAAGAGGAAGTGGAATATATGGAGGTAAATATCCACTCAGATTTTTTTTGTGGTGGAATTGGACACTATTCTATAAATTGTGTAACAACAAAAGGATTTACAAATAATTATAGAATATAATTAATGAACCTCAATGTATCTATGAAAAAACACATTTTTAGTTATATTATATTGTTATAACCTAGAAATTAAACATATGTTTTTGGATTGTTGTTTTGAATTTCAAAAAACTAATATACAAAGTTGCCTTCAATAAGTTATTTAGAGTCTGATAGGATTTACCTAATTATATAATGAATATTACCTTGACACTTATGAACATTAATTTTAACCTTATAAATACTAATGTTACTCTTATGAATATTAACCTCTCCCATGAATGTAAATATAAAATTTAGGCACCTTAAAATTGAATATGAATATTAAAAAATTAAAAAATTATGTTTTGATATTTTTTGTGATTAAAAATTATTTAATTAAAATTTTCAATTTATAAATTTATTTAAATGAAAATCATATATCCAAAAATCTATTCTTAATTAAATATTTATTTACAATATTTTTTGGAAAATTTAATATGATCTTAGATGAATTTTACAGTTATTATCAAATCAGTTTTAATTATAAAAATTTTATTATTCGTGTAAATCAAGATTTTATTTTGAAATTAATTTTCAAATATTAATAAACATATTTGAAAAAATGAATTCCATTTTTTAATTCTATATGTTGAAGAATTGTTGTGGTTAATTGTTAGGATTTTTCTAAAATTCATGAAATTTTTGTGAATAGTAAAATAAGATAAATAAAATAAATGCAAAAAATGATTTATTGAGTCATAGCTGATGTCTGTATAATTTAATAACATGTTGATATAACAAAGATAAAATTAATAATTTTTTGTTCATAAGAATCAGCTCTATTTTTTATCATGGGGATGATGATAAAATAATGACAAAGATTATCAAAAATCACTTATCTCCTCCACTATAAAAGACACCCATCACCCCCTCTTATAATCACTCTCATAAGAATTTAAGGTTGTAAAAGTTCATCCCAAATTCTCTTACCTAGTATATCCTTAATTTTAGTATCTCTTGGCCTTACCAAAAGACCACAACCCCTTCCCATAAGGATATTATCTAAGAGGTGTATTCATGAGGCAAATCCACAACTTTTTCTTTTAATTTAATTTTAGGTTACAATATTTATTATCCCATACACTCATACTCTATAAAAATGATTCTAATAAATGTAGTACCCTATATATATTATAATTATATCATGTTAATTGATGAAGCATCATCAATATCCTGACACTCCCTCTCACTCTTTTTTCCTTTTAAAAAAAATCATTGCACGAGAGGTGCTGATTTAAAACCTTCATGGATAATGATACTTAGTAATATAATTTATTCATCAAGGTAGGTCATAAAAACATTTTTATGGTTGAACCATACTATAATATATGTATTATAACTTATTTATTGTTTTTGAACACATATATATACATAATATGAATTCTTAAAACAAAACTAATTCATGAAGATTGAAATACCGCCATAATAATCTAAACGATTATTAGTGATGTTTTATCTAATAAATAATCCTAATAATATATCATAAAATTAATAATATATCCATTTAATCTCATCTATGTTAATTTATATAATATAAATTCAATTTGGTAGAATTATACTCATTCCACATGAACTTCCATACCCATATACAAGTATGTTGACCAGGAAAACCAAGGAAACGAACACTCCCAAGTGTTAAAATTGTATATTAAAACTCCTAGAAAATCTATAAGTTAACATAAAAAATTATAATATATCAAATATATTTATATATTTTTCATAATTATTTAATTAATTGAATAATTCTTTATATTCCAGATGTTATGATCATGTGCATAACTTATTCAGACATAAGTTAATGGTCCTCTACCAGAACCTCCAATTTCCTCTTAGTTACACTTATTCTATTTGTAAATTAATTAAATTATTAATTTTTCTTATGTACTCATCATAAACACATTTTTAATGTTCTATATAAGTGTACCAAATTGAATAATTCCTTCTTTTATTGGTATTTACATGTTTTTAAAGGATCATTCAAAAACTCTTCCCGATAAACAATCCTGATTCAAGGGAATTTCTCAAATTATTACTTATTTTTATGTGGACTCTATAATCATTTTTTAAAAAAATTAATTTAACTAATTTTATTATGAATAATCAATATTTTCTTACTTCTAGTTTTATATTAATATTTTTTCAAAATATCTCTTCATTTCAAGTAAAATATTGTTTCCCTCATAAATTATTTTGTGATTTCATAAACGTATTTCCATCAATTTCAACATTCTTGATGATTATTATATTTATTTGGGGTTAATATTTTATGATATAATGTAAAATATTTTATTAATGGGTTTATAAGTACATTTATTGCAGATTTTCTCTCATGCTACAATTCACCTTATTACACCGAAAGCATGGTGTTCTTATTTAATGATGGGGGTAAGTTAGTTAAAATTTTTTTTAGTTTTGATATGTTTTTATATGTTTTTGATGTTTATATCTATTCATTGGAAGTATTAATTGGACTTATTAAGTGCTTGGTGGGCCCACATATCCCCTCGATGCATTGGTAGATTTAATTAGTCAAATTAGATATGATCTTGGATAAGACTTTCCCATTTTCAGATATGGTTTTTTCTCAGGCCTTATTCATTTTTAGTTTCCTTTGTCCGGGCCTTGAGGATATGGTCCCGAAATCCCGTAGTATGTGTAATTTCATTATAAAACAAGTAATAGATATTCAATGAAGTTATTAAACAAGTATAATACCATAGTAATGTTTTTAAGGTATTATTTTAATCTATTTTATTTCTTCCATATTATGTTAACGATTATATTTTAATAGAGAGTGTAATTTTAGTTATTCACCATGCCATTTTATTTATTATTATTTTGTATTACATACCCTTACCGAGCCTCTATAATCACCCTTTTTTTAGGATTTATATTTATGGGATGGTAAGAAGTATATTACGGGTGACTTGTAGGGATAATCAATGAGTTGTTGAGGTTTCTAATGGAATTTATATATTGTATTCAATTTTAAGTTGTAATTTTGAACTCATGTATATATATTATTTTCAAAATATACTAAACTCCTCGGTCAAACAGGATTCTTCTTCCTTGTTTATATGCCAATGTAATTAAATAAGGCTCCAACACCGGGAAATTGGGGCGAGGTTCATTAAAGTTGGTATTAGAGAATGTTTACTAGAAACCATGGAAACTAGATTTTGGAAATGTAAATTAGAGAACAAAACCATATTATTATCTTTGAATATAAGCAAACAATAAAATCACTAAATTTAGGTAAGTAAGAGATTATGTGTATCATTCTAGAAATACATCCCATTTTGGATACTACAAGTGGACTTTGTTCAAGAACATATGTAAATAGAGGTACAAACTACGACAAGGAGTTTTATGCTTGACTCGGGGAAACCTTGTACAGTAAAACATGTCTTATTGTGCACCTAGATTGACAATCTAGTGGGATATGATAAGGATGATTCACATTTTCATTAAAAACCATTATGAAGGATTTAATTGTTAATATGTCCCAAAAGAAACCTTTCTTATGATTATGAGATTAAAGATGAATATAATATTCAATTTAGGTCAATTATTTTTCTTTTTCGACATTATAAATTATGATTCATAACATAATTTTATGTTTGCAATTATTTATAAATTGGTCATCGTGGAAGTAATTGAAAATACATGAACCCATGTATCCAATATTGGGACTTCCAACCTAAACAAGATAATGATATCAGTAATGTAGTTTTTAATGGTGCTGATAAACTTATAAATATAATAGGATGACTAACACAAGTTGTGAACAATACAATTACCCATATAGAGAATCCTAATCCACTACTTGGAGGATAAATTTTTGGCATCATTATTTCAAAAAATCCTCTATTATTCAATGGTACTACAAACCCGTTCATGTAAGATCAATGGATATGTTTTTAGAGAATATATTTCTTGATTTGGATGTAATGAAAGAGAGGATTTTATCATCAATGATTATAGTCTCTTGAGAGATGTGAATCAGTTGTGTTAATTAATTGAAAACACAGTGGTGGAGGAAGAAATAGTAGAAATGGAATTGAATTATTTTATTGAAATTTTTGTAGAAATAAATATTCTTCATTAATAATGAGATGTTTTGGAGAATAAATTATTCAGTCTTACATGGAAGGAAGTTGAAAATGTTGAAATACATGAATCCATATTTATAAGTTTAGGACATGTTCTAAAAATGTAATTCAAAGGAGATTTATAGATCGATTCTTTGATGGATTCATACCATTATACTAAAGGGCTATAGTCTCCCAAAATTTCCCATCATACATAGACATATTCTTATATAAAATTATGATATGGAAATAAGTATCTATATATTATAACTTTAAGGGGAAATAAGAGATTAATAAGGTGGTAGATGAAAGAATGGATTAAGGGAGGAATAAAAAGTGAAATTTTCCTACATGTAATTCTTGTGGAAGGCAACAACCTGGTGCCAGCATAAAAGGAAAAGTAGTATACTTAAAGTATTGAATGAAAGGCCATTATTATTGTGATTTCTTGGTGAAGAAATAATCTCTCAATGTTTAATGCTATAATTGTAGGGAAACATGAAACTATGCTAATGATTGTCAAAAAAATCAAGGAAATGTTTCCTAAATTGGGCCAAGGGAGAAATGACAGGATTATATAGTCACAAATTCTGAAGTTGAAGTTCCCAATGATCTAAAAGAAGGTAATTTATTGATTTACTCAATGTTATCCATTAATTTCTTTTATTCTAGTTATTAACATTATTTTATATATACCATATTTTCTATAAAAATAATCATTTAAAAAAATTAATAAAGGAGTTGTTAGTCAAAACTCAAAAGGGAAGTATCATTACAACAAAGACATGTTGATCAGTACCCCTTATAACACGTAACCATTATTTAGTTAATATCATTATCATCATACAACTTATTGACTATGATATAATTATTATATTGAATTGGGATTAAAATTATGATGTAAAAATGTATTGCAAGAATACAGAAGTTACAATTTTGAGAATAGTGTATAATCACTTAGCTTTATAGTGGAAACATCGCCATAAAAATATTATATATATATCAATTCTTGAGCATCAATAATGAATAAAATTCATATGGTATAAGATTAATGAAATCATAAATTTGAGGATGTAACTATTGTAAAGGAATATGTTGATGTATTCCTTTAGGATTTACCTCAACATCATCTAGAGAGTGAAATTGAGTTTTATATTTATTTAATTCCTAGTTTATTCCCTATATCAAATAATACATATAGAATGGATACAATGGACTTATTGGAGCAGTAGAAATGACAATAAGAGTTCAGTGGTGAGGGTTTTATTCTCACTAGTGTTTATCCATAGGGAGAACATGTTCTATTTATAAAAAGATAGAAGGGTCTATAAGGCTGTGCATTGAATACAAGGAGATAAATTCTATTAAAATAATGAAACAATATCATATTCCTCACATTGATGATATATTTGATCAGCTTCCTATAACGAAACATTTTTTCAAATATTGGCCTTCAATCTGAATATCATCTTTTGTAGGGGAGGGAGGGTGATATTCAGTGACATCATTTCAACCCATGTTTGAGAATTATGAGATTATAGTAATTCTATTTGGACAGAAAAATAAAGCCTCTTATTCTATGGATAAAATGAATAGATTTTTCATGGAATATCTCAATGACATTTTTGTGGTCCTTATTGTTGATATCATGGTATTATAAAAAATCTACGTTGAACATGAAAATCACTTGTACATTATTCTGAAGACTCCTACAAGAAATGTGTTATATGTGAAGTTGAAGAGGAGTGATTTCTATATTAATATTTTTTCTTGGCCACATTTCCTCTACGGATGAAGTCTTAGTGGATCCTGCAATGTAAAAGGTAATTTCAAAAAGGCCTACTCGAATGAACATAACTGAGGTATGTAGTTTTATTGGTTTTGCAGGTTATTATAGGCATTTTGTTCCGAAATTCACCAAATTTTATAACTCGGTAAAATAGTTTAATCATATAGGGGTTATGTTCATGTTGATATAAGAATGTGAAGAATGTTTTTTGGAATTGAATAAGTGTATAGTGAATTATCAAATAATGAATCTACCATCAGAATGTGGTGGATTTGTGATATATTTTTATTCATCCATGATATGATGTGGTTGTGTCCTTATAAAAAATGATTGAGATATTTCTTATGAATTAATGAAATTAAAAAAACATGAGAACTATTATCCAACTCATGATCTTGATTTTTCAGCTATATTCTTTGATCTAAGGATATCATGACATCATCACTATGGTGAATGATTTTAGATTTACACAGATCACCTGATCTTGAAATATATATTCTCACCGAATGAAATCAACATGTTGGAAAATATATTGCATGAGCTACACAAGGATTGTTATTTTTCCACATAGTACAATCTTAGGATGGAAAATAATGTTGAAAATTTATTAACCAAGATGAATCATGGAGTTATGATGAAAATTTGAATTGATATGAGCCATATTTATATAAATCTAGTGAGGATATTTGTGGGAATTATCCAAGAAGGTGAAACATTACTTATTTTTGACTTGTTTTCACAACTATTTATTATATAAAGGATTAAATTTTCTTATCCTGGTGATAAAAAGCATCTAAAAAAATTAAATGTGTGAATGATGGTAAATTAGATGACATCATATGTGCCGATGAAATTATGAAATTTGTATAGAGGATATGTGTTCCATATATACCTGAGCTAAAATGGTGTTATTGAATGATTCTCAAAGTTAAAATTTCTATATACACCCAGGTAGAACTTATATGAATATATATTGGAAGAAACATTTCTGGTGGTATAACATGGAGCTAAAAATTTCTGATTATGTATCAAGATGTTTGGTCTGTCAACAAGTGAAGGGTAAATGAAAACATCCTAGAGGATTCATGCAACAGCTGACTATTCTTACACGGGTATGGGATGATATCACTATAGATATTTTCACTAGGTTACCATAAAATCCAAGGATGAATGATGCAATATGTGTAATATTTGATTGACTTACCATATCTTCACATTTCTACGCTATATTAGAATATATTAAATACGACCACCTTGCACAAATCTACAATAATGAAGCTGCAAGACTTCAGGATGAACCGATTTCAATAGATCTTAATCATGATCCATGATTTACATCATATTTTGGAAACTTTTCCAGAAGGATTTGGATACTGATATTTATTTGAGTACTGATTATCAACCTCAAACTGATGGGAAATCAGAAAAAATGATCCAAACATTACAAGACATGTTGTGATCATTTTCACATCATGTTCAAGGTATTTGGGACCAATATTTATAATAAGTGGAATTTACCTATGATAATATTTTACATTCAATTCATCATATGGTGAAATAATGAATCAGTGTATGGAAATATATGTTGTACAAAAACATTTTGGGATGAATTTTGTGAAAGTAAACATGTGGTCCCATAACATATGGTGGAGAAAACGTTAGAAGTAAAGTTTATTCAAACCCATTTCAATGTAGCTCAATGCTCTAAATAGAGCTATTCTGATAATCAAAGACTAATTTCTTATTTCAATTTTTGATACCGTGTTTTCGGAAATGTATCTCTATGGTAGGGTGTTATAATAATTGTTATGAAAGGGAAAATTTATTCCCAGGTACATTGGACCTTTTGAAATTCAATATATAATTTCAGTTGTGGTTTATCAATTGTAAATTCCTCTTTCTAGCCTATATATGGTACACAATTTTTTCTATGTCACTTATTTTAGGTAGTACATGCTAGACTGAACACATTTCCTCACATATAAATGAATAGATCTAGATCCTGACTAGTCTTAATGTGAAGATCCTATCCAGATCATGGAAAATAATGAAAAGGTTTTGTGGAATTTGATGACTTGGCTCGAAAAGGAACTTTTGAAGAATCATAAAATTGAAGAGCCGATATGGGTTCCTGAGGAATTCATGATAATGAACTGCCCAAATATTTTTACATGGAAACATTTTGGTAATTTTTTGGCGAAACATTTTGAAGGAGGGTAGAATGTAACACCACATGGATTTAAAATATATATATAATGAAATCCATGAAACACTAAGTCTCTATGAAACAAGACATTTTCATTTATAGTATATTGTTATAACCTAGCCATGAAACAAACTTTTTCCACTTTTGTGCATTTAATTTCAAAAAACTCACATAAACAGTTATGTTTAGTAATATATTTAGAGTTTAATAGAATAAAAAAAATTGTTCTTTAATAGTAACTTCATAATTATAAATTTTAATGTTATCCTTATGAAGAGTAATGTTACCATTATCAATAGTAATGTTACCCTTATGAATAGTAACCTCACTCATGAAAGTATAAATACAATTTAAGAACATTATAAATGACAGTGAATATTTTACAAATTAATATTTTAGTTTTGGTATTATTGTGAGTAATAAATAATTGATTAAATTTTTAAAATAATAAATTGATTTAAATGGAAATTAATTTTTATAAAATGTATTCATAAATAAATATTTAGTTTTCCTATGATTTTTTCATAATTTAATAATAAATTAGTAAATTTTTTAGTGAATTATAAATTTAAGTTTAATATTAAAAATTGTATTTTCTGAGTAAATGAAAAAAATTTAAAAACATTAAATATAAAAAATTTATAAAATAATTTTTTTTTTCAATATTGATACCATTTTTTTATTCTAAATTTCAAAAAATGTGGGTGTGTATTTTTGTGAATTTTGTAGGATACATGATTTTTTGTTGACTAGTAAAAAATGATAATTTACGATAAATGATAAACAAATGATTTATTAAGTCTTAGATGGTGTATTGATAATAAAAGGACAATTGATGATAATTAAAAAGCACATATTAATATTTTGGAAAAAAGAATCAAAAATTTTCATGTCATGGGAAATTAATAAAATAATGAATGAGATATTCAAATATCACTCCTATCCTCCAATATAAAAGCCACCCTCACCCCCTTTTATCTTAACTCCTATAATCATTGAATCATGAAAAAGTTCTTCCAGATTCATCATCCCTAGTATATCCCATCATCCATGAGCTCTTCATCTTATAAAAATACTAAAACCTTTCCCCTGTGTAGATTCTAAATGAGGTGTATTCAAAAGGTAAATTCACACCCTTTTTATTTTATTTTCATTTGAATTTCCTTTTTTATCCTCTAATCACCTCCTCTATCCAAATAATCATGATTCATCTATTATAATCTATATAATTTAATTATATCATTTTAATGGAGGAACTATCCTCATTATCCATACTCTCTCCCTATTTAATGTTTTTATAAATAACGGCCTTGGAGGTGCCGATTCACAACCTTCATAGATAGAAAACCTTCGTTATTCATATTCTTCTTTAAGGCTGGTTATTAAATCATTAATCTTGTTGAAAAATACTATAATATATTTATTATAAATTATTTATTTTAAATAACAAGTACATATACCTAATTATAATTCATACAAAAAATTAGTTTGAGATTATCGAAATACAATAATAGTAATCAAAATGATTATCACCAATGAGTTATTTAATAACTCATATCCATTCCATATAATAAAATAAATTATATAACCATTTAATATTATGTATTTCCATTAATATCATAATAAATATATTCTTCTTTACTATTTCCATTCCACATGGACTTCTATACTCATATACAAGTATGTTGATCATGAAAACCAACGAAATTATTGCTCCCGAGTGGTGAAATTGTATCTTATAACTCATCCAAAATCCCATAAATTAAAATACTAAAATTTAAATAAATACCACAAATTTATAAAATGTTATGAAATAATTAATTATTTTATTTAATTAATTATATGTGACGTTAATGGTTAGTGTATAACTCCTGTAGACATAAGGTAAGGGTTCCATACCAAAACCTTTATTTTCTTTCAGGTTATAATAATGCACTACACACCTTAATGAAATTTTTAATTATTCTTATTTAGTCCACAAAAATTCTTTTTTAACATTTTATATAGGTGTACCAAATAGAATCCTTCCTTCTTTTAGGGGGAGTTACATGTTCTAAAATGATCTTTCAAATATTTTTCCCAATAATCATTCCAGATTCAATGTTCCTTATAAATTTCATATATATTTTAAATTCACTATAAAATTATCTTTAAGAGTCTATTATCTTTCTAAATTCTCCCATTTTATTATGAAAAAAATATTTTGGATCACTTTTGTTTTAATTCACAGATTTTTTCAAAAGAACTCTTCTTTTCAAAGTAAAAGAGTATTTCTTTGAATAATTACTCGTTGATTTTATGAGGGTATTTACATAAATTTCAACACTCTCGTTTATTATTTTTTTAATTGGTATTAATATTATATTATATAGTCTATCATATTTTATTTAATGGTTTATTAATAGTTTGACTATGGAAGTTCTATCCTGATATCATTTACATTATTATTCTAACCAGTTGGTGTTTATGTTTAATAATTGGGGAAAGTTATTTACATTTCATATGTTATATTAAATGATAAAGTATATGTTTTTTTTGTTTTTACCATTACATTTCTAAATTTATCGTACATATTCTGTGATGGGTGGGGCCTTATATAGCCCCTCAATACATTGGTAAGTCTCATAAGACAAAAAATATATGGTCTTAGAAAAGTCCATGCCCATTTTAATATATTGTTTTGGAGGAGGCCTTATTAATATTATTTTGTCATTGCTGAGAACATGATGATATGGTTCATATGTCCTGAATGATACATTACCTCATTATTAATGTATTAATTGATAATCAAAGCTATTATTCAACTAGTAGAATTCCATGGTAATTTTTGTTATGCAATTATTTAATAATCATGTATTTATGCCATATTATGTTCAAGATTTTATTTTAATGGAATGTGTATAGTTATTTCCTAACCATGAAATATTATTTAGGATTTCACTATAGTGAATACCCTTACAGAGCATCTGATAACAACCCTATGGTATGTTTAATATCAATATTATGTGAAGAAGTATATTATGAATGACTTGTAGGGATAATCTATGAGTTGTTTATGTTCCAAAAGGAATTGATAAATTGTATTATATTTGATGTTTTAATGTTAAAATCATGTATATAAAAGTTTTTTTTACAATGATACTAAAATATTTAGTCATTCAGGTTGAATATTCCTAGTTTATGTGCTAATGTAATGAAATAAGGCGCCATCTCTTGGAAATAGTGGTCGGGGTCTTTACATATTGTCCCACTAAAAAATTTGAAAAATTACAATATGATTTAGATGAAAACAATTGCATGAAAAAATGGAAAAACAGAAATACATTAATAAAGTCATCCAAAAATATAATAATAAAATTATAAGGGAAAAAATTAATATACTGAGTGAGACTATTGAATCAAACACAATTGTAAAAATTTCTTTAGAATATCAATGTTTAGAAAAAAATCAATACCATCATTATAATAATTCAGAATAAGTGATTCATATGATATAGAAGAAGATGATGAAGAATCACATAGAGATTATTATATTAGAATAATTTTTTTTGTGATGAGAAAAACAATTTCAAGAATGTAATCATAGTAGAGATTAAATATTTTGATGAAGTTTCTAAACAAAGAAAATATGACATTATGTAAGAGGAATAATACATTCATGAAATCAAAAGTTAAAAACATAGAATTAATTAACTGAGAAAGATGGTAGAAGATCTTATAGTGAAGCTAAAATCAATTGTAGAAGATGTTAACATATTTTTCTCAAAACATCATGTTCCCAAATATACCTTGAGGACAATGAATAACTACTTTTATGAATCATCAAAATTAAATTTTGGGTGTTTAAATTTTTATAGAAATTTTGAAATCAAGAATCTTGATAAATCCTATGCCACCAAAAATAATGTTCCATTTATTTCTTTATAATATTTTAGGTAATAAAAGGATTTCTTTGAATTTTTTCATTTAAAAAATTAGAGAGAAACCAATCACAACCACAATAGTGGAAATCCTTCTTTGGAGGAAATATGGTCCACATACTAAATATGATATAGAAAAGATATTTTATCAATATAATAAATATTTACACTGATAATGATATTTTATTTTTATGAAATCATTATTTGAAGTAAATTACCATTTTTTGGAATCAATGGGAACAAATCATAGTATAATTTTTCACTTATTAGTAGAAGGATTTAACTAGGAAAATAAATAGTGGAATAATGATGACTAACATTCCTAAAAAAATTAGTTCGAGAATAAATAACTAAATATGATATAGACAATCCATCAGAAAATAAATTTGAATGTATAGAATAAGGTTATGGGTGAGTTGATCAGGTAGGCCATAATTTTGAAAGCTTTTCAACACTCCATACATAACATGTTTTTATAAGATAAATGATATGGAAGATGGAATGAAAAATTTAAAAAAGGTACCACTATTTTGGGGACAACCATGAATTAATGAGTAAAATAAAAAATCATGGAAAATTAATTTTGGTTGTTCTTACCACGTGAAATGTGATTTATAATTATAGAAAATGTTAAAAATTATGATAGTGATGTTGTTACCACTGGGAATGATAGTTCCCTAAACATTAGCTATTGAAGTATTGAAGTTGAATTATGAGGAATTTTAGTTTTTTTTATGGGATGAAACATAATATACATAGTATAAGTAATATCTTTGATGATGGAAAATTATTAATCTTAAATAAATATTTTTTTGTTTTCACAACTGTAAAATATAGAAAAGATATTACAAAAGGAGAAATAACTGATGGGGTTCTTCTTTAAATAGTAGATGTCAACTATTTATATTAACTATGTACTAAATAGGATAATAAGTTATAACACCAAATACATGAACACCTTGGTAAGAAAAAAATGAACAATCATTCTATGATTGATGTTTTTTTAAACTTGAAATAATTGAAAATATGATATGAATATGTTCTTTTCATCTGTCAAAAGGGAATGATGACTAACAATAGTAATGAGATATTTGAGATTTGGTCAACCAAACCTCTTGAGAATATTCATTCTAGTTTATGTGGACTTATTAGAAATCTATAATATAAAATATATTGATACATTATCAATTTTATTAAAGATTTCATTTTGATTTCAAACATCCTGTCTATATAATAGATGTTCTATGCAATTAATACGTTCAGATTATTTGAAAAAGATGTTGAGAAAGAAATGGTGGTTGATATAAAGAATATAAGATCAAATAATGGAATACAATTACATACAATAATTTTAAAACATTTTTGATAAATCATAGAATAAAATATCAATATATATTTCCATATTCCCTTCATCAAAATTCTTTAAAAAAAAGGAAAAATAGAAGTTCGGTGGAAATTTTAAGAAGTGTGTTTTCGGAATAAAAAATATTAATGATCTCTTAGAGAGAAGCAATTAGTAAAATGATATATGTTCAGAATAGATTTTTTCGGAAACTAAAATCGACAAAAGCATCCTATGAAATGTGGTATAAATTTTTTTTATTGATGTACAATATGGTTCTTGGATGTCACTGTTTTCTAAAAATAAAAAATTTGGATCTTGGAATGTTTGATGAGAAACAATATAAAGGTAATTTTATGGGATTTTTACACAAAGAAAGATGTTACAAATGTCAGAAAAAATTCTTCCAAATGTTAACTGATTTATATGATTTAAATTATACTGATAACAAAAATTCCATAAAACATTTTGTATGAATGAATAGGTAAGTAAACTCGTAATTTCAAATGATAGTGAATGTATGTAAAATACCCCTTACCCAGATTCATAGAATTGTTTGATGTTGAATATTCATATGGAAGAGAAAGGATGAAATTTTCTACCATATGAAAGAATGTTATGTGTGGAAACATTATTAGAAATCAGAAGACATCAGTTTAGACTAGAAAAGTGTTTATATTATAAAATTATACTTCTCTAATATTAAATGTTTAACTGGAATCGGTTTTAGAATCTATTGAACATAATGAATGGCTCTATTCATTTAATGATGAATTGAATTATAATGAGAAAAAATAAAAATGGGAACATGTTCCATGCCAATAATATAAAAATGTTAATAGAATCTAATGAATTTATATAGACATATTTAATAAGAATAAATATGTTTTAATAAAAATAGAAACAATAGTTTGTATAGTATATGAAAAGGTAGAAGGTGTGGATTTTAATGAATCTTTTTCCATAGTTTCATGGTTATAATCTATTATAATGTTTCTATTTTTGTTTTAACATAAAAAATATAATGATTATTTAATGTATGTAATGATACCTTTCTTAAATGGTGAGGGTGGTGATGAATTTTACATTGATCAACCAAGTAATTTTTAACATGATAATGGTGAAAAAAATGTTTTTAAAATGGAGGAATTATTTGTTCTAGTTGAAATACGCTTCAAGATCACGATATTAAAAACATCACCATTATTTTATAATGTTTAATTTTTATAAAGGGAAAAAGATTATTGTAACTTTTTTTTGTGAAATATGTTGACTCTATTACATTAATTATAATTGTTTAAGTGGATGATATATCTCTTCATGGTTGGGAAGAAATTTTTGATGACTTTTCTTATGAAACGATGATGAATTTTTAAATGTCAATGTTGGGAGAATTATGTTCCTTACTTTTCATACATTCTTAACAAAATGAAATGTATATTTTCTTATCACATAAAAATTATTCCACAGAAATGTTAAAAAAAAATTGGGGGGTTAAAAACCAAAAAATATTATAATCATATATCAGTGAGTGTAATGTTGAGTAATGACGAATCTAGGAATAGTGTGAATTATAATGTATTTCAGAAGTTGATTGCAAGTCAACATTACCATAAAATCTCATGTCTTTATATGTTTTATGGAGTAATTTATTTTCCATTTATCAATGTAATCCAAAATAGTCATAAAATTTAAGAAGGAATGATAATTATGATAAATTTCAATGGAACAAGATCAAATGGGTTGTTATTCAAATGAAATTGTGGTATAATATTATAGGGTTATACTGATGTGATTAGGATGGAGATTTTAATGAAAATAAAATCTTTCTTAGAGGGAACATTTTTCTTGGGTAAGTGTTGAGTGGGTTAGAAGATTTTGAATCAAAGATTAGTAACATTAAACATGTATGAGTTTGAATATGTTGTACCTACTCATCCTTGTACTAAAATGTTGTTGATGATATTTTAGCTACTAGAATTGAATAGAAGGTTTCAAAACCATTGAAGATAATTCTTGATAATCAATGTGAAACCGATCTTTCTACAAATAATTTAAAACATCCAATATCAAGAAAAATTGATATTATCTTCAATTTACAAAAGATAATGTTGTTTTTAGATATGTTATTCTTGAATATATCTCAACAAAGTATCAAAATGTTCATATATTCACAAAAATCTATTATATAAGATATATTTTTAATAATTGAGACTATATCATAATGGACATCCTCCGCAAATGAATTTCCAATCATCTTATGGAAGAAAGACAATGGTGCATTTGATTTTTTTGAAAAAGGTATAGAGAATGTAAAAAAATATTGAAAAAATTATTTATCATGCATTAATTAATCTGATGTTGTTGTAATCATTGAATGCACAATAAAAAACAATTTATATAAAAAGTAAATTCATAAAAGATTAATGTGGGGAGAAATTTATCATGACATGGATAAAAACTTTTCTCTTCACTGTTGGAACTAATTACTATGAAAACATTACATTACCCAGTACTATGGTGTCATGAAACACTCTTTTGATAGATGTTATGTTTATTATGTGTCAGAAAAACTGAGTTGAAAATAAATTATTTTGGATGGAAAAGTTCTTAATTAGTGCTATCAAAAAATATATTGGGGTATTTATCTGAACCATTGTGATTTTATTTTATTTTTTGATAAATAGTTTTATATATTTCTAAAGGAATTATTTTTAAAATAATTTTGTTTAGGATGTGACACAATCTTCTTAAAAAAATTTCATATGAAAGATTAATTCTACAGAATAAATACATAGAGGGAGATAAATGTTTTTACAATAATAATGATATTTTCTAAGAATGGGTTTTTGACTGCCCGACCACTAACGTAGAAGGTGTATAGTAGTAAGAAGCTAAAAGTTATGAAGATTTATTGATTGGGTCCATTGGCATCAAATTTTGATCACCTGATCTAAATTAATCAATGTAAAAAATTGATAATTTCTAAAAACTTTTCTCTACTATAATTATAGAAAGAATGTTGTTACTAAGATATAAAGTCAAAAGATGATGATTAATGAAATTTTATTGTTTCCAAATATATTTAAAAGAAGATACTGATGATTGGTGAAATAATTTTTTAAAACATTTTAACATAATCAGTTTATTTTTTTAGCCCCAATGTTCTCAAAATTCATGAAAACTAACTTCATAAATTATTTTCAAGTAATAGAAGAATAAAAAATATTATATCTATTCTAGAAACTTGTACAGAGAAAATATATTCTATAAGTAATGGGCTGAGATGTTTTCAATAGTCTGAATGTGTGAAGATGATAATGATTGAGGAAATTTAATGTTCCAAAGTGGATTCAATGTTGAATTATATCAAATATAATTGGAAAACTATTTTAATGTTATTTAAATATTAATTGTAACCCCATCATAATGGAATTTATATCATATTTTCAATTTCCACTGTAATACGATTTCCATCATTATGGGGGTTTTATATGACTGCATCATAGAAGGAATGTTAATTAGATAGACTTTAAGGGAAAAGATCAATCATATTTTGAATAAGAACTACTTCATCAAATGAATACCTCACATTGATAGAATATGAGATATATAACATTAGTGTGATCAGAGTTGTTGTTGTCAATCCATCAAAGGGAGATCAATTTTCAGAAGAAATGAGGATTATAAAAGAGTTTTTAAATGAAATAAATGGATAGTTCATGCATGAAATATAATGTGTTTGTGATACCAATAAGTCATATTTTTATGTATTTCATTATAATGAGATAAGAAAGATTTTCATATTGTAGTGAGTAGTAAAATAATGTCATATCATAATGATGTGGGAAGGAAAAGAAGATCATAATGATCTGAGAAGGAAGGTTGGATAGTAAATATGTGATAAAGAATGACAGATCGTAATGGGAAGTGGAAGATGAAGATGTTATTTTTATAATCCTTGAAGAAATCTATGTTTATGTTTAAATTCAATGTATTATAGGCCCTTTTATATTTTTGTAAATATGAATACTTTATTAATTTTTCACTCTTTTTTTCTAAATCACCTATAAATAAAAGCAGATGTCATTAAATTTTTTGAATTATTATAAGAGTGGATAAAAGGTGGATCACTTTATAATCCTTACGATGTTTTCTTACTAGAATATGATCTCTGAAGAATAGAAGATATCTATTTTTTTAATCATACATAGAATTATCAAATTGGGAAAGAACATATAGACTCAATAAGATTAAAGAAGTCTATATTGAGAATTTGAGAAGATTTTTAGATGTGCATATTGAGAACAAGAGCCTCTTATTAAGTTGATCAGACTGATTCAATTAGACAGAGTTCAGAAGAATGAATTCCAATAGACTCGGGATCTTTTGTGGAGCATTTTAAACAAATATGTTACTGTTAATTTTTTCACAACTGTGTGTAAATAAATTTATACAAGGAGTAAATATTATCAATCCAATCAGTGTGTAGAAGGTTTAGAATGAGAGTTTTCACATGTTGTATTCACTTCTTTGTAATAGTGAATTTCCATAAACAGACAAGATTATTAATGGAAAGGATATAGGTTTTGACACTGTGGTCAAACCAGGAAAATATTGTGTGGAATATATTCTTTAATAATTTTTCATTAATTATTATTTAGTAACTAATTATAATGATATTAAACATAAAATGTTGTACAAGTAATGTTTATTACTATTTTGAAACTCATAAAAAGTGAACAGCTGATTCAACCGCCCATTATGTGGTTATTCAATCATCTATTTCTTTAGGACTCATAAATATAGAAATGATAGGAGGAAAAGTCTTTGTGTTCCATAAAGATGATCCTATTATTTTGAATAGACATAATCCCCTACTGTAGGGAGGGTATATCATGCCTCTTCACTACATTCCTTGTTAATTTAATGAACATTTCCATAAACTCTATTTATAATTCTACCAATGAAACATCATCATCCTTTTCCTCCCCAACATACAATGTCCAAAACTATAATGTAGACCCTCAAATATAATTACTAGAAATGGGACCCAATAATATTTAGAGGCACTGATTTTTTCATCATTGGTTTAACATCCATGGATATTTCATTTTTTAAGATGAATATTCCACACCATTCAAAAGTACATGACTTTGGATTATAATTGTTTACTATCATTGGAAACATGGAACTCAATATCTATATGTGGTGAATGATCATCAGAGTATTCAATATTGTTCTTACCATCTCGCACTCCTACATAAAATCTTCCATAAAAAATTGGCGATTAGAAACAAAATAAAGTGTCATTATAGATGCTCAGTAAAGTTGGATAAAATAGATATGTATTTATATCATGATCAAAATGGTATTAGAACATACTCATATAATATGATGATTATACACATTATTTGAAGTCATTGAATAATGATTTAAATATAATAAATCTAGAATGGTAACGGAATCAAAAAAATAATCCATTAAATAATTTTCATCAAAATAATACATGGAATTGTTACATAAACATATACATATAAAATTTTATGTCAAGGATAACTATGAAATCCTTCATAACAAGCTAGGATTAGGAAAATTATTCATGTTCCTTCCTTGGGGGTGGGATGAACTCCCATTTATCAATTTTTTTGGGATTGGGATGTCCGATCATGTTTTCTCTTGATTTGGTATTGGGATGCACTCCCAGGTACGCTCTTGTTGCAGTCTTAGAATGCCATCCCATGTACGCGCTTCTCTCGTGCATCTGATTGCCTCTCACATACCCTCTTATTTTTGGACTGGGACACCCTCCCATGTACCCTCTTATTGCAAGAATATGATTCCCTTACATGTACCAACCTTTTATAACCCTAATATTCCCTCTTGTGTACCCTATTTTTTCATTTTGGGATTCCCTTCTACTTAAAATATTTTTTTCAGGATTGGGGTGCCCTGTCGTGTACCCTATTTTGTGATATTGGGTTTCCGACACATTACAATTTGATCTCGTTAAAAATGTTTCATTAAATAATAAATTATAGTGAGATGTAGGCCCAACCCATCAAATAATGAAAACCATATTTATATGTGTCACAAATAAAAAATCAAACATCATAATATAACCCATGTAATAAAATGGTTATTTTTATCATTTTATAATATCCTAACCTCGGTAAAACAGATGATTTTCATAATCATTTCATCATAATATAACCTATGAATAGATGTATGTTTCATAATGATATAACTTGTAGATGAGAAATATTTTTCATAAAAAACTTGACATATTTATAATAAAACTTTCAAAAAATGAATAATAGTAGATTGATATATAATTCCTAGTAAATAAAAAAATATAGCATAATATGTCATATATGATGGAGGAGGATTTTTAATGATAACATGGATAACTTTCAATTGGAAATAACTATTTATTAAAATTAAACTTTTAAAAAATAATATTTTTTCAATATAATTTACTGGGAAACAACTTTAAAAAAATATAAAGTAATATTTAAAAATAATTTAAAGGCTTTCTTGATATAAATAACCATTCCTCTTGTAAACTTGCTTTAAATCATAAGTTGTTTTTTAAAACATTTTCCATTGATGAAATAATTGATAAATCACATTTCTATAATATTAGTGAACTTATGTAAAAAATCCTTTTAATCATTCAAATGAATATTTTTGAAAATTTATGTCATGATAGAAGGTAAATCATTACATACTGAACATTCCATTTTCAACGTAAACTTTTTTGAAATTTTCATTTATTAGAAAAAACAAGATTGATTATTTTTAAACCATTTCTCAAAAAAATCAAAACATGGTGTAAAAAATTATTCTAAAATTAATATGAGAGTAGAAAAACACGTTTGCTTTTTTTAAAAAAATAATGTTTTTTATAAATGAAAACATATTTCGAACCTAATATAGATACAAATTTAGATTTTATAAGAAAAAAATTTCATAATTTAATTATGTAATAATGTATAGATATTTCGTACCATTACGTGAATATGTGAATAATATTCATAGGAGAAGAAAATTATTTAGAATTATTGAGTGGTATGTCAAAAATATTTCATCAATTGAAATATAATAATAACCAATCCCAAAAAAATGGTGAGATTATAAATATAAACTCTTAACAATTTGATATATTTGAATCATAGTACGCATGAAATAATAAAATTACATGAAAATTATAAATCAAGAGAACAATTATATTCATGATATAACATTTCAATGGGGTATCACATCCTCTTTGTGAATTAATATTGGTGCATAACAAAACATATGACTCAGATAGAGAAAAATGAGGAAAAATTCATTTTACGATTTAGTAACTTATGAACCATAAAAACAAAGAAACATAATATCCTTAAATGTTTTTGTAAATAAAAATAATTCTCAGTATATTATTCATAAAACAGTCCCATGTTCACTATAAATAAAACATACAATAAAAACATGATGAACATGTCTTGTGTATCATAAATAATAAAATTTAAATGGAAGTCCCTTAGTATATTAGTATGTTATATTTAATGAGATCCATCAAGGAATAACATCATTATAAACATGGAATGTCATTAAATAAATTAAATTCATTATAAAACTTGGCATATGTCAGTATAAATAAAACAGAAAAGAAATTAGTGGGGAATATGTTATATGTCTCGCAGAAATAAAAGTGAGACTACAAATCTTATTTCCTTATATCTTGACACTCTATATACTTTTCAATCCTCCAGAATAATAAATATTAGATTATTATACATATAATTAAGAATTATATTAATACATATAAAATCATATATGACTTAATTATGACTTTATATTACCTTTTTATTAATAATTCATTTTTAATGTTATGTTTCAGGTAATAACGGGTTTTTTTAGATGTTTGGAATAATTATTTACAATCCCATTATTTAAACCATGATTTTAATATTTAAATAATGTTAAAAAGATATAAATGTCATATATATTCATTATATATTTATTAATAAAATTATAAAAATGATATCAATAAAAAATTATATACACCATTTATTGTGAAATTAGGTTATACATACGTATGAACCCAATTTACGTTTTACAATTACATTGAATGAAAGAAAAGATATATGTATATATATATATATTAGAATTGTAGTATAATTATTATCACATATATTACACATATTTTCTTTACAACCATCATTGAAAAATGTTATGTAAATGATCAATGAATAAAATTTTTATGTAGGAGGCAGCAGTACATATATCCACAATGACATGATCATATTCCCATAAAACGGAAAGAATGAATTTTTGTTTTATATTTCAATTAATGATAAAAAATTTTATCATAAATATTATATATATATATATATATATTATAAAAAATTAATTCACATCATTATTACCAACTCTATGTTGTGGCGATGGTTGATGAAATGATATTTGTTCACGAGACGACAATCCACTATACACATGAACAGTGACTGCATATCCCATTTATGGAAATATGTGTGGGTGTAGGTTGTAACTATAATATATAAAATCAATATATTAAACTGGTATACAGTGAAATAATACAAATGTTCTTATTAAATAATTTTACTTCTTCTATGGGTAGCTCCTTTTCGTTTGTACCAATGAAATTCCATGAATTGTATTCCAAAAAATATTATGGTTATTGTATTATATTATGATTTATGGGAGTTTATTATTTTAAGGATTGTATTAAATATAAGTTATGTGTGGTTTTCATATTTGAGGGGGTCAGTCCCTATTTTTAGTTTCCGAGGAGGGTAGTTATTGTAATTACTAAAAGGTAAAAACTATTATGAGGTCTACCATAACACATAATCCCCCATTAATGGTCCATTTGTTTTATAAAATAGTGTGTATGGTTGAAAAATAGAAATACAAAGGGTTTTTACAAGTTTATATGGAATTTTTCTATTAATATTGTAGGTTAACTGCATTTTAAACTCATTACTTTCATCATCATTGTAACAAATCATTATTTTATTAAATTATAACGTATTTAAAAATTGTATTTATCATAATTTAAATAATTAATTATTTTCTTTCAAAAATGGAATCAATTATTATAATTTATAATCACATAGGTTGTAAAAAATGATTTAAAATTAATCTCGTAGATATGTGATGAATGCATGGTTTTAAAGTAAAAATGTTGATAATTATGAAATGTTTTACTATTCAATTTCAATGTGGTATTTAAAACAATGAAATGTAATGGATATATTGATGGATTATTTAAAATTTATATTTAAGACTAATTTAAAATATTATTTAGCTTTATAAATGAATTTTTTAAAAATCTAGTTTTCTATTAAATTTTTTTATTTTTTCATTAGTGATCAAAAAATTAAACTTCCTTGAATGTTGTTACAAAATTAACATAAAATTATTTTTAAATTACTATTTAATGAATGAAGATTATTAAATTTATATAAATTCATAAATTTTTCAAAACAAATTTACAAAGATGTGGACCATTAAAATATAGTATAATTACCTTTTAGAAAAATTCATATCCTTATGCTTAAAATTTTATTTATTCTCGCATCTTTTATTGAATAAAATAATATTAATTTTAAACAGTATATTGATTAATATATATATATATATATATATCATTAAAATAATTCATCAAAATTTGTTCGATTAATTAATTGGGATAAATATATATATATATATATATAAATAAATATTTTTCTAGAAATATAATTTCTTCATTTTAAAGTAGTTATTACTCCCATATCTAATTAATTGGTAACAAAATAATTAATTATATAAATATTATTTTTATAATTTAATTAATCCAATTAACACATTATATTTAAATGGATTGTTTAAAGCTATCATAATTATATAAATTATATATCGTCGATGGGTACAACTTTTTCATGTCGGTAACACGACTAATAATGGAACTAGAAATTGTGTGTAACATAAGAAAAACATAGTTTTTTTTGTACTAAAAGTGAAACTAAGAGTATCATTTAGGTGAAGGTTATATTGGTGTTTCATATGTATAATTAATCACTCAGTATAGTGTCAATTGTATGTTGTCAATGATATTTAATTTAATCAAAAATAATTATTTCCTCAAAACTCAAAGTGTTACATTCAACCCCCAATAAAATTAATTCCACCATCAATATTAATCTGAGTAATTAAATTATTAATACTTCAATGTTAATTTCATATAAAACCATATCATAAAATCTTAATACTAAAAAATTCATTTAAAACGTAATGTGTGAATCATAATAGTTACCCAAAGAAACACATAACAATGTTTCAACATTGGATAACATATGTGACATGTGAATATTTGTACATGAATGAAATACATCAATAATTATAGAGATTGATAACGATCACTGGTCAAATGAAAAAAATTATATCAAGATAATTTTAAAAATTAGAAGTCTATAAGACAATAAGGCTTGTAAAAGATCCTTAATATCATCAAAAAACCATTATATAAAGAAAAGGTTTTTTTAAGACCATTTTCATAGATTAGAATATTTTTTTCACAAGAGGATATAATTAATTGATTTTATACCATTTTATGTATAGAATCTCACACTTTGGTTGTCCCATGAACAATATCCAAATCATAATTTACACTTAGAAATTAATGTGAATTTTTTATTTCTAATTCATTAATAGATCATGAGATCTATAAAAATAATGATCGATAATTCATGATAACATCAATTAAAAATGTATAGTACAATTTATCAGATATACATAAATCCTCATGTGGTGAGATAATAAATTAATTTTTAATAACCAATATAATGATTAACACAAACCATTAAATAAATGTTTTACCTTATAAACATTTTAAAATTGAAAAATACAATACATTATAAATATGGTCAATACATTTATCTAAATTAAATTGATATTAATACACAAATATTACAAATTAGTTCTTTATTATCACATAACAATATGAGAATAACTTAATCTTGTATTCTATTTAATCATTATAATAACCTGAATTACATTAAATCATTTTAAAAAAAATTAATGCTTTATTGTTAAAAATATTACTAGAAATATTTTCTAAATCCAAAAATGGCATAAATTACATCAATGTTAGCATTAAACACTATGTCAAAAGGCTATTAATTTATTTCCACGAATGTAGTACTATCCAACTATATTTATTCGTATCCATTATATAATTATCCAAACTAAAACAAATCATAATATTAAGAACACATTTTTGGTATCTTTCCCATGATCAAAATATCACATTCCTATAAATTAATTAGTCTATGTCGTCAGCACTATTCAATATATTTTTGAAAATAATTAGTGGAAAACATATATTTTAGGGTTAAGATAGAAAAATTCAAGACTTGAAGTGTATATTTACTTCACTGATACCACTTATTTCTCAAACCATTAACTATTTTTATCATCAATTTATTTAATACTTGTTTCTTATATTGTGAAACATTAATCATGTCTTAATATTCCCAAACCAAAATTTAAAAATGATTAAAAAATATTGGAACAACACATTGCATTCATATGTCGCTCGTGGTCTCTTCTTCATCATAAATAATCCCATTACACTTAATTTATATTTGATTTCCATCATGATATTTCCGATTATGAAATTTATTTTTATAAATAATATACATTCAACATTAAAATAATAATATAGTAGATTATTCCTTTGTGATACCATTAATACCTTCTATGTGATTAACTGATTTTTAAAATTCTCATTTTCAATTACATTCTCTATCCGATTAATTTTCATAATCAAAACATATTCTTATTTTTTTAATACATACACATTGGTGTTTAATGCAAAATTATTTACACAAAGGAATCATAACTAATTTCTAATTGGGTCCCTATTACCTAAATTCTCATAGAAAAAATTCCTTTTATTCATTGGTGAGTCTAAGAGTTGATTAAAACACATGTTGTTAATCATTTTACCGGAAAAATTATTACACATGATCCAATTTTCATGTATTCAAGTAATCATACCATTTGACCGATCATTATAAAATTCAATGTCACATTAAATGTTAACCTTATTTCCACTAGTTCACCCCACTTAATAAAACAATAAAATAAATTGTGAGAAAACCCTAATATATAGAAAAATACATAATCATGAATATAACTTATAATATTTCAAAATTAAGACATATCCTGATTTTAAATTTGTTACCCCTTACGATTAACGTAAGTCATCCATGATCATTATCTATTGAAATGAGTTTTTATATTTCATAAAGTGTTTCTAAATGTCCAATGAATATTTATGTTACATTCATACATGGTGCGTATCAGGTACCATTATCATGAACCGGTTCCCCCATTGACTCTAGATCAATAAAATGTTTTCATTGTTGATACCCCGTTTTATATTTATGTAAGAGGAACACCCACTTGTAGTATCTGGACATGGATTTACTTCTTGGAAAACACTAACCTATCCTTTACCAAAATTCGAACACATTTTCATATACTTGACTCGAACATAGACATATCCTTAGATACATAGTTAGAAATTTATATCTAGATATCAATAACGATTTTCCATCATAATTTCGAAAGGATGAAAAAATAGTTTCATTGAAACAAATTGTAAATACTCATTCTTAACATAAATGGATGTCATATATTTTTATATGAATATTTAACATATTACAAATATATGTACCTAAGGAGAATAATAGTTCACTAAAATTGGAAACTTTTAATATAATAATCTAGTCTACTAAATTATCTTCAATACTTTTAACATAGATATTTCATTGTATTACTCCTACTTACAAATGAACATCATAACCCAAGGAAATGATGTATAAAAATGTGTGAGGAGAGATTCTTGTTTATAGTATGTAAAATAGATATATAATAATATCATTAACATGAGGTCTTATGAGAATGAGAATAACATTTTATGATTATACTGTGACGATCGAATTTCAAAAACCTTATTCATGCCATGAATATTGAATGATCAAAATACTTGAATCATATTTGAATCAATAAAATAATCTATGAGAATATAAAATTAGAATAAGAGTTGGAATTGTGGAATAAACATAGTAATATAAAATCATGTTTCTTGGATACCATGTCCTTCATAACATGTATGTATTTGGTTAATCTCCCACATTCCTACTTCGTACTTGGGATGGATTCCCGTGTACCCTCTTATTTGAATCATGGTATGTCCTTCAATATACTACCATGTTGAGGGATAGGGATTCCCACTTGTGTATCCTCATATTCCTGGATTGTAATTTACTCATGTGTACCCCATTGATGTGGGCTTGGGATTCCCACCCTTGTACCCCTTGGTTATGGTCTTTGGATTACCTCCCATTTACCCTCTTGTTAAGGGATTGGAATTCCCTCCCATGTATGAATTTGTTGTGGTCTTGGGATTCCCTTCCATGTACACTCTTTTCATTGGATTGGGATTCTCTCCAATTTAGCATGTTATTATAGGTTCGGAGTGACCTCCCATTTACCCTCTTGTGATAGGTTTGGGATGCCCTCTCATGAACCCTCTTATTTCAAGATTGGGATTCCCTCCCACATAACCTCTAGTTGAAGGCTCGAGATTCCCACCATTGTTCCCTTTGATATCATAGAACAATTTTCATTACCAATTACATTGGACTATGATATATGTCTCACTAGACACATAATGAAAACGAGATCTACAAGTTTCAAATAATCATAAAAATTCATTATACTATAACCCATGAAATGAAAGTCCTATTATAAACATTTCATAACATCATATACTATTGATAATATCATGTTTTCATTATAACTTCATTATAGAATATCCAATAAAATGAAGTGTTTTTAATAATGGTACAATCCATGGAAGTGAAAAATGTTTTATAAATAAAATTTCATCATTAATATAATTAATTCAATAAAATAATAAAAATAATGTAATTTTATATTATTCATATAATATAACATACTGTATAAAATAATGTCATCATAAATTTATGAGGATTTTGAAATATCGCATAGATTATTTCATAATGGAAACAAACATTTTTTGAAAATCAGTTATAAAAACATAAAAAATAAGCATCAATTTCATTGAAAAAAACATTGAAAACATATAAAGTAGACATTAAAAATAATTTAAAACATTTATTGATGAAAATATCAATTCTACATTTAAATTTTATTTTAAATTATACAAAATATTTGAATGAAATTTTATTTGAAAACTACATTAAAATATTATTGAATATTTGGAAAATAATTTCTTTAAAAATAACATATAATTTTTTAATGGGAGCATCAATAAGATTACTATTATGATAGAGGATAAATCTTTACATATTAAATATTTCTTTTCGCATAGTAATATGTTTATAAAATTGAATTTAACAAAAAATGGAATGAATACGATAATTAAAATCCATTTTTAATGTAAAAAATTAGTAAAAATTTCTTAAAAATAAATAGATAATATTAAAAAATTAGAATCATTTTTAGATGATATGGTGTTGAAATAAAACATTTTTTCAAACGAATAAAGGGAAAATGTCATATTTACTAGGATACTGTTTTATTATAGTATTTAGTACTCATCAGTGGATAATTGTTATCATTACATGAATATTTAATGAATATTTAGAGGAAACTAATATTAAAGTTAATTATTGAGTGATGGATCATGTTTTTTTATCAATGTTAATTTAGTGATAAATAATCCTGAAAATGATGAGATTATAACAATAAACATTGTTCACATTTGAATAACTAAATCATTATCCTAATGATAAAATGAAAATATATTAAAAATAATTCTCATGATAATAATCTTATGCATTATATAACATATCAAATAGATATTACATACACCTTGTAAACGAATATATATCTATAACATAACATGTGTCTCAATGAAAGAAAATTGACAAAAAATTCTCCTACTGATTGGTATGTTTTTTAATGTAAACCCCATGAAGATATATCTTATAATGGATATTTAAATGAAAATAAATTTTATTATATCAATAATAAAATGAAAATTTGGTAGCATACACAAAAAATTAATGAAATTAGTGGTGACCAAGCCATGTCTCTCATAGAAAATAAATGTTAAGTGTAAATATTTTTCTACTTGAGTAATATTTTAATCTTTAAATCCATGATATAATAAATTAAATTAAATGGGTGAATGTTATGAAATAAATTAAATTCATGAAACAACATTTCATAGGGAATTGTATACTTCATACAAAAGAAATGTGTGGTGAATATGGCATTAGTCTCATTGAAATAGAAGTGTGACAAAAAATCCCCTTACATTAAGTATTGAATCTCATCGTACTTGTTTGAACCTCATGTATAATAAATATATGTATATTTTAAATAAATAATTTATTGATTTTAATTTATATAATACCCTATTTTATTTAATTATTACATTATATTACAATTTTATTAATAATTCCTTTTTAAAATATGTTCGGCATAATAACTGATATATTTTTTCATACATACTTTAAACTTTTTATTATTTGATTCTCATAAATAGATTATTATTTCTTTATTTATATAATTTCAAACAAGAAATAAATATCATATATATTCAGTATATATGTATTTTTAAAAATTTATAAATTATTGATAATGAAGATGATACATACTGTTTAATGATACGGTTGACCATACAAACACAAGACTGATTTTCCTTGTTACTATAATAATGAATTAAAGTCATGTAATATATATATATATATATTAATTAAATCATAAGAATAAATTAATAAATTATAGATATTTTTTTTAGAACCATTGTTAATTCATTCCATTAATTATTGAACGAATGGCATCGCTTTTAGGAGGTGGTATTGCACATGTCCACAAACGATGTAATCGTATTCCCAAAAAATTTAAAGCATGAAGGTATGATTTATATAATAATTAATCAAACATAAATAATTAATTTAAATACAATATAAAATATAAAAATTTCATGTAAAACATAATCCCAACCTTCAAAGGCGGTAATGGAACATCGAATGACATCAATTCCTGAGGAGATAGTCCATCACACACACAAACAATGATTACATATCCCATTTGAGGTAAATGTGTGTCAGTATATATCATAATGTTAAAACAAAAAATAATATGATATTTAGAAAAATGATTTTATTTTATAATCACAGAATAATAATAATTTAGTAGCGGACAATGAAATATAACATAAGAGTTCGTTGAAAAATGTTACCTCTTTTTCTAGTAACGCCTTTGGGTTTTGACCAAGAACATTCATGGATTTCTCTATGAGAAAATTGATGATATTATGATGATATTTGGGATTATATGAGTTTATTATTATATTCTAAGGTGGATAAAAACTTATTTATAGATGTGATTATGTGTGGTGGGGGTGAGTGACCACTTATATTTATAGGAGGAGTGGCATTCTAGTAAACACTAAAAGATAAACACTATTGCGAGGTATCCCTTATATCATGTAAGTCCGATAATTTACAATTACTTATTCAATAGGGAATATTATCAAAAATATCTCTAGAATAAGGGGGTTTCATAAATTTCATGGTCATTTTCACATGAATATTAATGCTTAACCACTAATTATACTCATTTTCATCTTAATCAATGCAACTAGTTTTAATTACCTTCACTAATATTTCTACTGAAAATACAATTTTTTATTACTAGATATTATAATTAATTATGATTCCAAATATTTGATCCATTTTGAAAAAATGTAAATACATTTATATAATAAATTAATATAATATTAATCTTGCAGTTGTGTCTTGGATGTGGGGTTTTAAAGAGAAAATGTATGAATAACTGAATTTTTTTATATACCATTTCAATGTGATATTAAAAACAATGAACTAAATTTAATTTATATAGGTTTAATTGGACTAATTTTTTTGTAATCAAAATTCAAATATAATTTATATATATTAATAAATTTGATGAAAATTATGTTTTCTATTCAAATTATCAATTTTGTCACTATTCAACAGAAAAAGTATACCTTCTCAGAAGAATATGTATATTTCAGCATATGTTATATCTCAAATTCCACTATCATAAATATTTTTTTTAATTTTTAAATATGTTAGAATATACTTTTAATTTAGGTATGCCATTAAAAATATGTAAAATATTCTTATAAAAAATTACATCTCATTATACAAAAAATGGTATTTATTCATACATATTTTCTTTAAAATACAAAATATTAATTCTAAATCGTTGATTTAATATAATATTTATTATCTATTAAATTCATTCATCAAATGATAGTTTTTAATTTTGATGAGAAAAAACTAGTGTTTATATTGAAAACAAGATTTTAGAAAAGGAATTACTTTATTTCTAAACAATTATAACTTGAATATATTGTTTATTTTTATAGAAATAATACATTATATATATCATATTTCAATAATTTTATTTATCATATTAATTACCTTTCTTATAATGGATAGATTATTACAATAAAAATAATAATAATAATAATATATTGTTTCTTTTTAAAACATAGTCTTTAATGTAACACAAGTTATCAAAGGAATCCAAAAATGCGTGTAACAAAATTTAAACATAATGATACATGAACCAAAAGATAATATACTTTTTTCATTTAACATTTAACAACCTTATATTTGGTGAATAATGTTTTTCAAATTAAATTATATTTCTTATATTTTTAGTTCATGTGACATTAAAAAAATAGTAATATATTAATATATATATATATTTATATATTAAAATACTAATTCAAGTATTTCTTTTACATATAACTGACATTGGTTTCACTACATGTAATACTCGTTTGGAATTTTCAACACAAAATACCTAATTGGATTTCACAACTTCCTACACCAACTTAGCGTACGTTACACAAAACACATATGTTTCTACAAAAAAATATTGTTATAATTATTTAAATGAGATAATTAAAATCCATATATTTTAAATATTGATATGGAGAGTGGTAAATAATTTTCAAATATTATTTTTAAATTTTTTATATAGAAAAAAAATATTGGTAATGAAATATTTGATTTTTGGTAATATCATTTATATTTAAAAATTTTGTTTTGTCTGATGAACTGATTTTAATAATTAAATTAGATTTATACACATATGTATATTTAATTTGATATATAATAATCATTTTTTAATTTATAATTTTGAAGTTAGAATTTGGTGATTTAGTGGTATTTTTCTGAGAAACGTTATTTTCTTGATGAGTAGTAAAAAATACTACATTTTTGTTCATTACTACCTTTTCATTTAAATAATTCTTAATGATTAATTCTATATTAAATTTATTTTTAGGTCACATAAGATATATTAAAAATATATTAATATAATTTATATCTTTATTATAAATTTCGCTTTTAAATAAAATACCAAAACATTATAAACATTTGAACGTCAGTGTACTTTAAAAACACATAATTTCACCCCATTTGCAAGATTGGAATTCATCTTACTTTTTCCATGACTGTGAGTTTAATTTTTAAAAAATGAAATTAAAGGATTTAATTATTATAATATTTTATGTTAAATGAGATCATGTTTATTTTTTAGTAAAAGTTATTAAAATTAATCACGATGATTAAGGTCAACTTAAGATTATATGTGTTCTAATCCATAATATGAGGATCCAAATTGACCATAGAACTTGAAAAAACCAATTGGATGGAAATATTTTGGTGATATACAGTTCGTTATTAATTTAGGATGGTTTTCTATGACTTTTTTTCATATGAATAGTTCTAAACAAAACATGTTTTCAAAAATTCAAAGTGAGTCGTTTTCTTTTCCTATAAAAAGACACCACCTCTTTCTCATCCTCACACATATAATACGTCATAGGTATATCCATTATCAACTCAAAACTCTTCAAAAAAATCCTTCCATAATATAAGAATCATTCCTTTGAGAATAAGAAAGTCCAAGGATTCCTTCTGGCACAAACCTAAATGAGTTACCTAATTAAGAGGTAACATCTTTTCTGGATTCCTTTCTTTTATTTCAACTCAACACCCTTCCATATATTTTTTAAGACTATTGTATAAAAATTACAATATCATCAATATGATAGTATTAATTTATGATAAGGCTTAAACCTAAACATAAACACACCTCCATCTAACAGTTAACGAATGTACTGATTATGGGTACATCGTACTGCTACCTCATTAAACAATGATTATTCAATTTTACATACCACCTCTCTTGGTAGATATTATCATCGACACTATATATATATATATTAAATTATTATTATTATTTATTTAATCATTTATATTCCTTTTATAACAAATGACTTTCTTTTATTCTATTTGGTGTTGATGTGATAATTTCAATTGAGGAAGTGTAGACTACCACCCCTTAAAGAGATATGATTCATTAATACACTACATGGATAGTATAAGGTATTTTTAGTGAATATATAATATACATATTATAAGATAAATATAATGTAATAATTATTTATATTAAAATATATATAGATATATTTCTATTTCTTTATTTCATTAAAAATGAAAATTAAACAGAAATTACACCCATGAGTCTGTACGACCTGCTATATCCCAGAACGGTGTATTCTATATCATAATTAGATATTAAATACATTATAAAAATAGACATATAATGTCTTTAAATGATATTTATATCATATTTGACATTCATTAAATCATTATTTAAAGTGTAAATTCAAATGATATAACAAATTAAGAAACATAGGAATGATAAAGAGAATATTACCTGAATTTAAACCTTGTCATGGGATTATTAACCAAAGGGTAATATAAAGTCAAAATAATCCAATATATGGAATTATAAAAAATAATATTGTTCTATAAAATATTTTCAATTAACTTATAATTATTATACATGTGTTTTGAAAGATTACTGTGCTAGATAAAACACAAGGTAAGGGGATTTCATGTCATCTTATATTTCTATGAGATATATTTTTTGTTAACCCCTCTTTCCATTTGTGTGGTTTATTTAATGCACGCGACGATATTATATGGTTATTCTACATAAATTTATGTGTACTAAAATATCCATTCTATGATCATTCTATCATGGTGTTTCTATTCCAAATATTTCCAAATCGGTAAAATAGTGTGGTCTTAATTTTCTTTCTTTGAGACTCATGTATTGTTAAGCATCTAAATTCTCATTAAGGGTGTATATAATTCCATTTTATGTGTTATATCATGAGTTTCCATCATTCCTATATATTTTATGTTTAATTTATTTTACTATTATTCCATGGAGATTATGATCCCAGGTTACCATGTTATAAAAGTTCATTGAGTCATTATCTTCTTTTTTTAAGATTTTTTTGTTTATAATTCCTTTGATTGAATAATAGGATAAATATCTCTAGAAATTTCATAACCATTATTATTTTCTATTCATGCATTAATTATTTGTATGTTGTTACAATTTATTGTACTCATTGGTATGTAATATAGTAAAGAAAGTATTTCTGAAGAAAGATCGACTTCACCCACTCATTAGTTAGAAATCTATGTTTCATTAAAAAAATTATTTTATAAAAATAATTTCAATGAATGGTATAATTATCTTCTATGATCATTAAAATTAATTTTTTCCCATTTTTCAAATGTTTCCAATGGAATATTCTTTTCGCATTCCAAATGAGTTATTTTTATAATATTTTTACAATTAAAAAGTAATTTTATTTTTACATCACATGAAATTTGATGATTTAATCTCCATATTTCTTTTGATGCTTTATTTTTATTTTTAATTTGCTAATTTTAATAAAATTATTATAAAACTTATTCTCAATGAATTGGTTCTCAAATATTTTTCTGTATTCTTTTTATATTTATTCAATGAAAATTATTTTGAAATTGTTTTCAAGTTTATTTTATCTTGTTTGTAAGGAAAATGGTTTTGAATAAATTTTCATTATATATTTATATTTTTTTATGAAAAAAGGTTTCTTAGTCGTTTTCAAAACATTCTGAAAGATATTTCCTATTTATTTTCATGAGAATAGTTTTCAAATGGTTTTATTTATTAAATATTGTTATCAAATAATAATGGATACATGGCTCAAGATATGATTTCAAAAAATCATTCTATGTTAATTCAATATATGATGATATCTGTTGATGTTAATCATTGTCTTATATTAAATAATTTAAATGATTAATTAATATTATTTCCATAATGGTTTATTTTTGTATGTAAATATTCTTATAACCCTTTTTATATTTCATGAGATATATTATTTTGAAACCTTCTTCTTTTCACAGGTTCTCATTTGAAGAAATGATTATGAAAACTATCTATCTTCTGTAGGTTATGATGTGTGAAATGTTAATGATACACATATCATTTCATGGGTCATGATTAGATTTTTATAGAACCCAGCTATTTTTATGTGTTATAAAATCATGAATGTTTTATTATATTATGGATCCGGTACGAATGGATTTATTATGAGTTGGGTGTGATCAATATCTACCTCACATTCATTAGGTAATGATGGATGACTCATGAGTATAAATACTTTGTGTGGACATAATTACATCTTTTCAATTTTATTCATGGATCTGGTTTCATGTCTATATGTTTATGAATAAACCTGATTACATGTTCATAATGTTATGAGTGGACCTTATTATGTGTACAAAATGTTATGAATGGACCTGGTTATATGTATATATGTTTATGCATGAACCTGGATACATGTTAGGAATTATATGACTGAAATAGATTACATATTCACAATTTTATGCATCGACCTGGATTCATATCCATAATATTATGTGAAGACCTGACTACATGTTAAAAATGTTATTCATGGAACTTGCAGAATTTCCATAAGCTGGTGTGGGGGAATTATTTCAGGTATTTAACATAATGATTGAACCTATTTCTACATATGCATGTTCGAATCATTATAAAAAAAGAAATTCCATAGATTTCATGTCTTATTAATACGTTATTCTTTCATGACTTATGCAATTTATCCACCTATGATCTATGTCATATAAACTACCCAAATTCATCATTATCTCTAATATACAATGTGTGATCTTCAAATGTTTGGATCATGTAACATGCCCTTTGTTTCACCTTATTCATACACATTTTATTTGTTTTCCCTTACTGATAATATAATCTCACACATTTATTATTTTTCCTTTCCCAAGATATCAAGAAAGGTTTTATGTTGAAGTTATAAAGGTTGATATCGTTATGGGAGATGTTAATGATATTTCACTAGGATAGAAAAATTTGTTTCCATGTTTCCAAATACAAAAGACTATTATTGTCTCAAGGAATATATTTTTGTAATGTACTAATAATTCATCTAAAATAATGTAATATTATTGTTCATTAAGCATGAGACTCTATATTTTCAATAAGTGGAAATGTATATTAAACAATTGAAAAATAGGATGAGATAGCATTTAGAAAATAGCTTGGAATTTTGGTAAAGGGAAAAGAGTTTTGTTTCTAAGATATAGATCCTTATTTTGATACTAAGAAATATGTTTATATGAAATATATATACAGAGGGATAATAAATTCTACAAGATATTACAATCCTAACTCGATTTTATCTGGTACATGAAAACTGGCCTAACAACATACCTAGGTTGATACTCATGGGGGATATGTTGTGGGAATTCACAAACTCTTCAAAAACCATAATGAAATATTTTAAAAGAATCTAGATATTAATAAAATACTATAAAACTAGGGTATCATATATTAAGTAACGTGTCATGATTTTGAAATCATATAATTAATTATTTTAATGGATATGGGGTTTTCATCACTGATATATAATGATCAAACTATGTCTTCTCGTTTTAGAAAATTGAGAGAACATAAAGGAACACTGTTTACATTTAATTGTTAAGATTTGGAATGCTTGGGAATTATTAGAATTAATTTAACAATTTGAAATATTATTTATATAATATAAAAGGGGTACATATATTGGTCACACTTCTGAACATTAGGAGGCCTCAAATGACCTGTGAAAGTTATATGATGTTCTTCTAGAATATTTACATTAAACATATAAAGCATGATTATATTGAGGTTTATGAACCCTAAGAATTTATCCTTATTTAATATTCTAGAAAATATATATATATATTAATAAGTTTATGTGGAATAAGTGATGGATTCCGAATAATGTTTGTGGAATGAAGTATTTATTTTTGGAATTCAAGGATTATGTCATAGGAATCAAGAAATATATGATTATTTTCAGTATAAGTTTTCATTAAGGATTGAAAAGGACATGTTGGATGGTGATTAATAAATAGAAAATAATTAAATGGAAAGGTGATATTTTTATTAAGTCATTGTATCCCTTAATTAATGCATGAGGTTGAGAAAATAAATTATTGTTAAATATATTCCAGATATGAATAGGTAAATTCAATGGTAAAGATTACCTTGGAACTTATTATTTAGAATGTACTCCAGTTCATCAAATATGTGGTTTACTACTAATTATAATTATATAATATATCCACTAATCATTTTAATATAGAAGAATTCATGTTTTCTTAAATTATTTCTGGTATCAATGGTTATTACCATGTTTCAAGAGAATATACGATGAGGGCATTCACTTGGATGGAATGTGACAACCAAGAGATACTTTGTGATATATGTGTGATCAATTTTATGATGCTATCATGAATTTATTTATATGGTTTTTGGATTCTCATCATTATAATGTGTTGTAAGGGTTTCGATTCATGAAAATATTATGTTAAGATTTTGAGGAAGTATTTTGGAATTGAAATTGTATTGAAAACCAATATTAAAATGGATTTTAGTGATTAAACATATTTCAAGGATGTCCATAATATTTTGTAAATTATATTAGTATGGTTTTAAAGAAGGACACCTTGTATGTTTTGTGACTACTAATCATGTCCAAAAAATCCACAAGTCATGAACCCATGACCAATGGATGATAAATGTTTCATTCCTACCAATGGCCAACTCATTCTCTTAGTTAATGCATAATTATTTTTGATGAATAATTATATATGATGAAAAAATATTTTTACATTTTATGGTTAGAGATTAATGTACTAACCATATTCACATTTAATAATAGTTACAGATAACTAGTTCTAAATTTCATTCTGTTATAAGTCTTGAGATCTGTTAAAATTATATTTTAGCACATTATGAATAACAGATAATATTTGAACATCAATTACATTATGTAATGGATGAATTAGAGTTTATAAAACCAAAACTAAAGAATTAAATGTTGGTAATAGAAATATATTATGTAACTATATTTCCTCATATTATATGTCATTAAACAAATTACTCAATGTTAGGATAATTATCAAAAGAAAATGGGTTTTATTAATTCTATAATTTTGTTGAACTGATGAATTTTTAACTCATCAATGATTTATGAATATGGGGACATTGACTTTTCAATTATCATTCACTTTTTTGTGATTAATGATCTCAATCAATCCCTATTAATATTTATGCATTTCCTCCATGTCCAATATTCACTCCCACCATATGTTCTCCAATGGGGAAACCCATATATATGTTACATTGGGTAACCATTATGGTCATAATTTACTCATTTAAGGGATGTTTTGGTAGTTAGTTTTAAGATGTGGGTTCATATGAATGAAATCTTAATGTAATCAAACCTTGATAATCCAGAAAAATTTCTAGGTCTATATTCATTTTATGGGGGTAGAATGAAACACCTAATGATTTTTTGAATTATTTTTTTGTTATTTATTTATCTTTTTGATAGTTTTAATTTTTCATAACATTAGAAGTAGGTCATTATAAAAATAGTAAAACACTAATTCAAGAGTTTTGTTCACAAGATACTGACTTTTATGGTGCTATATGAAATACCAACTCGGCTTGCACTACTAGAAATGCTAACTTGGCTTGTGCAACCTACAACACAGACTTGGCATACATTACATGAAACAAATATGATTATATGAAGGATAATTTTATTTTAATAATTATTTATAAGGTATAATGGTAACATATACATTAAATTTATGTATATTAACAGTAATAATAAATTTTTAAACAATTTGTAATTTTTACATAGATAAAACTTATTGAAAATGAAAGATATGGTTTTTGGTGGTATATTTTTTAAATATGGTTTTATAAAATTATCTTCTTTTAAGAAAAAAATTATATTTAGAAAAAAATTCATTTTTTAAATTTTCATTACTGAAATTATCATAGGCTGAATCATTGTTATTTTTTAGAGAAACATCATTTTTTTAGGAATAGTTAAAAATACTACATTTTAGTTGATAACTGCATTTTCATTTAAATAATTGTTATAGATAAATTATATGTTAATTTGATTTCAATCTCTAATTTGGTCAATTACACATATATTTATAAAATTCAAGTCATTATAATATATTTCACATTGAAATTGAATATCAACCCATTATAAACTTTTGAACTTATTTTTACTTTAAAAATTAATAATTTCATCCCATTTGCGAGATTAACATTAATATTATTTTTTCTCTTCTGTGAGTTGAATTTTGAAATGATAAAACACGCCATTTTAATTAGTATAATATTGAGTGTGTAATTCAGTCATCATTATTACTTACCAAAATTATTATTAATAGTGAGTAATATTAATCACAATGATTATGGTAAAATTAATATTATTTGATACTAACCATTAATTATATGAGCCCAAATGACTCATCCAATTTTTCAAGACCCATTTTCTGACCCTATATAAGTCATAAACCTTGCATTATTTATTTATTTTTGTTTTTTATGTGTTTTATAAGGTAATAACATGTGTACCCTAAACTTATTTTCCAAACATCTAAGAGAGTCCTCTTCCTTACCAACAAGAGGCCACCAAATCTCCCACTTCCTCTCACCTGTATAAAATGTTTGGATATGTTGTGATATGACTAATAAATAACATATCAATACAATCTTCCTCCCAGTAGACTTTCCTTGTGAATAAGGCATTCCAAAGAAGCTTTTTGGAAAAAACAAAATGGGGTTACTTTATTAAGAGGCAACATCTTCTCTAAGGTCATTTCATTTATTTTATTTCATCACCCCTCCACTATATTCTTCATTAATTTATAAAAACACCAGTATATAAAATATACTTGTAAACAACCAGAAATTCCATGTAATTTATTTCAATTATATGGGAATTTCACTAGGCCACGAAAATTGATGAGGCGTGATTCTAAGGCCCGGTGTGCCGGGAAAGAATTCTAAAATTTTTTAGGTGCATTTAGTAAACGTACGAGCGGATTTTTATAACTTATAAATCGGCGCTCAGAATTGAATTCTGAGGTCACTGTTGAACTTTCAGCGTCGGTATTAACATAAGGTGACCTTCAACTCGACTGCATTAGGTTGAGGGTGGAAGTTAGTTTTTGTGCTTTTTCATGGAAATAAAGATAAAATAAAATATTATTTTATTTTTATAATATCCTTTTTTAATTCTCGGTGGTGGGAACCTCCCGAGCAAGAAAAAACCAAAATTTAAATTTTTGGTGTGGGAACCACCCATACCCTTCCTAATGGGGGGAAACCTCTAAACTCTTCATCAATTGATTCCTATTATTAAATTGAGACAAATTAATTGAGCCAATTAATTTTTCCAACTCCCATTGTACCAATAAATAATATTGATAAACATAATATTTTTGTTATCCCCTCACTTTTTTTGGATGGGGGGAAATCATTGGGGAAGGGAAGCACTTTGGATGATCATCTTCTTAAACAAAGAATGCACTATCTTCTCTAATGAAGAACGTGCCACCTCCAACGTGGGACATATTCAGCGATTGCGGACCAATGAACGCCCTTTCCTCCTCATTGATGTCAAAAAATCTCTGAAGTAGGGGTCTGTTTTCGATTGATCATCGTTAATTTTTCATTTCATGTTGGATCACCTCCCGTGATCCTCTTGCTACCGCTCTATCACGGAGGGTACGGAGCAAACAAACATGGTCTGACCCCTCCGTAAATCATGTGGTTCTTGTTGTTTTCTTCACGGTGGAGGAGGATGGAAACCGTTACCAGTGGGTCTCGGGAATGACAGTTGGCACCATGGTCAGCCGAGAAGAGAGAGGCAGCGCAACTGCGATGCCAGAGAAGGGCCACAGCCTGTCAGCCATGGCAGAGCGAAGGTGGCGGCCAGTGGAGGCTGACCGCCTGACATGGTGGCAGCGTGCGTCCGCACCGCCCAGGGATCAAGGGCCGCAGCTTGTTCCACAGTGTTGAAGTGAGGTCTGTCAGAGTTCAGCCGACTGTGGATGGGTGGCACATGACACGCCTCCAGGAGGATAAGGGACTGACTGGAACGACTGATCGAGCTGGACCGAGCGGGACCCATCTGCTGTCTGGCGACCGAACGACTTCGGTCGTTCGATGATTGAGGTGGGGGAGGGGGGAGGTGCATGTGACTCCCTGACGCGTGTGGGCTATTTAGGCATCCCACTATCGGCTGGGTCGACCCATACCGGGTCAGGTCGACCCTGGCCGGGTCGGGTCGGTACGACCGGGTCGGACCAGACTCGGACCAACTTCGACCCATTTTTCGCCCTTTTGGCAATTAATTTTTCACCAGGCGTCCATTTTGAGAACCATATGTGGTTCCGGATTCCATAGCGCAAGACGTTCCTTTTTTTATACCCATATGAGATATGGATAAAGATGGGGTATAGTCATGTTTGATCGAGCACGAATCTAACCAGGCCCTTGAGACTAAAAGGCTAATAACATACAGACCGGGCATCTATTTGATGCAGCATTTGTTGTGTTAAGACCCCTATGATTTGGTGGAACTTTGGGATACATAATTGTGTGACCTTAGTGTATTTTGAGTATCAACCAGTGGCTTGAGGGTCACGCCCTCCCAGAGACAAGCGTGCTTAGTGTGGGAACCCTGTAGCGGGATATAACAAGAGAAAGGGATCCTTCAAGGGTATTTATTTTAAGATACCACATGGATCCACAATAGGAATACATGTGGGAGTACTCTTGGATAATGTGTGGGTCTATTATACTAGGATCATGTGTGGTTCTGATGATGTACTAGGATCCTGTGTGGGTCCTCATTACTAGGATCATGTTGGGGTCTAATGATGTACTAGGATCATGTGTGGGTCTGATGTACTAGGATCTTGTGTGGGTTTGAAGATACACTAGGATACTATGTGGGTATGCCTCTTAACAGATTAATATGATTTAGTAGTTACATCTAGTCATCTTTACTACCGTACCTATGTTATACCTGGTATGAGATGAGTCCTTAACTTCGTGATGAAACCATTGTGGTATTCTTCAGTGTGGCATACATGTGTGGTACTTATTTCTTGGTGATACCGTTGTGGTATTTTTCTATATGGCATACCTTTTTGGTAATTACGTTTATGTCGTTCCTTCTTTTGTGGAATAGTTGAGCTTTGGGATTTTGTGTTGGACCCTGTGTTTCGTCATGATTGAGATGGGTATATTTGATAACATAGGTATATGTATGGGACAACACCTAAGTAGGTTTTTCAAAAGATTTTATGCCTTTTGTTTTATCCTGTGTGGAATTGAGAGACCTTGAGGTTATTGGGGTGCCTAATGAGTATCATTATACGCACCCATGCACGGGCTATGCCTGCACCTTGTTGTGTTTGGTGCAGACGACAGACAACACTGACCTAGGATGAGAGTATCAGGAGTGGAGCTAGCTTGGAGGTGGAATTAGACAAGGTGTACCATAGAGATTATCATTTGTGAGATGTACCTACCCTTCATGTTGGATCATTGGTGGGTGTTCGCAGGAGCTATTTAGTTTACTTGTACTTTCCAATTTTCTTGTACTTTACAGTTTAGTTTCTATTCTGGCCCCTTTTTCTTTTGTACACTTAATTATTAATATACAATTTACTTTTGTTATTCTCTTTTTCTGTGCTTGGTTTTGAGTGTTTAAATGATATAACGATAATTCTTTCTTGATATTATGTAATACGCCTTTTGGTGCTAGTCTCCAGCCCCTGACCTATGGAAGGCACGCTTGGGGTAGTCAGGGCACAGGCCTGGGGGGACAGGTCGTGACAATTTGGTATCAAAGCAGTTAGTTCTTCCGAAGAAAATTTGAATCGGATCTTTAAATAGAAATAGTATTAAGTGTAGTGAGTGTAGTTATCAGTTTAGGGAATCCAGTGTTGGTGTGGCGGCAAATGTATCCTTGCACTAGGACCCTGACTTCCGATTTCAGACTCAGTGCACGAAAACACTGATTAGGTGTTTGTGTTTTATAATGTTTTCTTTGTGATCTGTTTGAGTGAGCTAACCAGGTATAACTTATAGACCATGATCACCTGTTTCTTTTTAGGATGACACTATAGAGATATCCAGCTAGGGTTCCAGGTCTAGTACACACTAATAGCCCACTAAGCGATGAGGCCTTGGTGCAAGGCCCACTTCCAGTAGAGGCACCAGTGAAGGCACCTGCAATACCATTACCTTTTGGGCCACCAATGCCACCGAACCCCGCATTAGAGGGTTCACGCCACTTGAGTGCATTTCACAAGTTCTAGTGCCAGATCCCACCCAGGTTCAGGGGAGAGATGAACCCATAGGCAGTTGAGGATTGGATGGAGGTCGTGGTGAGAGTCCTTCGACTGGTAGGGATATTGGATGATCTCATGGTGATCCTTGCTGCCATTACTCTATAGGCAGTAGCATGAAGATATTGGGGCTAGATGCTCCATGTTCCTGATGAGGTGACACTTATCTAGGAAGACTTTGAGTGCCTGTTTCTTGCAGAGTTTTTCCTAGTTACTCTTCGCACAGTGCGCATTCACGATCTTCATCATCTGAAACAGGGCCGCCTGACTGTGGTTCAGTACTTAGTGAGGTTCACTGAACTCTCATTCTACTCCACTGATATGGTTTTGGACCCCTTATTCCGGGCTCGGAACTTCAAGAAGGGACTCAGGTGGGAGATCAGTTCTTTGATGATTTCTCTTAGCATCCCAAAGCAGGCGGGGGTGTTAGAGAGAGCACTCTTAGTGGAGAGTTTTATTACTGAGAAGTCACCACCAGCGAGACCCACCACCAGATGTCATGAAGTGGAGTCTTCTACAGCTGGTAGCAAACAGATTTCACAGAGTTCCAAGAGGACTAGACCTACAGGTGGAAGACTGCAGGATTCAGGGTTGGTTGTGCGGGGTACCAAAGACAGATCCAGTCATGCGGGGAACAAGAAGTGTTACACATGCGGAGGGCAGGGTCAATGTCTCATAACTACCCGACCCGCCATACGTATGATCACCAGATGGTCGAGGGACTACCCAAGAAGAGACAGATGTTCAACGGAGGAGGTCTACATGGAGTAGGCGGACGTGGCAGAGGAGTTAATTGTGGAGCAGGCGGCGAGAGACAATTCGTGATGTTACCGCCACCACCACCAGGTGGTCCACCCTGAAAATAGGGAGCATGTGGATAGGGGCAAGCTCAGCTTCAGAAATATGAGGCCTACTAACACGGTGCTCTAGAGATAATACATGGTATGATCTATATCTACTCCACCTTTTCTATAGTACTTATAGACATAGGTGCCAGACATTATTTTATTTCAACTACCCTCCTTCGAATCTTTGAGATTCTGACTGATCCGTTGACTCGATATTTATGGCTAGAGACTCTAACGGGAGAGGATTCGATGATTACACATGGGTTCCGACCACTTGAGCTTACACTATGAGGTGAGATATTTGGCTAGGATCTCCTAGTAACAGCGTTGAGGCCTTATGCCATCATCGTGGGTATAGACTTGTTATCTACAGTGCATGTTCTAATTGATTGTATTAGGCATAATGTGTGGTTTGTTTTCACGGATGGGACCAGGATTACCTACACTGGCGAGAATGGAACCTCTGCATCACAGGATAGACATACCCAGAAAAGGGTGCAGCCGATTACACATCAGCTGGATAGCTTTACCCTCAGAGCTGTTGACAAGGAGAGTCTGAGATATCCTATAGTGGAGGACCAGTATGCCGATGTCTTCCCTGATGATGTTCTGGGTCTACCTCCTCATAGATAGGTGGAATTTTATATTGAATTGTACCCTGGGATGACACAGATATCTACACTAGTGTATTATATGGCTCCTGTAGAGTTTCCTGAGCTACGGGTACAGCTATAGGACTTACAGGGGAAAGGATTCATTCGGTTTTTTGTTTCTCCTTAGGAAGCCCAAATATTATTCTCCAAGAAGTCGGATGGGAGATTGAGGCTTGGTGTTGACTATCAACGCCTGAACTAGGTTACCTTGATGAACAAGTACCCACTCGTGAGGATTGATGGCCACTTTGATCAGTAGAAGGGGGCACGGTGGTTCTCAAAGTTAGAACTCAATTCAGGCTATCACCTGCTCATAGTACGAGATTATGATGTAGAGGAGACGGAATTAAGATGTCGGTATGGCCATTAAAATTTCATGGATATTCCATTCGGCATAACCAATGCTTCAGAAGTGTTCGTGGGACTCATGAACAGGATCTTGAAGCCATACCTTGATCGATTTGTAGTAGTCTTCATCGACAACCTTCTAATATACCCAGCTATGGAGGAGAAGCATTTTTTCATTCTTACATAATTCTGGACACACTCCAAGAGAACCGAAATTATGGTAAACTGTCTAAGTGCTAGTTCTAGATCTGGGAGGTTCACTTTCTGGACATGTCATCTCAGAGGCTAGAGTTTCTATCGATTCTGCGAATATTGAGGTGGTACCTTCAGGGGAGCCACCTTGGAGTGTGATAGAGGTAAAAAGTTTCTTCATTTTGTCTAGATACTATAGCAGATTTGTTCCAAATATCACCAGAGTTTTCAGTACCTTTATCAACATTGACGATGAAGGTCCAACCCTTCGTTTGGTCATAGAGGTGCCTGCAACATTTTCAGTAGCTAAGGTAGAGGATGACTAGTTCCTACATCTTGAGGATACCAGAGGAGGGTGTAGGGTACATAGTCTACTATGACGCATCGGGGATCGATCTTGTATGTTTCATGATGCAGGAGTGAGCAGTGATCACATATGGTTCTCGACAGATGAGACAGAATGAGAAGAACAATAATACCCTTGACCTGGAGTTAGCAGCGGTGGTCTTTGGCATGAAGATGTGGTGACATTACATGATGGGTGAGCATTTTATAGTATAATCAGATCAGAAGAGTTTCAGGTATAGCTTCTCTCACAATGACCAGATCTTGAGATAATAACATTGGCTTGAGTTCTTCTAGGATTATGATTTTGAGATATTCTATACTCCAGGGAAGGGGGACATAGAAGCATATGCACTCAATAGAAGATCTGGTATACAGCTACTAGGTGAGGCAACAGAGCAGCTAGCCGTTTTGCAGATATCTTTTGTGGATCAAGATGGAGTAGCTTTCTTCAGTCTCTTATAGTCAATCCCCCACTTCTTCAGTGAGTCATGGAAGCACAACATGGGGACACTGACTGTGAGGCTCAACATGCTCAGATATCCATAAGACATGCACGTAATGCATTTTTAGAATGTGGGGTGAACGTCATCCTCTTCAAAGGACGTGCCATGCTACCAGTTTCACTTCAAGAGGATGTGTTGAGGGAGTTCTACACATCCCCTTTAGCAGTACACCCATGAGGGATGAAGATATATCAGGACCTCCAACAATTGCACTGGTGTCTTGGAATGAAGAAAGAAATAGCAAAATTTGACTCTTGGTTCCTCACTTGTCAGCTAGTGAAGGTATAGCATCAGGTACCAGTAGGCTTAGTTCAGCCTTTAGAGGTCCTAGAGAGGAAGTGATATGGGATATACATGGACTTCGTGACAGAAATTCCATGTTCATCTATGGGTCATGATTCTATCTGGGTGATTGTCAACCGACTAACCAAGCCGACACACTTCTTACTGATCAGAGAGAAGGGTTCTGTAGAGAGCTTGTGACACCTCTATGTATAAGAGATTGTGCTGTTACATGGAGTGACCTTGACAAATATCTACGATTGTGATACACGATTCACTTCCTAATTATGTAAGTGGTTTCTGGAGGATTTTGGCACACTGCTTCATTTGGGCACCACCTTCCACCCTTAGAAAGATGGACAGACTGAGAGCATTGTACAAACCCTAAAGGACATGATGCATGCTTGCATCCTCAACTTCGGTCATAGCTGGGAGGATCACTTTCATTTGATACAGTTTGCATCAAAAACTGTTATCACTCCTCTATTGGAATGACCCATATCGAGCCTTTTTATAGATGACCTTGCAGATCACCATTATGCTGGACTGACTTAGGGGAGTCAGCACTCATGGGACATGATATTGTACGGGCTACCATAGATAAGGATCATATCATCTAGGAGCAGATGAAGACTAAATAGAGCAGGAAAATTTATTATGCTGATAGGAGATAGAGACCTCTGGTGTTCGTAGGGGTGACCACCTCTATCTACGGGTCTCATACCGATATGGTTTGTAGAGATTTGGTTGGGGAAGAAAGTTAGCTATGAGATTCATCTGACCTTTCCAGGAACTCACCAGAGTTGGTGAGGTGATTTACTGCTTAGCTCTTCCACCTCAGTAGCACTAGATGCACAATGTCTTCCACGAATCTTAGTTGAGCAGATACGTGCATGAACCTTACCACATCATTGACCACGAGGAGCTGGACATCGATGATGGGGTGACGTCTATGGTGGTTCCAGTATAGATTGAGGATCAACAGGAGTGGGTCCTTCATGGGTGGTCAAGATATCTGGTTGAAATTCGTCAGTAGCATGGGAACATCTAGGGGAGCACATGGGAGAGGGAGACATAGATTCATGCTCAATACCCCCAATTGTTATCTTAGTTTTTCTGATGTGAATTTTGGTAATGCAAAGCCCTGAGGAGGGGAGAATGTAAAGACCCATAAATTCTATGTAATTTTTTTTCAATTATCTGTGAATTTTACGAGTACGTGAAAAATGATGGCATGTGATTCTGAGGTACGATGTTCCTGGAAAGAATTTATCATATTTTTTATGTACATTCAGTAAATGTACAAGTTGGTTTTTTAACTTTTCAACTGATGCTCCGAATTGAAATTCAATGGCACTGTTGAAATCGCAGTGTTGATATTCGCTTAAGGAGACCATCACCTCAACCGCATTAGGTCGAGGTTGAAAGTTATGTTTTGTTCATTTTTGTGGAAATAAAAAAAAATTATTTTATTTTTATAATCTACTTTTTGAATGCTCAGTGGTGGGAACCACCTGAGATAGAAAAACCCCCAATTTAAATTTATGGTGGTGGGGACCACCTGAACCCCTATTAATAGGGGAAACCTATCAAATCCTCATTAATTGATTCCTCTCATTTAATTGAGAAAAATTAATTGAGCCAATTAATTGTCCCAACTATATTTTTCTAAAAAATTAAATTCATAAACATAATATTTGTGTTAGCTCCTAACTTTTTTTTGGTTGGGGGGAAATTGTTCGTGAATGGGACGACTTTGGAAGATAATCTTCTCCAATGAAGAATGCTCCATCTTCTCTAAGGAAGAACGTGCCCCCTCCAACGTGGGACATCTTCAATGATGATGAACCTATTTTCGCATTTTCTATCTAATCGACATCAAGAAATATCCAAGTTAGCAATGGGTTTTTTATTTATTGTCATTATTGTTTCCCCATCATGTTGAATCACCTCCCTTGAGCCGCTTGCTACCACTATAACGTGGATGGTACAGTCCAAACAAACATGGACCAACCCCTCCAAAAATATTGTTGTTCTTTTTGTGTTCTTCATAATGGAGGAGGACACCAACCATAACCAGTGGGGCTCAAGAATAGAGGTCAGCACCATGGCCAGCTATGAAGATTGTGGCAGTGCAATCGAGCCACCGGAGAAGGGTCGCGGCTCTTCAGCCACGGCGGAGTAAGGATGATAGCTATCAGAGACCGGCCGTATTACGTGGCGGCGGTGTGCGTCCCTATCACCCTGAAAGAAAGGCACACGGCTTGTGCTGCAGCATCAAAGGGATGGTGGCCGGTGTTTGGCCGGCCACAGAGGAGCGGCACAGAATGCGCCACTAAGAGGAAAAGGGAAAGGCCAAAAATCTGGCCGAACTGGACTGAGCGGGACACATGGCAGGTCCCACGTGTTGCCCGGCCCGGATCGGGTTGGTCGGACCCAGACTAAAATCCACCCATTTTATTGATCTTTTGGCCATTACATTGGCACCAGAAGTCCCTTTTGACTAACTTTGTATAGCGTAGGAAACATTGGAGTGAGATGGTCCTTTTGGTATACCTCGCTTGAGATTTGGATAATGTTTGTGTATGGTCAGGTTGGATCGAGCATGAATCCAACCCGGACCATGGGACTGAAAGACTGATAAATCACAGAACGGGCATATGTTTGACCCAACGTCTATTGCATTAACACCCCTATGACATGGAGGTCCACTAGGATACTTCTTTATGGGACTTCCTGGTAGATGGAGTATAAACTGGTGGCATGAAAAGTGGGACCTCCAAAAGACAAGAGAACATAGTGTGGGAACCCTATAGGAGCCCGTAACTTGAGAAAGGAATCCTTTGTGGGTTTGTAATTTATGATCCCACATGGATCCGCTCTAGGAATCCTTGGGACTATTCTTGGTTCAGGTGTGGGTCTACAATACTAGGATCATGTGTGGGTCTGATGATGTACTAGGATCCTGTATGGGTCTACTGTACAAGGATCTTGTGTGGGTATGAAGATATACTTGGATCCAACGTGGTTCTCCCTCTTAACAGAGTAAGATAATTCAGTAGTTTCATCTAGTCATCCTTACTACCGTAGCTACGTTATACTTGGTATGAGCTATGTCCTTACGTTTATGGTGATACCATCAGGGTATTCTTCTGTGTGGTGTACATGTGTGGTACTTTCCTTCGTGGTGATACCTTGGTGTTATTCTTCTGTGTGGTGTTACTATGTGGTACATGCCTTCGTGGTATTCCTTCCATTGTGGAATAGTTGATCTTTTGGACATTGAGTTGGACCCTGTGAATCCTCATTATTGAGATGGTAATATTTCATAACTTAGGTATATGTTTGGTCATATACCTAAGTAGGGATTTCAGAAGATTTCAGGATTTTTTGATTATCCTTTGTGAAATTGTGAGACATTGATGGTATCAGGGTCCCTACTAAGTATCGTTATACTAACCCCTGCACGGGCTTTGCCCATAGCTTGTTCTATTTAGTGCATACGACAGACAATGCTGACTGAGGACCTGAGTACCTAGACATGAGGTATCTCAGTGGTGGACATAGATGAGGCGTACAACAGAGACGATCGTTCAAGGTCTGTACATACCCTTTAGGAAGGATCCTTGGTGGGTGTTCAAAGAAGTTGTTCCATTTACTTGTACATTCCAGTTTTCTTGTACATTAATGTTGGGCTTATATTTTAGAAGATTTTTCTTCAGTAAACATCCTATTTACTATATAGTTTATTCATGTTCATATATTGTGGTGTTCTTGGTTGTGTGTGTTTACAAGATATAAAGGTAAGGGCTTCCCAGTTTTAAGAAATACGCCTTTCGGTGCTAGTCACCGGCCCCTGGCCTATGGAAGGCATGCTTGTGGTAGTAACGGCATGGGCCCTAGGCGATGGTTCATGAAAATACTAGTATTAATTTATAATGAGGTTTTAATTTACAATTACCCACACCTCCATCTAATAGATAATTAACATATTGTTTATTGGTACAATGAACTACTGCCTCACAAAACGATGATTGTTCAATTTTCATTACGACATCTAATGGTGGAAATTATTATAGACACTATGTTTATTTATATATATAAATATTATATATATATATATATTATGTCTTTAATCATCGGTATTCTTTAAAAAAAATTCTTTTTTAGATTCTATTTTTTTTACTAGGATAATTTCATTTTAGGAACTATAAACTACCACTCCCTCATTGTGATACGATTCATTCATACCCTACATGGATGGTATTAAATATAGTTTTAATTAATATATAAAATATATGTGATATCATAAATATACTATAATAATTATATATATGTATATACATACATACATACATACATATATTTCTTTTACATTATTTCTTTCGACCGAATAATTTAACAGAAGTAGCATTCATGCGTACCTATGGGGTACCATCTCCAGGAACGTAATATTTTGTTCCATAATTATATATTATATAGATTATTATAATACACATATAATTTAAATAAATGATATATATATCACTATGTGAATTCTTCAAATCATGATATAGTTTATAAATACCAATGATATAAAAAATTATGACACATGCGAATAATAAATCGAATATTACCTGAATTGAATCCCTGACCTATAAATTTTAACAGGTTGGTAATACAAGGTTGTAATCAAAACATATGTGGTGTTAGATATACATATATAGAAATTTATAAATTTTATAAAAAAAATTTATTTATTATACCACTATTCTTAACAAGTAATATATGAGTTAAGAAATGATGTTAGGGGCTTTCATCTAACTTTTAATTTCTGTGAGATACATGCTATGTTCTCCACTCAGTCATTTTGTGTGGTGTATGTATTACCCTTGATTTTAGTATATTTATATTATAAATGAATTCATAGTATTAACATATCAACTCTATGGTCCCTCTTTCATGGGGTTATGTTTCAAAAGATACAATATCAGTAAAATAGTTTGTCTTTATTTTCCTTCTTTGAGACTCATGTTATGTGATGCACCTAAATTATATTTTATCGTGTATATGCATAAATTTGACATGTTACAACCTGAATATAATTTATGAAATGATATTTGATTTTTCATTTTATTTCATTTTCTTACATGGATATAATGATCTACTGTAACCAGGTAATAAGAGTTTTTTGAGAAAACCTCATCCTTTTCCAAGAATATTTATTTTTATGCTTCCTTTTATTAAATATTCAGATCCATCAGTAAAAAAATTTCACGACTTATATTATCCTATTTTTATTCATGGTATATTAATATATTATTAAAATTAATTAACCATTTTGGTGCATAAAATATTTAAAAATTCTTTTTCAAGAATGCTTGACTTTACCCTGTATTTAGTAAAACAATGTGCGGTCAATTAAAATAATTTTTTATATAAATTATCTCCATCATTATTTTACAAATATACTTTGATTATTTAAATTAGTTTTTATCTATTTTTTTATTTAACTAATTTTTGAAATTAATAATCATGTTTCTTTTTGAATGAGGAATTTCTAAAAAATTTACCGTGAAAAATTAATGTTTTTTATATCATATGACATGTATGGATTTATCCGCCATCAATAATTTGAAAATTTATTTTCATTTTAATGGTTCAATTTTAATAAAAATGTTGTCTAATGTCATTTTCAATTAAAATTTTCAAACAATGTTTTAATGTTCCTTTTATAGTTTTATAAGAAGAATGAGTTTCAAAATATATTCATGCATTTTCATAATTTTATAAGGAAAATGGTTTTCAAAATCTATTCATGATCTCTTTTTATTTTTGAAGAAAAACGATTCCATATCTTTTCAATATTTTTTTTTAATATTTCATATTTATTTTCAATAATGTTTTTTTAAAAATAATATATGTCTTAAAAATCCTATCAAATTAATAAATAATACTTTCCTTAAGAAAAGAATCTAAAATATCATTCGAAGTTAGTTTATATATAAGACGACATAATTTTATGTTTCTCGTTTTCTTCTTGGAAATAATTGAATATTTTTAATCATTTTAATTCTTTAATGGCTTATGTTTTGATAGAATGATTATTTTGACACCCATTTTCATTTCACGAGTTATATACTTTTGATACCCTATTCTATTCTTGGGTGAAGCTTTGTTAAAATTATTATGAAACCTATCTCTCTTCGATAGCTTATGATGTGATGAAATTTTAATGATACCCATTTAATTTCAAGGGTTGTGATTTAATGTTTATAGATCCCAAATATTTTTATGGTCCATGATATGATGAATGTTTAATTATCTTTTAGCACATGTATTAATGGGTTTGTTATGAGATCGGGGATTCCTTAATCTCCATAGAATGCATTGGGTAATATTGGACGACTCGTGATTATAAATGCAATGCCTGAACCTGATTACATGTTACTAATGTTATTAATGGACATGGATTTATGTCACTATGTTTATTACCGAACCTGATTACATTTTTACAATGCTATGAGTGAACCTTATTATGAGTTCAAATTGATGCCCATGGACCTAACTTTGTGTCCATATTTTTATATAAGAACATGATAACATATTCAAAATGTTATGCATGAACCCGATTAAATGTTTACAGAGTTCTGTATGGACTTGGTTTCATGTCTATAAGGTTATAGGTAAACCTATTTATATATTCACAACATTAATCATGGACTTTGTGTCATGTCAATAGGTTGATGCAGGGTCCTGATTTTATGTCGTTAAGTTAATGACTGAACTTGTTTCAACTTATACATGTTAAAAACATTATACAATATTTTCCATGCAAAAAATTCCATATATTGTTATATGTTATGATTTCCGGACATATTCTCTTAATAATATTATGATCTATGTAATATTAACCTCCAATATTTATTATGACTACTAATATGTTGGGTATGATCTTTAAATGTAATGCTCATGTTCCATACACTTAGTTTCATGTTTTTCTTATTCATTTCTTTCATTTAACCTTAATGAACTTATGATCTAACCCATTCTTAGGTTTCCTTTTCTAGGTAACGAATACATGTTTTAGGTATAACTACTAAAGGCTTAAATCATTATGAGTGGTGTTGAAGAACTTTCACAAGGACAGAATATCTAATTTCCAGGATTCCAAGGACACCAAACTATTATAGTCATCATATATGTATTTTTAACATTTACTACGTATTAATCTAAATAGATATAATATCAATTTATGTTATCCCTAGGTCACTATACAACTTATGATCAAAATTATTTTTCTTAAAAATAACGCATATAATAGCTTATTTTGGATTGAAATCTTTTAATAAAATTAATTTTATTATAAAAAATTAATTATTAGACCCTCATAATATAACATAAATTTAAAAAAAATGATCTCTAGATCCCCTAACCATCCCAATATCTCCTCATCAAAAGAGAATCCATCATACAACCCAAAATAATGAAACTATAAATTTCACATATCCATCTACAGTTATCATCATTTTTAGCTGAATCATGCCATTGGGGATTCAGTGGGTCATCTTATTGAACATCTATTGATGGATCTATACATGAACGATGACCTAGAAACATTTCTGATTGATGAAATTGGATTACATAATTATTTTTGTATGTGGTGTTATTTTGATCTATTTTAATTCACATTATTCATTATAACCCAATGAAAACATCAAAATTCAAACAATATTACAATTCATCTTGATTAATATTCCTTTCATTGGTCTATACCGTACAAATATATACTTTTCACTTTATCATTCAATAAGCTCGGAGTCTACGAACTACATCATGAGGGTCCGAAAAATCCTTTTTCCTAGCCAGTATTTTTGACATATATCACACACAAGAAACAATTTCCCCATTTCCATTTCAGCCAATGAGATCCTCACATTTCTAACTATGAACATCATTTTATCTCATAACCATCATCCATGAATAAAACACTTCGATGAACCAATCACGCCCACTTCCCAATAATGCGGGGAGAGAGATAAATACTCGTTCTTCCTTCTTAAAGTAGAACTTGTGATTGTGACTAGAACCAAGGGTTAAAAAATATCAGGATTGGGATGCAATTCCCTATATAAAAATGTGGTATTAATATATATGATGAATCAACCATAATAAAAATCATGGAAATAAATTAATATAAAAACAAACTACAATCTCAAGAATGAATCAATAAAACTAATACATACTAATGTTTCCAATGAAAATACATAGAGAAACAATGCTATATTGGAGACTCAAAAACTCTTTAATGGTTAATGATAGTAATTTCTTTCATGACTCAATATTCACTCAAAAAAATCTAAAAAATGTTATATATACATTGGGTGACCATACAGGTATAATCCATTGAAAATACATAGTCTCAAATGAAAATTTGAAAATAGTAAACAAATTTACCCCTGAAAAAAATAATATCATTATAGGTATACCGACCAAAAGACAATTTTCACCCATGTTTTATCACCAATAAATGAATCCCTGTATTAACCTCCAATAAAAAATAATATACTAAAAATATGAAAAAATACCCAAATTACCAACATCCATAATGAAATATCACAATAAAATGACCTACCATTAGAATTTTCATCCTATATAAATAAACAACCCCCAAAATGATGAAAATATAAAATGAATACCTAAAAAATGATGTTCCAACTATAGTTTCATTCGTTCTCAAAAAATCCTCTTCTTCCACCAAAAAACCTAAAAACTCAACCCTTTATTCTTCAAACTCATTTGGTCTTTCCACATACATCTCAACCACTAGATTTCATTCAATGTATTAATCTACAAGGTTTATGAACTTATACTATTCTCCCTAAATGAATATTGATTTTGGTCTTTCTCTATATTTTGTACCATCTAGTTTACAGAGAGGTTTTCATAACATCTAGTAGACCTGGAACTAGAGATCTGACATATTAATATGGTTGGGCCTTTAAATTTTTAATTCATTAAATTTTTTTATATAGAATAGTCTAAGAAATATTTTTATTCAGGATATCTAGAAATTGGAAATTTATTGAGAGAATTCCTATCCATCATATATATGATTGAAACCAATGATGCTAAGGGATTTTAAATGTTAAGAGTAGTAGCACTTAGTATTATTGGTTTTTTATAGTTGAGATACCACCAAAATATAAGTAATAAATGCAATGAGGTAGAGGTGTTAATAAGAAGCTAACAAATCATCAGTATGTCACATTTGTTTCATTTTAATTGTATGATACATCACTCACCAAATGTGTTTTCTGTTGTACATTAGTAATATATTCCATTGACAATTGAATATAATTTATATTATTTTTTAATATATATTGAAAATAGATACTATATCAATATGGTTAATTGGGGTCATATAAATGATATTATAGGTTTATTGTCTTTTTTTATCTATGCAATGTTTTTTCTGTGTTATTAACATTTGAGAAAAAAATTTCTTTTTAAATGAATTAGCATTTAGGGGAATGAGATATTCAGAAATAAATTTAACAACCTGGTTACACTAGTTTTTTCTAATGAAATAATTGTTTTTTAAATAAAAACATTATTTTAGTGAAGAAACATTTATTTAGGAGATTTTGGGAAATTTGATGGTTTTAAGAATTGATTTTTATGAAATGGTAAAAAATTCTAATGATATCATGATTTTTAGTTTGTATAAACAGACACTTTGTACTAATGGGATTTTAGAAAAAAATTATTTTCAGGTTGAATAAAATTCTTTGGGTTTTTTTAAAATAAAAAAAATAATTTTCAAAAACAAATTGGTTTATTTGGTTGGTTCAACCATGAGCTTCCAATATTCATTGATTTTTAAACTTTTAGTTGGGTACATTTAATGATTAGAGAAATTTTATAGATTTATGTTTATATGGGGGATTTTCAATATAATTTTACTGTTTTTAAATATAGGTATCTATTTTTTGGTGAATTAAACATCATGGTAAATTTTTTCTTTTGTTTATTCCTATTATTTTGGGAACTATTTGGAAGGATCCGGTTTTAGAAGTTTTTTTATATAATGGATGGAATGATAAAGATGGATATTGATTGATTATTTTATTTATTTTATTGTTATGTGAATTTATTATTTTAGTAAGAATTATGATGGTGGCATTGAGTGTGGAGCTTGATTTACTATGATTGTTCCATGAGATAATATAATGGATGATCTAAGTGAAAAAATAAAAATTAAAAGAAATTGATTATAGAGGGTTCAATTGTGATCTATATTAATGGATGATGTTTATTTCTATAAATTGTGTTATTGGGGGTTGGGAGTCAGGTGGTGGGATCATGGATATCATTTTTGGAATGAACATAATGGTGTATTAATGAATTTATGACAATGATTATTCATGATTTATGGAATCGTAATGTTAAATTCCTTTCATGAATTATAGACATTATGTTATGTTGTTTTTAAATAAAATCATCATAATGTGTTAAAATACGGAAACAATATTAATTTCATATTGATATTTTACTAGTGGTAATTTTATAATTTTAATTTTTAGCTATGATGGGTTTTTTTTTTGAAATGTATTAACTATTTAATTGGATGCTTCATATGATTAAAAACTGATATAGTAGCCTCCATGTACTGATTATGGTACCTCTATGTTTATGATATAGTTATGTGAAGTAAATTGTGTAGAAACTAGTATCATTGTCCTAATTGTTTGTTCAATGAGTGGTTTCTCTTCATACACTATCTATATAGTAATACAGTAAGTGAATAATGATAATCAATTGAGTACTAGGTATATACTAAATATATAATTCTTATGATTGTTGATTTTTTATTTAAAGGAAGGGGTTAAATTTAACATCCCAAGATTCAATTTATTTTATATACATGGGTTTCATTTATATATATCCCCCATCCCCCACACCATAACCACATTGGTACTAGGAATCATTTTGTTTATATTTCATTGAATCAATGTCATAGTGGAATCACATAAACACAATGGGGAATTAAAATGTAGTGTGTAAGGCTTACTCAAAAAGGTTAACTTAACACTATTTCATAATATTTTTTTATATTTTATCCCTCAATGATTTATTCCTTCAAATTTAGGAAAAATTAATTGAAAAAAATAATTATTTCTGTTTTTAAAATTTTCAATTTTTTAATATTCCCAATCATACATTGTGAGTGGGATACGCCATGTTTCTCATTTTTTACACCATGTTTTCAGTCATTGTGTTTTTTTAATACCAATAAGGTTTTTTCGTATTTAAAATAAATATTTTAATAAATTATGAGGGGACATGAAAACATAGGTTATAATTTTTGTTGAAAGTGTATATTATGTGTTTAAATTTTTTAATGTATGCATCAATTAGATATGTGGAACTAAATCATTATGAATTGTGATTTTGGAATCTATGGAAATTAATGTTGGCTGTGTATGTTAGTGTGATATATTTATTTTGATATCTAGGATTGTATGAAATGGTATGTTTTTTAATGAATAATATTTTTTCCAAGTGGAGCACAAAATAGTGTTTAAGTAGTTAATATTTTGTAAAACCTCAGTCTAAAAAGTGTTATTGGAATATTTTATTGATTATTGATTATTGATTTTATGTTTAAAAACTAATTTTGATAACCCATTTGAATCATAAATAAATAATTAATCATTTTATATTTGTATCTATTAAATATAAAAGTAAATCTTACCCCAAAAACATATATGTTTAGTTTATTTAGATAATCTCTACCGATAGTTTTCACAACCATGCTTTTGGTTTTTTCCATTATTCGAGTTCAAGTTGTTTATTTCCTCAACAAATGAAAGTGAAGGGTTTGAATTTTTAGGATATTATTACGTTTCATTTTTTTTCTAGCTTCCCCCCTTAGTTTTTTTAGGTTTTTTGAAATAAAAATGGATTTTTTTGGGTTGATAGTTTGTGGTGCATTGTTGGGAAGCTGTTAGTAGAAACAGTGTGCCCTAACTAGGCAATCATATTGTAGGATGGAATCTCAACTATAAGCTACTTCATGTATTCCTCAAGGTAAATAAGAAAATTAAGATTAATCGTGCAGTATGCACCACTTCATTAGTGATGAGAGTGTGGTCACCACACGGTTTGAAAATCGTTTGGACTAACTGTGAATCCTATTTAGGCTATTAAAATTATTTTCCCCATTTTTCTCTCTCTCAAATTTAAACCCCATTTCCCCCTTTTCTCAATCCATTCGACCTCCTCCACCATAAATACCTCCTCCATCTACCATGGCTCCCTTCTAGCACCAATTTCTATGGTGGATTTTTCTTGGAAACACCATGGAAACTGCAATGTAATTGGATTCTCATTTGATTCCCCTAATTTTTGGGGTTTATAATTTTATTTAATTGGGATAAAATTCTCCAACAAGTATGGGGGTTTATTTAGGGTTTTTCTGTGCTAAATAGGTATTCATAATGATGTTATCTGTTAGATATTGACTTTCTATGGTATTGTGGTGGTTTAGATGGGTTTTCAAATAATTTTCTGGATTTTTATTCTCCTGATTTAAGAGTTCCACTACTTTATAATTTTTTTATGATTTTAATATGTTGGTATTTGTATTTTATGATTTTTTGTGAACATTGAAATATGATATAAAAATTGAGTGAATTATTTGAATCATGTTGTGAATAAAATTTGGTTTATTTGTAAAATGGGAATGAGCTCGGGTATTGAAAGTAAGTAGATTTAAATTTTTTGTTTTCTTGTGATATTGATAAACAAGATTCTTTATATCATGTGAATGTTTTATTAGATCTATTTTTTATGAGGTTTTGGTGTCTATAAAATGATTGATTCTTTAGATAAGGAAAAGCGGTGGTTCCCTTTTTATAATTCATGAATATGGTAATGATTGTGATCTATTAATTATGATTGATCACATGGGAATCCTGAGTAACTCGGGGAGATGACAAGTTCTAGTACACTATATGATTTCATAGTTGTATTCCCCAATTCCATCTAGTTGGATATATGCTTAAAACACTTATTAAACGGTGAGGACGATGGGATACCACTATGACTTTTAGTTTTCTCCTCCTAGTTGATTGTGCATTAGAATTCATTGACTGTGGTTTTTATACCACCCTACACTGAGGTACGAGCATATAGTGTCCCACTTGTGCTAGATTATCCTTATAGATTAACACATTGTTCTCACTCATGATTTTATGGTTATATTTTCTGGTTCCATCTGTCGGCATATAGTGGACCTCTTGTGTATCATTATAGAATCATTTTTAAGCATGTTATTGTGTAATTGGTTTCCATTAATGTGCTCCCTTTTGAGAATGTTTTCCAATAAAATCATTTTTTATAGGTGTTTCAATATTCTTTACATAAGTGTTCATTTTATGTTATATATAAATGTTATATCATGGAATCTCTTTATATGGGTGGAATACTATTTGGATTTGGATCACACTTAACATATACCTTTGTGGGTATATAGTCCTTGTTCTATGTTTGTATGAGGTAAATGAAATTAATTTTATAGATATGTTACTGGTTTTGGTTTCCAACCATCCTTAATGCTGTTGTTGGTGGTGGTGGATTTTGGGTGATTCCCCTATTTTCATACAGAGGTTGTTGGCTTTCTTCATTTCCCTTTTTTGTAGTTATATTTGGGATTTTGGTTAATATTTTAGATGTTAAATCTATAAAATCAGTTATACCATGTTTGCCTGTATATTTTTCATTTATTGATTACTTATTTTGTTTTCTAGTAATGCTTATAAAGTTGGGTTTAATCATTCAATGAAAATATTATTGATACTCATGCACTTGTTGTCAGCCCGTTGGGATTGCGAATTCCCTTCAGGCCATGCCACAGACCCATTTGGGTTCCGGTTTAGATGGTGACCTATCTTTGTTCATGAAAAATTGGTATCAGAGTAGTTAACTTCCTTTTGGGTCATGTTCCACGGGGATGAGTCTATGTAGAATGTGGATTGGAATGTAATGGCAAGATGTTCTAGTTAAGAGTATGGTGCTCAGCCATCACACCTCATAATAGGACTCATGTTTCCATGGGATATCAGATTTTATTTGGGGTTATATGGTTCTTGTTGTTAATTAATGTTTGGTAAATGATAAGATAGTTGGTACAGTAGCTTCAGTCATCTCACGTGTCTTGGAAAACATTGTGGATCTAGGGACATCTTCCTATAATATTCCCCATGATGGTGGTGATATTGGAGTCTATCCACCAACCATATTCCAAGTCACCCATCGACACTAGTTTCTTCTTCAAATTTTTTCTCTCACCTTTGGTTATTAATATTATTTTTAAATCTTGTGATTTGGAATTGTGAAAACTCGACTTCAAAATGGAAATTGGTTGTTTTTCAAAACATTGAAAATTGGTTTTTCATAATGGTTTTGAATAAATAAATAAAAATATGGATTATAAGAAAATTATTTTGAGTATATTTGGATTATAATATTGATGGTCAATATTTTTAATCAAAATCACTACTTTCTTAAAAAATTCATCATTTGGGAAGCATGTACTATTAAATAGCACTTTTTCAATATGTTTTAAATAGGATTTTTGAGGCTGTAGAAAGTTGTTGTGAATTGAGTAAATTGGTTTTGAATATTATTTTAATGGCACGAGACCTCATGTAATTATAGTGTGGATTTGGGAAAGGGTTTTTGATCTTGTGGTTATCAAATCATTGAAAGGATTTCTGAATTTTTGAAATGGATGAAAATTGAGAAAATAGGCGTATTGGTTAGATGTGTATTTTGGAAAGTGGAGAATTTTGTTCAAATATTTATTATTCTCATGGATGACCACATGAATAGTATATGTGCGGGAAGTGGATGAGTTCCTAGTATAGCATGATAATATAAATTTTTGAGACTCCATTAGATACCTTTGGCAAATGTGGACCCACCAATCACATTTTGTTTTGAAAGAATGTTTTTTTGGAGGAAATTAGATTATTTTTTGATGACTGGTGATTTTGTTGTGAGTCATCTTGTATTTTGGTAATGTTTTTTGGTGTTTTTTTGAGTTTGATAGTCATTCGTTTCTAAATGGTATTTTTCGGTTTGTGTTCTAACTGTTGAATCCTATTTGATATATTGGTTAGTGGATTATTATGAAAATTGTATCCAGAAGTGTAATATGTGGTTCGATTTTTTGGGTTCGGAGTTTTTTTATATGTCTCTAGATGTGGGATATTATTTCTTATCCCAATTTTATTATTATAGCTAGTTTACATACCCATAAATAATTAATACATGTTTTTTGTGAGACCACATGTGATTCATTGTTGGCAGACCCTTATGTTGACAAAGAAAATACATTATTATTGGGTTTTATAATTGAATCCCCTATCCTTTTTCAGTTTAGAGGATCCAATCTACATGGGAGGGCATATATGATAGGATTTGAAATAATATTTAATTTACATGAGTTGTTTTCTTGTCATCAAAGGTGATGTTTGAATCATTTTACCCTAATGGTCAGGTATTAAAGTCGTGAAGGGAATTCCATTGATGGTGGTGAAAAGAGGGATTGGGTTGTTGGTTTCGGTTGTTATCATAAAATTTATATTGATCTTTTATTGGTTTATTGTATTTAATAGATCATTATAGTCCAAATGTGTGGCGAATTTGGTTAAAAGAAGATATTATGGCCACTTATATAAATCATTTGCAGATCAAGACTATGTTTCATGTCCCTTTTCTTTTGAGTACACTTAGGTTCTAATGGTAATGTTTGGGGGTGTCTTGATGTATCATGTTCTCCATTAAAAACATATTAGAGTGTTTTGGAACTTTGGAGAGCCACTATTTTAAAATAAGCGTGTCTTCCTTTCATGTATTCTATATTTCACTATTTGAGATGGATGTTATTTTCATGTTTAATTGCTTCTAATGTTCTCGTTTGAAGTGGACATGGATGATGTGACTTCGTATTCAATTTCCTGACCACGTTAATGTTCTTTGATGGGGAAATGTGGGACTTAATAGGTGTTTTGTTCAATAGGTACCATCTGGATCAGGATGTTGCTGTATGTGGCACCAGAATGAGGAGTACCATTCAAGGGTTTTCAATACATGACTCTGAGGAAAATAGATTTTTCAATCATCAGATCTCTATCCATCGGTCTCAAATTAATGTTGGATACTAGAAAGGAACCCTATATGTGTAAATGAACATTTTCTACTTTATTCCTTCTATATAAGAGATGGAGAATGTTTTAGGGTCTTGTGTAGCTATTTTGTTTCAAATGGTCCCCTTTGGTGGAAAGAGATATGGGGACCTCTTTTCCATGTGGTGAACCACATGGAAGGAATACATACTCATTTGTTAGAGTTTTTGTTTCAAAATTAGTGTGAGTCTACAATTGATGTCACCTGTATGGATGACCTTATGAATTGATCATAGTTTTTTTGGTCTCATCTATTGAAGATGATGCCAGTGGGTGTAATGAACAATTTAGTGTTTCCCATTTGGTTAAGAATAATTTTGGTTGGACTCTTTATCGTGGGGGTTTAGTCTAGGATGGGTTTCCCATGTCATCATATTATGGTTGGTTCAGATGGTGGGGATACACATTATGAGTCTCATTTAAATTCCACTTGAGTAAATCAATGTTATAATATTTCTTAATGTGGGTATTCAATTAGTTGCAACTTTTGTTGAGAATCTAGTTGAGTTTCTAATATTGGACTAATAGTATATAGTCTAGTTCAGAGATATCAAATCCAAAGATTATTTCTTGAGAAAATGTTGGGATTGGAGTTTACCCAAAAGTTTTGTTGATGTAATGTTGTGGAAGAGTTCTTGGAAGTGTGGTTTGGGTGTGTTTATCATCCCATGTAAGTAGTCAGAACATTATCAAGTAATTCCTAATGTGATCTCAGAAGGAGATGCTAGATTCGTCATTCTGAGAGATCATTTTATTTTATCTATTAAATTTGAGTGTTTCTACTTTTTAGGGGCATGTGTATTATAATGGGGAGTCCATACTGGTCTCTTAGGTACATATTGTGAACCACTTTTCTTATCTTCAGGGTTTTACATCCTCCTCCATTTATGTTGTTGGGAATATCCTTGAGTATTAACCAAGATTCAATTTATTTTTTATTGCCATAAATTAGAATAGATTTCTAGGGATGGAAATAATTATGATGGGGAGAATTGTAAATCCAGGTTTTTTGGTTTCACCCTTTGGTACATTTTGTGTTTGGTTCTCAGTTATTGATTTTGGAATTAGGTGCGATGTGTTTGATATTTGGTGGTTTTCATTCCATATACCTTTTGTATAGATTTCCGCCTTTTATTCCATTGATTTTATGGAGAAACAATGTATGCTTTTGAGTGGATAGTGTGTGATTTATAGCTAGATCATTGTTAGTAGAAACCATGAGCCCTTCCTAGGTAACCATGTGTTAGGGTGGGGTCTCTTCTAGAAGATGCCTCATGACTTCCACATGGTATGTAAGACCATGAGAATTAACCGTGCAGTAGGTACCTCTTCAGAATTGAATAGTGAATTGTCACTACCTGGTTTGACAACCCAATTGGATTGACTATGGGGCATGTCCATGTCAATAAAAATGGTTTCCCATTTTTGTCTCTCCTTGATTTAAACTCAATTTCGACCATTTTATTGACCAATTTTTCCTCCATCGACCTAGGTGCCTCTTCCCCCTCACATTTCTCCCTCATATATCCCCTTTTTTAGTGGATTTGGATTGTAAAATTTATTAACATCTAATATAAGTGGTTTCTACTTTGTTTTCACCATCTTTATAGGGTTTATACTTTTCCTTCTTTGGGTGTTGGTTTTCTAGTGGTTACGGTGATCGATTTAGTGATTTTTCTTGTTAAACAGGGTTTGACCATGATTTTTTTGTCGAATCATTACTTTTCATGGACTTATAGTTGTGTGGATGGTATTTCACATCATTTTATAGAATTTACTTCTCAAAAATGTAGTGGTCCAATGATTTATAATTTTTACATGTTTTTAATATTCTTGTTTGTTTATTATTATTGTTCAAGGATTTATATTGCGGTGTGATATTTTTTTTGAATGTAATTTGGCATGCTTGAGTAGTTAAAATGGGTTTCATATAAGACAATTTTGATGTTTTGGGTCTTCGTTATTATATTTATTCTACAAGGGGTTTTTTTAATTGTTTAGGGAATGAAAAATGTTTTCTAAATAGTATTTGAGGTGTGAATGTGTCAAAATGGGGGTTTAAAATGAAATGAGTTGTTTTATCATGTTGTCCTTTTATTGATATTTGAAATTTTATTTGAAAATTAATTGAATTATGTGATTAATTTTTTGAAATTAATTTAGTTTTTGTGTGTATTAGGAACCATCTCTGACTATGCATATAAGTGGATTTAATTAAGTGATTTCCTATGATATTATTAAATGTTTTTTTATAAAATGGGAAAGTTGTTTTTGATTGGGTTTTTCAAATTATTTTGGTGGGTTTAAAATAGAGGGTTATTTACTTTTGTACAAGGGGTCATTCTTTTTTAATTATTCACGAATGTGGTTATTTATGTGACCTATTAATGGGGATTAATTATAATAGAATCCCACGTATCATTGTAAAATCACTATTTCAAGTACGATAGATGATTTGAATGTTTTTCATCACAATTTCTTATAGATGGATTGAATGTTACTACACTAAAAAAATTAGGATGATAATAAGAGACTACATGAACATTGTGGTGTCCCCTCATAGTGTCTCGTGCTTGAGATAACTGTGATTGTGGTTTCAATACCACTTTACACCAAGGAATGAGGTTCTAGGGTCCCACCCTTTTGAGAATATGCCTATACATTTACCCATGATGATCACTCAGGACTTGATTCATATATGGTGAGGTTACATCCATTAGAATATGGTGAAACTAGTTTTTATCATTATAAATTCTCTTTTAAAGAATTTTTTTTAAAATTTTTTTCATAAAAAGCTATCCCATTTGAGAATTTTTTCTGATAATATTGTTTCTAAGAAATGTTTTAAAATATTTTATATAATTGTTCATATTATTATTTCATTATGTGTTACATCATGGAATCTCTCAATTTGGGTGGCATCCAACTGGTATTTAGATTACAACCTATATACACCTTTTAGTGTTTGTAGACCTTATTTTTTGTTTGGCCCAGGTAAAGGAAAAATGTGTCATTGAATTGTTATTGGTTTTGGTTTCTATCCATCCTTGTTATTGGTGTTGGTGGTTGTGGAATTAGGGTGATTACCCTCTCTTCATATTGATATTTTTTGTTTTCTTATTATTTACATTTTTCTATAGTGATATATTTTATTTTTGTTAAATATTTACATGTCAAATATGGAAAATTGGTTATGACATGATTTTTTTTATATTTTTTAGTTTTGGATTATTTATTTTGTCAATTTTTATGGTTATAATGTTGGGTGAAATCATTCCCTGAAATTACTGTTTATACCTGAACAAACATTACAAGATCATGTGGATTAGGACCACCATTCGTTCCATTCCATGGACTAGGTCAGGAATCAGTTAAGATGATGACCCAAAAATCTTTGTAACTGAAAACCTTTTTTATACTATGTATGTGACATATCCTAAAAAATTCAAAATACATTTTATCCATTTGGAGTGTGTTTTATATAAGACTCGATTTAATAACCCTAGAATTATAATCATATGAAAGGGTGATATATAATTCTCATTAAAGGGTGAACTATAAGAGATATTTATCAAATATCATATGTTAAAATGAGATAAACATGTGGATATAAGAACTTATTCTAGGTAAATGCATATAATATAAGTAAATCATAATCCACATGATTTTGATAAAAAATAATAAACTGTGATACAAAGATTTTTATATTACATAACAAATTCGTACAAGGAATTTGAAAGGATGAATCAATAATCTTGAGAAACAAAAAAAACTTGTGAATTTTTTATAACATAGAAATTTGTCATAGGATTAGGGAAACGTGAATCCAAAATCATGAGGCATGATAACTTCACATTTTGTTAATGACCTAAACATATCTGAAATATTTTTACCCTATGAATATATATATATATATGTATATATAACATTTATGTTTGGTAATATAGTATGATATTAAGCAGATGAATCATATTGTGAAAATAAAAAACACTTTATTTTTTAAATTTTAACATTATATTTTTAGAATAAATTTGTGTGCTAAAGTATGAGTATATTTTTTTAGATGTAGGGAATGTATCTAAAATGAGAATATTCAAATCATCTTAGTCTTCTAGAATAATCAGACTAAAAAAACAAAAAAAGGTACTCAAATTTTGTAGTCTTAGTGATATTTTTAAAAATAGATAATATTGGACAATAATAAGTATTGGAGTAAGTGATGGAGGATTTAAATTAGAGTTATTTAGTTGATGTACATTCCAATATGACTATTTGAATAGTGACCTTACCATTAAGAATACTAATCGAGTTGTCAGTAATAAAAACATGACTATTAGGAATTTAATATGGATAATTAAATAGTAAAAATATTATGATAATATTATAAAATTAAAATACATGAAATATATTTCCGAAGACAATTAAAAAATGGTGTTAAATTTAATAAAATATATTTTTTATAAAAATAATTCTTAATTTTAATATTGGTTAGTCATTTTTTCTTTATTATTATTAGAATAAATATTTATGATAAGTTTATTATGTAATAGAAATTTATTTTATGATAGTGCCCTCATGAAATAGTTTTTATTTGAAAATAAATTATAGTATAATTTTTTGATTTCCTATATAAATTTTTCTAATGTTTATAAAGTCTATTATGTTATATAAACATTAATATTTTCAATAAAATAAATATTTTATAAAATTTCATAAATTTCTAATTTTATTTATGACAAAATTTATTATAATTTTTATATAATAAAATTGTAATCTTCTTATAGTGTTTTTTAATAAATTTTAAGTTGGTGTTAAATTTTTCCTAAATCGTTATATACAAAAAATAAGATAAATTATATTAATAGGATAATGAAATATTTATTATATAATGGATGTCATATGAAAACAATAAATCACTATAAAATTCAATTTTTAGTATTTATATCCATAATAATCATCAATATTGTTATTATTGAGAAAAAGTAATTTCTTATTTAGTATTTTGTTAAAAATACTTTTATCATCATCTTATAAATACAACCCTTCACCAACCCACATCTCCTCACCTCATATGATTCTAAGCATCATCAAATAATACCAGAATACCTCTATAAACCTCTTACCACTAATTAGTCGTTCTATTTTTTCCAGAAATACTTTTATTTATAAAAGAAAATTGTTTTTTTATGAATTATATTTTTTTCAATAAATTAAAATTCGTTATTGGATTACATTTCCCATTATAGAAACTTAAATATTTATTATACACATCACCACATTAATATTGAGATACAAAAAACACTTATTTTATATTTTAGTACCTGAAACACAATGTTAGTATTATGTTAAACATAATATAAAGATTATATATATCTTAGATTACAGACAAGACAAAGTGTTTACGAACTCCAATATATTAATGTTGTTACTATTAAAATATTATTATAGTTATCACCTAATTTCATTAATGGAAGCTGTTACTATGATTAAAAAATTATTAAAATATTGTTTTAACGTATATATTAAAAGAATAATTAGGTCACAAATTTATTATAAATGAGAGTAAGAATAGTTTGAAATAAAGATATTCTTTTTTTTTGAAAACAATTTTTCAATACAACAACATGCTTTATCTCAACCAATAAAATAGAACACAATTTATGAATGATTTTAATTGAATATATATATATATATAAATATTATATTAAAAATGAAATTTAAAATTTGTCTTATTTGTTTTCAATCCAATAAGTAAGAATATCTGTACTTTTAGGCATAAAACAAAGTATTTTTCTAAATGGAGATTTTATCACCTTTTAATGGTGCACATATTTTACAGCTAAATTTCAATAATATAATATATTATATTTGAAAAAATTATCTTAGATTTGAAATATATAAAACAAAATTACCTTCAGGTTATTTTTTATAATTATTATGGGAATAATCATTTTTATGAATTGTAAAATACATAATTTTAATTAAAAATGAATTTTTATATAGAGTGTTAATAATGTTAAATTATTTTTTTGACTTGGAATTAAAGAATAATTAGATAAATTATAAATAAATAAATTATATTTATTACCTTATAATAGTTTTCACTCTAATGTACGCTGTAAAAACATTTTAGTCTTTTGAAGATTTTCACTTTAAAACTCGAAGTTCTATCCCATCTGTGTGCTTATTTATTAAAAATATTTTCCCCAATTATGATTTTTGAATTTAGATAAAAATTAAATATTTTTAATAATAATAATTTATAATTTGTAGAAATATCAACATAGATTTGACCAAACACATCATGGAATGAAATAAAAATAAATTATATCAATATAGGTAATAACTGGTTTACTTATGGGTAAACATTAATCATAAAAGAAATAATGAATTAGAAACATATATAAAACAAATTATATGGGGTTTAATCAACCATATACTATATTTACATATAAAAGAATCATTATTTGAGGTAAATTGTGTATAGGATACCACCCAATAGTGTTTTTCATTGGGTATTTACAATAATTTATGTCATCCCATACTATAAAAAAAGGAACCCACTACCCTATCTTCTTTAAACCTATAAAGCATTGTTTCTCATCTAATAACATAAAAAATAATCTCCAAAAATTCATCATATCTTCCATGATGTCTCAATTTTTACATAAACAAATACATGTAACTCCTTTTATGATGACCAAAATGAGTTATCTGAAAACGATGTTTCATTCTTAAACTAGAAATTTTGTTTTATTTATTTCATGAACACTACATTTTTATTATATTTATATTATATAATAAAATAAGACTATAAAATATAATTATATGTTTTTATTTCAATTTTATGAACTAAAAAAATTCACACTTTATTCAAATATAAAACACAATCATTGTTCATGTGTATGGGGGACAACCACATCCTGAAAGAGTCCTTTTCATTCTTCAATTACTACCTCTCGGGGTTGGAAAAAATCATTGAAATAATATATTTTATATTTATGATATTTATGATTTATTTATAATGATTTAAATATTATATAATTAATACCTTCATTATTACTATTTTATGGGATGATGATAAAATCGTTTGTAGATGTGTGGACTACCAATTGCTCAACATGTTGTGATTCATTCATGCTTTATATAGAATGTAATTATCATAGGTTTAATAAAAATTTGTGTTATATATGAATTAATAATAATACTATAATTAATATATATATATATATATAATTCATTGTTTATTCATTCAATATGAAATGATACTAGAAACAATGTTCATGTGTATGTTTAACCTGTCATTTCCCTCAACAATATATATCATTTTTTATTTATATATTTTATGTGTGATTTTAAATTAATATATAATTAAACTATAGGATATTTATATGATGATTTTTTTCTTTAAATAAGAAAATAATTATATTTTTAAGAAGAACGTGAACAAAAATCCAAAAATTATTCGATAAACAATGCAGTTATCACCAAAAAACACAACAAGAACATTGATTTTTTAAAATGATTAAAAAAATCATCAACAAAAACAAAATTGTATTATATATATGAATATTGTTCTACTTTTGTTTTATATTAATATTATAATTATTTTTTCGTATTTCTAAACATGTGAGATGGAAGTCAAGCCTTATGTTAACGGTATTTCTAGTATAACTTTTACTTCTACGAGACATATTCCATATACAACTCTCATTTCATTTTTTGGTGTAACTACTTCCCTATGAAATTTTATAACAATATATTAATTAATTTCATGATAATAAATTTTTCAATTGAATTTATAATTTTCATGGGATCATTTTTAAATGTTACTCATGTGGTAAGGGTTTTCGGTCTCACATTTTTTTTCTATGTGACAGAAACCACATTCACCACCTATTGATTTTATAATTTGTGTATAATTACCATAGATGTATATTATTATTATTATACTAAGAATAATTTTATTCACATATCCATTATATGATATCTCTTTTATGTGGTTTATAGTTCTAATGTTACCAATTTACAAAAGTATTATTTTCCCAATTTTCCTTCAACAAGTCGTAAGTTATGATATGCTCATATATTATTTCATAGGTTGTATATCAACCCACTTGACATTTAATATAATTATTTTTTTCAACCCCATTATATGTTATGTTTAATTTTATGTAAACATTTAATGTGTTTTATGTTCCAAGGTTACCCAAGTTGCATGATTTTATGGTTACAATATAGTTTTTTATCAAGATTATTTATAATTATGCTTTTATTGATGACAATATAGAATAAAAATATCAATAAATCTCATAAATTTTATTATCCAATTTTAATTAATGATTTATTCATGTAATGGTTCCACTTATCCAATATATTGTATATAAAAGTTTAAGAAATTATTTTTAATAAATTATATCTTATTTTCTCCTTTGGGTTAAGAAAACTGTTTTATTCAAAAATAATTAATGTTTAAAAAAAATTATAATTTAATTCTTATGGTAATTCTACTAAAAAAGATTTGAAAATCATTTCTTTTGGTCATAATTTATAAATGAGGTTTCAAAACCACACTTATTAGTATTCATTTTTATGTTCAAAGAAAAGGGTTTTAAAAATGTTTTATGATTTAACAAGAGTTTTTCAAATTCCAATGGATATTTGCTTGGAGAAATGTTTTAAATTAGTTTTTATAATACATCATATGTTTTAAAATAGGACATCAATGAACAATATTTTGAGAATGATTTCTACCTAAAATAATTACGTTCAAAAACGTTATTTTCCTCAGGAAATTCTCTAATATATTGTACAAATTCACATGTCATACAAGATGAAATAATTTGATATAGAATATGATTTAATGCAGATATGATACAATGAAACAATTATTACTCTTCCATTTAATGATTTATGATAAATATGGCATGTTTTTATGAAACCCTTTTATCATCAATAGGGTATACTAGGATTAAATTCTTATAAAACGTGCATCCCATCCTAAGATATTCTACGATAAAATACTTAAGAGTCATTTATTGTTTCAATATGTTATGATATGATGAAATTTGTTGTATACCCATTTCATTCCATGGGTTATGATATTATGTTTCTAAAATATATATATTTTTAGAGGTATTTATATGATGAATCTTTTACTATCTTTTGGAACAGATGTGTATGATTTCATTATGTGAATGGTTGTACCTATATATCCCTCTAATGTATTGGTTAAGGATAAATGAAATATAGGATCATAGGGTATATGACTGGACAACATAAGAATTTAAAAGAGTGTATAATTGCGGAAATCTTGTAACACCCCCAAATGAATAAGGGTTAAATGAATAAATCAAATGATTCATGTCAAAAAGGTGAACCTTTTTTATTTTGAGCCTCCCACATTAGAACTCCATATTTAAGCGTTCATGGCCTAGAGTAAGGATCGGGATGGGGGAGGTTTTGGAATGTTTCCCAGAGTGTGTGTAAGTGAGGACAAAACACACTGGGAAGGATAAGTGTTAACTTGTGGGGACTAACATAAGTCACATGAACCATTTCGGAACATGGGTGGGCCTCAAGGTGGGGACCATGTGCCTATGGGGAAATTGTTGGTTTCTGGAAGGCCGGGACCTGATAGCCATATTAAGGTGGGGTGTCCGTACTTTCATAGGGACCTCATTGTTACATTTGGTATCAGAGGATGAAATCCATCCTTATGTGTGGTGCACTACCTAGGTTGAGTTTTAGGGCCTAAAACAGACACATTGTGCTATAAATGGGGGTGATTGTAACACCCCCATGAGATAAAGGGTTAAATTAATAAATTATATGACTCATGTCCACAATTTGAACCTTTCTTTTTGTGATCCCTTCTGATTAGAGCTCTAGAGTTAAGAATACTTGTGTTAGAGTAATGATCAGGATTGGTGACTTTCTTGGAAGATTCTCAGGGTGTATTTGGGTGAGGACAAATCACACTAGAAGGGACATGTGTTGACCTGTGGGGAAAATCATTAGTCAGAAGACCCTTCAGTAAACATGGGTGGGCCCCAGGGTGAGGACCACGTGTCTATGGGTAAACTGGTGGTACCTAGAGGGTCAGGACCCGATGACCATGTTATGAAGAGTTTTTTGATCTCTCACCGAGACCCGGTTGTTATATTTGGTATCAAAGGAGGAAAACCATCCTTAAGTATGGTTCACTTTTAGGATTGAGTTATAGGGCCCACAACATGGACGTTGTGGTGTAAAGTGGGTGATTGTAACACCACCAAATGATAAAGGGTTAAATTACTAAATGAAAGGACTCATGTGGACAAGGCACACCTTCTTTTTCAGGTGCATTCCTAATTAGAACTCCACTATTAATCATGTTTGTCTTTGATTAATGATCAGGATGGGTGAAATTTTAGAACGATTCACAGCATGTGTGTGAGTGAGGGAAAAATACCCTAGAATGGACATGTGTTAGCCTGTTGGGACTACCATTTTTCAGATGACCTTGTTCGGGTATGTGGGTTGGCCCTGAGGTGGGGACCATGTGCCTATGGGCCAACTGGTGTTACTTGGAGTTCCAAGACCCGACATCCATGTTAAGGAAATGCGTCAGTGTTGTTAGTAGGACCCATTTTTTTTATATCCAATCATTGTAAATTTGGGATCATGGGTGGGAATCCCATTCTTGTAATGGTGGACACATGGGTGGTTGTCAAAAACCTATAAAAGAGGGTATAATAGTGGATTGACCAATCCAGTAAAAGATGATACATTGGTTGTCATCTCAAGCCTATAATAGAGGGTCCATAGGTGGACATCCCATGAAAATAAAGCAAGGTACATTGGTGAACAACCCTAGTATTTAAATGAGTGAACACAGGTAGACTTTCCAATATCATAATTTATAGTATACAGTTGGATCACCCAATGGTATAAAGGATGGAACCATATTTTAAATACCAATCAAAAAATAGATACATGGGTGGTTTACCCAAGAAAAATATGTAATGAGGTAATAGTAGATAGAGTTGAAGTATGATTTTATATTCTTGCGTATATACCAAAAATATATGACTAGATCATATGTTATTCTCTCATGGAACATGTCCTTGGATTACCTTATCAATATTGTCATATGATCTACTAGTATCAATTTCATGAACGATATATATGATCATTGATATGTAGGGTATGATATTAAAATGTTATGTTGATGTTCTCTGTAACACCCCAGGCTTCTATGGTACACTTCTCTTTGAATAATGCAATAGCGTGTGTTGTACGCAATATCGAGTTCTAACACATACCACAACTGATCAAACTAGCCATTATGAATATTAAAACCTACCTTTTGAAATTTTATCTCCCAAAATGGACTTCACTTTTGGATTCGGAGTATCTAATTTAGCCTAAGGTGAAATTTTGGTACTTTTCGGATAACATTAATAATTTTATGAATAGTGAAAATTACTAAATTTTAATTAAAAACAACTTTTTTAATCAAAATAAATAATAGTGATAAATTATGAATTTGAGTGGTTTTAAAGTATATTTAGAATATATTTTTACCATTTAATACAATGTTGGTCATTGTACATAATTTCACAATTGAACCGACCATAAACAAGTATCAATCTTTTGATAGTTATTATATCTTAAAAACACGCTTTTTGTTTTGACAGCAGGAATTAATTTTAAATTAATTTCTGCCACTTCTATGTTTTGAATTTGGAAATATGGATTCCATATTTGGAATTAGGATGTTCAAATTGTGTAAATAGGAAACTTTTATTTTTAGACATTTTGAATAATTACTTCGGTAAATATTTTATTTACCATAGTTAAAGGGTAAATCCGGTAAATAAGGGTTAAAAATAATATTATAATAATAATCAATTACACTAAAACGACTCCAAACCTTATTGGTTGATACATGTCCGACCATGGGCATCTTTGGGGCGATTTTGGGACCCCATGGTGCCACATGTAAGTGATAGGGATACTTTATTTTAATTAAGTTAAAATGAATATAAAAATGACACAAGCATATATCTTTTAGAAAAAAAAATTTTATATATGGTTATATATGTTGGATTTTCGATTGTAAAAATTAATTAGAAAGATAAACCAATTTCCTACATAATTTTATTGTATTTATAATTCTTAGACATTATGTAATTTAATTTATAAATGACACAATGGTGATGCATTAATTACCATAATAGTGAAAAATTAAACTAATTGATATTATAAATACCCAAATAAATATAATTGGAGACTTTTATTGAATTAAAATACTTTTATAGGTTAATATGACATCTTAGTATTGACTTAATTTACTTTTTTTGAAGTAATCATTCTTTTATGAGTTTCACAAAAATCAATTATTGAATAGTGTCAAAATTGACATAAAAGAGTTTTTAAAACAAATATTATATTATTAATTGATATTAAATTACTAAAAATCTAATGATCATCCAAGAAACATATATTATGATAGGTGTGTCATTAATGGACCACTTGGGAGTCTCTTGTACGTATATAGTATGTTTATTAACCTTATAATATAAAAATACAAAGAGACATTGTAAATGTGAAACTAATTGACTAAGAGTTAATACTTAAAGATAAGGTTATTATAAGGACCAAAACCTGTCTAAATTCTATTGGATGACAGTTTTTCAACCTATACCCAACTTAAAATTTAAATAATCCACTTTTGAGCCATTAGAATCCGAATATGAATTTATTATAAAATAATATTTCTAGCATTTCCAAAGGTGCCCCTCACCCCTCTTATAAAAGGGCACTCTCCCTTCTCATTAACTCACCCCTTCAAAGCCTTTTATTTCGGCCAACCTCTGCCCAAATACTCTCTCAACAACCATCACTTCAACCTAAAGGCCTTCCTTTAGTCATAAAGCGAACTTAATGATCCCTTTTGAACAAATCAAAAGGAAGAACCCAATGAAGAGGTAATGATTTCACCACCCTTTTTCAAGTTCCTTTCTTCTTCCACTTCTTATTTCTTTCATATTACCATTATAAAATAATAAATCCAGTATCATATATATACTTTTATGTTATTAGAAATATGGTACAATCATATTCAGTATTATATCCATCATTTGAATAACATGTCACCATACGTGTGTACGTACGGCTTTCCGTCTCCACGCCGTGGTGTAATAGTCATTCAATAAATTATTATTTGGATAGGTATAATAATGATTTGTAATTCATTTAAATAATAAATGTAACATGATAATGATTCTGTATATATGATATACCATCCAATTATATATTATTTTAATATCAAAAGAACGATATTGTTGCTCATGTATACGTACAGACTACCCTCTCCACGAACGCGATGAGATTCATTCTCCATCATATCCATTCAAGTCTAATTCTCATTTGATGATTAATAATAGTATCTAAGGACTTGATATCATTATGGATATTATTAATATACAACCTACCCATGACAAACACAGCTTACGTAACAAAACATATAAAAGAAAATGAGTAAGTCAACACACAAAACAATGATAATACTAAGATATTATTAACAAATCAATGTTAAAAGATCATATATGATATCATATTAATGTATATGATTCTTGTATAATTTAATAACAATTATTTCACAATTATACGGGAGGTTAACCTACCCCCAACCAAGGAAATGTTCAAGGTAAGGGGTTTTCATCTCACTCCTTATTCCTGTGAGATTCATTCCAAATTGCCACTGTTACATTTTGTGTGGTGTATGTACTGCCCATAATTGTATTATTTATGTAATATAGTTTAATTTTTGTGTATTTAAATATTCATTGTATGATAATTCTTTCACGGGGTGTATGTTTCGTATGTTACCAAACTGGAAAGGGTTTATTTCGCAATCTCTTCATTATCCGATGTTATTTATACGTAATAATCTACTGGGACTTCTTTATCATCCACATTCATGTTTCTTAAAAATATATTTCATATTTTTTTTACTATTTACGAGAATATGGGTAAAAGTCATTTATACCCTTGTTTTACTTTTTATAAGAGGGTTATCAAGGAATCTTTCCATTGTTTTCCAAACAAGGTTTTTTTCAACCTTTTCGATAGAATTAAGGTAAGAATGTTTTTTAACTTATATGGTTGGTGTGTCTATTTTCCACCGTTATAAAATCTTTGAAGATTCCCTTATAATATTATAAGAATATTTTCAAAGAAAATGTTTTATTTTATAAATATATGACTCTTAAATGATTTCAAAATAGAAAGAGATATTTCTCTAAAAATAATTTTGATTTCATCTATGTCAACATCCTTTGATGGATTTTACGCTTATTTGAAGTTGATTTATGATGATACAAATCTTCTATATTGTATTGAAGGTTTTGTGCTATGTTTGACTATGGATGTGCTATTTTTATACCAATCATGGTTTATAGTGAAAGTATTGACATTTCTTATGCTAGTTTTAAAACGAATGTTTATGTGATGTTTAATCCTTTTCATATGGGAATGCATTGGACTTAATATGTAACACCCGAGACTTTTATGTTATATAAATCATCAAAGGAATCTTTTTCTACACAACACTTTCTTGGCTTGCTTTACACGCAATCGCGACCTTCCTCGATAGCTTGCGTCGTACGCAATACCGAGTTTCACTAAACAACAATATGCTATTAAAACTAGCCGTTATGAATAGTAATAACCACTTTTTGAAATTTTATAAATTTTATTTTTCAAAATGGACTTCATTTTTGGACTCAGAATATCGAAATTAGCCTAGGGTGAAATTTTGGTTTTTTTCTGAAAACTTTCAATTTTTGATGAATAGTGAAACCACTAAGTGGTAGGTTAAAAACTGAATTTTGCATAAAACTTAATTTTACCGCTTCTGTGAATGGAATTTCGAAAATCCGAGAGACACGGTTAATATCAAGGACTAAAATGTGGTTCAATGAGATGAAAATAATTTTTTGGTGAATAGTAACTTTTTACTTTTTTTACCGCAGTTAATAGTAAATAGGGTAACTAAGGGTAATTATGATATTAATATTACCCTAACACATGTCCTAATTCTATTGGACAAGTGTAATTCGACCAAAAACAAACTTAGGAATAACATATGACCATTTAGGCCCACTTGGATTAGATTAGGACATTTATTATTAATTTATTTAAAGAAGGGTTAAAATAGTTAAAATCAAAGTTTAATAAGTAAATCATTTTTAATATGGGGTTATACATAAGATAAATTCGATTGTAAATATTCATTAGAAAGATAAAAAGATTTCCTACATGATGGTATTTTATTTGTAATTTTTAGACATCAAATAATTTAATTTATTTATGACACAAATATGATGCAGTAATTATCTTATTAATGAAATATTGACAAAATTGATAATATAAATAGCAAAATAAATGTAATTTGAGACTTTTTATGAATTACACTAATTTTCTAGGTTACTATGATATATTAGTATTGATTTAATCAACTTGGTTCGAACATATAATTCTGTTATGACTTTCACAAAAATCATATATCAAATAGTGTCAAAATTGACACAAAATAGTTTTTAAATCAAATATTATATTATTAATTGTTATTTTATTCCTAAAAATCTAAGGTTCGGCCAAATGACTTAGATAAGGATATATATATTAATAATAAACAATTTGGGGTTCGTTTGGCATGTTATAGTAAGTGTATTAACCATATAGTGAAAGAAAACAAAAAGACACGGTAAAAGTTAAATTAATTAACTTAGAGTTAAATCTAATTGATAAGGTTAAAATAATACCCTAAACTTGTCTAAATTCTATTGGTTGATAGGATTTCGACCCATCCCCACTTTGGCTTCGAAATAAGACCCTTTGGAACCATTATAAACCGATTTTGACTTTAATATAAAATAATATTTTGAGATATTCCTAAGGTGCCCCTCTCCTCCCTTATAAAAGGGCACCTCCTCCCCCTCCTCCTCACACCAATTTGAGCCCTCAAGCTCGGCCAACCCCTGCCATTTTCCCTTCTCCACTTCCCTAGAATAATCCTAGAGGTCCTGGTCTTCTCCAAAGACCAATCTTAGTTCATTAAGTGGAGGATTCAAAAAGGCGTTCCAAAGAAGAGGTAATATCCATTACCGATCTTTTCAATTTCTTTCTTCTTCAACTTCTTCTTCTTTAGTTGTTTCATGATAAAGTAATAACATCAGTATTACTTACATACTGATATGTTATTATAAATATGAAACAAACCTAATTCACCTTCTATCCATCCTACGGAAAAATGAAATCACCGCGCGTGCGTACGTACGGAATACCGTCTCCACGCCGTGGTGTAATCTATTTTCCACCATCACCTTACAAGGATGGGTATAATGGTGTAATCAGTAACTATATATGATTATTATTAAGTAATATTGATACTGAAATAATATATATATATACTCCAATACAATTCCACGATCATAGGAACGATATCATCACTCGTGCGTACGTACGGAATACCGTCTCCACGATGTGATGCGACTCGTTCTACATGATCTTCATTTCATAATGATTATATAAATGAATTGAATGAATGAATATGGTATATAATACACTAATACCATTCTGGAAATGAATTATCTATAACCTAAAGATAAGAATAAGAATTTATTCGACAAAACACGCATAAGAACAAAAAGTTATAAAGACCCGAGTAACAAGTAACAATGAAATATTACTAACAAGAAGCTAATAATATGACCATATATGATCTCATATCAATATGTATGATTCTGGAATAAGTCAATAACATTATTTAAACCATTATACAGGAGCTTCGGACACGAACAAAGCAAATCGGACCTAAGGTAAGGGAAATATCACAATCTCATTTTTATCCGAGATTGTTTATTCGTAAGTATTTACTGGGGTGTATTTTATCATCCACATCCATGTTTCATCAATATGTAATATTATTTCCATCCACTTGCAATAGTTTAAATCCAATTTTACCCTTAGGTGAGTTTTTAGTAAAGGATATGAAAGGAATCTTTTGTCGTTTTTCCGTACGAGGTACTTTTTGACTTTTCCGAAAAAAGTACGAAGAATGTTTTTTTTACTTATACGGCATGAATGGATTTTTAAAACATTACTTCAAAGAAGCTTCCTTTACAAGTTTTCAAGTTTATTTTTAATCAACTTCTTTTATTTTAAAGTTGTATGACATGTTATGAAAGGAAAAATATTTCTGAAGAAGAAAGGATATTTTCCTCAAGAATTCAATTCAAGTGTTTTATCAAAATTATTTTCCATCTAAGATAATAAAGGGTTCTGTTTCTATCCATATTTTTACATTGGTTTGACTATGTTGTGATGGAATTATGTTCATGAATTCCTTTATCATATATGAATTGATTTATGATGTCATGATGTTTCAAGAATCCCATTTTTGTTACATGTGTTATGCGATGATGCATGTTTTATGATTATGTGGCACACATAAGAAAGGATTCATTATAAGATGGGTGGGACCTATATCTCCCTCCAATGCATTGGGTAATGATTTTATATCTCATGAGATAGACATGGCTGGAACGGAAGGTTATTTCGGTTCAGTGATACAGGACTGAAACGAGGAGTGAACTCGGTTCAGAAAGGGACTTTGTCCACTAAGATAGTCTTGGCAATGAGTCATGACTAACAAGAAATGATTTTCCATGATTATGTGTGCATGCCACAAAGTTTCAAGTTTTATGTTATGATTTTGGGGATCTCATTTTCACTTCTATGATTTATTCCATGTTAAGATATTATGATCTCTTTTGCAGGTTTTAATTTTCAAAAAGATATGATATGATTTTTATTTCCTTTATTTGCCCTTGCTGAGCATTTGAGCTCACCCTTTTATGTTTTCTTTTCCCCAGGCCAGGAAGATGGATATTAAGTAGGATATGCTAAAAGGGACCCTAGATATGATGAAATAAATGGGAGACACTGTAGAAGATTTATGAACCAGTTGTTTATGTTTCCCAGTTTCTAAAGACACTATACCTATACGGTCCTTTGTGGTTTTGTCATATGTTGTAATAAGTGTGATTCAATTTTGAAGTATTAACAATGTATGTAAAGTGTGGGTCGTTATAGTTGGTATCAGAGGAAAGGTATAGTCAACCTTTGGAAACTAGGATGTGAAAGCCTTAGTAATAACCCTAAGGATAAGTCTAAGCATAGAACACAATTTCAGAAATGGCCTTGAATAACCTAGGATAAGACCTTAAGCATGAAAATTTTATTCTTGAATTATGTGGTTTCCTATTATAATTAGTGTTGCTCACACTATTCTTCTTGGTTTTAGTCAATGGCTGGAACCCGAAGGAACCGTGTTAATGCGGAATGCGATGGGCAATGCAATGATTGTCCCCCTGAGCAACCAAACGATATGGGAGCTGGAATGCAAAATCTTGTAGCCATGCTCACACAACTTTCTCAAGCTATGAATCATGCAGGATTTCCAAACGAACAAAGAAGGGAGCAACATTCTGTTGAATCCTTCATGAGGCAGCGTCCACCATCTTTCAGCGGGTCTACTGATCCATTAGTTGCTGAACAATGGATTAGTACTACTGAAAAGATATTTTCAGTTCTTCAATGTTCTGAGCATGATAAAGTCATCCTAGCAGTGTATCGTTTGGAAGGAGATGCGGATCAATGGTGGAATCTTGTTAAGAATACGAGGCAAAGGGATGAAATTGAGTCTATGGAATGGGACGAGTTCAAGAACTTATTTTTCAATAAGTACTTCCCTCGTATTCTCCGAACAAAGATGGAGAAAGAGTTCCTTGAACTAAAGCAAAGGGATGATGAATCTGTTAGTACCTATGAAGCAAATTTTACAAGACTTGCAAGGTACGCTTCTGGTATTATTATCCAACCTGAGAGTAAGATCGATCGATTCTTTAGTGGCTTAAAACCAAGTCTTCGAAGGGCGTTAGCCATAAGGGACATCAATAGCTACGAAGAAATCGTTCGATGTGCTCTCAAAGTCGAGATGGAGATTGGAGTAACCCATCAGTCACATGGGTTTGATAAGAAGAGGAAGATGGAATTCAAAGAAAAATCTAAAGAGCACACGGAAAAGAAGATGAACTTTCCCTTATGCTCAAAGTGTGGAAAGAAACATGGAGGGAGTTGTCTTAAAGGGACAAGTAAATGTTTTAAATGTGGAAAGGAAGGTCATCGGGCATTTGAATGCCGTGATAATGGGAAGAAGATGTCTAATGATGCAAACAAAGGAAGGGATACACAGAAGGAACCTGCTACACTTCAATGTTTCAAGTGCAAGGAGATGGGGCATTATGCCAATCAATGCCCAAATCCAAGGGTTGATGATGATGGTCGACGTCAACAAACTCTTAAGGCTAAAGACAAAGGAAAGTCACATGCAATTTCTATCAGCGATGTGGAGTACGATAACGATGTGGTGAAAGGTACACTTACCATCCACTCTAAAGTAGCAAATGTTTTATTTGATTCTGGATCCACCCACTCTTTTATTTCTGAAGACTTTTCTAAGGGTATCACCGTACTACCTCAACAATTAGATGTTGAGTTAGCTGTGACAACACCTAATGGCACATCAATCGCATCAAAAGTTTATAATTCTTCTCCGATCGAAGTTTGTGGGAAAGTGCTTCCTGCAAATCTTGTGATCCTTCCTTTAGTGGAATTTGATGTGATTCTTGGCATGGATTGGCTTTCTCTACATGGAGCTCATATCAATTGCCAAAGAAGGGAAGTCACATTTCATATTCCAGATCAACCTACGATCGTCTATCAATGCAAGGATGAACATAACCTTCCAGTGGAAATTTCTTCCATCTTATGGGTATTGATTCCACTAAATGAAGGTTATTTATCTCAAATGGTTGGTGAGAAACTCACAATTAAGAATATGCCCATTTTACGGGAGTTTGATGATGTCTTTCCGGAGGAATTGCCGGGTCTTCCACCAAATCGTGACGTTGAGTTTTCAATAGAACTCGTACCGGGTGCTTTGCCTATTTCAAAGACACCTTATAGAATGGACCCAATTGAGTTGCAGGAATTGAAGAAGCAACTCCAAGAGAATCTTGATAAGGGATTCATACACCCTAGTGCGTCACCTTGGGGAGCACCTGTTCTATTTGTTAAGAAGAAAGATGGATCAATGAGACTCTGCATTGATTATCGAGAACTTAACAAGATCACTATCAAGAACAAATATCCTCTCCCACGCATTGATGACTTATTTGACCAACTACGCGGAGCTCAATACTTTTCCAAGATTGATCTTCGTTCAGGATATCATCAATTAAGGGTCAAAAGGGAGGATATACCAAAGACGGCTTTCCGTACAAGGTATGGACACTATGAATTTATAGTGATGCCATTTGGTCTTACTAATGCCCCTGCTATCTTCATGGATCTAATGAATAGAGTCTTTAGAGACTATCTTGATCAATTTGTGGTAGTCTTTATAGACGATATTCTTGTCTATTCAAAGAGCAAGGAAGAGCATGAAGATCACTTGAGAATTATATTGAAGACCCTGAGAAAAGAGAAGCTTTATGCCAAATTTACCAAGTGTGAATTTTGGCTTCAAAAAGTTGCATTTTTGGGTCATATAATCTCAAAAGAGGGGATATCTGTGGATCCAGCAAAAACAGAGGTTATCGAAAGATGGTCAAGACCAACAACAGTAACTGAGATCCGAAGTTTTCTTGGTTTGGCTGGTTATTATCGACGTTTTGTAAAAGATTTTTCACGATTATCTAATCCACTCACCAAGTTGACTCGGAAAGGAGTTAAGTTTGTCTGGACAGAGGAATGTGAAGAGAATTTCAAGGAGTTGAAAAGAAGGTTATCCAGTGCACCTGTGCTCACACTGCCTTGTAGTGGAGAAAGGTTTGTGATCTACAGTGATGCATCCAAGAAGGGATTGGGGTGTGTTCTTATGCAAAATGATATGGTGATAGCTTATGCCTCACGACAGTTGAAAATCCATGAACAAAATTACCCAACACATGATTTGGAGTTGGCTGCGGTAATCTTTGCATTAAAGATTTGGAGGCATTACCTTTATGGTGAAAGGTGTGATATTTATACTGATCATAAAAGTTTAAAGTATATTTTCACACAAAAGGAGCTGAATATGCGCCAAAGAAGGTGGTTGGAGCTGATTAAGGATTATGACTTCTCAATCCATTACCACCCTGGGAATTTAAACAAGGTGGCAGATGCATTAAGTCGACAAGACCATGCTAGTTTATCCATGATGAGGATCAAAAAAGATCCAATATTTATGGATTTACAAAGGATGGATCTTGGAATTATAATGGAAGGGGAAAAATCTTATCTTTCTCAAATGAATGTTCAACCATCTATACATGTGAAGATTAAAGAGGCACAGAAAGAAGATGTCGAGTTACAAAAGAAGGTGAGAAATGTTCCTGAATTCAACCTTGATTGTGATGGGATAATAAAGTTCAGGAATCGGGTTTGCGTTCCTCCCATCCCCGAATTAAAGAATGAGCTGCTGGATGAGGCTCATAGTTCATCATTTTCTATTCATCCTGGAAGCACGAAGATGTATAGGGACCTGAAAGAGTACTTCTGGTGGGATGGCATGAAAAGAGATGTTGCTCAATATGTCTCTCGATGCTTGGTTTGTCAACAAGTTAAAGCTGAGAGACAGAAGTCTAAGGGGATGTTACAACCATTACCCATACCCGAATGGAAATGGGAAAACATCACTATGGACTTTGTCACAGGACTTCCTAAAACATCCAAAGGCAATAATGCTATCTGGGTCATAGTTGATCGTCTTACAAAGTCTGCACACTTCATTGCTATTAGAGAGGATTTCTCTCTAGATCAGCTTGCCAAGATATATGTAAAGGAAGTGGTAAGATTGCATGGAGTACCACTTTCTATTATATCTGATCGAGATCCGAGATTTACCTCGAAGTTCTGGCGAAGTCTTCAGCATACTCTGGATACAGAGTTGAGTTTCAGCACTGCTTATCATCCCCAGACAGACGGTCAGTCTGAGAGAACAATTCAAACCCTAGAAGATATGTTGAGAGCTTGCTCTATGGATTTCAAAGGAGGTTGGGATCAACACCTACCTTTGGTGGAATTTTCTTATAATAATAGCTTTCACTCCAGTATTCAGATGGCTCCTTATGAAGCTCTCTATGGAAAGAAATGCAGGACTCCAACTTGCTGGGATGAAGTTGGGGAAAGAAAGCTATTAGGACCTGATCTCGTTGATGAAATGGCAGAAAAGGTCAGATCTATTCAACAACACATAAGAGCAGCTCAGAGTCGACAGAAAAGTTATGCCGACAACCGAAGAAAAGACCTAGAGTTTGAAGTGGGTGATAAAGTGTTCTTACGAATATCTCCCTGGAAGAGGGTTATGAGATTTGGAAAGAAGGGGAAGTTGAGCCCTAGATATATCGGTCCTTTTGAAATACTGGATCGTGTTGGGAAGGTAGCTTACCGATTGGCGCTTCCACCGAATCTCTCTCAAGTTCACGATGTGTTCCATGTATCTCTCCTGAGAAAGTACATACCAGATCCTTCACATGTACTCAGCTCAGAAGTTGTACCACTGGAGCAAGATCTTTCTTATGAAGAACAGCCGATAGAGATTCTGGATCGTAGCGAAAAAGTCCTACGAAACAAGACCACTCGCTTGGTGAAAGTTTTATGGAGAAACCACCAACTTGAAGAAGCTACATGGGAGCTTGAGGATATGCTGAGGGAGAAGTATCCTCATTTGTTTGTTGCAAAGTGACGAATTTCGAGGGCGAAATTCTTTTTAAGGGGGGTAGAATGTAACACCCGAGACTTTTATGTTATATAAATCATCAAAGGAATCTTTTTCTACACAACACTTTCTTGGCTTGCTTTACACGCAATCGCGACCTTCCTCGATAGCTTGCGTCGTACGCAATACCGAGTTTCACTAAACAACAATATGCTATTAAAACTAGCCGTTATGAATAGTAATAACCACTTTTTGAAATTTTATAAATTTTATTTTTCAAAATGGACTTCATTTTTGGACTCAGAATATCGAAATTAGCCTAGGGTGAAATTTTGGTTTTTTTCTGAAAACTTTCAATTTTTGATGAATAGTGAAACCACTAAGTGGTAGGTTAAAAACTGAATTTTGCATAAAACTTAATTTTACCGCTTCTGTGAATGGAATTTCGAAAATCCGAGAGACACGGTTAATATCAAGGACTAAAATGTGGTTCAATGAGATGAAAATAATTTTTTGGTGAATAGTAACTTTTTACTTTTTTTACCGCGGTTAATAGTAAATAGGGTAACTAAGGGTAATTATGATATTAATATTATCCTAACACATGTCCTAATTCTATTGGACAAGTGTAATTCGACCAAAAACAAACTTAGGAATAAAATATGACCATTTAGGCCCACTTGGAATAGATTAGGACATTTATTATTAATTTATTTAAAGAAGGGTTAAAATAGTTAAAATCAAAGTTTAATAAGTAAATAATTTTTAATATGGGGTTATACATAAGATAAATTCGATTGTAAATATTCATTAGAAAGCCAAAAAGATTTCCTACATGATGGTATTTTATTTGTAATTTTTAGACATCAAATAATTTAATTTATTTATGACACAAATATGATGCAGTAATTATCTTATTAATGAAATATTGACAAAATTGATAATATAAATACCAAAATAAATGTAATTTGAGACTTTTTATGAATTCCACTAATTTTCTAGGTTACTATGATATATTATTATTGATTTAATCAACTTGGTTCGAACATATAATTCTGTTATGACTTTCACAAAAATCATATATCAAATAGTGTCAAAATTGACACAAAATAGTTTTTAAATCAAATATTATATTATTAATTGTTATTTTATTCCTAAAAATCTAAGGTTCGGCCAAATGACTTAGATACGGATATATATATATTAATAATAAACAATTTGGGGTTCGTTTGGCATGTTATAGTAAGTGTATTAACCATATAGTGAAAGAAAACAAAAAGACACGGTAAAAGTTAAATTAATTAACTTAGAGTTAAATCTAATTGATAAGGTTAAAATAATACCCTAAACTTGTCTAAATTCTATTGGTTGATAGGATTTCGACCCATCCCCACTTTGGATTCGAAATAAGACCCTTTGGAACCATTATAAACCGATTTTGACTTTAATATAAAATAATATTTTGAGATATTCCTAAGGTGCCCCTCTCCTCCCTTATAAAAGGGCACCTCCTCCCCCTCCTTCTCACACCAATTTGAGCACTCAAGCTCGGCCAACCCCTGCCATTTTCCCTTCTCCACTTCCCTAGAATAATCCTAGAGGTCCTGGTCTTCTCCAAAGACCAATCTTAGTTCCTTAAGTGGAGGATTCAAAAAGGCGTTCCAAAGAAGAGGTAATATCCATTACCGATCTTTTCAATTTCTTTCTTCTTCAACTTCTTCTTCTTTAGTTGTTTCATGATAAAGTAATAACATCAGTATTACTTACATACTGATATGTTATTATAAATATGAAACAACCCTAATTCACCTTCTATCCATCCTACGGAAAAATGAAATCACCGCGCGTGCGTACGTACGGAATACCGTCTCCACGCCGTGGTGTAATCTATTTTCCACCATCACCTTACAAGGATGGGTATAATGGTGTAATCAGTAACTATATATTATTATTATTAAGTAATATTGATACTGAAATAATATATATATATACTCTAATACAATTCCACGATCATAGGAACGATATCATCACTCGTGCGTACGTACGGAATACCGTCTCCACGATGTGATGCGACTCGTTCTACATGATCTTCATTTCATAATGATTATATAAATGAATTGAATGAATGAATATGGTATATAATACACTAATACCATTCTGGAAATGAATTATCTATAACCTAAAGATAAGAATAAGAATTTATTCGACAAAACACGCATAAGAACAAAAAGTTATAAAGACCCGAGTAACAAGTAACAATGAAATATTACTAACAAGAAGCTAATAATATGACCATATATGATCTCATATCAATATGTATGATTCTGGAATAAGTCAATAACATTATTTAAACCATTATACAGGAGCTTCGGACACGAACAAAGAAAATCGGACCTAAGGTAAGGGAAATATCACAATCTCATTTTTATCCGAGATTGTTTATTCGTAAGTATTTACTGGGGTGTATTTTATCATCCACATCCATGTTTCATCAATATGTAATATTATTTCCATCCACTTGCAATATTTTAAATCCAATTTTACCCTTAGGTGAGTTTTTAGTAAAGGATATGAAAGGAATCTTTTGTCGTTTTTCCGTACGAGGTACTTTTTGACTTTTCCGACAAAAGTACGAAGAATGTTTTTTTACTTATACGGCATGAATGGATTTTTAAAACATTACTTCAAAGAAGCTTCCTTTACAAGTTTTCAAGTTTATTTTTAATCAACTTCTTTTATTTTAAAGTTGTATGACATGTTATGAAAGGAAAAATATTTCTGAAGAGGAAAGGATATTTTCCTCAAGAATTCAATTCAAGTGTTTTATCAAAATTATTTTCCATCTAAGATAATAAAGGGTTCTGTTTCTATCCATATTTTTACATTGGTTTGACTATGTTGTGATGGAATTATGTTTATGAATTCCTTTATCATATATGAATTGATTTATGATGTCATGATGTTTCAAGAATCCCATTTTTGTTACATGTGTTATGCGATGATGCATGTTTTATGATTATGTGGCACACATAAGAAAGGATTCATTATAAGATGGGTGGGACCTATATCTCCCCCCAATGCATTGGGTAATGATTTTATATCTCATGAGATAGACATGGCTGGAACGGAAGGTTATTTCGGTTCAGTGATACAGGACTGAAACGAGGAGTGAACTCGGTTCAGAAAGGGACTTTGTCCACTAAGATAGTCTTGGCAATGAGTCATGACTAACAAGAAATGATTTTCCATGATTATGTGTGCATGCCACAAAGTTTCAAGTTTTATGTTATGATTTTGGGGATCTCATTTTCACTTCTATGATTTATTCCATGTTAAGATATTATGATCTCTTTTGCAGGTTTTAATTTTCAAAAAGATATGATATGATTTTTATTTCCTTTATTTGCCCTTGCTGAGCATTTGAGCTCACCCTTTTATGTTTTCTTTTCCCCAGGCCAGGAAGATGGATATTAAGTAGGATATGCTAAAAGGGACCCTAGATATGATGAAATAAATGGGAGACACTGTAGAAGATTTATGAACCAGTTGTTTATGTTTCCCAGTTTCTAAAGACACTATACCTATACGGTCCTTTGTGGTTTTGTCATATGTTGTAATAAGTGTGATTCAATTTTGAAGTATTAACAATGTATGTAAAGTGTGGGTCGTTATATAATATGTGTCGGGTGGAGCCCGCTATAGCTCCTCGATGCATCGGTAGGTCTCATGAGACAAACTAGTGTCTTGGCATAAGGCCTTGGCAAAATATTATTTGTAGTCTTTGCATGAGGCCTTGGCTATGTGGTTATGATAGTCTGGCATTATGCATTCCATTATTATGAAATTGGTTATTAATATTTCATGTGATTATTCGATTAGTAGTATATCCATGTGACTAAATAAATGGCATTATTTCATTTTATTTTTTCCATACTATGTTGAAGTTCATGTTTAAAAGGCTTTTGTTTTAGTTATACATTGCCTTAAATGTTTATTCTTATTTATGAATGATTCCGCTATATTGTTATCCTTACTAGGCATTTGAGCTCACCCCTTTTCTCTGTTTTAATTTTAACAAGATGTGAAGAATTAAATTATGAATGACCTACAGGGATATTATGAGTTGATAATAGTGTGGACTATGGAGATAATATGTTGTTGTAGTAGTTTTTCACTTTATGATGTAATGTAAAACTTTATGAATATATCTAGTGTTTCCAAGGCTACTATACCAATCTGTCTTTTGAGATTTGATCTTTCTTGTGATATTGACAATGTTATGTAATAATGCACTGACTCTAGATAACTGGGGTCAGGGCATTACAGATGGTATCAGAGGAAGTTTAGTAAAAACCTTGGAAGCTAGATTTAGATAAACTCTGATTAGAGCACGTAGACCTAAGATGAACGTTGAGGTATACTATAGAAGAACGTCCTAGAATTTTGGTATTGTAGAGATTTTGTGAGTTTTCCGAGAAATACATCCCTGTTTGGATACGAGCAGGTAGAGGTGGCACTGCACAGATGTACCTAGGGGTAAAACCTGAAAACACCACTTTGAGCTAGACTTGAACGGGAACTGGTGCACGACAACGGGCCTTGTTGCACTCTTGGTTATGACACTCCTGGGGGATATGCATAGGATAACACTAATTTTTTTATAAATAATTATAAAGGGTTTATGAGTATATACTTCCTAAAAGAAATCATTTTTTATGATTATGTATTATATCCATAAATAGTTCAATTTATGTTTAGTGTTTTATAAGTTTGGGATTATGCATTTTTATTCATAAACTGATCTAGTTTATTACATTGTTTAGAAATGGTTCCTAGTGGATGAAATGGAGCTATATCAATGCACACACTCCATGTAGGTATTTCCCTCCTGCTCAAGATAATTATAGTGGAGCTGGTGATGAATCTGGTGCCGATCAGCTAATCACCATACTGGGACAACTCACTCAGATTATGAATAATAACCTTACCCGTATAGAGCACCCTGATCCGCAGCATGGAGGATCAATGTTAGATCGATTCATGAGGCAACAACCACCAATGTTCAATGGGATTACAAATCCCTTAGTAGCCGAGTAATGGATAAATTCCCTAGAGAAAATATTTCAGGCTTTGGGGAGTAGTGAAAGGGAAAAAGTTATCATGGTAGTTTACCGCCTCACTGGAGATGCTGATCAATGGTGGTCATTGATTCAAAACATGAAGTAAGGCGATGAAGTATTAAATATTGAATTGAGGGAGTTCAAAGATCTGTTTTTAGAAAAATACTTACCTCGTGACCATATAGCAGATATAGAAAAGAAATTTCTGAGTCTGAGACAAAAGGAGGATGAGAATGTCGCAATGTATGAGGATAACTTTACAGGGTTAGAAAGGTATGCTGGAGATTATATACGTAACCCAAGAATTAAGATTTATCATTTCTTTGATGGGTTAAAACCATTTCTCCTTCGAGAATTAGTCTCACAATCCTTCTCTTCGTACGAAGACATTGTCTCATGTGCTATCAAGACAGAAAAGGAATTCTCAAAGACTTATGACTTTAAAGAAAAGCAAGAGAATAAGAGATCTGCTGATCAATCATGGAATGGAAATAAGGGGAAGAAGGGAACGGATGAATATCCATCCTGTGGTAAATGTGGGAAGAAACACCTCGGTACTTTCTTGAAGGGAATGGGTGTCTGTTACAAGTGTGGTGAAAAGGCCACCAAGCTCGTGATTTCAAAGGGAAGAAGGAAGAAACCAATTTTCAATGATACAATTGCCGAGAGATGGGACTTTATTCAAATGAATGTCCTAATCATCAGGAGAACTTCTCTCAGAAAAGGCCAAGGGATAAAGGCCAAGCTTTTGCTATCACTACTGCTGAGGTAGAAGGTCCAAAATACATGGGGGTAGGTAATTTAATGGTTTCCTCATGTTTAGTAAATGCATTATTTGATTCTAGATCATCGCATTGTTTCCTATCTTCCTAGTTTTCTAAGAAAATTAGATATTTACAATTTGATTTAACAAGGGAGTTGTCAGTTAAAACTCCAATGGTAAGTATCATTGCAACAATGTTTTGTGAATCAGTCCCCATTAGAGCACATAAATGTTCTTTATCTACTGATCTCATCATCATACCTATGATTGAGTTTGATATAATCTTCAGTAAGGTTTGGCTTTCGAACTATGATGTGAATATTTATTTTAAGAAGAAGGAGGTTACTATTTTTGATGATGATGATAAGGAACACCTTATCTTTAAAGCAGAATCATCCCCACCTAATTCTTATCTAGCTCCACTCCCAGTAGCTCAACTAAATTCAATTATTGGGAAGGAAGAGAATGAAATAACTGTGGGTGAGGAAAGGAATGTTCAAATAGAGAATGTACCTGTTGTGAATGAATATGTAGATGTATTTCTGGAAGATTTACCCAGACATCCTCCAGAACGAGAAGTTGAGTTTTCCATTGATTTAATTCCTGGATCAAGGTGTCACGACCCGCCCTCGGGGTACGTGCCGTGACTACCCCAAGCCCGTCTTCCATAGGCCAGGGGCTGGCGACTAGCACCAAGGTGTAATTCCCGGTAAAAAGGGAAGGCATTGCCTTTGTAAAGTAAACAAACACCACAGAGTAAGCAAGCCGAAAGTAAACACTAAGTTAAAACAGACTACAACTGAAAGTGCGGAAAAGTAAATGGGCCAGTATACAAACCCAAACTGAAAGTAAAGTACAAATCGAAAGGGAAAACAACAACTGTAAGTAAAAGCCGCTACACCGAGCTGTCCACTGGAGATCCCACCTGAAGGATGGGTACAGATAGCTCCAGAGCTCCACGGGTCCCACCGTCCGCTCCTAGTACGTCTCGCCCAGTGGTCCACCTCCAGGTACCGTCCTGCTCTGCAAGCCTTAGCCAAGATCAACGCTGTCCGTCATCTGCAACCAACACAACGTAGTGCGGGCATAGCCCATGCAGGGGTGAGTATAAGCTACTCAGTAGGGACCCCGAGACCCCTGAAGGTCTCTCAAAATCCACAAAGGATAAACCACAAAGAAAGGTACAATCACGAAGTAACAACCGACACTGCTTAGGTATATGCCCATATATATACCTAAGTCATCAATTTCAAATACGCTCCAACCTCTGAGCCCAAGTAAAACTCAGTCCACACAGGAAAGTAAACGTATTCCACACAGGAAAGCAAAACGAAATCCACACAGGATAGTACAACACAATCCACACAGGAAAGCAACAGGATTCATCTCACACAGGTATACTTCTTCAAAGGATGGTAAAGATGATCTCTGATCCATCTAAGTCATCGGACCCATGACGGATCGATATATAACTAACCCTCGTAAAGACCCACACAGGATCGGGCCACACAGGGCCTGTAGGCACTGGTTCACAAAGGACCGCTGAGCGCAAGGACCCACACAGGATCGGACCCACACAGGATCGGGCCCACACATGACCTGTAGCGCTGATCCACGTAGGATCGCTGAGTGCTGTAGTTGTCGTCGAATCCGCAAAGGATCTCTATACTGTCGTCGTCGCAGTCACAGTAGCAGTAGCAGTAGCAGTAGCAGTCACAGTCGCAGCCAGCACTAGGGTTCCCGCACATAGCAAGCTCGTTCAGGAGGGTCCGCTCCACGAGCCGAGAGGCTGATACATCAACTGCCACAAAGTCCAGAGTTGATGTATCCAAAAGTTCTGTATCGTCAACAGGAACTCAACGCAACAGACGGCGGGTCGATCGGACGCCCGGTCTGAGAGTTATTGGCTTTTTCGTCCCAGGGGCCCGGTTGGTTATTAAGGAAAACCCAACCCGACCGTACTCCACCTGCGTCCAAACCTCGGGCGGAGTGTGCCAAAAGATCCGTCTCACTAAGAGGAACGCAACAAAGTTGACGGCACGTCAATCAGACGTCCGTAGCTCAAGATATGAGCGTTTCTGCTCCGAGGGCCCAGTTGGTTTCGTGTACGAACCAACCCGGCCGAACTCAAAGTATTCCGAAACATTGAATGCGATATACCGAATCGACCGCCTCGATCCAAGGATCGCATTGACGCTGATGGTTCGTCAATCGGAGGTCAGTGTCTCATGTTATGGCCAAAAGACCGAAATCGTCTCGAAAACGGGGGGTCCGGGTCCGGGCTGACCCGGCCCGACCCCCCCCCCCCCCCCCCCCACCGACCCGGACCGGCCGGCGGCGGTCCGGCGCGGCGGCACGGCCCGGCCGGCGGCGGCGCGGCCTGGCGCCGCTGGTGCCACGCGCGGGGGGCAAGGCCCCCGCTTCTTCAAGATGGCGGCGTGGCTTTTAGCCGCGCCTTTGGAGAACCCCCCCCCCCCCCTCGTGGGGGGCCTGCCTTGAGGAAAAAACGGGGGGCCGCCTGCCCCCCTTAATGAAACCGCCCCCCTCATAAATGGGGGCGGGGCATTAGAGTTGACCGGGGGAATTTAATTCCCCCGGTCATTGACCTTCCGGCCGGCCACCTGGCCGGCCGGTTTTTCTTCAACGGGACCGGCAAAGCCGGTCCCCTTCCGGTTTCCGACGCCGGCGGCCCGGTGAGCCGGCGGCCCGGCGAGCCGCCGGTCTTCTCGTCCTGCCGCGGCCCAGAACCGGCCGCAGTGTTCATCGTCCAGCGCAGTGCGACGACACCGCACCCTACCGCCGCAGCCCCGCTCCGGCCGCGGCGCCTTCAGTTTTCTTTGGCGCGGCGCGACGGCGTCGCGTTCATGATGATCCTTCTACGGCGCGGCGCGACGGCGTCGTGTAAATAAGCCGGGCGATTCCCGCGTGGTGCGACCGCGTCACGTTCATGATAAACTTCCCGTGGCGTGGTGCGACGGCGTCGCGTAAATAAGCCGGGCGATTCCCACATGGTGCGATGGCACCACGCCTTCTCGTTCATCCACAAGATTATATAAATAACCAAGAACAAAGGAGGGGGAATTCGGCCGTGTTTGTGCGGTCCGACCCCCCTCTCGTTAGATGATAACTCTTAAATATTTAATCACAAGATTATCATTCTAGAACCAAGAACGAGAGTAAAGAAATAAACCACAACAAACCCCTACCTTGGGTTCAAGTTCGAAGATCGTCAACGACCCGCAGAAGACAACGTCGCGGAGGTCGGGCGTCGCGGTAATCGTTCGTCAAATACGATGACGAAGAGGTACGTCCGAAGAGGTACGTCATTGGAGAATCTTCGTAAGCTGACGAAGGAAGTCCGAGGAGGAAGCGGCATTCCCTTAAGTTGACACGGAAGGCATCGTCGATCTTCGGATACAATCGGCTACGAAGAAGGGAGGAGCGGCGTTCTTCGTCGGAGCTCGAAGGTTCTTCGCGTTCTTCGTCAAGCTTGAAGAAGAAGAAGAAGAAGAAGAAGGAGAAGAAGAAGGCTTCAAAACTCTCAAGAGGCTAGAGAATTCTAACCAAATAAAATAAGCTAAGAGCTTATTTTATTTACTCAACCAAACCTTTTTGAATTTCAAAGGTTTGAAAAAGGTTAAACAAATCAACCCAATTAATAAGTTAAGTTGTCAATTTCATTTAAAAGGGAGTTAAGGGAGTTTTGAGAGGAGATGGAACGTTGGGTTTCGTGTGGGCCCCACCACACTTAATCCTCCCAAGGGAGGTTAAGTGGATGTGGGTCCCACCTTTAACTTACTTTGAGAGGAGTTAACCAACAAGTAAGAAAAATAAAAAGTGTTCCACATTTTTATTTAACTTTTTATAAATCTCCCAAAAACTATCTTTCGTCCTGCAAGAAACGCAACATCAGAAAAGGTCTCCTTAAGCGAATATTGGCGCTGCGAGTTCATCAGTGTCCTCGGATTTCAATTCTGAGCACCGGATCAAAAGTTAGAAATTCCCGCTCGTTCGTTCACTGAACATACCCGAGCCAAACTTCGGAAATTGATTCCGGGCACTCCGGGCCTCGGAATCAGGTGCTGTCAGAAACCGCGCTCTTGTAAACTTCCAAAGAAAATTAAGAAAAAATTTCCCTTGAATTTTACGGGTCATTACATTACTCCCACCTCAGGGCTTTACGTCCCCGTAAAGATACATCAAAACTAGGGAAACAAATGAGGGTACTGAGCACGCATCTGAGCCTCCCGCTCCCATGTGCTCTCCTGGAGGTTCCCGTGCTACCATCTGATGCGCACAAGAGGAATCGATCGCCCACGTAGGACCCGCTCTTGTCGATCCTCTATCTCCACCGGGACCTCCGTAAAAGTCGCCCCATCATCGATGATGTGCGTCGGGTCGTGCACGTATCTCCTCAGCTGAGACACGTGGAAGACGTCGTGCACCCGGTGCAACTGAGGTGGTAGATCCAGGCGATAATCCACCTCCCCAACCCTGCGGAGGACCTGAAAGGGTCCGATGAAGCGCGGAGATAACTTGCCGCCACGGCCAAATCTCCGTATACCACGTCGAGGTGAGACCTGCAAGAAGACGTGGTCACCATCCTCGAACTCTAGTGGCCTCCGCCTCTTGTCAGCGTATGACTTCTGCCGGCTCTGAGCTGTCCTCATCCGCTCCTGGATGACCTGGACCTTCTCTGTCGTGGCCTGGACCATCTCCGGTCCCACAAGTGCTGACTCCCCTGGGTCAATCCAGCACAAAGGAGATCTTCAAGGTCGGCCGTACAACGCCTTGTACGGTGTCATCCCGATGGTGGAGTGGTAGCTGTTGTTGTACGCAAACTCCACCAAGGGTAGGTGGCCCTCCCAGCTACGACCAAAGTCGAGGACACATGCTCGGAGCATGTCCTTGAGAGTCTGAATGGTCCTCTCTGTCTGACCATCTGTCTGAGGGTGAAAGGCTGTGCTCAGACTTAGCTGCATCCTGAATGCCTCCTGTAACCCCTTCCAAAGCCGGGAAGTAAAGCGAGCATCTCGATCAGAGACGATAGATGATGGCACACCGTGAAGCCGCACAATCTCTTGAACGTAGAGACACCCCATGCTCTCCACTGAGCCCTGCTCTCTGATGAGTAAGAAGTGTGCCGACTTGGTGAGTCGGTCAACAATCACCCAGATGGAGTCGTGACCTCTGGAAGTGCGTGCAAGTCCAGTCACGAAGTCCATAGATATGTCATCCCACTTCAACTCCGGAACCTCCAAGGGTTGTACCAAGCTTGCTGGTACCTGATGCTCTGCCTTCACCTGCTGGAAGGTGAGGCATCGAGAAATGTACTCTGCTACTGCCTTCTTCATGCCCGGCCACCAATGTTGTCGTCTGAGGTCCTGGTACATCTTCGCCACTCCAGGATGTACCGCCAAAGGAGAAGTGTGAAACTCTCTCAGCACATTCTCTCGCAAAGCGACTGGTACCATGGTACGTCCTCTAAAAAGGATGTCGTGATCTGCTCCAAGGGAGAAACCATCAGGTGCATGTCCCGAGGATATCAGTACATGCCATGTCTCACAGTCAGCGTCCTCACGCTGTGCCTATCTGACCCGCTGCAGCAGTGGAGGGGTGACTGTGAGTGACTGGAGGAAGGCTGCTCCATCTCTATCCACGAAGGATATCTGCAAAGAGGCTAGTTTCTCCTTTGCCTCCTCAAGTAGATGAATGCCCGTCCTCCTGCTGAGGGCATCGGCTACTACGTTCCCCTTCCCAGGAGTATAGAATATCTCAAAGTTATAGTCCTGGAGAAACTCGAGCCATCGTCGCTGTCTCAGGATCAGGTCCTTCTGCGAGAAGATATACCTGAGACTCTGATGATCGGAAAAGACTGTAAAGATTTCTCCTTTGCCGAAAAGTGAAATCTGGTCTCATCCCCTGGATGAACCACGTTCCTTGCCTAATACAGTCAATCCCGTCTTGATTAGTTAATTCATGGAATGAATGATGTCGTAAGGCCTCGACGCTGCGACCAAAAGGTCCAACCGTTACTCTCGCCTCCAAGGGTTGAGTCACACTGTCGGCATCAGTGTGTGGTCACTAGGTTTCCTCCAGTAAGAATCTCGCATGTGAGGGTCAAGTCAACAGTTTTTAACCGGCACCTCTTAGTAAAAACAAACAAAAGACAAGAAAAAAAAAGTCACCAAGGAAAGTATCTTTTATTACTTAAACTTAAAGTACAAGGACACAAGGCAACACAAACTACGAAGCTAGAGGCATTATGGGAAAAGGCCTCTATGCCTGGAACTAGTCCCGCACTAGTCCACCCGCTTCCGGAGCTCCATGATCGTAAGCTTCAGCTGCCTGAAGCTGTGCTCTCCCCTGAGGTCGGGGTGGACCTCCTGGTGGTGGTGGTGGTGGTAGAGCCTCAAAGCGTCGCCCACCACTTGTTTCTCGGCCAGCTCCTCTGCCTCGTCCTCCTGCTCCCTACGGACCGCCACGGTCAAACCTCTGCCTCTGCCTAGGTGGTTCCTCAACCGTCTTCTGCTCCTTTGCATGGCGGGTCGGGCAGTCACGAGCCATGTGGCCCTGCCCGCCGCACGAGTAGCACTGCCTACCTCTCGAAAGACTGACTCCTCGCTGTGTGCCCCGCACTGCTGAGCCAGTGTCCTGAGGTCGTCTGCCGAAGGTCTGGTCTGCTTGGACCCCTGAGTCATCCGTTGACTGCCTGATGCAGATGACTCTGTCACGTTCCGCCCTGCGGTGGGTCGCTGCGCTGGTGTAGACTCAGCAAGGAAGCTCTCGATCAGAAGGGTCTGCTCTAGTACCCCTGTCTGAGTCGGTATGCTGAGGGAGATCAGCGATGCCCTGATCTCGTGTCTCAAACCCTGCTCGAAGGTCCGAGCCCGGAAGAATGGGTCACGTACCATGTCGGTCGAGTAGCGCGAGAGATCGGTAAATCTCGCCAAGTACTTAGCGACCGTCATGCTGCACTGCCGCAGCTAAAGAAGATCCTGGATACGCACCACACGAAGGGTGGATGGGACGAACTCCAAGCGGAAGAGGCTCTCAAAGTCCGTCCATAGAAGAGATGACTCATCGTGCACCTGGAGCATCAAGCTCCATCATCGTCCTGCTGCTGCGTGTAGTAGGCTCGCAGCGAGGATCACCATGAGGTCTGCTGGTGTCCTCACTAGCCTAAACACATGTACTACTGCCTCCAGCCAGTCCTCGACTGCCTGGGGATCCGTCTCCCCGCGAAACCTGGGTGGTCGCTGGCGCTGAAACTCATGCAGTGCGCTGAGGCGATGGCACGCGCGTCGCAACGCGTGAAAATTTGCAATATTTATTTACCTACTAACTACTGTAGAAGTGGCGAGCAGGGTCGAACCACAGAGAGAATGTGAGTTGACACTAGAAATGTCCTTTTGGAGGAATGTTCAGGCAAATGAGTTTTAATTGTGTGATTAACAACTAAGTTCTAAAAAAACTAAATGACTATTTTGAAAATGACTATTTAAATTGACTAAACTATCTAAGTGAATTAAGCTATGAAAGAAACTGGTGGAGATGGAAGTGTCAGAGTCGTGACGTCCGTTCAAGTGCATGCAATGTCAATTATTTAATTCCCACATTTGAATATTTATTTATTCAATTATCACCGATTCCAAATTTAATCAAAATGTCATCTGGTCTCGTTCTCTGATGTTAGAAAACATTCTAATTTTCACACAAATTATTTATCATTTCGTTCTATGTCCTGACAAATAATTTGTGCATCATTAAAGCACTGAATCACTTGGTGAAATACAACGACCCGTTTCTCACAAAGTCGAAGTATCTACCTGCGTTGGGTTCGCTCATATGAGATTACTTATTAGGTATCACTCATGCAAGTTTGAAGGAGAGCGCACACAAAATATTAATTTTTCAATTAATATATTTATTTATTCAAAATTCGATTGGGCGCTTGATCGAATTCCGGATAAATAAATTCTCGGATGAACTCTCGTTCGTGATTACTTATTAGGTATCACACGAACGGGCACCAAAGCATGTATGCAGGGCCCAAATGATAATTAATTTAAACGCAGATATAATTAATTAAATAAATATCCAATTAAAATGAATTTAAAAGGCAATCAAACATAAAAATAAATTAACGACATGCAATTACCGTCACTTTCGTCACAACTCCAACACAAAGAAAGTTAGCCTGCCATCGCGACGACAACATGACACATAAAATAATAAACAGATATCACCGTGCTCATGTCGTCGTAATTGTCACCGCAGGACGCCGTCAATGATCGCAAGATAATAATCATTGCTCAACTCTGTGCAGTCGCTGACGCCGCACCCGAATCAAACCACTGCGCCGCTGAAAATATGCTCTGATCTGTGCTCTCAGTGTGCGACGTGAATCTTCAGAAGCCAAGAGAACGTTCCAATCCTCCGCTGCGTCGATGACTTGTCCTAACCTCCGCTGCGCTCTTGGTGATGGTTCGCCGCTGTGGGTTGCGTACCTGCTGCACTTCAAGTGGATGAAGGGAGTGCGGCGAGGAGAGGGTGCGGCGAGGGTTCTGGGCAGGGTGGCGGACGGGATCTGCAGCCGAGTAGAAGGGGAGGCACTGGAGATGATGAGGGGTGCGCCATGGGTTGGAGATGAGGGTGGCGGGAGAAGTGAGGCAAGAGGCTGGGTCAGGGGGGGTGCGGTGAGGGTAAGCCCGGCGGGTGAGTGGAGAGCGGCAGGGGAAGTGCAGTCGGGGAGCGGGGTCGGCGGCGTGGAGAAGGGAGGCAGAGGGAGATGTGAGGGGAGTGCTTCAGCGGGTCCAGCGGGTAGAGGGGAGAGGTGATGAGGGCGGCCAGCCAAGGGAGATGGCGGAGGGGGATAGGAGTAGAGGGCCAGCGGGTCCAGCGAGAGAGTTGAGGGCGGTCGGGGTGTGAGGTGATGGCAGAGGGAGATGTGAGGGGAGGGCCAGCGGGTTGGGGAGATAAAGGGGGGGGGGGGGGGGCTGCGTGGGATGGAAGAAGAGAGGTGAGTGAGATTGGAGAGAGGGGCCCAGGTAAATAGGGAGGGGCGTGAGATGAGGGGAGAGGTTGAGAGAAAAGGGAGAAAAAGTCAAAACAAAATAGAAATTACAATCAGAAATTAAATCTAAGTTAGAATTAATAATTAAAAAATAATCAATTAGTCTCAAGGTTAAATATTAATAATAATAATAATAACAACGAAAATTAAATATTAATGCACATGTAATTAAATATGATATTACTATTAAATATAATAATAAACTAATAATAAATATTATTTTATTAATGCAACAAAATAATGAAATAAAAAAAATACAAGTTAAAATATACATACTAATAAAAATTAATAAAATAAACTAAACTAAAATTAGTGAAACTAATAATAATAATATAATGTTAAATATAATATGTAAAATTAATACAACTAATAAAAATACTAAATTACTAATATAAGCATAAAAATTAACTAAAAATTATCAAAATGTTTAAACTAATACAAAACTACAAAAATAAACTAAAAATATAAAAAATCGTTAAACTAATTAATTAAAACTATGTTAGAAAATTATAAAAATACATGCAAAATCCATGTACATCAAATCCCCCACACATAAACTTTTGCACTCCTGGGAAAAACAATCAGAAAGAAAAAACAAGTGGACCCATAGACAAATCAAAACATCAAAATTACATGTTCAAAATTTTCCAATCTCTTTCCTCATAATATATCATGCTTCATTTAAAACTTTAGTTTCAAAAACAATTTTTATTTCACTTGCATTTTTTCAAAACAAGTATGTGCACTCATCAATCATGTGACCTACCTTGCCATTACACTCATCGCTCGAAAAGATTTGATCAAAGTTTTTCTCAGTTCTCATGCACATGCATGCTTACCATAGGCTTTCCATTAATTTCACATCTCCACTAGTGGAAATCAAAAGAATGTACCAATCTCAAGGACTTTACATGAGGTTCAAATGTTTCTGAAGCTGTGGGACGGTGGGTTAAAAAAAAATTTGACATCTTTTTGGTAAAAAGGAGGGTTGAATCTTGAAATAAATGCATGATAATTCAATCTAAATGTCTCCCTCAAACTCTCGCTCCCCCACACTTAAAATATTGCTTGTCCCCAAGCATATGATAAGACAATGTTTCGCTCTCTTTTTTTTTAAATTTTTTTTTAAAGACACAACTCACTCACAATATGGTCAAGAAAAACTGGTGAGTATCAACCCAAAAACCCCATGGAATAGGTGTCAGTCAATAATCTCAAAGAATGGTACACAAGCAGCGTATATGCTGTAACATATCAATGAAGGTAGGTCATATAGAAAACTCTCTAGTTCCTGGAGTAATGGATCATCACTTTAATAGGTATCCCTAAAGTCGAGGGTTACCGCGTAATGACCACCAATGTACTCATTGTTGGAATTGAAAAGGGTTCTATATTCCTATATCAAAATAATATGAAATGAATGTCGCTACTGTGAAAAAGAACTCAATGATCAGGATGGAATAATGTCAATCCATGTACATCAAATGAATCACTTCCCCTCGAAGAACCCTCTCCATGAGTAAGTCTCTATCCCCCACACTTAGATTGAAATCATCATGCAAAAATTCAAGAAATTGGTAGGGAAGGGTATCGACTTGGGCTCATCCTAAAAGGCTCCTGCATGGCTTCTAAGGGATATACGAAGGAGAAAATGTTTGGGTGGCTCAGTGGGTCAACGGGGCTAAAATATCAAACTGATGCCTCGATCATTGTAGTGCAACTTTCAAAAATTCCTATCGCTTTGATGGAAAAACATGGGATGTTCTAGAAGACAAAACATGGTTGAGATTCCCTCAAGAAATAAGAGAAATAATAGATGATTGTAAAATAGCTCAGAGTCCTCACGGGTATGGAAATATAATTTTGGACAGCACAGATGATCATGAGTGCAAATAAGTGTAAAAAATATACAAGTTTTTGAAAAACATTTTTGAAGCATGAAATAATATCAGCAATCATCTAAGTCATGAGATCAAGGATCAAAGAATTCCAAACAATAATCAGGTGTTCAAACTGCCTAGGGACACAAGTGTTATGTTCCTGACTGTGTTGTGACAAAAATACAATGGCTTTTATGTGGGTTCATCAATGACAAGAATGTTAGTTTTTTTCAGATTTTTTTTTACATGGTGTTGTTGGAAGCATAAAATATGACAAAAATAAAACACTTCCCTGTGTAAGTGCAGATTGACGCGGAGAGGCTGTTTGTATCTGATGAAGCTCCAGAAATGGTATACCTGTAAAACCTACACATTGACAGCACATATTCGCATCATATCAATGAAGTCACACTATAATAAAAAAATTGTGGATGATAAAAATATTTATGATGAATTTAAATCCACTACTGTGCCGGGAGAAAATATATTGTTGTAAATGCATGCCATTTTATTTAAAATAAAACTAAATGAAATGAAATGAAATGCAGTGAAAAGAAAACAAACAAATGATGGGTTGCCTCCCATTGAGCGCTAAGTTTACTTCGTCTTCAGCCAGACGTTATTGAAACTCCACCAGGATCGAACGGAAATGTAAACCATGCATCTGCTTCTTTTTCAGTAGGAGCGCGGAATCCATTCGTTGAAGAAGAGTTTATCCTGCAAGCTGCACAAAATCTCAACGGAATCTTGTAAGAATAATGGATGTGGGGAATGAAATGAAAATATGCCAACTCACAAGGGAATGAATATACCTCACCTGAAGAAAGACTCATCGAATTGTTGAATTTTGGGAAAAGGTTTTCAATGGACAGATCAAGAAGATTACCTCCTTGAACATACAAAGGTGAAAAAGTGCCATTACTATAATCCTTCAGTGGTTCTCTTATATCCATCACATTCTTGAATGCAGTATCTGGGTTGATGATGTATCCCAATTCGTTTTCACACCCAACCACTAGCACGGGGAAATATACTGGTTTCCAACTCAATTCCTGCTCGATGGTTTCATTGATTGTGCCAAGGTCAAAAAATTGTTAGCATATGTGGGTATTTCAAGTGAAGTGTTTTTAACCTCGACGCATGGAGCATGTGGTGCAGGATCAATTGGAACAGATGACTCCATTGTGTCATGAATGACATATTTTTCAAAATTTTCTTCTATACCACCCTCATCATATTTCTCCATTGGAACATGTTTCACCACAAACTCAGGATCCTCCAAGAAATCCCATTCTTCCATTGTTTCTAGAAAATTATGAGTGTTCTCTTCCACCAATGCTGATTGATTCTTCGACTCCAGAAATGTTTCAGATGTCTCCATTTTAGAAAAAGTTTCAGACTCACATGGATTTTCAGAAAGAGGTGATTCGATGTCATTTGAAGTGATGTCCTCTTGAGTGTGGAAATCCACTGTCTCTTGGTTCAATTCTGAATCTATCATGGTAAATAATGATCCTAGTTCAATGTCCTCTTCATCCTCAAAAGGTGCGGTTTGATATACATTGAATGTGTCCTTTTTCACTTTGGGATGACTAGGTTGTGAATTCACAGAAGGACATGAAATCACATTTTCTGAGGGACCATTATGTTCAACAGGGCGGAAGACCAAGCTCTCATATTCTTGAAATGTGAATAGATTGGAATAATTATTTTGTGATGGAGGGGAGTCATCAAATGTATGATAAGAAGGCAGATCAATCCCATTATCAGACTCGGGACATAGATGTTGTTCAAATGGAACCTCTATTGCACTCTCCTCAAAAGAATTGTTTTGAATTAGATCATCAAGGGGTAATGAAGTAGGTAGTTCGGAAATATGATTCATTTGATTTACTAAATTATTCAATTGATTTTATAGATCTTTTGTTGAGGAAATCAACTTTGCATTGCATTCATCTTGAAGTTCAAACCTCCGATTGGTCTCAATGATATCACAATGCAACATGTGTTCAATTATTGAATCATTTGTTTGACATGAATTGTCATGTTCTAAATTTTCAGGAATGCATTGACATTGAAAATGATCAACAGATGTATAAGGACTTGTTTCATAGAATGGTGAAATGTTCTCATATGGATCATAGCATGGACTTGAATAAAGATCATTGAAATAAACGGGATTACCTGGATAGATCATGTGCGGTGAATCGTTATACGTCATACCTTGAGTCGGGGCTGCATAGGGCGGGTACTGGTTGTAATTGTGTGGTGCGGCCCACGTCATTCCGAGCTTCTGGGTGTCTTGAAAATTCCTGCAATGAAAAATTCCCAGAGTAGTAGACTGTTGTTTTTTTTTAATTTTTTTTTTAATTTTTTTAATTTTTGACCTAAATTACTCTTTTAAAGGAACTCCTAATGCTACTATTCTCCTCGGCAACGGCGCCAGAAATTTGGCACGCGCGTCGCAACTCGTGAATATTTGCAATATTTATTTACCTACTAACTACTGTAGAAGTGGAGAGCAGGGTCGAACCACAGAGAGAATGTGAGTAGACACTAGAAATGTTCTTTTGGAGGAATGTTCAGGCAAATGAGTTTTAATTGTGTGATTAACAACTAAGTTCTAAAAAAAACTAAATGACTATTTTAAAAATGACTATTTAAATTGACTAAACTATCTAAGTGAATTAAGCTATGAAAGAAACTGGCAGAGATGGAAGTGTCAGAGTCGTGACGTCCGTTCAAGTGCATGCAATGTCAATTATTTAATTCCCACATTTGAATATTTATTTATTCAATTATCACCGATTCCAAATTTAATAAAAATGTCATCTGGTCTCGTTCTCTGATGTTAGAAAACATTCTAATTTTCACACAAATTATTTATCATTTCGTTCTCTGTCCTGACAAATAATTTGTGGATCATTAAAGCACTGAATCACTTGGTGAAATACAACGACCCGTTTCTCACAAAGTCGAAGTATCTACCTGCGTTGGGTTCACTCACATGAGATTACTTATTAGGTATCACTCATGAAAGTTTGAAGGAGAGCGCACACAAAATATTAATTTTTCAATTAATATATTTATTTATTCAAAATTCGATTGCGCGATTGATCGAATTCCGAATAAATAAATTCTCGGATGAACTCCCGTTCGTGATTACTTATTAGGTATCACACGAACGGGAACCAAAGCATGTGTGCAGGGCCCAAATGATAATTAATTTAAACGCAGATATAATTAATTAAATAAATATCCAATTAAAATGAATTTAAAAGGCAATCAAACATAAAAATAAATTAACGACATGCAATTACCGTCACTTTCGTCACAACTCCGACACAAAGAAAGTTAGCCTGCCATCGCAACGAAAACACGACACATAAAATAATAAACAGATATCACCGTGCTCATGTCGTCGTAATTGTCACCGCAGGACGCCGTCAACGATCGCAAAATAATAATCATCGCTCCGCTCTGTGCAGTCGCTAACGCCGCACCCGAATCAAACAACCGCGCCGCTAAAAATATGCTCTGATCTGTGCTCTCAGTGTGCGACGTGAATCTTCAGAAGCCAAGAGAACGTTCCAATCCTCCGTTGCGTCGATGACTTGTCCGAACCTCCGCTGCGCTCTTGGTGATGGTTCGCCGCTGTGGGTTACGTACCTGCTGCACTTCAAGTGGATGAAGGGAGTGCGGCGAGGAGAGGGTGCGGTGAGGGTTCTGGGCAGGGTGGCGGACGGGATCTGCAGCCGGGTAGAAGGGGAGGCGCTGGAGATGATGAGGGGTGCGCCGTGGGTTGGAGATGAGGGTGGCGGGGGAAGTGAGGCAAGAGGCTGGGTCAGGGGGGGTGCGGTGAGGGTAAGCCCGGCTGGTGAGTGGAGAGCGGCAGGGGAAGTGCAGTCGGGGAGCGGGGTCGGCGGCGTGGAGAAGGGAGGCGGAGGGAGATGTGAGGGGAGTGCTTCAGCGGGTCCAGCGGGTAGAGGGGAGAGGTGATGAGGGCGGCCAGCCAAGGGAGATGGCGGAGGGGGATAGGAGAGGAGGGCCAGCGGGTCCAGCGAGAGAGTTGAGGGCGGCCGGGGTGTGAGGTGATGGCGGAGGGAGATGTGAGGGGAGGGCCAGCGGGTTGGGGAGATAAAAGGGGGGGCCGCGTGGGATGGAAGAAGAGAGGTGAGTGAGATTGCAGAGAGGGGCCCGGGTAAATAGGGAGGGGCGTGAGATGAGGGGAGAGGTTGAGAGAAAAGGGAGAAAAAGTCAAAACAAAATAGAAATTACAATCAGAAATTAAATCTAAGTTAGAATTAATAATTAAAAAATAATCAATTAGTCTCAAGGTTAAATATTAATAATAATAATAATAACAATGAAAATTAAATATTAATGCACATGTAATTAAATATGATATTACTATTAAATATAATAATAAACTAATAATAAATATTATTTTATTAATGCAACAAAATAATGAAATAAAAAAAATACAAGTTAAAATATACATACTAATAAAAATTAATAAAATAAACTAAACTAAAATTAGTGAAACTAATAATAATAATATAATGTTAAATATAATATGTAAAATTTATACAACTAATAAAAATACTAAATTACTAATATAAGTATATAAATTAACTAAAAATTATCAAAATGTTTAAACTAATACAAAACTACAAAAATAAACTAAAAATATAAAAAATCGTTAAACTAATTAATTAAAACTATGTTAGAAAATTATAAAAATACTTGCAAAATCCATGTACATCAGGCGATGTGCATCGTCAGCGGCTGGTGCTAGAAGTATCGGTGGCTCGACGGGTAGAGCTACCGCCGGTGCCACTGCTGACAAAGGGCCCTGCACCGAGGCCTCGTCGCTCAGTGGGTTGTCGTCACACTCGACTCTCGGAACCCTAGCTGGCTGCCGTCGTGGGGCCATCCTGAAAAGGAAACAGGTGCGCCACGGTCAGAACAGTATACCTGGTGAGCTGATATAATTAATCAAAAAGAAAACTTTGAAACACACACGCAATCAATGTTTTCGTGCATTAATTCGGAAATCAGAAGTCAGGGTCCTGGTGTACGGATACGTCGGCCGCCGAACCAACACTGGACTCCCTGGACTGATAACCACACTCAATACGCTAAAAATTATTGCTTCACATAGAAATGATCAGAGTTCATGGTAGAACCAAACTCCTCTGATACCAATTTGTCACAACCCGCCCTCGGGGTCCGTGTTGTGACTACCCCAAACCCGCCTTCCATAGGCCAGGGGCTGGCGACTAGCACCAAGGTGTAATTCCCGGTAAAAAGGGAAGGCATTGCCTTTGTAAAGTAAACAAACACCACAGAGTAAGCAAGTGGAAAGTAAACATAAAGTAAAAACAGAGTACAACTGAAAGTACGGAAAAGTAAATGGGCTAGTATACAAACCCAAACTGAAAGTAAAGTACAACTCGAAAGGGAAAACAGCAACTGTAAGTAAAAGCCGCTACACCGAGCTGTCCACTGGAGATCCCACCTGAAGGATGGGTACAGATAGCTCCACTGCTCCATGGGTCCCACCGTCCACTCCTAGTACGTCTCGCCCAGTGGTCCACCTCCAGGTACCGTTCTGCTCTGCAAGCCTCAGCCAAGATCAACGTTGTCCGTCGTCTGCAACCAACACAACGTAGTGCGGGCATAGCCCGTGCAGGGGTGAGTATAAGCTACTCAGTAGGGACCCCGAGACCCCTGAAGGTCTCTCAAAATCCACAAAGGATAAACCACAAGGAAAGGTACAATCACGAAGTAACAACTAACACTGCTTAGGTATATGCCCATACATATACCTAAGTCATCAATTTCAAATACGCTCCAACCTCCGAGCCCATGTACAACTCAGTCCACACAGGAAAGTAAACGTATTCCACACAGGAAAGCAAAACGAAATCCACACAGGATAGTACAACACAATCCACACATGAAAGCAACAGGATTCAACTCACACAGGTATACTTCTTCAAAGGACGATAAAGATGATCTCTGATCCATCTAAGTCATCGGACCCATGAAGGATCGATAGGTAACTAACCCCCGCAAAGACCCACACAGGATCGGGCCCACACAGGACCTGTAGGCGCTGGTTCACACAGGACCGCTAAGCGCAGGGACCCACACAGGATCATACCCACAGAGGATCGGGCTCACACAGGACCTGTAGCTCTGATTCACGTAGGATCGCTGAGTGTTGTAGTCGTCGTCGAATCCACAAAGGATCTCTGTACTGTCGTCGTCGCAGTCACAGTAGTAGTAGCAGTAGCAGTAGCAGTCACAGTCGCAGCCAGCACCAGGGTTCCCGCACACAGCAAGCTCGTTCAGGAGGGTCCGCTCCACGAGCCGAGAGGCTGATACATCAACTGTCACAAAGTCCAGAGTTGATGTATCCAAAAGTTTCGTATCGTCAACAGGAACTCAACGCAACAGACGGTGCGTCGATCGGACACCCGGTCTAAGAGTTATTGGCTTTTTCGTCCCAGGGGCCCGGTTGGTTTTTAAGGCAAAACCAACCTGACCGTACTCCACCTGCGTCCAAACCTCGGGCGGAGTATGCCAAAAGATCCGTCTTAATAATGGGAACACAACAAAGCTGACGACACGTCAATCGGACGTCCGTAGCTCAAGATATGAGTGTTTCCGCTCCGAGGGCCCGGTTGGTTTCGTGTACGAAACAACCCAGCCGAACTCAAAGTACTCTGAAACATTGAGTGCAATATATCGAATCGAACGTCTCGATCCAAGGATCGCATTGCCTCTGACGGTTCGTCAATCGGAGGTTTGTGGCTCAAGTTATGGCCAAAAGACCGAAATCGTCTAAAAAACGGGGGCTCCGGGTCCGGGCCGCCCCGGCCCGACCCCCCCTGGTTCGGCCCGAACCGGGTCGACCCGACTCGGGTCCGACCCAGCCCGGCCGGTGGCGGTCCGGCACGGCGGCGCGGCCTGGCGCCGCTGGTGCCCCGCGCAGGGGGCAAGGCCCCCGCTTCATCAAGATGGCGGCGCGGCTTTTAGCCGCGCCTTTGGAGAACCGCCCCCCCTCGTGGGGGGCTTGCCTTGAGGAAAAACAGGGGGGCCGCCTGCCCCCTTAATGAAACCGCCCCCATCATAAATGGGGGGGGGCATTAGAGTTGACCGGGGGAATTAAATTCCCCCAGTCTTTGACCTTCCGGCCGGCCACCTGGCCGACCGGTTTTTCTTCAACGGGACCAGAAAAGCCGGTCCCCTTCCGGTTTCCGACGCCGGTGGCCCGGCGAGCCACCGGTCTTCTCGTCCCGCCGCGGCCCGGAACCGGCCGCGGTGTTCATCGTCCGGCGCGGTGCGACGGCACCGCACCCTACCGCCGCGGCCCCGCTCCGGCCGCAGCGCCTTCGGTTTTCTTCGGCGCGGCGCGACGACATCGCGTTCATGATGATCCTTCCACGGCGCGACGCGACGACATCGTGTAAATAAGCTGGGCGATTCCCGCATGGTGCGACGACGTCGCGTTCATGATAAACATCCCATGGCGCGGCGCAACGGCATCACGTAAATAAGCCGGGTGATTCCCGCGTGGTGCGACGCCACCACTCCTTCTCTTTCATCCACAAGATTATATAAATAACCAAGAATAATGGAGGGGGAATTCGGCTGTGTTTGTGCGGTCCGACCCCCCTCTCGTTAGATGATAACTCTTAAATATTTAATCACAAGATTATCATTCTAGAACCAAGAACGAGAGTAAAGAAATAAAACGCAACAAACCCCTACCTTGGGTTCAAGTTCGAAGATCGTCAACGACCCGCGGAAGACAACGTCAGGGAGGTCGGGCGTCGCGGTAATCGTTCATCAAATCCGATGACGAAGAGGTACATCCGAAGAGGTACGTCGTTGGCGAATCTTCGTAAGCCGACGAAGGAAGTCCGAGGAGGAAGCGGTGTTCCCTTTCGTTTACATGGAATGCGTCGTCGATCTTCGGATACAATTGGCTATGAAGAAGGGAGGAGTGGCGTTCTTCGTCGGAGCCCGAAGGTTCTTCGCGTTCTTCGTCAAGCTTGAAGAAGAAGAAGGAGAAGGAGAAGGAGAAGGCTTCAAAACTCTCAAGAGGCTAGAGAATTCTAACCAAATAAAATAAGCTAAGAGCTTATATTATTTACTCAACCAAACCTTTTTGAATTTCAAAGGTTTGAAAAAGTTTAAACAACTCAACCCAATTAATAAGTTAAGTTGTCAATTTCATTTAAAATGGAGTTAAGGGAGTTTTGAAAGGAGATGGAAAGTTGGGTTTCGTGTGGGCCCCACCACACTTAATCCTACCAAGGGAGGTTAAGTGGATGTGGGTCCCACGTTTAACTTCCTTTGAGAGGAGTTAACCAACAAGTAAGAAAAACAAAAAGTGTTCCACATTTTTATTTAACTTTTTATAAATCTCCCAAAAACTAACTTTCATCCCGCAAGAAACGCAACTTCGGAAAAGGTCTCCTTAAGAGAATATCGGCGCTGCGAGTTCATCGGTGTCCTCGGATTTCAATTCCGAGCAACGGATCAAAAGTTAGAAATTCCTGCTCGTTCGTTCACTGAACGTACCCGAGCCAAACTTCGGAAATTGATTCCGGGAACTCCGGGCCTCAGAATCAGGTGCCGTCAGAAACCGTACTCTTCTAAAATTACAAAGAAAATTAAGAAAAAATTTCCCTTGGATTTTACGGGTCTTTACACAAGGCCTATATCGAAGACCCCTTATAGAATGGCCTCTATGGAATTAGTCGATCTAAATAAACAACTAGAGGAATTGAGTAATAAGGGATTTATTCACCCTAGTGTTTCTCCATGGGGATCACCTGTTCTTTTTGTTAAAAAGAAATATGGATCTATGAGGTTATGTATCGACTACAGGGATATCAATGCTATAACAATAAAGAACAAGTATCTCATACCTCGTATTGATGATTTATTTTACCAACTACATGGAGATCAATACTTTTCAAAGATTGACTTTCGATATGGAAACAATCAGTTGTGTGTGAAGAAGGAATACATTCCAAAGATAGCATTTCGAACCAGGTACGTGCATTATGAGTTTACAGTAATGCCTTTTGGATTGATTAATGCACCCTCTGTATTCATGGATCTGATGAATAATGTTTTCAAAGAGTTTCTCAATGAATTTTTGTTGGTATTTATTGATGATATATTGGTATACTCCAAAAGCTACGAAGATCATGAAAATCACATGTGTATTATCCTAAAGACTCTGAGAAGACATGAATTATATGGGAAGTTTAGCAAGTGTGAATTCTGGATTTAGGAGATTTCTTTTCATGGCCATATTGTCTCTAAAGATGGAATCTATGTTGATCCTTCTATGACCAAGGCAATCCAAGAATGGCCAGCACCAACGAGTATAACTGAGGTACACAGTTTTATTGGTTTAGTAGGTTATTATCGACGTTTTGTCTAGAATTTAGCCCGATTGGCTGACCCATTAACGAAACTCACACATAAATGGGTTAAATTTGTTTGGACAAAAGATTGTGAATAATGTTTCGAAGAAATAAAGAGAAGATTAGTCAATGATCCTATATTTACTCTACCATCAAGGAATGATGAGTTTGTTATTTATAGTGATGCATCGAAGAAAGGACTTGTTTGTGTCCTTATATAGAATGATAGAATTATTCCCTATGCATCACAAAAATTGAGAATTCATGAGAAAAACTATCCTGCACATGATCTCGAGTTAGCAGCTGTGATCTTTGCTTTGAAGATATGGAGGCACTGCCTCTATGGTAAAAAATGTGAGATTTATACTGATCAAAAGAGTTTGAAGTATATTTTCACACAAAAGGAACTCAACATGAGTCAAAGGAGGTGGAATGAATTACTCAAGGATTATAATTATATGATACACTACCACCCGGGGAAGGCAAACAAGGTGGCAAATGCTTTGAGCAGAAAAGATCATGGAATTTTGAACAATATGAGAATTGAAAGGGATCTAATTTTCATGGATCTAGTGAAGATGGACAAGGGAATAACCAGGGAAGGTTAAACATCAATGATTTTTCAAATGGTTTCCAAACCATCTTTAATAGAAAGGATTGAAAGTTCTCAGACCAATGATGATGAATTTAAAAAGAAGATTAAAGCTGTGAATGATGGGAGATTGAGAGACTTTGTGTATGGAGATGGAGTTTTGAAATTCAGGAAGAGACTTACTGTTCCCGATATACCTGATCTAAAAATATAATTCATGGATGATGCTCATAGTTCCAATTTCTCAATACACCCTTGGAGCACCAAAATTTATAGAGATTTGATGGAACATTTTTGGTGGGACAACATGAAGAGGGAGATTGCTAATATTGGGTCAAGATGTATGGTTTATCAATAAGTGAAAGCTGGAAGGCAACAGCCTGGAGGAGTCATGCAAACTGTTCCCATACCGGAGTGGAAATGGGATAATATTACGATGGACTTTGTCATGGGACTGGCAAAGACTCCTAGAAGGAACGATGCAATATGGGTTATTTTTTAACGTCTTACCAAGTCAGCACATTTTCTTGCTATAAGAGAAGATCTACCACTGGATCGTCTAGAAAGACTATATATTAATGAAATTGTGAGACTTCATGGAGTACCCCTATCGACCGTTTCTGATCATGATCCTCGTTTTACTTCAAAATTCTGGAAGAGTCTTTAGAAATCCCTAGATACTGAACTTCATTTGAGCACTGCCTACCTCCCCCAAACAGATGGACAATCAGAACGATCTATTCAAGCCTTAAAAGACATGTTGGGATCCTGCTCGCTTGACTTTAAGGGTATGTGGGATCAATATTTACCTCTGGTATAATTTTCCTATAACAATAGCTTCCATTCAAGTATTCAGATGGCACCATATGAAGCGTTATACAGAAAAAGATGTCTTACACCAACCTGTTGGGATGAAGTTGGTGAAAGAAAACTTGTAGGCACAGAACTAGTGGAGGAAACAATGGAAAAGGTGAAGGTAATCCAAAATCACATCAAAGCAGCTCAAAGTAGGCTAAAGAGCTATGCCGATAATCAAAGGAAGGATTTGGAATTTGAAGTCGGTGATCATGTTTTCCTGAAGGTATCTCCATGGAAGTGATTCATACGTTTTTTTAAGAAAGGTAAATTGAGTACCAGGTACATCATACCTTTTGAAATTCTAGAACTAATTGGGGTTGTAGCTTACCGATGGACAATGCCGCCAAGTCTCTCCAAAGATCACGATGTCTTCCACATATCTCTATTGAGGAAATACATGCATTACCCAACGCATGTACTCACATATGAGTAATTATAACTGGAACCTGATCTGTCTTATCGCGAAGAGCCCATCAGGAATCTTGATATGAGAGAACATGTATTGAGAAACCGGACGACACGTCTGGTAAAAGTTTTATGGAGAAACCATAAGATAGAAGAGGCAACGTGGGAACCCGGGGATCTTTTGATGAAGAACCACCTGAGTCTTTTCATGCGGTAGTATTCTAAAAATTTCGAGGATGAAATTATTTGAAGGAGGGGATAATGTAACACCCCAAGCTTCTACGGTACACTTATCTTTGATTAATGCAATAGCGTGTGTTGTACGCAACATCGAGTTCTAACACACACCACAACCGATCAAACTAGCCATTATGAATAGTAATACCTACCTTTTGAAATTTTATCTCTCAAAATGGACTTCATTTTTGGATTCAGAGTATCGAATTTATCCTAAGGTTAAATTTTGGTACTTTTTGGATAAATTTAATATTTTGATGAATAGTGAAAATTACTAAATTTTAATTAAAAACAAATTTTTAATCAAAATAGTTAATAGTGATAAATTATGAATTTGAGTGGTTTTAAAATATATTTAGAATATATTTTTACCATTTAATTAAATGTTGGTCATTGGAAATAATTTCACAATTGAACCGAACATAAACAAGTATCAATCTTTTGATAGTTATTATATCTTAAAAACACGCTTTTTGTTTTGACAGCGGGAATTAATTTTAAATTAATTTCTTCCACTTCTGTGTTTTGAATTTCGAAAAATGGATTCAATATTTGGAATCAGGATGTTCAAATTGTGAAAATAGGTAACTTTTATTTTTAGACATTTTGAATAATTACTTCGGTAAATATTTTATTTACCATGGTTAAAGGGTAAAATCTGGTAAATAAGGGTTAAAAATAATATTATAATAATAACAAATTATCCAAAAACGTGTTCTAACCTTATTGATTGATACATGTCCGACCATTGGCATCATTGGGTCTATTTGGGGACCCCATGGTGCCACATGTAAGTGATAGGGACACTTTATTTTAATTAAGTTAAAATGAATACAAATATGACAAAAGCATAAATCTTTTAGAAGAAACATTTTCACATAGGGTTATATATGTTGTATTTTCGACTATAAATATTAATTAGAAAGATAAAACGATTTAATACATAATAATATTTTATTTATAATTTTTAGACATTAAATAAGTTAATTTATATATGACACAATGGTGATGTAGTAATTACCATAATAGAGAAAAATTAAACTAATTGATATTATAAATACCCAAATAAATACAATTGGAGACTTTTTTTGAATTAAAATAATTTAATAGGTTAATATGACATCTTAGTATTGATTTAATTGACTTTGTTTGATGTAATCATTCCGTTATGAGTTTCACAAAAATCAATTATTGAATAGTGTCAAAATTGACAAAAAAGAGTTTTTAAAACAAATATTATATTATTAATTGATATTAAATTTCTATAAATCTAAGGTTCGACCAGAAGACTTATATCATTATAGATGTATCATTAATGGACCACTTGGGGTTCGATTAGATGTATATAGTAAGTTTATTAACCATATAATATAAAAATACAAATAGACATTGTAAAAGTGAAACTAATTAACTAAGAGTTAATACTTAAAGATACGGTTAGTATAATGACCCAAACCTGTCTAAATTATATTGTTTTAGTGGTTTTCGACCTATAACCACATTAAAATTTAAATAATCTACTTTGGAGCCATTATAACCGAATATTAATTTATTATAAAATAATATTTTAAACTTTTCCAAGGGTGCCCCTCACCCCTCTTATAAAAGGGCACTCTCCCTTCTCATTATCTAACACCTTCAAAGCCTTTTAGATCGCCAAACTCTGCCCAAATACTCTATCAACATCCCTCAATTAATCCTAGAGGCCCTCCTTTAGTCATAAATACAACTTAAAGAGCCCTTTTGATCAAACCAAAAGGAAGAACCCAAAGAAGAAGTAATGATTTCACCACCCCTTTTCAAGTTCCTTCCTTCTTCCACTTCATCTTTCTTTGTTATTTACAATATAAAATAATAACTCCAGTATCTTATATATAATGTTATGTTATTATAAATATGGTACAATCATATTCAGTATTCTATCCATCCTTTGAATAACATGTCACCATATGTGCGTACGTACGGCATACCGTCTCCATGTCGTGGTGTAATTGTTATTCAATAAATTATTATTTTGATGTTTATAATAATGATGTGTAATTCATGTAAATAATAAATGTAACATGATAATGATTTTGTATATATGATATACCATCCAATTATATAGTATTTTAATATCAAAAGAAATACATTGTCACTCGTGCGTACGTACGTACTACCCTCTCCACGAACGAGATGAGATTCATTCTCCATCGTATCCATTCAATTATAATTCTAATTTGATGATTAATAATAGTATCTAAGTACTTTATATCATTATTGATATGATTAAGATACAACCTATCCATGACAAACATGGCTTACGTAACAAAACATATAAAAGAAAATGAGTAAGTTAACACCCAAAACAGTGATAATACTAAGATATTATTAACAAATCAATGCTAAAAGATCATATATGATATCATATTAATGTATATGATTCATGTATAATTTAATAACAATTATTTCACCATTATAAAGGAGGTTAACCTACCCCCAACCATGGAAAAGTACAAGGTAAGGGGTTTTCATCTCACTCATTATTACCGTGAGAGTCATGCCATATTGCCATTATTACCTTTTGTGTGGTGTATGTACTGACCAAAATTGTATTATTTATGTAATACACATTAATTTTTGTGTATTTACATATTAATTGTATGATACCTCTTTCACAGGTTGTATGTTTCGTATGTTACCAAATTGGTAAGGGTTTATTTCGTAATCTTTTCATTATCTATGGTTGTTTATACGTAATAATCTACCGGGACTTCTTTATCATCCACATCCATGTTTCTTAAAAATGTATTTCAAAATAAATTTACTATATACTAGAATACGGGTTAAAGTCATTTATAACCTTTTTTGACTTTTTATAAGAGGTTTATAAAGGAATCTTTCCGTCATTTTCCAAACAAGGTGCTTTTTATCCTTTTCGACAAAATTAAGGTAAGAACGTTTTTTTAACTTATATGGAGGGTGCGGCTATTTTCCTCCATTATAAAATCGTCGAATCTTCCCTTAAAAGCTTATAAGAATATTTTCAAAGAAAATGTTTTATTTTATAAATATATGACTCTTAAATTATTTCAAAATATAACGAGATATTTCTCTAAAAAGAGTTTTGATTTCATCTATGTCAACATCCTTTGATTGATTTTATGCTTATTTGAAGTTGATTTATTATGATACAAAACATCTATATTGTATTGAAGGTTTTGTGTTATGTTTGACTTTGGATGTTCTATTTTTATACCAATCATGGTTTATGTTAAAAGTATTGACATTTCGTATGCTAGTTTTAATACGAATGTTTATGTTATGTTTAAACCATTTCATATTGGAATGCATTGGACTTTATATGTGGCGGGTGGAGCTCTCTATAGATCCTCGATGCATTGGTAGGTCTCATGAGACAAACTAGTGTCTTGGTACAAGGCCTTGGCAAAATATTATTTGTAGTCTTGGCACAAGGCCTTGGCTATGTGGTTATGATAGTCTGGCATTATGCATTCTATCATTATAAATGTGTTTATTGATATTGAATGTGATTATTCTATTATTTGAATATCCATGTGAATAAGTAAATGACATCATTTCATTTTATTTTTTCCATACTATGTTGAAGTTCAAGTTTAAAAGGCTTTTGTTTTAGTTATACATTTCCTTAAATGTTTATTCTTATTTATGAATGATTCCTCTATATTGTTATCCTTACTGGGCATTTGAGCTCACCCCTTTTATATGTTTTATTTTTCCCAGGATGTGAAGAAGTAAATTATGAATGACCTGCAGGGATATTATGAGGGGAAAATAGTCTGGACTATGGAGACAATATGTTGTTGTAGTAGTTTTTCACTTTATGATGTAACTTAATCCTTTATGAATATATCTAGTGTTTCTGAGGCTACTAAACCAATCGGTCTTTTGAGATTTGATCTTTCTTGTGATCATGCCAATGTTATGTAATAATGCACTGACTCTGGGTAACTAGGGTCGGGGCGTTAAATTCTCATTCCTCTATGATCAAGTCATGCCAATATATATCATTTTTATGCACTATAGAGCATCTGAGGTCACCCTATCTTTTTTTTCAATTCCCATGGTTATGAATAATTTTATTAATTAGTAATATTAAATTTAATGATATTTTCAATAGATAATTTAGATCGTTCACCAAATTAGGATAATGTTTTCTACATTTCAAAATCCACTAAACCGTTATGGTCTTAAAGAGTGTGTTTATATAATGTAATTCATATTCGTTGTAAGAGATGAAATATATATGTATTATGAAAAATTGGTATCTATAGTTTGTATAATAAGATATTTTTAGTCATTGATTAAAATACAGGATGAGAACAATTTAGTGGGATCCAGGAATGATTTATATTGATATGTATAGGGATGTATCTATGGATAAGTCTATGTATGAATCTATATAAAAAAATTCATTGTTTCTTGAAAAGGGATTGAGATAGTGGTTCCTTAAAAGTCACATCCATGTACAGATATTATATGTGGATATGGAATTCAAATAAATGAAAATATGGGTAACAAACCTGAAAACCCTATATATATATAGACTCAATTGGGAACTAGTGCATGAAATTGTGAAATTCCACACATTTCATTTGACACTTTTGGGGGATATGCTATGGGAAATAAATAAACCTATATAAACCAACATGAAGGATTTAAATTGAATATGAATGTTAATAATCTAGGATAAACTAATGGTAACATTAATTAAATAAGTAGGTTTCATAATTTAGATAACCATAAATATTTTTTCATGATTGGGAGCTTTTCTTCTATGTTGTTTTTTGTTCACAATATGCATTCATGTTTTAGTCCATAATGGTAACCCAAAGTATCTTTGTTAATGTTGATCATGAAAACAATTTTGATGTGAATCCAAATATTATGATGACAAATGTAATGGATTTTTTTATTACGACTAATTAGATTTCATAGAATATTATTTACAATGTGTACCAAAACTAGCTCTTCAACCCGTAGAATAATACAATAAAACATTTATATGACAGTTTAAATATTGGATATCATAGAAAAATGATGATTCAACATTTTACATGACAATAATATGGGAAGGAATACCCATGTAAATGTATTATATGATTATGAAGTAGTTTTGACAATGTAAGAGGAGGACACAATGAATATCATTGCAAAGGGAATGTAAATTTTTTTGTTAATACAATGGATGTGAATTTTGGTATCTATAAGTTATAATTATTTATTGATGTTACATGTGTGGATTGTATGGGAATTATAAAAAACCATTTTATTAGTAGGTAATTTTATCATCATGGTTGTAAGGGTAATTATTTTACATATAATGGTGAAGATATGATGAATGTCATATTAATGGTATGTCCAGTTGTAATATTTTTTATTATCAGCATAATGAAATTGTGTTTGATGAATTTTAAGAATTTATCCATCTATAATAATTTATGAAGAGGGTATTAAGGAATAAGATTGAAAATCATAATAAAGGGTTTGATAATGTAGTTGGATGATTTAATTTTATATGTATTGGAATTAAGTAATATTTTTATAAGAATTATGAACAATTTATTTTTAAATAAGGTTTTCAAAAAATATATTGAATGGTAATGATGACCTATAATGGTGATTTAACCAAAAGGTGACAATTTCATCATGGTAACTTAACCCTTAATATGTTACTGATGTTAAGAAAAATGTGTTTATCATGTATAAAGTATGTTTTGATGCTAGTAAGTCAAATTGGGTGGTATTTATGACCCCCGGACTGATAATGGAATTGTTGAAATATTGTTTTATGTTTTAATAAACAATGTTTAAAATGTTTTGGGATTCATGTAATAAATCCAATAATCTATGTTCTTTGTATAGAATTTTTTAGCATCCATACTTTCAATATGTTTTTATGGTAATTCAGGTTTTTACCATGTATCAAGAGATTACATGATTAATGTATTTACATATATGATATGTAATATGTAAATATCTAAATAATAATTTATTGGGGATTAATGTTAACCATGGAGACATTTTTCCTAATGAAATGGATTTTTTTATCATTTGAATGGGATATAAAGCTAACCATTTAAAAAAATTTCTAAGTTAATCATTTTTTAATATTTTAGATATTTATTAATTATTTCCCCATATTAATTTTTATTCATATTAGATAACACATGTTAACCATTTTGTTATGATGATAACTATTGTCAGATGAAATGATGTATCATCATATTTATGAATATCATAACCGTTAAATTCTTGATGAATAATAAGCCACATCCATTTCCTATAGTAAGATATGAGGTGGAATTTTTTCAAGGAAATACCGAAGGAAGATATTTTGTATAAGTAATGGAATTAAATCAATTTCACATATCTCCTTGTGAAAATTCTTCAACATTTGGAAAAAAAATCCTTAAAAAATGTCGTCTCATTATCATAATTTTTCATGATATCAATTACCTCATTCATGACTCATTGATTTTTGAATTATTTATCATTATATTTCTTATACTCATATTCTTTGTAGCTCAACATCAATATTTAAGTATTATTTTTCTACAACAGTTCCATGTATTCTGTTCCCATATATTTTATCCTATTTCGAATCATCATTATATGTTCATTTGGGTAACCATTATACTTAAAAAAGTTTTAGTAATCATTTTTATGATCTCGGTTTATATTTAAGGAAATTTTATGTTGTAATGATTTGAAAACCCATTTGAATATTGAGGTGGAAATAATATTAATGGGGGTAGAATGTAATAGCTAATGTTATAATGAATTATTATTATTTGTATAAATTAAAATTCTTTAATAGATTGTGTTACACGCTAAAATAATTTAATAATTATTTATACCAAACATGATGTAATTATTTTTTTACACACTACACTGAGTGTATATTTTTATACACGCAAAACTATGGTTTTCATTTGTTACACACAATACCTTGTCCATTTACCTATTTTTGAAAATGCAATACAAGGACTTATAAAAACTACCATATATTATTATTATTATTAATATTATTATATTATAGTTATCTCCAAGCTTTTAGAGTGGAATTTTTGAATAAAATTAAAAAAATTAGAAACATATGTTTTACACTTGTATATTAAATGAATTATTTACATAAAAATATATTTTAAATGAGAGAAAAAACAATTTTTATGTAATGAAATTCCCTCTCAGAAAAAACGTTTTAATAGAAAATTATTTTTTAGCTCAATAATGTAATCCTTCATTAATGAGTTAATTTAATGAACTGTATATATTATATATTAAAACAATTACATGACATTCATCTAGTTTTTTTCTAGACGAGAGATAACAATAAATCAAATTTTGGCATAAATGAAATATTCTTCTAAATAATGGTTATATCACCTACTAAAATAACACTATTTGTAAAAATATTTATTTAATGTTTAATAAATTATATTTGAAATAATGAACTATATATTTGAAATATTAATGTTAATATTATCTTAGAGTTATTTTTTATGAAAAGTTTTATTTAATGATGAATAGTTAAAATTACAGAATTTTAATTAAATAATTACATTTCATCAAAATAATTTATAATAATTTTATTATATTGAGTTTTGGTTTAAACATATCATCAGATAAATTATACATACATTAATCGAATTTAATACATGTAAATTTATTTCTCTATGAAATTAGATATAATGAAATTTCAATCTTTTGAACATTTTAACAATAAAAACTCCTTAATCCATCATATCTGAAGGATTATTTTTTAGATAACTTTCAGCTTCATGTGTTATTGGAAATTAGAAAAATATACTCTATATTTGGAATTAGAAAATTATATAGTTACTATTATGTTAAACTTATTTTTTTTTCATAAATACTAATGAACAAAATTAAAATAATTTAACACAATAAAGGTGAAAATAAGTTTACATAGTAGGAAAACATTAATCTTATTAGGCCACGTGACCTATAAAATTGAAAATATTTATTATATTGAAATATTTTGAACATATAATCTGATTTATATAAATTGGTTCCCTACTAGAGTTCCATTATGTTATGAATACCTCCCAATAATTAATATCGTCTGGTATTTATAAGAATGACACTCCTCTTCCACTATAAAAATGATCTATATCCACTAACATATTTACACATATAATTCACATTTCTTCATTAAAAACAACCAAAATAAACTTCAGGTATACCTAATCTAATCTTAGAAGACTCACTTGGGGTAGAATTTATTCCTAATATATCCTATAGTTTAAGCCAATATGTTTTAGATGAAGAAATTGTATCATTTTCAATGAGAATATTTGATTTATTTGTTTATTCATCGCTTAAATTATTATTATATATTTTTATATTATAAAACAAGTTTCATAAATATAATTATAATAAATTTTGAGGGTAATATATAATATTACACACAATTACTTAAATTGGGATATGTAATCATCATTGTTGTGTACTATGGAATATAACCTCGTGAACTTTTTTCATTCTCTCTAGCACTACCACCACGCATAGTTTGGAAAAATTATGGGAATAATGTTTTATATGATATATATGTGTAATTTATGGTTTAATTACTCTTAATTTATTGTTATATGACAGATAATATCATGATTTTAATTTTTTGTGAATATAATAACATTATTTTGGACGTGTGGAATACCACCTTCTAGAAGCGATGTGATTCATTCACAGTGATCCTGGATTTTATTATATATTTTATAAATAAAATATTGTATTATATATGAAATAATAATTTAAAAAAAATAATATATATATATATATATATGTATATTTATAATTTGATTTTTTTATTCAATAAAATAAGAAAATTGAAACAACATTCATGCATATGTATGACCTACTTTGTCCTTAAACAATGTATTTAATTTCTTAATTATATGTTTTTTATATTTGTACAAATAAATATATTCCAAGTATTTAAGATATCAATATAGTGGTTTACATTATGGAAATAAAGAAATCACAAACGTTGAAATAGGACGGGGAATAATATGTCAAAATATGTGAGAAGAACGAAGCAGTTATCACCTGAAACATAACTTTTAGAAAGGAATATTAATATACCAGAAAAAATATATAATTAAATAATATATGGTATTATATATATTAATGTATTCATTTTTATATTTATAATTTACAAAAAGGTATTACAGTGGAGGTTTGAATGTCTATGATGGATGTTAAGACTTAATGTAGGAGGGTTTTTTGTTCCAGTTTTAGTTTAGTGAGGGTTATTCCATATTCACCACTCATTTCATGTTTTATTGGTGTATATAGTAAAAAATTACTAGTTATATCAGGTAAATAATTTATTTCATGATACTTAATGTTTCAATTGATGTTATTCTTTTATAGGGCACTTGATTTTTAAGTAACCCGTGTTGTAATGGATTTTTATTTAAATTTTATTATCAGTGAGACAGAAGCCATATTCACAAATTTTTTATTGTTTGTGCGGTGTATATTTCCCATGGATTTATTTTATTTTTATTATAATAATAATTAATTTTTATTTAAATATGAATTTTTTATACCAATTTTATTGGGTTTACAATTCAAATAATTCCAAATTAGTAAAGGATTTTTGTCACAATTTTCATTCTTTGTGATGCTTTATATGATATGAAAATATATTTACTCATGAGGTGTATATAAAAACCTTCTAAAAATTAATATTTAGAATATTTTAATCCTCATAATAATTAGAATTTTATATTACATCATTATTTCATGGGTTTTATGATTCAATGTTACCAAAGTTGAAGGATTTTATTGCTACAATTTTATCATTTATCCAGATTTATTATTATTCTGCTTCCATTGATAAAATATTATGATCCATCACTCAAGAATTTTAATTAATTTTCTTATATTTTATTAATTCAAGATATATTAATATAATTGTATCATTTATCCACTCTTTAGTAACTAATACAACTAACAAACTGATTTTGAAGAAAACATGACTTTATATCTCTCTTGGTTCGAAAATATATTTTATCAAAAAATATTTTCTAAAAAAATAAAAAAAAATTAAACAAAATTCTAAAATAAATTTCTTGTAATAGGATATTAATATTTATTGATGTTTTAAAAAGTGTTTAATATTTTATTAATTCCCCCTTATAAGATTTCAAATTTATTTTCAATGAAATATGTGTTCAAATCATTTTATAATTTTTTTTTAAAGAAGAAAGAATATTTTACAATATAAATATTTTTATGTTTTTTTAATGTTTAATTTATATGATCTTAATTTTTGTTTCTTTGAAATTGATTTAAAAAACACACACACAAAAATTACATTCAAATAATATTATTTTCCATAAGATTTCGTCTAATTGATATATCAAAATCCTTTTTAATATAAGATGGTATCCATTGATATAGTTTATTATTTTATAGGGATATTATCCCTGGAAATCATTCTGACACTTTTTTTTAATGCATAATGTTTAACCTGACATTTTTTTATAAAATTTGTTTCACATTAACAAGTTATACCATGTGAAAAACTTTTATGAAACCTTCTTTATCTCATGAGAAAGAGTATAATTAAATGATTATGAAAAATTTATCATTTCCATATGTTAGGATATGATTAATATTTTAGGATACACATTTAATTTAATGTTATATGTTTTGATTTTTATGGAACCCACCTCATTTTATTGTTCATGAATTGATGAATGTTTTATTTTACTCTAGGACACTTATTTAGGATTTAATTAATTGATGGGTAGGACCTATATCTTTATCAATTTTATTGGGATGTGAGGAATGTTATATGATCTTATAGGGTACACGAATATATATCCAAATCCTATAAATGATGGAACGTGGGAAAAAATCCCAAACCTATAAAGGATTGTACATGTTTTGAGAAACCAGGTATCTAAATGAGGGTACACTAGTGGAAGTGACATGATTGTAAAAGAGGGAACATTATAGGAAAACCCTAGAATGTAATTGAGGGCCCACTGGTGGAAATCCATGTCATGTAATGGAGGGTACACCAGAGGACATCCCAAGACTATAATGGTGGTAACATGGGTAGACAACCCAATTCGATGAATGAGGGTACATGGGTGGACATCATAATCCTATAATGGATGGTATAAGGGGGGACATCCTAGGACTGAAAGGAAGGGTAGAGAGGTGGATAGCCAAATCCATATGAATGTACATGGTTGGTCATCCCAAGAGTATATTGTTATGAAGTCCATGGTGGTCATCCTTGACTTTCGATTTCTTATACTCTAGTGTGAACCAAAATCCCTATATTATGAATGTGTTATTCTATCATGGAACATGTCGATTGGTTTTTATATTAATAATGTATTATTATATGTTGATAAATATTCAAATACTCATGTATATTATCTCTGATATGAATTATATGATCTTTAAATTTTATGATCATGTTTGCATACAATAATGTTAATGTTATGCTTACATAACTACATTTTATTCCCTTTCTGTGCATCTGAGATCGACCATTAACAAGTTTCCATTAAACTAGTTTTTAAGAATGGTCATATGTTTGATTACTAAAGGGAGTGACCGTTATGTTAGAGATTGAAAGCCAGTCACCAAATTAAAAGTATGTGTTCCATGATGCAAATGGAACAAAACTATCATTTTCTCGAAACATGTTTTTTTATAATGTAATAAATATTCCACTAAAAAAATTTAATATCCATGTATGAAATTACCTAGATCATTATAAATGATCTGTAATGTGTAGTTGATGAGAGGACACCCAAAAAAGAATGTAATGTTAATAACTATGATATTTAAAAAAATTCTTCATAAACTGCTTAAAATTCTAATCCGTTAAACATAATCTTATTTCATTATCATCATAAATATACTAAAACCTTATGTGTTAAGCGAATATACATTATCTATCATCCTATCACATCAATAATTAATGAAAATATTTTTGATATCATCTTTCATTCACTATCTATTTGAAGAAAAAATTTCATTTTTCATCAATACTATCATAGATTGATATAAATGAGATATAATAGTTAAATACTGTAATAATAATAATTATAATAATAATTTAATTTGTTACATTTTTTATTGTTTAAATGTTCATGTGTGAAAAATGAATTCAATTATGTTCACCATAGTTTCTAAAATCATATAGATTAATTATCCCTAAAAAAATAACACATACACTCATAGAAGAAATCTTAAAATGAAGCATCTATTGATCTTATTAATCATATAAACTCCGATAATGGCCTTAACATCACTTTAAAACATTTATAGTTATGAAAATATTTAATTTTAACATTCAAAATTATCTATAATTTGATGTGACCTAAGATTCATGACATTAATGTCCTAAATAGAAACAAATTTATACATGATATATCAATAAATTGTTATAATATAACATAAAATATTTCTAATAAATATAGTATAATTGAATTTTTTATTGAAAACATTTTATCAAACCTAATGGGATTTTTTAAAATTCTAGACACACATACCAAGTGATTCAGTACCCAATACAAGGGAACATCCAGACCACACTATTTTATATTGGGTGATGAACGTTCACTCTAAAAAAATTTACATCTATCTTTTTCATTTATTTTAGTAATATTTTTTATATATGTTCTTCATCTATATACCTAGTTTAACATATCTATATTTTTTTTAAGGATAGATGATATTTTAATGTTCTGTTAAAAATTTATTGTTTTAGGAAAACATATTTCAAGTAAAATTATATATTTCTTATCACACATCATATACCACTCTATCTAATGTTTCCTAATCAACTAATGTTTCTAAAAGAAAACATTATTTTATATACTTTTATTTTTTTATATTCTTTTCTAAATTAAAATTCCATGTTCCCATATTAATTATAAATTTATTTACTCTCTTCATAGAAATATGGCTTTAGTGGATCATTTCCAAGCATAATTCTCCACTCATTTCATATGAGCATTATTTGTTTTGAAAAAAATGCATGATATATACATCCTTATTTAGTCATGGAATCCCCATATTTATTTATTAAATTCTTCTACTATTATTTTTTTTGATGTATTCTATGAATTAATAAAATAATTTGTAACTCATATCATTTTCATATATCACTATTATGATTATGATTTGAAAAGTATTTTTTTTAATTGTACCCTTATATATGTATATGTTAAGAGTCTGATTGGTGGAACCTATTTTTTCACCCAAATACATTGGGTTATTTTTTTATATCAGGATATAATATATATAGGGAATGGTAAATAATCCTTCTATAATATGTTATGTTTTCATATAAATGATCAATGACTGATACTAATGATGTCATGTTAAATGTTTTTCCTGAAACAAATTGATATCATAATATTATGATATCTCATTACTTATTCCATTATCCCATATTATATGATCTTTATCATTTATGATGTATCATGACATGAAATTATTTTAGGTATAGAATATTTTTTTATTATATTTTATCCTTATTTTACCTCCTATGTGCGTTTTCCACTACTAAATTTATAATTTTTTGAATACTAGATTAAATAAAACATGGTTTTAATTTACTGAAAACAATGTTGCAATATGAAATGGGTCTATTATTTTTAGAATAGTTGTTTTTCATGGTTAACACATGGTTTAACAAACTCTAAAACCAAACCATGTGAATGAACATTTTATCCAATGTTGAATCACACGGTTTGTACATAGTATGGAAAAGATTATAGGCAAAGAATATGGAATAACTAGTTTTAAAAAGTTTAAAATTTCTTAACTATTGATTCCAAAATTAAGAATATTAACCCCCAATAGATCGATAATTTTAATATACAAATTTCTCTCAAGAAATAACAGATCTCCCATATGCTCTATGGTTGATTATATTGAGGATTTTCTTTCAATAATATACTAGGGAAAATCCAATTATGTTATTCCACTACATTATATATTTATATTAATTTATTTTCTATAGATTTCATTCTACCGTTAAACCATGGGAGATTAAGTTTTCATCTAATTTATTTTTTTAATTTGATTTTATTTATAATTTATACTCTATCCCCCTTAGGATCTTACAACATCACTTTGATTCCATTCCTCACAATTTCTTGTTGTTTCATAATTAATTGTTCACAGTTTCATGCCCTTAATTATTTGGTTGAAATGGATGATTAAAATTTTTAAATACTAGTTTCAAAAATTATATTGATTGTATGTATGGATGTTTTATATGAGATAATTTCAATAAAAGTGGTTTTCATTGGTGTCCAATTTTATATAAATTCTGGAAATGGATTTCAAATAATGTTTCAAATTTCATATTTATAGTTTTATATTCAATATATAATTAATTTTCTTGTCTATGGTTACATATATTAATTAATAAATATGGGAATCCCAAGTTACCTGAGTGGGAAATACTATATTCGGAAAATCTCACATCCCACTAGTTACAGTTGTTCCCATACAATAGAAGCACTATCACGCAAAACCCAAAACATGAGATATGTAGTTATGGTCTCATAATTAAAATTAACGGCCTAAAAAACTATTGATTTATAAATTCTAACTGTACCTTATCCATATACACTTTATTATGTTTTCCCAGTTTTTGTATTTGAAAATAATGTATACATGGTTATTTTAGCACATCATGTACTACAATTTCTGATATATTATGAAATGTTTAAAGGATATTTTGTACATTTACTTTCAAACTATCCGTTTATAGTTAATCTAACACATGATATATATATATATAACATGGCGGGATCATACTGGTATTGATATACTCAAACCATTAATAATACAAATTTGTGTAACCAGTTTATGATAATGATGATGTAAATGGAGGAGATGTACCTTTATACGGTGGTGTATGTTCATGATATCTATATCTTGGTTAAGAGGTTTACATGGTAGGATATTCCCCTATGTCATATCATCATTGATAATTATTTTTTCGTTAATGTCTATGTCCTAGTATGTTTTATCTTTATTATGTATTTTCCTCTCATACTCAAATACGACCCCTTTTGTACAAGGAAATCTTTAGTTTTATATATTCATTTAATTGAATCATTATTATAACTAATTGTTTCCATTTTGTTTCCATTAAAATTATGTTATTATTTAATGATGATTATTTGCATCACATATATTAATGTGCTACTATATAATATTTGGTGGATGCATTTTAGGTTCCCTGATAAAACCCATTGATTATGTTATTGAAACAAAATCATTCCCAAAGAATATTCTCAATTATAGATAATATTTTACATCTAATGGTTATCTAGAATAATATATTGAACATTCAACCAACTATCCCATGTTCTTGAGTCAAGGGTAGTCCCGAATGGTTCATGATGAAATTATATCATTGAATTGGTTTTCAGTTTTTGACATTTCTTATGTTTTATTATTCATAAGTTATATCTATTTGGGAATATGTGCTATGTATGATGAAATGGTTGGCCAAATGTTTTAATATTGAACATTACGTTACCATGAGATTTTGGTATTTTATGGTTTTTCAAATGAGATTGGATTAAAATTTCTTGTATGGAATTGGTTTGCGGGTTATAGATTGTGCACATAGACCATACATTATCAAAAGATATGAATTATTATAATCATAGAATATTTAGACACATAATTTATTATAATTTTTTATGTAGTAATTCATAAGGTATTTCATATTTTTTTTATTTTTGTATTTCCACATTGTACCATGCCTTATCAAGGACCCCTAGTGAACCCTTAGAAAACACGTGTGAATAAATTTCTAGGGGTGAACACTCTAATTAATCAAAACTATAATGATATTTTAGTAATATCTTTTCAACCATTTTACTATTGAGAAGTAGAGGGTCCACCTCAGAATGAAGGAGTGGGTTTATTTATGTAATAGGAATATGACCTTGTCTAAGAATTTAACTAATACAATCCACTAATATTCTAATGCATACAACATCATAGTGATGTAGAGAATTAGATGGAGAAAATATAATTAATTATAAAATTATGTAAGACTCCTAAGGTAAATAAAATTATGTGTTATTCGTATATAATATTGGGAACAAGAAGAATGTTGGGGTAATCCTTGGTTCCTATAAGGTTTTCGAAAAATTTCGATTGGAAATACCTAAAATTGTATCCTTCCTATATTTTTATCAGAATATGATGTCTTTTTTAGGATAAAAAACATTCTCTATAAATATTTCATCCAATTTTATGAATATTCATTATATATCCACTATTATAAAGGTTTATTTCTTTGGTAATGTCAAACCATAAATTAACATGTCCAAAAAATATTTTCATATTGTCTCATAATTTTCCATTCCCTGAGAACCATTTATAGACATAATAATTGAAAATTTTATTTTTACCCTTGATTAAATAAAACACAATAAAGGGTGGGAGAAGATACATAGTAAGAGTAAACAAGGTATACATCAATCAATAATTATTATAAACATAAAATGAGTAAAAGGGACCAATAAAAATATATTTGGATTTGAACATCGTACCCCCATTTCATTGACCATAATAATTAGTCATTGAGAAAAGCATGTATGTTCATAAGACTTAAATCATGAATTAAATAATTTGTGAGAGAATACCATTGGTTTAATACCATTGCATATAAGTGTTCCACAAAGTGAATCATATTAATAATCAAAGGAATATTATTTCATGGTTACCCATAATGAAATTTATTAGATGTTTGTATTTTGATAACCACTCATTTACCTTATTATTTCATGGATAATGGACTTTGTACTATTGATAAGAATGTGATAACATCCAATATACCCAATATTCTCATTAAATAAAAATATTTACCCAATAAATTGTTATTATATAATGGACCCACCCATATAGTTATAATATATATATATATATATATATACATGTCAAAATATCATTGAAAAATGTATTGTTTCATCATAACGTACTATAAAACAATTAAAATTGTTTTCATAAATATTTCAATATTATAACCATGATACATCAATATAATTAATTATTAAGGAATAATAAGATCAAATCCATAGTGAATCATAAGTAATATCAGTGAAATTTTTCATATATTGAAATACATTTTTAAAATAAAAAAGTTAATAAGGAAAATACAATTTTAATTTTGGAATAATATTATATAAATATAATATTTTTTGAATATTTTGTTAATAAATTTATTAAAATATTATTATTTGAAATAGTATTGTTTTAATAAAATTTTATTCACATTGGTGGGAAATCTATCGGCATGGTATACATTAAAACACTGACTACTTCTATAAAATTAGACAAATGCACCACATTCATAAAATGACATGAATATTCTTTTTTTTATTTAAAAATGGGTTAAAATATCTTTATTTTATAATTTTATAATATCAAAAGAAATTATTTTAAATTTTTTTAAAAATAGTATTTATAGCTAAGATAAATATTTCTTACCAAATAAAAAAACATTGTCTATTTTTATTAAAAATATTCATTCAATCATTTGAATACCTTGAGAGGAGAAAATGATTAGGAAATTTGAGATTTCCCAAAATAATGAAATTAAAATAAATTAAATATAATTTTTTAGTGATATATAATATAATTTAATTATTATAAGTTTAACTAAGAAAAAAATTAAAAAGTAAATTTATTATATAAAAAACAATTAAACATTAAAAACCATTGAATGAAAACTCATAGGAAAAAATGAATAAAAAATAAATATAAAATTCCCTTAACATAAATGCATTAATTATATAACATTTTAAAAACATTGTATATACACTATGTGAAATAAATAGGAGTTGAATTTGGTATATGTCTCACAGTAACAATAGTGAGATGGGAAACCCTTAACTCAAGTTGGAATTTATTTTTATGATCGCTTCCCTTCTATATAAATAATTTAAAATTATTAGAATAAAATAAAATGACTATATTAATACATATAGTAGAATAAGTATTTTACTTATAATATCATTTCACCGATTAATTACCAATTTTTTTTTAAATCATTATTTTGGTGGATAAAAAATTATTTTAATATATATTTCAATTATGCCATTATAGTCCATGCATATTAAACATAGTACCATAATATATGGAATATTAATTATCATATAAACTTTATAAATATAAATTCTATTCATATTTATAACCATCCAAAAAATTCGTGAACAAAAAATGATTTGTACTATTCTTCGAGATGGTAGTACGTATATATTCAGGAATGTCGTTTTCATTTTTTGATAAAAAATTAAAGAAATAATAAAAATCATATATCAGTAACAAATAATAATTAAACTATAAGTACCATATATATTTTTTAAATACATTATTATATCATTAAATGTGAGGTGGAAATGGAATATTGATCATATCCCTATGGGTAGGTAGTTGTCCACACATACATGAGAGTAATAATTACATTTTCAATTTGATAGAAAATAGGAGAGAAATGGTTATGACATAGTTATAATAAAATATTTTGTTATGAATTATATATAATTAATAAATTTATAATTTACACAACACTTTTAATGAATATTGGATAAGAAACAAAATCGAAAGAGCTCACATAAGATTTTAAGTTCTTAATTTTGAGATGTTCTTTAGCGTTTACCTTATCACATTAATGATTGGTCCTTGAAAAATAAAAACGATTATAGAAATAAATTAAGTAATCTATCAATATTTTTATTTATTTTCTCACCCAGAAGGCTCAATGATCGTGAATAATAGAGGAGAGATATTGTCCTTCTATAAGTGAGGGAGAAGATATATATGGAATTACATCACATATTAAAATGATATAATTAAATTTTATTATAAATTTGTGTATAAATAGAGAAGGATTATATTTATGATAATATATTTTGAAATAATAATATCTATATAATTTTGTGTTGAATGTTTATCTATATGTTTGGCTTCAACCCCTGATAAACCACATTTAGTCATAACAACAATAACAAATTCTTAACTACTTTTATTATTCATTATGTAAAAAAATTAAATTTCCTTATCTAAAAAAATTACCCATTATGATTAAAAAATTGAATCCCTTTTATAAAATTTTATTTCTATAAGATGAAATAATTTTTTTTTGATAATAATGAAAAATCAAACAAAAACACATTTGTAGATGAATAAATTTTATGTATAAAACTAAATTTAAATTCATTATTTTCCATAATAAAATAAAATGAATGTGAAAATTAATTTACTCAGTATATAAAATATATCATTAAATTATATTAATAAAAAATAATAATTTCTTTAATTTAAAAATATACAAACAGTTTGTGGAAATAAAAACCATTTTACTAAAAAAATAATTTTTTGATAATTAAATAATTTTATCTTCATTCAATACCATAGGATTACAAATGTATGGATAATTATTAATATATTTAAATAAATTGTTTTTATATTTTATCACAACAATTTTTTAAATTATATCAACATACGTTTTTAGAAAAAAATAATAACATGTATAAACATACATTTCAATGAAAAATAGGCCTTTTATCATTAAATTATTTGTTTAAATTTGATATTTTATCAATAAAATATTGTCATTTTACATATATTTTATAATGTTGTTAATATTATTCATTCTCAACAATCTAATGGATATATTATAGGGTTATAATATATCACATGTTCATTTATTATTATGGTTCCATGTAAAGAATGCTATTTAATAACTTATGTTAATATTAAGCGAAATAGATATAAAATCATGGGGTGTTGAACTTTCTATGTCTTATGAGTTTATGAACCTTCATAAAGGAGAACTGATCTTGATATAGTTTTTAAATAAATTAATAAATCTCATCCCCTTTATTATAGAATTATTATTAAATTATGGGATGAAAGTTCATTTATTATAAATATTCCTTCATCCAAATATAAAATATCAATGTTTTCTTGACAACATAAAAAACCCAATAAAGGGTGTATTTAAATATCAAGTTCTGTGTATTTAATAAGTGTGTAAATTTATTTTTATTTACACCTCAACCATGTTTCATTATATTAATAATACATTCTATTAGTGGAAGAGAATTACCAAAGACTCTTCAAGATACTATGGTAGTGCTTCTCAACCACATTCTCAATATGAATCTTTATTATATATGAGAATTTGGGCTCCCATTTTCCATTTATATTGAATGGATATTCACATTAATCCTTTACCTCCATATATTTTTATAAATCATCGTCCTTTTATAAAATTAGGACATCTTTATATGTTGTTATAAAATTATACTAGAGTAAGAAGTACATATAATTATTCTACTCATGAGGATTATAACAAATATCAAATGCACCAAAAATCCATTGAAAATCTCCCTTATTTCTAAGGATGAATAAGTGGTTCCTATTAAAAGAAATAAAATTTTAATATTTATTATCAGGAAAACCACATGTCCAATACCGAGTTTATGAGTATTCAATTTCATTCCTTGGTACCAGCTGATAGAGATTGTGACTAGGGACCAATGATAATAATAGTTAAATTTATTATTGCCTCACACATTGTTATTGCATTATTATATACTAGTATATCTCATTCAATTAACTCAACTTTTGTCCTGAATATATCGAATCTTCCCATTGATCTTATTCCCAATGTGGTTGAGATATTTACTCATCTTAATAAGAACATGGATCTTTTACTCTAGTCCCTTTTGAAATATCTCTATATATATGCGTAAAATTTCATGGGATATACCCATATTTGAAAGGGATAACATTGGTATAATCTTGGGAAAGAATATATTTCATCTTTCAAGACTCATATATATTTTTATTGCATAAGGGTTTCCTTTAATTCCCTTAAGATAGAATAAATATATTCTTAGTGTATTGGGGTCTTTTTAGAGGTGTGTATGGTCTAAAATTAATAATGTTAGTAGGGTTACAATATTGATATTTTCCCCTCCTGTATTAGATGATTATAAAATACTAGGGATTTAGTGATATCCCATAAATAAATTTTTTGTTAATGTGTTTCTTAATGTGTTATCTTAGTTTTACAAGGATTAGAAACTTGATTTTTTATTGGCCTCATTTTGGGGAAGAAAAAAATAAATTCTTCTTTGTTTTTAATGTCTTCAAGAGATATAAATTATTTAATGATTAAAATTTTTTAATTAAATATTATGGGATGTACTGAACTCATAATCAACTCATCAAATACTCAAGTTATATTTATTAGAATTTGTAATGGAAATTCATGATTATATATTTATTATCAAATGTTAATATTAGTTACTATCAACAATAAGTACACCATTACCCATATTGGAAATAACATTTATATTTTAATATGGGGAAATTTGGTTATCAAAAAATGATGTATATACGAGTTACCACTAGCCCTAGGTGATGGTATATGATATTTGAATGTTTTATTTTCAATGATGATTTTGAAATTACGGAAATATTTTTATTCCATTTATCTTGACAAATTATACTAAGGTATTGAATAATTTGATGAAATGGATATGTCCTCATAACATGGATGTTTTTTTCATAAGTTTTATGGAAGATATGTTTATCTATTATAAGACGTTGGTAGAGCATGCATTCTATTTGAGAATAATACTTATGAATCTTCAAAAGCATCATCACAATGATAAAATTTATAAATATATCTTTTATATATAATATGATAAGATACTTGGACATGTAGTGTCTGAATATGGCATTATAGTCAATCTTGAGAATTTAAAGGTGATTATATCTTAGAATTATCCCTGAAATATCCTTTTGAAATGAATTTTATTAAGGTAATAGGGTTATTACTATTGTTTCATTTTTATATTTTTCAAATATTATATATCATTTTACAGTTCCACTCATTAGATAGTTATTTTCTATTCTGGATAAGAATTTTAAGCCTCCCTAGAATAGTTAAAGAGGCATCAGATATCATCATATGACCTGGATTTATCAGGTAAAATTAGGGGATATTTTTTATTCTAATTATAGATTAACAACTAAATATTTTATTTTATGTTTAATTATTATATATTTTAAATGTTCGATGTGTTTTTATACAAAAAATAATTATTTTAATATGATTGTGAAATAAAATGTATTTATTAATATTTAATGAGATATTTATCATAAAACTAATAGATTATTCATTATGAATTGGGAAAGATATATTGTGAAAAATATTTTTTCATTATCAATTAAATAAATTCATTAGTTACCAATTAGTTAGATATGAATATAATATTATTTGAAGATAAAATTGATTTTTTCTATAAATAATTTTTAATACACATAATGTTATTTTATCATAAAACAATAACTTACTCTCAACAAATGGATTATTTTAATACAAATATTATACTATTTATTCATAATTTTATTTTACCATTAATTTAATAGTTTTAACATCTTATGGAATGATGTTACACTCAATTTTATTTAAAAAATGCATTTTTCTAAAAAATAGTTTTCTTATGATTTTCAAAATTATTTTGTACTAAATTTCATTAAATTAGAGAAATAAAATAATTTAAAATAGATTATATATTTTTAATTAGAAAAAGTAAAATTATTTTATAAGGTTATATTTTATTTGATTTTAATAAATATTAACGGAAATAAAATAATTATCAAAGATAGGGTGAAATAAGGTCAACAATGGGGTCAACCTTAAAGATATGCTTTCAAATATCAAAAAACTCATTTTTTGAATTATATAGATAAATTTTATTTTTACCATAGTATATTTATTTTAAAATTAATGGCCTTTTGAGCCCCATTTACTCAATAAGACATTATTATGTTGTATTTTATTTTTTAAAATAACCAACTCCTTTATCTCCCTCTATATAAAAAGGATACAAATTCTCCTATAGTCCTAACATGTCATTAAACTTATATTACTACCAATAATACCCTAATTACATTTTATTATCCCAAAAAATGACAAATATTTTCTTTTTTATAATGATACCATCCTTTTAAGGTGTATAGTTAAATAAAAAGTATCATTTTCAATGAAGATATATAACTCTTAACTGAATACTATGAATTTTATTTATTATTCCATAATATTTAAAATAGTTTTATCCTTTGTTATATTATGGAAATATTTTCATAAATTTTTTATGATTTTATTTTATTAATGGAACAAACATTTGACACCTCTTTTAAACAAAATGGGATATGAAAGTATATATGATATATCAATGTGGACTACTGCCTCTATACAGTGAGATAATTCATTATCCATTATTAATAATCGTGGTTTGTTATTGTGATGTACTTAATGTTTATATAGGATGAATATTAAATAATTATCATTTATTGTTTATAATATCACATATTACATCTTACCATTCCATCAATATGAATATGATAACATTTACCATTATTACATATAGACTACAACCTCCAGGAATTGAAGTAATTCATTTTTTATATACTCTTTACATGGATGGTAATAAGTTTAGATTAATTAAATATATAAATAATATTAGTTATATAGTAATTATTATAGAATTTTGAAATATAATTTTAAATTATTTCATTCCATCTATCAAAAAGTGAAATCATCTCATGTGCATATGAAGGGACTTCCTTCTCTATGCGGTGATGCAATTCATTTTTTTCCTAATATAATAAGTAGTTATAAAAGTGAATATAATAAATAAATATTGAACATATTAATTTATAAATTTCTTCTAAATTATAAACCAATGACCATACTTCAGTTACTAGAACTATCAAACCGAATCTGGCATGGAAAATATAACTGTTTTCAACTAAATGTCCATTTTATAGAAGAATTATTTTATGAAATTAATATAAAAAATTCTAAACAGATTAAAAATGGTATTTCATGTATTAAAATCATTATTTAATAAATTAATACAAAATCTATTTGTATTCTCTCTCATATTATAATCCTAATGAAGAAATATGGGACTTGAGGTAATGGGTTTATGTCGTATTCTCATTTATTTTGAGGATTGTCTATGTTGAAATTATACTAAGGGAAATTATATGTTTCATATTCTTTAATAAAATTTCATTTTCATATAATATTTTTATTATTATAATTTTTATTTAATAGTTCCATTTTTACTTTTTGGTTTTTAAAATAGTCGGTATAATGTTTTAATATAAAATATAGGCTTATTTCTTCTTTGGTCGATGAAATTTATATTCCAAAGGAATACTGATATAAATAGTTTTATTAATGTTATTACCTATAATTTTAATTAATTTTTTTTATTTTTATTACCTTGGAATTTATTAAAAAAAATTAAAATTCATCTTTATAATGATTCAATTTTTAAAAAAAGTCAGTTTTTTATTTTTACAAATCTGTGAATTAATTGTTTTATTTTAACAAATACATCATGAATAGACATTCCTACTATCATAAACATTATTTATTTTCATGATTTCATTAAAATAATTGTTGATTCTTTTCAATGAAAATTATATTTTTAATATTCAAATATATTATACTAAAATTATAAAAATTTGAGAAGAAAATATTTTCTTATGTTTTAATGAATTGTTTGAATGATATTTTGGAGCTAAGTTTCAAAAATTCCAAAATAGTTTAAGGATTATTATACATAAATATTTCTGTGATAATATGGTACCATCAAATTTATTTTATTGGATGGCTCATAATTATTTTTATTTAAGTACGTTTCTATGGAATCATTTAGATTCACACAGGTTGATATTGTTATGAAGAAAATATTTTAAAACCCTTAAATTTTCTATGGATTATATTATGATGAAATGGTGAAGTGTTTATGAAACTCGTTTCTATTCATTAGTTTCTGATATGATGGTATGATGAATTTTATATTATCTTTCATCCTAGATATATTTTATTTTAATTATGATATGCATGGTACTAGAATTTTATAAACCTCTAATGAATTAGACAAAGTTGTATATATCATAATAGAAAAAGTATTGTAATGTGGGTTAGGCCTCAATAATGGGCCTTTTACACTAAGATATTATTGGGAGTGAACCATGTCTATGGAAATAATGGAATGTGAATAGTACCCAAACAACTATGGAAAATGATTCAGTGGTGCTTGACAAATGAAATGATTTTATATGATTAGGTTTGGACCAAAAACAAATTCTTATGATTATGTTTTCTTTTCATGTATCATGATTTATTATTTACTATTAAACTCATTTTTATGAATATAATATGTTTTCAATCCTCCTGATTGATTATTGATGATTCTATAGGCATATAACTTATAAATGTTGATATAAAAAATCCTTCGTCCATGAATTATTATTAATTATATTTAATTTATTTTGTTTTATTATTTTGTGTAATAATCATGTTATTAAACAAATTTTTTTATCTCATTATTACTTTTTATGATTGATTAATATCCCTTATGTGTACCAATAATGAGAATCTTAGCCCACCCTATCTTATGATTCATTTTCCCAGGTTGTGAGTAATAGTTTTAAGTATGGGTTATCAAAGAGTTTAACATTATGAGTAGATATTTTTGTAATATGTATAATATATTTCATTAAATAATATTATTAGGTATCAAGTCTCTAATGACTCTAAAATTTATTGTTCAAGGGAATGTATTTCTATGACATGTATTTAGTATTTATCTAAATAAATATAACAGACATATATTAAGATGTTGTTATTCAATTATTATTATCAATGTAGGGTTTACTTATTTTTAGTTATTAATATTACAAAACATTGGTGAAAACCCTAGCGTTATGTTTCATTGCAAGATAACATCCAAAATATTTAATAATGAATAAACTGTGTTCTTTAATAGAAATAACATCCTGTCTAGATAGTGGGATGTTGATATTTCTATGGAACAAATTCACCATTGGGTAAAAAATTTAACAGGATGATTGGGTATTAACATGACTATTAGTAGTAAATGGTGAGTGTGTTTATGATTACACAACTGGAGAGAAACACTCTTGAGATATAACTACGTTAATTAATATTTGATTTTTTCACCATTCCGATGTTTCTAATTGAGAATAACCATAAATAACATTGGTTAATCCAATGATGTCATAGATTGAAAATCTATTATCACAAGTAAGACATCCTATGAAAATTAATTCATGATTACAAGATTCGCCACTATGATTATTATTTATCACACTGGTCTTTTTTGTTGTATCCAATGGAAATAACAATCATGAATCATGTTTACATTGAATTTGATTAGTATGGAAACACCCATAATGATGAATAGTAAAATTAAATGGAAATTCTGATATTAAAACATATGGATATTCTAATTCTACTCCCTCCATATTTGATTCATTATTCCAATCATGGTGATATTCCAAATAAGACAAGAAATTTATAACTCACTTTTTATTGTCTTATATGGAAATATCAACATTTCATAAGTGTCTCTTATAATCTAAAAATAGTTAAATATTTATTGGTTCCACAATAAATTTATTTTCCATTCTCATGTGTTCAAATAATAATATTTTTTCCTATAATCATATTATTTGTATGTAGAAACAAAATAATATGGAACTCTACAAAAATAATGTTCAAACAGGAGGAATTGAATATATAAAATTGGAAGAGTATTATAATTCATTTTAGAACAGTAATTTCATTGAAAAATTTTCATCAAAAAGGTAAATAAATTTTAAGAAACAAATGAAATGGATTGAGAATCAATTAGTACCTATTTAGTGAATATCACCATTGTAGCGAGGTATGTTTCGATATTTATCATCGATTCAAATAAAAATTGTCATTTTTGTTTCTAGATTCGGATATATTAGTCAAATAAAAATTAAATAAAATATACTCTTATTACTATAAAAAATTTAGATATGTAGTCTCAAGCTAGTATCGAAAACTAGAGACTCTTAATATTCTCAGGTTTTGTTGAATAAATGGAATAATGAAATTTGAGGATATTCAAATAACAAATCCTATGTAGAAAATAAAATAACATTTTCTTTATTTCATAATTGTAGAAGGAATAATTGTGAAAATTTCTTAATGGGATTTGGTAATTGTTTAAAATATATAAAATGGTCAATGTACAAAATAATTATGAAGTAAAGTGAAGATTCCATTCAATGAAGAGATCTAAAAATGAAAACTAAATATGTGACCCACATTCTAATTTTATAATTACAAGGAGTACATAAATTATTCCAATCAATGAATAATTCTAAATTTTAATGATGATAATTACTATTATTAACCCCTTCTTTCTAGATACATAGGTATGAAACATCTGAAATCAATAAGTAATGTGGGTCATGGGAATTATATTGTGAAATGTACACCTAGAATCTACATTAGAATTAAATATGTTTTGTTAGATTATGGTGCTACCGACTATTATATATGTGCTGAATTTTATAGGATTATTATATTACAACCTCAATTAGTAGTTTTTGAGTTAGTATTAAATACACATAATTGTATGATCATCACATATAATGTTTATATCTCATATCTGGTGGAAATATTGGAGAACTTACATCCCAAAAATCAATTCATTATTCATCTAGTTGAATTTAATGTGTTTTTTGGGAATGGATAAAGGATATCTACATAGAAATTATATCAATTTGTAAGGATGGTAAGTCATTTATCATATTCTAGATGAACTTATGATCAATTTTTGTGTGAATATGGATATTGAAATCCAATAGTTGATTCTAATGTTTTATGGGTCATACAGCATATTCAAAATGGTCATCTATATGAAATTGTTATGGAGAAAATAAACAGAGGATATATTAATAACTTTAAAATGTTGATTTATATTTTAAATAATATATTATTCATCCCCAAAACTGGGATGTTCTTATTTCATTTTAAATCACAACTAGTGTTAAAAAAATTAAAATACCCCTTATTTAATAGAGCACATTGATTTGAATGAATATGAAAAATATATATAAGAGACTATTGTAAGAGATTCATACACCCAAGAATGTCACAATGGGAGGAAAATATTCTTTTCGGTAAGATGATATATGATTCAATGCATCCTTTCGTTGATTATTTAGAAGACTAAAATATCGACATAAGGAACATTCGTCATCTACCTTGTATTAATGACATGTTTGCTGAACAATGTATAGATCAATACTTTTCTATGATTTTCCTTTGTTCTAGATTAAATCAATTGTGTTCCAATAAGTTGGATATATCCAAGACATCATTTTAAATGAGGTATGACTATTATGAATTTTTTGTGATTCCATTCGGTCTTACCACTAACATCATAATCATTATGTATATGAGGAATATAATGTTGAGTTATTTACATTATCCGATTTTTTTAGTATTTATAGATGATATTATTATATATTAAATTGAAAGTAAGATCATGAAGATCATGTTATGATAGGGTTGAAGTCCTTGAAAAATCTGAAGTTGTTTTCAAAAACCACAGATTGTGATTTTTTGTTATAATGTTTTAAAGTCTTAGTTCATGTAATATTAATTTAGGTTATATTAATTGATCATTTGAAGATAAGATTTATTAAAAAACGTCCCAAAAACCACAATAATGGATATATTGAGTTTTATTGGGTCTCTATGATTTTTTCAATGCATTGGGAGATAGTTTTTATGGAATATAATCCAATAACAACATTTAGTTGAATGAGATAAACTTTCAATTAAAAAATAAAAATGAGAATAAATTAAAGGATCTAAAAATAATTTTTTACATTTACCATGTACATAGAATACCCTATAGTGGATAAGGTTTTTTAAGATTAATTGAAACATCAAATAAAAAACATGACTGCATTATCATACCAAATGATATTGTAATTTTTTCTACATCAAACTAATTTAAAATTCATGAACAAATTAGCAAAATAATTATTTGGAGCGTACCTAAATAAATCATATATAGATAATATGGATATGGATTTCTATGTTTTGAAAACCTAGTTTTACTGAAAACTTTTTAAATCTATCTTTTTTATGAATGGGTCAATTGTTAATTTGGGATTCGAATATCACCATTGGAACCATTAGTAATGTAATAATGTTTAATTATATGTGTTCTATAGACTAACATTTTCCTAGAGGCCAGGATATGTTTTTGCAGAACCATGTTCAATTACCAAATTTTTGGAGAGGTAATAGAGGGTGCACATGTAAATTTCATGGTTTATTAATACCATGATTCTGAACATACGTGGTTCTCCTAGGTGGAAAGAGTACAATATTGAAGATTTGAAATATTTTTCAACCCACGCATCTATCCATATGAGGGTCTTTTACGTAAGGTAGAAAGATAGTGTGGCCGACACATGGTTTTGTAATACATGTGGCCAAAACATTTAGATTCTAAAACATGAATAAATAATGATTTCCCATCATCCATTAAATCCTTAACCACTATTTTCCTTTTCTCCATACACAGAGTATGGTAGGGATACTGGAGATCATTCCCCTATACTCCATAAATTGTGATATATCCTTCTTCAAAAGAATTTTTTGAGTAAAATTTACAACATTTGAGGCATATTATTGTGTCTAAGACTCTGCATTCTACCATTTTCAGATTATATTACCATATTAAATATTATCTGAAAGGTATCTAATTCACCAAATTTCCAGGTAATCTTTCAATTTCCTTAAATAAATGATTGATATTTAATTATTATACCTTCTAGTATAAAAATTAGAAAATCTATTTATTTTCCCCTATAGTACATTTAATTTAAAATTAATTTTTTTGGGTCACATGCCTTAATTTCCATGTGTTTCTAATTTTGTGTGGATAAAACTATTTTCAAGAAAAATATACATTAATTAAATGGTTTCTAGTCATTGAATTATATTCTTAGATGATATTCACATGAACATTAACCAGAAGTTAAGTTGTTTTTTAGAATTATTTATTGATCAATAAATATATGATAAAATAAAACCACATGTATATGTGTTTTCATGTAAAATTTAAATAGAGTTCTCAAATATAATTAATTGTAATGTGGATGGGTATTAATCTCCACTATATTATTATTGAGAGAATAAACCATCTCATAAATTGTTCTGGAATAACTGTTATTAGATATATACTTCAATTAAATATAAGTTTAATCGGGAAACTATGTCATGTGACAATTATAAAATTGTAAATATGTATATGGGGTAAATGAGGAATCATATGATTTAAACTGCCTCTAATTGAACTATATCATACTTGTTGGTGCATGGCTAAAATTAGAGAAACCTGATAAATTATAAATGAAATTAATTGTCATAGAATTGTACTCATTGGTAATTATACATAATTGATTAGATTAATTGTATTCTTCCATTAGTGATACTTGGGTTCCACTTTATAGAATTACATGGATGAGAATATATGGTTTTGAGATTATATTATTCCTTGAGAGATAATTTGGATTTAATTTTAGATGATTACTTGAATGTTCAAATAGGTTAATCATAATATATTATGCATTGACTGATAATTGGGTTTTCATTTTATGGTATTTTTTGATGGTATCCTTGGGGAGATTATTTTCACACGCACTCAGTGATACTTGATTTTCTCATGAAAAAATTACATGGATGGGGTCATTGAGAATTTGGATGATCAGATTTATACATTGCTTTCCTATTAATGTAATTCCAATGATGGGATCATTAAATAAATATAGTAACATTACTCATTGAGTGATATATGTGTTTCACATTTCATAATGCCTTGTACGGGCTCATTGTTAAAATGTTCTTTATCATGTTTCAGTTTTTATATCATTTGTTTGGTTGTAATTTATTATTTTGATTCCAAACATGAAATAATGAATCCCTTAAATTGATTTGTCATATTATTTCCCTTATTTACAATTATATCCCTTATTATGTATTGTTATATGAGTCATGGAGTCAATTTATTAGAATATGATGATTATTCTTATTTTTCTTGTGAGTGCCTTAGAAATAAAACTCAAGTCCATGCCTATACATGTATATCTATGAATTTTGTATTCTTAATTTATGAATATAAATACATGATTAAAGATGATCATAAACATTTCGGCATAGGAAAATGAAGGTATGGTCATCCGTTATACTATTAGGAACCTGAGAAGAACTCATTTACATATATTTATTTATGTAGTTCATTTTCAGCTATACCACTACATTTCTATAGTTTACAATCATAGATAGGATAAAGTTAGAATCTATTGGTTGTATCCTTATTAATAAATATTACTCCCTTTTCTGTCCTACATTTTACTAATTTAACGTAATTTACCCCTTGGAATCAGGATCATGTTCATTGGATATTGTTCATTTTGTTGTTCATGTACTGATGAGATAGGAGAACCAGAATGAGCAAAAACTCTAGATTATTATGAATATAGCCTTGTGGATTTTATTAATTTATATAAACATGTACTATAATATTTCACATACTATATGTTTATATATTTTTTATTAATCCTCATCAGTACATACATGAATTGTTTTATATTTTATGTAGTCCAACTAATCAATTATTATTATCTTCTACTACACTACCCATTATTTATCATATCCTTTATGATTTATTTTTAAGATGATTATGGTACAATGATCATGAATGCATAATATATCCATTTTACATTCAATATATCATCGTTTCAAGTCAGCATCCATTTGTGTATGGGGAGGCATGAATGATACCAAGTGGAACACTAGCTAGGGGAACTATTATGTGTTGATCCCATGATAGGATGCTACAATTAGAATCATAGGAATTCTTTTTCGATTGTATTACTATTTATGAATGGAAATATATGAGTTATTATTGTCTTGGGTTTTGATAAGTATATTTTTTTGGACTGTCAACCCACACACAGGGAAAACAACTTAGTGTCTAGGGATTGGACTATTGTTTGTGTTACTTATTGTAATATTTGATGATTATTTGAACTTGATTTAATGGTATTAAAATTCTAATTACATAATTATGAGAATCAAAATATTTTAACTTTGGTAAAATATGTAATGGATGTGGGGTAACTTGAATTATTTTAGGAACATATAGAATCACATTCCATTCATATTCTGATAATGTAGGTTGCAATCGTAGAATGTCAGATATAGTTATTTGTGCATTAGGTGTAATTCTATGTATGAGTGACTTATTTAGACTTTTTTTATAATCATTATTATTATTTGATTATTCTTACATTCTCAATTATTAATTTTAATGACTATATTCATACCATGAGTTGGTTAATATTTTCCATGTTTCTATATATTTATAATTTTTTATGGCCTTCCTAGTTAAAATTTCCAAACACAATTAGACATTTACAAGAATGAATATAACTAAATGTATTTTACCATATTTTGTCATGTTAGTAACCTAAAAAACCAATAATAAAATGTTTGAAACATGAACCATTGGATTCATGGGTGAAAATTTATAGGATTAAATTAAATTGGATCCAATTTTCAATATATTATTTGTATTGGTGCACTATAAATTGGGAAATTCTAACAAAATAATCAAACCACCATATACTATATTAATGTACCATGGGACCATAATATAAATATTAAATCAATTAATGTTTTTACCATAAATTTATTTTTTCCATTGATACTTTATATGGATCATCCCAATTTGGTTAGTATTGACTTGTAATAGTTACGACATAGATTTGACTCATTCAATATAGGATGCTCAAAGTAAAACATTCATAGTAACGAAATCGACATAGAGTGACTCACAATATAAATGATTTATAATGTCGGAGGATATTTTAGATGAATCCAAAATGAGTTAATAGGGACCATGTAGGATTAATTTATTTTTACTTTCCTTAGTACTCACGAGTGAGGGTTTGTTTATGTTATAATAGTTTTTCTCCAATATCTTATGTAGTGTTTTATATTCACTTATGGTGGAATATTATTCGACCAAATCCATTAAATACTGAAATATATTTTTTCTTCTTTGAGATAAACTAATATAAGTCATTAGTTAATTTAAATCTTAATTACATCCTAAATGGTATATTCATCTATATAATGAAATTGACATTTCCATTATGTGTTCCAATTGGGATGCCTTATTAGGAGATTAATGTTGATTAAAATATATTTTATAATATAAAATTACTAAATACGATAGTATGTTATCTAAATATAAATTTATGAACTGAATATTGACATAACATTTATATGATTCCTTGTGACATTAGTTAAATGAATTAAAAAATCATAGTTCCCTTAGGACTATAATTAGATGTCTTTATATAGAGCCAATTTTTAATAAAAAAATAAATTATAATAGATGAATTTTACAGTGAAACCCAATGTGAGGTTTATCCATACCATGTAAATTTTTTGTCTTTTGGGATAATAACGTGAATATTAGCACTGGTTGTTCATATAATATTATTTTTTTGGTGAACCAACGTTTTTTGAAATTGATCCCAGTGATCTCTTCATTATGATCTTGATATAGGGACAAAACATTATCCTTTTTTAATGTCATATATCAAGGTAGCTATATCCCTTAGATCATTAAAACCATGTTGAACGGTTTTTAACCATTTTAGATGTTTGGATTCATTAGGGTTCTATTTTTCTTGAGCATGACTCCTAATTTTAATCAAACCCTAGTAAGATAGGAGGCCTTGAAATAAGTTTACCCTTATTTTCATAATTAGTACACATCATTCCATGTTTTGTAGTGTTAATTTTTGGTCATGTAAAGACACATGGTATGTAATGTGTCCCTTATTTCCTTTCATTTAATGTCCTCACCCCGAAAGCCGCTAAACTAGTCCCCGGAGCTTGGTCGTCACATGACCTCTAGCATGCCTCCCCATAATCTAGAGGATGCTGAGTGGTTATGAGAGTCTAATTAGTCATGTGAGGAAACTATACCCTCATTATTATGGAATTCTAGTGTAGAGCCCAATAAAAATAGTGGAAAAAAATATGAACCGATAATCATTCATAACCAAACATTTACCAAATGAGGTATAATCCCCAATCAAATACGAAAATTTCATGCTATACCAATACTGTAATTTTAAAGAACCAAAAATAAACCAAATTTCCAAAACACAAAAGAGGTCTCGATCATATGTTTGGGTCCTTCTCCATCTACATCCCAATCATAACTCAACATCCTATAGTATTTCATTCTCCCTTTTCCTAACCTACAACCAAAAAGTCTACTCGAGTACCCAACAGTGGCCTGAGTACGGTTTAAGTACAAAACACAGTAGGCCACCAACTATGGTGTCAACAAAAATATCCAGTCTAACATATAATGCATGCATGTACAAAATAAATGGTAAGTGTTCAAGGGATAGTTTGGATTCCTTTAGTTAATAAGGTTCTTCTAATTCATCACCAAAATTCATCCAAATTCCATTTATTATACCATTAATACCAAATAATCCATTTTCAACACATTCACTTAGTGTTAGGCCTATACATCATTGATAAATGGGTATAAGGAAATAAATCACAATTCATGGGGGAAAATAATGCATATCTCTATCTCGATAGGGAAACATATATCACCTCAACACCTTATCCTCACCTTGAAGCCTCGGTCAAGGTGTAATACAACTATTAGGGTAATCGAGCCTCTTTCCCCCTCCCTAACCCATTCATTTTGGGGTGGCATTTAGAGTCTTTGTCTAAATCAAACCTTGGGCGTAGAACCTCAAATAAATAATCCACTATACCAATCCATGGGAACATGATTATTTGTCAAAACATCACATCTGTTGAGCCCTCTGGAAGATTGTTGAATTCATTCCTATGATTGTTGTTTTAATAATCACAAATATCTATTATTTAATCCGGTTGGATTTCTCATAAACTTAATCTCAATCTATTATGTGAATATGCTATCATGTTTTTATCTATGTGTTTATTGATTTACATGTTTTTTGGAAGTCTTCTGGATCAAACAGACAACGGTCGCACCGATCCAATATCAAGACAACGGTCGCACCGATCCAATATCAAGACAACGGTCGCACCGATCCAACATCAAGACAACAGTCGCAACGATTCAATATCAAGACAAGGGTCGCACCGATCCAATATCAAGACAACGGTGGCACCGATCCAATATCAAGACAACGGTCGCAGTGATCCAATATCAAGACAACGGTCGCACCGATCCAATATCAAGACAACGATCGCACCGATGCTGGTCGAATGACACACCGATGCAAATGGGTCACTGATCAATATGACTCACCGATGCTGATCAATATGACTCACCGATGCCGATCAATCTGAGTCACCGATGCCGATCAATCTGAGACACCGATGCTGATCAATCTGACTCACTGATACTGATCAAATGACACACCGATGCAAATGTGTCACTGATCAATATGACTCACCAATGCTGATCAAGCTGAGTCACCGATACTGATCAATCTGACTCACTGATGCCGATCAATCTAAGTCACTGATGCTGATCAATCTGACTCACCGATCAAATAACACACTGATGCTAATCATCTGAGTCAATGGTCAGGACACACCAATGTCTAGCCACCGATGCTGATGACCTACCGATCTCTTGAACTCATCGATAGTCATAAAAACTGTTTGAATTTATTTATCTTTATCTTTATTTAATCTAACCAACGGTCATATCAGGTATATTTTAATTCTCTGTCAATTAATTAATATAGGTTTTCCGATGTCAGGAAACCGTACCTCGTACCTTCGAAAAGGAAACCTTTTCTGTCTTCCGAAGCACATGACATAAATACAAGAAGATTCTGCTGCTGGAGATATAGAAGAAAACAGAAGAAAACGAAGAAGTGGAGGAGGAAGACCCAAGAAGAATAGAAGATACATATCAAGAGATTACACAGAACCTCATACACAATCAATCCTACTCAAGAAGAGTTATGTGCATACAAAAGAACATTGAAGAACTTCATCGACTACATCTCACTACCTTTGAACCTGAAGCATATGGCACACTACTTCTCAAACAAAAACGAGAAGAGGACTCAGAATTACTTCTGATCAAATCCAAAAGAGTCCAGAGCTATACTGAAATCACCAGAGCCATTTCTAAACTCTACTTCTCTACTATATGGTTCATTTATTCTACACTTTGAGTAGTGTGTGTTATCTACTGTATTAAACACACACACTGACTCCTGTACTCTAACTGGAGGATCTGTAAATCCTCAGCAAACCCTTTTTATACTTCATTGCCCACTGTGGATAGTGGTAGAGGTCGTGTGTGACCTGGACAGCTTGTTTCTGTTGTTTTGTTTCCCATAAATAACAGTGGTAGAGGTCTTGGACCTGGATAGTTGTAAACTTATGAACCCTGATCCAGGGTGTGGATCATCATTATAAACTTTTGAGAGGACTTAGTCTCTGCTTGAGACTGAACCTCTTGGTTACCTCCTCTGTGTTTTAGTTAAAGTTTATATCCATACTATATATATTTATTTCATATTCCGCTGTTATAACTTTGAAATATAATTTATTTTCAAAGCTACTTTGATAGGTAAACTCGCAAGTGTTTATATTTATTGTAAACCAGTAAGTTAGTTTCAAAAGTTAATTTAATCATAAGATTAAGTTAACTGAGAACTAATCAATCTTTGAGAAACTAATTGAACCTTTATAATCTGTATAAATTCACTACAGTTTAATTTGTTTTTGAAATTGGGGGATTTTAATAGAAATTGTTTTTAACAGAAATTTTAATTGGAACTCAATTCACCCCCCCCCCTCTTGAGTATCCACTCCGACCAACATTTGGTATGAGAGGTTGCAAAATATTTTCTAAAGTACTCTGCTTTTCAACTGTGATTTTAGTTGTATTTTAAAGTTCTTAAAATTACTGTTATTTATAATTTTTTACCTCTTTAAAATTATTTTTGTGATATCATGGATAATAAACTTCAGAGTGCTGCTACTAACCGGCAACCTTTTTTCAATGGAAACAACTATGCTCAGTGGAAACACAAAATGAAAATTTATCTTGAAAGCATAGGTTTTGATTTTTGGACTGCTATTGAATCTGAATATAAAATTCCCATTACTGCTAGATCTACTTGGGATGAACCTACAAAGACTACTTACAATAATAATTGTAAAGCTATGAATGCCCTGTACTGTGCTCTAGGAGATGAATAATTTAATAGAATTTCTATTTGTAAAACTACATATGAAATTTGGGATACCTTAGCTGTTTCTCATGAAGGAACAACAAATGTTAAGGAGATGAGATTGAATACCTATACTATTAAGTATGATAATTTTAAAATGAAGACTGATGAACCCATTTCTGATATGTATCTCAAGTTCAATGAAATTGTCAACACAATGACCTCTCTGGGAAAGGATGTTCCAGCAAAGGAACAAATCATGATTATTTTGAGATGTCTACCTGAAAGATGGAGAGGAACCTCTGTATCCATTAGAGAATCATGTGACATTGGAGAACTACCAGTCAAAGAACTAATTGGAAAACTGATGATGTATGAAGAGGAACTCAAGGTGAATAAATAAGAAGACGATGAACCTAGAAGAAAGTCTGTTTCCTTCAAAACTACAATCTCAAAGAACAAGGATAAGGAAACACTTCAAACTATAAAGGAAAGCTCAAGCTGTGAAGACAGTGATTGTGACTCTGACAGTGATGCTGAGATGGCTCACATTTCCAGAATATTTAAAAAGTTTTATAGGAAGAAGAAGTTTTTCATAAAGTCAAACTACAAAGGTAAGTATGGTAACAAGGGACATTTGAAAAAGGACTGGAAGAAATCTGATAAATCAGATGAAGTTGTCTGTTATGACTGTAAAAGTAAAGGACACATAAAAGCTGACTGTCCAAAGCTGAAATACAGGAAGAAGTATGAATACATGGACAATAAGTTTCAAAATGCCATGAAGGCTACTTGGAGTGCTTATGAGGACAGTTCTAGTGAATCTGAATTTTCTGAAACAGAACACAGAAATAAAGCAAACATGTGTTTTATGAAAAACACTTTTGAGGTAACATCAGAAACTCCTGCTTCTAATTCATATTATTCTGGAGATGATTCTGAATGTGATAACATGTCTAAATATGATTTGATTGAATATTGTGATATGTTATAAGAGACATGAAATGAACTTAAGGTTAGATACAAATCATTAAAGAAACATCATGCTCTCACCACTACAGTTAAAAGTGAACTCACTATTGAAAAAGAGAAAAATGCTCAGCATTTAAAGGAGAACACTGAATTGAAATTATCTAATGAGCAACTCAGAAAGGATTTAGAGAAATTTACCAATGGTAATGAAACTCTAACTCAAATTCTAGGAAAACAAGTAGCACCAAAATACACTACTGGAATAGGTTACAAACCTGGACAGATACAGTTGACCAAGAATAGATTTATTCCTAAATCTGGACAGAATGTAACTAGCTCTGGAACTTCATACGCCTCAACCAGTTATATTCATAGTTATGTATCTAATAAGGTTTATTTTTCAATGTATGGTGATTATACAAATTATATAAGACCTATTAGACAAATATGGGTACCTAAAGTATTATTGTCTAACCTGTCTGGACCCAAGAAAATCTGGGTACCAAAATCATTTCTTGTTTAAATCTGTTTTGTAGGAAACCTGCTTAAAGAGCTCCTGTAGAAAGACCTGGTACTTGGACAGTGGATTTTCAAGATATATGTCAGGAGTTTCATGCTTTAAAAGCTTAGTCAGAGTTGATGGTGGTTTTGTTACCTTTGGTGACAATTCTAAAGGTAAAATCATCAGGTTAGGCCAGATTGGTTACACTAACTCAGTATTGATTTCTAAATTTTTATTTGTTGACAGCCTTAAATACAATTTATTAAGTATCTCTCAATTATGTGATGATGGTTTTTATGTTAAATTTGAAAATGATTAATGCAATGTTTTTAATTCTAATAATGCTTTAGTGTTTTCTTCTTTAAGAAATGAAAATGTTTATGATGTCGACTTAAATTCCTTGGCTAATCAAAACATTACTTGTTTAAATGCTTTTCAAAAAGAGTCTTGGCTTTGGCACAAGAGATTAGGACACTGCAATGTGTATTCACTTAGAAAACTTGCTAGGAAGAACTTAGTAAGAGACCTACCCAAACTTGAATTTCCAGCAGACAAAATTTGTAATCCCTGTCAAAAGGGAAAGCAACATAAAGTTTCTTTCAAATCAAAGAAAGAAGTGTCAACTTCTCAACCTCTCGAGTTGGTTCACATGGATTTATTTGGATCTTCTAGAGTTTCTAGTTTAAACAGGAAGCACTATGTCTATGTTCTTGTAGATGACTTTTCTAGATATACTTGGGTATATTTTCTAGCTCACAAAAGTGAATCTTTTTCTTACTTTGTTAAATATTCCAAGTCAGTAGAGAACCTTAGTGGACATAAGATTAAGACCCTGAGAAGTGATCATGGCCGTGAATTTGAAAATCATGAGTTTGAATCTTACTACTCACACAGTGGCTATAGCCACAATTTCTATGCCCCTAGGACACCTCAACAGAATGGTGTAGTAGAAAGAAGGAATAGAACCCTGCAAGAAATTTCTAGGACTATGCTCAATGAGTATGACCTACCTATTTATTTTTGGGCTAAAGCTGTAAATACCGCTTGCTATGTTATTAATAGTGTATTGATTAGACCAATTCTTAAGAGGACCCCTTATGAGTTATGGAACCATAGGAAACCAAAAGTTAACTACTTCAAAGTTTTTGGTTGCAATGTCTGTATTCTTAATCCTAAAGATAATCTTGACAAGTTTGCATCCAAGAATGATGAAGGAATTTTCCTAGGTTACTCTACTTCTTGTAAATCCTATAGAGTTTTCAATAAAAGAAACAAATGTGTGGAAGAATCTCTTCATATCAAATTTGATGAAACTGATCCACATGAACCTAAGACCTCTCTTGAAAATCTTGAAGATGATCTCTCTGGTTTGAACCTTAATGATAAAAACAGTGGACCTGAAGTTAAAACATCCAACTCTGGAAATTCTCTAGACCCTGCTTCTGTTGAACCTCAACCTGTAGATGAACCTGAAATCTCGAGTCCTACCTTTTCTAGATCAACTAGGATTCTGAGAAATCATCCCTTAGATGTTGTTGTAGGAGATCTTGATAGAGGTACATAGAATAGTGCTTCTCTTAGAAATCAGGTTGAACATCAAGCCTTCTTATCACAGCTAGAACCTACGAATATCAATGATTCCATCAATGATGAATTTTGGGTAATAGCTATGCAAGAATAACTAAATCAATTTGAAAGAAACAATGTCTGGAAATTAGTAGAAAGACCTAAGAACACTATAATCATAGGCACAAAATGGGTGTTTAGAAACAAAGTAGATGAATCTGGAAACATCATTATAAACAAAGCTAGGCTAGTTGCACAAGGTTACAATAAAGAAGAAGGAATTGACTATGAGGAAACCTTTGCACCTGTAGCTAGATTAGAGGAAATTAGGATCTTACTTGCTTATGCATCACATCTGAATTTCAAGTTACATCAAATGGATGTGAAAAGTGCTTTTTTAAATGGTTTTATTGTTGAAGATGTTTTTGTAGAACAACCACCTGGTTTCACAAATCCTCATTTTCAAAATCATGTTTTTAAACATTCTAAAGCCTTATATGGTTTAAAACAAGCTCCAATAGATTGGTATGAAAGACTTTCAAACTTTCTTATTTGAAAAGGATTTACAAAAGGAATAGCTGATCCCACTCTATTTATAAAAAGGTTTTCAAAAGATGTCTTAATAGTACAAATCTATGTTGATGATATTATTTTTAGATCTTCTAAAAATTCTTCATGTACTGATTTTTCAAAGGTTATGCAAAATGAGTTTGAAATGAGCTTAATGGGAGATCTTAAGTACTTTCTTGGATTTCAAATCTTTTAAACTAAATATGGAATTATTCTAAATCAAAGTAAATATACTAAGGATTTGTTAAAACGTTTTGGTTTAGATTTCATTAAGGAAAGTGATATACCCATGAGTACTACCTGCAAATTGGATGTTGATGAAATAGGGAAACCAGTTGATCAAACCAATTAAAGAGGTATGATTGGGAGCTTACTTTATCATACTGCTAGTCGACCAGATATTATGATTAGTGTGTGTATGTGTGCTATAATTCAAACTAATCCTAAAGAGTCACAGTTACTGGTTGTTAAAAGGATTTTTAAATATCTTAAGTATACTGTAAATTTAGGTTTGTTTTATCCAAAAGGACAATCTTTTGACCTAACTAGTTATTCAGATGCTGACTTTGCTGGATGCAAGTTAGATAGGAAAAGCACATCTGGAACATGTCATTTACTTGGAAAATCGCTAGTATCATGGTGTAGTAAGAAACAGAACTCAGTTGCATTATCTACTGCTGAAGCAGAATACATCGCTGCTGGTAGTTGCTATGCACAAATTCTGTGGATGAAACACACTTTATTGGACTATGGATTTGATTTTAAACATGTTTCAATTAACTGTGACAATACTAGTGCTATTAACATATCTATGAACCATGTGTCTCACTCTAGGACTAAGCACATTGATGTCAGACATCATTTTCTAAGAGATCATTATCAGAAAGGTGATATCTCTCTAAAATTTATTAACTCTGAACATCAATTAGATGATATCTTTACAAAGCCTTTATGCTCTGAAAGAATGAATTTTATTAAACAAGAGTTGTGTATGATCGATCTGTGAAACTGATCTGTGAAACTGATCTTTGAAACCGATCTGTGAAACTGGTCTGTGAAACTAATCTGTGAAACCGATCTGTGAAACCGATCTGTGAAACCGATCTGTGAAAATGATCTGTGAAACCGATCTGTGAAACTGATCTGTGAAACTGATCTGTGAAACTGATCTGTGAAACCGATCAGTGAAACCCATCTGTCACACCGGTCTGTCAAACCGATTCTCTGTATTACTTTTTATTATGTCGTAATTAATTAATTAATTTCTTTTATCCTTTTTATGGGAACCCTAAATGATAAAATAAATGATACGCGACTATTTCTCTTCCCTAAACCATTGACCATTCATTTCCTGCTGAACCCTTCAACTTCTCTTCCCCTCTACCTCGAACCTTTGAACTCCTGCTTTCCCCAAAATCTTCGAATGGCTAAGCAAAAGAGACCGAGAAAAGGATCAGACAGTCCTGTACCTCCAAAGTGTGCTCGAGGTGAGTCGAGTAGTACCTCTCAACGATCAATAAATCCGAACCTGGAAACTCGGATTGTTGCTGTAGAAAGAGAAGTCAGTTCTACCTGGCTCTTATCAAGTAAGTCACTGTTGCTGCAAGTTCTTGAATCGCAAGGATGGACAGACTGGTTTTCAGACAACTCACGAGTAGACTACCCAAAGCTGGTACATGAGTTTTATATGAATCTGAAAATCACTCTAGATGGAGTGGAGGCTGCCCGGATGTCGTCTGAAGTAAAAGGAGAGAAAATATCCTTTTCATCTAAACAGTGGGAATAATTCTTAAATGTACCCCATGAGGGTCGGTATGAGGATTATGCTGGGAATATTCCTCCAATCACTGATTACTTATCTTATGAATTAACTCTAGAGCTTCTGACTGGAAACAAAGAATCGAGGAGAATCAAATCCTCAGAGTTGGATGGTGCATGCAGACTACTTTTCATGTTTATTCAGCACCAACTTTGCCATAGGAGAGGAGTTTTTGCTGCTGTAAAGTACCAGGATGTATTCCTGTTGTTTCTTCTAAAAACCCATGAGAAGTTCAATTTGTGTAGATATGTGATGGTGCACATAGCTGGAATGGTAAAACCGTCCAATAAATCCACTTCCTTATTTTACTCCAAGATGATCTCTACCATGCTCAAAAATCTAGAATGTGTTGATGAAGATGATGAAGTAGCTGAAACAGATCATCCTTTCTGTCTCAACAAAGAGATCTTCAAGAGGATTAAAATCAATTGGAATCCATGGAAGAAGTTTTGGGTTACTGATGACGACAAGCTGTATGAAGCCTACAATCCCACAGATCATGGAAAGAGGCCTAAGGGTTTGAGAGACCCTGGTTTGAAAGCAAATGAGGAACTAGTTTATTCTGATGATGAGGAAGAGGGTGAAAGAAATGAATCTATCGAAGGTCAACGAATGGAAGAAGCTGAGACAGAAGATGGAAGTGTGTCACCTCCTGATGATAGGAGTGATCCTGATACAGTGATTCCAAAGAAAAGAATTGATTCTGGACCTGCTAGACACCTTTGGCCTTACCTGAATCTGAACCAATTCTTGGTGATAAAGAAGATACTGACACTGAAGTTTCTACCAGTGAAGACACTAAAAAGAGTAATAATGAGCAAGGTGGTGATGATGATGATGGTGATGATGATGGTGATGATGATGATGATGGTGTTAACCGACCTGTAGATGGTATGGATGAACCTTCAATAGAACCACAACAAAGTGTTGGTGATGGTGATGATGGTGTTAACCGACCTGTAGATGGTCTTGTTGTACCTTCAATGGAAACACATCAAACAGTACCAGGAACAGATGCCACTGGCAAGAGAGAATCACCAGAAATCAGTGGAACAACAAGTTATGAGAAAATGAAATATACCTTGTGTGTTGCTGTTTGGGATGACTACACTGGTTTTGCTGTTTTGGGCTTAGACTATTCTGAAGAAGAAGAGGAAATGTCAGAATCTACGACAGTTATGAAGAAGAGTCTCCCAAGTAAAGCAAGATCTTCTCCTGTTGTTGACTCTACAGATGTTCATCTGCCTGGTTCTGCAATCTCTCAAGCTGATTTTGATAAGTTTAAGACTGAATTGCTGGCTGCTGTGAGAGATACAGTCAGAGAAGAAATTTCTAATACCCTTACTCAAGTGTCTCTACACATTTCTGAAGCATCGTTGGAAGCTTTCTCACAAAGAGTATCGAATGCTGTGAAGCCAGACCTGGCCAATACTAGTGAGCTTATTGGCAGTCACATAGCCTCTATGAACCAGACTATGGAGGATCTCCACACTGGCTTAGTATCTTTATCAAGCGAATTTAGATCAACCATCTCTGGTATGATGGAGGTGTTGAGGAATTTAATTGAACATCTCAACAGGTCTGATTTGAGTAGATTGAAAGCTGAGGTAACTCAAATAGTTATCAAAGACAGTACTACCAAAGTATCCAAAATCACTACCTATGAGCTAGAGGCTCTAAGGGAGGTTGTACATGATGAGTTAGCAGCTGTTAGACAAGTTCTTGATCTGGATTCTTTAAAGAAAATGATGGAGCATTGTGATCACAGTCATGAAATGGCAACTGTATATTCAGCAGATTCCAAACTGGCTCTGAAAGTGATCAAGGAAAAGGTTGATCATTACTTTTCAAAGGTTTATACAAAGCATGAGATGGCTGCAAATTTCAAGGTGTTGGCAGAGAATCTAAAACTACCTCCTGTCACTCAAGCTTTCAAGGCTCATGTTCGTCAGTTGCAAGACATTACTCCTACGTTGGCACAGTTCATGGAGAACAAAGATGATTTCGAAAAGGCTATGCAGTATGGTGCAGAAGTTATTCATAATTTCATAAATCTTTTGAAGCCTTATCTGAATGCCCAAGCCACTGCCATTCTGCTTCCTACTGTTGACCCTCTTCCTGCCTCTGATGTAGCTCCAAATCAGCTCTCTGTTTCTCAGGCACTCTCTCAACTACGTCCAGTTCCTCAGACATCTTCTCTACCAGCTACTGATGATACTCAACAACAACCCTCCGTAGCACCTTCTCCTACACCTGCCAGAGTTGTCCTCCCACCTCTTCAGATTCGCCCAGAACAGCCTGCCTCCAAGTCCTCCAACTTACCCTCTATTGATCCCAAAGACAAAGGCAAATCCCCTTTGTACCCACAGAAATAGTTGTGTATTGTTTTTGATTGGGTGGACTCTGTGTTGGTTATAATCTTCTGTACTTTATAAAATATTTTATTTCTCTCTCTCTATTCTCTCTGCTGCCTTCTTTTTTACTCTCTTATTTGTATGTTTTCCCTCCTTTTTGATTATCACAAAGGGGGATAAGGATATGGGGGAGAAGGATATGGGGGAGAAGGATATGGGGGAGAAGGATGTATATATATGGGGGAGAATGATGTATATATATTGGGGAGATCAATCTCTAAGGGGGAGTTCGATATCTATGAGGGATATTTATTTTCAGGGGGAGATTTATATCTCATTATGTTTTTATTATTGATATTTTTTTTAAAAGATTTGTGATTATCAAAAAGGGTGAGATTGTTGAGCCCTCTGGAAGATTGTTGAATTCATTCCTATGATTTTTGTTTTAATAATCACTAATCGCTATTATTTAATCCGGTTGGATTTCTCATAAACATAATATCAATCTATTAAGTGAATCTGTTATCATGTTTTTATCTATGTGTTTATTGATTTACAAGTTTTGTGGAAGTCTTCTGGATCAAACAGACAACGGTCACACCGATCCTATATCAAGACAATGGTCGCACCGATCCAATATCAAGACAACAGTCGCACCGATCCAATATCAAGACAACGGTAGCACTGATCCAATATCAAGACAATGGTCGCACCAATGTTGATCGAATGACACACCGATGCAAATGAGTCACTGATCAATATGACTCACCGATGATGATCAATCTGACTCACCGATGCCGATCAATCTGATTCACCAATGCTGATCAATCTGAGTCACCGATGATGATCAATCTGACTCACCGATGCTGATCGAATGACACACTGATGCCAATGAGTCACTGATCAATATGACTCACTAATGCTGATCAATCTGAGTCACCGATGCTGATCAATCTGACTCACTGATGCCGATCAATCTGAGTCACCGATGCTGATCAATCTGACTCACCGATCAAATAACACACTGATGCTAATCATCTGAGTCACCGGTCAGGACACACCGATGTCTAGCCACCGATGCTGATGACCTACCGATCACTTGAACTCCTCGATAGTCATAAACAACTGTTTGAATTTCTTTATCTTTATCTTTATTTAATCTAACCAACAGTCATATCAGGTATATTTTAATGCTCGGTCAATTAATTTATATAGGTTGTCGGATGTCAGGAAACCGTACCTCGTACCTGCGACAAGTAAACCTTTTCTGTCTTCCGAAGCACGTGACATAAATACAAGAAGATTCTGCTGCTGGAGATATAGAAGAAAACAGAAGAAAACGAAAAAGATGAGGAGGAATACCCAAGAAGAATAGAAGATACATATCAAGAGATTACACAGAACGTCATACACAATCAAGCCTACTCAAAAAGAGTTCTGTGCATACAAAAGAACATTCAAGAACTTCATCGACTACATCTCACTGCCTTTGAACCTGAAGCATACGACACTCTACTTCTCAAACAAAAATGAGAAGAGGACTCAGAATTACTTCTGATCAAATCCAAAAGAGTCCAGAGTTGCACTGAAATCACCAGAGCCATTTCTAAACTCTACTTCTCTGCTCTATGATTCATTTATTCTACACTTTGAGCAGTGTGTGTAATCTGTTGTATTAAACACACACACTGACTCCTATACTCTAACTGGAGGATCTGTAAATCCTCAGAAAACCCTTTTTATACTTCATTGCCCACTGTGGATAGTGGTAGAGGTCGTGTGTGACCTGGACAGCTGGTTACTGTTGTTTTGTTTCCCACGAATAACAGTGGTAGAGGTCTTGGACCTGGACAGTTTTAAACTGTTGAACCCCGATCCAGGGTGTGGATCATCCTTATAAACTTTTGAGAGGACTAAGTCTTAGCTTGAAACTAAACCTCTTGGTTACCTCCTCTGTGTTTTTAGATAAAGTTTATATCCATACTATATATATTTATTTCATATTCCGCTGCTGTAACATTGAAATATAATTTATTTTCAAAGCTACATTGATAGTTAAACTCGCAAGTGTTTATATTTATTGTAAACCAGTAAGTTAGTTTCAAAAGTTAATTTAATCATAAGATTAAGTTAACTGAGAACTAATCAATCTTTGAGAAACTAATTGAACCTTTATAATCTGTATAAATTCACTACAGTTTAATTTGTTTTTTAAATTGGGGGATTTTAATAGAAATTGATTTTTACAGAAATTTTAATTGGAACTCAATTCACCCCCCTCTTGAGTATCCACTCTAACCAAAAACATCAATACCATAACACAACCAAGGATATACATTGCCATTAGAATTCTCAATACATGAAAAAAACATCAAAATTAATATCATTCCAAAACCTATTAACACATTTAAAAATTTAAATTACTACCCATCTAGAAAAATTCCCAATCTCATGTCGTAACACAATAGGTCCATTCCACATCCCTATTCTTTACCCTGATTCATAATTGACCATTCATTATCCCATTTATCAAATCTATCATTTCATGTACATTTCTCATATCACGTAACACACCCACTTTGTTACATTCATCCCATTAGGTGTCCACATAATTCCCATGTGTAATCCCATTCAACTTATTAATCCCTTCCCATATTTAATATAATTAACATATATCCCATTTTTAATTATATTGTCTAAATACATGTTTACCATTAAATTTGCACTAACCCCCTTAGGCATTCCAAACAAAAATTCGTTACTCAATTGACATAATCCCATTCGACCCAAATTACCCATTTTCATGTCATTCCAAACAACCCCTTACACCTTATCACCCTAGGAATGTCTATAATCATTTAATTTACAACCTAATCATCCAATAAACATGTTCTACATGGTTTTCACACTTCACATTGAAATCCTTCCCTTAACCGTACCACTCTCCAGGTTTGGGATTTTCAGCACACCGCATGGGCGGCCCTAAAATGGGCATGTTGCCCTCAAAGCATCCCAGAGAGACCTTGTGGGTTTAAATTGGTAACTTAGACATATATTATTATCAGAAACTTCAACAGAAACGAGAACACAAATAAAAGAGATAAATAAGAACTCCGAATTCCATGCACAAATATAAAGTAAACCTATGGGATAAAACTTATAGGCCCCCTACATCAAATCCACTAATTAAATAACATTCAATCATGGACATAGATCAATATTACATAACCTAGATTACTCCAACATAAAATATACTTGAATAAAAAGAGTGTTTTAGAGCTTCAGAAGGATATGGGAGAAGGATGAAATCCCTAATCGAAAAAAGTATGCAAGGGGAATATTAGACGTACCCAGGGCTTCAATCTGAAACCAAAGGACATAAAAATGACCAAAACATGAATCATAACCACCATTGGGACCTCATGGGATGTTTGGTTCATTCCATGGCTTCCAATGAGGAAGGTGTAGGAAAATCACAAGGGAATTTACAAATCTTATGGTGGCATTTTTTAATTTTCTCAAAGATTCCGGGAAACACGGTTTACCTGCACGACTTTCCAAACCATGTACAAATTATATAGACGCTACTTATCAAAGATCACCCCCTTCGCATGGTTTTTTATGAATTCTTCAAGGTTATCCAGACTGTGTGAAAACCGTGTGGATTTCAACTTCCCACTCGGTCTCCCTTTGTATGGTTTGTGAAACTGTGCGAAAACCTTGAAAATTTCTCAAAGAGCCTTTCCCCCCACTATTTCAAGTCCCACACCCTTTGAAAACCCTTGAACCATCTCAAGCACTTTGGTAAAAACTTACATATCCACAAGGGTGAGTCCTAAGACCAAACAATAACTGAAGCATACTTTACAAAAATCCAACACCATACAACAACCTCACATTATAATATCTTTTCTTCGAGGCACTCTTCCCAGAATCACTACGCTTCCATAACTAATGGAAATTCCACTAGGATTGTCTGTCCATTTCCATCCCCCATGATTTTTTCCTCACACCACCAAGCCCAGCTAGCATGAAACCAGGGCACAATGTTTCCCCACAAGCCATCCTCACTACAACTACAACACAAGCGGAAAACTCCTCAAGTATGCATCCACATCAATGATACCCACCATGAGTTCACCATGGTGGAATAATATGTGATAAAACATAACTCACAAAACATGGAAACATAACACACATAATCACATAATAATAGAGGAACCAATAGGCACCTCATCAGAATGGTCCTCTATACAACACATGACCCAAACCACATGGCATCATTTTCCTCTATTTTTAAAACTCTAATGGTAACCCAATTCTGATATTACCATAATCAAAACACAAGGTCCTTAAAAATATGTTTCTTAAAGATATCATTCCAAAGCTATATATCCCAATGAAACTCAAACTCTCAACTACTCGACTAGTTAAACTGTGACCAAGCTCTCAACCAGGGCCAACTCCCCCAATAGGTAACCACTCATGTCCTTCCAACCTAAAACTCTGATCACGTCATCAACCAACCATTTATCTATAATGGTTCTCCTTACAATTTTTTATTACATGTAACCTCCTACATCAACGAAGGACCACTAAAACTAAACACAAAATTCCCCTCATTTAACATTTCCCAACTCACTATACATGAACATCCATAATTAATTACCCTATATTGGTAGATATAAGCACTTTCAAACCCATTCAAAAATACATTCATACATCATCTGATCTGGGACTGTGATCAACACGACCTCACCCAGTCACAACATCATTTCAAGAGGTTCCTTCCGCTATAACATGAACCCAAATGTGGGTCACTCTCACCATACCCATTCATGTTTACTCTCTCAGGCTGGACCTCATACGACTAGTTTTTCCCAGAACACCCACTATCTACCGATGGTACACTACCTCTTTCTCACCTTCCCATGGTGCTTACTGACTAAAAGCCTATAATTATCATCACATACACCCACTGAGATCATTCCCTATGATCTGGTAGAATTCCATCATCACAGAATTACTTCCCTCCAATATGTCATGAGGAATCACACTTAGCATTACACTACATCACATAGAAAGTGTACCCTCAATGTAATGATGTCTTAAAGCCAACACGAGAGAATTTACCCAAGTATGACCCCGATCATCGTTGGAATTATAGAACCGAACCAATTTTTCCAGAACCTATTGTCATATCCGACCACACCCTTCTAAAAATTAAATATCGACATCTCGAGCTTCACATGAAACCACCCTATGCTTAAAGTCAACACGTGGCACATCATCCACCACATCTAAGTCGCACATCCCCTATTAAGGACCTAATAAGTACCTTACATGTTTATCACTGGCATTTCAGTGCCACCACATCCAATTGATGTTCTCCTATCAACATCTAGGACTGGATTATTTATCCCCATCATAGAAGTGTACTTACCATTTCTCACCATGATGGATTACAACCAACATCTCAGACACTAAATCTTAATATAAACTCTAAAACATCGACATGGATATTTATGTTTTTCCAAAAACAATAAAACAAATGTCACCTTGTTCCCATTCTCAGCTTCTATGAACGACACCCATGATATTTATCATCATTCATTCCATCCCGAGGATCTCACCCCAATCCATTGGGGGTGTACATACCACCATTAAGCTTCAAATACATTGTTTCCATGAGCGTAAACTTCATAATATTCATAATACAATCCAAACACCTTCTTATCTCTTACCGAGAGCCAGAGTTTCTCAGCGTACCTTGGACGATGTATAGATATTTGTTTGGATCATCACTAGCTGGGGTACGCTAGGAAGTTGTCGAAGAACACCACAAAATAATTATCCATTTTTTATGTCAAACTATGAGACAATATGACCAACAAAGACTTTCAGGATCCCCTACAGAACGCTTCTCGTCAACACTTAACCACCACCACTCTAGTTTGATTACCAACCATGTTTAACCATCGCTCCATGACCAAATCCCCAAGTAGTCGTAAACCATAATTCCATGTGTTTCTACTTCCAGCACACCTCTTAAGTCCTTCAGATGAATCCCTCCTGGCTAGGAACCGAAGAATAGCAGTCTACCACACAAATCAAACCAACTGTCTCACACCAAAAAACCTTAACATGAGTAATGATCATCGCCTTATTACATACCTAACCATGTCTCTTGGTTAGTCATCCTCATTTGCCTTGAAGTTACCTCTACATATCACCCAACTACCAAACCATTCATAAAAAAAGTTAAGCCACATGACCACCCTCTCTAAAGTTGTAACCATTGTGCGAGACTATATAACCAAACATCAACCACCTTTGTCTTTTATTCTAAAAAATAACATCTAGACATCTATTAATCCCCACCCAAATAGATGAGTCAGGAATTCATATGATACAAACAATTAAAACACCTGAGATCCTATCATGAGAACTTGGGTTCCCATACAAAATAAATGTGAATAACTATACCATCTAAAAAACATGGTGGTACTCGTTATGTGTTGACACCACCTCTAATGAATCTTCCATTGTTCATATTCCAAGATAAATAAACCACTGGCCTAACCTCTGACATGTTCTCCCTTTATTTTCAGAAACTATCACTGCATACTACAACATGAGGGTCACAGCCAACCATCAACCTTTCGAGTTAGCCATCAAGGCCATTCCTGCACCATTGAACACTCTGAGTCGCACTATCAAATTCCAAAAACATCTACATTTTCGACACAGACCCAAAAACACTAGGAACTATGTCTGAACTCTATCTTATCTCACCATGATGGTTGAATGATACCAACTCCCTAAACTGGAATCACAACTAGGAGAAATCATTTTTCCTCTCTCCAAACCATTCTTATCATGACACAAACAAACAAATGCACTTGAATGGCACTCTCACTCTCATTCTAATTCACGTTATTCCAAGTGAACTGAAACCCCATATACTCTAGGTTCAATACCAAAGGTGTACACATTCATTGACACTACGAATAAAATATCTTCTTTGGGATTCAAGACACAAATCTCTAGTTCCCAACTCCAATGGTCTCCAATACCCAGGTCGCATCCTTAGGGTCCATCATAGACTCTATATGTTCACAAAACAAGGGATTTTCCCTAGACACATTACTAAATAAGTCCTCACAACACCAACTCCACAATCATATCAAGGGTTCCCTAAAGACACCAATTACGCCATATCACAATGGGAAAGGTCGCACAATATAAATATAAAGTATCAAACTAGAGCACTGTCACTACCCCAACCCACACATAAAAGGGTCCATGTGACAAAATAAAGGGATACCTACTATTAAACTCAACCATTTTTATTTCAAAACATATCATTCACTTAAAGCTTCAAAGAATGAACAAATGGATTCAACCATAGAAGAAAAAGATCTCAAGCTATCAACCTTAAAGAAACTATTCTTCTTTATCTACCCAAACATTCATCATCACACATTGAACACTACCCCCTACCATACCTATTGTGGGTCATGGTCAATATGGGGTAACCAATTTACTTAAGGAAATGATTTTTATCAACACGCATTCAAAGAAATTATTCTTTTGCAATATGATCCATTCCCCTTAAGCACATTTCGAATTTAAACGCATGTTAAAATCCTTATATTAACTCAATTACACCTTTCATTAGGAAAAATTATTTAACATTATTACCGTTATTATGAAAACCTTTATATTTTAGACACTAAAACAACCTTTAAAACTTATCACAATAGATGATTTTAACCTAGTTGCAATATTTATTTACACATGATATTACTTAACTATTAATTTTCATTATTTTCATTCATCCACTTTCATTACCATTATTAAGAATCATTGTTCATACTTATTAATAAATTAAGATGAATTCTACTTTTTATGCCTCGAACACCCATCTAGTGTGTGTTCCAATAATGATGCATGCCACTTATATCCTTAGGTGCCTAAAATGTTGCATGAATGTAGAAAGTCCTACCATTATGTCACCGACAAAAATAACATAAAAAAGTCATATCACACAACATGTGCATCACATAATGGTGAAATATCATTCAACTATAACAACACACATCAAGAACAATAATTCCACCTGGGGTGACTTGGGCTTCCCCAGTACATTGGTTAGCTACTCCTAATAATGAACACATTACCAGGGTCTGACAGATCCTAACCTCATGTCTACCATCCCAAAATAGTAGGATAGAAACAATTACTCATATGATACAAATTTGTAACATCCCCGGACGAGGAGCCGCTAAACAGGTGCCCCGAGCCGGGTCTTCACTTGACCTCAATCATGCTTCCTTGTACGCTTGAGTTTTCTAACTTGTGGAGAGGTTATAATATGTCATGTGGGGAGAATATACCATATTTATCAAACAAGAAATAGATAAACCCAAAAAATAGCATAAAAATATGAACCGATAAACATGCATAACAAATTTTTTCCAAAAAGGGGTATAAACACCAATAAAATACAACAATGTCATGTCGTACCAGCAGTGAAATGTGAATGAACCCAAACTTAATCAAATGGAAAAAACTCCAAAAAAGTTCCAATACTAATGTTGGGTCTTCTCATGCACATCCCAAGACCAAATCAACATCATATAGTATGGCATGTTCCCATTTTCTAACATACAACCAAGATGTCAGCTCAGGTACCCAACGGCGGCCCAAGTAGGGTGTGAGTACAAAATTACACAAGCCACCACCAATGGTGTCTAAAAAAAATCCATCCTAATAGATAGTTCATTAAAGTAAAAATTAAAGGGTATGTGAGTAAAGGAATATTTTTGTCTCATTATATTACACAGTTCATTTATTTCAAGACTAGAATTTATCCCAATTCCATTTCGTATAACATTTTTTCCACATAATCGATTTTCAATACATTATTTTTGGGTTAGAGATATACGTAATCTATACATGGGTCTAATCCAATGAATAACAATGAATTGGGGAAAATAAATCAATTACCTACCTCACTAGGGACACACATGTCACATCAACACCTTATTCTCACATCAAAGCCTCAGTCCGGATAGAGTACAACCATTAGTGGAATAGAGGCTCTATACCCTTATATTTCCCATGCATTTTGGGTTAGAGTTTAGAGCCTTATTCTAACTGAACATGTGGGCATAGAACCTCAAGTCAATACCCCACTCTACCAATCCATTTGAAGATGCTTATTTATAAAAACACCAAAACCATACCATAACACAACCAGGAACATTCAGTGCCATTAGAATTCCCAAAACATGAAAAAAAACATGGTAATTTATATCATGTAATATCCCACTAACACATTTACCAATTTAAATTTATTAGAATCATTCCAAATTCCCATTCCATTAACTTAACCCATTATATGTATTCAACAACACTAATGCCTTATCTAGATTCATCATTGACCATTAATTAAGTCATTTAGCCCATTTATCATTTCAAGTACATTTCTCATATCACGAAACGCAACCAATTTGTTACGTTCAACCCATTAGGTGTACCACATAATCCCCATGCATTATCCCATTAAAATTATTAATCCATTCTCTTATTGTATCTCATTAGAATATCTCCATGTTTTAATTCTATAGTTCATTTAGTGGTTTCCCATTTAATATGGACTAGCCCACTTAGATATTCCTAAACAAAATTCGTTAAACAATTGAAATAATCCCATTCGATCCAAATTACCCATTTTTATGTCATGCCAAACAACAACTTATGCCTTATCACCCGAGTGATATCTATTCTCATTCCATTTGTATCCTAATTAACTATTAAACATGTTCTACACGGGCTTCAAACATTACTAGGAAATCATTCACTTAAACCTACAACTCTCTAGGTCCTGGATTTCCAGCGCACCCCATGTGCGGCCCCAAAATGGTCACGTCATATTTGACGCATTTCATGGGGATTTTGAGGGTTTAAATTGGACACATAGACGTCAATTATTTTCAAACAATTCAATGGAACCAAGAACAAAAAAGGGAAAAAAAGAACACTGACATCGATGATAAAATCCAAAGTAATACTATTGAATATAACATATAGATTACCTACATAAAATCAGATGTTTAAAACACTCTTAAAGATGTCCTTAGATATGGATTCATTCACCCCTTGAAACCACCACCTGGGTTCTACTGGGAAAAATAGGGGTTTAGAGCTTCGTTAGGAGATGAGAGATAGATGAAAACCCTAATCAAAAAAGAGGAATCAAGGAGGAGATTATACATACTTGGGGCACCGATCTACAACCTACGGTGCTCAAAATGGCCATTAATTGACTGATAACCACCCTTGAGAGATCTTTTGAGGACTAGTTGATTCATATCTTTCCAAGGAGGAAGGGGTAAGAAATTCTTACGTTAACTTAAAAATCCCGGGGTGGCTATTTTTTAAATTATCTCAATGATTACAGGATTCATAGTTTACTTGCATGGTTTTCCAAATAGAGTGCACATTGTACATAATATACTACATGAGAATCACCCCTTTACAAGTTTTCCTAGGAATTTCTCATTGTTTTTTAGACCGTGTTCAAACATTGTGGATTAATACAACACGCACGATCTCCCCTCCCACGGTTTTCCAAATTGTGTACAAACAGTGAAGATTTCTTAAAGATCCCCTCTTTCCCCCTTTTTCATGTATTAAATTCCTAGAACACCCCATATCATTCTCAAGGACTTTGTAAAACACTTATTTATCCACAAGCGAGAGTCCCAACCAAATCTTAAAGTAAAACATTAATTTAGAAAATATGGGACCTTATATTTCTAATGGATGTCTTAAGAGGTTTTTAGAAAGATATGTAGTCATATGAAATAAAAAATACTATGATAGTTATTGTTTATGGTATATTTTATACTTGTATTCAAAAAGTATTATATTTTTTGAGCCGTATCCAATAATGTGTCATTGTTTTAATGAATTATAGAGGTATTATGTGTTAATGCATGTGGTCACATTCATGTTGATAGAAATATAAAATTAACCATAATCATTTTTTAATTATAATTAAATCATTGATATATTACTATTTAACCATATGTTATCCCTATGGTTGAGTGAAATAAGATTTAGAGGAAATATGAAATCTTCCATTTATTAGGGATGAAGATCCACAAATTATAACGTGTTTTGACATAATCACTATGTTGATTTATCCTTATTATTGATTCTAACAATGATCATGTGGGATTCTATGAATAAATTTTTTCTTTTTAATATATAAAATATGGTCTAGATTTCTTGTAAAATGATATTTTTACTCTCCAATCATTTTCTCATAAGAAGATAAGTGTGATGTCCATGTTTTGGATTTGTGGCCAGTGGCCAATAGAGTATGTTCTATTGCAGGTGTTCATGTTCGTAAAAATGACTTATAAGATGATTCCAAGGTTGGTATAATACTGTCTAATAGGTTAATAATTTCCATACAAGTAGAGTTATAGTAACCATGAAATGATGATTTGGAAATTGATGATCATTCTTTAAAATTCCCATGAAGATTGTTATTTTCAAAATAGTTTGGTACTTATAAAGAATAATAATGATGATATGGAATTCTACGTACCAAAAAATTTTAGAAACCCTTAGTTAATGATTTAGTTTAGTGGTTATACATGATTGATCATGGGATGCCTCAGGTGTTATATAATTCCCCTAATTTTTAAAACAGAAAACTCTTTTTGATAGCCTATGTGATACAAAAAACCAAAGCCAAACAAATAATGATTATCTTAATATAACCATTTTAACCATTCTATTAATGTTTATTTATATTTTAATGTTTATTTAATTTTAAAATATAAATATATTTCCCAAATATATTGATAAATTATTAAAAAATTATAAATCAATGCTTGGTTATGTCTTTTCTTATATTTTATTATGAAATCTTTTTTACGCACCATTATGAAAATATATTATAATTGTTTTATTTAAAATATAGAAAATAAATTTTATAAAATAAACACAATTATTTATAAGATTCTATCATATTTATCTAAGGGGGTAAATTTGGTATTTTCCAAAAATATAAATTATTTAGTGAATAATGAATAAAAATGTTTTCATGTTACATTGAATTTTATAATGATAAATTAATTAATATAAAAATATAATTATTTTTTTAATATTAATTAATGAAAAAACATGTCTTCTATTAATAAATTTATTTAATTACATTTTGATTCATCATTACACTATGTTTTATTATAAGTTTATTTTTGAGCATTAAATACATTTTTAAAATCAGTTTTAAAATGAAAAATATAAATTGATTATAATTAAACCTATTTAGAAATAATTTATATAATTGTATTTATTATATATCTAAATTTATTAATTTAAAACCATATAAAAATTATTACTAGTTATTAGTTAAAAAATCATCTTTTCCTTGGAAAAAAATAGTGTTTTTGGGAAGTTGTTTCCCATCGTGATTGTGTGTTTTATTTGAAATTAATGTTTTCCATGATTGTGAATTTATTTTCATTCAAATTATTCTATATTTGGAATCAACTTAATAAATTTTATATTATAAGTTTAAATTAATTTTTTAACAATTTTAATAGTTGTTGTAGTAAATATTAAATAATACTGTAAAAGTAAATTCAGTTAATTCTGTGGATAAAAAATAATAATTATAATTTAACAATTAATAAAATAAAAATCACAATAATGGTATGAATATTTATATTTTTATTTAATTATAATATTGATTATATTTATTGTAACATTTTAAATTATTAAGTAACTTTAGATTAAATTGTATAAAATGAAAATAATATTTTTAAATAGTATTTAATTTCAATTATGGAATTTAGTTTGATGAGAAAATGGGTTTTCAAAATAAATTATATTTTAGTTTAATACCAATATTATATAATTTTAATTAATTATAAATACTCATATAATTTTAATGATATCAAATTTAATTTATATAAGTGTTAAAAATTATTATTTTAAAAAACAAGTCAATTTCAATGAATGTGCAATTTATTTTAGAAAAGAAAATTTACATATTTTTAAATTCATTTAGATGAAAATTATATTGTTTTTGTTTTCATAATTTTCAAATTTTCCAATTGTGAAATTTTCATAATTTTATGAATCAATAAAATTTTCGGGTAAAAATTAAATAACCTATAAATATACTTTGTGTTTTATAACATCACAATGACCACAATGTGATATAATAAGTAATATGAATCTGATCAAAGTCCAAATATATGTTATATGTCAAAAATAATATTTTAAAAATTTCAACCATTGGATTTATAAAATAATTTATCGCAATTCTCCTTTTTATAAACCATTGGTAAAAACCATTGGATGGATTGGGTTTTTGGATATTTTGTTATGTAGAGTCCAAAACCAAAATAACAAAGAAATCCCCATCCATTACCATATAAACCCAAAACATCCTCCAGTTATCTTCACTCAAACTCTATAGAGCATGGCCATAATATTCCCCTCACTTGGTAGGGTCCTCCAAATGAGCCACCAAGATCTCAAGAAGCACAACCCAAGCTATTGGAGACAAACATTCATGTAAGGGATCCTCACTTTCTTCTCCTCATTTAGATTCTTGAATCTTATTTGAAAATTGTATTATTAATTTCAATTTAATGTATTATCATTAATTTATTGACTCTATATTACTATCCAATTTATTTTCTATTAATTATATATCATTCATCTTATCTCATCTTTACACATACCTAAGAAGTTATTAAGACAACATTTTGTAAGGAATACTCACATTCCTCTCCTCCATTCAATTAAAGGTCTTTATTTGAAAAAAGTACTTTGTAATTTCAATTGGTTATGTTATAATTAATCTAGTGACATTATCTAAAATTACATATGAGTTTAATTGAGTGAGGTACCATTGATAATCTCTTATTATTTCCCATACCTAAGCTATTACTATGTTGAAATTTAGTAAGCGGTCATCAACTTCTTCTCATCTATTAAATTAAAGAATGTTGTTTGAAATTAGTAAAATTAGTTTATATTTTTTATATTATCATTAATTAATTTATATTAAATTAATATCCAATTATTTTATTTTAATGAGACACTATTTATTCAATATCATTTTGACCCTTACCTAAGCCATAACTACACCGAGATTTTGTAAAGGATAATCAATATCGTATTTTCCTCTCAATTCATGTTCCTTGATTTAAATTAACCATTTTAATTTCAATTTATTATATTATAATTATTTTATAATGATTACCTTAATTTTCAATTGATGTTATTTTATTGACTGTCTGTTTATCATTTCTCATGTTGTCCCTTGACTAACTCTTTATAATTCCAAATTTAGTAATGGATCAGCACATACCTCTCATCATTTATATTCAAGAACCTTGTTTGAAATTAGTATATTTATTTTAAATTGGTTACATTATAATTTATGTATTGAAATTAAATTATTATAATATCTATGTAATGTTAATTATATTGTATTTATTTTTTCTAAATTTAACACATACCTAAGATGTTACTATGCAGAAATTTAGTAAGGGAACATCATCATCCACTCTCCTCTTTCATCAAGCACTCCTTTTAATGTTATTTATTTTATTTATCATTATCTAATGTTGAGATATGTCATTCCATATCCATATTTATTCTAATATTATTTTTAGATTAGTATATTCCATTTGAAAATAATTTTTCTTTACGATGAATAATTATGTACACTAGTTACCATGGTAAACTTTTCTTACGTTTCTTTCCTTTCTCATTATTCTTCAATTTTCATAATAACGTAACACATTATTTTTCAATTTCTTTAGGTTGGGGATTGTATTTTATTCTCAGAATTTCTTTTCTAAATGATGAGTGATCCCTTTATCTCTCATAATAAATTCTATTAAAATCTATATCACATTGTTATGCTGCTGAAATAGAAACATGATTTTCCATGCCAAGGTAATTCTATAGTGAATACCATAAAAAAATTTCTATCAAAGATATTCACCATAATCCACATATACATATTTATTGGGGATATACATTTATGTATTATAGAGTCCTTGAACATTTAATTAATTATGATGTTGAATGATCCAATGTTATATGATCTCTGTGGAACACTTATGAATAAGATTGAAAAGATTACGAAGGGTGTTCCATGATATCACCTAAATGCATTGGGTAATGGTAGGTATCATAATATGGAACATTGGGATAGTGGGTTTACCCGATTATTTTATGAGGATTTTTCTATCATGATTTCTTTGTTGGTGTATCCTTCACCTATGAAAATGAAACAATGTTATATATTATTTAAGCAGTTCAATTATTATGTTTATGATGTTATTTCATGCCTTATTGTTTACATTCCTTTTATGATACAAGGATATTCTTATTTTATAAAATGTATTTTATTCTTCATGATATACCTTATTTATTCCCTTACTAGGATTTATATCTCACACATTTCTTATGTATGTCCTCAGGTTAGCCCATGAAGTGTTATGTATGATGGAAAAATTTGAGCAAGTACAAGATGTTTTAAATAATGATGTTGATTTTCATTTATTATGTTGTTCTGTATGTACCATTTCTTCCAAATACACCAAAACTCGTGATCTTATGGGTTGTATTAAGTGTAATATTATGTAATAAATCATGTTTAAATGTGAAATAAAGAATGGGGTTGTTACAATTTGTATTAGAGTATAGGTTTAGTTACTTATAGGACTAGGATTATAAAACTCTATGAAAAGCCTTAATATTAGTGAATTCAAGTGAATTACATTGGCATAACTCTATGTATATGAAATAATCCTTAAATTTTTTAAATTATAGAGTAATTTGTTTATCGAGTAAATACATTTATATCAAGATACTATAACTGGACATGTTTCTATAACAGATATACCTAGTAGTAATAATTCCAAAAAGTTGTTCTCGGCCTGAATCAAGATATCCTAGTACACGAAAACATGTCATACTGCGCACCTGGTTTGAAAATCCAAGGGGATATGCATTTTTAAAATCACAAGATCATTATGAAACACTATTAAGGGATTTTAATTGCATATAATTATCATTTAAAGAAAATAGATCATCCATAACATAGATTAATGACTAGAAACTAATATCATGAAATACATTTCATTTATATGTTTTAACATTAATGTCATTGGATTCCATTTTATCTGTTTAAAAAAGATCATAATTAATTTAATTTCACATTATTTTAGACAATGGATTGAAATACAAGTAATTGAGTAAACAACCAATTTGAAGGACAATGTCATCACTGCTGAAACGAGATGCCCAATCAAATGAAAGATCAAGTAGAAAAAATCCTGATTATGGAAAACCAGCTATCAAAACCCACAATAAACAATTAGAATAATTTTTAATGCACAAATATGACAATAAAAAGGAAGATTACATCTCTTGAAACATCATGGGATAAACATGATGAGGGGAAGTAGAAACAATTTCGTTTATGGAGGAACTGTAAAGAGGCCTCAAGGGGAGTGTCACAAAGGGACTAGGATATGTTTTATGTGTGTAAATATATAGGATAACATATCGAATTCACTGTAAAATGGATATTGATATGTATGGAAGTAATTTAATGAACCTATAATTCTCATTGGAATTATAATACAATAATAAATTCAAAGGCCTTAAGAGACATCCCCAACATTCCAAAGGATAGAAATAAATGCCAAAAGGGTTTTAAATTCATGTGGGAGATGATTTACCCTTTAATAACAAAACTTATTAACCCAGAATACATAAACAATCAAATCATTATATGATGGATGAATAAATGAAAGACAACTCACAAACTTCATTTATTTTAACCACACAAATGTGTACCACAACAGAAGATAAAGAAAGAATCTATATAAATATCAGGAAGATAAACAATCAACTAAAATATGAAAAAAATACTCTTGGATATACATGATCCATGTTCCAATCCCCAAACATCCCAAGTATCATGAGGTGGTCCTAAATATGTGTGATACTTTACCTTTTGCCATGTCCAAGAATATAGCATCTGCAACACCACCAATGTGAAAACTTAGGGGTGTGTAAAAAACATAGTAGGATTTCCACAATGACGTCCCTACTCAAACCACTATGATATAAAGGTTAGAACATTTTTATTAAACAATTTATATGAAAAAAAATCAATAGAGTTTATAAAAAAATATAAAAAAAATCCAAAACTGTTTGTAACAAAAAGTAAACAAGTGTTATTTAAACCAATTCTCATGAAAGTAGCATTTCCTAAAAGGAAACTATACAATGCCTTAAAACCATTTATAAAAATTATTTTTTCTTTACCATTACATTTTTCATCATATCCCCACATATGCATTCTTTTTTTAAAATTCAATACTCATAAGCGGTCTCTACTCCAATAACAATGTGTCCCACTGATACGCACCCCCAATCCAGAGTCATGGACCATGTACCCCACTAGTAAAGGTCCCTTGTTTAGGGGAATATCGATCATGAACACAAACTAAATCCCCAATATATGCCAAAACCATTCCAAATACCCCAATTCAACACATTTCAATAAAACTATTATTTTATTGAAAAAAAATATACAAACCAATTAAATTTATCCATTTCATTTAAAAAATTCATTCCCTTTATTGAAAACGCTTTCATCAAACTCAATTACAAAAATTCCGGAAAAATACCATTTTAAAATCATTATTTTAATATCTAGAATCAAACACTTTTGTCAAGAACACCAATTTTATATATTTCCACAAACCATCCATGAAGAGGGTTTCTAACAATCATAATGAAAAAAAATCATAATAAAATCCGCAATATGTAATCAAATTAAAATCATTAGAATTAGTTCTACATAGAGGAGTCTAAAGTGATGCCACCCACATCAATTGTTTTGATGAAAACATAAAACAGATGAAGAAAGCACAAGAACCAGTTAAAAATACATGAAACCACCATAGATATCTTATCCTATGAAATAAAAGACCAAATATCATCATTTTTGGAATCCAAAATCATTTGTCAACCCATAACGGTAATAGATATGAGAAATCAAGAGGAGCAGAGAAGTAGATCAATGTAGATCTATGAAAATGTGACAAGAACGAAGAAAAATGACATTAACCTCGAGAATTGATAATGAAAACACCAACGGAAGAATCTAGATTAGTTCAAAATCAATTTTAGAGGTTGTACTATATTAAAAAGAAAAAAAATCATGAGTTAGGGTAGCATATGTGAAGAAATGAAAGAGTGAGAGTCAAAATTGTGCGAGATCCACTTTTTTAGGATCTCACTTTAGCACAGGGAACTGTTTAGTCGTGTGTTTATAAAAATCATGCACTAACCGTGCATTATATATTGCCTATAAAAAATTTATATTGACCTCCTCCCATGGCCTCCTTAATTGTGTGACCACCATGTCGATGTTACTACCACAAAACTACTACGGCACATGGTTTCTCCATGGATTTCTGTATGGTTTGGGAAACCATGCGCAGCCAATGTGCATCCCCTTTAGCCCTAAAACAAATAAAATGTACACAAAACTCTACCATAATTCAACCTAATACATTATATTCATGAAAAACATTAATAAATGGTTACATACTAAAAACTGGTAATACTACATTCTCCCCACCATTTTTATTTCCATCTCTATAATGTTGAAAAAAATAATTTCCCCAAAATAGTTATCACCACTGCACTTTCATATCCTTCTAATTTCCCATGATTCTTCCAGAATCTGGGCATGTCTATATAAATCCCACCCTAGACTGATGCTTTTTCTATGCAAGACATTCTATTTCCAATCCACTATCTACACTGGGATATATACCAACAAAGCATCCTTCTCTAGGTCCACATAATCCCATCAGATTACATTATCTGGATCTGGTTGATAATTTTTCTGCTGAGATAAGTGAAACACATTATGCAGCACAATAAACCATGGTGTTAATGACAATTAACATTCAACCTCTCTCACTCATTCACGTATCTCTAATATGCCAATGTATTGAGGTTATATCTTTCCTTTTTTTCTTAAATGGAGATTTCAAAGCCTTGGAGTGATCCTTAAGAACATACGATCACTCACCATGCATGAAAATGGTCTTTGAAGATAATAAACATTCGATATATGATGACATTGAGATAATTCCATTCATTTCTTGATCAACTATGTCTTCCCCATTATTTCTACGACACGTCTTAGACCAACTAGTGAAATATCACCTCTTTCTAGTCGATAATGGGGATTATGAAACGGACACCAATACAATGCTTTGAACAATGCCAAAGGTATTGAGTCCTTGTATATGTTTTTGTATTGGAACTCCACTAAAGTTATATACTCTTACCATGAATATAGATTAAATGGGTTGGCATAGTGATATGATCTAGTATCACTCGTATAACATCATTTTTTAAACCATACATGGTAGGAATGTAGCAGAATTCATAGCTATCTACACCCATTTCTAAATTTTCATAGGTCAATACTTAAAAATTAGTTCTGTTCATTAATGTTCTACCTCAACATGGTAAAAGGTTAATTAGTTAGAAATGAACTATATCACTTTCCTTTTAATTCCCCTCCATAAAAACTGCAACTTCAATACCTTCTACATCTTTTTTGTTCCTAGGTGTATAAACCATGTGAAATAGTGGTATGCATGATGAATTTGTTCTTGAAAATCCATAGGTACAACCATGAATTATATGTAAAACAAAACCAAACTCCAATCATGTTTACAACCATCAATGGTCACCAAACCATTGAGTTGTGAACTCATAACCAAGAATTAAGCATTGTATGTTTTTTTTCATTTACTAACTCTAAAAAAACAGGAATCGTAGAAATTTAAAACAAATCCACAACATCACCTCACTCTTATCATTGTACATGCTTGTTGAAAAGGATATACATTAAATTCCACTCACCTGAAGATTCCTTCGCCAGCTATGTATATGACATTTTTCATAGCGCATCGGCCACCAAATAACAATTTATAGGTGTATAAATCAAGTCAAAGATGAACAATTGATATTACTACACCAAACTACATTTCCTTAGATTCCAATAAAATTATAGAAAAATGTGTTTCAAGAACTTATGATCCGTCAACATAGTGAATTCCTTATGAATGATATACTGATGTCAAGTCTTTGCGGAATAGACAACCGTAGCTAACTCCAAATCATGTGTTGGGTAATTTTTCTCATGATCTATAAACTACATTGAGCCATAAAAAACCACTTGGTATCCTTTCGTGGAAACACATCCCAACCTAGATCCTAAAGCATCACATTACCCCAAATAATACTATCCTGATTCTGGAAGAAGCATGATGGGTTCTAATTTAAGGTGAACATTCATCTCCTGAAAATGATTTCAGAATTCCTCACTATAGTGGAATGGAGAATTATTTTTCATCAAATCCATAATAGGCAAGGCTCCCAAAGAAAATTTACACTCAAATCATTGGTTATACCCATCTAGTCTAAGAAGAATTCAAATCTCAAATAAACGTTTTCGGTGTTTCCAAGAGATACCATTTTCCATGTTATCTGGATCAATAAAAATACCTTTTTCATAAATAATATGGCCAATAAAGCTTACCTCCAAAATTTGAAAAACACACGTTGAACATTTGTCATATAAGTGGTGATATCTCATGATTAACAACATTATCGCCATATGTTAATCATGATCAACCATTTTCCTTGAATACACCAATATATCATCCACAAAAACAAAAACCAAATAATCCAAAAATTTATGAAATATCTATTTCATCAATTCCATAGAGACTTTTGGTTCATTCATAAGACAGAAAGGCATGACTACATATTCGTAGTTGCTATATCTGCTTCTGAATGTTGTCTTCCTAATATCCTACTTATGAAAACGAAATTGGTGATATACTAATTACAAGTCAATATTAAAGAAACACTAATCTACCATAAATTTATCACACATATCATCGCTGTGAGGAATCGAACTCCAATTCATTTTCATGAATTTTCTACGCTTATGATAATCCACACATATTCTTATAGTTCCATAGTCTTTCATCATGAACAAGACTTGTGTTTCCTAAATAGATGTACTTGGCCGAATGAAACATTTTCTTTCCACCTCTTCTAAGTAAACTTTTAATTCCCTGATTTAATTTGGTGATATCCTATATGATATAAGGAAAATAATACTTATCCTTAGAAGGATATCATTCATATAATCTACATCCCTTATAGGTGGTAACCCTGATATGTTATCGGGAAACACATTTGGAAATTGCTCCAGAACTACTGGACAAAATATCATTGATCTCTTATATCAATGTTAAAGTCAACTACAGCAATTGAAAAAAGATTATTCCCAATGTTGGTGCCAAGAATGTTGTTTCTCCCATTATTACAACCTGTTATCCTATGAAGATATAGTCGACACCATGCACAGTGTTTCAACTAACTATTCTTTTATAATAGTCAATGTGCTCCTTGAACATTTTTAACCAACCCAACCCATTATTACATCATAGAAATCCATCTCCAACACTGGGAAGTCCCATTTTCTCTCAGATCCATCAATGTTTTTTGAACATGCTCTACACACAAATTCTCTAAAATCTATTTCATCAATAATATTTTGATGTTTTTTCAAGGAAGTAATAATTTTTACTTTTAAACATAGAAATTCAAAAACACAAGAAGCAATGAAGGAATGTGATGTACTAGTATCAATCAACACTTTCATAAGTGTAGAATTCAAAATAATAATACCTATCATAATAGATGGTCAAACTCTATCTTCCACAATCACCTAAATATCTCCATAAATTTTCATTATCATGGGACTCAGGTCCATTTTCCCTTCTTAGTAATTCCCTCGCTGCTGAGTCAGGCTATTTTGAGAATCATTATGGCTAGATCTAATGTACTAATGAGTCTGATTCTACTAGTCACGTCCTATTGAAGAAAATTTTTCATGCAATACCTGAGAAGTGTCTCAATCACATGAACTCGGAGCAATATAACAATAGTAATAATGACTCCTCATCTGTTTGAAGTTATGACATGATCTAGATTTGGATATACAGTCTAACATTATGTGGTCAAGAGAACCACATTGGAAACATCCTACATTTATCTTAGGTTGTGGAGGAAGTTTCCCTAGTCTAGTCTACTTATTTTGTTACCTATTCCCATATGATAAATATGTGTCCATATTCCACTTTTTCCAAAAATTCCAGTTCACACAATTTCACATAGGTATCATCATTCCTTTCCCTCCCATAGAACATGTGAGTTCACATTTAGACACTATATACCTATTCCCCATCTTTGTATAATCCATAATAGAGAGTACAACAACCTTTGAGAGAATCTCCTTCCTGAATACTAATTCGAAGAAGTATGCCTTCATGGATGCACTAGCCTCATCCTCTAGTGAAAAGTGATCTAAATTCTTGAATTTATCCATGTATACTATGATAGAGATATTTTATTTCTTCATGATGATGATGTCTTCATTTTTTGGATCCTGGATGTGTGAGTATATAAATGTTTGTTTAACAATTATAAAAAATCCTTCCAACATAAGAATTGATCCAGTCTGGAATGAAGCACCAGTTTTAACCAATGGTGTAAATGATCTCTGATAATATATGTTTCCATTATAAAATTCAAATCTTATAGTGTCTCGATGAAATTAAAGATACAATTCATCCTAATCATCTGTACGTATACCTTTTTCGGTTCAATTTCACTATGTAAAATGGGTGGATATTTTTTCATGAACTAGATTGAATTATCCACATTCCTTATTTCATCACAGGAATTCCCTATATACTTAGTATGTAATAATTGAATGATACTCTAAACTAGCTTTTTGTTTACCTGTGGCTCATGTGAAACTACATTATCTATAGATTCTTTCATCTAGTTTCAATGATTCCTACCAGGTTTTATATTCTAAAAAAACTATATAATTCTCACTATCTAGCAACTAAAGTCATGTCATGTGAAATTATATCATATAAACTATCACAATTATTCTTTCCAAAAACACCATTTTTCACATTAGTCAATTTATGAAAATTTGTACTCACTTTTGAAAATCAAAACAATATCGAAATATATCAACCATCCTCTTTTAATGGTATTTAATTTGAATGAAATATCTAAATTATTAAAAAATCAACACAATGATTCAAATCATATATCATTTATCAAAATTAAATATTACATCCTAGTGGGAAGTCATTAATCTATTTAATGTTATACTCGTCTAATCGGCCAGACCCACGATAATGAGATTGCAATATCCCATATGTGTTACAAAAACACTTTTGTACCCAGAAATCCATATCTATACAACTCTCTATATGATAGATGAATGAATTAAAGACAACTCAAAAAAATTATTTATATCTATACAACAAAGTGTTCCATAGTGGAAGCCAAATCAGTTATCAAATTAAATAACAGAAAGAAATGTAATCAGTATAAAGATAACAAAAAGAATGCATCCTACAGATGGTATATAATCCAATTACCAAATAGTCATGGTATTAAGAGGTGGTTCTAAATATGTTTGAAACTTTACCTCTTCCCATGTCCCAATATATATAATCTTTGAAATCACTAAAGTACCAATGAAGTGGTGAGTATAAAAATTAGTATTCTTTAACCAATGACATCCATACTCAAATAACTATCATAGAAAGGCCATAAATATTTAAATAAAATGGTTTATATGATTTTTTTAAAAAATCGTTTATAACTCAATATAAATAAGGTGAAACCCATTTCCAACGAACTGTACACAATTTGTATTTAAAATTGTTTTTAAGAAATCCAAATTTCAAGAAAAGAAACTACATAATCCCTTTATAACAATTTTCAATATTATTTTAGAAAAACCTTTTCATTTTTCACCACACACCATCACATGAATTCTAGTTTAGTAGTTCTATACTCATGAGTTGTCTCTCGTCCAATATCCTTATGTCCCACTAACACAACTCCCTAAATCTGGGATCACACAGGTTGTACCCCAATGGTAAACATCCCTTATTCTAGGGAATGTAAAATATAAACTCACATAACACCACAATGTATTCCAAAACCATTCGAAATACACCAATTTTAATCATTTCAATCAAACTGTTATTTTATTAAAAAACATTAAACAAACTAATTGAAATGAACAATTCTTTTTCAACAAAATAATTCCCATTATTGGAAAAATATCATTGAATCAAATTATCCAAAATTCTAAAAAAAAATTACACCCAAAAATCTTCATTTAAAATCCCCAATCCAACACATTTTTCAAGAATACATATTTTCCAGATTTTCACAGTCTATCAACGAGTAGGGTTTCAAAAAATCATAAGGAAAATGATTAAAAATCAAATAATAACACTATAATGATTATGAAAGTATAGAAATTTTTTCTACTAATGGGAGTTGAGAATAAATCCATCTACCTAAACTGCTTTGACTAAAATTCTAAACAGACGAGGAACACTCAAGAAACCAGGTATGAATCCCACGTAACATAATTAGATCTATTATACCATTAGAAGAAAACAAATATGATCATATTTGGAGTAAAAAATCTTATATAAACCCATAACCTATGTAGATCTATGAATCTGAGAGGATAAGATAATTATATCTAAGTATATCTAATAAAACATGATATGAACGAAGAAGAATGACACTTACCACAATAATCGGGCTTAAAAATGCCATGGGGGGATCCCGATTGATTAAAAATCACATTGGAGAGGTTATACGACCATAAAAGAATTATAATTAAGAGTTATGTATGTATAGGATCAAAAATGAGGGAGATACAGTCAAAAAATGGTGAGATCCAAGTTATTGCAATCTCACTTTAACCTTGTGCATAGTCTAATCGCACAGTTAGACAAACTATGTGTTAGCTACTACCTCGAAAAACCCTCGCATGACCTCCTTGCATGGCCTCCCTAACCTTGTTCCCACCGTGCTGAAGATACTGCCTCAGAAATTATATTGTGCATAGTTTCTACTATGATTTCCTTACGGTTTAGATAAACCATGTGCAGCCCATGAGCATCCCCTTTATCCCCCAAATTGTACTGAAATTTCACCAAACATTCTCAACCATCACCCTCATACCTTATATACATTAGGAAAATAAATAAAGGCATACATAGTAGAAACCTGGGATACTAAAAATAAGGTTTAATATAATGTAACCTATATGGTTCATTACCGTAAATGTGGAAAATTTGGACATTATCCAATACAATGCACTATTCAAAGTGTTCTGATGCATGATGGGCATCAACAATATCCATGAGAATGGGAACAAGTAAACTCATATTCTAAGATGGATCATTATGGATGAGGTATATGTATCCTCTAATCAGAAATTTTGATATCCATGTTGTATTTCAATTCATTCACTATTAGCATATCTTGAATATTTTCTGGCAAAATCATGTAACCAACTGAAATGATTTGACATCATCAAAAAAATGACTATCTATACCATTTTAAGGTTAGTGGGAATGTTATTCATGAAAATTTTATCATTATTACTTTATTTTTTTTCTATGTTATCATAGTTATGGAATATTTGTTCTTTTCTAATGCTAATATTAATTTCTTGGGGAATGATTTAATCATCCATACCATGAACAACCATTCAATTCAATAAATTTTCAAGGTGTGAGTATACTATTTTTTAGTATGGATATTACTAATCTTCAAGAAAGAATATATATATTATATTTTCTGGTATAATGAATTAATTATTCTATGGAAGTCCTTGAGGTTTAATGAATGAAATTTTTATATATGGGTATTTGAGATTTATACTGTAAAATTTTCATATAATATTAATTATGGATATAAGAATCATGAATCTTCTGTGGATTTATCCATAATATTTTTTCTTTAACAACATGAACATTATTTTTAATGGTACCAATAAACTGTAATTGATATTTAGTGATAATGTGACATTTTAGAATAAACATGTTTTTGAGATTAATTACCCCTGATAGTTAATTGATATTGGGATAGATATAATGGTAATGAGGGTGATTTGTCTAAGGATAATTTTATGTTAAAATGTGTCGACAGAACATTTGAATATTTCTGTAATGGATGTTAAGTATGATATTTTTTGAAACATATTATATGATAAAAAATTCTTATATTGATATGATTAACCATATTTAGAGAGAGGTTTTTTTGATGAGGAATATATACCCATTAGGATTATCTGTGATAAATTCTATTAAATTTTTGGAGGTGTAAGAAGAATGGTATAAGACATGTTTTTATGTTAAACCCCTCTTTAATTTTTCAGTTATTAGTGTTATATATTGGTTTTTTTATGAAATTATATATGTATAATATTTAGTTTTTTGTGATATTTTAGAGTCTAATGTGTTAAGGTATTATCTCAACTAATTATAAACATTTTGGATTTAGTATGCACATGATTAATATTTTATTATTCTTCGGTGCATTATGTGATCCATTAAAGATTTATTCTAGTGCATCATGTTTGAAAAAAATCATAATTTCTCATCATTTGTAGAAATATATGAAATTTTAGGTGAAATTAGTTATACCATTCAAGAAATAATATTTCTTAATATTCCTTATTTAAGTGATATGGTAATTAATTAACTCTAAAAAATAATCATGAATCAATAATGTTTTCATATTTTGATGAATTCATGTTTATTATAACCATCAAAGAGTTATGGTTTTGTGGCCATTGCCAATTTTTTACCATGTTATCTATAAAACTCAGTTAGGTAATTGGTTTTATCATTATCTTCCATGTCATTTTTTCACTTCCAACTACGGTTCTCTAACTTGAAATCCCAGTTATTTGGTTTCCTTCGCACTTCCCTTTCTCTCTATTTAAGAGGATGTTTTATTAACCCCAGTTATAATGTGGGTAGTTAATAATGATATTTAGCTGTTTCAAAACATTACTTACAGTTTTCAATTTTATATTGATAAGATGAAATTTATTTAAGGGAGGGGGAAAATGTAATGGTGCTACTTTTTGAAAGTTAAAACATCATTCGAATGCTTATGTGATAGGCTAATAAAAACCAAGAAATCAATGATTATTTAAATATAACCATTTTAACCTATCTATTAAATTTATATATTTTATTTTAATTTCCTTATTTATAAAATATATATGTCCAAAATATATTTATAAATTAGTAAAAAATAAAAAATCAGTGATTGGTGATCATTTTTAGTCTGTTTTCTCCATAAATCATTTTTGATTATTTATTAAAACATTTAATCTATGTAATATCTCAATCATTTGAAAATTTTATTTGATAAAATAAAATAGATTTTTTGTATCATAACATCATAATTAAAATTAGGTGATAATTTTTTATTTTTTGAAAAATATAAAATATTCAGTGAATAGTTGTAAATACAAATTTATGTAAATTTAAATTTTATATTCATAAATTAATATTGACTATTTTTATAATACCTTATAAAGGATTAAATATGAACTGATCCAAATGAGATAAAACAGAAATTTTATTTTTAATTAGAGTTCAATTTAAATTACAATTTTTATTTTTATGACATGATGGATTTTTAAAATAAATAACATTATAATAAAATAATATTATTAAATATGTTTTTATTAATTATCAAGGATCATAAATTTTTTATGATGTCAAATGTAATTTTTATAAGGGTTTATAAATGATATGTTAAAAACATGAAATTTTAAATAAATCTCAATTTTTATTATATAAGTTATAATTCACATATTTATAAAAAAATTCAATTAAAATTGATTTTATTTTTCTTAATTTTCTAAAACTGTTAAATTTTTGCGTTAAAATGAAATACAGTATTAATATAATTTGTGATATAAGACATCACAAGGACCCAAAGGTGATGTAATAAGTAATATAATTGTTATCAATGAAAAAATATATGGTTTCAATTTAAAATAATTTATTCATTTTATTTCATTTATTTTATAAATCCATTATGAATCCTCCATGATTTAAAATATATTTTAAGATTTTAAATTTGATTCTTTAATAGTGACACCCACCTCCACATCACCAATGGTAATATATTATAACTATTGGACTTTGTAAATATAAATTATAGCACTATTATTTTTACTAAAACATTTTAAAAACCCATTTTATGTTATGTGGATTTGGATATATTATTATGTAGATTAAAAAATCAAAATAATAATGAAATACCAGGTTTTCATATATAACCCCGCCCAATGCCCCATTTATCTTCACTAAAAACCCATTGCGAATATCCTAACTCGTCCATAAAATACCTAATATCCTCCCATGGTGTACAAATTCTCTAAATAAGTCTACCATAATCAATTGGAGTCACATATTCATGTAAGGGGTCCTCACCTTCTCCTCTAACTTTCAATTCAAGAACAATGTTTGAAATTATCCTTTTTAATTACAATTGGTTTTATTATCATCCATTTATATATAATGTCATACATTTAAATTGATTTTATTTTATTTATATTCCAATTATACTCCATCATTTTTAACATTACCAAATCCATTAATATGCTGAAATTTAGTTAAGGTTCTTCGCCTTCCCCTCCAGCTTTCAATCTACAATCATTGTTTGAAGTTAGTACTTTTTATTTAAGTATGTTTTATAATAATTAATTATAATAATTTATCAAAATTTATAAATAATTTTATTTCAATGAGATACCATTTAACTTTTCTCATTTTTACGCTTACCTAATTCAACACTATCTCAAAATTTAGTAAGGGAACCTCTTTTTCCTCTCCTGCCCACAATTCAAGCACCGTGTTTGAAATTAGACTTTTTAATTTAAACCAGTCATATTATCATTCATTTATTATAATTAAAATACAATATAATTGATTTTATTTCATTAATACTCCATTTATCATCCCCCACTTTGAACCTAAACAAAGACCTTATGATGCTAAAATTTTGTAATGGATCAACACCTTCCTCTCTTACATTTAATTCAAGGACCATATTTGAAATTAGTATTTTTAATTCTAATTGGTAATTGTATAATTAAATTATTTTAATTAAATTAATTAAAAATTGATTTTATATTAATTATATATCCCATACCCTCTCTCATTTTATCCTTATCTATGTTTTTACAATGTCCACATTTAGTTAGGGAACGTCACTATCCAATCCTCATTTGAATTCAGGAACCTGGTTTGAAATTAGTCTTATTATTTTCAATTTTACATACTATCATACATTTATGTTCATTACCTAAATATAATATTTATGATATATTAATGAAATTCCATTTATCCTCTTTTACTTTTACCCTTACCTAAGCCGTTACTATGCCAAAATTTAATAAGGGTACCTTATTTTCCACTCTTCACTTTTATCATATTCTCTTTTTAATGTTAAGTCATTAAATATACATTTTATTATTTTGGGATATGTTTTTACATATCCCTAATAATTACAATACAATTTATAAATTATTATATACCCCTTCACTCTCATTTCCCACCAATGAACTCATATGTACACCTATTACCATAACGAAATATTATAAAAGTTCTTTCATTTCTTCCCTTTCTTCAAGATTATTTATTACCTTTATCCTTATATTTATAATTCCTTATGTTGTTTAATTTCATTATATGTACCTCCTTTTTTACATATCATGTAAAAATTATGAGAGTCCATTTTCCCTCTAGGAAACCCATTTTATAAATTTCTATTTGGCGTCGTTTTGTTGATGAAATTTCCCCAAGATATTCTATGACAAGATAATTGTGTTGTGAATACCATAACCATTTTTTTATTATTGGTATTCACCTTTATGAACATATAACTATTTTTTGGAGACTTTCTTGTATGTATGCCACATTTATTTATCATTGAATAAATAATTATCTTGAATAAATTAATGTTATATGATCTATGTGACACACATAAGAATGAGAATAAAGTGAATTTGAATGGGGCACTTTAGTAGAGCTCCAACTCATTAGTTAATTATTAGTATCATGATACTGCATGTTGGGATTGGGGGTTTAACAAATTCATTTATGGTAATTTTTTAATTATGATGTATTGGAAGGTTTATCCTTGACCTTTGTTTATGATGCATTTTCTATTCTATTTCCACTTTTACTAGGGTATTATTATCATGATATTCATGCCTAATTATTCAGATACCTTTTATGATCTATTTATATGTTTATTGTCTAACATATGTATTATTCATCATGTAAATCATTTTTTATTCACTTTTTTGTTATTATTTCTTGACCATTTCATATGTATGACCTCAGGATATCCAATGTAGTGTTATATACGATGGAATTTTTTGGCCTTGTAAAATAATTTTCCAATAAATATTTTTTATTTTATGTTTTATATTTTAATTTAATTAACCTAATTTCACATATATATTTTAACTCCAAATATTTTTGGTTTTATTAAAGATATTTTTTTCAATTATTTGGTTTTAAATGTGAAATAAAGAATGTGGTTGTTATAGGTACAAGGCTCATGATTGGTTAAAGATTATGAGTTGGAGGTCTAATCCACGATCTATTAAAACAAATTATCCAAATGAGGTACAAATATTATTTATATATATAGTAGATACTAGTTATTTGGAAACCATTCCAAGAACATTGTATTGGATATGACATGAGTGTCTCACATTTAATTAATAATCACAGATATCCTCTTTTCATGCATTTATATTCATGACTATCAGGTCCATTATATTAATTTCATTTACTATACATTGACATTATGTCAGTTATATACTGAAAAAAAATTAAAATTCCCTTTAATTTTTGGTAAGTATTCTTCAGGTGATTTTATCCCTAGATGAGGGGATATTCATAGAGACTTGATTAGACATAATTGATACTTTGGATTCTAATTTGGAACCCCATGTACAAACTTAGGTAAAATACCTAATTAATTGACTTGACTATTGATTGGTTTGGTTTAAATAACCCAACCCAAGTATCCTAGATCTGACGAATTATATTGTCACGTTAACATAGATTCATTTGATTAAATACCAATGAACCTATCATTTTAGTATTTTAAAATAAAATACCTAAATGATACCCATTTTACCTTGGAAAATGAAATAAAATCATAAAAAAGTAAAATCTCATCATCCTTTAGAACCATTCCTAAAATTAATCTTTATTTCATAAGGAATGAATATAAAATTTGGGTTATGTCATGTACTCAGTAAGGGTTGTGTGAAGTAGAATCTGGCATGAATAAATAATTAGTATTCATAATGTAATCAAAAATGCATGAAACACTTCTGATTTAATTAACAACCTAACCATAATATGGAAGGAATAAATAATGATTAATAAATTCTATATATATAATCACATGAACATACAACATAACCATTCATATTATTAGTAATGTAATAATCACATTGGAAATCATTAATTGAGTACATCAGGATGGAATGGATGATGATGGATATCTAAAACATAACATTGAGGATTTATTACATGAAATTTAATTCTATCAAGGATTTATTCCAACAATCTAAAGACTCTTAGACATCATTCTATGAATCAAATAAATAGAAATGTTTTCTCCAAAATATTTTCAAATATGGATCAATAAACTTACAAATTCATCATGGTTCTATAGTGGTCAATGTCTATCACTTATTAAATCCAATTAATTCCTCTTATAAGAGAGGTGAAACATAATTAACAAAAATATTCATTCTCAAACTAGTATAAAAAATTTAAATACTATCCCCAATCAATAAACATAATCATATACCATCTAATGTAATGTAAATAGTGTAAAAATAGTATGTTTGTATATTAACTAAATATAAAAGACCTACATAAATAATAATAATTTTATCATTAAAATATATACACATTGGATTAATGGTAATGGGTTGTCGACGTTGATTAGTAAAAATTCTATGAAATTATATTTAAAAAATTTCCTGAAGAAACATATCCATTTCATTTTGAAATTCATTTCAAAAATGAATTTCATTAAAAATAAATTTTCTAATAATTGATATACTTATAGAATTAAAAATGATGCTTCAATAAAATTATTGTCATGTTGGTGGTTAATGCCATCAATTCTATAAATAACATTTATCTTTCATAAAAAATGAATACAAAGGTGAATTCTAAAAAAGTGAAAATGATATTAATATGGAGAAATTTAGAAAAAACAAAAAATGTTTAAATATTTCTCCTAATAAATAATTTTTAAATTGATATAGAAAGAATTATAAAACCATTTTTAGAATTCATGTTTTTATATTAAAATATATTGATGAATGAAGGGATGAATGAAGTCATAATTTATTATAACATTTTCTTAATTATATTATGTAAAATGGACTGTAAAAATGTTATATTATCCAAAAATATCATGAATAAATAAAGGATAATAAAATGTATTTATTTCAATATTGAAATATCAAATAATTCTCCCTTGGTATATGTAAACATAAACCATCTCAATTATTTATGTGATTATTAATAAAACTTGTACCAACGTGGTAAATTTTATATTGAAAGACTCTTAAAATAAATAAGTTTAAATGGAACATTAAATATCATGATGATAAATTAATTTATTATATATAATAAAAAAGGGATTTATATATACCATATAAAGTAAATATGTGAGAAATATTTCATTTGTATCATAGAAGTGAATGTGAGATGATAAACCCTTAACTCATGGTTCCATTTGATATAACATTCATTAACATCACAAATATTGATTTTACTCATTTTATTAACAACTTAAAGAACCATATTATTATTTATAATATCATATATGATCCTTTTATGACATTATATTAACTATTCAATAATATTATTTCATTATTTTCATCGATTCTGGTACTAAATGCGAACTTTTTTGAGAATGTTTTGATGGGTAACTTTTTTACTCTTAATTTGATCATAATTATATCATAAATTGGTTTTAAAACAAGATTTAAATATCAAATATATTCATTATATATATATTTAATGTATTATATAAATTATTTATATTAATGGAAATAAATCATTCATTGATAAGGAAGAACGCATGTGTGAATAAACACTACTTCCTTATTAATATCATTTTGAATAATTGAAAACTGAAAGATATATATTTATATATATTACCATTATTTTATATTTTATATTATATATATATCACATATGTTTTTTAAAACCATTCTTAATACTTTTTATGTATGGTATGAATCAATTATATCACTTCGTGAGGTGTTTGTCTGTCATACACTTGAGAAATGTTATCGTATTCCATTAAAATTGATAAAATAACTTATGTTTGATATAAAAATTAAATAATACTAATAAAATCATTAATAACATATATTTATTATGAAAACTTTATATCCATCATTGTTTCCAACCATGAATGGTTGTAACGGAAAAACGAACAAAATCACTTTGTGAGGCGGTAGTCAAATGTACACATGAATAGTGATGTCATAATATATTTGATGGAAGTCTGTGATGTTGTTGGTTTAATCATAAAATAATTTAGTATTAATATTTTCCATACTATGGGTATATAATATAATCATTATGTAAGATGAATTTAAGGAGGTAGAGATGGAAATAATAATAAAAATGTTTTAAAAAGAACATTTCTTCTACTTTAGGTATCATACTTATGCTTTAACTAAAACTATGCATGAATTTTTTTTATTACAAATATAAACATTTTATTATTAAAAGAGGTAATTTTATGAGTTATTTGTTAATATATTTTTCATTAATAATTGATTTATAGGATTAATGAACGGGGAGAGGGAGTCCCCCTTTATATTTGAAGTGGTGTGGTATTATTGTAAATACTCAAAATAATTAATTATTTGGTGGTCTATCAAGCCTTGTGTGGATAAAAAATTGGATAATAATGTTGGATATGGTTGATTGGTTTATAAACCCCCCCTCCCATGTAAATATAAATAAATTTTGATAATTTTATTCTTTAAAATCATTGTTTCCATATTTTACAATATTTTGATTTTATTAACATTTTTTCGGACAAAATAATTTTATCCTTTAAGAGTAAGTTAAATATATAATTATTATATTTCTTATATAACCTAATTATTAGTATGGTAACTAATTTATAAATTAAAAAAACCGATTTTTGTTGGATATTTATTTAATAGTAGCGCATGTAACACGCAAAAAACACGACTTTAACCATAACTGTGCTAGAAAAGTTTTCACCATGTATAGGTTAGTGTGTTCATTATAAAAGATAAATTATTCCATTAATGTACCATATTTTATTATTATTATAACATAAAAATAATTTTTTTATGTTTTGGTTTTTTATGTTTTCATTATTTAATACAATATTATTTAATATTTAATATCTCTAATGTCAATGTTGACATTATTTATTAAATTTGAATTTAAAGAATCTTGAAAATGATGAAATTTGTATATATTTATTTAAAACATGTTTAAAAATATATATTTATCAACAAAATTAATGAAGATAACAATTAATTCAATTAACTTCATGTTTTATATTTCAAGTATAATTTACTATGGTTAGTTATTAACTAAATCATTCATGCCTTGGAATTTCATTAGCAATATATATAATTATTTAATATATAAAAATTGAAACAAATTATCAAGACAAAATTAAATAACATAACATTCAAAATAATATTTACAACCATTAGTATGATGTTTTTTCTATCTGAAATCTTTTTTAATATTATTGATGAAGACATCTCCTTATTTATATTTTTCCAAATATAACATATTATATAAATGAAATTCATGGAATTTAATCATAATAACTTCAAAAAATAATTCATTAATAGTTAAGGGTTGAAATATTTTCTGAATATTTTATTTATACAAGTTTTTATTTCATTTGACAACTTATATTATATGTTTATCCACTAAGTAAACTCAATTTTACCTTAATCACGATAAATTTTTTTTACTATTTTAACTCATTACAATATTAGATAATAATGTATGACTAATTATATTTTATAAATTATAATGATTACAAATATGGAATCCATTTTCATGATAAATATCATATATTTGGAAAATTTTAAATAAAAATAAAACCCTTTAGACGTGATAATAAAGCGGGGTGTGAATGTCAAATGATCAAAATATTTAAATTTTATTATATATAAATTCAATATGAATGTTATTAATATGAATTAAATTTTATTAATCGATAAAAAATTGAAATAAGTTTACTCTAAAAGTATTTAAAAATATTGTTTTACCTTATAAGATATTTAAATGAAAAGGAGGTATTTTTAATTAATACCTAGTGTTTTTATAATTCATCAAATCATTTATCATCATGGAAACAAATAATTGAATTATAAATTTGTAATTATAGGTAAAAAATATAATATTTATTTATTTATATATAATTTTTAAATGTGGTAAAAATTAATTTTAAATTATTTTCAACAAGAATGATTAAACCATATATTTTGAAAAAATAAAATATTTTCATAAAATAGTTATTTTTCTTTCAAATCATTCCTATATTATTTGAAAATAAATAGAAAAAAAATTATGTGCAACTGTATCGAACCGTCTCAGGTTGGAAGACGTGTGCGGCCTGACAATTGAATAGAGAAGTTTGGGTTCTGCTTAATCACTCATATCAGGTGAACAGTTTTCATTTTGAAATTCCCAACGATTCTGTATCAAACGATAAGTGGACCTGCTTTCCAAAGGCAGGCGTTCGCCGGGTGGTTCGGCCAGTGATGCTTAAGAACTAAAATTGGTCGAGAGGATGGGAATTCAGACTAATCACACCTTTTTGGAGGAATTATTTCTTGTTCTGGGACTTTATTATAGATTTAATATGTATTCATATGTTCGTGAATATTTTGGTTTATACCCAAGCATAGTATCAAATGATTACTCCTAGTTGGATATGGTCAGCTGAACGCAGGGATTTAGAATCATTTAGGCCTGATGTTTACCTTCCCTCATTAGATTAATGGCTCTGAGGAGTTTGAACTCATTGAGATGACACAAGTTTGAATCCTTATAACTGGATGATTTGGAGTTTATTGTCATCCAATAGGGAAAAAGAACGACTTTAGCATTCCGATAGAACCTGTGATACAGGCTTACTACGTATCCTTATGAGAGGAATCAGAATTCGTGTATTTCAGTCAAGATAAGGGCTTACACGTGAGAGTTTCCTGTTATTGGGATTGAACCTCAAGGAGGTGTCCTATGTATCCTGCTTATAAGACAGGGATCAAAACCCAGGTAGTTCATTCGAGATTAGGGCATACATATGAGTGTTTCTTGTTATTGGGATTGAACCTCAAGGAGGAATCCTACGTACCATGCTTAGGAGACATGAATCAAAACCCATGTAGTTTTTTCGAGATTAGGGCTTACACATGAGAGTTTCCTGTTATTGGTATTGAACCTTGAGGAGGTGTCATACGTACCCTTCTTAGGAGACAGGGATCAAAACCCATGTAGTTCGTTTTGAGGGGCATTATTGGGACTTACACATGGTTTCTGGCCCAAATTTGGATTGAACCTCGCGGAGGCTTCCAACGTACCCTTATTAGGAAATAGGAATCAAAACCCACGTAGTTCGTTTTGAGTTGCCGCCATCATGTGGACGACGTGACCATCACAATTCTCTAAGACCATGTGAGTCATGATCAGTGTGAGAAACAAGATCATGCGAAAGACATGGAAAGCCTCACACATCCTTCTTACTAGGGAAAGGGGAGGAAGACGACGAGTAGAGGATTCAGCCAGGATCACTGGAATCTCTTTCTCCCTAATGTTGGAGGAAGGTGGAAGTCGCGCAGTGGAGTAATGAACCTTCCATGGTGAGAGGGGAAGTGTCATCGTCTTCCAGTGAGGATTGTGTGGGGATTACTCCAGGAGGGATTCCCATACACTCTCAGGAGAGGGGAGAAGTGCTCACCACTAGCACTCATCTAAAGGAAATGCGAGCGGGGTTCCTCAATCATGGAGAGTGGAGAGGTAGAAAGGGGACTCTCGATCTAGGACCCTGCACTACCATTGGTATGTGATCCCAGGAATATTTCGGGAACCCTCTCAAGGGCTGGAGAAAATCCTTTGCCTTCTCCTCCCATGGGTATGTGAACTCAAAGCGACACACTGATGCGCCTAAAGGTTGAATCATTCGGGTCCGGTGGATTCGGTAGCGGACTTGGCTCATGGATGATAAATAGGTCAATGAAGGGATTGCGAAGGATCATGCCACATTAGAAGTATTTTATCTTTCTCAAGGAATGGGAACACCGAAGGGGTTGGTGGGACACATGGGTGTATGAGGAGTAGCGCCCTTCGCAAAGGGGGGTATTATGTGGATGGAAAGGTCGTCCGCCTACCAGGGTTGTACGCGGATGGATAGGCATCCTGCATACTAGGGTGGAACGTGGATTCGGGTTCAGCCTACGTACCAGGTTGGTTTCCGGCAGAGTCTGCGTGAGTAGTGGAGGCCAGGTGCGATGCCAGTCGGGGGTTCGTCGGTCAGGGCTTTGCCAGCGTAGTAGGGTGATATGTGGTGCGTTAGATCAAAAAAAGGGCATAGACTCCTTGGTCTGCGGGGAGTACATCCGTGGAGGGGCCATGACTCACTTTCTTCATTCATTCTTTTTATTTTAAGTACGTGGTTCACTAATTTGTAATACATTTTTCAGTTCCTTATTAATTCGTTTCTAGTTTCATGCCTGTTCTAGTTCACGAATTGGAACTTCACTGTTTGCGAAATCTTAAACTCCTTCCTCTGAAATCCTTCCACCCAAATATGATCAATCCCTTTATTGTCCCCCTCGATTCCCTTTTATATACAGGGAATGAGATGTATCTATGGCCATGTGGCACCACTTGCAGAGGCCCATTACTGAAAACCCGGTTTAATGATTACTCAGTCAATCCACAACTCACTGGGGAATTTAATGCACCTCATTCGCGAACTAAATCGGTTCAGGGGGTGCTTCGCGGCCACGTAGGGCTGTGCCTCTGTTCCATGAACGACAGTGTATGCAGTCTAGGCTGGTTGGCACGCCTCGCTGCTGGGGCGATTCGTGATGGCGGACCGGCCTGGCGCTCGTCTTGCTTCGCACCTGCAGAAGGTTTCCACCTCTGTTTCGTGAATGATAGCATACGCGGTCTGGGTCAGTTGGTGCGTCTGGCATCTTGGGCGGTTCATGATGGCAGACCGGCCTAGAACCCATCTTTCTTCGTGCCCGCAGAGGGTTCCCACCTCTGTTCCATGAAGGACACCAGTCGAAAGAGTGGTGTATTTGTGAACCATCCGCGTACCATCTATGTTGGACCGATACGCGGGCCGGTCAGTCCTTCACCAATCCTGAGCAGCCTCCACAATTTCATCCAATTATTTTTGGGAAATTGGGTACAATCCATTATCAAATTAATGGTATTCCCATTCTCCTTTGTGGATTTTTTAGGACCCTACAAATTTCTTCCATTGGAATGGGGTCCGATCGGAATGAAGAGGAGGTTATTCTGATGTAGAGTGGTCCTGAAACTTGGATAGCATTCGGTAGAGGAGTGGACCCGGTAGGGTACCACAACTATAAATAAGGGAGACCATCTATCATCTTTTACCAGATTCTTCCCAAGAAAAGATCTCTCTATACATCTCTGCATGCATAACTCCTTCACTGAACTCTTTTTCCGTGAACCAGCTTCCGTTTCCGCAAACCATTCCTTGTTCGAGTTTTCCTTCATCCGCGAATCAATCTCCCAACAGTGAACTAAAACTTTAAATCAATTACAATGTATGTCATGATGGGCCTTGTAGGAAATTTCCACATAGGTTCGGATGGTCTACGGACTGGAATAATCCAGACTTTGAAACTTTTGAGGTCTCTCAAACTTAATCATTTAAAATATTCCGTGGAGCAACCAAGTTCGCAGCTTTTTGGCCAACACTCCGCGGGCCGGAATATCACCGAATTCTTCCGCATAGGGCTGGTCCGTGGGATTTCTTCATCGCGAACCATCCTATGTGTCCATCCTGTGGATCTCATCATGAGGTCTTTTTGAGAGAGTTCTTTTGTCAAATATTTGGTGTTTTTTGTCCAAATTTTATTATTTTGGACTAACCATCTGCATAGTTTCCATGATGCAGGTAGAAAATATGGTTCCTCCTCGACCTGAGATTAGTCTTGATGTTAATCCTCTTCCGATCGGTCTAGGTAGATGTCATTCTATGATCCATAGAGCCGAGAGCATCAAAGAGCACTCTAGCCAACCAATCATTCCCAAAAATGTTGTTCTGAAGGACTTTCTCTCTCCTGGACTTCTGGGTTATCTGCTATCGAATCGCCATCCACTTTATTGGTTTTTCCTTCATAACGATGGCCCTACCCCACCCCCTTCCTCTCAAGTCTTCTTTCCCCTTGTATGGAAGCGTCACCAAAGTGCTCTCAAGAGAACATCACCCAGTCAAGAGAGATTATCTCTGATTCTGATCTAAAAGACACTTTTATTTTGAGAGGGTCTGTTTGGACTCAATGTGATCGGTACACTCAGGAATTCTTCTAAGAGGTCTTCCTAAAGAGTTATCCATCCTTGATCAACCATTCCTGAGTGGATCCTAATGTGGGATGGATTCCTAGGTGGGATCTTTGGTCTGGTGGGATTTTATCAAATGACAAGGTCTGGGCCTTCTATGTCCATTATCATTTTCGGTAATTTCTCGAGTCACTGGAAGCGGTAAATCTGTACTCTGCAATTTAGGCCTCCTAGTTTGCTGTTTACCCACCATCTTCGATCCTGCCAGACTTGGTCAGTCGATGGTATTCAAGCACTAACACTTCCACCTTGCCCATGGTGAAGGTGGTATTAGTATATGGGACATGTACAAACTGATAGGGCTTTTGATCATTGGTGATATGTATGATGAGATGTTTCCCACTCCTAACGCATCGGACGATGCCGAACGAGTGCGTTCATTAGCGAGGGCTTGATGTTAATAGATTCAGATCATCATGTTAAACATGGGTGGATACATAGGCTAACCTGGTAGGGATACCCTGTCAACATTTGGATGTGAGGGGGGAACAAACTTGTAAACAACTGCTATATAAATTTTAGGATCAGGAGACATGATTTGCGGCCTCTTGAGGCCGGTAAGTGTATGGAGACAGGAAGTGTATCTCCTGGGAAAATCTTGCCATTGGTAGACAGGATAGGGGCTATCAATATGCAGTTCCGCTAAGGGCATGGTATGCATAGTCATACAAAGGTGTCCATGGGCTGATAAATTTCCACATCTGATGGCCATGGGTGGTTATGAATATTAGCAATTATATTAGTCACAGAGTCTGTTGTATGGAGAGGATTCATATAAATGTGCAATGAGTATTCCCATCCCATTTTTCCGTATATCTTGGGTGGGTCTCGACGAATTCCATGCAATTTTAATTTCATGTAGTGAAGACGGTGTCCATGTAGTTTTAACGTCCTGTGGTGAGGACGAAGATGAAAAAACGTGAAAAGGGGATTCCATACAGTTTAGCATCATGTGGTAAGGACAGTGGACCATGCAGTTTGATGTCATACAGTAAGGACGAGGGGTATATATACCTGTGTTTTCTTTTATCGATTGATGGGCTAAGAGATAAGGTCCTAGTGTCGCTATGTATCCTGCGAGGGCAGGAATAAAGCCACACATAGTTCTTTTTTGGAATACACCCCGTCCCGATCTTTTCCATATGGGGGAAAGGGGAAATATATTTTTTTCTTTCTTATCCATACAGTTTTAACGTCGTGCGGTATGAACGGGGAATACACCACGTGCAGGATTGGTCCTTGGACGTGGGAAATGAGGTATTTTTAGCTTAATTTGGGGTGGCTGAGATAGGGTGTGGAATGCTGGCGTCACTATGTATCCTAAGAGGGCAGGAATCAAGTCGTACATAGTTCATTAAAAGAAAATACACCCTATACAGGTCTGGTCCACACACAGGGGAATAGGGAATTTTAAATCTTCATTCGGGGGTGGTTATACCAAGATGGGGGTCCCTAGTGTAACTATGTATCCTACGAGGGCTGGAATCATGCCATTCATAGTTCTATGAAATCCATAGAGTTTGAGTTCACACAAAGGGACCCAACCATAATTCCTAAGCTCATGTGAGTAATAATCGTTGTGAAATACAAGGAATGGAGAATGTCTCGATTATGTAACGTGTGAATAGGCATGCTAAGAAAAGTGGCGATGAAGGTGGTGGTTGGACCCGGTCACAGGGTTTAGGTGTCACTACGTATCCTGTGAGAGTAGGAATCAAGCCAGATGTAGTTCATTGAAAGAGGTACACCTAACGCAGGGATGCTCCATGAACGGGGGAAGATGGCATTTTTAACTTTATTTGGGGGCCTCTGGACCAGGATGGGGGACACTGGGTTCAATACGTATCCTATGAGGGAAGGAATCAAGCCATACATAGTTCTCTGAAATCCGTGCAGTTTTATGTCATGTAGTGAGGACAAAATACTCTTTGTTTAGGGTCATAATTCTTGGACCAATGGGTGCTTAGAATTTTAATATCCTGCATCTCAGAAGATAATTGATTTTGGTTATGCGAAATACTTCTTCCGAAATCTCGAGTTCGTAGGTGCGGTAGTGAACTTCCCATCCATGGAGATCAGGGCATATGCTCAATTGGAGTAGACCTTGTGTATAACATTTGGTCACTCCCACTTGGGCTCCAGCTTTAGAGGTTTCTTTCCGGGTATCATTATATTTCGGAGGACAGACACCAATTATCCTTCCAAGAAAAACTGAAGAAAATCTTTTTTATTTAAGGATCGTGTGATTCGGTTCAAATATACTTCCAAATGGTGAAAAGTTTGAAACCACTTCTCATCCAGCTCTTCCAATTCACCTAGCCATTTTTTTCTAATTTCTCATCATTAGATAACTTATCACAAATGGAAACGCTGAGCGAGGGAAATTTTAGCTCAATGGGAAAGGCCGCTTATTTTCTGTATACTATTAAGTACAAAGTGGCCAGAGCAGTGGTGCAAATTGTGGTTAGATAAGCCCATAATGCATGAATGAGTTTATCCGGTCATGAATTCTTGTCTTTGTCCACCATTTTCTGGAGAATGTTGGACATGGTCTTGTTTAAGGCCTCTATCTTTATGTTGGCTATTGTATGGTAGTGGGATGAGTGGTTAGCCTTTATACCATATTCTTTGTATAGTTTCTCCAAATCAGCAGAGAAGAAGTTGGTGCCTCTATCCGTCACTATGGTATGAGAGACACCAAATCTGGTGATGATATTTTCTTTTACAAAGCTGATAATGTTTATTTCCCCAACTTCTGTAAGGGGTACGTCTTCATCCCATTTGGAAAATAAGTCAGTTGCTGTGAGGATGCCCTTCATTTTTTAGGTCGTGGTGGGAGGGTATGGTCGCACCACAACCATTCCGTAGATGGAAAATGGACAAGAGTACTTGGCCTGATGAAGTAACTTTGTGGGTTGGTGAATGAAGTTGGCATTAATTTGGCTAGAGTGGCATTTTGCGGTAATGTTATCCCAATCTCATGCCACAGTGGGCCAATAGTACCCAAGCCTTCGAACCTGATGGGAAATCATGGACCCTAAGTGATGTGCTCCACATACTAAGGCATGCAATTCATTTATGACAGTAGCGGTTTCTTCTCCATCAATGCATCTAAGGAGGACTCCGTCGAGGCATCATTTGTAGAGGACCTCTTGCTGACTCGTGCCTCAATATAATACAAGGTTGATATCCCCTCTTTGAATTTTCTCTCGTTCAGCCCTATCTAATGGAAGTTAATTCCTTTTAAGGTAGTTTATAATCGGGGTCATCCAGCCATTTGTAGGAGCATATGGATTAGTGACAGGACTGACTTCATTGATTTCTTCCATCTTAGTCTGAACAAATGGCAAGGCCATTCGACGATGAGCAATACTAATAGTTGTTTCATCCCGGTCTGGGTTAGCTAGGGTTTTGGCCTCATTTTTTAATGCATTGGCCAATGTATATCAAGACCAGGGACTATAGGTTAATGATGCTTCTGTGGAGAATTATGCCATTAACCCTCATACATGGTCATGAAGAGGAATCATCTCCTATTTTTTGATAGCATAGTCACCGTTGACTTTCTTGATGACCAGTTCCGAGTCACCTTTTACCTTAATTTGCTATACTTGTGCCTAGATTGTGAGCTCTAGGCCTACAATGAGAGCCCGATACTCCACCTCATTGTTCGTACATATTTCTGACAGTGGGAAGTAATATAGAAATACTTCTTTTTCTAGGGACATGAGTGTTATCCCCAAACCCACCTTGTTAAATTTGGAATCCTCCATCATTTTCCCTGTCGGGCATCTGGATGCGCCATCAAAGTATATTTCCCATGTTGGGAACTCCTCTTGAACCAAGAATATGTCTTCATCTAGTAGCTCGACATCTGGTATGGTTGTCCCCATCAATGGTTGTTCTTCTATAAAATATGCTAATGTCTGGCCTTTGATGTCTTTCTGAGGCACGAACCCGATGTCAAACTATTGCAGGATGACCGCCATCGAGATAGGTGCCCAGTTAGCATCGGGCATCTAAGGTTATACTTCAGCGGGTTGCTACATGAGACCAAATGCACATCATGATGCTGTATATAATGTCAAATTTTTTTAATTGTGAATACCAAGGCCGAACTACTCTTCTCGATGTTTGAGTATCAAGTTCCAGCGTCGATCATGGTTTGGCTGAGGTAATAAATACTCTTTTCACAACCAGCGTCATTTTTCTGTGAGAGGAAGGCCCCGAGTGACCATTTGAGGGTCTCCACATACAGTATAAGGGGTCTCCATTAAACCAAGGGCATGAGCACTGGTGGGTTCAAGAGGAATGTCTTTAGGCTATCAAATTCCACTTGGAAATCATCTGTCCATTGGTACATAACCCTCTTTTTCATTAACCTGGTGAAGGGCATGAATTTACCCGCCATGTTGGCTATGAACCACCTAGGGTAGGCCAAGTGTCCTTGAACTCATCTCAACTCAATGAGATCTCAAGGAGGTTGTAAACCAAGGATTCCCATTGTCTTTTCAAGGTCGACTTCGATTCCACAATGGCGTACGACGAATCAATGGAATTTCCCTAAGGTAACCCTGAATGCGCATTTCAAGGGGTTCATCTTTAGGCTATGTTGTCGACGTTTATTGAAGACGGTTTCAATGTCTGAAAAGTGATCTGTGCACTGTCTTGATTTTACCACTATGTCATCCACATAGCATTCGACGAATCTCTTCAAGAATGGTTTAATGTTACGATTCATGGCACGTTGATATGTTGCACCAGCATTCTTGATACAAAATCGCATGACCCTATAATAGAATACTCTTTTAAAGGCCCTAAAGGCAGTGTCTTATTCATCTTATTGGGCCATCCTAATTTGATTATACTAAAAATAATCATACATTAATGAGAGAGCCTCATACCCCACTGTTGGGTCGATTAATAACTCGGTGATCGGGATAGGGAAAACATCTTTCGGGAAATACCAATTGAGATATCTGAAATCGATGCAGACGCGAATTTGTCTGTTCTTTTTATTGATAGGGACAATGCTGCCTAACCAGATGGGGTATTGGACCTCTCAAATAAAACCCAATTTAATAATCTTATCGACTTTAGCTCTCTTTTGGAAGCATGGGTGGGGTGTGTCCTTCTGGTGGCTTGTTTATAACCACGGTGGTCTTCTGGTAGACCTATGTGGTGGGTCACCACTTCATGTTCGAGTCCCGACATTTTTGTATAATTACAAGAAAAAAAATATAGATATTGCTTCATGAAAAAGGCATATACCTAGTGCACCTTGGAAGACATGGCTGTACTAATGAGAGTGGGCCTCGAGTCTTTCTTATTACCTAGGTTTATTTCCCGGAGCTCATCGACATGGGTGGAGATACCATCCTTATATGCGAGAGGTGCATCCCTGAGATCTTCTTCCTCTACTTCCCCCACATTCTCATCTTCTTGATCCGTCGGGGGGAAGTTCCCGGCATGGGATCTTGGGAGTCCGGAGGTGAGGAGTTGTTGGAATCCTCGCTCAAGTATTCTCCCCCTAATGGAGTGTTAGCGGTCGTTTCCGCATTGTAACATTCAAATGTTACGGCTGAAGTCATGAAGATAGATGAGTGCATGTCTTGACATGATCCCCTGCTCTCAAAATGCTTGATGGGAAGTAGGTAGTATCTACTGAGCTACAGGAGGGGGGATTCAGGAACAATTTCCAGGCTGTTTAGAGCGGGGATCTAGTCGATACCATCGATTGAAGGCTTTTTTTCCTTTTCTCATAAAACCCGATGTCAATGTAGTGTGACTCGGAGAGCTCTAAAGGGGCCTTGTCAGCGTGCAATTTTCCACTTTGTCCATTAATGCAATAATTAATACACTAGTGGTTGGATAAAGGAATGTCCATGTGCTAATAAAGACATGGCCTTCCTAGCAGGGCATTGAAGGCCATGTTCTACTGGATCACCTGGAATTCTGAGTAGGCCACGAGGTCGCCATAATGGGGTTTTAGCTTGATTTTTCACATTGGATTCAGTTCACTCTTGTCAAAACCCAATAGAGTTTTGGGTGAGGGTATTAAGTTATCCTTGTTGTAGAACAACTTACGGAGTGTCTATAGGGGAAGATGTTAACTACATAGCCATTTTCAATAAAGGCATTCTGGATCTCAACATCATTTAGTGTACTAGACACATATAGTGGTTTAATGTGTCCTTGCATGATGGAAGCTTCATCCTAATCACTGAAGCAAATCACCACACTGAATTCAACTGGGCTAGTCTCCGTCCGGTAAATCTCAGTGGTGGCTACCTCAATTTGAATCTCCTGGGGGTTGATCAAGGCTTCTATAAGCACCAACCTGAGATCTGCTGACAAGCTCAAGGCATCTAGGACTGACATTTTGGCTGGTACTGACGCCAACTACTTTAGGATATTGTATTTATGCTGTAGAGGCCGAAGCTTCTCAGTTGGGAGGAGAGTATTAGCAGGAATTTTAAGAGATGGAGTATGCGATGAGGAGGGACCAGCCGCGAGATCGAAGGTCTAAGGTGTTCCTCCGTTTTGGGGACTCGCCCTATCCGTTATGTTTGTGCGAACTTGGCGGCTAGACATTTTTTCCTCCTCTGATGGGTACTACAGAATAACAGGGACATATTGGATACTTGGGGAGGTCAAGGGATATTCTTTCTTCTGTTGAGTCTATTGAAGGGATCTCCCACGAGTTTCTACTATATTAATGGTTTGGGCTGGGAAAAACCATAGGGTTGGTTTCTGCTATGACTATGCCTCCCCTGGTATCCCCTACTTCTATGATTCCTCCTCCCAGCTCATCATGTTGGGAACTCAGGTTCATAACTGTACACTTTGTCAGTGAATGATTCCATTAGATGGAAGATGTTGATGGAACCAAATATTAGTTCCTCATCCTGTGATAGATCAACCTGGTCGGTTGTCTCTGATGGTACCGTTTTGTGGGTTGGTGCATGTGTCTCCATGTTTGAGGGCATAAAGTCTGACATTGTCAGGGATAACTTCGGCCTCGTTGCGGACTGCTCCTCATGCGCTTGTCTCCTCTCTTTTCTATTATGCCTAGATAACCGGCTAGTGGAGGGTTTTGAGGCTGATATCATCAGCTGTGCAGCATTAGGGGCTATTGGTGGCAATATTGGCTGTTATAGTTCAGCTCGGAGTATGCCCCGAGCTTGATTGATAGTCTTCCGAGTCATCCAGTCATCAAATTGTGGCATCTTCTTACTGGTGACTTCCTTCCACCCCTTCCCTTTTGTCGGTGTCAGTTGTAGTAATATAAGTCACATGTGATGGGGGTGGTCCATGATTGACCTTCCTGGAGACTACCATCCTTTGAATGCTGTCTTTGAAGACAAAGCATTCCTGGATATTGTTCCCCAAAATTCGATGTTAGCGATAGTAATCTGGAAAGTCATCGCGGCCGACCTCTTCATGCTTCCTTGTCTTTGGGAGGTGGAGAAAATTGTAATTCATGGCGGCGATGAAGTAGCTGGCGACTTGGTCCTCGTGGAATGAGTATACTTTGTGACTTTGTTCCTTGAACTGGTTCCACATGGATCCTCTCAAATCGTCTCGCTTGGGCGGAGGCTGCCGCTGATACATAGGGGGCCCTTGAAGTTTTGGTGGAGGCCTATGTGGTGGAGCAGGTGCAGGGGCTAGCTTGATCATGACAGGGGACGCTTCAGCTCTAGCCGCCCTCGTTGCAGGAGCCTGTGAGGCTATTCGAGACATCAGATTAGTCTGCTGCAGGGAGTCTTTAATTCTTTGGGCAATGGCAGAGAGACTGCGTAAGCCAGTGGTGCAGTTCACTAGTATGAGCAGTGTTCGGAGCTCATCTTTAAGATTATCAATGCATATGGAAAGTATCTCATCTTGGGGCATTGGCATATTCAGAGAGTAGGTCAGACCCTTCTATCTGGTGATGAAATCTGAGACCCTATCATTCTCCCTATGTTTGTAATTCATGAGGTCTATGACCGTAGTTTTAGGAAGTGTTGAGCTGAAGTGGAACATGAACTACTGTCGAAGGTCTTCACATCTTTTTATTGACTGAGCTGGAAGATTCGTATACCTGATGAAGGAAGATCATTTCAAAGTCCGCACGAAGCATCTGAGTTTCACTGCTTCTTGTTTTTCGAAAGATCCCATCACAATGTTGCAATAAGATGCGTAGTTCATCAAATGTTGTTTTGGATCACCTAATACATTGAATATAAGAAATAAAGGGCCCCAAAAATTGGGAGGAAGAGGCATGTTGATCACCAAATCTGGGTAGGGATTTCGCTCTTGCTGTATGAGAGCACGTCAACCTTCTATTGCTTCCAATTGAGCTATCAATGAGTCGATGGTGCTGGCGAGACCCGGGATTACATACTTTTGGGCCCAGTCTTGGGAAGGTGTAGCCCAAGGAATTTATTGAGGATCCAGCTCGACCGACAACAAGGGTGCATATGCTGTTTGTGACACCTTCGGAGGGTTTAGACGTACTCACTCCAGTTTCTTCCAGGGTGGAGGGAAGTCTTGGTATTCACCCAAATCCACTTTCAGGTAGTTGTACGGACCGAGAGCCTCATTCAGCGAGGGCCCTGACCATGCTTTGTTTGTTGGGGAAAACCTTGGTCATTAAGGTGCACTTGCTAGGAGTGCAAGGTGTGGTTCTTCTTGGGAAGCACTTTCAATAAGATTGTTCCACTAGAGTAGTTGGTCATTAAGCTGCCTCAATTCTTTTAGATCATCCTGATGTCGAGTGAATCACTCTTCGAACGATAGTGGCTTGTTTTTATGGAGAGAATGAGGAGTGTTAAGGGTAACCTTTCATTTGTTCTTAGCCTTGTTGGAAGCTCACAGGGTAAGTGGAGGAGGGTTATTAGGGCAGCCATGTTTATGGAGGCCATGTTTAGGCTGGGGCTCTGGTTCTGGGAGTGCACACCTGATGGTTCATTGTGAATCACAGCCTAAATAGAACCATCATCCCCTGATCCATCTAGATTTTCATCAACTTTGGTGTCACCCATGGGGTCAATCTCTATGGTTTTGATGGATGCATATCATGGGGTGGAGGAGACGTCATCTTCCAAATAGAATGTGGATCTCCTGTGTCTTTTACTGGTCTTCCCCTTCCTATCCTGGGATTGCTTTTGGACTCCTTGATGAAGGGTGACATGGAGAGTTTGTTGATGCAACCTTACAGTACACCTCCTTCTTGAAGGGGATGATGATTCAAAGGACAAGATAAGGCATGAAACTAATCTTCTGTCCATCCTCCCTAGATGAGAGAATACTAATTCTCGCAGGGGATGTCGTTGTTGAGGTGGTAAAAATTCTGCCAGCCCTGAGGGCGGGTTTTTCTCCATTCCCTAGATGTTGAGCCTCTTCCCATTTTTTTTGGTCTTATAGGAGATTTTTTTGTTAAAAATTTCCCCAGCCCTATAGGATGGGGTTTAAACTCGATTGCGATAATGGCTGCTACTATCGCTACCTGTCTTATCTTGCATTCCCCCATTCGGGGGTGATCAAGATATGATTCTGAGTTCAGATGTGAAGCAATCCCCTATGGGGAGGCAAGCAATGAATGTTGATTTCCCTATCCTAGGAGAGATTCCTCTTGTATGCTTTCAGTGGCCTGATTCAGAACTTCTTGAATGGCTTGTTCCCGTCGGGCCTGATGAATCTGGGACTTACTCAAGGCCTATCTCTGTTTGGTGTATCGCCTTACCTGAAAAGGAACCCCTATCAATTACTATATTGACCTGATGACATTGCAAGACATTATGCCGAATAGGTTCCTTTGTGCGAGGAGTGGAGTGAAATGCAGTGATCCATGTTCTCCCTATCCTCTGATATTTACTCCCATCAGTGCGTCACCAATGAGGTGGCACAACTAGTGAAGTGCGTGGAGGTAGGCTAACTCAATGTTTCCCTTACACCTCTGAGGTCGCAATTGGTGTGCCAGGGGAAGTGCTTCCTAGTTGATGTAAAGCAGGAGGTGTCCTGTTGTCTTAACATGTTATACATACCCATCGTAGGGTAGGGAGCTAGATTTCAGTCGGTGGATTGTTGTCCATATATTGGAGAGGATGGATTGCACACATTCTTCTAAAATCATTCTGAGTATGTCTAATTAAGAGGTGTCCATGGGACAAAACAGAATTGGCACATCATCTCTGGCCAGTCGTTTCCTCAGGTGTAACATGTCAGCATACTCCTCCTCAAGTGATTCCTCTACCTGGTCAACCCAACTGAGACGCTCACTGGTAGTGTGGTGGGAGGCAGTGGGGCTGGTAGGTCTTGAATTATCAGGTGGGCGATTCTGAGGTTGTTCAGAAGATGAACGTGGCCCCAGACCGTATTATGATTGAAGAAGGGTGTCGTTGGCAACTAGATTGGAATTTGACATTCTTGATCCTGCCCTTCTGAGTGCCATGTCATATAAGGGATTTTTTGTGCTTGATTCGGTAGGTGGAGGACCTTCCTGTTGATATGATATGTCTCTACGGGTAGGACCATTGTAATAACTGCCATCATGGTGAGGATGACCATCATGATTTGATGTTCAATGTGTATCATGTGGAGGACCATCAAGACACACCTTTACAAGGGTATGACCTTCTTGTTTCTTGGGGCCATTGCAGGGAGGACCTTCACAATAGCGGTCGTGGTGGCAAGAACTACCATCGCAGCTGCCACAAATGCGAGGACTACTATCAAAGATTCCACGTGGAGAATGTCTTTGGGGTACACCCTGGGGCATGCCTTCAGATTATACCGCAATGAGGGGAGGTCTTTCTTGTTGCATGGAGTCTCTATGGGGAGGACCTCAGTTATCCGAGTGGCGAGGACTACCATCTTGATCTGATTCCCGACTGCACAGAGTGTCGTTTCAACATAACCCCTGTGGAGGACCTTCAGGGAAGGCCAAGACAATGGGATGGCCTTCTTGTCGTGATGAGACGTCACTGTGGGGAGGGCCTCCTTAGTTGTGACCATGATAGCGAGGACTACTATTATAATCTTTGGTCCCACTACACGGGGAGTGTTTGCAGTTTATACACTGGGGAGGACCTTCAGGTGGGACCACAACAAGTGGAGGGAATTATTGCTCCTCAATCATATGGTCACGCAGAGGGATTCTGTGACTCGTATCAAAAGAGAAGCTCTCGTTATTGATTGTAATATTCCTGTGGGGGAGTCCCCTGCGGGTGCTCTGGGGAGGACCTTCAGAGCTGCTGGTAGCCACATTGCGGGGAGGACCTTCTCAATTATTACTGCCACTCCTATAATATGGTAATGGGTGGGCATGGTTCTGAGCCTTAGATATATGCTTACCGGAATTGGGAACCCTGTCTTCCATCAGATCGGAGTCATGAACCTGGTCATTATTTTCCGGTTGCTTTCGGTGTGTTCGGGGCGCTTTCTTGCAGGCACCGGGGACTGTCTGCTAATGATGATGGCATTCACCATTGGGTCCCTTTCTAATTGGGTCTCACGTCACTTTTGGGATATTCCAATGAACATCTTGACTTTTAGCATGGATATATTCCTTCTTGGAGCATCCACCATGATGTATGGGTGTCATTCAGTTAGAACAAGTGAAGCTGCTCGATCTGGTTTCCCTTGTATCATGGAATATGGCTGGTGACCCTCTTGAAAAGAAGCAGGGATGTAGATATGCTCCAAGATAGCTATCTCATCTCTTAGATGAGTTTCCTCAATTGGGGAGATGGGCTCATGGGCTCGAGTCCTTGTTGTTCCCACTACTGCAATTACATTCTGACAAGTCTGCAACATTGGATCTGGGATTGATACCTACTCCTCCATCATTGCCAAGATATGAATAGAGACATCTTTGGATAGAATGGGTATGAAGTCCCATTCCTGTATCAGAGTAGGAATATCCTTCTCTGGTCCTCCTGTGGTCAGTGGGTACTGAACATTCTCCTGTGTCAGGGCATGTGAACGAGCCTGCCCCTATGCTGGGATATGATGGTTTATCTCTCCGTTTTCCGTCACATCGGGATGGCCGAATTTACTTGCATCTGTAGGGAGCTGGCCCTGTATATGTTTGTTCCCCACCGTAACGAGTCGGTTGCCATTTTTGGCAGAGAGATGTTCCCACCTATTATTTTCCGCCACATCTGGATGGAGGAATTTGTTGATCGCCACCACATCAGGAAAGTAGGCGTCAGGATAAACTGCTAGGAGCTGGTCCTATAGGCGTTGTGTTGCTGATATGTCTGGTTTGTGGGCCTCATGACCCTTGGTAGGGAGAGGTGTCTACCGGGTAGGTGTCGTTCTGTGTGTGTGACATACTTGATGGAGATCAGCGGGGATGTATGCCTACACATATGATACCGCCATGTCAGGATGGTGGGTATTGGAGGATCGGACAGGTCTGTGTGCCTTCTCGCAATAAGTTTCAGTGACTGGGCAGAAGAGCTCCTCCTCCAGGACTTGGGTGATGACCGGTCCATGGTTGTACGTTTTCCGCCCTCGTTGGGCGGTCCAAGGGTCCGGAGCTCAGGGAGTGTGGGCCGGGGTCCATGGGGCGAAATCATCTTTAGCATGAGGATATTGAGTCACGGTGTAACCATGATGACATCTTCTGGCAGGGGCCTTATAATAGAACCCCCGTTCAGCAGGGATGAAGTCCTCAGTGTCGACCTCATCTGCCTCCCAAAGATAAGGGAGGTACGCATTGTCTCTTTTGGGGATAGACTCTCGAAATAGTTTGAGACGGAAATAGGACCCTTATAGATCTGCTTTTGCAGCCGCTTCTCGGATGGCGACCAATAGGTCTTGGTGGATTGGTGGGCGTGCATGGATGCCTCCACCATCAGGAGAATATCGTTCAAGAGGTACTCTCAGATCAACGCATCTGAGACCCATCATTGAAGATGCTGAGTTGGTGACAGGGTTATTCATTTGTGAGGTTTTCCGGTAATTTAGTTGTTCAATGTACACATCTGTGAGTTCCTTCATAATTCCCTTGGATCGAAGGGAGTTTTTATTGGTAGCTATAAAATATTTTAACAAATAAAAACATCAAACCCGTAAAAGAAGCGTCTCATGATACAATGCATAATTAATGATCTTGCCTGGACCTCTTTGCAAGTATAAGGGGGAACAAAGTGTGATTAAGATAACTCATTCATGATTGTTTAAAGATTCACGTTGGGATCACCATTTTTGTTTCGAATAGTCTCAGGATGGAAGACGTGTGTGGCCCGACTGTTGATTAGAGACGTTTGGGTTATGCTTAATCACTCATATCAGGTGCACCATTTTCATTTAGAAAATCTGAATGGTACCATATCAAATGATACGTGGACCTGCTTTCCAAATGCATGTGTTGGATGGGTGAATCGGCCAACGATACTTAAGAACTCATATTGGTCGAGAGGATGGGATGTCGGGCTCATCGCACCTTTTGGGGGGAATTAATGCCTGTTTCAGGACTCTCTTATAGATTTAAGACGTATTCATATTTTTGGGATTCTTTGGTTTATACCCATGCATAATATCAACAAAATTACTCCTAGTTGGAAATGGTCAGCTGAACGCATGGATTCAGAATCATTTAGGCCTGATGTTTACCATCTCTCATTGGATTAATGACTCCGAGGAGTTTCGACTCATTGAGACGACATTGGTTTAAAGTCTCATAATTGGGTGCTCTGTAGTTTATTTTTATCCTAGGGGACATATAACGACTTTAGCGTTTGGATCAAACCTTTGATACGGGCTTCCTACATATCCTCGGGAGGGGAATCAGAACCCGCGTAGTTTAGTCGAGATTAGGGCTTACACGTGAGAGTTTCCTGTTATTGGGATTCAACCTTGAGGAGGTGTCCTACATATCCTGATTAGGATTTATGGATCAAAACCCACGTAGTTCTTTTGATATTAGGTATTACATGTGACAGTTGCCTGTTATTGGGATTGAACCTTGAGGAGGCATCCTACGTACCCTGCATAGGAGACAGGGATCAAAACCCATGTAGTGCGTTCGAGATTAGGGCTTACACGTGAGAGATGCCTTTTATTAGGATTGAACCTCGAGGAGGCTTCCTACGTACCCTTCTTAGGATACAGGGATCAAAACCTAGGTGGTTCATTTTAAGGGGCATTATTAGGACTTACACATGGTTATTGGACCGAATTGGGATTGAACCTTTGGGAGTCTTTCTACGTAGGAGGCTTCCTACGTACCCTACGTAGGAAATAGGGATCAAAACCCACGTAGTTCATTTTGAGTCGCAGCCATCATGCGGACACTATGAACATCACAAATCTATAATCCCTCTTGATTCATGATTACTGTGACAAACAAGAGAACGCGGTAGACTTGGAAATCCTCGCACATCCTTCCTACTGGGGGAAGGGGTGGAAGATGACGAGCGGAGGAGACAGCTGTGACCACTAGACTCTCCTTCTCCCTGATGTTGTAGGATGGTAAAAGTCATGAAGCAGTGCAATAAAACTTCCATGATGATAGGGGATTGGTCATCATCATCCGGTGAGGATGGTGTGAGGATTACTCTCGGTGGGATACCCAGCCACTCTCATGAGAGGGGAGAAGGGATCCCTGCTGGAGCTCGTCAAAAGGAAACACTAGCGGGGTCCCTCAATCCTAGCAGGTGGAGATATAGAAAGGGGACTCTCGATATCAGAACCTACACTACTGTGGGTATGTGAACACAAGAATGTTTAGGGTACCCACTCAAGGGCCGGAGCAACCCCTTTTCCCTCACCTACCTTGGGTATTTGAACTCAATGTGGCATGCTAATGCGCCTGAAGGTTGCATCGTACGGGTCCAGTGGCTTCTTTAACAGCCTTGGATCGGGGCCGATGAATAGGAAAATGAAGTGATTGGGAAGGGTCATGCTGGATTTGAAGGATTTTATCTGGATCGGGCAATGGAAAAAACGAAGGGGTTGGTGGGCCACATGGGTGTATGAGGAGTGGCGGCCTTCACGTAGGGGGGTGATACGCATCTGAAAAGGTTCCATGCATACCAGGGGGGTACTTATACAGATAAGCATCCTGTATACCAGAGTGGTACGCAGCTTCAGGTTCAGCCTGTGTACCAGGTTGGTTTGCGGCAGTGTCTGTGCGAGCAGTGAGGGTGAGGGGCGACGCCAGTCGGGGGTTCGTCAGTCAGGTCTTTACCCACGTAGTCGAGTGCTACGTTGTGCTTTGGATAGAAAAAGGGTAATAGACTCCCTGGTCCATGTGGAGTACATCTATGGAGGGGCCATGGCTCACGGTATCCTTTATATGTTTTTATTTTAAGTTCACGGTTCACCAATTTGTTATGAATTTTTTGGTTCCTTATTAATTCATTTCTTGTTTCATACGTGTTCTGGTTCGCGAATTAGAACTTCTTTGTTTGTGAAATCATATGCTCCTTCCTCCGAAATCCTTCCACCCTAATCTAATTGATCCCTTTCTCTTCCCCTCGATTTCCTTTTATATATTGGGAATGAGAAGTATTTGTGGTCATGTGGAACCTTTTTCAGAGGCCCATTAACGAAAACCTGGTTTATGGATGACTCGGTCAATCTGCAACTCACGAGGGTCAATGAATGCACCTCACTCGCGAACCAAAGCGGTTCAGGTAGTGATTCAAAGCTGTGATGGGCTCCGCCTCTATTCTATGAATGACAGCATACGCGGTCTAGACCTATTGGCACATCTCGCTGCTGGGGCAGTTTTTGATGGCAGACTGGCCTGGAACCCATCTTGTTTCATGCCCTTGGAGGGTTCCCGCCACTGTTCCATGAACGACAGCGTACGCGGTCTGGGCCGGTTGGTGCATCTCGCTGCTGGGGTAGTTCGTGATGGCAGACCGTCCTGGTGGCCATCTTTCTTCGCACCCGCGGAGGGTTCATGCCTCTGTTCCATGAACGACACTGGTCTGCAGAGGGGGTGGCATGTTGAACCGTCTGCGTACCATCTATGTTGGATCGGTACACGGGCCAGTCGGTCCTTCGCCAATCTTTAGTAGTCTCCGCATCTTCGACCAATTCGTTGAGGGAAACTGGGTTCAATCATTTCTAAAATTAAAAGGATTCCCATTCTCCTTTGAGGATTTTTCAGGACCCGAGCGTAACCTATAAATTTTTATAAATTATTAAATTATATTCAAACCTTCCATTCCAACAACTTGGTGAAAAATACAATAATTTTAATAGTATATTTTTGTATAGTAAAACTCAATATTTCATGTAATGAAATCTCTCAAATTAAAATTTCTAATACTTTTAACACAACCTATGATTAGTGTGACATGAAGTATAATAAAATTTCATTATAGAATTAATCTTTATAAAGATATATCATAACATCTTGGGATTTTATAATCCCATCTTTGATTACTATTATGTGTCATACACAACATCAAATACATATTATATATTTTAGTATTTCATGGAGTTACAATGTATAGATCAGAAATAAATTTCATCCCGAAACATTAAACATGATATCAATATTTAGGTGTTTGATATTATAAAGTTAGTATTTTGGAAAACCCAAATCATAAATGGGTTAATAAAATTTTCTTTTTAAAATAAAGGAAATTGAATTACAAAATATTTATTGAATAATCATATGAAAATGTTTCTAAATAAGATAACATAGCTTGGAATTAAAAAATAGAATTTGAAAAGAAGAATAAGAATAAAATTTTAATTTATATAGATAGTGAACATGATTTGGAGATTTATAATTAGAAAAAATCCATAATCCAAAGGTGTGAAAAATTGTATTGATATCATAAAAATTCCTGATAATAGTAAATATATTTTTAACCATTTCCAAAAAAATTGGAAATCATTCACTCTCTATGTATATATGAAAATATACTTACTTGATATGATTATATTTCATTACCAAAATATTATCCTTTGGTTGTGATATAAACTATTTCAACATTAACTCTTATCACATGTTTCTTCACATGGTGTAGTGATAAATTAATCTCTGAAAAATATAAAAATATTAAGTTATAAAATTTCATAAACGGTTAACCTTAATGCATATCCAAAAAATATATGGTCAAATTTTTAAGTAGGAGTTATAATTAAATATTATATTTACCCCAAAAATTATTTTTCATATTCACTATTTCTTATCAAACATTGGAGTTCCAATATCATGTTTTCTCCTAAAATATGGTAATATCTCATATTAACATAAAACATTATAGAAAACAATCATGATTATTTTTTACTTATGTGAAACATTGTTTATTGGATATATTCTATAAATACAAAAAAAAATTGAACTCCACGAATGATGGAATACACTATTTTTTCATAAAATCACTAATCAGATCCATGGTAGTCAGTACTATCCAATTTTTCTATATTAATCATCAATTTATCCAACAATATTTATCTCTACATTATGAAGACATTAATGCCCTCAATCATGTGTTTTACGTGATGTTTAAATTTTCACTGAATCATTTTTTTCATCACTACCATACACTATAAATAATAAGATCAGTAAATAAATTATACAATTATATAATCCTAGAAAATTTCATAATTCTTTTATTGAGAATATGATCATTAAAGTGATTTTATAACATTTCTTCATGTTCCAAATAAAAATAAAATTAGTTGTTCTATTTTTAATATGTTAATAGTATATGACATATCTTCTCCCATAAAATTCATATAGGCAATTTTCTATTCACACCTGGGGAATTATTTTTCATTGTGCCCCATATCATTACAATTGAATCCCCTTGTATTAGGGAATTTTTTCTTTGACATAATATCAAACTTATGATGGCCATTATCTCCACACATGTACCAAATATCCATTCCTTTTGAACATGTATCATGCCTTATCTAACTAGAAATAGCCCAATACGAAAAATTCTACATTTTCTTATTTTTGTTATCCATCTTTTCCGAGAAATGCTCTTATTATCATCGTTTACTCTGAGGAAAATGAATATATATTATTTTATCTCTTCTTTGTTATCACATTACTCAATATCCTTATATTATTCGAATTTTTTGGATATATATTCCCTTCAAAATATTGGTTTAAACCATTCAATGAAACAATCATTCATACTCAATGGATTACATGCATTGATTATGTTCACACTCCATTTCCTATTCTCTATTTTTATATTATGATATACTGTAGATGAGAACATATCATTATGAAACATTTTTTTATAATTATGAAACTAGTGAAATACCTAACATAAATTTAAAAGAATTGTTTAGCAATTATCTTTATCATAAATATTATTTAATTTGGGTAATATCATAAATTTTGAATCATTCATAATGTGTTGTAATGAATTTTTTAGTTCTAAAAAGTATACCCCATGAGTTTTAAAAAAGTTTTGGGTTAATTCCTATTGTCATGTACTTGGATATTCTAGATTCATGACCAAAATAAAATTTTTAGAGTTATTAACCCAAGGTACAAATGTTCAAGAATAAAATACTCTTGTAGTATCAAAACACGATTTTATTTCAAGTAATACCCACATAATGTATAACTAACCATAACATAATAATATAATTATATAGTTATCTCAAATTCAATCATATTGTTATGATCCTAAATCTATATTTTCCTAAATCTATTTCCAAAAATTTCTTTAAAAATTTATTTGATAATAAATATAAATAAGACTAATCTGGAGTCCTAGACCAATTTTAATAAATTATTATATTGCAATATATATAGTGGGTTGAATCCCAAAAGCACCAACATATTTAATAGGTTTGGAAAAACAAATACCAACATGATATCTATTTTTTATTAAGAAAAAATAAAAATTAAATAAATTAAAAGTTCATCATTCATGAAATCCATTAAAATAATTCATCTTCATATTTAGAAGAAAAAATATAAATAGGGGGAGATCAGATACTCAGTAATGGTTAATTACAATTGATTCTATCATGAATTAATTAATAAAAATCACTATCGAAATGATAATCAATAAAACACATTAAATATCATCAAAAACATGGGAATAATAAAGAAAAAATAATTGAATATCATATAATTCCATAAATATTTCCACATGATCATTAATGATAACCATGTATATTCTAACTAATCATTTATTCATAGAGAATATTAATAACATAATTAATAATGATTAAATTAATAATGATGAATATCTAAAAATCACCATTCAATATTTACTCCAATAAAACTAATACAATAAAAGATTAATTCATATGACATAATATAGAGAAGGCTTCAAAATAATAATATATTTAAATGGTGCAGACAATGAGTTATTATCCCATGATCACAAAATTTGATCAATGGATGTAAAATAAATATACAATATGTATGCATCATATAAATCTATTTAATAGACACTCCTACAAAATAAAAACACTTCCAAATATAGGAGAACATTAGTGTGGGCAACAAATACACCCTACATTGCAGATTTCATCATATCCTCCATGTCATAGGATGTTTCCATATATCATCACCAAACTAAGGTTTTGTGTTATCAAATATTTGTGAGGGTCTAGCTGGATCAGGTTGTTCCAGTTACTTTATGAAACATCTCCCTACAGTAATCATTCCAAATCCTTGAGTGCTCCCAAATTCATCATAGAAGAATTCCTTGATCATTGATCTATTATGGATGTCAAGAATAATAAAATAATTTTCATGTAATCTAGAACATTATTCGAAGGAGTATCATCCCCTTGTTCTATTAGAGAGGATTTAACTACCTCATGATTTACCCAATTGCAACAGCTCTAAATAAGATCAATGGTATGGGTGATTCAACTACATTTACTATCTTCATTTTGGAATATAATATCTCCTCCAAAAACTAAGAATCATCTTTAATTTTTTCATCAAGATTCAAATCAAATCGATTATGTTGATCTTAATGAACATGAATTCGTTCCAAAATAACATATAGAAAGTAATAAGTATAATTTTCCATACCAAAGTCACAAACGTATTGGTGAGTATATGTAAATTGTGAACAATTACTCCCTATTGAAATGTATCTAGCTTGTCTGTCAACACCAAAAAATTTCTGAAATTCCCTATCCTGCACCTCCCCTTGGCCGAAGAGAACCAAATGGTCTTGTACAAGGTCATGGGGCTTAATCCTTCCCTTAGAGACGACCACCTTGGTACCACCAGGTATTATAACCTTCTAGGACCCACGATACTTATTCTAAAGAACATAAGATCCCACTTCCATCTAGATTTTTTTTTCAAATTCCTACATTTAGAAACATTAATCCCCACCAACCAGCAATAGTCAACAAATGTGGGAATTGACTCATAAACAAAATCTACCTCAAATTTCTTACTATTGGCCACTAATGTGGAACAATTAGGTAAATATTTATGGATGAAAATATAAACTAAAATATTGGGAGAGTTACCAAATTTCCCATTCATTATATTCTCCTTTATCTTCTTAGGGGTGACAATGAAAGATACTAAGCCATTCATAATTATTGGATACCAGAATACCTAGTTTAAGCCATGACTTTTAACTCCAATATAAGAATATGATTTCTTTTTTAGGTATGGGTTAAAAAATAAATCCCATGTCGTGATTCTAAAACTTATTGGGTGATTAAAGTAGAATACATTATTTTATGTCCTCGATGTATCATTTATAGATGATAAAATAACATGGATGTTCCCTCAGTTAGTATGGATTATCCTCTCATCTAAGAACCCAAAAATTTGAGAGACACTATAATTTAATTCCTCAGTAATAATTAGTTTATCACCCAAAGATAGTATTGGATGAACAATAAGAGATAATTTATTAACATGTTGTTGTTACTTGATTTCCACAGGAGAACAAGTTACTGCAAATCAACCATCATCAGATCTAGAGATATAAGAGCCTCACAATCCATGTGAACCAGGATTATAGTACCAATCATGGAAATGTAATAATGAGACACAGTTATTTAAATTCTATGAGGTTGGAAATGAAGAACCTATTAAGGTATTCACATCCTAGGTGATACCATTCTTGGAAGATGACACATCAGGTCACGCTGACGTTCAATTTTTTTAAATAATTCATTAGACCTGTAATTACTTCAAGGTTGTTTCCATATAACAAAAGTCATTGCAGCAATATCAATCTCATGCATCATTAATATTATATACCTACTACAAACCTTGATTCTCAATCACAATAGATTCTTGACCTAATTCTGTTGAGATCAAAACCATCAAAAAAAAATTGAATTCCATCTTGGAAGTTGTATCCCTATGGTTGTGGATTCCCTCTTCATTCTCATCTAAAATAATATATAGTTTTTCTCATTAAACTTATCTATGAATCAAGGGGAATTATGAAACCTCTCCTATCACAAGTGAAATTTTATTCATCTATTATGTTAAATAGTTGGATCATAATTAACATAAACACTTATATTAAATTATTATATGAAATAAAAATACCCTCCCATGTAAGATAACATAATAATATACCATCTAGATTACAGTAAATGGTATCTGAAAAGTACATACTCTATTAAACTAATCAATAAAATACCAATAGAAATAATATGTATGATAATATGATAATAGATACCCATGGGAGTAAGGGTAATTATTTTTCTATCATCAATGAATAGAAATCTCATTAAAACAGTAATATAAACATTCATTATGAAAATATCTATTTTATTTTGAAATTCATTAAAAAATAAATATCCTTGAAAACACATTGCAAAACAATAATTTAATAAATACCACATTAAAAATAAATAGAGTAATTAAATAAATTATCATCATTTTGGTGGTTGATTTTATAAATTATGAATGGAACCTTTCTTTTACATGGTAAAAATGGTAGAAATGATATATATTTGGTTGACCAAAATAAGAATTAATTGAAAAAAATTAGAAAAATGATCAATTGTTTAAAATTTTCATTCAATAACTCATTTTAAAATGGTTAAAAAATAATATTCCAATCTTTTTTACAAACCATTGTTTTTAAGGAAAATATATTTCTCATGTGTGAGAAAAATAAATCATTAATTCATTAAAATCATTTCTAAATTGATTTATTTACCAATGAGTTTAAAATGGTACAATTAAAAAATTATCATTAATAACCATAGGATAAGAAAAATATATTTATTTCAAGATGAAAATATCATATATTTTTCTTATGGTATAAGTAAACATAAACCACAACAAATAATGATTATGTTGTAAATTAAAATATTACAACATAGTTAAAACATGGATTTAAAGCCCCCTAAAATAAATAAAATAAATTTAATGATTAAATATTATGATTAAAAATTTAATAATCATATATCATAGAAATATTAATCTATATAACACAAAAAAAATTATTAAGTGGTGAATATGGGTTATTTATTGTGGAAGTTAATGTGAGATGTGAAACCCTTACTTCGCTATTCTTTTTTATAGATCTTTATTTATCCTCAGTTATAATGTTTTAATAATTCTATTAACTTATTAAATGATAGTATTAATATATTAGATAACATATATTACACTTTTATGACTTATTATTTTCCATTCATTAATTAACATTCATTATTTTAATCATTTTTGGTAAAAACATATTCGTTTTTCGAGAATGTTTTGATAGGTTTTTTATGTTCCTCATAATTTGATTACAATTTCATTATATAAATATTTTATGTCATTATATAAAACTAATAAATTTTCCAAATATATTTTCGTAGAATAATCTAAATAATTTGGTGATATAAAATAAAATATATCATTAATGGACACTATAGGTCGAATCTAAGGATGAACGCGATATCATTTTCCTATTTTATTGAATAAATTAATGTTAAATGATATATATATATATATATTATCATTATATTAACATATTTTCGTCTTATATATCACATAATATTTAAAAAAAATCCTTCATAAATTTCATGTAAATCGTGAAAAAAACACATCACTTCGCGACGTGGTAGTCTGTCGTACACATGAATGATGGCATCATATTTCCTCCAAATGAAATAAAAGTGGGAATGTGTGAGATATTAATATAAAAATAATAATTATAAAATAAATATCATATATAAATATATATATTATACTATAAATATATGATTATTTCAAACCTTGAAATCTATTAGAGAAAAAAACAACGACATCGATTCACATAGAGGTAATCCTCCAAACACATGAATAGAAACATCAAAACTCGTTTGATAGAAGTGTGTGACATTTGATTTATTACCATTTAAATTAAAAACTCATTATATTTAATATGTATATATTATTATATAATCATGATATAATAGTAAATTTATGAGGTACAGAAGGAAGCAATATAAAAATGGTCTTAGAATAACATTACTCTTCATTGGGTATCCTCCTTATAATTGAAATAAAACCTCATTGGTTTTAATTATGAACAATATAAGTATGAAAATTCTTTGAGAGGGACGGTGAGGATTCATTTGGGAAGATAATGTTCTATTTAAATGGATTGAGAGGTGTGAAAAATGGTGGGAGTTAGTACCCTTTTACTATTGATGAGGAGTGGAGTTCAATAATATACTCAAAATTATTCACTCTATGTAATTCTCCCATAGCTCACGTGGATTAAAAATTGTATAAGAATTTATTTTAGGTATTTTTTTATGAGAAAAACTACTACCAAAAATAAATAAATTCTTTTTTTGTAATTTTCATGCTTAACATATAAGTTTCATTTTTTTTAAAATGTTTGGTTTTTCATTATGATAACTAGTTTTATAAACAACGAAAATTTATATGGTATAACTCAATTAATTTTTTTATTTTATATCTTATAAAAAAAATTTATTAATTTTATATCTAATTTTTTATAATAAAAATACCATGTTATTTAAAATTTATTTTTTATAGAAACAAAAGTAACTGAAAAAACAACAATGCCTGATCCCTACCACAATGATAGTATTTTTACTATTCATGGGATTATTTGTTCATTTAAAAATATGAATTGGTAAATTAATGTAAAATATATTATATTTAATAACATTTAAACAAGGATTTCATAATGCAGGATTATTTTTAAATTTTAGATCACTTAATAAAATATTATTTATTAAAAAATAACATTAACAACAATTTTGACATTATTTAATTTTAATTTAAAAATATAATGAATGTGATAGAATTTGAATATATTAACATTATAACTGGGGAAAATAAAATATATATATATATATCTAAAATATTGAATCATGAAAATAATTCATTCAATTTAATTCACATTAAATATTTTTATCCTAATTTATTTTAGTTAATTATTAAATAAATAATTCATCTGTTTGAATTTTATAAGAATTTAATATATGTATTTAATAAAAAATTAAAAAAATATAATTATAAAAAACTTAAATACATTTAGAAATAAAATTTACAATTGAAAATAAGATTTTTTCTCCCTATCTAAAATCATTATAAATATGAAATTCAAAGGAGGAACCTATTTTCTCTCTTTAAACAATTAAATACTTATCATTGAAAAATTCATAGACTAGTATCCCAATAAATAATAAATAATAAATTCATATGTGTTAAGGGTTAAAATATGTATTCAAAATTAGTGTTGGATAAGTTTGCAGGTCATTTTACACCTTATATTATATGTTTAACCACAATGTAAACTTGTATTTACATTAATCATGGTAACTAATTCTTGATGTTTTCACTAAATATATTGGTGAAATATTTTTTGGAATTATTTTAAAATATTCATATTACAAATATGGAATAATTTTACTGAAATAAAACACAAATAATTTTATGAATTTAATTTAAAATATTTCCTCAAGACATGATGAGAAAGTGATTTTTATGTGAAAATGTTCAAAATCTTGACATTTTTTAATAACAAAATTAAATATGAAATTGATTTTATATTAATAAATGTTATTATTTGATAAATAGTTTAACCATAATTTATTTAACACTAATTTCAAATATAATTTTAACTTATAATTTTATTGGATTAAATTGAAATTTTCAATTCAAACTCAGAATTGTCAATATTCATCAAAAAATTAAACTTCTCAAAATAATAAAATAAACTTCCCTAATATAATTTCAAAAGTACAATTTGAAATAGTAAAATTTATTTATTCATATAAACATTATAAAATTGGTAAAAATTAATTTTCAAATTTCCATTCTCACTTGATTGAATAGCTATTTTAGAAAAAAGATATTATTTTTCAGTAAACAGTTCTTTTTTAGATGATTCATATTTTATTTAAAATAGAAAGATAAGAAATATGTGTACAAAACTATATATTTTCATAATTTCATTAATACTATTAATAACATATATTCTAATGTCTAGGTGGTCTTGTTAATAATAATTATATTATATTTCTTGTCGGTAACACATGGGTTTTCATGAAATGAAATCATTCAAAGAAAAATTTTGTTTTGTGTAACTAATGTTAAGAAGAGTGTATCAATTAATATACACTAATATAATGATTTAATATATCTATTTATGAATATATTATAAAATTTCATGATGTTATATTTCCTTATATTCTTACTGATTTCAATCACACACTATCAAATAAATGGTCCTTATTTTAGGATTTTTAGGTGTCACATCAATATGTGTTCTAATTCGTAAATTTATCATCTATGTACTATTATATCTATTTTAAATGTTCAAATAAATTATACAGTGAACGATCTGTTTAGACTCCATCAAATTATTGCGAGGTTACCCCAAAACTAGTTGGTCTTCGAAGGGATGTTTTAAGGATGATGATCCTAGTGGCCTTTATCATATATTAACCCATGTTAATTCTAGGGAATTCCAACCTCAATATATTATTTTTATTCAATAATTCAACAAAAGTCAGTAATGGGCTCTAGTAAATGTGTTTTTTATAAATTTGTGGTGAATTACTTAAATAAATAATGGTCTAAGATGTGATATGGTTTAATTATAGGCAATGTATTATTGTGAATAGTTGGATATAAGTATCCCAACATGAAAAATATTACTTTAATAAATATTGTTGGGGTGGAAATGATTCAATCAATTAATTAGGTTAATATTGGTTCCATGTGAATTTTAGTAGATTCATTTCAATGGAAAAATACATGACTACTTTATGCATGGCCGGAAGGAGCTTAATCATTATAATCTAATGAGGATTTGATAATTAATTTGATGTGACTATATTTTTAGGTTGACAAGACCATTCCAAGGGATTAATATAATTATTAGGGTTTTCTTTTTAGGAAATTATGATGGGGGGAGTACCATGGTGATAAATTTGTCATTAAATTTTATACCATTTGATAAAAAAGTTTAAAAATGTATGTATAAAGATATGCCAATGATAGCATATATTAAGGATAATGATTTTGAGTCATTATCTTCTCAGTGATTTAGTTCAAAATACAATTACTGGATCCAGTTGAATATATTTTTTCTACCATACTCATAAATTTATTGATGATAGTGCATTGGGAATATGGAAATGAAATAAGCTCTTAAAACAAAACATCATAACCTGAGTAGGTTAGGGGAAGATTTCATTGTTTCCAAAAGTAATATAAACAATGAAATGTTTTAATGGGAGAAGATTGCAATGTCCAACTTTTTGGATTATTTTCTAGATTGTTCAATTCATAAATTATTATTTATCTTTTAAAAATATGAATTATCTAACATGTTAAATTTATTTTATAGTTTTATTGGAAGGACCAAAACATCTCTCAGATGCAAGGATTAGTTTTGGGAGAGTCATGTTTCAAAAAACAGTATTGGGGACCTGATATAAGGAATATTAGTGTAAGACATAGTTTTTTAAACTATAAGGCTGGCCTTAGGGGTGTTTATGGGTGGAATGCTTCCAAAAATGAGTTTGGGAAATGTATTTTAACCTATTAAGATATTAAAGTGAGGGGAATTTACATTAAAAATAATATCATCATGATTTCCTCATATTTTTTCCAAACCATAATGATTTTAAACGTATAAAAGTTATTTTTTTATGTTTTTATATTAAATACCCCACCCCTAATTTCTTATTCTCTATGAACACATTAGGTTATCACCATTTGAGATCCTCCTCTTATCATCCTTAAATAGAGAGACCACCACCAACTAGAAACCATTTTTAGTTCTATATGTCATGTTTGAAAAATATCAGTTATTCCATGAAAACTTATTCATTTATTAGTTTTAGTAACTATGTTAAATTCTATATAATTTTGACTTAATTATCCTTATATTTATTAAATTTCATTATTTCATATATTTCCATCAAAATGACCCAAATAAAATCTTCATAGTGAATGAGTGTACAATATTATATATAATGTTGTGGGACTATAGTTTTCTCTGAAAATGATATTTCATTTATCATTTAATCTAATGTGATGCATGTTTCTTTTTCCATGTGATACCACATAAGTGTGCATTTAAACATTTTTAACTAAATAAAAAAATTAAATAGTAATTTTGATTTTAATTTTATTGTTCATTATTATTCTTCTAAAATTAAAATGAACCTTATCTTCTGTTATTGGAAATAATTATTGATCATGGAACTTTTTCAAAATAAAAACACCTTTTGAGGTGTGGTGACTTATAAAATTTAAATAGATAACTCAAATGGAGATATTTAGAATGTGGAAGTGTGCTATTGTCCAACAAATTCCCCTATAGACCAAACCCACGCCTATGTTGCTGAAGAATAACTCTTATTTGATAGATCCTTTAATTATATTTATAGTTAATGGAGATACCATGTCAAATAGGCATTAGTGAAATATAAATTAATCCTTGGAATAAATCATCCATTAAATTATACAATAAATGTTATACTTTTTTAGTTTAATACTAGTGGGATATGGGACAAATGAATAAAACATGGATAATTACAGTTGGTAGGAATGGTTATGGACATGGACCGCTGAGTAGTTAATTTTAATGTATTAGTTGAACTATATTATGTGATGAGTGATACTTGGGTACCACATTATAGAAAATCTTGAATGGGATCATAGGATATTGCGATTATATTATTTATTGATTGAAACATGGATTTCAATTTTATATAATTATATGGACGGTATTAGAGATTACACATTTTATATTACTCCTTTAGAAACACATGGGTTTTTAATTTCTGGGTTTCCTTAGAATGGATCATTATCTAGATGATTTCCACATGAACTAACTAATAAAAGGTTTTCCCATGAAAAAAATTCATAGATAGTCTCACAGTTAAATTTTATTTTCAAATATATAGTTTGGTTTCAACTTTATAATATTCTAAGGGGTATTATTAAATAAATGTAATAACATTATTCCTTTATGGAAACATGTGTACCTTATTATAGAATGTATTGGATGTGCTCAAATGAAAAAAAATTGTGTATCTTTTTTTATTTTCTAATACATACCTTTGATAGTATATCTTTGTCCTATTATAACAAATGATGTACCAAATCTATTGATTAGATGCATGGAATCGTTTTTCTTATTTAAATGGCGAACCCTTATTATATACAATGGTAATGGGAACTGATGGTTTGGAATTAAGCATCATATATATATAGGTGGGTGTAAATATATTAAAATCAACATCTCACAAATGGATATATATAAAAATTTTGGTATGTGTGTATGGAAATCTCATCTATTAAAAAAAGTATGTATGGTTAAGGAGATGTCTATGAGAAACCTAGGCCTCCCTAATTTAGTTTTATTTATTTATTTAGTGTGTTATCTATTATACCTACACATTGGGATAATTTTGTCAGATATATTGGATATCATATAAGACCATTGGTGTTGGCCGACATAGTACATGTCACACTCATTTTGGTCCACCATTTCTCTTGGATACTCGAACATACCTCCTAGTTGTAAGGTCAAGTTCTTTAGATTATGCTTTTGATATTGTGTGTACTTTGCATATGGGAGAAAAATACTATGTTAGAGCTTGAGATTATCATAGAAATATCCTTTTGGATTTTATTCAATTTTCACTTGTGAATAATTTTATTACCTATTGTATTCCCAAATGTTTATTTTTCTTAGCCTCATCTAAACATGTATGCATAGATTTATATTTTTTTATTTTCAACTTATCATTTATTAATATCATATACTGCTCATCCCTTTATTTACTGTATTTCTACATGATTCAAATATTTATTATTATAAATCAATGATAATTTTATATATATGTTATTTTCTATAATATAACCTCAATAGACACTTCCTTATAGATAGTTACCTTTGAAGTATTTGGTGGCGTGCTTGAGGCCAAGTTGAAATCCGGCTTGGTGTATTGTTTTATATGGATCTTTAGAGAAGATGTTAAGATAGATGTACTATAATTATCTTGAATAGTGTGATATATTTATAGATCTTAAATTATTTAAATATATTTTCATGTGAAAAAGTTGAATGTAGTCTAAATGATATGGTTAAAGTGGATTAATGATTGTGAATATTCAATTCATTATTATTCTAGGTTGGTGAACAAGATGTGTGATTCTCTATGTCAGAATTTATATGATGGTTTGTCTATAATGTTTATTTAATGAGATATAATATTTATTTATTTATAATTTATGTATCTTGAAACAATCAGGAATGGGGAATAGTCATGTCTATCTTATATTAATGTTTAATGATTCATCCTTGTGGGAATTTGAGATGCACTTAAGATAGATGAGGAAATATGAAAAAAGGTGCTAAATTCTTCTAAGTTAAACCATGATTTTGATGGAATTATTAGGATTTGGAACCATGTATTTTTCCAATAAAAACAGTCCTTGAAGGATCTATTGGTTTAATCCCATATTTCATCATTTTCTAAGAGTCTAAAAAAATATTTATATAGACCGAAAGGATTTTTTTTAGTGGTATATCACAGAAATGATATTTTATAGTATGTATATTGATTCGAGGTATTACATATTGTTATGGATATGATATAGAAGGACTAATGGGTTGACATAAACATTTACCATAAAAATGAAAATGAAAAAAAAATTCCCTTGATTAATTTATTAGACTACTATAAAAATGTAACGTGAATAATGATATTTTGGTAACAGACTGTTTCCTTTAGAATATTTCACACTTAATTCCATCATTGTACATTTTAATCATCATCATTGTTCCAAAATATACATAATTTGGTGAAAATTCATGGTGAAAAACTGACAATTATATATCATTGGGAGTTTAGGTTTCACTTGATGTTCAACAGATTTTGATGTTTAACATGATGCTGTAATGAATTATTCTGATATATTTGTATACAGAGCTAGTTTATAATATTATTTATCATCTTTAAGTTTTAATATAATGTATTTTATCAATGAATTGGTATAACTCAAAATTTATTACGATCCACATTTTTTTCTTCAACACTATCAAATCCAGTTTTATTCATCATAAAAAGATTTATCTAGTATCTTAAATATACTCAGATGTTGTTATGATGATTTAACAACCAATTTCCATCTCATTTTCCTCTAACAACAAATATAAATATCCTTTGTGTATACATGCGGTCTACTACATCCACATAGAAATATTGTTCATTTTACATTTCTATAATTTATAGTTTGTTATTAAGAGGTATTTAATGACTATATATGATATTTATTACATAAATAAGATTTTATAAATACATTATATTATATTCCTTCTTAATTTTTTATCAATTAACAATGATATCATTGCTCATGCGTATATGTTGACTACTATTTCCACAAGGTGATGTTATTCATTTTTAATTTATGATTTTCATTGATGGTTTAAAAGATAGATTGATTGAATATGTATTTTTATTGATAAAGTCATTATTTTTAAATGTTGAATTATAATTGGTAATTATTTTGTTTCATCCACCAACAAGTGCCAATGTTACCTATGTGAATGTATGGACTACCATTTACATGTAGTGATGTAATTAAGTTTTCACAACCAGTTATTTTGAATAAATAGAAAGTTGTGTATATAGAATAAATATTATTGAAATATTATTATTAATATTCCAAAGATGATTAATTGATGACCAAGGTATCAGTAATACATCATTCAAACCATAACATGCATGGAAACCAGTCTAGTATCGACATGATTGCGAATTTTAATGAATAATCGTTAATAAAATAGTAATTAGAAATTTTAAAGGAATCATATATCGAATTTTATTTATGAATATTTATATATAATATATCTGTATATAATAATTCTATATTTATTATAAAGGATTCTTGAATGAGTATGGGGTATGATGGGACATGAAGTAGGTTATTTATTTTATAATCACATTTATTTTAGTGATTATCTATGTTAAATTTCAATTATGGGAAATTTTATGAATATTATATTTTAAACCATAAATATATTATTTTACACTATATATTACTATAAAATTTATAAATTTCTTACATTTTTATCACTTCAGTACTTAAAATTATTCATAAATTGTTTTTAATGAAAATTCTGCCTTATAACATCTTTGTTTATTGACATTTATCTTCAATATCGATGCTCTTAAAAATGGACTATGAATATACATAACTATTAATGTAATGTTATTAAATTTTAATTTTCGCTAAATTTTAATTTAATTTCTATTGATTGAAAGGTAATATTTTTAGAGAACATTTTTTTAAAACCAGTTATGTTATATTTTTTTAAAATTTGTGAAAGAATCATTCTATTTTTTGATAAATATCATGAATGGATTGTTATACCATCATGTCCATCAATTCATTGATTCTTCCTTCAAAATTCATATTCAAATTCAATTATTTGTACACATTCTAGTATATTACGAAAATATTTTATAAAATGAAATTGATATTTTCTCAGGTTTTCAATTACATTTTTGAGTGATCATTTAAAGGTAGTATTCATCCATCCTAACATCATTCATGCATTTTTATTGTTTTCATGGAATATAATAATGAGAAAAACTACAAATTATTTTCATATATATATATATATATATTATGTTTATGATTATTATAATATGAATCAATGAAACACCTTTCTTTCAAAAAGGTTAATTATGCTATATTGAGACCTATTTCTTGTCCATAGGTTATGCTATGATGAACTAATAAATCAACAATGATACTTATTTCCATTAAAAATGATATGGTATATGATGTGATGAACATTTTATGATCAATTACTACACACATATATATATGATTTCTATTATGAGATGGATGGGACTAGATTTATGTATCCCTCAAATTCAATGCATAATGATGGATTTCTAATGAGATAACAACGATTAGAATGAGGAGTGAAATTATTTTATCATGTGAATCAATCAACTATGATATTATTAGGGGATAACCATAACTAAATAAATAATCGTGGGGTACTGAATGATATCTAATATGATATATTTAATCGTGATCCCAAACTAAGGGAATTTTTTCATATAATTATGTGCATGAGAAAATAAAATGACATAATCATATTAAATTCTCACATAGATCATTATTTTCTATTGACTATCCCTCACACATATAACTGTTTCATTAGTTATGAAAAGAAATTATGAAGATATTTTGGATTAATTATGTTTGATTGATTTAGTATGGTTATTAAAAGTTTTGGTCATGTTCTTTTGCCATTATTATTATCATATAACCACATATGATCATTGATTGATATTTATAATGTTTAATATTTCTAAGCGTCTAGTATTACCTTTTTTTTCCTTCCCCTAGGAAATGAAATTTTTTTAAATTAGTTTATAGGTATGATGTTTACTATATGGGGTAATCTTTATGGGTGATGTTGAATATATTTCATGGAACTATTTGATTATGTATCTAGTTATCAAATAATATATAGCTTTTACAGTTATGAGGTGTGTATTATTTTCAATATGTGTTGAATATTCATGTTTGATTATGTTATATATATGAATGAGAAGAGTAGGATAACTTACTATAGAATTGGGTGTTCCCTAATGTAGGATTATTATGTAGTAGTATATCAGTCTCTTTATCTTTGACCTGATGAGTTGAATAATGCCACCCATAAACTAGAAATGGATGCTATCATGTACATGATTATATTATCAGGAAAATATCTTTTGGTGAGAAATTAAAATTCTATATCAACATTGAAATTGTAAGATGCTTATTCAATGAAAATTTCCCATACCTTATACAAATATATTGAGTCCATTACCATTAATCATATGACATTTATACTTCTTAAAGTCATATTGATTGAAATATTTTTTTCAACACAAATTGAGGAAATAATACATCACCCACACTAAATATGTCTAGATTTGTATTGAAAAACAAGGGTCTCATTGATAAAATACATCTGGATGAGAAAGTATTTGAAAGGATTTTGTTCCTTCATAAGTGTTATTGGAATGCTACCTCCTCGAGGTCATATTATAGGAGAAATTATTATATAAAGAATCTTTACATATCTGGAGAATTATATTTAATGGTATACAATCCATGAGTAGTCTCTATAATTTTAATGATTTACCTGTTTCAGGAATAAGTGTATATTTCGTTAATCTACAAAGAAGATATTGATGGGGGTTGCTAAAAGTCAATATGGGTTACCCTCTTGAGAGACCCCAAGATGTAATATGATATGAAATGAATATATTGGTGTCTATGTATGAGGTTTGATATATATGGTTTTGTTTCTCATTACTTCACCATCCATCTGGTAATGGCTGAGAATCCAAGATCTTGAAGACTTATTCTGCCCATTTTTTCCGTATATGGTTGTGCGACAAGATTTTTATAGATTTCATTATCGGAGTATATCATACTCATTAAGGAAAGAGTTAAATTCTTAATATCATTAAATGGAGAATAAAATCTGGTGATTTTATATTGAATAAGTACAATAAAAATCTAGAGGATATTTTCAATCTCTATGTACATGAGATTATAATGTTTCATTATTATCCCTCTTCCATTGTATCTGACAAGGATCCTATGTGTTCTACCTGTTTCTAAAAATATAGAGACCTCTACATTTCATAAATATATATTTTATCTCAATATATGAATATTAATTAAATAACATTACAAACCAAAAAATAATAATATAGTATTATATTCTTTGGAAACATAGAAACATACACAACTTATTTATTATAGGTCTATTTTATCTCCCATTATGCTCATAATAACTACCACCCATCACATAAATATCATATTTAGAGCCGTTATCCATAGAATGTGGGAATGAAACATATGAAATGATGATATTAGATTCCATATAAGGCTAAAAAAGGATATATCAATGAAAAATTAATAATTACAAAAGCATTATGGTATGTCAAAATGAGATAAAAAATTAAAAACAATAGAGAGATTATAAATATAATAATCATGATTTGTGGAAAAACTATTTGTGGTTAATAATACATGAATAATAAATGAATAAAGAACATGATCTATGATAGAATAACATTAGTATAAAACATGTGTTTTTTGCATACACATATGAATATAAAATATTTTCTTTAGTCAAGGATCACTGCCTATAAAATATTAGCAGATTGGATTCACATCCCCTTTCATCATATCATTATTCAAGGTTCACCACCATGACAATAATTTTGTATGCAACCACTTACATAATAACATTCACACCTTGTTCCATTAAATTTTAACTCAATGGATTTTAATGATTAACCAATTCATTTGATGAATATTTAATTTTAGCCCCACCAATCACATTATTAAAATCATAAATATGTGTTCCAATAGAACAAAAAACATAAATTTTAACATAAAATGTAAAAAATATAGTTGTTTCAATAAAATTTACATCATTTCATCATAGAATAACTTATGTAAATGAAATGGGTTTTATAAAGGTTTCATCAAAACTAAATTTAACCATTACAAAGAAACATGATTCATTGATCAATCACTAAATAATCATAATAATAATCCATATAATGAATTAACGTGATCAAAATATTTGGGTAATATACCAATAAATCATAAGTAATATCAAAGAATTTAATCATTGAAAACAAAATAATTAAAATCACTCTAAAACATTTCAGAATGAGAATCCCATTTTTAATTTGAAATAAAATATTTAAAATATAAAAACCTATAAAATGTTAAGAAAAACATCTTCCTTAAAAAATAACAATGGAAATTTCTAAAGGAAGCATAAATTTATTTATTGGCCATGAAGGATAAAAAATTTCATTCATGGAAATTATGTTAAAACATATATTCCATCTATATTTTTTTATAAAAAGTAAAAGTATCATATTTATAAAATAAGAGGAAAATTCCTTTTAAATTTCTTCATTAAATGATATTTTTTTTATGAAAATTAATTTAATGAAAAATATGATAATATAAAAAAACATTATCGGTAACATTTTAGAAAACATGGATATAAGTAAAAATTTTATCTTCGACCATGAAGGGAATTCCCTAAACTATTTTTTGACAAAATAAAATTTATTAGACTTATATCCTTAATTAATTTAAATTATTATAATACATTATATAATATTTTTATAAAATTTAAACACCAATTTGTTAATAACATCATATTAAAATCATTATTTCTATGTGTAAATTTCATCATTTTTCATTAAAGTTTTTGTTTGAAAATTCTAATCATTATAATTTGATAAATTTTTGTTCATATACCAAGTTATATTATAAAATATAAATAAAATAAATTTTAGTTATATATATTCATATTCATCTAAAAAGTTTATAGATTTAAAAATTAATTACATCTTTATGGGGATGGTATGATGTACGTATACATGAATGTAGTTATCAAATATCATCAGATGTAAATAAATTATGGAAAATTACAATTACCCTTTATAGGAATAGTATTATGTCATATATATTCATTAAATAAATCGTTATAACCATAAATATGATCTATAAATTAAACAAATAATCACATGTATTCTTAGAATTAATAGTAAACATGTTTTTTTCAAATTACATATCAATTTTACAACGTATTTGAATGTAAGATGTTATTTATGATATTATTTTTCTAGAAGAATAATAATTTTATATATTTCATTTAAATATATTTAACCTATTTTAATACTCAACCATTAAATATTTCAATTGAAAATGAATTTCTCTCTCTAAGGAGACAGTAGTCCACACACACGCAAAAGCGATACTTTCACATCCCATTTGAAGAATATGATGGTGGATAATAGTGGTTACATAATAATAAACACATTTATATATATCTTGGTTTTTTAATTTATCATTTAATGATTAATTACATATTATTTGGGGAGTTATAAGATTAAATTAATTGAAGTAGGTCAGGTAGGAATAGAATCACTTCTTCAGTAGTGTTCCTTTAAAACCATTATTAAGGACCCATGTAATATTTTTCAATAATACTAGAACAATGAATTAATTTATATGTAACTTTAAACCATAATTTGGTAGTTCTTAGAGATATATAGTTCAATTTTGTGTAAAGAATTTATTATAAGGGAGTCCTTTTATATGCTAGAGAGAGGAAATACATGGAATTTTTTAAAAGATTAACATATAATAAATTCATACTAAAAATGGATCAAAATAGAAATATATTCAATGGTGTGACCTTATCCCTTAAAAATATCAATATCCAATAAGAGTTTTGGAATTTTAATCAGAAAACATACCCTCATCACTTGGTTTTACACCAGTAGACCAATATTATCATTTATCATTGTAACAATATTTTTCAATTTCTATACTTTTAATTATGAAAAAAAATAAGTTTAACAAAAAATATTTTTTTATTATTATAGTTCTTAATTTGGGGACTATTTTTTCAAATTAAATTCATGGATGGAAAATAATCTAAATTAAAAATAATCATGAAAAACAATATAAACATCTGTTTGTTGAAAAAATTATTTCTTATGTATAAAAACATTGTATAAAAAACCAATAATGAAATTGATACCAAATATAATAATAGTATTATTTACTATATAAAATAAATAATTATACATTTGAATTATTTGAAAATTAAATCTATAATTGGATGTTCATGAATCAAAAAAGACAGTTTTCAATAAAAACTAGTATTTTTAACAATTCATGGAACAACCGATCTATTTAGAATGTAATTTTTACGTGGTAATTTAAAAAACAAATTTCATATTTTCCAAAAGATAAAATTTATTAAATATTAAATATGCAATTTCTTCCCAAAAATATTTAAAAAAAATTTAGATGTAAAATGAATATTTAAATCATATAAAGGATTGAATAAAATTGACTACTTGTTTATCAACATATTTTAACCATCTAAATACATGATAATGGATTTTAAAAAATACTTATTCATATTCAATATATTATATTGATGGGTTAGTTATAAGGATATATTATTTAATGGTTCATTTGAATAATGGTTTATGTGAATCATAAGATATCAAAAATATTAAATTTCTTTAAAGATAAAAATATCATAAAATTATAGTTTTTTATGATATAAACTGATTAATAATTAATTAAAACACTAAGTTTAAATCAAATTAATATAAAAAAATAATTATATCTATGTTTCATAATAGAAAAGTTCTCCCATGTTGGTTCAACAAATTTATGATTCTTATAGAGAATATTAACCAATGGATTAGTCTTCTTTGGAATCACATTGTCTCTACAAACCAGGATTTATATATGATTTTATTGATATGATTGACCATAATCCAATGGAATAATATTTTTCTTAGTTTATATGATGGATTCGGTATGTTATTGATCTACATAGATACATAGAACGTGTCTTCCATACTTGGTGGTAAGACACCATCCCTATATTATCATGAATATCGAAGGGACAAATATACATAAAAATTATATTTACCATATTACAGAATATCATAAATTTATTTCCTTAAAAATATCATAGGAATACATTCTCAACAAATTTCAATCCCAATTTTCAGCAATGATTTTCAGTAGAATTTTTATGTTGACTCTATGATTCCTTGACATGTTTTACATTCTGTTTCATTTCCAATTTTTGTACATGTACCAATATAATTCTCTATCTAACATCATCGCAGTAAATATCATTTAAATATTTCATTGAATACATATTTTTATATGGATCCATCACAATTATCATATAAAATCATTGTTATAAGAAAATTTGACCAAATGAAGGTGTTCATCCCAACCCCCATTTGAACACATAGAATAAGACCTCAAAACATCATATAAAGTTTTAATCTTACTCTCATTTTGAAAATAAGTTTATTGAAGACAGGTTGTACAGAAAAACTACTCTAAATATTGAGACTGCTAAAAACCATGCCAAAATTTCCAGGTAATCCTCACATCCTAATTAGAGACAACCTACTATGGTATTACAAGAAATATTATTTTTTTATTATATATTTTTGAATTCGAATCATGATATAATATTATCTTAGTATAGGGTATTGTGATGTATTTTTAATATTTTTAATACAACTCCAATAGTATAATATCATTTAAATGTTTTGGGATGTTTGTATAGAAAATCTATGGTGATGCTTTCCCTTTTCCATTTTGTTATGCATAATAGTTTTATGATAACATTCTACATATATCATCTATCCTAATCCTTCTAAAATTAAATTCCATGTGATAGATAATATAAAATATTTCATTACATTTTTTCTAATAGATATACTCATTCAAATCCGTAGACATCTTTGTACATTTTGGATGAATATACAATGATGAGGTACAATCTTTATCTAAAAACATCTGCTTCAAATATTCTTTATATGATACATATACATGGTTCAAGGGACTTTTCAATCAATTGTAATCATTTTTTAAACTCAATAACAATTATCAATATATATTAATATTCCAAATCATCCTTCAAAAACACTTAATTCATCACATAGATAGATGGTTAAAATATGGTTTGACCAATATATGATTTCTCTCTTTTATTTAATATTTCTTCTTCCATATTTTGAAATTCTAAAATATTTTATGTTAATTTATCTTGATCATAGATAAGATGTAATGTTCATTTAAAATGAAAATATTTTCCACCTTCATCAGTTTCCTATAGTGGTAATGAATATAATAGTCATAATATTTAAAAAACTCCAAAAATCTATTGTGGGGAATAATCAAATCATTCAATGTGATTATATAAATTAATATATATGATCATTTCGTATATGACACACTTTCACATTATGATAATGAAAAAATATTATTAATTTAAAAATTATGACAACTAATTCAGAATCAAGAGTTGGTAAATTTTAATCATGATCCTTCAGTTACTGCAAGGAAATATTGGTAGATATATCCTTTTTCATGATGACCCATCCAACCCCATTCATCCATACATCATTATAAATAACAAAAACTTCTCTAATATAATTTATTTTAATAACTAATGTTATGGAATAAATATTCCTCAATTTGATTAAATATTCATCACATTCATCTATACAATGTAACTTGGATAACTTTCAAGTAAACATGGTGATTTGATTAAAATTTCATGAGAAATTATCCCCAAATCCTTGATTATATTTAACCAAACCATGGAAGCTACACATCATAGTAATAGTGGTTTATTAGACAGATATTCAATAACATCCATCATTGATGTATCCATAGAGAAATCCACTCTTGGGATTATATAACAAAAAAATAAAACGTTTTTTGTAACCGAAATTAAATCATTGTAAATTATTCCAATAGATAATCATAAATTCGGTTCTTTATTATTTTCTTCATGAAAGTATCATCGCCATCCATAATCTAATACTATATAAAACTATCAACATTAAATCTGTCGAAAAACTAATCAAAATTACCGTTGAAGATTATATACGTTATGTCAATGATGATATTCAAAAACTTTAATAGCAAATGGCGTCACTATAGATTCATAGTGAACATACCTTGTATGAATAGTTTTTATTAGTCATTTTGCCATTTTTTAGAAACTATTTTTAGTGTCTATATAGAAGATCAATCTTGAAAAAAAAATTACATACACATAAATAATTTTATGAATCATAAAAATAAATAATGACACTTATAATTGTTTTATATCTTATTTCAACTCCCAATTTTCAAAGAAGAGTCACATTGATCTATCATTGTTCTTGACATAAAAAACAAGTGCACCCCATGTTGGTTAACATGGATAAATGAATTCCTTATCAAGATTATATTTTTGTTACATCAATAATAAATAAAATTCTTTTGTTGAAACAGTATTTGCAATCTCATAAATAGTTGTATCACTGTCTATGAGTCCAATAGGAAACTAAACATCATGATTAAGTGCAATAAAAGTAAATTATTCTATAAATACACCCAAAAAATAAAATACAATATGACTATATTTGATGTCGATTCATTAAAAACCTTTTTGAAGTTGACACTCGATTTTAATAAGAATAAACTTTTATACAATAGATTTAATTTCAATTTGATATTAATATTAACCATCACATTGATATACAATAATAGGTTTATTTGGAATATCAAAGTAAACATCCCTTTCATTGAAATAGATGTGGGGTTTATATAAATTTATCCAATCCAAAAAATCTAATTTAAATATAAGGGTAATAGTGATATTTATATGAAACACATTCTTCAAAAATTAAATCAAAGAAGAATCAGTCTCGAGAAAATATCACTATTCCATTAAGAGTACATAATACTGATTCAATATGTATTCATTGTTATTTTCAACAATAATTAATTAATTTTTTTGATAAAAATGATTTCAAACTACTGTTCTCATATAGAGAACATAAATATATTATCAAACTTATAAACACATCAAATGTTTGATTCTATATACAATCCCATTGTAAAACTAAAATCATCATGAAGAATATTATATACCCGTGATCAGAGTTATCAATCCAAAAAAATAACTCTTCGGATGTATAAATCTTGAAAACATGTTTTCAATATATGAAACATTTTTTTAAGCTAGTTCATTCATTTAATCATCTATTTAAATACTTAATTATTTATTTTAATGAAATTTTAAATTAATTTCTACATATCCACGGAGAGAGTCAACCCATGTATGTGGTAAAGGTGCACTCACCGTGCACCAGAATGAATGTCGAGATATACTTGGCTTTCACTTTTCAATATTATTACCCCATAATATAGTTACTTCAATACTAGGTCCACTTGATATATCCATATATGGATTATTTTATAAGAAAATCACCCACTAATATTTACCATGAAAAATGACATTCTCTTATATATAGGATACTACTAAGTGTTCTCTCTAATGTCTCCTTATCCAAAAATCCAATTGTACTAAAACATTTTATGAATAATATAATATTGATCCAAACTAAAAATAGCTAAATTTATATTTCATTTGATAAACATTCAATAAATTACAAAATGATCCACAACGAAATTGTATATGATTAGTGTATTTATAATATTATTAAATAAAAAACATGTTCGCAAAATATCTTTATCATCTCTAACTAGTTTCTTCATATCTATAACCCTTCCTAGAAATATAATACTTCTATTCATTATTTACAGAATTTGTAAGGTAAACATATGAAAGGGTTCAGTCATTTTCTTATAAAGTTAAACATGGGATATGTCAATGACCACTTAAGTGTAACATGATCATAAGGGTTTCACAACCCAATCATGAAATTTTAAAACCATACTAGGTATATTACAAATCATAATCAAGAGGCATAAAATAAATATTGGTAGGTCATAATACATGAATCATAATGAAATCAAATAAAAATATTGATAAAACCCAAACAATATTTTTAAACACAATTTTTTGGCATATACATAATCATAGAAAATTATTTCCGTAGGCATGAATAATTTACAAAATAGTCATAGTGTATTTGGTTCACACCCCATTCCATAATATTTATAGTCACCATTTACTCCCATGTTAATCATAGTGGAAGGAGTCCCTTATTGAAATTGGTTTAATCCATATTTTATTCCTCATTATCTATTGAGGTATCCATCTTTACAAAATTTATTGGACTGATATATAATTCTTGACATAGATACAACATAATAAAAATAATATATATTTATTAAAATATATAATAAAACATTCAATATTGAATGTTTTTTGTAAATTAAACATGTTACATAAATGTTTCATCATTTTTCGTAGCACTACTCATGGAAAATTAATTACCTTATTAGTGGATTAGTCTTGACATAAATATCATTTGTTAAAGATACAATTTTCATAGAATCATACCTAAATAATGAGAATAATAATCCCAATAATTAAATAATATTTATTATATCATTGGTTCATATCCATAGTAAAGTATAAATATTATAAAAAATGTTATTTAAGTTGATAATTTTTCTTAAAAGACCACATGTGACATTTTATGAAGAAAATACTATTTTCACATTGATATAAATAATAACAAATAATTCCACATATTTTTTGGAAATTATTATTTGAAAATAACCCTTGAATCTTGTAATTGAAGAATCAAATAATTGACAGTTCATAATGGTAATAAATTTTATTCATGACATGTACATTATAACAATAATTTATTTCAAATTTTAAATAAAACTCTAAATATACACCAATCACAATATAAAAATAATTATACTTTAAAAAAAATATGTTATATATAAATAATGATTAAAAATGAGAAAAAAATAATATGTGAATATAATAAATAATTCCAAAAAAAATTTAGAATGCATTGATATGTATGGAAACAAATTTTTCAGATGTGGAAAATAATTTCTTTTTCCCTTAAAAACATATTTTGGTGTATTAGATTAATATAGAGATAAATTTTGAAGGTAAATAATAATTATATATATAACAATATGAGATGAAAACCAATCGTATTCTTTAGTGTTATGTCATAAAACTTTATCATTAGAACCTTAACCATTAACCATCACCATAAAAATGTGATTGTAACAGAAATCACCTTATTCAATTTCAAATTGATTCTAAATAAATATAAACTCTTGTATAGTAAAAAAAAATTATTAGAATTATATACCATAGTAATTTATATGATTATAATGTCATATACGATCCACTTGTAACTTTTGGAAACCTATTAAATAATAAATCATTATAAGAATCAATGTATTTGGTGTTAATTGTAACACTTTTCATAGAACTTTATGTTTTTTAGTTATAGTACTTATAAATTAATCATGATTGCATCATCTAATATATTTTAATAATGATATATATTAGATATATTCATTATATATATATATATATATATTTATAGTCACCAAAAAATTTTATGGATAGAAAAATAAATTACACCGTACATGTAAATGTAGGCTATAAGTACACATGAACAATATTTCCACATTCCAAATAATTGATCTAATGAAAGGTACTTGATTATTCATTTTGATAGTAGAATTTATATATCATATATATTATATAAATATATTAAATCTATCATTATTTCCATCTATTTAATGATTTAAAAAAGGACTTTCACCACTTTGTGTTTGTGGTACTGCATATGTATGACAAACTGACATTATTATTGTGATAGGAATCCCAAATATTCAGAATACTGATAATTTCCATACCAATTAGGTGAAAATAGTGTGAATAAAGTATTAAAATAAAGTTTATCTCTATATAGAAGTTGTGGTCTACACGTGAATTAGAGTTACACTTTCACTTCCCATTTGATGGAAAATATGATTAATAATATTTGTTCAATAACCATAATATTTTTTCATTATATTGAGTACATTAAATTAATTATTTATAAGATTACAATAATATAAATAGAGGAATAATAATATGACATAAATTTTAATTGGTTGATTATGATTATTACCTCTACTTTCATAGTCCTAAGTTAAATCCTTTCTTAAGGACCCTTGGAATTGTCTTTCAAGAAGTCCGTGAAATTTAATTAGACTCTACCTAAATTTCGAGGCTAAATATCTTGTTTTTTTCAAAATATAAGGCAGAAAGTTGTATAAATAAATGAATGAAAGGTTGTCCTTTAATAATTATGGGAGAGGACACACATAGACTTTCTTAATATATAATAAAACCTTTCTCAACGAAAATGCTACCAAATGGATAGAGATTCTAATTTTGGATATGATTAGGTTGATAAATGACTATCGTGAAGGATTAATAGTAGTTAAATTGGAAAACATACCTCTATATCAAGGTGTCACCAACAGTGAACTCATTTTAAAATTATTAATGTTTAAAAAAAATTAATATTTGTACTATTTTTTGTCAAAAAAATTATGTTACTCCAATTAGATAAAAAAAATAATAATGATTGTAAACATTTGTTAAATTTTATTATATTCCATTAATATATTTTGATGAATTTAATATATAATTAATCACATAGATCAAGCTTAAAAGTTCTTCTTAGAAATATGTTTTTTCATTTATAAAAATAATTTACAGAAAAAAATATAAAAACATTTTCCAATAAATTGTATTGGATAATTTGTAATATAAATAGAAAAATAATATTGAAATATTTTTGAAATATAATAAATTGTATTAAATTAGTAAAGAAAAAATATTGTTTTCATGGAAAAAAATCTTTATTTTTCATTATTCATTGAAAAAATAATTATTTTTAGAAGATCATAAAATATTTGACACTAAGATAATTTTTAAATGGATATTTAAATATGAAATTGATTTTATCAAATATATTTTTATAAAATAATTAAAAATAATATTTATAATTTACATAAAAAATTAAATAGAAAACATTTTGAGGAAAAATGAATCATTATATCATATAAAAACTATACTAAAAATTGATTATTTATTTATGAAAATATATTATTTATCTATGAAAATAATACATAGTTTTCAAAAAAAATTCTAGTGAATCCAAAAATTTAAAATCTAATATAAATTGGTATACAATATTATGATTTATTTTGAGTCAAGTTTTCTTGTATCCCATGGTTTAATAAATTAATTAATTGTTTAAAAAATATGTATCCAAAAATCACATAGTGTTATAAGAATGAAATATTTGTAGAATTGGAAAATTATTTTAAAATGGGAATATATTATCATCCCATAATGGATGGATTCACATAACAAAGAATCAGTTTCAATAAGAAATATCCTTAGATTTTGTTCTGATTGTGGTGGTTAATCGTAGATCCATATTACATGGGTAGAATTTAATTATAATAATAAATCATACTCCTCTTCTCAAATAACTAGTTTATAGCCTTGTCTGGTTATCCATTCCATTATCTATTGTGTTGGACTATGTTCGGCGAATCATCCCTTATCTAACCAAGCCTCTTTAAGGATATGACATAGAATATTAAGGATATCATCTTTTAAATATAAAAAACACTATATTTATATAAGCTTTACATAGATTAGAATACTCACCGAATATAGTATTTTTGGTGAATAATTGTTTATAATTGTGTATACCTTACCTGGTCACTAATAGATTAGAAAGCATGTGGTTCCCTCATTGAGTATAACATTTCCCTTTGATATCAGATAAAGATTTAATAAATTTTTTATCGTTTAGAATTACCACCCCCTAGGGAATTAACAATGTGTTTTTATCCCTAACTTGATAAAGTACATCTTAATCTTTGTCACGTGTTGAATGTGGAATAACATGACTTGGAGCCTGATATTTTGATGAATAAGAAACCAGTTTGGATTTTTGATTCTCGATTTAAGATGATTAATGTGAAATTAATCTCATTGGATATGAATTAAGGAATTAAAAGGGACAACCCCTAGAGGTGTGGTATTTTAATTATCTAGTAATAAAGTAGTGGCCCCATATATTTAATGATCAGATAGTGGTATAACTTCTAGGTGTAAGGAAGTGATAAGTTGGGTATAATTATCATAACATGATGTCATTTCTAATTGGAATTAATTATTTACTTGATTTTATCAATATTATATACATTTTGATTATTTTAATTTGAATGTTTTGGATATTTAAAAAAATTCATATTGTGTGGTTAGTTCTTGTTTGACTCATGTTTAGGGAACACTATCCGAAAACCTTGAATAAGGTATGATATTATTAATAGAGACAATATTCAATTTTTTGTTTATTTCTCCCAATTGTGATTCTTAAATTCATGATGACCCAATTTTCCCAAATCCAACCCACATGGGTAGTGAACATCTCATAAATCCATGTAGAAAAATTACATTATATGTCCATGTTTTAAAAAATTTAAATTTAATTAACAAAACATACTCTAAATAAACATCTTGACTAACTTTTATTCCTAAATATTCACATCCATCCCTCCCACATGTATAGATCAACATCCGCTAACATTTACTGGTTATTTTGTATAGGATTTTCTTATACATTATTCTAAATTAACTATAATTATTTTTCTTTTATTCTGTATATTGAATGATTCCATCCTTTTGTGGATTTTGTTCTCTAAAAGGGCATCAAGACCTATAAATTTTTTTTTCAAAAAATATATGGAATGATATTTTTTGTATAGGGAGTGTTCATTCTTTCTATAGATCTTCTATCTCATATCTAGTTTATTTTATCAGTTTAATATGGATTCAACATTACTCTCTTATGGTTCTTTAACCTCTATTATTTGGTTAAAATATTTTTATTTGTTTTTATATACTTGTTTATAAAACTTTATAGATAGTATATAAGATAATTTTAATTACAAGAATTAATATTAAATTATATTTTCTCATTGATGTAGATAATGAAATATTATTTTGAATGATGTTTTAAATTAGTAATTTATATTTTTTTAATCAGTATGAATTTAAATAAATGTTTAAAAATGTTTCTTATAATGATTAAACATCACTAGAGACCATATATACATGGGTATGAAATTCTAGATTGGATGAATATCTCTTTATAGAAATAATGTATCTTCCCATGCATGAGAAGAAATGTAATATGAAATTCACATGACAAATGAAATAGTTATAGTATGATTCTATAATTTGTGGTCTCCTTAATTTTTAAGAAAAAAATTACTAGGCTACCTTATCCTTAGAGATATTAGAGTTTCCAACTTTTTCTATTGAATTTTTTTAAATGGTTTCTTCAACAGTGTTTCTACATTATAACTCATCCTATAAAACACTATTTTTTATTATAATTTTTTTAATGATTATTGTTTAAATATATTTTCAATGTGGAATGCTATTTTAATTCTAGAGTAAGTTATATATGTATAACATCCCTCAATATGACACTCTCTCACATGGCCATGAATGAGTTTTTCTACAAGGCCTCATATGTGATTCCTTGTATACTAGAGGCTACTAACAAACAATGGGGTATAGACAGTATTGTGGGGAAACTATAAAGCCTATTTCGGATGTGTCATAGAAGTATAAAAAATAATCATAGTATCAATAGTAATCAAATTAACAAAATAGAAGAATATAAAATAATAGACAACTTAATAATAAAATTATAATGAAGGAATAATGTAATTACATGCTTGAATGCATCTTATTTATTATTAGAATACTAAAATGAAAAAACTTGCATTCTAAAATAAAAGAATCAAGGTCCTGGGTCTCAAGACCGATTCCAATCCCATATCCAAACTCCATATTAAGAGAAAAAAACTAGTCAGTTGTATGGTCCCTTGTATTTTCCTAAACCTGCATCCTTGAAATATGACGGGGATCTAAATAGGGATCTTAATACGGTGTGACTATAACTCAATAGTTCAAAATAACCATGTATAAATAAAACCATAATGATAATAAGTGTATGAAAAAAGTGACAAATAGGTGTATTAAATTAATTATAAAATTAATAAGATAATGAAACAATATAATTCGGTGACATGCCGCAATAACCTTGATAATGTATTATGACCATGCCAAGCATTACAAATTAACCAAAGTAAGAAAACCACTTCAGCTCCATACCAAAATAACTCAGATCATTTCATATGACCATGCCAACCCTAACCAATCTAGGAAAAATTCCTAAAATAATTACTATATCTTCAAGTCATTTCCTTATACGCATTACAACATTTTTGAGTATAATCAACATAAAAATTACAACATTGGGATTTGGAAGAACTCACTCACTATAACCATTATATCATATTCATGTGAAATTGTATTGGCCTAGCCTGTTATATAAGCATCTCACCATAGAAAACAATCTCTATTATACAACATAGATATCAAAATATTACAACATATATCTCAATGGTTAATTATGCTAAATACCATTATTCTTTCAAATCTGAGAAAAAATTTAGTTCACAGTTGATCAAAAATTTAAATAGTAGTAAATATAAAAAAAAATAGGGATCATGTATCAAGAAATCCCAATATTAATTATTCCATTATAAAAAATTGAAGAAACTAACCAAGTAAAAATAAATTTGATACTAATAAATTTCATGGGATATTTTCAGATTGTTATTTGATGAATTTGGGTGAACATAATGAGGGAGGAACCATGATATTGTATAAACATTAATTTATCAAACCATAGGGTTTAATGTCTAGACCCCTACCTTATAACGATTATTAAACAGTGCATCATATGTCCAAAGACCATTAGGAAGAGGGTGTAGATGATTTAGAAGGGGTTCCAAGATTAGAGAATGATTCTGATCAAAACCAAAAACACCATTAGGTATAGTATTTCTCTACTATGGTTGGAGAACCAAGGGGATAATGGATGAAATTGGAGGAAAGGATTTATCTGGGATCGATAATGTGAATGAGACATCTAAATGGGAGTGTATCCCTCTATAATTTCATGGAGGGTTTCCATATGGTAATAGGATAAGGGATAAATTATTTTTTGAAAGAAAATGTGTCGTAGAACATGTTTAAAACAAATTTTCAGGGATTTAAATGTTTTTTAAATGATTTCAATTGTATTACCCAAAAAATCATTCACACCAGATTTATTTAATTAAAACCCATAAACAATTACATAACATGTAATCACTTTATATGATATTTAAATGTTCTATAGTGTATTTTTTATCCCTTTATAAATTTTACTCTTCGAACCTCCTTTAAAGCTCATTAACATTCGAAGAAACCAATTTATCTCCTACTTCCATATCTAACCAGAAACCATTAATTCAAAAAATAATTCATCTTCAAACATTATGTCATTTTTTTCCCAAAAATTGCATCTATATGTAAACAAGAAATGGACACCGTGGAATAAACAAAAAACACAGAGGGAAATTTACGTGGAAAAAGATAGGATCTTACAACCTCACCACCTTATAGAAACATGTCCCTAAAATGCCCCAAGCATCACTATGTGGTCTCAATGAACATGTGTGAACATTGTTTTAAGATATCATACTCCCTCTCACGGGTCTATTCTGGAATGTGATCATGTTACCACTACACTTAATACAATAGAATAATCTAATATTCAACATATTTTGCACTATGATCCATAACCCATATTGGATGCACCTCGAATGATGCATCCTCACAAAGCTCGATGTATTCTACATTTATGAAATGGAAATGGTATGAATATTATCATAATAGTTTAAATACCTATAACACATCATGTATTCCATGTAGCACAATGAAATGGATAAACAATAGTCATAAGACTAACCCTTGACACTATTTTAAATAGCGTGACAAACATGGTTTCTAGATTTCCATGTTTCATTATTCAAAATTGTCCTAAATTATAATACTCCCAATGTAAAATATATAAACTAACCTAAAACCCATGAGACCATATCTATTGGTAATCTTATGATTTATTGTTTCTCTATGTGTTCACTAACAATTTCTGGGTTAACTAAAGTTACTCAATCATCTACTGAATGAGGCTAGGCCAAAAACAATTAGTCACTTACCTCCAGCCAAAAAAGAGGTGAGTTACGAGTTTGTCCATAAAATTCCTCAAAAGGTTCAATTTGGATAAATTCATTGAATATATTGTTGTATGAATGCTCTATTAGTTCCATATGTTCTCCCAAGAACCACCATAATCCAAAACAAGTTCTCATAACACATCCTCCCAAACATGTATATTCAGCTCATATAGATCATCAACATTTGGATAATGCAATTCTATTAAAAACCCATTATCTCCAAAATTTATGAGGACCCTATTATAAACATGATTTTAAATTAGTACTATAAATTAAATGATACTCCTCAAAACCCAATGAAACTGAACCACATCATAAATATAATTATTTACCTTATATTCTATCATATAGGTTTCTATTGTAATTAAGAAGTGGGATATCAGTCTTAGTAGGCCCAAAAACACACAATAGATCGTTTTTACTTGTTATTCGGGTTAATCCTAACACAAAATTCATTGTGATATCATCTCATTTAAACTATTGGAAGGATGATGGCTACAAATTATAGTTGTCCTATGTTATTCATCATTCACCTACTAATAAGTGATGCATTTAGCCATGAATATTTCAACCACCATCAAGATTCATAAAAACTAGTATTTTCAAGATAAATCACAATACAATGTATTTAAAATAGGTCATACCAACAATATATAAGCATGAAACTCCCTCAAAATCTCATTATGCAAGACCATTGGAACCTGTACTCGTCCAAATAGATGAAGAAAATTTTCCACTATTGAGAGACCATCCTTATAGAATATCCCAACATATATGTTTTCTCCCAAAAATGAGCCACCCCCCTCTAATCAAAATACTACTTTGGCTTAATTCGATCCAATGGAATGGATATAATATATTTTGAATTCGGAGATATGCTCCCTTTAAATTCCTAAATTCCTAATTCATGTCTATAAAAATGTCCATTATCATCCACTCATAAAAAGACACCCTTAATGATTTGGTTTTGTTCATTTGTCTCAGTGTGTTGGCAATGAAATTACCCATAGTTTGTGTATAATCTAATTCAATGTTTAAAGATAGCTGATAAATGACCAAACTCCTCTACTGAAGGTTTGTGTCCCATTCAGAAAAGATGTAACTGAGGCTTTTCATATCCGTGTATACCACGAACCTCTCATCCATCATATGGTGTCTCCGACTTCACATGGAATGTAACACTACTACTAACTGTAAATCGTTAGTAGGCTAATTCCTGTAATGTGGTCACAACTTCCTATAGCCATAAGAAACAACATGATACTATAACATTAGAACTTATTTTAGTTCATCTGGGGATGCATCACAATACATGAAATATGATTTAGCTGGAACTAGTAATGTGAGGATAGGTGTAGAGTTTAGCCTACCTTTTATCTCTTGGAAATCACCTTCACAATCATTCTACCTAAACAAATCACCCATTTCCATGTTTTCCATGACATTGGGGGTGTCAAATGGGAGAAAACATGGATAAAACACTGATAATAACATGCTAAACCCACAAAAATGAAATTATTGAAGGCCTTCTTAGGTATTATAAAAGTTATCTTGTCTACAACTTCCTCTAGGTTTGTTGGAAATCCTATATCTGAAAATAAATGTCTAATTAATTTCACATTATTTTTCTAGATAACTACATCTAGTTAGCTTGGTGTAAAGCTGATGCACTATCAATATACTCAAGACAATGTCAAGATCAGTGGAATAATATTACTTTCACTAGGAGTGAAATAAGATATCATTGATGAAAACTAAAAAAATTGATACATAAATGGATCAAAAATAATATTTAGTATGTCTATGAATACTGGATACACATTATTCAACCATAACAACATCACTACAAATTTTTACAAGCCATACCTTCTCTTAGAAGTAGTTTGACGTTTGTTCAATAGTCTAAACCTTAACTAATGATTTCATGAAATCGAGTAAATCATGGAAAGGATCTTATCACAACTAAATTGAACAAAACTATCATGAATATGTGGATAATGATACTAATTATAGACATTCATTGGGTTCAATCTTCAATAATCCACACATGAAAAATGTATTAGCATTTATGGGGAAGAGAACTGTAGAACCCCATGGAGATATACTCGGTTGTATGAACCCTCCTTATTCAAGATCATCTATCCTATCCTTCAACACCCAAATCTCTTCTGTTTCAATTAGATAAGGTCAGATTGAAAGTAGCTCTACTCGCAGTACCAACTCGATCATGAACTCAACCATTCAGTTGGGTGGTAAGCCATATAAATCACATAGTTAAACATCCTTAAAATAGTATACCGTAGAATCATTAGAATCTGGATATATTTCTACATTATCTATAGTAATACCTGCTATATGAGCTGTAATGAAATCCAATTTTCATTGAATTGGTCTTGCATGACTAACCTAAGAATCCCACAAACCTTAGTAAGAAGTTTTTCTTACTTATAGGGTTATGAAAGTAACTATCCTCTTGTAACAATCGATATGTTTTGGGTACAGAATTTACGAATCCTTATCTTGAATAAATTCAAATCTTGACGTTTTCATAATGAACATTTCTCAAATGAAATCGTAATGAAGAATTTCCAGAGAAACCCCTTTGAAACATTTAATATTTTATACCCCACTCCCGATGGTGTTTTAATGGTTAAAACACCATCTACGCTCTCCACATAAATTACAATACCATTTATAATTATATAAAAAAAATAATGTGACTCTACTATATGAAAAAAAATATGTTCTACGTTATAGGATACAAGAATCATACCTTTGATGGTAGCTGTTATTGCATCCACATCCACTAGAGTTGATTTCAAAATATAAAAATGACATGTCCCTCTGCCCTGAGATCTAGTTTGACTATCTAGAGATATTTATCCTTATTGGTATTGTTTCACTTACATGTGGGTACCATTTCTTGTACCTCATCATGGATAGCTTGTGGAACTACATCTACTATCCTGGCGAGGACTATCGGAGCCCCTTATTGATTTAATTTCTTATTCTGACCCTTTTACAACTGTTTATTTGGGAAAGATAGAATAAATCCTATGAGTATTGCCATGTGTACCATTGATGCAACATTCGACTATGGGGTACGGACAATATGGGATCTTGTGACCAAAATTCCTTGCAGATGTCACTAGAATGGAACAGAGTCCTCAAATTGTGGTATAACACCCTAATTACACTACCGATTTATTCTATAGTAGATACTATCATAAAAAAAACATTTTACCACATGAACAGTAACTTCTTGATCACCCTACTGAAACACTATCTATTAATCTTAGTTCCTTTATTAGATTCACTTCTATGTTAAGATATTGATTCATTCCAAATCTATTGATTTTTAAATGGAAAAATTTTCCTCATGACCTGATCTTATAATAAAGGTCATTCAGGAAACATATTTCCCTTGAGACCTTGTTATTTTCCAATCCTGATGATATTCATTATAGGTTGGTAAAACATCCGGCATAGTCTATTTCTAAAAACCCATAATGTGTTAGATGAATGAAATAAAGATATTTTTCATCATTTGAGTCTTCAGGGTGGAAATGTATAAAGAATATCATCTCAATTTCCTTCCAATATAGATCATTATTCTACACAACTTCTTCCAGAATATCCCAAAATGATTGGAAGGTCCAAAAAGAAAATACCTAGAAATATTTATCATCATATCAGCATGGGTATTGATATTCTTGATGATTCTCTGGACTGATTCAATCATGGAATCTGCTACCTGGGGTCTCTCTTCACATGTAAACATAGGCTCATGATGAATTTGAAACTCTATTGTCATCTCAAACATCGAAATAACGGTATAGAATTCTCCCTTTACATGGATCACATGACCCTCCTGAAGCATCAATCAAAATGTAAATCCATCTACACCACATGAACTACATGATGTTTTGGTTCAGCTGTATTAGGATCATGCTGATTTCCACTCCCTTGATGCTCAATTTGAAGACTTTGGGGAGGTAGTCTCATTATAACACATACCAACCCGTTGAATAACATTATAAAAATATACTAAAAAAATGGGTGACTGAAATAGAGAACCACTAGCTCCAATTATCTCTATACATAGATTATAAGTACTCTATAATGACCTAAAAACTCTTTTTATTTATTTAGTGAAATAGATATCTCTTATAATAGTTCAACATGCTAGTATATTATACATGAAAACTAGGTATGTTTATATCATAAAAAGATAATATCAATATATCCATAAATTCCAATTATGATGAATTTATTATTCCCTCCTTCTATACCTGTCCATGATTATAAAAGTAATATTTGATAACATCATCAAATAATAACCATACACAATATGAAAATCAGTAAAGGTGAAATAACATCAAACGCAACTGGCCCACAACACAAACAACATCCTCATTCAATAGTAAATAGATTTCCCCTCACACATGTGTTAGTTAATCTCATGAAAAATCTCATTACCATGTCCTGACACATCCCTATCCCCTTTTTACCTTTCTAAAATAGTAAAGTCGACAAAAATAAGAACATTATCCCATGATACCACTTTGTATCATCCCGCAATCTGACGCACTCTCATGCGGATGGAAACGGTTTGTTACGGGACCTCAAGCTCATCTTCCCATACACCATAGTATTTAAACTATCAGTGATGGTGTGGATAGTATAGTGGGATTAAAAAAACTCTAGTAATAAGGTTTCATAGTATTTGAAAAAAATAGAATAGAAATAACAATAAGAGTAGATAAAATAGTGGAAGCCAACAATAATAGCTAAATGAATAAATCAATAGCAATAAAGGAATAATGTAATGAAATTATACATTGTAATTAAATGAATTTCCCTAACAATATAAAAAAATACTATAAATCTCAAATTATATACTTAGGGTCCTAGGCCCCAATCCCCATGATAGTTCTATCTCCAAACTCTAGAACAACATAAAACAAGAAATCTACTTAAATGTGCTTTTTCATTCTTAGACCTGCATCCACCAAATATCATGACTATCTCATGCTCGACTAGTTTCTAAGCTATTGAAAATGTGGTATCTGTAAGATAATGTAATTTAATTTATTGAATCTCTTCAAGCTTCTCTCACTTAAAGAGTTCTTTATTATATATTAGAATCTATTAATTTATGAAAAAATATATTTATTGACAAACTTATGATGGGAAAATATAATTTCATTAACTCATCCATTTGGACATCCATCAAAAAATATTTCTCTAATATTATAAATAATTCTATATGGATGGTCTCAAGTGATTCCTCCCTAAAATTCTGGTTGGATAACTGGACTAGAACAACATTAATTTCTATGATATCTCTCGATCAACCCACTAATAATAGCAACTACTATATTAGGTATACTCTTAACTCTCAACACGATCACCTCATTGATACTATTTTTAACATCATTGATATCAAATTTTTCACAAACACATTTGATTTTTTAATTTGGGAACTAGGTAACAATGGTATGATTAATTCTAAATATTTCTACAATCATTATTTTTGTAACTCTGTGTGTGATTACAGTTGGGTAAATCATTAGAAAAATCCGTGGATAAAACCTTCAATATTCAATCTCAAATGGCATCAATTTCAAAAACTATTCCCTAATGAGACATTCCTTAAATCATTTAGAATCCAGATGTGCTCTTAGTGAGAAATCTATAATCAACAAAGAGAAGTTTCTAACCCTATCTTTATTTAGTGTGCTACTAATTTTGATCATTTGAATGATATTTTTGACATTTTTATTGCATATGGGTGATTCTTGACTATGTCATAACTAAACATGACAAATTTGTAGAAATTGAAGGTTATAAACAAATTAATAACCTTATCTTAACTATAGTTGCTGAGCTCCATCATATGATCTAGTGTGATTGGAATGCTATTATTCATAAAATTTATTCACCCAATCAAAATTCAGGTCAAATGTGGTTCCTTATTGGCATTCCTCAATATGCTTCACTGAAAAAGGGAAATTTTCACAACACATTTCATGACTTTGGAATACAATGACATCTACATATTTAAGGAAATTCTCCAAACCACATCACACTTTAGATGTTTTATAGGGATCTCCTCATCCTGGATGGATCAAAATTATTATTGATGGCACATACAAAGGAAATTTGGTTCCTGCATGATGTGGTCCTATCTTTAACAATCAACCCGGTCAGATCCTTGGATGTTTCATGGGTAGCTGGGGAATTTCCACCTCTCTTAACGCTGAGACGATGAGTTCAATACATACTATTTCCCTTTACAAGCTCCTTTGATTGAAGAATTGGTGGATTAAAAATGACTCAATGACTTTCATGGAGGAATTTTGGAATGGAATAACTCATATTTCATAGCCACTAAATACTTTTTGAATGGATTGCACCCAATCACTTAACAATTCCAACTATATTATTACACAAGTTTATCAAGAAGAAAAAATGGTTGATGATGGCCTAGAAAACATGGGATTAAATCAAGACAATACCTAGTTCAAAGACCTCCTTACAATTATTATCCCATTATATAAAATAAATTGTAAAATTATTCCATATTTTAGACTCTATTAAACTCATTTTTTAATAATAATTGTGGTATGGTAATTTTTGGAGAAGGAATTATCTTTTAAAAAAGGTTCCCTGGATATAATGTGAGATTAACTCAGTGGGTTGAAACTACCATGTCTATGCGAAACTATCATGATAAGAAGTATATCAAATAAATTTATAAATAGTTGTATTAAATTAATACAAATATTTAATCAAATACAATAAATACCTGCTTTGGTACTATTCTAGAATAATTTTGAGCATGCCTTACACCCATGAAAACCATAACCAATTAACCATGGTAAACAACCTTATTTAACTCTATACTATAATAACTATGATCAGGTATTATGAACATTCCATTAATAACCAATCTAGATAAATACTTATAATCATAACACGATCTCTCGATCAAATTCATATAATCATTACAATATTTCTGGGTCAAAACCATATAAAATTACAAATTCGGGACTGGGCGGAACCCGCTCACCTAAAGAATAACAACATATTCGTCTGCAAGATCCTAGGCCTATATTGTTTTATGGGGATTTTAGTATATCATATAATACAAGTCATAGATCATTGATATCAAAATTTCACATCATATATATGAATGATTAAATTTGAAAATTACCATTATTGATTCAAATTTCACTACCAATTCAATTCACAAATTATCAAAAATTAAAATAATAAGTAATATTTTACAAAATAGTGATTCTATGATAAGAAATCACTATACCTATCATGTCATGGTAAAAATACATTAATCCATTATCCTATTATAAATACATTTGAAACCAAAGGAATTGATGGGGTAATCTCATTCAATTGTTTAATGAATTTGGGTTCACACAATGAGTTCACAACCATGATATTCTATAAACATGAAAATATGAAACAACATGGATTAATGTTTAAACCGACTAACTAAAACCAATAACCCAACAACGATTCGAATGACCAAAACCCATGAATATGACAATGCATATGATTTTAAAGGGGGTTCTATAACAAATATTGATCAATATCAAAATGAATAATGCAAGTAGGAAATGGATTTTAGCATTATGGTTGGATAACCAAAGATAATAAGGATGTAATGAGACAAAATGACTTATAAGGGATTGATTGAGTGAAAGGGATGTCCCAAAATGGGATTGGGACTCCAAAAACTTCTTCATGGTTTCCATATAGTGATAGAATATTAGCTTTAACATTTTTCTAATGAAAATTAGCAACATAGCATTTTTAAAATATAAGGTCAGGAATTTACAAGTCATGTAACACAGTTATCCATAATTATAATGTTTTAAATTATATTCACAAAAAAATCCCATTTCCTCTTATTTATTTAATAAATACCCATGACCAATTACAAGAATTTTACCCCCGTACTGGATTTGTATATTTTCTATTGTTATGTTTTCAGCCTGTTGGTCATTTAACAATATGATCACCCTATAAAACTTCTGAACATACAATGTATCCATTTTAATATGTACATTCGTTTATATCCAAATTATATTATTTACAAAAACAAACATCCTGGGAAATTATGTAATTTTATCCAAAAAAGGCTCTTTATATCCAAACAAGACACTCACACTAAGGATTAAATGAGAAACTCAAAGTGAAGTGTACACAGAAAAATGTGGGTTCTTATAATATAGAACACTTAATTTGATCATAATGGCTGATAAATGAACACACCATACAAATTATTAATGGGTGTTAATATATATTTTTTATACTAATAATTTTAAAGAAATATAATTATTTGGGGTAGTGGTTGTACTTGATAGATTTATTTAGTTTGACTGAGATGACATGGTGGGATGATCCAAGTGATGGGTGCTTATTTATTTCATTCATTATAATTCATATTCTATTATTTATTCTTCAAATATTGTATTATAATTTCCTCTTCCATCTCATCCCTTTTATATTTTGAATTCATTACCCGTATATAATTAATTTAGTGAGTCATTGTTATGATGCATTTTTTTAATGTGTTTTCATTTATATAATGTTATGATTTGATGATTATTATTGTTTTATATTATAATAATATATGAAATTCTAATATATAGTGGGGTTATATCTATCTTTCATGTTGGACATGTTGATTAGCTTATTGGGTGAAACCAGTCACAATGTGTATTCTCTATTCCGTAAAAATAGTTACTAGATTGTTGGGTCAAAAAAACGTTTTTGCGTTAACATAGACCAGATTGTGTGCCCATGTTAGGGGTTGACTAGTTTGGTTCATGAAATGATATCAAGATAACCCTCTTTGACTAAACATTTATTTTTATTCATTTTTGTGGGAGAAAAATTTAATGTAATGATGAGAAACGTACATGAAAACAATTTGACCATGATAGGAATATCTTCCCATTACTAATTCATCCTTATGGTGTTAATATATAATATCTATTGAGGAATCTATATGATAAGAGGAATATTCCATATAGGATAAAGTTTAACCAAATTTTTATATTAGGAGACCATAATGTCCCAATTCATAATGAATACAACCATAAGGATTATAATTTCACAAAAAACATAAAGTAGAATAGGGTATTAAGAATCAGTCCATTATTCTTATTATTCATCACCAACTTTTATAATTATAACATTTATTCATAATTTTTATTCCATTAATGATTTAATTATGATACCTCAAAAATAATATAACATATATAATTTAAAAAGATGATCTTTCATTTAGGATTAGATGATACTCTTTTCTCTACTACTCATGTTTTTCTCTCCCCTCTTAGGTTTATTAAAAAAAATTCATTTTCTGTGATATTTCCATCTATATTATTTTCAATGGTTTCTTCCAAAAATACTTCCTTTGGTTGGGGTCTCAACCATAATTTTTTATTGTGAGGCTCTTGTGATAGGGGAAACATCTGATTCATTGAATAATCATTATGATCATTGAAATTTAATATCCTTTAATTATTTCAAAGAAGTCCTTACAAACAATAATAACATTAACTAATGATTTATTAGCCATATGTAGTAGTTGACACTCCAATTCTATCACAAATTTTAACTAATGGAAAAGGGTAATACCTTAAGCACAATGAAATTCATCCTTTGAAGAACATCAAAAATTGGAAAAGGCATCAACAAGGAACTCTTTAAGAATGGGTCACACAAGTTTCATTATGGTCACGCAAGTATAAATGTGCGCCACATATTCAGCGTGCAGGTCACTTGCCCGCCCACACTTTTTTCGCCCAAGGACCACAGATGGTTTATAAATACCCCTTGTGGCCCCCCTATTTTGAGGAGGAAAAATCCAAAACTCAGAATTAAACTCTGGTCTCCCTATTCTCTGCTTGAAGTCTTCTGAACACTTCTAAGACAATTTCTTACCTAGAATGGAATCTCTTAAGATAATGAATATGGCATAAGTGTTAGAACTCATCAACACTTGCACACCTAAGTGTACATCCCTTATGGAAAATGGATAAAACTTGCGCACCACCTTGTCTTCTCATGGAAACATGCAAGCCACCCATGTGAAAGACTCTAGCATGATACTAATGGCTCTAATTCAATGTCACCCAAGTATCACTTCATAGGTTCTTCGTCGCCCAAGTGAACTCATGTCATACAAGTATACTTGCGCGACAAAGGCTTGTGTGCCCAAACAAGACTTGTGGGCTTGCCTCTTTTTGGGTGCCCCTCCTTTGAGTTCACTTCCTTTCTTCAAATTCACCTTTCCTCTTCAAGATCTACCCTTCAAACCCTCTTTAAAGCCACATATTGAATGGTTACATTGTTGGCTTCCTTATCTACAAGGCATTCTATGGAACATCTCTCAAAATGTGATTTATATAACTTTATATCACTACAGTTAGAGGTTCCATTCATTCAACCTCATACCTTAAGATGATAGAATATTATATTTTAGCATCCTCTGTAGGAGTAAACTCCAACCATAATTCAAATACCCCTTAAATTGGGAATCCTCCTTAGGAGTAAGCCTCAAATTAAGAGTCTAAAAATCATTATAAAGAACAGATGCCATTATGAACCCTGTTAATGGGTATCCTCCTTAGGAGTAAGCCCCATGTACCATTTAATGTAGGCCTCCTTCTCAGGAATAAGCCCCAAGTTACAAGTCTCATTAAATTGGGCCTTCTTCTCAGGTGTAAGTCCCAAACATAATTGCCTTTAACTCTAGACCTCCTTCTCAGGAGTAAGCCCCAGTCATAATCCTTTTTTATTTGAGTTTCCTTCTTATGAATAAAACTCAATCATAAGCCCCCCTAATTTGGGAATCCTCCTATGGAGTAAGCCCCAAGATAGTGTATCTAAATCTCCATAAATCACGAATATCGTTTACGGAGCTTGCTCTTGGGCTTCATTCCTAAACTAAGTCCTGATCATCATTTACTTGGGATGTCACCTATACATAAGTGCCATATCATTCCTTGTGACCACATATTTTGTGGCAGAAATCGTCATGTTTTACTAATACCTCTTGTTTCTCACACCGAGCATGACTCATGTTATCTTGGATTGTAAAAGTAATCATGACACCTCTCATTGGGCTATTAATCATATGTAAGCACCCACATTTCTTAATCGAACTACATGGTCTTTGATCTCTACCTTAAAAGAAGTGTATGTAGGAAAACTTTATAAGTTTCAATCCCATCATCCTTTAATTCTCATATGTCCCATATGATGTTAAACTATATCTTAATTCCCAAACTAAGTGGGTTATGTTTCATCTTTAACAAGGATACGTAGGGATCCCATCTGTAGGTATGACCCCAACTCTAAAATAATCCATGTCCGTTTAGATGGAAATAAACTTTAGGTGCCCCACTGAGTGGATTTAAAACTAGTATGGTCATCATAATGACCAAGAGATTTCTATATATTGTATTGAAGGATACCATTGACTAACAATCTCAAATACATACGGATGATTCTCCATTAATGAAGAACCACAAACACATATAGAAGATTCTCTAAATCTCATACATTTCAATCATTGATTGAAATATCTAAAGAAAAACTCATTTTCATATATGGTGAATTAATAAGGATTCGTGGGCATAACTTAAATCTATAAGAGAGTCCTAAAGTAGACAATAATTCCACCCAAAAAGGTGTGATGACTCTGACCTCCCATCCTCTTGACCAATACAATTTATTAAGCCTCATCCGTCCACAACTAATGAGCACCTACTTTTTTAAAGTAAGTACAAATGGATATAGAATCATTGGTTGTTTCTGGTTCTACGAATAAACACGTTAGAAACCGATTGGAAAAGATGAAAACATAAACAAATGAGGTCATCCTCGTTTCAAGAAGAAACAAAAATTGTGAACCTGATGTGAATATTTAACCAAGTTAAATGATGTTATACTAATTTGTTAGGACCCTATTTAACTTAATGTTAGGACCAGTAAAGAAATCAATAACATATGTTCTCATCCAAAAGATATATTCTGGAAAAATTGTCTTCATTATGTCTGTTATATCAAACATGCACTCATTTCGAAGATCTCTCTGCATTACAGTAATGGATTCTTTAAAATTCAAACCTGTGAATGCCTCGGCTGCTAATCATGTTGGATCCTCATCCACTCTGAGGATGACATCACCTACACAACATCTGCAGTGCTGGGTCTCAAATGAATTAGTTAAGGAATACCATCAACATGGTACCATTCTGACTCTGGAGGCCGCTCGACAAGCCCTCCATGTTAACAATTCACCCTAGTTGTCCGGACAGCGATGACCAGTGATCAAGAAGCAGGCAGGTCTAACCACCATCTCCAACCATTCTAGGTCGTTATCCCGGAAAGGAAACAACCTGTCCCTCCCATATTACAAGGATGTATCTGAAGGGTCTACTTAAGGCCTCGGTTCAAAAAGACTAGAGTCCTCCCTGAGGGCTCCCATCAACAATCGCAGCTAGACTCGTGCAGTAGTGCACCCTCAACATGATGAAGGTATAACCACTAGGGGTTTGGCTTAGGTCCCTCAGACCCAAGAACGTATGATGAACCGTCAAAGGAGAAATCAGGTCAACAGAGAGAAGGTTATTACTTTTTCCCCCATCGGAGAAGTCCATCAAACCTCATTGATGGCAAACAACGAGTGGGCATATACACATGTCCAGCATGATGTTACTACCCAGCAGACACATCTAGAAGTAACATGCCAATACCATCAGGAAATTATGGTGAAGTATTATAGGAAGGCATATACACCTATTAATAATTCATCAACCAGTCAGCAGGCACTTCTAACTACACCCAAAGAAGCTCACCAATCTAATATGGTGGCAATTGATAAGCTGGCACATAAACCCATTTACAATCAAAAACTCTATCAGTTGTATCTTCTTCCAGTATTGATGGAAATTCATCAACCATACTTGACGAAGAATACACAGCAGGAACATACACCTGCCAATGCTCATCATTCGGACCAACAGTCTTGTTTGGTAACACCCGAAGAAGTCAGTCGGAAAGCTCCGACGACAAATTTTGAGAAGAATCAACTCTCTTCCCCTATGAATGAGTACTGTCAATATCCGTTGACAAGAAAAAGAAGAAAGTAGTAGACACAGAAACCTCCTCTAGACATATAATTGACATATATTCTCATTCCAGTAGCTTATGTCACCAAGAAAATTCTTACAATGGTGAAAGAGAATAAGAAAATCCCTGCCCATATTTTGGATGCCTGTCAGAATATTATAACAACTTCAGTAGAATCATAGGGAATGAATCATAAATCTATCCCTATCAGTGGATCAACTCATCAACATGTCACTCTGGAGTAGATACACAACTCTGTTTTAGTCCAGGAGGGTCTTGGGGAAAATTCCCCCATGTCATGCGGACAATCAAGTCAGGCGGAAACACCCGATTTAAATGGAGATAATCAGACTAACCTGGCCACTTCTCCGGAGCAGGAACATACAGCTACCCATAATAACAACTTTCGATGACAAGTCATTCCCAAAGTGAGTAAGAAGGGGTCTAAGAAAAATACTCTTTCATCACAGTTGAGAAAACAAGATCCAATATTCAATAATTCCTTGCTCGATGATGGAGTTGTTGATGCACTCAGAAAATTATTTATTTCAACTCAAGATTCTACTCTCTCACTTTCCAATATTGGGAACAATAATTCTGAAGGTCTTCATCAGACACTTCCTCATGAAGGGTTTCTTCATGATAGTTCGATCGATCTCGAAGTATCATCTTCAGATGAGTGCCACAATAACCCTCTACGTGGCGAGAAGATCAACGAGCAAGAGGTTTCATTTTTTGCTGTAACCCACCATGGTGGTCCTCCCCATGATGATGAATTTAGCTACGAAATTCCTCTCCGCATTTTTAATTCGCATTGCCTGGAAAATTTTCAAAGGACAATGTCGTAATGAGAAATACCTCTTATCTTGAGGCACATAAAAATGTGATGGCAGTCATGTATGATGCATTACCATTACCAAGTGAAATACTTTCTCAATCAGAAGATATCCTGGGGTGTAGTTCATCCTCCGAACCACCCTTGGGCCATTAATCTTTTAATTTGACAAATGAATTCTCTACCAATGTTGTTGAATCTAATAAAACAACAATGAATCACCTGCTTTGGTCTAGTCAGGTGGTATAATATTAATCAAATGATAAGGAGGGAGTGTTGAATATGAGAAAAAATGGAGAAAGGTGAAGTACCAATCATGTTTTGGACTTTGGATGACTCTCAGTATGATATTTTAGAAATGTTCATGGAAGATTGTATTCACGATATTCTTCTCAATATGTGGAAAACTATTTTCCAATTAAAAAAGAAAATATTATCTTATGATGAATATGAAAATCATCTTAAAATAATAGAAGGGTTACAACGCCAAATTGACTCGGAATCTCTCTCAGTTTCCTGACATTCAAAGGATGAAAAGTAGTAGAGAGTCCTTCAACGTTCATGCCTTGGCACGCTAAAAAGGTTGTGCCGGTTAATTACCTATTCCCCATCTGGTATTCATATCAGGAGATGGGGTGTTCATGGAGAACTGAATTTCACTGTATTCTCTAGTCAACTAAGCCCCCCCCCCCCAAATGTTCTCCTGTAATATTATTTAAAATGGCTGGCCACAACCAATTGGTTTTGTGTGTTATCAAAGGATTACTCAGGAACAGACCTCAACTAGTTCTTCCCAAATTCTGGCATACAAAGAAAAAGTTATCGAATTACACTTGCATCAAGAAAATGAGAATACTGAACATGATTCTCATTTAGAGCGGGCACATAATCTAGTGACAGAAGTGTCAGAAATCATCCAACATTCATTTGAGCTAGGTGATTTGATTGGATGTAGGTTGATGCATTAAGCCAATTTCCAGACTAATGTTCGAAAAATCAAGAGAGATTTTAAGAAAGTCTCAGATTTATCATCTCAAGAGCCACCTCATCTTACCATACTAAGGAATCTTTTAACCCAACTCTCAGAATCAACAAATAGGATTCAAGGAGTTGAGCAGGAACAGTAGGAACAGCCCCAGTCTACTGGACTGGGGACTTTTTCAAATCCACAATCTCTTCCTCAACGAAAGCTAGTCTTATCTCAAATAGGGAAGATGCAACCAGAGGAATGCATAGTCAAATTATCAAGAGATTCCCTTAAAATTATGGTTCATCAAGATGTTACTAAGGTATCAACTCAACAAATGGAAATTTATCATAAAGGATATTGAAAAAGAAAATATCACAGAAATGACGATATATGGGATGAAATGAATTATGCATCGATAAATTTCATCAATTCCATTGTTACTAATCCTCCATAACATGAGGCTCACTTATTGGAATCAGATGAAGAAGTTCCTGATTAAGAGGTTGTATGCATTGAAACAAATGAGGATGGTGTGCATACCTGGAATCAAAGTCTTACCCAGAATCTGGGTATTCTATTCAATAACCTACTCCCTCCTCTCTGAAAGGAATCCAACAAGGGGAAATGAAAAAGTCAGGATACATTCCACAATACCTATGGGGAAGGCCAATCACTCTCATTAGAGGAATGGTTTGCACAACAGGTGGTGGAAATGAAGGAGTTATGGAAGTTGAATGTAGAACTACATCAAGGTAGTCTTCCTCCTAAGTGGTCTGGAGTCAATCAATCAACGAAATTCGTTGAAAATTCTAGGATGGATCAAGAATATACCCCTTTACCAGTACACCCTCACAGGTCCAATCCTTTATTTTATACACAACAACAACAGGAAGTACTATCATCAATGGTATTCTGATTCACTACACTCATTCAAACTCTAGTTATTGCACCTGAACAGGTCCAAGCTCAAATACATTTTACTCAAAAATTAATGACTACCATTGTGTCATTAAAAGCTCATTTGGAAGCTATGGAAGGAAAGCATGCACCAGTTCAACTGAAGTAGTGTGCTTACCCTGAATGGGTGGATGCAATTCCTCCCCTGACAAATTTTGTAAATACCACATTCCCAATTTTTAATGGTTCGGGAGATCCAGAACAACACATAACACAATTGGTTTCTCGTTGTGATTCTATGATGGGAACTCCTCAACAAAAAGAAGTAGTTAATATCAGGTGTTTTTAAAATTCAAAATAAGGACCTAATTCTGTCTGGTATACAAGCTTGCAATCCCAGTCAATTATTGGGTGGGAAGACCTATGTCAAAAATTCATTCATCAATTCATCTCAACATTTCCAAAGACGACGTTTTTCGATCATACAAATCGTTGCAAAGGGAGAATTAAATATTTTCATATTTCATTTCTCACTGGAAGGGATTAACATATTCCTTAATCATAGCACTCCCTCAAGAAGAATTGTTACCAATCTATGTGTCAAATTTGCGTGATGCATTACGCACATCGTTGATCCCAGTGAAATACACAGGAGGGTTTCAAGACCTTACTTCAATTGCTTAGTAGATTGAAGACTCTCTTACAATACCTAAGTATAAAACTCATGTAATTCCATTAGTTACATGGAGGACAATAGGGAAATCGTAGAATGCTATAGTTATGCTTAAAAAAGCACTTGTACCTACTTCCAATTCAAAACCATCATCTTATCAAAGGGATCCGCCTCTTGAGAGTCAACAAAAATGGCCACCTCATCAAGATGATCACAGAGATCAAAGGCAGATACAGTTTGAAGATTTGAAGAACAAAGATTATTCTTTCCAAAATTAACTAGTTCTTGGCTATTTCATCTCAACTCTGGAAAACAATCTAGTTTTGTTGCCACGGTCTTAAAGTCCAAACAAAGAAGGAGATGAAGACCTCCCTAACTATTGCCCATTCTATTAGATGTTAGGGCATCCCATTCAATAGTTTTTTTTCTTCAAAGACCTCCTAAAAAATATGGTGGACTCTGGATAGGTAAAACAGAAACGTTCTTCAGCTCAGGTAGCATGTGTTACTACTACTGATCCAGAGGAAGAAGGCGAGTTTCATGAAGTCAAAAGAAAAAATGCGCAGAAATATAATGATTGGATGGTCAGGAAAACAATCAACCAAACTCATGCCATTTAACGAACATAATTGAAGAATAAAAATTTGTCTTTTGTTAGGAATGGAATAGCAAAACCCCCTTCATCAGAAGGAAAATCTTCAATGAAGTGGCATAATTCGAAGAAATAAGAACAATCAAAAGAAGTCGAGTTCATGTCAAAGCCTAAATTGTCTTTGACTCTGGCGGTTTTTATGCTATCTACTTCATGAGTAAGGGACCACCCCACCAAACAGCACAACCTAAAATAGATAATTAGGTAGAGACATTATCAGATGAAGATTTGATCTTTGGTTCTATTATCATGATTCACTTAACAGATCCTTATACCAGCCACAGTTTCGATCTTGATGAACCTAAGTTCCCTGTATCATTCTGAGAAATTAGATGGACTTCCAGAGGTCTAGGATACAGGGGAAGACGTGGATATTTCAGAAGCCACTATTCCAATCCTACCCCTACTTGAACTGTATATGCAGTTGAAACTCATGGAAGATCCCTTCAGCAGGCTCAATAGGAACAAGAATATTCGTCCACGCATTGAAGATTCAGTCATGGAACAATTATTTTGGAGGATCTGTTAGAGGATACACCTTCTTACAATCAGAAAATAAATAGACCTAGTCGGTCTAATTTTCCAAATCCAGGAGTATTTACAACTCCTACCCTAATTCAAGATGCATCTACATCCAAAGAATTAACTTCTATGGCACTTGAACAACCACATGTTCCTGTTGGGAAATGCAGAACTCTAGATCCAAATTATGATGTCTTGAAACAGTTGGCCCAATTATGGGCCAAGTTATCAATTCTGGATTCCTTTAATCTATCAATTAATCTTTAGGAGGAACTCATTAAGGCTTTTTTAAGTCCTTAGGAATTCGAAACTAAAATTCTTGCGGCTGGAGTCTACCATATAGATAATGGTCCGGCAGAATTCCATGCCGTGATATCTTTTACATATGAAGATGAAGATGATGTTGGGCATGGAAATATTAGACCTTTGTACTTATCTATAAAGGTCAATGATATAGACATCTGATGAGCTTTCATTGATAATGGATCAGGATTCATTCTCATCCCTATTCGTACACTTCGTCGATTGGCCCCCACTGAATCTGATTTATCACCTTCTACTTTAATGTTGTAAGGATATGATGAAATGAACCTCTCCTATGGGTGAGATCACACTCAGAACTCAGTTTAGATACCTTGTATCCAACTAATATTTCATGGTTGTTCTTCATGACATAGCCTTCAACATTTTTCATTGAAGACCTTGGCTACATCAACATGCAGCTCTACCTTCATCACACCATCTGTGTCTCAAATATTATTTCAATGGTCAAATTGGGACATTTTATGGTGGTAAATCCCCATTCAAAACATGTGAATCTCAATACATTGAGTCTGAATTCTATCGAATGGAAGGGAAGGAGAAATCCACAAAAAAGGAGGTTACAAAAATTAATGCTCCATATGGTTTGGAAGAATATTTCAGTAAACCTATTCATACATGTGAGTGTAGATTATGTGTTTCTTATCAATCAAATTGACAAGGTAGACCCAAATCCAAATAGTCTTATGGAAACATCCATAATGTCAATTACAACAACCAAGCCAAACAACATGGTAGAAATTGTTGATTCACAAGGAAATGATGAAAGCTCAAATGGAGATGTCCTCATTTCATCCATTGAAATCCAGCTATTCTGTACTTTATCAACCAGGCTAGAAGAAGTTATAGCAATGCCAGAGATGAACTATGATGTCAATTCTCAATCCATAATCTCCTATATATCACTTTAGAAAGACCCTTCATCATCATTAGGGACAGAAATGGTAGTATCTTCTTTAAGATGCTCAAATTTTAACTTCTCTCCTAACCATGTAAATTCTGCTTCATCATCTACTATGCACGTATAAACAGAAGAAGTAACACATATTGAAGAAGAAGAGGAAAATCTCAATGATAATACTCAATCATTTCAAGAGGGTATCTCTAAAACTGTTCATGAACTTAGAGTAATAAATCTAGGTACGAAAGAAGATCCACTCCCCACTTTATTTAGTACGACCACGACTCTTGAAGAGCAAGAAATGTATAATTCATTTTTAAAGAAAAATCTAGATGTTTTTGATTGGAAGTATACAAAAATTCTAGGCATTTATCTCGATGATGCTACTCATCATTTGGGTTTTCTATAATAACATCGAGAATTCAAGCAAGATGCAAAAAGAACACACCCAACATATGAATCCAAAATTGAAGCTAAACTATATAAGCTTATCAAGGCTATCTTCATCAAAGAAGTTCAATATCCCAAATGGATGGCTAATATTTTCCCTATAAGAAATAATAATAGACACATTATAGTTTTCATTCATTTTAGAGATCTTAATTGGAATTGTCCTATGGATTATTTTCCAGTTTCAATAACAGAACTCTTAATTGATTCAACAGTTGGCTATGAATCACTCACTTTCATGGATGGATATTATGAGTATAATCAAATCTGAATGGCTCCATAAGATGAAGAATCTACAGCATTTAGAGCCCCTCAAGGTGTTTTTTCCTATTGGGTAATGCCCTGTTTCCTGAAAAATGCAGGTGCAACGTATCAACGTGTCGTGCACCATATCTTCAAACCCTTTTTAGGGAAATTTTTTAAATGTTATGTGGATGATTTGGTGGGTAAATCCAGACAATGTTTAGTTCATTTGGCCGATCTGGAAATTATATTCCACAAACATTGACAACAGAATCTAAAGATAAACCCCTTGAAATGTCCTTTTAGGGTACCCACGGGAAAATTTATCAACTTTTTTGGACGTCATCATGGTATCGAAGTTGATCCGGAGAAGACAAAATCAATCCTTGGTATGTCACCTCCTCGAAATATGAAAGAATAAAGAGGAATTCAAGGACACAAGGCCTATATTTGGAGTTTCATTTCCAATCTACCAAGAAAATGTTTACCCTTTACCAAATTAATGAAGAAGGGAGTCACATACTAGTGGACTCATGAATGTCAAGAAGCATTTGATATCCTCAAAAAATATCTCTTGAGTCCACCGGTATTAATGACACCTGTTGAAGGAAGACAACTTATCCTTTATGTGACAGCTTTATAGTGATCATTGGGCACCTTCCTTGCCCAAATGAATGATGCAGGGAATGAAACTACCCTTTACTATCTTAGTCGAACAATTCTTGAGGAAAAAACTCAATATTCATGTATTGAAAAGTGCTACCTAGAATTAATCTTTGTAGTTCAGAATTTGAGACACTACCTGCCACATCATGAGGTCCAATTGGTATCTCGCAATAACCCTCTCAAATTTATCGTTATTCATACTAGGATTACAAAAAGTCTAGCATGGTGGGAAGTTATTTTGTAGTAGTTTAATATCCAGTATGTGTCTCAAAAGGCAATAAAGGGCCAAGATCTAGCTGATTTCCTTGCTGAACATCCTTCAGTATAAGATATATCTTCAGATATTGAACTTCTTGATTAGGAAATATTCTCTATTCAAGATAATCCTTAAACGTGGGAAATGAACTTTGATGGTGCTTCCAGACGTCCAACAGTGAATAAATTTGAAGATCCTAAATTCAAAAAAGTTGGGCTAGGAATTGTGCTTATTTCCCCAGAAATGGAAGTGCTACCCTATTCCTTTTTATTGTTGGAAGACGGAACAAACAATGAAGTATAATATCAAGCTCTCATCACAATATTAGAGTTGTCACTTCAAGCACAGGTGAATCATTTAATGTTTAAGGTGATTCAGACTTCGTAATCAAACAATTCAATGGGGATTATGCCATTAGAAAAGAAGAGTTAATCCCTTTGTGTTATTATGTCATAGAGTTAATGGAGGAATTTCCCTCGAAACCGACATTTTCTTATGTCCCATGATCACAAAATGCTCAAGATGATGCTCTGGATAATATAGCCACAACTCTGGAAGATCTAAATCATGACAAAACAATCATTAGTATTTCCCACTGTTGTGTAGTTTCACCTTTTGTTCAAATCAGAATAGAGGGAATCAATGAAATTCGTCCCATTTCTGGACCATATGGTCATACTATAGTATGGATGACACCTATCATGGAATACATTCAAAATGGAACACTCCTACCTGATAGAGCAATGAAATAACAAGTCTGGCGACGTGTGGTTAATTTTACTCTTTATGATATCTGAGATCATCAAAAAATTCACATCAAGCGAGGATTTGATGAAATTATCTTCAAATATATTGATTGTGAAGAGATAATGGTTGTCATGAATGAAGTACATGCAGGAGTCTATGGTGACCACCAGTCTGGACATAGACTATCTGATCAAGTTTAAAGGCTTGGATACTTCTGGCCTTCAATGATACAAGATTGTGTTGATTTCCCTAGGAAGTGTCATTCGGGCCAAGTATATTCCAACTTCATTCATCAACCCCCATATTTGCTTCAAACAACTAAGTACTCATGGAAAATTTCCACATGGGGAATGGATGTAGTAGGACCTTTCCCTTTGGCTACATCCAAGCCGTTTAAGTATATTCTTACTACTACAGACTTCTTTTCAAAGTGTGTAGAGGAAATACCTCTCAATGAAGTTAGTTCTAAAAGAATTGGTTGCTTCATCATGTCTAACATCATTATGAGATTTGGTTTCCCTCATTCATTTTAACTGAAAATGGAACCATATATTGTTCATCCGAGGTAAGGATGTTGTATCAAGAATACAACATCAAATCCAACCATTTTTATTGGTATCATGCAGCAGCCAATGGACAAATAGAGTCTTTCAATAAGACTCTTTCAAACATACCGCAAATGATGGTTGATAATGATAAAAAATCATGGCCTGATAAACTTTTTCATTCTTTATGGGATTATCAGACCACCACCCACACTGCTCTACGGTCAACACTATATTCATTGGTATATGAACAGAAGCAGTCATGCCCATTGAGATTCAATTACTGTCGCTCAGAGTAGCCATTTGTGATTAGTCACTTACGTATGAAAAATCTCAAAATCAATTGGATGAATTGGAACTATTAGATGAAAAAATATTGAGCACCATGCACCACTTGAAATTTTATCAGAATTGAATAGCATGAGATTTCAACAAAAAAATTTGTTCTTCATTCATTCATTCAAGGAGAATTGGTATTGGTCCACAGAAATCCAATGATACTAGGAAAGAAGCCTCCAATGCTTGAGACAAAATGGGAAGGACCATACTCAAAACACAAGGTCTACTCAAATGGAGATTATTCATTAATATAAATGGATGGAGAACTCATCACAACTCCAACCGATTCCATATTCCTAAAAAAGTATTTTTTTACACAAATACTTACTTCCTGCAAGATGTTAAACTTCATAACGATTATCTTGGCTATACGACATTAAACAGAAAAACCCAATGTCCTACATGATGTAAAACTAAAAAAATCCCTTAATATGTTCTACATGACATTAAACAGTATTTTCTCCCTGCTAAATGACACTAAACTGTGAAGCACCAATAGTCCTCATAGTAAGACTTTAAACTGCATAGTCCCCTCATTCGTCCAACACGACTTTAAACTGTGTCCCCCTTTTTCGTCAAACATGACGTTAAACTGTATTGTCCTAGCAACATGACATTAAACTATGCAACACTGGTCCATGCATATGACCTTAAACTACCTTAGTCCTTACCTGAATATATTAAACTTCATAGCCCTTCTATCATCCAACATGATGTTAAACTATTTGTCAGAGCTGCAAGATGTTAAACTGCCAAGCACTCCAGGTCGATGATACATGTCATTTAAACTGTGAAACAGTCCCTTATGTGTCCTATATGACGTTAAACTATGCATCATTATGGATGTTGTTTCGTCTTGTTTCTCATAGCAAGTATGACTCACGCGATCTTAGAGTAAACATCAATCATAACACCCTCTCTGGGTTGCTAATCGCACATAAGTCCCAACACCGTCTTCGGGATTTCCTCAAGAATAACTTGATCACCAATTCATTCTTAATTGAACTACACAGACTTTGATCCTTTCCTTCTATTATGGGTACATAAGAAACCTCTCAAGGTTCAATCCCAAAACCAATCTCTTCACGTCGGTTCATCTATGTCTCATATAATGTTGATCCTAGAAGCATCCCAAAACCAATATCTTCACATCGGTTCAACTCCGTCCCACATGAAGTTAAACTGTGTATGTACCTTTTTTTCCCTGATACACGACAACAAACAATGTATCACCATTGTCCTTGTTAGATGACGTGAAACTATACACTCCCCCATTGTCCCTCTCCTGAGAGGGAATCATCATTGATGTTGATCTCCAATTGTAACACCCCGAGATTTTATGAAAAATATTCTTTTTTAATTTCATTAATGTCTTGTTTTGTACCCTACACCAAAAGGAGCTTTCACAACACGCATCCCTGACTTGGCTTGCACTACACGCAATCGCGACCTTCCACGATAGCGTGGGTTGTACGCAATACCAAGTTTCTCTAAACAACGATATGTTATAAAAACTAGACGTTATGAATAGTAATACCCACTTTTTGAAATTTTATAAATTGTATCTTTCAAAATGGACTTTATTTTTGGATTCAGAATATCGAAATTAGCCTAGGGTTAAATTTTTCTATTTTTCTGAAAACATTCAATTTTTGATGAATAGTGAAAACACTGGGTTACTATTTAAAAACTGACGTTTTATTTAAACAATTATTTATTTTATTTAAATTTATTTTAGGTCAAAATTGATACATAATACCTATATAAGTTAAATGTATTTCGTTGGAGTCATTTTATAATAATTATATATATATATATATAAATTTTATTGAACTTTTCAACTTCTTTTACCCACCTCCTAGGAGAGTTTTCAAATTTACATAAAACATAATTTTACTGCTTTGGTGAATGGAATTTCAAAAATCTGAGAGACATGATTTATGTCAGCAAGTATAATGTGGTTCAATGCGATGAAAATAATTTTTGGTGAATAGTAACTTTTTACTTTTTTTACCATGGTTAAAAGTAAATAGGGTAATTAAGGGTAAAAATGATATTATTATTACCCTAACACATGTCCTAATTCTATTGGATAAGTGTAATTCGACCAAAAAAAACCTTTGGAATAAAATATGACCATTTAGGCCCACTTGGATAAGATTAGGGCAATTATTATTAATTTATCTAAAGAATGGTTAAAATAGTTAAAATCAATGTTTAATAAGTAGATAATTTTTAATATAGGGTTATACATAAGATAAATTCAACAATTAAAATTCATTAGAAAGATAAAAATATTTCCTACATAATGGAATTTTATTATTAAAATTTAGACATTAAAAAAATTTAATTTATTTATGACACAACGATGAAGTAGTAATTATCTTATTAATGAAATATTGACATAATTGATGTTATAAATACCAAAATAAATGTAATTTGAGACTATTTATGAATTACACTAATTTTCTAGTTAAATATGACATGTTAGTATTGATTTAAGCAATGGTGTTCGATGAAATAATTATGGTATTATTTTCACAAAAATCAATTACTAAATAGTTTCAAAATTGACATAAAATAGTTTTTAAAACAAATATTATATTATTAGTTGTTATTTTATTCCTAAAAATCTATGGATCGAACATATGACTTAGATAAGGTTATATATATTAATAATAAACAACTTGGGGTTCTTTTGGCTTGTTATAGTATGTTTATTAACCTTATAGTGTATGAACACAAAATGACACGGTAAAAGTAAAATTATCTAACTTAAAGTTAAAACTAAATGATAAAACTAAAATATTAAACTAAACTTTTCCAAATTCAATTGGATGAGAGTATATCGACACATACCCACATTAGCTTATAAATAACTCAATTTGGAGCTATTGAAAACTGAATATGACTTTATAATAAAATAATATTTTTAGTTATTCCAAAGGTGCCCCTCTCCACCCTTATAAAAGGGCACCTCCTCCCTCTCTTCCTCACACCACTTTGCACCTTCAAGATCAGCCAAAACCTGACAAATTCTCTTCCCCACATTATTAGAAACATCATATAGGTCCTGTCCTTCTTCAAAGGCCAATTTTAGTGCCCTAAGAGGAGGACTCAAAGAGGCGTTTCAAAGAAGAGGTAATGTCCGTTACCGATTCCTTCAACTTTATTTATTCTTCCACTTTTTCTTCTTAGGTTGTTTAATTATAATGTAATAACATCAGTATCACTCATATACTGATATTTTATTATATTTATGAAACAAATCTATTTCACCATCTATCAATCCTATGAATAATGAAATCACCGCGCATGCATACGTACGGAATACCGTCTCCACGCCGTGGTGTAATCTAATTTCCACCACCACCTTTCTTGGATGGGTATAATGGTGTACATAATAACTATATATGATTATTTTAAAGTGATATTGATTATGAAATAGTATACATACACTCCAATACAATTCCACGATCATGAAAATGATATCATTGCTCATGCGTACATACGGACTACCGTCTCCACGACGCGAAGAGATATATTCTCCATGTTAACCATTCATGAATGATTATAAAGTATATATAATATGTAATCATGAAATATATGAAATAATAATGATATTGGATTTATGTGTATATATATGTATGTCATCTACTTAATTCCATTCAACTCAATAAGGAAACGAAAACAACGTTCATGCGTACGTACGACCAACCGTCTCCGTGAACGGTGTATTTATTTCCATTTACTGATCTATTATATATTTGTATATTATGAATATATATTATATATAAATAATTTTTTATATTCTGGAATTAAGTCATCTGGATCTATGTAATCATATGAATAATTACAAGTTAAAACACGTATGACAAATGAAACTATTTTACCCAAAACACTCTTTAACATGGAATTTACAAAAGAACGGGTAATATAAAGTCATAAGTGAACCATATATGACATCATAACAATGAGAATGATTCTGGAATAATTCAATGACATTATTTAAATCATTATACAGGTGGTTCAGACACTTACGAAGCAAATCAGACCTAAGGTAAGGGAAAATATCACAATCTCATTTTATCCGAGATTGTTTATACATTGGTATTTACTGGGGTGTATTTTAACATCCAAATCCATGTTTCCTAAATATGTAATATTGTTTCCATCCACCTACAATTGTTTAAATCCAATTTTACCCTTTCTTGAGATTTTAGTAAAAGATATGAAAGGAATCTTCTGTCGTTTTTCATTGGAGGTACTTTATGACTTTTCCGACAAAAGTACGAGAAGAATGTTTGTTTAACTTATACGGCATGAATGGATTTTTAAAACATTATTTCCAAGAAGTTTCCTTTACATGTTTTCAAGTTTATTTTTAATCAACTTCTTTATGTTTAAAATTTTATGACATGTTAAGGAAGGAAAAGTGATTTTGAAATAGAAATGATATTTTCCTCAAGAATGGAGTTCAAGTGTTTTATCATAATTATTTTCCATCTAAGATAATATAGGGTTCTGTTTATATCCCTATTATTACATTGATTTGATTATGTTGTGATTGAAATATTTTTATGAATTCCCTTATCTTATATGAATTGTTTTATGATGTAATGATGTTTAAGATTCCCATTTTTATTGCATGGGTTATGCTATGATGTATGGTTTATGATTTTGTCACACACATAATAATGGTATCATTATGAGATGGGTGGGACCTATATCTCCCTCCAATTCCTTGGGTAAAGATTTTATATCTCATGAGATAGACATGGTAGGAATGGCATGTTAAACTGGTTCAGTGAAACAGGACTGAAACGAGGAGTGAACTCAGTTCAGAAATGGACTTTGTCCACTAAGATAGTCTTGGAAATGAGTCTTGACTAATAAGAAATGATTCTCTATGATTATGTGTGTATGGCACAAAGTTTTATGTTTTTATGTTATGATTATTGGTATTACATTTCACTACTTTGATTTATCCCTTGTTATGATATTATGATCTCTTTTGCAGGATAAGATTTCCAAAATGTAATGTTCTTATGAATATGATGTGATTGATATTTCATTCATTTACCCTTACTGAGCATTTCAGATCACCATTTTATGTTTTCTTTTCCCCAGGATATAAAGAAAGGTTTTAGGTAAAAAAAGGGAAGATCTCTATAGGAGATGTTGAAGATATTTCACCACGATTAGAAGATTATATTCTGAGTTTCCAAAGACACTAAACTATTACGGTCCTTGTGTTTGTGTTTTTGTTATGTACTAAGTATTCCACAAAAGTAATGTAATGTCCATGTATGTTATGCTTCAGGTCTCTACATTTGGTATCATAGGAAAGGTTTAGTAAACCTTTGGAAACTAGGATGCAAGAACTTTAGTGAGATCCCTAGAGATATTTCTAAGGTATTTATAGGGATGTCCCTAAGGTTAAGTATAAGTATAGGTTATAGTACTAGAAATATGGTAACCCAAGATGTTAGATATTGAAGGTACTCCCCCTTTATTATGTTGTTTTCCCTAGCATGATTTTTGCCTATCACACTATTCTTTTTGGGTTTTAGATGATGGCTGGAACCCGAAGGAACCGTGTTGATCAATGTAGTGTACAATGAAATGATTTTCCTCTGGAACAAACAAATGTTATGGGAGATGGAGTGAAAAATCTTATTGTTATACTTACACAAGCTATGAATCATTATGGACCTCAAATGACCAGAGATGGGAACAATATTCTATTTAGTCCTTCATGAGGTAGTGTCCACCTTCTTTCAATGGGTCTTCTGATGCACTTATTACTGAACAATGGATCAGTACTACTGAAAAGATATTTTAAGTTCATCAATGTTCTGAACATGATAAAGTTATCTTAGTAGTGTATCGTTTGGAAGGTGATGCTGATCAATGGTGGAATCATATCAATAATACGAGGCCAATATATGAAATTGAGTCAATGGAATGGGATGAGTTCAAGATATTATTTTTCAATAAGTACATCCCGCGTATTCTTCGAACAAAGATGGAGAAGGAGTTTCTTGAACTAATGAAAAAGGATGATGAATCTGTTGGTATATACTTAGCGAATTTAACAAGGCATTTAAGGTATGCATCTGGATTTATCATCCAACTTGAAAGTAATGTTGATCGATTCTTCAGTGGATTAAATCGAAATCTTCGAAGGTCATTAGCTATAAGAGTCTTCAGTAGCTATGAAGAAATTGTGCATTATGCTATTAAGGTAGAAATGGAAGTTGGTCTTTTATATCCATCTCATGGTTTTGACACGAAACGAAAGATGGAGTTCAAGGAGAAATCTTAAAATAATGGTGAAAATAAGATGAATGTTTCCTTATGCTCAAAGTGTGGAAAGAAGCATGGCAGAGACTGTCTTAAAGGGACTAGAAAATGTTTTAAGTGTGGAAAAGAAGGTCATTGAGCAGCTGAGTGTCGAAGTAATGGAAAAAGGGTTTCTAATGGTGTGAATAAAGAAAAGACTGTAGAGAATGCACCAACAACACTTCAATGCTTCAGGTGTAATGAAATGGGGCATCATGTTAATCAATGCCCTAATCTAAGGGTTAATTATGATCGACATGAGCAACCACTTAAGGAAAAGGACAAAGTGAAGTCACATGCAATCACTATTGGTGATGTTGAATATGACAACGATGTGGTGGAATGATTAAGTGTTTATGTAATGGGATTCCAAAATAATGTTGTATATAGTATCATGGAATATTGGAATATTTATGTATTGGTCTATTGTGGTTTTCAATAATTTTATGGTACTGGTAACCATGGAAAGTGATTGATATTTTTTTGGTAAGTAGATGGTATGCACATAATGAAGGGATAAGAAGATAATGAGATGTTTGATTGTATTCATGAGATCATGATTCATATAAGGACTAATTGATATCATGATTTTAGTATAAAGAATTTTGAGGATTTTGGTATGTGGAAAGTGTTAACTTTTAACTACATTCATGTTTTCACTAAGGCTCAATGTGTATTCATTCTTCAAGAGAATACATGATTAAGGTATTCACATGTTTGTAATTTGACCAACAAGATATATATTATGATATAAGGGGGATAAATGATGGCATTCACGTGATTGTTTTGTGACATTTCAAGTAATAATTTTCTTTATACTATGAGCTTGGACCGAAGTATTTTACATAACCCTAAAGATTGGAGTGGATTATGTTGGACTTAAGTTAGTATTGTTTAAGGATAGAACTTTTTTCGATATTATTGATGGGATGTTATAGCAATATACTTTTAGCAAAAGGACAACCTGTAGGATGGGCGACATCCCATCGCGTCGGACAAAGCTGTGGGAATCGAACCCACAACCAAAGTGCGACTGACCTTTATCGCCTACCACTGGCCTACAAAAAGTCCCTGGTTAGTAGAAACTAGTTTTAGTTTATTACACGGTATGATATATAAAGTATAAGTTCATTTTTGGAATTTTATATGATTAACCACACCATATATAGACTTATGTATATTTGATAACATTTTCTAACCTTTTGTTTGAAATAGATGGAATGACTCATAATTCTATCACATGATCTGCTAACACTTCATAAATGAAAAATTCAACTTCATTTCTTTAAGTGATGATGTGGAAATTTTTCAAAGAACCAACAACAGTGAGATTGTACCAAAATCAAGCAAGTATTTCTTCTAATTCAAAATTTTCAACATTAGGGAAATGATATTGAAAACCAAAAATGATGTCCTAGTGCCCTTATATCTGATGAATCAGATGGTACCTTAGATCATCACAAATCTATGGATTTGTGATTGCTGGTTTTTCCATAGACATGTTCTCTACCACTCTCCATCAGAACATGATGGTTAGATTTCACTTCCATATCCATATTTTCCCCTATGTGGAAACCCAATGATTAGTTTATTGGGGTAACAGTTACATTTCATAATTTTGATTTTAAATATTGGTTTTGGTATTCTTTTTTACGATGTGGGTTTTTATTAAAGAAACATTCGGGTAGTAAACCATTTATAACCCCGACGAATTTCGATAGTGAAATTTATTTTAAAGGGGTAGATTGTAACACCCCAAGATTTTATGAAAAATATTCTTTTTAATTTCATTAATATATTGTTTTTTATGATACATAAAAAGGAGCTTTCACAACACGCATCCCTGACTTGGCTGGCACTACACGCAATCGCGACCTTCCATGATAGCGTGGGTTGTATGCAATACTGAGTTTCTCTAAACAACGATATGTTATAAAAACTAGCCGTTATGAATAGTAAAACCCACTTTTTGAAATTTTATAAATTTTATCTTTCAAAATGGACTTTATTTTTGGATTCAAAATATCTAAATTATCCTATGGTGAAATTTTGCTATTTTTCTGAAAACATTCAATTTTTGATGAATAGTGAAAACACTAGGTTACTATTTATAAACCAACTTTTTATTTAAATAATTATTTATTTTATTTAAATTTATTTTAGGTCAAAATTGATACATAATACATATATAAGTTCAATGTAATTTATTGGTGTCATTTTATAATAATTTTAGATATATAAAAATTTTATTGAACTTTTCACCTTCTTTTACCCACCTACTAAGAGAATTTTCAAATTTACACAAAACATAATTTTACCGCTTATGTGAATGGAATTTCAAAAATCCAAGAGACAGGGTTGATGTCAGTAAGTAAAATGTGATTCAATGTGATGAAAATAATTTTTGGTGAATAGTAACTTTTTACTTTTTTTTACCACGGTTAAAAGTAAATAGGGTAATTAAGGGTAAAAATTTTATTATTATTACCGTAACACATGTCCAAATTCTATTGGATAAGTGTAATGCAACCAAAAACAACCTTAGGAATAAAATATGACCATATAGGACCACTTGGATTATATTAGGACATTTATTATTAATTTATTTAAAGAAGGGTTAAAATAGTTAAAATCAATGTTTAATAAGTAGATAATTTTTAATATAAGGTTATATATAAGATAAATTCGACAAAAAATATTCATTAGAAAGATAAAAATATTTCCTAAATAATAGAATTTTATTTGTAATTTTTAGACATTAAATAATTTATTTTATTTATGACACAATGATGATGCAGTAGATATCTTATTAAAGAAATATTGACATAATTGATGTTATAAATTCCCAAATAAATGTAATTTGAGACTTTTTATGAATTAAAATAATTTTAAAAGTTAATATGACATTTTAGTATTGATTTATGTTATTGTGTTCTATCAAAGCATTCTTTTATGATTTTCACAAAAATCTATTACTAAATAGTGTCAAAATTGACATAAAATAGTTTTTAAAAAACAATTTATATTATTAGTTGTTATTTTATTCATAAAAATATAAGGTTGGGCCAAATGACTTAGATATGGTTATATATATTAATAATGTACAACTTGGGGTTCGTGTGGCTGGTTATATTATGTTTATTAACCTTATAGTGTAAGAACACAAAAAGACACGGTAAAATTAAAATTATCTAACTTAAAGTTAAAATTAAATGATAAAGTAAAAATAGTAAACTAAACTTCTCCAAATTCAATTGTATGATAGGAATTATACCCATTCCCAGCTTAGCTTAGAAATAACTCTATTTGGAGCTATTAAAAACCGAATATGACTTTATAATAAAATAATATTTTTTGTTATTCCAAAGGTGCCCCTCTCCTCCTTTATAAAAGGGCACCTCCTCCCTCTCTTCCTCACACCAATTTGAGCCTTCAAGCTTAGACAAAACCTAAAATATTATCTTCCCCACTTCCCTAGATACATCCTAGATGTCCTGGTCTTCTTCAAAGACCAATTATAGTGCCCTAAGAGGGGGACTCAAAGAGGCGCATCAATGAAGAGGTAATGTCCGTTACCGATTCTTTCAAGTTTATTTCTTCCTCCACTTTTTCTTCATAGGTTGTTTCATTATGAAGTAATAAAATCAGTATCACTCATATACTGATATGTTATTATAAGTATGAAGCAAACTTATTTCACCATCTATCCATCCTACGGAAAATGAAATCACCGTGCGTGCATACGTACGGAATACCGTCTCCACGCCGTGGTGTAATCTAATTTATACCACCACCTTACTTGGATGGGTATAATGGTGTACATAATAACTATATAATATTATTGTAAAGTGATATTGATTCTGAAATAGTATACATACACTCCAATACAATTCCATGATCATGAGAATGATATCATCGCTCGTGCGTACGTACGGACTACTGTCTCCACAATGCGAAGAGATTCATTCTCCATGTTAACCATTCATGAATGATTATAAAGTATATATAATAATTAATCCTGAAATATATGAAATAATAATGATACTGAATTTATGTGTATATATATGTATATCATCTACTTAATTCCATTCAACTCAGTAAGGAAACGAAAACAACATTCATGCGTACGTACGGCCTACTATCTCCATGAATGGTGTATTTCATTCCATTTACTGATCTATTATATATATGTATATTAAGAATATATATTGTATACAAATAATTTTTTATATTATGGAATTAATTCATCATGATCTAATTAATCATATAAATAATTACAAGTCAAAGCACGGACGACAAATGAAACGATTTTACCCAAAACACTCTTTAACATAGAATTTACAAAAAAACTGGTAATATAAAGTCAAAAGTGCACCATATATGATATCATAACAATGAGTATGATTCTGGAATAATTCAATGACATTATTTAAATCATTATACATGAGGTTTGGACACTTAACAAGCAAATCAGACCTAAGTTAAGGGAAAATATCACAATCTCATTTTATCCGAGATTGTTTATACATTGGTATTTACTGGGGTGTATTTTATCATCCACATCCATGTTTCCTCAATATCTAATATTGTTTCCATCCACCTACAATTTTTTAAATACAATTTTACCCTTCGTTGAGTTTTTAGTAAAAGATATGAAAAATATATTTTGTCATTTTTCGTACGAGGTACTTTTTGACTTTTTCGACAAAAGTACAAGAAGAATGTTTTTTAACTTATAAAGAATGAATGGATTTTTAAAACATTATTACCAAGAAGCTTCCTTTACATGTTTTCAAGTATATTTTTAACCAACTTATTTATGTTTAAAATTTAATGACATGTTAAGGAAGGAAAAGTGATTTTGAAATAGAAAGGATATTTTCATCAAGAATGGAGTTCAAGTGTTTAATAAAAATTATTTTCCATCTATGATAATATAGGATTCTGTTTCTATCCCTATTATTACATTGATTTGATTATGTTGTGATGGAAATATTTTTATGAATTCTTTTATCTTATATGAATTGTTTTATGATGTCACGATGTTTAAGATTCCCATTTTTATTACATGGGTTATGCTATGATGTATGGTTTATGATTTTTTGGAACACATAATAGTGGTATCATTATGAGATGGGTGGGAACTATATCTCCCTCTAATGAATTGGGTAAAGATTTTATATCTCATTAGATAGACATGGCTGGAATGGCAGGTTAAACCGGTTTAGTGAAACATGACTGCAACGAGGAGTGAACTCATTTCAGAAATGGACATTGTCCACTAAGATAGTCCTGGCAATGAGTCTTGAATAATAAGAAATGATTCTCTATGATTATGTGTCTATGCCACAATGTTTCATGTTTTATGTTATGATTATTTGTATTACATTTCACAACTATGATTTTCCCATGTTATGATATTATGATCTCTTTTGCAGGTTATGATTTCCAAAATGTTATGTTCTTATGAATACGATGTGATTGATATTTCTTTCGTTTACCCTTACTGAGAATTTGAGCTCACCCTTTTATGTTTTCTTTTCCCCAGGATATAAATAAAAGTTTTAGGTAAAAAAAGGGAACATCTTTATAGGGGATGTTGAAGATATTTCACCACGATTAGAAGATTATATTTCAAGTTTCCAAAGACACTAAACTATTATCGTCCTTGTGTTTGTGTTTTTGTTATATACTAAGTATTTCACAAAAGTAATGTAATGTCCATGTATGTTAAGCTTCGGGTCTCTACACCAATCACGTAATATTTCAAATACTACTTACATTCATGGTAATGCTTGAACCGTTAATCTTGGATCTAACCATCATTGCACTTAAGTCCCCTTCCACCCTTCACATGTACGAACCAAATCTGTACATAGGGTATTTCAAGAACTACGTATGGCTTGATTTTCATCCTTATGGGATACGTAGGAGCATTCGACTGTTCCTCGAATCCATCCCCAAGTCTTTGGGCCTAACCCCAAATTCCACTTTCAGTCCCTTGACTGAAAATTCCTCCTATGAAAAAATGAATGTGGTATAAAAACCATGGTCTTCATTCAAATCAGGTTTATAAAACACACAATATGAATTCCTCATTATGTTCGGAAATCTACGACCTTAAACTAAGATTTCTACATTCTCATCCCACATGACGTTAAACTGTATTTTAAGAACTACGTATGGCGTGATTCTCATCCTTAAGGGATACGCAGTGAAGTCCAGCACCTCAATTTATGACCCAGATAGAAAATGATTATTGTTAGCATTGGTCTGTGTATCCTCTACATGCATTGGACAATTTGTATTTTGATGAATCATACTCCTAACCTTAAGTACTTTCTTATCTCTATAACCCATTTCTTCATGTTTGGTGACAAAATGTCTGATACCTAGGAATTCTTTTTCCGGACTATGTAGCACATTCTTTTAGGCGGCCTTGCATAAGTAGTCTACATAAGGGACCTATCATCCAAAAGATACTATCTTTTGGCTATGCAGCTAATGCCCTTAGGTGGCCCTGCATAACTAAACCTGCTAACAGGTTTTTCAAATAGTAGTAACTTCATTCTTCAAAGAAAAACATTTTCTTTCCTTTTTGGTCTTAACGACAATATATAGGGATCTGAAAAAATATCCATCCTTAACATATTTATCCCATACTCTTTTTCATGATCTGAAAGTATTCAAATCTATGGTTTATATTTCCTTTCCATAGGTTTGGGTCCGACCATCGTAAGAGTGACATTCATACAATTCTTTGACAATCTTGATTTGGAATATCCTCTCCATATTCAAGTACCTCTCTCCATACAAAAAACTCTATTATTTGGAAAATTTAAATCACTATAAACATCCATTGGATTTTATGCAGAAGAAATGTAAAATTTCTGAGTGTTCTTTTTCCTGACTATGCATCACATGCCCCTAGGTGGCCTTTCATAAGTAGTCTACATTATGGACCTGGGAGCCAAAAGATGCTATTATTTGACTATGCAACCAATTTCCTTAAGAGTCCCTGTATAATTCAACCCCCTAACGAGTTTATTAAATAATGGTAACTTCACTTTTAGGAAATACTTTTTCTAATTCCTTTAACCATTTTTTCATATCATTCATCAGATTCAAAATTTCCTAAGTCAAAGTTTACATGTTTTCCTCTATACGTGAATGTGGTAATATGCTTTCAGATAAATTATCATGGAATTGAGTCAATTTTAGTCTATTCTTTATCTGGTCAAATCTATTCGACCTTAAACATTAGCCTTATTATGTCTGACGTGCATGACTTTAAACTGCCCACAAAATAAAAGGTAACTCTGAAATAAAGTCATGTCCCAGCTTACTAAACATACATTTTGTATGATATAGGTAATATTGAGCAATTAATGGATGAAATGTTTGTGGGGTTGTTTTTATCACACTATAAAAAATCATACTATGATTATTAGGCCCACTGGCATAGGTAAAATTAATTAATTAATGTAGAAAGAGAATGCAGGCATAAATGATTGAAGATTAAAGTGTTTTTCATTGATGAACAAGAGTTAGAAGGACATCCGCATATTAGAGTCTCTTCACTTTTTTCAAGAATTACAAGAGGATTTCAACATAACTCTTCATTTGATTCACGACATCCCGAGCTTCATCAGTAGCTAATTGAAGTTCATGTACTCGACCAGCATCACTATTTTTAGCATGATGAAGTGCTTTCATGGAATCTGCAATGGATTTCATACCATTTTTTTGAACTCCTTCTGGTGAATTGTTAATCTGGTCAAGTTCCCCAGTAACAGCATTTAACTATTGCTGAAGGTGCATTTGCTGGAAAACTTCCTCCTTGATCTTATTCTTCTGCTCCTTCAACATTGCATCATGATCAGCCTCAACTCAGTACACCTCAGCCTCAAATTTGCTAATATTGGTCAACATCCTCGTTGTGGTCATATCTTGATGATATTTTTGCTCATGCTCCCTCCTTAAGATGACTAGTTTCACTACAGAATGGATTTCTTAATATCCAAAACTACCAAGTCCTAACATGAAGAATTATGATGACAGTAGCGGGATATTCAAAGAATGCGCTTCAATAGGCACTTTTGATATGATCTTCCATATGTTCTGCAATTCCTTGTGATGTAATAATCGGAGTGCCTTTTGTACCTCCAGGTCCAACTAAGATTCACTATCACAGGGGGGAATATAGTGAAGTATTAATGCACTTTGACAACTGCCCTGTTCTGCTCCCTCCCCCCTAACCCTTTTTTACTTCACTTTTTGTTCCCGTTGGGGTAGAGGCTAAGGATTCACCTCTAGATCTAGCCACTGAAATTGATAGCCCTGTATAGTCAATTGAATGTTTTGGTTAGTTTCAGAGGATAACAAATGTCCATTAAGCTATTTTGCACATTAAGTATAACCACAAATATTATTATCTCTTACCCAAGGATAGATCAGCAGCATCAGAAGGCTTTTCCCCATATTTACTAGCTTCAACAGAATTTTCAGTATGGGTTTCAGGAAGCTCTTCCGGGTTAAGCTTCACTTGATCAAGGGTTTCCACATATAATAGGGTTGTCTTTATCCCCTTAAAGAATTATCCAACCAGTAGCTTGCTCAGACGGAACTGCACATTTCAACCAATCATGGTTATAGATGTAATAAGAATTTTTTAATAGGAAGAGGGATACCAATCACGTCCAAAATCTTCTAAATTACATGGTAATTTAACATGATCTAAAATGACTTCAAAATATGTTCCAAGATTCATCATTCTATCCCATGATATCTTAGATTCCTGGTTAGTCTCACCAGTGGGTGTATTCGATATGTCTTCTTGGCGACCCTCATCTAGCCGCCTCTGACCCCGAACAACTTCTTCAGATAAAATTGTGGAGGTAGTTGCAGTGGCCGCCAAATGTTTTGGTGCAGGTGTTTAACCTAAAAGTAGCACAGAATGGAAGTCAGTTATTTTTTTCATTCAACGTTCTATGAAGTATTGTTAAATTACCATAAGCATGCTCTTCTCTCCTTGTAGCAGCAGCATGAGCAATACTGGGAAAATACACTATCTCTTCTTCAGGAGCATCCAAGTCACCATGAATTTGCGATTGTTCACCAGCACCCTTCTTCATCCTCAGAAGAGGGAAAATCGTCTCCCTGAAAGGATAAATTGAAGAATCTCCTACAATCCCATGAATTATGAACAATCTTTTCATGAGTTACGATTCATGACTATCTGAATAACATACCACTACTGATGAAGAATTTAGTTGTGGACTTCTTCCATCGATTTCATTGCTTCTATGGATTTTTCGGGGTGTTGACATCAACTTCTCCAAATACAGAAATTAGAGAATGAAAACCTCTATATATCTCCTCGTACATGGCTTGCCAGCCTGAAGATACCTCGATCGGCTTGTGAGGAGATTAATTAGCTCCATTGGCAATACCACTGGGGCTATAGAGTGGTGACACAACCTCAGCAGTTCATTTCATTGCAAGATGCAGGATGAAGAAAGTAATTTCATTAAGTAACAAAGCATTTACTAGAGTCAAGCTGCAAAGAAAATAAGGAAAGATACTTACATATTCAGTAGCCATGTAATCGTGCCACTCCTCATTTCTGGAAGCACTAGTCCTCTCAGTAATTCCACGATCCATCATTTCATTCACCCGTGTGGTGATAGGAATGGAATCATCAGTGGAATATATGAGAATATACAGATCTCTAATATAAGCCCGCACTTCATCAGGGTTATCCTCTAAACGGATATCAGTAAAACGCCGAAGCTTCCCTGCTCTAGGGATGTGTAGCCCTTCACATAAGTCTAGCCAGGCAGTTTCACCAGCGCAATATAAACTCCTCCATGTCAGGACAACAGCTGGTCATAGATATTCAGCATGTTTACTAGAAGGCTATGAGGAAGGTCCTACAATCCTGGACATCAAATTCTTCCTAAATCAGGGAATCATAGATAAAGGATAAGATAATGAAACTTGTTTCTCTATAATGTTATAGCGATTAAATTGCCTCAATGATATAACTCACCAAGACTCGATGGACTAGGTCTTTTAATTCTGGAAGGAGGATTATATCAAGCACAAGGCCACTTTGATGCATGTCATGCCTCATCATCCCCATCCTGAGAATCCGTCACGTCAGCCCAGGGTGAGGAACCCGGTGAATCAACTCTGTGTTTGGAAGAGTAACCTTCCAGAAGAAGGGTTTCTTTCTCGACATTTCTCTTATTTTTATACAACTATGGAACCAGATGATTCAGTACCCCTTCATGTTATGATGCTACCTAGTTCTCAGCATTCCATGTAGTCATGTGACTCGCCGCTCCAGCAACTGCTAGATCAAACATTTCCCCAGTCTTTTCCTTAGTTTTCAGTAACCAAAGTAGTTGGGAAAAATCGGGTTCTTCTCTGACCTGATATGCATAGATGGGGATACAAAAATCTGCTACAGACACTTGAATTAGTGTGCAAATCTGTATGGAGCATAGGCCTCACATATAATCTCTTCTTCAATCCTTATGGCCAATACACCATCTCTGTAAGCCATCATGTATGACCTCAATTCCATACTAGTTGTTACATCATCAACAAACCTCCCGGTTGGAGGGTTCCCATAAGGAAAGAAGTGGAATTACTTGAACATGATTAGACTCACCATTATATCATATTAATTGAGGGATAAAAGAAATATTACCGAATATGCCTTCACTGGTGGCATGAAAGAACTTCCAGGAACCTGTACTCTGCTCTGTACAACATATGTCATGAAATGAGTGGCGATCCATCCCCAGAAAACTTGGAATGGTCCCACTATTCTCAATGGATACTTACCCAAATATACATGGAGTATGATCTTGTGAATATTTGAAAAAAATGGGGGTGGCCAACCCAACCATTTTCTTCTAAGACAACTTGGCTGCAACAACGAAAGTCCCTGGCCTGACGCCTGTTCGAATCCCTAACTGGTAAAAGATAAACACTGAGCCACAAGGCTAAGAATCCCGCTAGACGGGTCTTCTCTGGGATTCTCTAATTCACTTTATGCCCCCACATTTCAAACTCACCTGCTTCCAGAGTCGGCCAGAATGTGCTAAGAGCACCCCTCTTCTCTATTCTGGGGCAGCTGGTAGGATGAGTATAGGTGGTCCCCTTCTCTTTCTTCTTGGTGAGAATCATATTCATCCACTCTTATAGATGAATATCCATTCTATAATGAGTTTTGGAGGTCTTTTAATTCATGAAATTGTGGAAAACGTTCAATAATTCTCAAGCCAATGATGGAGTCTTCTAAAAATCATTCCTGGTTTCCTTGGGTTGGATGAAATCATCATACATATCACCAAAAATTGTATCCCCCGAGATATTGTAGACATCCCCCAAACTGATGCCTACATCTCCATGAGTCAAATGGAAAGAATAGGTTTTTTGGATCTAGTGACTGATTAGCGCGGGCAAAAAGTCCTCATTCTTGTAGACAAATGTCTGCCCCGCCCAGACGGATATATATATTATAGCTCACTTCAGATCATCAACAAACTCTGCACAGGTTTGTCGCACCCAAGATGCCCACATCCAAGTTGTCTTTACACTTCCTCCAGGATGAAAGTCCCAACTCTTCTTCCAGCATTTGGATTGATCCATCTGGGAGTTTCGGAAGATTGAGGGATAACAATGCGACTGCAGCTCAAGCTTGTGAGGTTTTTGATCTGGGGAACATGGGCTATGATGCATTATATATGCCTTCCCCACTATTCCAGAATTTACAAATGATTGTCCAATTTAAACATTTGATGATGAAAAGATGTTGTAAGTCTGAAACCAAAAATGCGTGAGATAGTTCTTTGGATCTGGAATAATGAATCCTTGCAAATGACCATGACCATACAGAGTCATGTATATTATCTATGTGAAATTAAGATGATACTTACTCAGGTACTTGACCAAATCTGGGAGAGAGCTGTTAGATATGTAATAGTAATCATGGCAAACGGTGTTCATCAGGTCACCAATCCTCTTGCTATCTGACTCAACAGCCGATCCGATTATTTTGGGATCCATTGAATATGCACAGACATCATATAATAAAATTTTAAGTTTATTTTTTATAAAATTTGTATTGAAATTCGAAAAAAATGTCTAAGGCATTAAGGATCTCAAGTCCCATATTTTCATGCAAGTACAAGTTGGTCGCATAAGATTTGTTGCGCTAGTATTGGCGTGCATGTCAGAAACTCCCTGCTAAAGGGTGAACAAGTGGAAAGAAAATTCACTTGCATGATTGAGAGATACTTGTGTTCAAAGAGCTTAAAATTATTTGAAACCGATTGCTTTGCGTGAATTGGTGCCGCATATTTATTGGCAAGGAAATACCCCTGCGCGCTAGACCATTCACACCAAAAGCATAACTGTACACCCACTACTTGCGCACCACATCACTTTATTTCTTGTTTTCCTCAGAGTCAAATCCTCTTTCATTTTTCAGATCCAACTCTGAGGGGGGACTTTTGTTGATGCCCCTTTCCGTCAAAGAGTTTAACGAATGGAAAAAAGGGAATACCTTAAGCACAAAGAGATTCATCCTTTGAAGAACATCAAAATTTGACAAAGGCATGAACAAGGAACTCTTTAAGCATGGGTCGTGAAAGTTTCATTATGGTAGATCATGTATACATGCGCCCCACATATTCCGAGCGCAGGTCACTTGCGCACCCACCTTTTTTCACCCATGGTCCTCAGATGGTCTATAAATACCCCTTGTGGGCCCCCCATTTCAAGGACGAAAAATCCAAAACTCGGAATTAAGCTCTGGTCACCCTGGTCTCTACTTGAAGTCTTCTGTACAATTATCAGGTAGTTTCTTACCAAGACTGGAATCTTTTAAGAAAAAAAATAAGGCCTAAGTGTTAGAACTCTTCAACACTTATGCTCCTAAGTGTCCAGCCCTTAATGAAAATTGATACGACTTGCGTTCCTCCTTGTCCTCTCATGGAAACTTTTGCGCCACCCTTCTGAAAGCCTCTAGGAAATATACTAAGGGACCCAATTCAATGTCGCCTAAGTATAACATCACAGGTTCTTCTTTGACCAAGTGAACTCATGTCTCACATGTATACTTGCATGACCAAGACTTGCGCACCAAAACAAGACTTCTGTGCCTGCCTCTTTTTGGGTGTCCATCCTTTGATTTCACTTCCTTTTAACAAATTCACCTTTCCTCTTCAAGATGCGTCCTTCAAAACCCTCTTCAAAGCCACTTATGGAATGATTCATTTGTTGGCTTCCTTATCTTAAAGAAATTATGTGGAACATATATCAAATTATTGTGATTTATATAACTTTATATCACTACGGTTAGAGGTTCCCTTCATTCAACCACATCCCTTAATATGAGAGAATCATTGATTTGGGAATCCACTCTAGGAGTAATCCCCAATCATACATCAAATTCCCATTAAATTGGTCATCCTCTTAAGGAGTAAGCCCCAAATTAAGAAGCCAAAAATCTCCATAATGCACAAATAACTTTATAGAACCAGCTAATGGGCATCCTCCTTAGAAGAAAGCCCCAAGTCCCCTTTAATCTGGTCCTCCTTCTCAGGAATAAGCCCCAAGTTACAAGTCTCCTTATATTGGTCCTCCTTCTCAAGAGTAAGTCCCAATCATAATTACCTTTAACTCTAGACCTCCTTCTCAGGAGTAATCCCCAGTCATAATCCTTTTTAATATGGGTTTCCTTCTTAGGAATAAAACTCAATCATAAGTCCTCGATAATTTGGTCATCCTCATTAAGAGTAAGCCCCAAGTTAGTGTATCCAAATATCCATAAAGCAAGAATATATTTTATGGACCTTGATCTTGGGATTCATTCCTAAACTAATTCTTCATCTTCATTTACATGGAATGTCACATATATGTAAGACCCATATCATTCTTTGTGACCACATCTTTCGTGGAAAAAATCATCAAGTTTTACTAATACATATTGTTTCTCACACCGAGCATGACTCACGTGAGCTTAGAGTGTAAAAGTAATTATGACACCTCACTTTGGGCCATTAATCATATGTATCCCCCCACATTTCATAATCGAACTACATAGACTTTGATCTCTTCCTTAAAAGTAAAGTACGTAAGAAACCATTATATGATTTAATCGTATCATCCATTAATTCTCATCTATCCCATATGACATTAAACTATATCTCAATTCCCAGGCTATGTGGGTTGTGATTCTTCTTTAACAAGGATATGTAGGTATCCCATCTGTAGGTATGATCCCAACTCTGAAATAATCCCAATACTTCGGAATGACAATAAACTTCAAGTACCCCACTGAGTGGATTTCAAACCAGTGTGGTCATCATAATGACGAAGATATTTTTATATAATTTATTGAAGGACACCGTTGACTAAGAATCTCCAATACATACAGATGTTTCTCCATCGATGAAGAACCTAAAATACATATAAAAGATTCTTTAAATCTCATACATATCAATCATTGATTGCATGATCTAAAGAAAAACTCATTTTAATACTTAGTGAATTAAAAGGATTTTTGAACATAACATAAATCTATAAGAGAGTCCTAGAGTAGATAATAATATCCCCCCAAAAGGTGTGATGAGTATGACCTCCAATACTCCTGACCAATGCAAATTCATAAGCATTTTCAGTCCAAAAATAATGAGCACCTACCTTCAGAAAGTAGGTAAAAATGGATATAGAATCATTGGATGTTTCCAGTTCTATTTATAAACCCATTAGAAACCGATTGGAAAAGATTGAACCTTAAACAAATGAGTTTATCCCATTTTCCAGAAGAATCATTAGCATAAGAAAATAATACCATTTATATGCCTTATTCTTTCTCCATATATTAATTGAATTATCACCAATATCAACGAAACGTTTCTCCATTTTTTCAAACCGCACTGATTTTGATTTTTCATTTAGTTAATCTTATTCCTAAACTAATAATGATGGGAGAATTTTGTCTATATTTTCCTCACATTATATAATTTTACTCAATGGGTATAGACACATATTTTTATATTTTCAAATTATTATACATTTCAAACCACTTATTTTCACAAAATTATATTATGAATTTCCTAGAATATAAAATTTATTCTAAAAGTTGACAATAGATGTACCTATTAGTGGGGGGTATATGTTTACCTATAGTTATTGATCCATGTCACTATCTATATGAAAAAAAGTACTAACCATGATGATGTCATAATTCACCAATGCATACCTGATGGAACCCTCTTCTAACCTTGTAAAGAAAAAAATTCTCTTAATGTAGCCACATCAAATAACATCTGATCATCCACACCTATCCTGCTATGGGGTAGTAGTGATATTAGAGAATTCCAATATATATTATGAATAAGGACCATTATATGACACATTAAATGGTTGGAGGTCACAACTACTAAGCTTACCCGGATCAGTATGCCAGTGTAACACTCCAACCAGGGAACTACTTCCTCCATACAAATAAGACTGTGGCCTACGTAATCCTAATAATGAAATTTCATTGGGGGATCATAACCATGAAATAATTTAATATTCATATAATCCTATTAGAGGTTAATTTTTTTCAAAATTTTTTTGAATAAATACGCCTAAAATTTAAAACACACAGCATATTTTATCTGGAAATCATATTCACTTTATATTCGCAAAAAATATAAATTAATATTAATAAATTAATCTCAATATAAGTACATAGATAAATTGGATTTCAATTGCTACATGATCTTTTGTCAAAGAATAGAAATATACCATCCAAAGTTCACATCATTGTAAGGATAAGAGGCTTTAAAAATAGATGAAAAAGGGTTTGAAAACATATCTATATGAAAGATATCATATGATCTCAAAAAAATACCTTTTGAAGGACCATTGAACTAATTAAAAATAAACACCATTTTTGGAAAATGGGGAACTAGTCTAGGAAAAGTAAGGATCCTCTTTCTCCTTATAATTGATGGGATTATTTTAGGTTTCAAGGATCCCTATGGTATCATTATGTTATAGATCCCATAAATCCTAGAAGTAGTGGTCGATGTTGTCAACTGTTGAACGGTTATTCCTAATTTGATCCACAGGGGAGAGATTATTGAAATATGATGCCTTTGTGAGATCCCAAAAAGAGATCAAGAATTCAGGGGAACCCATATTTAAATTGGGGTTCTTCAGATGAAGAATGATAATAATGAAACATATGTAGTAAAATATGATTTTCATTATTTATATTATGATATGATAATGTAACATAAGTATATGTTCATATATTATGTACCAAATATACCTGATTTATATTACATATATATCCATTGGTAATTTTTATGATTTTCTTATTAAAAATATGTAATTTATTTATGAAACTCTTGTTTCTATTATTGAAAAAAAAATTTAATTATTAATTGAAATTATTGCTATAATTAATTAAAGAAAACTCATGGGATTAATCAATATATTATAAAATATTATAAAATATTGATATATTAATATGTGTGTGGACACCTAGAAATGGAATCATTGTCTTGATATTATGTATGGTTATAGGAAATGGCATAGATTCACCTTCAGGTAGTTGGTTTCCTCTGGAATTGGGGATGAACTCATTGATTGAAGGATTAAAAATTCAAATAAGTTTCTAATGGGTTTGTTCGTAGAATCGGAAACATCCAATGATTCCATATACATTCGGACCTACATTCCAAATGTAGGCGCTCATTAGTTGTGGACTGATGAGGCTTAGGAATTTGCATTGGTCGAGAGGATTGGAGGTCGGACTCATCACACCTTTTTGAGGGGAATTATTATCTACTCTGGGACTCTCTTTATAGATTTAAGTTATGTTCGTGAATCCTTATTACATTATCAAGCATAAAATGAGCTTTCTTTTAGTCTGACATTCAATGAATGATATGTAGGAAATTCAGAGAATCTTTTATAAGTATTCGAGGTTCTTCATCGATGGAGAATCATCTGTATTTGTTAGAGATTCTTAGTCAATGGTTTCCTTCAATACATAAAAGCCTCTTGGACATTATTATGACCATACTAGTTTTAAAGCCACTCAGTATGGCACTTGAAGTTTATTTTCATTTAGAAAGACATGAATTATTTCAGATTTGGGATCGTACCCGCAAATGGGCTACTTACATATCCTTTGTTTAGGAAAAGGAATCTGAAATCACATAGTTCGAGTAAGGGAGAATGATATTTATGCATGATTGATGGCTCAAAGAAAGATGTCATGATTACATTAACACTCTATGCTCACGTGAGTCATGCTCAGTGTGAGGAACAATAGGTATTGGCGAAACTAGACAATTATGCCATGAATGACGCAATGATGTGTGGCTTATGTGTGTATGACGACCCAAATAGATGAGGATTAAGATTTACTTCAGGGAAGAAATCTAGGAGTAGGGTCCATAAAGGTATATGTGCTTCATGTTGATTTGGATACTCTAATATTGGGGATTACACCTAAGGAAGATGACCAAGTTAGGAGGGGACTTATGATTGGGTTTTACTCCTAAGAAGGAAGCCCAGATCAAAAGGAAATTAAGACTGGTGCTTACTCCTAAAAAGGAGGCCCAGGTTAAAGGGATTTGAAATTTAAAGGGACTTAGGGCATACTCCAAAGTAGGAGGCCCATATCTGAGACTGGGGCTTTCTCTAGAAAAGTAAGCCTAGGTTAAGAGAATTATGGTTAGGGATTACTCCTAAGGAGGATGCCCATATTTTGGAATTTTAGGATTGGGGCTTACTTCTGAAAAGGATGCCCAGATTAGAGGAATTGGGGATTACTCCTAAGGAGGATGCCCAAAATTAATGGGAATTATGACTGGGACTTATTCCTAAAAAGGACGCCCATCTTAAGGGGTTCTCTCATCTTAAAAGTTGAGGTTGAAGAATGAAATCACAATCTTTAGTGACAGAACGATGTGTAAATGACTAGGTATTGAGAGATGTTCCACGGAGTTCATTTCAGATAAGGAAGTCAAATCAAGAAATAGTGCCATAAATGGCTTTGAAGAGTGTCTTGAAGATTTAATCTTGAATAGGAGAGGTGTAATGGCATAAGAGGGGTGAAATGGGTCGGAAAGGCATCCAAAAAGACCGGGCCGCGCAAGTCCTGGCAGGCGCGCAGGTACTGCATGGGCGCGCATGTCCCTGGCCGCGCAGGTTTACCTGTGCAGCACATGGGTACTTGCACAATTTTCAACCAGTAGGGTAATACTTGGGCGATCCTTTACCAAAAACATTAGAATTATCCTGAGGTACTTCCAGAAAAGGGGCGCACAAGTTTTAATGAATATATAAGGTGGCACGCATGTATGTTCATTCCCTTAAGGGTAAAACAATTTAGGCGAACAAGTGTTAATGATTTCTAACACTTAGACCTTATTAATCTTGTATATACCTTCCATTCTAGGTAAACAGTTGCATTATAAGTGTTTGGAAGACTTGTATAAGAGACTTGGGCGTTCAGAGCTCTGTATCTGAATTCTGGAAAAAATCCACCTTTAATGGGGGGCCCACTGGGGGTATATATAGGCTGGAGAAGACCCCATGCGGTTATCACTAAGGGTGTGCAAGTCACTTGTGCGACAATTATGAGGTGCGCAAGTATACTTGCATGACAGTAATGGAACTTGCGTGACCCTAGGACCTTTGACTCCTTTTTCATTCATTTGTTGATTTTTTATGTTTTCTTCAAAGGATGAATCACTTGGTGATAAGTCATTTCCCTTTCCATTAATATAGACAATGCAATGAAAAAGAGAATCAACAAAAGAACACCCCTCAGTGTTGGATCTGAAAGAATAAGGATATGACTCTGATTAAAAGAAGAAAACAAAAGGGGAAGAGGCATGCAGGTGCTCACTGCGCAACAATCATCGCACAGGTGAGAGTATTGTAGGGCTGGAATTTTGTGAGGGTCTACAACTCCCTAGAATATGGAATCTTCTGCCTTCTACAAATATCCAATACGAGGATAACCTTAATAAAGTTCGGCCTTACATCAGATAGCTATAAATGCTCATATATTCCACTGATGTGTCCATTCCTGTCACCAGGCGGGAGAAGGAAATGATTGATCGGGGTGCCACTGAAGGGGCTGGTGGTTCTAGAGATTAAGAGTGGTATGATTATGTGGCTCCTGAAGATGTAAGTTTTCATTCCATATTTTCTTTGAAACTTGATTCCAGTGGAAGCCTTGTTAATTAAGGAAGTTATGTTATTCATATTACATCATAGAAAGAAAGGAACTACTGAGGTTCCTTCGCCACAGTATAGCCCTGATGGTACTGCCAACGAGGCTGCTGCTGAATCTCCTCACGTACCGGGCGAGATATCTCCAGGACAGTAGGCCATGAATGAAGAGTTTGACATGGCCTTCCATTTGCCAATTCAACATCCAATAAGGAAGGCTTCGGACACTCCCAAAAATCCAAAAGGACAAAGGCGATGAAGGAGGAAGTCCACCGCTAAATGCTTTATCAGTAGTGGTAAGTCCTTCGGATAATCCTGAATTGTAAACCATGAAAAAGATTTCTCACTTTCCTTGGGATTGTAGGGGATTCTAAAATTTCCCCTCTGAGGGAAAGGATTTATCCTCCTTTAAGAACCATGGTGGGTGCTATGGAACAAATGAAAATTCAGGCTGACGTGGCTGCTTCTGAAAAAGAGCCAACATCTATTCCCAGTACTGCTCATGCTGCTGCTACAAGTAGAGAAGAACCTACACTAAAATCATTGGGGGCCACAACAACTGAATCTACCATCCTTCCGGAAGAAGATGACTAGGGTCAGGGGACATAAGAATGAGGGTCACCAAGAGGACACATCAAATGCTCCCACTGGTGGGACTAACCAGGATTCTGAAATATCATTTGATGAAATGATGAATCATGGAATGTCTTTCAAATAATTTTATGATCATGCTATGTTATCATGTGATTTATAAGACCTTGGCCGTGAGTGTTATCCTTATTCCAGTAAATTTTCTTATAAATTACACTTCTAATCATGACTGAAAATAATATGAAGTTCCATCCATAGAAGCTGTTGAACTGCCAATTCCTGAAGAGGGTGCGGGCATTGATGTCAACCCTACCATTGCAGAAACATTAGCTCAAGTGGAGCTAAACACAACAAACCCCCTGATACCCATCTTGATGATCCTGTTGAAACTGGGAAAGATGGGGAGGAGGCTTTTCATTCCGCTGTTCTACTGTTAGGTAAGGATTATAATGAGTTTTAATGACAGGCAACCAACTTCCATTATTCTATGAAACTAACCATATTTTTAATTGATCAAACAGGGGTATCAACTTCAATGGGTATAATTGGAGGTGAAGTCTCAGCCTCTACCCAAACAGTAGTAGATGGTGAAGCAACCAGGGTCAGGGGGAAGGAGCAGAACAGGGCACTTCCTTAAGTTCATTAATCCCAGATTACATTCCCCCCCCTATGATGATGATGTCGAATCAGACCCGGAGGTGCTTAAGGCGCTCAGCTTTTCACGATGCAAGCCATGGAACAACATATGGAAAATCATATCTACAGTTCCTCTTGATGAGATGTCATCAATGATTTCCTGATTGGCATCCCAGTTCATCATGTTAGGACTTGGCGGTTTTGGATACCAAGAGATCCATACTACGGTGAAACAAGTCATCTTAAGAAGGGAGCAAGAAAAAAGTGTCATGAAGATCTGACCAGGGTGAAGCTATCAGTCAATATTAGTGAATTTGAGGCTACAGTATCCCGAGCTGAGGCTGACTATGCTTCCAAGATGAAGGATCTGATGCATAAGATCAATGAAAAAGTCATCCAACAGGTGCAGCTCCAGCAATAGTTAGATGTGGTTACTGGGGAACTTTCCCTGCTCAATAATTCATCAGAGGGAGCTCAAAACAATGGTATGAAATCCATTTGAGATGCCTATAAAGCACTCCATCATGCTGAGAAGAGTGAATCTAGTCGAGGGCACGAGCTTCATGTAGCTGCCGATTAAGCTCGGGATGATGTACATCAAGTGAAGACTTATGTTGACAGTCATTGGTAATTTCCTGAAAAAGAAAAGAGTCTCCAATATGTGGATGTCCCTCTAATTCTTGTCCATCAATGGAGAGTACTTTTATCATCAATCATTTATTTTTGTATTCTTTCGCTACCTGATTTTTATTTTACCTATGCCAATGGGCCTAGTAAGTATAGTATGATTTTTTACTAAGATTGATGTAAATAACCCTACAAACATTGATTCTTTTAATTTCAAAATATTACCTAAATCATACAAAAATTTTGTTTAGTGAGATGGAACATGACTTTTATTCAGTGTTCCTTTTTGTTTTTTGGTATGTTTGAATTCATGCACGTCGGACATAAAGAGGCTAATGTTTAAGGTAGAAATAGCTTTGACCGAAATGGATTAAAATTGACTCAATTCCTTGACAATTTATCTGAAAACATATTACCACACTCAATTATGAGTGAAAATATATAAACTATGACTTAAGAATATTTGAATATGAGAAATTTTATGAAAAAGAGCTAAAAGTCATTAGAAGAAGTATTTCCCAAGAATGAAGTTACAATTATTTAACAAACCCGTTAGGGGGTTGAATTATGTAGGGCCACCTAAGTGCATTGTCTGTATAGTCAAATAAATAGCATATTTTGGCTATCAGGTCCATTATGTAGACTACTTATGCAAGGCCACCTAAGGGCATGTGCTGCATAGTAAGGAAAAAAGAACCCTCAGAAATTTACTTTCCTATTGATAAAAAGCCATTGAAAGATTATAGAGATTCAGATTTTTCGATGTATAGAGTTTTCTTTATGGAAAGAGGTACTTGAATATGGAGAAGATATTTCCAAACAAGATTATTGAAGAATTGGATGGATATCACTCCTAAGAAGGTCTGATCCAATCATAGGGAAGGAGAATATAAACCATAGACTTCAATACTTTCATATCATGAAAATGGATATGGGAAAAATATGTTAAGGATGGCTATGTTTGCAGATCCCAACATATTAACAAGATAAATAAAGAAAAAATAGGTTTTCCTCCTAAGAATGAATTTACCACAATTTGAAAAACACTTTAGTGGGTTGAATTATATAGTGCCACCTAAGGGAATTGACTGCATAGTCAAATAATAGCATCTTTTGGCTAACAGGTCCGTTATGTAGATTGTTTATGCAAGTCCACCTAAGGGCACATGCTGCATGGTCAGGAAAAAGAAATCTCAAAATTTCAAGCCTTTTGTGATTAGAAGTTAAGAAAAGGGTTATGAATATTTGAAAATATTTAAGTTTAGGATTATGACACATAAAGATGGGTATTGTCCATTGTATGTAGAGATACACAGATCAATACTAACCATAATCTTGTTGCGGCTGGGTCCTGAATGGAAATGCTGGACATCACTTCATATCCCGTAAGGATGGGAATCAAGCCATGTGTAGTTATTGAACTACAATTTAACGTCACGTGGGACAAAAGTATTGGAGGTTTTAGTTTATGGTCATAGATCTTTGACCATTATAATAAATACACAGTGTCTGTTTCCATGGGGAATTTTCAGCCAGGGGACTGAAAGAGGAATTTGGGGTTAGGCCCAAAAGAATTGGGGCTGGATTCGAGGGACACTCAAACGTTCCTACATATCCCATAAGGATGGGAATCAAGACCACATAGTTCTAGAACTACCCTCTATACAAATTAGGTTCGTACATGTCAAGGGTGAATGGGGATTTTAGTGCAATGATGGTTTAATCCAAGATAAAAGGTTTAGGTATTTCCATGTATGCACGTAGTCATTGAAATGAAACATGATTGATAATAAATGTAAATAATTATTCCCTCTCAGGTGAGGGTATCAATAAATATTGTAGTTTTTTGTCATACTGGACAAAATTGTTGTATATTTTAATGTCGTATAACAAGGATGAAAGTGAACCAATGTAAAGATATTGATTCAAAGGGCGGTTTCACATATCAACATCATATGAGATGGAGGTGAACCGATCTGAAGAGATTGGTTTTGGGATTGAACCTTGGGAGGTTTCCTATGTACCCAACCTAGAAATCAAGGATCAAAGTCCGCGTAGTTCAATTAAAAATGAATTAGTGATCAACTTGTCCTTGGGGACAACGACCTAAAAAATAGTGTTAGGACTTACACATGGTTAGTATCCCAAAGAGAGTGTTATGGTTGATGTTTTCTCTAAGATCACGTGAGTCATACTCGGTGTGAGAAACAAGAGGTAACAACAACCCTAACGATACACAGTTTAATGTCATGTAGGACATATAAAGGGATTATGCAGTTTTACGGACTTGTAGTTAGGACTATTGGTGCTGCACAGTTTAGCATCATGTAATTAGGACGACGGGGGAAATACCGTTTTAATGTCACGTTGGAAAAAAGGGGGACTGTGCAGTTTAATGTCATGATGTGAGGACAAAAGATTAAACCATTTAACATCATGTTAGACATATTAGGGACTTTTTCACAGTTTAATGACATGTTGGACAAAAAAGGGATGATACCATTTAGCGTCATGTTGGACGTAAGTGCCAATAGTTTATGTTTGTATGCATGGACCATTGGTTATGTAGTTTAATGTCTTACTGGATTTAAGGGACATCTATATAGTTTAACATCATATAGCCAGGATGATGAATGGGGACACTGTTTAACGGCATGTTGGATGAATGTGAAAATAGTTTAAGGTCATATGCATTGACCTGGATAGGGCAGTTTAACGTCATGCTGGACGTATGGGACGTGCAAATAGTTTAAAGTCATATGCATGGACCGTGGATGTATTTTGTTTTCATACAATATATTTCTTCAAACATCTAGCATTGGTTAGAGTAGTGATGATTTCTCCATCCATTGAGATTAATGAATAAGCTACATTAGAGTAGACCTTGTGTATTGAGTGAGGTCTGTCCCATTTTGGCTCAAGCTCGAGAGGTTTATTTCCCGATATCATTGGAGTTCTGAGTACTAAAACCAATTCTCCCTGAGTGAATGAACAAAGACGAACTTTTTTGTGGAAAGCTTGTACTAATCTATTCTGATAAACTTCCAAGTGGGAAAAAATGCACAATCTTTTCTCATCTAACTATTCAAATTCATTCAATTTCTTTTGAAAATGTTCATCTGTAGATGACTGATCAAAAATGACTACTCTGAGCGAGGGTAGTTGAACTTCAATGGGCAAGATGGGTTCTATTCCATATACCAATGAATATGGAGTTGACTGCATTGCAGTGCGGGCGGTAGTCTGATAATCCCATAAAGCATGAAAGAGTTTATCAGTCCATGATTTCCTATATTTATCCACCATAATTTGCAATATATTTGAAAGAGTCTTATTGAAGGCTTCAATCTGGCCATTGGCCACTGCATGATACCGAGTTGAATGGATGGATTTGATATTGTATTCTTGATACATCTTCTTCCCCTCAGATGTACAGAAGTTAGTTCTATTGTCTGTCAATATGGTATGAGGGACACCAAATCTGGTAATGATGTTAGACTTGATGAAGATAACAATGCATATTGGACTGACTTTCTTAAGAGGTATTGCCTCTTCCCATTTGGAATAGAAATTAGTAGCAATAAGAATATACTTAAACTGCTTGGCCGTAGATGAAGGGTAAGGGCCAACCACATCCATTCCCTATGTGGCGAATGGCCATGAGTATTTAGCTGTATGAAGAAACTCTAGAGGTTGATGAATGAATTTGGCATGTACTTGGAATGAATGAGACTTCTTTGTAAAATTAACACAATCTTTTTTCACTAATGTCCAAAAGTATCCAAGCCTTCGAATCTGATTAGACAGTCTATGTCCAGAATGGTGGGCACAATAGACTCATGCATGCACTTCTTTCATGACAACCATTGTCTCTTCACCATCAATGCATCTAATGAGAACTCCATCAAAACCACGTTGGTAGAGAATTTTCTCTAGGTGATCTGGGCTATCATAAAGAGTAAAAATGACCACATGTTTCCAGATTTGTTCTTTATCGGCTATATCAGGTGGAAGTTTTCCATTTTGAAGGTATTCACTGATAGGTGACATCCATCGTGTAGTATTATCATACGGTTCAGGAATTGGACTGATTTCATTAATTTCCTCTGTTCTGATTTGATCATAAGGTGAAATTTCATGACGGTGGGAAATACTGAGGGTTGTCTCATCCCGATTTGGATCTTCCAGAGTTATGGCTATATTATCCAGCGCATTAGCTTGAGCATTTTGTGATCCTGGGACATAAGAAAATGTTGGTTTCAAAGGGAATTCTTCCATTAACTTTCTGACGTAATCATACAAGGGGATTAGTTCTTCTTTTTTGATGGTAGAGTCCCCATTGGCTTGTTTGCTTACTAGGTATGAATCTCCTTTCAAATTTAAGTGATTCACTTGTTCTTGAAGTTCCAATTCCAAGCCTACTATGAGAGCTTGGTATTCTACTTCATTATTGGTACCACCTTCCCAAAATAATATGGAATAAGGTTACACTGCCTTTTCTGGAGAAATGAGCACAATTTCTAAGCCAACATTGTTGAATTTCAGATTTTCCATTTTCCTCCCTGTTGGAATTCTGGAAGCACCATCAAAATAAATTTCCCATGTCTGAGGACATACATGAATAGAGAAGACTTATTCATCAGGGAGTAAAATATCTGAAGATGTGTCTTCAACTGAAGGGTGTTCATCCAAGAAATCATCTAGAGCATGGCCCTTTATTGACTTTTGGGACACATACTGAATGTCGAATTGCTGCAAAATAACTGCCCACCATTCCAGACGTCCTGTAATCATTGGATGACTAAGTATGAATTTGAGAGAGTTATTGCGAGATACCAATTGGACCTCGTGATGTTGCAGGTAGTGTCGCAACTTCTAAACTGTAAAGATTAATGCCAGGCAGCACTTCTCAATACACTTCATACCGGGTTTTTGCATCATGCATAGTCCGACTGAGGTAGTAGAGGTTGTTTCCATTCCCAGCATCATTATTCTGAGCAATAAAGGAACCCAATGGTCGCTCTAAAGTTGTCACGTAGAGGATAAGTGGTCTTCCATCAATAGGTGGAATGAGTACCGGTGGACTCAAGAGGTATTTCTTGAGAATATCGAATGCTTATTGACATTCTTCATTCCACTAGTAAGTGACTCCCTTCTTCATCAATTTGGATATAGGTAAACTTTTGCCTGCCAAATTGGCGATGAAACGCCGAATATAGGATAGGTGTCCATGATTTCCTCTTAATTCATTCAAATCTCGAGGAGGTGACATACTAAGGATTGACTTTGTCTTCTCAGGATCAACTTCAATACCATGATGGCGTATAAAAAAGCTGAGAACTTTTCTTAAGGTTACCCCAAAAGTACATTTTAAGGGGATTGTCTTCAAATTTTGTTGTCAAAGAATGTGGAAAATGACTTCCAAATCAGCCAAGTGATTAGAACATTGTTTGTATTTGACCACCAAATTGTCCACATAGCATTCAAAAAACTTCCCTAAAAAGGGTTTAAATATATGAAGCATGGAACGCTGATATGTTTCACCTGCATTAATTAAGCCAAAGGGCATTACTCTGTATAAAAACACACCTTGAAGTGATCTAAAGGCTATGGATTCCTCATCTTCTAGGGACATCAGGATTTTATTATATCTGGAATATCCATCAATGAAGGAAAGTGCTTCACAACCAACTGTTGCATCAATTAAAAGTTCTGTAATTGGAACTGGGAAATCTTCCTTAGGAAAATGCCGATTAAGATCTCTGAAATCGATGCAAACTCTAATTTTTCCATTCTTCTTCTTCACAGGGACAATATTATAAAACCACTTGGGATATTTAACTTCTCTAACGAAGTTATATTTGATAAGATTATCCACATCAGCTTCAATTATGGAATCATAAGTTGGGTGTGTTCTTCTCGCGACATGCTTAAATCCTCGATGTTCTTCTGGTAAACCCAAATGATGAGTAGCAACATCTGGATCAAGCCCGGGCATCTCTGTATAGTTCCAAGAAAATATGTCTCGATTTTTCTGTAAAAATTAAATATACACCTCTTGTTCTTCAAGAGTCATGGCCGCACTGATTAAAGTGGGGCATGGATCTTCTTTTGTACCCATATTTTTTTCTCTGAGTCCATCCACGGTGGTAAAGATACCCTCTTCAAATACTGGAGGAGCATCTCAGAGATCTTCCTCTTCTTCTTCAACATGTGTTATTTCATCCGTTTCTACTTGCATTGTAGATGATAAAGCAGAATTTCCATGATTTGAAAAGATGTTAAAATTTGAACATCTTGAAGAAGAAGCTTCCATTTCTGACCCTATTAATGATGAAGGGTCCTCCTTGGGAAATAAATAGGAGATAATAGATTGAGAATTGAAATCATTATTCACCTATGATGTTTCTATAACTTCTTCTGGCATGATTGGATAAGTATAGACTTGTTGGATTTCAGTAGATGAAATGAAGACGTCACCATTTGGGAATTCATCACTGCTTGGTGGGTCACCAACTTCTCCCATGTTTTCTGGCTCGATTGCCGTAATTGACATTATGGATCTTTCCATAAGAGTCATTTTATTTGGGTCTATCTTGTCAATTTGACTGATAGGAAACACATAATCTGTACTCACATGTGTAAATGGATTTACTGGAATCTTCTCCAAACCATATGGAGCATTAACTTTGGTAATCTCCTTTGTTGTGGATTTCTCCCTTCCCTTCATTTGATAGAATTCCGCCTCAATGTATTGAGATTCACATGTCTTGAATGGGGCCTTATCACCATAAAATTCCCTAACATGACCATCGAAACAATATTTGAGACATTGATGGTATGATGAAGGGATAGCCACATGTTGATGTAGCCAGGGTCTTCCAAGAAAGATGTTCAAGGAATAGTCTTGATCAACAAACATGAAATATGAATTGGATACAAGATCTCCAAACTGAGTTCTGAGTTTAACTTTTCTCAGTGGTTCTTTTTCATTTTTATCATATCCTTGTAACATCATTGAAGAAGGAGATAAATTAGATTCTGTGAGGCCCAATCGACGAAGTGTACGAATGAGCATGAGGTTGAATCCTGAACCATTATCAATAAAAGCTATTCGGATGTCTACGCCATTGACCTTTCTAGATATGTACAAAGGTATAATATGTCCTTTCACGACATCATCTTCATCTTCATGAATAAAAGATATTACTGCAGGGCATTCTGCATGATTATTCTCTATGTGATAGACTTCAACTGCAGCAATTTCTGTTTCAAACTCATGAGGACTTGACAAAGCCTCAATGAGTGCTTCCTGAAGATCCTCTGATAAATTCAAGGCATCCAAAATTGATAACTTGGTCGGTACTTGGGATAGGTATTTCAATATATCATACTTTTGATCCAAAGGTCTGATTTTCCAAACAGGAACATGTGGTTTAGTAGTTGTCTTGGAATTTGAAGGATTAGAAGTTGATTCATCTTGTATCGGGATAGAAGTTGGAAATATTTCTGGCATTGGAAAATTAGACTGATTAGATCCTTTTACATTCTGAGGGGAAGAAGATTGAACCTTCAACTGGTCTTCTAGAATAACTGTTCTAGGACATAATTTTCTACTGGTGGAAGAACTTTCTTGTTCTTCTTGAGCTCGCTGAAGGCCTCTACCACGAGTTTATGCTGCATACACAGTTCTAGTAGGGGTAGAATTGGAATAATGACTTCTGAAAGATCCATTTCTTCCCTTGTATCCTGAGACTCTAGAACTTCCTTTAATTTTTCTATTTTATATAGTGAATTTGTGCTCATTAAAATCGAACCTGCAACTATCATATGGATCTGTTAATTGAATCATATTAGGAGAACTGAAAATCAACTCTTCATCCAATGAGGACTCTACCTAATTATTCTGTTTAGGCTGTGCCATTTGGTGGGACATTGCCCACTGCTTCGAAGTAGATGACATAAAATCTTCTAGAGTAAAAGACAGCTTAGGCTTTGACACATACTCATCTTCTTCTAATTGTTCCTATTTCTTGGAATTGTGCCGTTTCTTTGAAGATTTTCCCTCTTATGAAGAGAGATTTTCTGCAGCATTAATGGAATAAGGAACAATTGGTTTCTTCAATTGTGATCGCAAAAAATCATGAGTTTGGTTAATAGTATTTCTGACCATCCAATCATCATAATTTTTTGCATTTTTTCTTTTGACTACTTGTCATTCTCCTTCCTCCTATTGAACTGTAACAGTAACACATGCTACCTGGGATGAAGAGCCTTTTAGTTTGACTTGTCCCGAGTCGACCATCTTTTTCTGGAGGTCCTTGAAAACAAAACACTCCTGAATGGGATGCCCCAACATCTGGTGAAACGGGAAATAGTTGGGACGGTCTATATCTTCTTCTTTGATTGGCCTCTTGGGCCTTGAAAATTGGACCAAATTATTTTCTAGAGCCGAAATGAAATAACCCGGAACTTTTTCATTTTGTAAAGAGTGAACTTTTCTTTTCAAACCCTCAAATTGTTTTCGTCTTTGATCTCTTTGATCATATTGATGAAACGACCTCTGTTGTTGATGCTCAGGATGTGGAGCCCTTCGGGAAGATGATGTTTTTGATGTAGAAGCAGGTACAGGTGCTTGCTTAAGCAAAACTGTAGCAGTCTCTACTTTACCCATTCCCCTTCCTGTAGCTGATGGAATTAAACAAGATTTAGCCTTAGTCTGTATAAGAGAATCATCAATATGTTGAGTGATTGAAGTAAGGACTTGAAACCCTCCTATGTATTTGACAGTGATCAACAGTGTGCGTAATTCGTCATGTAGATTTCCCACACATATTGGAAACAGTTCCTCTTGAGGGGGTGCATAGCTCAGGGAATATGTTAATCCCTTCCATCGAGTAATGAGATCATAGACTCTTTCATTACCCGTTTTCTTACAGTTTTTATGATCAAAAATTGTCGTCTTTGGTAAAGTTGAGCTGAATTGAAGAAGAAATCATTGATTGAGATCTTCCCATCCGGTAATTGATCGGGATTTCAAGATTGTGTACCAGAAAAAGGATGGTTCTGCAAGGTTCGCACGATGCATCTGAGTTTCACTTATTCTTGATGCTCTGGAGTTCCCATCATAGGATTGCAACAAGACATGTAATGCGTCAAATGTTATTCAGGATCGCATGATCCATTGAAAATAGGGAATAAAGGGTTCCCAAAATTTGATGGGGGAGGGATTACATCTACCCATTCAGGGTAAGCTCTCTTTTATTGTTGAACCTGCGCATGCTTCCCTTCCATAGTCTCTAACCAAGCTGTTAATGACTCAATGGTAGTTATTAACTTTTGAGAAACATCTGGTTGAACTTGGACTTGGGTGTGTGAAATGAATGGAGTTTGGACAAGTATGGAAGCTGGTACTGTAACTGATGGAAGAACTGCCATTTGTTGTTGCACTTGACCCATAGTATTAGACATGTGAGGGTGTACTGATAAAAGAGTATATTCTTGATCCATCTCAGTAGCTACAACAAACTCCCTTGGCTGACTAACTCTAGCATGCTTATGAGGTAGATTACCGTGAAGTAGTTCTGCGTTCAACCTCCTCAATTCTTTCATTTATTCCACTTTTTGCACAAATCTTTGCTCTAGTTAGTGCGATTGGCCTTCTCTAGAGGAAGGATATGTAACCTAATTCTTTCCCTTACCCTTGTTTGATCCCTTTTAGAGAGGGGGACGTGGGTTATTTTAAGGAACACTCAGATTTTCGGTAAACCTTGGATTTTCTGTACGTGCGCCTTCTTTATTTGTGTGTGTGCATACAACTTCTTGGACATGAACCTATTCACCTGATCCCTCTAAGTGAGCCTCATTTGGTGGATCATAAAAAAATTCATTTATGACATTAATTGATGCATAATGCATTGCATATCCTCCATCATCATTTCTGTGATATTGTATTTGGCCATTCCCCTGACGTGACATTGCCTTTTTTTGGGTTTTCCCCTCAGGAACATCTTGGCGAACCATAATTTGGAGAGAATATCCTGATAATTTAGCTCTTCGTTCCACTTGAGGCTTCTTCCCCAATCAAGAACACACCGAATTTCACTTAGGAGGGGGTTGATGATTTGAAAAAGTCCCCAGTTCGGTGGACTAGGGTTGTTTCTGCTGTCTTTGCTCAACTCCTCGAATCCTATTCGTTGATTCTGAGGGTTGGGTTAAAAGAGTCCCCAGTCTAGCGAGATGGGGTGGCTCTTGACATTCTATGTCTGAGGCTTTCTTAAAATCTCTTCTGATCTTGCGGACCTTAGTCCGAAAATTAGCTAGATGCATCAATCGACATCCACTTTTATCACCCGGCTCAAAAGGCCATTGGATGATTTTCGAAACTTCTATCACTTGATGATGTGTTTGCTCCATATGAGATGTCTGTTCAAAATTCTCATTTTTTTATGTAGGAGTAATTCAACAAATTTTTCTTTGTATTATTTATTTTTAGAAGAACAATTTGATACCTATTCTTGGGAAAGCTTTTGATTATAAACAAAACCCATTGATTGTGGCTGGCCACGAGCAATAACATTGCATGAGACCATTTTCGGTGGGCTTTGCTGACCAAAGAACACAGTGAAATGTAGTGCTCCATGAACACCCCATCCTCTGACATGAATACCAGATAGGGCATTGACAATTAACTGGCGTAATACTCATAGTGCGCCATGACATGAATGCTGAAGGGATCTCTGCTACATTTCAGCCTTCAGATATCGAGAGACTGATAGAGATGCCCAATTAATCCGACATTGTAACCCTTATATAATCTTAACATGATTTTCATATTAATCATAAGATAATACATTATTTTTCAACTAAAAAAAGTTTTCCATATATTTAGACGAATATCATGAATTCCATCTTCCGTCAACATCTCTGGAATGTCATACTGAGAGTCATCCAGAGGCCAAAACATGACTGGCACTTCACCTTTCAGCAGTTGTTTTCTCATGTTCAGCATTTTTTCTTTATCATTCAATTAAAATTCTTCTACCTGATTTGACAAGAGTTGGTGCTTCTTTGATGCATTATCTGATTCAACAAGATTGGTAGATAAATCACTGATCAAACTAAAGATGCATGACTTAGGTGTGGTTCGGAGAATGACATACACCCTGGGCTATCTTCTGGTTGAGAAATTATTTCACCTGCTAGAGATGAAGCATCAGATATGACTGGTTTTTCATTTGCAAGTGCCTAAAGATAAGAGGGCTATCCCGGCACTACATTTTCCACTAGAGAATTTTCTGGGAAATGTTGATCAGTACAGCGGAGAGGAATTTTGCAGAGAAATTCATTATTATGGGGAGGACCACCATGGTGGGTTATAGCACAAGATGATATCTCTTTCTCATTGGTCTTATGACCACACAGAGGGTTCCTATGGCTCTCATATGAAGATGAAACTTCGAGATCGACCAAATTGTCATGAAGAATGCCTTCATAATGAAGTGTCTATTGAATACCTTCAGAATTAATGTTCCCACTATTGGGGAATGAGGGAGTAGAATCTTGGATTCCAACAGATAACTGTCTAAGGGCTTCAAGAACTCCAGTATCAAGCAAGACCTTATTATAGATTGGCTCTTGATCTCTTAACTGTGATGGGCGGGTCTTCTTATTATATTCCTTCTTAATCGCCTTGGAAACCACTTGTTGATGAATGTTACTGCTCTAGGTAGGTGTATGTGTCCGATCAAAAGAGATGGCCATGTTAGGCTGACGATCTCTACTCAAATCAGGTGTATGTGACTGACTTGGTTGTCTGTATGATGTGGGGGAGTATTCCCCCACAACCATCTTGGACTAAATCAGATGTGTGTGTCTATTATAGAGTGAACTGTTGACATGTCACTCCACTGGTAGGGATAGTTTTATGTGTCATTCCCTGAGATGTTGCTGAAGCTGTTATAATATCTTGGAAAGCATCCAAAATATGAGAAGGGATTTTATTCTCCACTTTCACCATTGATAGAATATGGTTGGTGACTTCAGCTACCAGAGCAGGGATATACATCCATTCCGTGCTTGGAGTAGGTGTATGTGCCTGCTCCTATCCTCTTTTTCCTGTTAGTGAATCCTGATAGTACTCAAGTGTGGGGGCAGAAAGTTGAGTCTGCCTCTTATTTGTCACCGGAACTTTCTAATTGACTTCTCCGTGTGCTACCAAGAGAGACTGTTGTTAGGCTAGATCAATACTAACAGGTGTATGTTCCTGCTAATTGCACTTCGTCGAACGTGGTTGACGAGATCTATCATATGTAGTCAGATGAGCCTGCTGACTAGCTGATGATGTATAAACCGGTATATATTCCTGCCTATAGTACTCTGTCGGAATTTCCTGGCAGAATTGGTGTGATGCTTCCAGACGAGTCTTCTGGACATCGGAATTAAAATGGCCTGGTGTGTGTGCCTTCTCATGGCTTTCCACCATGTTAGGTTTGTGGACTTCTCTGGAGATGGAAGAGATGAGATCCTGCTCACTGTTAACCGGATTTCACCTCTGGCGATTCGTCTTTCCTACTCAGGTTCGAGGAACCTGAGTTGAATGCCTAGAGTCAGTACCCTCATCATATTGAGGGCACACGACCGCACAAGTCTGGCGGCGATTGTTAATGGGATCCCTCAGTAAGGACTCATGTCTCCTTGAATTAATGCCAAGAGGGACCTGATCATTCACCTCCTCGGAATATGGGAGTGAATGGTGATTGCATTCCAGGGATAACGACCCGAAAAAGTTGGAGACGGTGGTTAGAACTGCCTGCTTCTTGATCACTGGTTGTCGCTATCCGGACGACCAGGGTGAATTGTTCAGTTGGAGGGATCATCGAGCAACCTCTAGAGTGGGAATAGTACCTTTTTGATGGTACTCCTTAACCATAGAATTTGATACCTAGCGTTGAATACAGTGAGTAGGTGATTTCATCCTTAGAGTGGACGATGTTCCAGCAGGAGTAGAAGTAATGGCATTCACAGAAGTAGTATTCACAGGTGTGAACATGAGAGCAGACATTTCTTAGAATGCAGAAAATCTTGGAAAAGAGTGCATGTTTGATATAATAGACGTAATCATGATAAATTCAGCCACTACATCTTTTGGATGAGCACATATTTCAATGATTGTTTTTTCTAGCCCTCTCATTGAGTTTTAAATAGGGGCCTAACAAATAATTAAAACATCATTTTAACTTGGTTAAGGATTCACATCGGGTTCACCATTTTTTCCCCTCTGGAATTGGGGATGACCTCGTTGATTGAAGGTTCAAACATTCCAATAGGTTTCTAACAGGTTTGTTCGTAGAATCATAAACATCCAATGATTCCATATCCATTTTGACCAACATTCCAAAGGTAGGTGCTCATTAGTTGTGGATTGATGAGGCTTAGGAATTTGCATTGGTCGAGGGGATGGGAGGTCAGACTCATCACACCTTTTTAGAGGAATTATTGTCTACTCCGGGACTATCTTTATAGATTTATGTTCTGTTCGTGAATCCTTATTATATTACTAAGCATAAAATGAGCTTTCTTTTAGTCTGACAATCAATGATTGATATGTTGGAAATTCAGAGAATCTTTTATATGTATTCAAGGTTCTTCATCGATGGATAATCATCTCTATTTTTTAGAGATTCTTAGTCAATGGTATCCTTCAATACATAAATTTCTCTTGGTCATTATGATGACCATACTGTTTTTAAAGCCACTCATCGGGGTACTTGATGTTTATTGTCATTTAGAAGGACATGAATTATTTTAGAGTTTGTATCATTAACGCAGATGGGCTACCTACGTGTCCTTTGTTTAGGAAAAGGAATCAGAACCCACGTATTTCGAGTAAGGGAGTATGATTTTTATTCATGATTTATGGCTCAAGGAAAGATGTGATTATTGCTTTTACACTCTAAGCTCACGTGAGTCATGATCGGTGCGAGAAAAAAGAGGTATTGGTGAAACTTGACAATTGTTCCATGAATGACGCAATTATGTGGGGCTTATATGTGTATGACTACCCAAATAGATGATTATTAAGATTTACCTCAGAGAAGAAATCCAGGAACAGGGTTCATAATGGGATATGTGCTTCATAGAAATTTGGATACTCTAATCTTGGGGATTAATACGACGTAAGATGCCCATGTTAGGAGGGGACTTATGATTGGGTTTTACTCCTGAGAAGGAAGCCCAGATCAAAAGGAAGTTAAGACTGGGGCTTACTCCTAAAAAGGAGGCCCAGGTTAATGAAATTTGAAAATTAATGGGATGTGGGGCTTACTCTTAAGGAGGAGGACCATATCTAAGACTCGGGATTGCTCTTGAAAAGGAAGCCCAGGTTAAGAGAATTATAGATGGGGCTTACTCCTATTGAGGATGCCCATATTTGGGAATTTTAAGATTGTGAATAACTCTTGAAAAGGATGATCAGATTAGAGGACATGGGGCTTACTCCTAAGGAGGATGCCAAAAATTAATGGGAATTATGACTGGGGATTATTCATGAATAGGAGGACCAGGTTAAGGGATTCTCTCATATTAAAGGATGAGGATGAATGAATGAAATTTCAATATTTTGTGACATAAATATGTGTAAATCACTAGGTTATGAGAGATGTTCCATAGGGTTCCTTTCAGATAAGGAAGTCAAATCATGAAATCATGCCATAAATGGATTTGAACAGTGTCTTGAAGACTGAATCTTGAATAGGAGAGGTAGAATGGCATAAGTGGGGTGAAATGGGCAGGAATGGCACCCAAAAAGATAGGGGTGCACAAGTCCTAGATGGCACGCAGGTACTACGTGGGAACGCAAGTCCCTGGTCGCGCAGGTATACCCACGCGGCACATGGGTAATTGCACGATTGTTAACTAGTTGGGTAATACTTGGGTGATCCTTGAACAAAGCCATTAGAATTATCCTGATTTACTTCAAGAATAGGGGTGTGCAAGTTTTAATGAATACATAAGGAGGTGCACAAGTATGTTAATTTCACTTAAGGGTAAAACACTTTAGGTGCGCACACGTTAGTGATTTCTAACACTTAGACTTTATTACTCTTGTATAGACCATTCATTCTAGGTAAATAATTACCTTAGAAGTGTTTGGAAGACATGAAGAAGAGAGTTGGGCGTTCAGAACTCTGAATCTGAATTATCAAAAAAATCCTCCTTTATTGGGGGGCCCACCAGGGTATTTATAGGCTGGAGAAGACCCCGAGCGGTTATCACTTAGGGTGCGCAAGTCACTTGTGCGACCATTAGGTGGCGCGCAAGTATACTTTCACGATAGTAAGGGAACTTGCGCGACCCTAGGTCCTTTGACTCCTTTTTCATTACTTTATCGATTTTTGATGTTTTTTTCAAAGGATGAATAACTTTGTGCTATGTAATTTCCCTTTACATTCTTTTAGACAATGTGACGAAAAGGAGCATCAATAGTAGTAAACCTGAAAAATATTAGTTGGGTATTAACTTGATCCTAACTCCGTGCACAACAAGTGGTCCGGATTTCAAATACATTGTTGATAAGCCCACGGTATACACTTTTCATGTTTAAAATTATCTTTATAAACTACTATAAATTGTTTGAATACATTATTGTGGAATTTAATAAATTCATAGTGTAACATATGACTAGTTCCCCTAGATATTTATCTTATGAATTTCATATGTGTTGTTATAATAAAATAATCATTTATGCCTGTAATGTTTAATATATTTTCACCATATCTGGACATATGGGTTTGAGATATTTTCTTTTATATCATTATAATGATTATTTATATTTTAAAAATTAATTAGAGAGACTAACATGATATAGTCATTGATAAATGAATATTAGGAACTATAAGTACTTTAGATGGGGTATAATATTTATTTATGGGTTATTTTATACATCATACTAGTTTTACATTGATTTGTTTATTTTTATATATATTATCATCCCTAAATTTTGTTTATTTTTTAATATTTATGTAAATATGAAAAATAAAAAAAAACCAATGTGATGTGGAATTTAATTATTGACCTAATGATATACCTATATATATTTGGATTGGGAGTTTATATCCTCGTGAGGGTACAATCACCACTTTCTAAACTTATAAATAATTAAATAAATCATTTAGAACACCCTCCTTCCCCAAGATATATAATTTTTTATTCTAATAATTTATATGATGATAGAATCCTCTGTATATAAGATCTTGTTTCCTCATTATCATGGGATGAGTGATTAATTATATTATGATGATATTAAAAATCCTCCAATAATATAAGAAAAAGAAAGTTAAATCAACCCCAAATTATAGGGAGGGAGAAGTTGATCAATGGTGGAAACTGGTAAATAATATGAATTCGATTGAATAAATTCAATCAATAGAGTGGGAATTATTACAAAAAAAAATTCAATTATTATTTTCCCCACAAACTCTATCATAAAATGAAGAGTCATATCCTTGAAATCCTAAAAAATAAGGATAAATCATCCAATTACTATAAGGAAAGCCACTGTAATATTTCTTAATACACTAAAAACATTTTCCTTGACCTAAAATATAAGGTTTTATAAATATTTATTAGACTAAATATGGGTCATTGAAAAACAAATTTTATATAATAAATTGATAACTATAAGAAACATTTCCCATGATCCCTTAAAGTCATGATGGATATTGGTGACTCATAGTTTTATGGTGTATGGGGATAAAAGTTTTTATAATATAGTTTAATTGTATAGGATCAATGGATAATTCTCATGGAGGGAAGAATATTTGACATCCCACTCTTCATAAGTATGGAAAGAACATTATGGTAACTACCTCAGTAGAACAAGAAGAAGTTTCGGTGTAGTGAAGTGGGGGAATCAAACCAATAAAGACAGAATATTATTTGATTTGACTTTTATACAATTATTCAAATCACTCATGATTATCATAACTATATAATTATTCCCCAAGACATAGAGGTTTATTTATTTTTTAGAACATAATGTGGTGTATGTATTCCACCTCATGTACAGAACTCATCCACAGTTAACATTATTGTGATGCACAACCAAAAAACACATTATTATAATCATTTATTGTAATATTATAAAATATCTATCTTGGATATGATATATTTATAAACACACATATATATATATATTTAAGGTTCCGAGCCGAGCAGAAACGTGGTTGGGACGAGACCCAATTTGATTTATACCATGACCAATGATTATTCCAAGATCAATACAAAGATGAACGATAGTCTGCACAGTATATAATAAAAGATTTAGATAATGAAGAAAGAGGCCTGAAACCTTTTGATAGGATCTTGCACATCAGGTTTATAATTAATTTAATTAATTACATAATGAAAAATAATTCCTAGATATTTGATTTTTTTCTTCGTTGATGATATTAATTGTTCGGAATGGACCTTCTAGATTATCTCATTGTGCTTGTAAGGATCCAAACTAGAATCCCTCTAGCGGTGATCAACATGTGCTTCTATGGACTCTGATCAACACCACTCGTTCTCCAGGTGCTACCACTGTGAATCGAGGTTCTTGTTCCATTCGTTCTTGATTGCAGGTTCTTCAGCCTTGAATAACATCTCTCATTCATGATAGGGGAGAGAATAGAATTCAAGACTGAAATTATTTTTCTCAACAATTTTCAATTCATCAGGCATGTGGTGTGGTTTATGGCACAATATGTAATGCCCCGACCCTAGTTACCCAAAGTTGGTGCATTATAACATAACATTGGCATGATCACAAGAAAGATCAAATCTCGAAAGACCGATAGGTTTAGTCGCATTGGAAACACTAGATATATTCATAAGTTTTACATTACATCATAAAATGAAAAACTACAACAACAACATAATGTCTCCATAGTCCACACTATTATCCCCTCATAATACCCCTACAGGTCATTCATAACTTACTTCTTCACATCCTAGGAAAAATAAAACATAGCAATGGGGTGAGCTCAAATTCCCAGTAAGGATAACAATATAGCGGAACATTCAAAATAAGCATAAACATTTAAGGCAATGAATTACTAAAACAAAAGCCTTTTAAACTTGAACTTCAACATAGTATTGCAAATGTAAAATGAAATAATGCCATTTACTTATTCACATGGATATTCTACTAATTGAATAATCACATGCAATATCAATAACCACTTTCATAATGTTGGAATGCATAACGCCAGACTATCATAACCACATATCCAAGGCCTCGTGCCAAGACTACAAATAAGATTTTGTCAAGGCCTTGTGCCAAGACACTAGTTTGTCTCATGAGACCTACCGATGCATCGAGGAGCTATAGCGGGCTCCACCCGTCACATATTAAGTCCAATGCATTCCCATATGAAAAGGTTTAAACATAACATAAACATTCGTATTAAAACTAGCATACGAAATGTCAATAATTTCACCATAAACTATGAATGGTATAAAAATACCACATCCACAGTCAAACATATCACAAAACCTTCAATACAATATAGAAGTTTTGTATCATAATAAATCAACATCAAATAAGCGTAAAATCCCTCAAAGGATGTTGACATAGATGAAATCAAAACTCTTTTTAGGGAAATATATCTTTCTATTTTTGAAATCATTTAAGAGCCATATAAAATAAAACATTTTATTTGAAAATATTCTTATAATCTTGTAAGGAAAACTTTGAAGATTTTATAACGGCAGAAAATAACCGCACCCACCATATAAGTTAAAAAACAGTCTTACCTTAATTCTGTCGAAAAGGTTAAAAAGGACCTTGTTTTGAAAATGACGGAATGATTCCTCTTATAAAAATTAAAACAAGGGTATAAATGACTTTAACCCATATTCTTGTAAATAATAAAAATGTTTTGAAATACATTTTTAAGAAACATGGATGTGGATGATAAAGAGATCCCAGTAGATTATTACTTATAAACAACCTCGGATAATGAAGAGATTGTGAAATAACCCTTACCTTGTACTTTTCCTTGGTTGGGGTAGGTTAACATCCTGTATAATGATAAAATAATTTTTATTAAATTATACAAGAATCATATACATTAATATGATATCATATATGATCTTTTAATATTGATTTGATAATAATATCTTAGTATTATCGTTGTTTCGGGTGTGAACTTACTTGTTTTCTTTTATATGTTTTCTTACGTAAGACATGTTTGTAAAGTATAGGTTGTATATTATTCATATCCAGAATGATATCAAGTCCTTAAAAATCATTTTTTAAATCATCAAATGATAATTATACTTGAATGGATACGATGGAGAATAAATCTCATCGCGTTCGTGGAGACGGTAGTCCGTACGTACGCACGAGCAACAATATCATTATTTTGATATTAAAATAATATATAAATGGATGGTATATCATATATACAGAATCCTTAACATGTTATATTTATTATTTACATGAGTTACACATTATTATTATACCCATCCAAATAATATTATATTGAATAACAATTACACCACGACGTGGAGACGGTAAGCCGTACGTACGCACGTATGGTGACATGTTATTCAAAGGGTGGATAAAATACTGAATATGGTTGTACCATATTTATAATAACATCACAGTATATATATGATGCTGGAGTTATTATTTGATAATGGTAACAACAAAGGAATAAGAAGTGGAAGAAGAAAGGAACTTGGAAAAGGGTGGTGAAATCATTACCTCTTCTTCGGTTTCTTCCTTTTGATTTGATCAAAAGGGCTCATTAGGTTGGCTTTCTGATCAAACTAAGCCCCTAAGTTGTAGTGAGGAAAGTTGGGAGAGTATTTGGGCAGATTTTGGCCGAACCAAAAGGCTTTGAAGGTGTGAAGAAATGATAAGGGGGAGTGCCCTTTTACAAGAGGGGTGAGGGGCACCTTTGTAAAAGCTAGAGATATTAGTTTATAATAAATTCATATTCGGTTTCCAATGGCTCCAAAGTTTATTATTAAAATTTTAAGGTGGGTATGGGTCGAAGAAAACTCAACCAATAGAATTTAGACAGGTTTGGGTACTTATATTAACCTTATCTTTAAGTATTAACTCTAAGTTAATTAGTTTCACTTTTACAATGTCTCTTTGTATTTTATATAATATGGATACTAAACTTACTATAGAAATCCAAGAGACCCACAAGTGGTCCATTAATGATGAACCTATCATGATATAAGTCCCTTGGACGAACCTTAGATTTTTAGGAATTTAATATCAATTAATAATATAATATTGTTTTAAGAACTCTTTTATGTCAATTTTGACACTATTCAATAGTTTATTTTTATGAAACTCATAACAGATTTATTACCTCGCAAAAAGTCAACTAAATCAATCCTAATATATCATAGTATCATAGAAATTAGTTTAATTCATTAAAAGCTTCATATTTTATTTATTTTGGTATTTATAATATCAATTAATTTAATTTTTCACTATTATAGTAATTACTACATCATCAATGTGTCATAAATAACATATATTATTTACTGTATAAAAATTATAAATAAAATATACCTATGTAGGAAATATTTTTATCTTTCTAATGAATATTTATAATCTCAAATCCAACATATATAACCCTATGTAATAATTGTTTTTCTAAAAGATATATGCTTGTGTCACTTTTGTATTCATTTTAACTTAATTACAAAAAAGTGTCCCTATCACCTACAAGTGGCACCATGGGGTCCCAAATCGACCCAAAGATGCCTATGGTCGAACATGTATCATCCAATATGTCTAGGACACGTTTTAGGGTAATTTAGTATTATTATAATATTATTTTTTAACCCTTATTTACTGGATTTACCCTTAACCATGGTAAATAAAATATTTACCGCAATAATTATTCAAAATGTCTAAAAATAAAAGTTACCTATTTACACAATTTGGACATCCTGATTCCAAATATGGAATCCATTTTTCTAAATTCAAAACACAGAAGTGGCAGAAAGTAATTTAAAACTAATTCCCGCTGTCAAAACAAAAAGCGTGTTTTTAAGAGATAATAACTATCAAAAGATTGACACTTGTTTATGTTCGGTTTAATTGTAAAATTATGTCCAATGACCAAAATTATATTAAATGGTAAAAATATATTCTAAATATACTTTAAAACCACTCAAATTCATAATTTATCACTATTAATTATTTTTATTAAAAAAGTTGTTTTTAATTAAAATTTAGTAATTTTCACTATTCATAAAAATATGAAAGTTATCCGAAAAGTACCAAAATTTCACCTTAGGCTAAATTCGATATTCCAAATCCAGAAATGAAGTTCATTTTAAAATATATAATTTCAAAAAGTAGGTATTACTATTCATAACGGCTAGATTGATTGGTTATGGTGTTTTAGAACTCCGTGTTGCGTACAACACACACTATCACATTAATCAAAGAGAAGCGTACCGTAGTAGCTTGGGGTGTTACATTCTCCCCTCCTTCAAATAATTTTGTCCTCAAAATTTCTATAATACTACCGCATGAAAAGACTCGGGTGGTTATTCATCATAAGTTCCTCGGGTTCCCACATTGCCTCTTCCATCTTATGGTTTCTCCACAAAAATTTTACCAGACACGTCGTCCGGTTTCTCAGTACTTGTTCTCTCGTATCATGAATCTTGACGGGCTCTTCGCAATAGGAAAGGTCGGGTTCCAGATCTAATTCCTCATAGGTGAGTACATGCGTTGGGTCAGGCATGTATTTCCTCAACAGAGATACATGGAACACATCGTGAACTTTGGAGAGACTTGGCGGCATTGCCAATCGGTAAGCCACAACCCCAATTCGTTCTAGAATTTCGAAAGGTCCGGTGTACCTGGGAATCAATTTACCTTTCTTACCAAAACGTATGAATCTCTTCCATGGAGATACCTTCAGGAAAAAATGACCACCGACTTGAAATTCCAAATCATTCCTTCGATTATCGGCATAGCTCTTCTGCCTACTTTGAGCTTCTTTGATGTGATTTTGGATTACCTTCACCTTTTCCACCGTTTCCTACACCGGTTCTGGGCCTACAAGTTTTCTTTCACCAATGTCATCCCAATATGTTGGTGTATGACATCTCTTTCCGTATAACGCATCATATGGTTCCATCTGAATACTCGAATGGAAGCTATTGTTATAGGAAAATTCTACCAGTGGAAAATATTGATCCCACATACCCTGAAAGTCAAGTGAGAAAGATCTCAACATTTCTTCTAAGGTCTGAATAGTCCTTTCTGATTGTCCGTCTGTTTGAGGGTGGTAAGCAGTGCTCAAATGAAGTTCAGTATCCAGAGATTCATGAAGACTTTTCCAAAATCTTGAAGTAAAATGGGGATCACGATCAGAAACAATCGATAGGGTACTCCATGTAGTCTCACAACTTCATTAATATATAGTCTTGCTAGACGTTCTAGGGGTAGATCTTCTCTTATAGCAAGAAAATGTGCTGACTTGGTAAGACGATCAACAATAACCCATATTGCATCGTTCCTTCTAGGAGTCCATGGTAGCCCCATGACAAAGTCCATCGTAATATTGTCCAATTTCCACTCCGGTATGGGAAGAGGTTGCATGACTCCTCCAGGCTGTTGCCTTCCAGCTTTCACTTGTTGACAAACCATACATCTTGATACCAAATAAGAAATCTCCCTCTTCATGTTGTCCCGCCAAAAATGTTCCTTCAAATCTCTATACATTTTGGTGCTCCCAGGGTGTATAGAGAAATTGGAACTATGAGCATCATCCAACAATTCCCTTTTTAGATCAGGTATATCGGGAACACAATGTCTCTTCCCGAATTTCAAAATTCCATCTTCATACACAAAGTCTCTCAATCTCCCATCATTCACATCTTTAATCTTCTTTTGAAATTCTTCATTATCAGTATGAGAACTCTTAATCCTTTCTAGTAAAGATGGTTTGGAAACCATTTGAAAAATCATTGATGTTTCACCTTCCCTGGTTATTCCCATTTCCATATTCACTAGATCCATGAAAATTGGATCCCTTTCAATTCTCATGTTGTTCAGAACTCCATGGTCTTTTCTACTCAAAGCATCTTCCACCTTGTTTCCTTTCCCTGGGTGGTAGTGTATCGTGCAATCATAATCCTTGAGTAATTCAAGCCATCTCCTTTGCCTCATGTTGAGTTCTTTTTGTGAGAAAGTATACCTCAAACTATTTTGATCAGTATAAATCTCACATTTTTCACCATAGAGGTAGTGCCTCCATATCTTCAAAGCAAATATCACAGCTGCTAACTCGAGATAATGAGTAGGATAGTTTTGTTCATTAATTTTCAACTCTCGTGATGCATAGGAAATAACTCTATCATTCTGCATAAGGACACAACCAAGTCCTTTCTTTGATGCATCACTATAAATAACGAAACCGTCATTACCCGATGGTAGAGTCAATATAGGAGCATTGACTAATCTTCTCTTCAGTTCTTCGAAACATTCTTCACACTCTTTTGTACAAACAAATTTAACCCCTTTACGTGTGAGCTTCGTTAATGGGTTAGCCAATCGGGCAAAATTCTGGATGAAACGTCGATAATAACCTGCCAAACCAATAAAACTACGTACCTCAGTTATACTCGTAGGTGCTGGCCATTCGTGGATTGCCTTGGTCTTAGACGGATCAACAGAGATTCCATCTTTAGAGACAATATAGCCAAGAAAAGAAATATCCTGAAGCTAGAATTCACACTTGCTAAACTTCCCATATAATTCATGCCTCCTCAGAGTCTTCAAGATAACGCGCAAGTGATTTTCATGATCTTCGTAGGTTTTGGAGTATACCAAGATATCATCAATAAATACCACCACAAATTCATCGAGATACTCCTTGAAAACTCTATTCATCAGATCCATGAATACAGAGGGTGCATTAGTCAATCCAAACGGCATTACAGTAAACTCATAATGCCCGTACCTGGTTCGAAATGTTGTCTTCGGAATGTATTCCTTCTTCACACACAACTGATGGTATCCAGATCGAAGGTCAGTATTTGAAAAGTATTGATCTCCATGCAGTTGGTCAAATAAATCATCAATACGAGGTAGGGGATACTTGTTCTTTATCGTTATAGCATTGATCTCCCTGTAGTCGATACATAACCTCATAGATCCATCAATCTTTTTAACAAAACGAACAGGGGATCCCCATGGAGAAACACTAGGGCGAATAAATCCCTTATTACTCAATTCCTCTAGTTGTTTGTTTAGTTCAACTAACTCTACAATGGCCATTCTATAAGGGGTCTTCGATATAGGCCTTGATCTAGGAATCAAATCAATGGAAAACTCAACTTCTCGTTCTGGAGGATGTCCAGGTAAATCTTCCGGAAATACATCTACAAATTCTTTCACAACATGTACATCCTCTATTTGAACATTCCTTTCCTCACCGATAGTTATTTCATTCTCTTCCTCCCCAATAATTGAATTAAGTTGAGCTACTGGGGGTGGATCTAAATAAGAATTAGGTGGTGACGATTCTGCTCTAAAGATAAGGTGTTCCTTATCATTATCATCAAGAATCGTAACCTCTTTCTTCTTACAATAAATCTTCGCATCATAGTCCGAAATCCAGTCCATACCGAGGATTATATCAAACTCAATCATAGGGATGACGATGAGATCAGCAGATAAAGAACATTTATGTGCTCTAATGGGGACTGATTCACAAAACTTTATAGCAATGATACTTCCCTTAGGAGTTTTAACTGACAACTCCCTTATTAAATCAAATTTGAAATATCTAGTTTTCTTAGCAAAATGGGAAGATATGTAACAATGCGATGATCCAGAATCAAATAATGCATTTGCTAAACTTGGGGAAACCATTAAATTACCAGCCACCACGTCTTTCGGAGCTTCTACCTCAGCAGTAGTGATAGTATAAGCCTGGCCTTGATCCCTTGGACTTTTCTGAGGTAAGTTCTCCTAACTATTAGGACATGCATTTTCATAATGCCCCATCTCCCTGCAATTGTAGCACTGAACATTGGTAGCTTCCTTCTTCCCCTTGAAATCATGATCTTGGTGGCATTTTTCACCACACTTGTAACAGACTCCCATTCCCTTCAAGCAAGTACCATGATGTTTCTTCCCGCATTTACCACAAGATGGATATTCAACCATTCCATTCTTCCCCTTATTTCCATTCCCAGATTGATCAGCAGGTCTCTTCTTCTCTTGCTTTTCATTAAAGTCATAAGACTTAGATAATTCCTTTTCGGTCTTGATGGCACATGAGACAATGTATTCATATGACGAAAAGGATTGTGAGACTAATGATCGACGAAGAAATGGTTTTAACACATCAAAGAAACGATCAATATTACTTTTTGGGTTACGTATATAATCTCTAGCATATGTTGCTAACCTTGTAAAGTTAGCCTCATACTTTGTGACATTCTCATCTTCCTTTTGTCTCAGACTCAGAAATTGCCTTTCCATATCCGCTCGATGGTCGCGAGGAATGTATTTTTCTAAAAACAGATCTTTTAACTCCCTCCATTCCATATTTGATACTTCATCATCTTCCTTCATGTTTTGAATCAATGACCACCATTGATCAGCATCTCCAGTGAGGTGGTAAACTACCATGATAACTTTTTCCCTTTCACTGCTCCCCAAAGCCTGAAATATTTTCTCTAGGGAATTTATCCATTGCTCAGCTACTCAGGGATTTGTACTCCCATTGAACATTTGTGGTTGTTGCCTCATGAATCGATGTAACATCGATCCTCCACGCTGTGGATCAGGGTGCTCCATACGGGTAAGGTTATTAATCATAACCTGAGTAAGTTTTCCCCGTATGGTGATTAGCTGATCGGCACCAGTTGCATCACCAGCCCCACTATAATTATCTTGAGCAGGAGGGAAATCCCTACATTGAGTGCGTGCATTGATACGGTTTCCATTTCTTCCACTAGGCACCATTTCTAAACAATGGCATAAACTAGATCAGTTTATGAATCAAAATACATAATCCCATACTTATAAAACACTTAACATAAATTGAACTATTTATGGATATAATCCATAATAAAAATGTTTTCTTTGAGGAATTATATACTCATAAACCCTTCATAATGATTTCTAAAGAAAATTAGAGTTATCCTAATCATATCCATCGGGAGTGTCGTAACCAAGTGTTCAGAAAGGCCCGTTGTCGTGCACCAGTTCCCGTTCGAGTCTAGCTCAAAGCGGTGTTTTTGGGTTTTACCCCTAGGTAGATCTGTGCCAGAGCCGCTTCTACCTGCTCGTATCTAGACAGGGATGTATTTCTCGTAAAACTCACAAAATCTATACAATACCAAAATTCTAGGAAGTTCTTCTATACTAATCCTCAAAGTTCATCTTAGGTCTACGTGCTCTAATCAGAGTTTATCTAAATCTAGCTTCCAAGGTTTGTACTAAACTTCCTCTGATACCAACTGTAACACCCCAACCCTAGTTACCCAGAGTCGGTGCATTATTACATAACATTGGCATGATCACAAGAAAGATCAAATCTCAAAAGACCGATTGGTTTAGTAGCCTTGGAAACACTAGATATATTCATAAGTTTTACATTACATCATAAAATGAAAAACTACTACAACAACATAATGTCTCCACAGTCCACACTATTATCCCCTCATAATATCCCTACAGGTCATTCATAACTTACTTCTTCACATCCTGGGAAAAATAAAACATAGCAAAGGGGTGAGCTCAAATGCCCAGTAAGTATAACAATATAGAGGAACATTCAAAATAAGAATAAACATTTAAGGCAATGCATTACTAAAACAAAAGACTTTTAAACTTGATCTTCAACATAGTATGGAAAAAGTAAAATGAAATAATGTCATTTACTTGTTCACATGGATATTCTACTAATCGAATAATCACATGCAATATCAATAACCACTTTCATAATGTTGGAATGCATAATGCCAGACTATCATAACCACATAGCCAAGGCCTCGTGCCAAGACTACAAATAAGATTTTGTCAAGGCCTTGTACCAAGACACTAGTTTGTCTCATGAGACCTACCGATGCATCGAGGAGCTATAGCGGGCTCCACCTGTCACATATTAAGTCCAATGCATTCCCATATGAAAAGGTTTAAACATAACATAAACATTTGTATTAAAACTAGCATACGAAATGTCAATAATTTCACCATAAACTATTAATGGTATAAAAATAGCACATCCACAGTCAAACATATCACAAAAACATCAATACAATATAGAAGTTTTGTATCATAATAAATCAACTTCAAATAAGCATAAAATCCATCAAAGGATGTTGACAAAGATGAAATCAAAACTCTTTTTAGAGAAATATCTCTTTCTATTTTTGAAATCATTTAAGAACCATATAAAATAAAACATTTTCTTTGAAAATATTCTTATAATATTGTAAGGAAAACTTTTAAGATTTTATAACGGCGGAAAATAACTGCACCCGCCGTATAAATTAAAAAAAACAGTCTTACCTTAATTCTGTCGAAAAGGTTAAAAAGGACATTGTTTTGAAAACGATGGAAAGATTCCTCTTATAAAAATTCAAAAAAGGGTATAAATGAATTTAACCCATATTCTTGTAAATAATGAAATATTTTTGAAATACATTTTTAAGAAACATGGATGTGGATGATAAAGAGATCCCAGTAGATTATTACGTATAAACAACCTCGGATAATGAAGAGATTGTGAAATAACCATTTCCTTGTACTTTTACTTGGTTGGGGTAGGTTAACATCTTGTATAATGGTGAAATAATTGTTATTAAATTATACAAGAATCATATACATTAATACGATATCATATATGATCTTTTAATATTTATTTGATAATAATATCTTAGTGTTATCGTTGTTTCGGGTGTTAACTTACTTTTTTTCTTTTATATGTTTTGTTACGTAAGACATGTTTGTAAAGGATAGGTTGTATATTATTCATAACCAGAATGATATCAAGTCCTTAAAAATCATTTTTTAAATCATCAAATGATAATTATACTTGAATGGATACGATGGAGAATGAATCTCATCGCGTTCGTGGAGACGGTAGTCCGTACGTACGCACGAGCGACAATATCATAATTTTGATATTAAAATAATATATAAATGGATGGTATATCATATATACCGAATCATTAACATGTTATATTTATTATTTACATGAGTTACACATCATTATTATACCCATCCAAATAATATTATATTGAATAACAATTGCACCACGACGTGGAGACAGTAAGTCGTACGTACGCACGTATGGTGACATGTTATTCAAAGGGTGGATAAAATACTGAATATGGTTGTACCATATTTATAATAACATCACAGTATATATATGATACTGGAGTTATTATTTGATAATGGTAACAACAAAGGAAGAAGAAGTGGAAGAAGAAGGGAACTTGGAAAAGGGTGGTGAAATCATTACCTCTTCTTCGGTTTCTTCCTTTTGATTTGATCAAAAGGGATCCTTAGGTTGGCTTTATGATCAAACTAAGGACCCTAGGTTGTAGTTAGGGAAGTTGGGAGAGTATTTGGGCAGTGTTTGGCCGAACCAAAAGGCATTGATGGTGTGAAGAAATGAGAAGGAGGAGTGCCCTTTTATAAGAGGGGTGAGGGGAACCTTTGGAAAAGCTAGAGATATTAGTTTATAAAAATTCATATTCGGTTTCCAATGGCTCCAAAGTTGATTATTCAAAGGTTAAGGTGGGTATGGGTCGCAAAAAACTCAACCAATAGAATTTAGACAGGTTTGGGTACTTATATTAACCTTATCTTTAAGTATTACCTCTAAGTTAATTAGTTTCACTTTTACAATGTCTCTTTGTATTTTATATAATATGGTTACTAAACATACTATATACATCCAAGAGACCCCCAAGTGCTCCATTAATGATGAACCTATCTTTATATAAGTCTCTTGGCCGATCCTTAGATTTTTAGGAATTTAATATCAATTAATAATATAATATGTTTTTTAAGAACTCTTTTATGTCAATTTTGACACTATTCAATAGTTGATTTTTTTGAAACTCATAACAGATTGATCACTTCAAAAAAGGTCAATTAAATCAATCCTAATATATCAGATTATCATATAAAATTAGTTTAATTCATTAAAAGTTTCATATTATATTTATTTTTGTACTTATAATATCAATTATTTTAATTTTTCACTATTATAGTAATTACCACATCATCATTGTGTCATAAATAACTTAAATTATTTAATGTCTAAAAATTATAAATAAAATATCATTATGTAGGAAATAGTTTTTTCTTTCCAATGAATATTTATAATCTAAAATCTAACATATATAACACTATGTAATAATTGTTTTTCTAAAAGATATATGATTGTGTCACTTTTGTATTTATTTTAACTTGATTACAAAAAAGTGTCCCAATCACCTACAAGTGGCACCATGGGGTCCCAAAATAGACCCAAAGATTCCTATGGTCGAACATGTATCAACCAATAAAGATAGAACACGTTTTAGGGTAATTTATTATTATTATAATATTATTTTCTAACCCTTATTTACCGGATTTACCCTTAACCATGGTAAATAAAATATTTACCGCAGTAATTATTCAAAATGTCTAAAAATAAAAGTTACATATTTACACAATTTGGACATCCTGATTCCAAATATGGAATCCATTTTTCTAAATTCAAAACACAGAAGTTGCAGAAATTAATTTAAAATTAATTCCCGCTGTCAAAACAAAAAGCATGTTTTTAAGAGATAATAACTATCAAAAGATTGACACTTGTTTATGTTCGGTTTAATTGTAAAATTATGTCCAATGACCAAAATTATATTAAATGGTAAAAATATAATCTAAATATACTTTAAAACCACTCAAATTCATAATTTATCACTATTAATTATTTTGATTAAAAAAGTTGATTTTAATTAAAATTTATTAATTTTCACTATTCATCAAAATATGAATGTTATTCGAAAAGTACCAAAATTTCACCTTAGGATAAATTCGATATTCCGGATCCAGAAATGAAGTTCATTTTAAAATATATAATTTCAAAAAGTAGGTATTACTATTCATAACAGCTAGTTTGATTGGTTATGGTGTGTTAGAACTCGGTGTTGCGTACAACACACGCTATCACATTATTCAAAGAGAAGCGTACCGTAGAAGCTTGGGGTGTTACAAAATAGAAATACTTGCCTATTTATATATATGAAAAGTTAGATACCAAATTTAATTACATAGAAACAATTAAATACATTCATGAACTTAGAGAAAATTCAAGCATTTAATAAGAATACTGCATCATTATTTATGGTGTGCCAACTTGCGCAATATAGAACTATAAATGCAATTCTGCATCACAAAATAATAGCAGTGTTATTTTAATTTGTTCCAAATAGTTAAATAATTATTTACCTTCTTTTAAATAATTATTTTACAACAGGACCAACATTGGTCCGCTCGATCTCCACTTCCATTTATTGAACACCCGAATAAATAAATAAAAAATAAATATCTTAAATAAATATTTTTTTACAAACTAGTAAAGAAATATTTATAAATTATTCAATAAAATATATAAATATATTTTATTTAATTTAGGTGATCATTTTAACATGATTGAAATTTTTCCACGGTCTTGAGAATAAAATTTATTTCATTAATTAAATTCAAATAGAATTTATCCAAGACCACTAAAAACACTTAGTGTGTGACCCTATAAGATTCATTATCATTGGGATTTGGCAGGCTTACCTAATGTCAAGTAATACTGTCTAGAAATGGGTCAAGGTAATCAAGGGAATGAATGCAATGTCACAACAACGAAATCAACTTATGAACTCTCTTTGTGTAATATAATCCCTTTGTCACAATATTTCATCATCCAGGTTTCATGACTATGTTGTTAATTTTTATGATTGATACCTCGTTCTTTGACTACATAAAAGAAACTTATTGTTACACTATGGACATGGAATTTAGTGTGATGGTTCTATTACAATCAAATTTATGAGATATCAACTTCTATAAATGGAAGGAAAAAATCCTTCCATGACTTATCTATTAATAACATGCCACTCGTGATGCACCCAACATATACTACATCCTGCCAACTATTTGCATGATGGTTTTCGTCAGCAAATCAAAGTGCACAATTTGTGAAACATATTATTGATAATCTTAACGCCTAAGGTTCATTACACATGCTTGTAGATAGAAATATCTGATGACACCAAAACATGAATAATTCCTCATAGTGGGTCTGTTATCATAATCTCTTATATTATAGATCACTATGTGTGAACTTCATTAGAGGAAGTCTCATTTTCTTATGAGTACTTTCACCTAATGTTATGTATGCTATGTTTCCCATCATAGCATGTCATCCAACTGCATAACTATATTTTAGAATATTTTTATAGAATTTCAAGGTTATCATCATAGAGGGAAACTGCCATTACCTTATTAATGAAACAAATACTCTATGACCATATGAGATCATAATCATTCATTACAATGAACAATATGTCATAATACATTAATTATACATGTAATCAAAGTAAAACTAGTTTGTTCTAGGACACCAAATCTTAAAAACTCCATTTTGGACTGGAGCTAACATCCAATGACTTTCATTCCACTCGACATCACATGATTATCATGTTTCTACTAAGTCAATCCTTTAGTCAAGGGGTCCACCACATTGTCTTCTGTTGATATACGTCTCACTACAACTTCACCTCTCTGAGAAAAATCTCTTAAGAGATGATACTTCTTATGTATATTACTCTTCCATTGATGTAACCTTGGATCTTTTGTGAGAGACACCACTATAGTATTAGCATAGTTCTGTGTGATGGGATCATTATAGATAGGTGTCACATTTAGATTATAGATGAAGCATCTCATCCAAACTTCTTCTTTAACTGCCTCAGAAGCTAAAATATACTTGTAATCTACTATAGATTCTACAACCACACACTACTTTGACCTCTTCCAACTCACTGAAAATCCATTAAAATTAAATATGTATCCTGTTTTTGACTTAATGTCATCTTGATCTATCTAGAAACTATAACATGCATATCCCTTGTTGACTAGTTCCTCATCTCTTCCATAAACCAGGAACATATCCTTTGTACGCCTTAGATACTTTATGATATACTTGACTGTCATCCAATGGTGGTCACCTGGGTCAGCTTGATATCTGCCTAAAACAACTCAATGTCTATGAGACATCTAGCCTACTATGTAGCATAGCATACATGATAGACCCAATCACATATGCATGTGGAGTCCTTTCCATTAACCTTAATTTCCCACGTGTCTGAGGAAACATTTTCTTGGAAAGATGAATATCACGTGCAGCTGGAAAGAATCCCCTCATAGATTCTACCATATTATATAACTTCAATATGTTATCAATGTATTTACTTTGACATAGCCCTAGAAATATCTTCCATCTATCATGATGTATCTTGATCCCATGAATATATGCTGCCTCGCCCAAGTCTTTCATGATGGATAATTGATACAACCATTCCTTAACAAACTGTAATACTGGTATCTCATTTCCAATAAGTAATATGTCATCAACATATACAATTAGAAAAATTATTGCACTCCCACTAAACCATTTGTATACACAAGGCTCACAATCATTTTTGATAAAACCAAATTCTTTTATGTTTTCATCCAAACGAATGTTTCATGATCTAGATTCTTTCCTTAATCCGTAAATGGATTTCTGCAACTTGCATAACTTATTAGAATCCTTTAGAGTCACAAACCCTTCAAGTACCATCATGTACAAATCTTGATGATTATTCCCATTACGTAATTTTGTTTTGAAATAAAATTGAAAAATCTCATAGTCATGGTAAGCCGCAATGGCAAGTATAATTCTGATGGATTTCATCATTATAACTGATGAGAATATTTCATCGTAGTCCATTCCTTTGTTCTATTTAAATCCTATGCAAAAAGTCGTTTTTTATAGGTACTGACTTGTCCTTCCATTTCCAGTTTCTTCTTGAATACCCATTTGCAACCAACAGGATTTATATCAACTGGATGATCTACCAAAATCCAGACATGGTTTTTGTAAATGGAATCCATTTCAAAATTCAAGGCTTCATTCCACTTGGAAACGTCTATGCCACTTACTTATTTTTTGTAAGTTAGAGGATCATTATTATCAACTAATAAAGAGTCACTATCCTCAGTAACTAGAAAACCATACCATTCTAATTTTAAAACCTCTATTGCAATCCTGCACAATACTTGTGTCTCTAGAAAAAAATCATCTTCCATTGGGCTTTGTGAAATCTGTTCCTGTACTGACTCTTGTGTACCTTGAGGCTAGACTTCATCAAAGTCTATCTCATTCCCACTATCTCTTTTGGAGACGTACTCCCTCTCAAGGAATATGACATGTCTTGCAACTATATCGTTTTTTCCAAGGGGTTGAATATGTAATATCCCCTTTTTTCCTTGGTGTATCCTATAAAGGTACACTTTGTGCCACAGGGTGGGAGTTTTTTACCTGAAGAGGACTTAACAAACACTTCTCAACCTTGCACATGTAAATTTGATAATATGGATTTTCTTCCACTCCATAAATTATATGGAATACCATTTATAGATTTATTTGGTACATGGTTTAGTATGTGTGTCTTTTTTGTTACTCATATCCCCAAAATGATAATGGAAGACACAGATGACTCATTATTGATCTCACCATGTCCAATGGGGTGCTGTTTATTGTTTCGGTCACACCATTCCTTCGGGGCATGTTTGGAGGAGTGAGTTGGGATACTATCCAAAAATCTTGTAAGTAATCCATTATTTATTAATTAAAATATTCTCCACCTTGGTCTGAGCGGAGTTTCTTAATCATCTTCCAAGAAGGTTCTCAAATTAATTCTTGTATTCTTTGAACTTATCAAAATAATCCGACTTATACCTCAGTAAGTATATATATCAATATCAACTAAAATCATCAGAAAAAGTTAGGAATAATGTGTACCCTCCCCTATCATTAACTGGAAATGGTCCACACACATTATTATAAACCTATTAAAGAAGTTCTTTACCCCTTTGACCAATCCTAGTAAATAGGGATTTGGGAGTTTTCCATTATAAACATTCATGAAATATTCCAAGTGGTGTTAGTTCGAAAAAATCTAAATATACATCTTAATATAAATTTTTCAAGAGTTTCTAATTTACATGACCTAACTGATGATGCTAAAGTTGGGTGTGGTATGATTCATGTGAAATATCATTGTTTTTGATTTCCATTACTTGGATTGTGTTACCCAATATGTAATGTCCGTTGTATAATTGTTTCCTACCATAAAAAATTCTATATTTGTAAAAAAGCCACATTCATTTCAAACCATGAAAAAAATCCATCTACATCTACGCTGGATATATAAATAAAGTTTCTATTAACAAAAGGCACATAATAACTACCCATAAATACCAAGATCATCCGAGTTGGAAACGTGATGTGGTAGTCCCTGATTGCTACAACAGCAAGTCTAGCTCTGTTCGCTGCTCGTAGATCTACCTAAACTCAACCAATACTGCTTTATCTACTTGGTTCTTGTTTTTTGATATATATATGAGAAACACAAGGTGTATCAAATAACCTATTTTTTAAATAGATAGATTGTATTCAATAACAAATTCACCTAAAGCTACCTCATTCTTCTTAGGTTGTGGGTAGTTCTTTTTCTAGTATCCCTTCTTGCCACATGCGAAACAAACAGCCTCATATTCCCTTGCCTCACCTTTGATATTCATTTTCTTGGAAGGTCGTGAATAAGCTTTGGGATTTAATCTCTTCACCATCCCATACCTATTATTCACCATATGGATAGAAGAATATTCACGCTTTATATCTTTTTCCACTTGGCGAATGAGGATAACAAGGTCAGACAGAGACATCTCAATGTTGTTCATATTGAGATTAACAACAATATAAGAGAAGTTCTGAGGGAGTGATGCATTAATGAGATTGATGTGCAGTTCTTCAGGGAGCTTAATCCCTATAACCCCTAGGTGTTCAATTTATCCAATGAGCATGAATACAAAATTCCTAGCTAGGGTACCTTCTCTAAGAATACTCTAAAAGAGTTCCTTAGAGATCTCAAACAGTTCATGCCTTTCTCTCTCCTCCTATAGACCATGGAGGTTCTCAAGCATGCTATAAGAATCCATGTTTTCAGAAGACTTCTTGAGATCACTAGACATTGATGACATCATAAAAATTGAATGTCGATCACTTCATTCTTATGTTACTCATAGACTTGGAAATCCTCATCATTAGCTTCTTTGGCAGGAGGATCAGGTGACACTGACTCCAGCACATAAGACTTACATTAATGGAGTAGGATAAACCAAAGGCATCTAAACCTTTACTGGAAGTTACTGCTAGTGAGAATGTTTTATTTTTCTAGAATTGATCATAGGGATCATGTGGTTGACGAGTTTGTCAATTTTATTCTACTATTAAAAGACTATATCATTGGTACATTCATGATTACATATTATAAGAAATAATAAATCTTATTAGTCTCCCCCAATTTTATCAAGTCCTAATAGACCTCACAGTTGAACTCGAAATGTCCAATTTCCATGACATTCTAGTGGTAAGGATCCATATTCCCCTTCACATATCCCTAACAACGGTTAGTCAATCTATTAGAAGGTATTTAGGTAGGAAAGTCTTTGCCTTCTGTATGCTTGCAGCTCCTTGATATGCTAAGTGGACTCCCCAATCCTAAAATCATGACTTTGGATTTCCTCAATTCTTTCCTCCAATATTACACCAAATCTGTAAATGGATACTCTTATTGATGTAATATGGTTAAGTCAACACGAAACCTTCCATAAGGGATTACTGTATAAAATTATGTGTCCTAACAAGGGTTGGTCAAACACATCGTTTTATTGAATTTTTCCCTTAATCATGTAATGGAAGGCTTTTCCTGACATAATATTTTATTTGAGGGATTTTTTATCTCTTATGTGTGAATTGCTTATTATCATTATGACACCCTAGTTATATTATGTGGATATTATTTGAGTGATTAACCATGTCTTGATAATATTTATGCATAAGTCTAGATTATTTTAGTTCCATCTTGGAAGCATATTTAATTCATTAATTATGTGATCGTGACAACACATCCATAATGATACACCATCAAACTAACAGAAAAAAACAAAGTAAATGTCATTATCATGAGCTTTTCTAATGGTTAGTTTATGTAGTGGTTGATAGACTAACCTAGACCTAGGGTAGAAACACCTTGAACCTTTTGGGTTCATGTTTATAGCTTCGCCCTGTCCACCTCTATATCTCCTAGGATTGGTTTCATCTTGGATCCTGCTTAAACACCCTCCACTATCTTGGGAAGTCCACCCCTTATAAATGCTTTTTTCACTCACATGTAGGTGTGGGGTAAAAGGAATTTTACATAAAATAATCATTGGGCATGCAAGCCCAATATATTAATGAATAAAAAGCTCACAGACCAACAAATTTAATTCAAATAAATTAATTAAATGAAACCATCCACATAAAATGACCTTTGTCCAGATCATAATAATCCATACATGCAATGATATTTACTCATAAATAAAACTTGAAATAAATTCATTAGACGTTCTTGTTTATGATAAATCACACTCGAATAAATTATTTATCATCATTAATTAATCAATACTTTCATCTTAAACCCTTTTCAGAATTTCCCTTATATTCACATACATCATAATTTTAAACAAATAAATTGATTAAAAATTATCTTCATAGTTAACTTGTACCTTGAAGGCAACCAGGTAAATTCATATTCATAACTACCCAATGAGTATAAATGAACAATAAGTATATGTTAAATTAAACTCGAATATGTAAAACACCTGTCATGTGTTGTGCCTCTGCATTATGCCTACACGATGGTACACGTCTCAAGGGTTTTTATAATATTATAATAAATTTTAATAAACCTGTATAATTTGGATTAGTACAGGATGTCTAATTCCAACTACAGGGCATATATTATTTTTCACTTTCTATATGAAGTACACGCCTGAGGAAACGACATGTGATTATACATCAGAAATCTTCAAAGTACACAGCTTGTCCAGTGGTCCACACACCATGTATTTCCTCGTTACACGGTCCCCAGCCAAGAAAGCATTGTATGGGCTACACAGTCCAACCCTATCGTAAAGGGACTACAAGTTGTGTCCATTGGGCAACACGATGTGTAATATAAAAACCATGCACCACCTATTCTTGGTCAACACATAGAGTGATTTAAGACTTATAAATACTCCAACAGATGTCTTGGATTGGAGGACCAATCTCATATGTTGAATCATGACTATACAATGTGTAACGACGAATATACACCATGTGTTCTAGTGTTTTTATGGCCATGAAGCTTTGGAACCTCTGGATGGAATCCTCTATTTTATTTTAATCAAAATTAAAAGAAAAGATCATTTCTGTAAGGAGAACAGGAAAGGAATGAAGAGAAATATATCCCAAGATTCATGTTTTCATAATTATTAGCATTAATTAAAACCACTAAATTATTAAAAATATAATGCATCAATGAAATGTTGAAATATTTATAATCTAGGATGTAACCCCTCTAATAACACCTAATGGTTCCAGGCACAGTGACAGAGTGTTTGGGACGAGACCCAATTTGATTTTTACCATGATCAATGATTATTCAGGGATCAATATGACGATGAACACTACTATCCATAGAATATAATTAATGATTTAGATAATGAGGAAAGAAGTCCGAAACCTTTATAGCTGATCTTATACATCAAGTTTCTAATTAATTTAATTAACTTCATAATGAAAAATTATACCTGGATCATTGGAATTTTTTTGTGTTGACGATGTTGATCTTCCATAATGGCCCTTCCAGATTATCTTATTGCGCATGTGTGAATCCAAATTAGAAACCCTCTAGAGCTGATCCACATGTGCTCCAATGTCCTTCGATTGACATTGCGCGTTCTCTGGGTGCTAGCACAGTGAATTGCGTGTCATGTGTCAGAGGTTCTTGATCGCCTGTTCTTCAGCCTTGATGAACATCTCTTGTTCTTGATAGGGAAGTGAAAAGGATTCAGGAGAGAAAATTTTTGGATCAACCATTCTCAATTCACCATGTGTGTAGTGTGGTGTATGGCACAATAGTAAAACATCATATTTATATACATGTAATTTTAGTCAAAATATTTAATTTCATTGAAACAATTAAATACATTCCTGAACTTCGAGATAACCCATGCATTTAATAATATTACCATGTCATTATTTATGGTGCGCCAACTTGCAAAAAATAGAATTATAAATAAAATTCTGTGTCACAAAATATTAGCAGCATTATTTTTATTTCATCCATCTAGTTTAATAAATATTTACCATATTGAAAATAATTATTTTATTATCGAACAGACATTGGTCCTCTTGAAATCCACTTCAATTTATTGGACACCCAATTAAATAAATAAATAATTTATTCTCTTAAATAAATTCTTTATTTACAAAAAACTAAATAAATATTTATGAAATTTTCAGTAAAATAAATAAATATATTTAAATTAATATATACGATCATTTTAACATGAATAAAATATTTCCACGGTATTGAGAATAATATTTATTTTAGTAATTAAATTCAAATAGATATTAACTGAGATAACAAAAAACTCTTAGTGTGTGACCCCCTAGGATTCTTTCTCACTGGAATTTGGTGGGCTTGCCTAAAGTCCAATAGTTCTGTCTAGAAATTTGTCAAGGCACCCAATAGAAATAACGCAATGTCGCAACAATGACATCCACATAGGAATGCTCACCGTTTAATATAATCCCTTTGTCGAAATATCGCATAAAGTGGGTTTCATGACTGTGTCATCATCTTTTATTCATGATACATCATTCTTTGACTACCTAAAATAAACTCATAATTACACCATGGCCATAGAATTTCGCGTGATGGTTCTATTTCAGTCAAATGACTGAGATATCAAATTTATTAAATGGAAGGGAAGAATCCTTCCTCGACCTATCCATTAATAACATGCCACTCGTGATGCACCCAACGTACAATACTTCTCGCAAACTATTTGTATGACGATTTTGTTAGTAAATCATAGTGTTTAATTCATGACACATATTAATGAAAATATTAAAGCCTGGGGTCACTATACATGCTCATATATAGAAATAGCTGATGACATCAAAACAAGCGGAATTTCTACTAGCTAGTATGTTCTCATAATCTACTATCTTTTATATTACCAAGTGAGAACATCAGGAGAGGAAGTCGTATCTACTTATGAGTACTCGTACCTGATGGTATGTATGCTATGTGTCCCATCATATCATGTCATCCAACTGTAGAACTATATTTAAGAATATTTTTATAGAATTTCAAGGTTATCATCATAGCAGGGAACTTCCATGACATTATCAATGAAAAAAATACTCTAGGATATTATTACATCATAATCATGTAGAACAATGAACATTATGTAATAATACATTAAATATCCCTGTAATAAAAGTAAAACCAGATGGTTCTAGGACACCAAATCTGACATATATAACATCTTGTTTAGGGAGAATTAAACCATTTTCCACATCCCAAATCTTCTTCATACACATTACAAAAAAATGGAGGATGATGAATCTCATTTTTTGAACTACTTATCCAGAATGTATGATAAGTATTTTTCAGAAATCATGTCTAACTCAAATGATTGAGACAAAGAAGTGGATCATATTTGAATAAATAGCCATTTTTAGGGACTAGGTTGATGTATTCCATAATTTCTTTTTGATGTCTTCCTCCTATCTGAGATTTTAATATATCAGTAGATTGTATTATTTGATATCCATTTAATGTTATAGAATACCCCTATAAAATTAGATGAACTAAACAAGAAAATATAAAAGAATCTATATAAGTGTTTTATATGACTAATAATTTCACCATTAGGTCTCTTACTCCTCTTTTTTATGAAATAGTATGGGATGATATGCATTTCCATTGATTACTAGGAACAAAAAATCACAATAAAAAACTAGTATCCATTATCATGGATGGATAAAAAATTTGATCAAAAATCTGGGCCCCAATAAATCTCAAATTTTGTCTTTTGTTCTGTATATAATTAATTTATATTTATGATATAAGATATTACCTAGAATATATTTTTAAATATGGTATCAACACAATGAATACATGGTTATGCCAATCAAACTAAAAAAATGATCCAACCAAATTAATAGACATAACAAATAGAGTATATATGGATTACAAAATGAATTTTTGTATTATATAAATAAAATGTACATTTATACTCAAAAGTTATGTCATAACATGAAGAGTCCTTGACTTATATGCTAGTGAAACTAATAAATGATATGTTTTGTGAATAGTTTAATAATTAATACTTTTTATGGGAAAAATAGATATAATTGGGCATGTTATCACTTGTAAAGTGATATATGTTGATCCTTTTAAGATAAAGTTCATTATGGAATGAATCAAAACAAAAATATATAATGGAGTTCAATAAATTTTTCATATTATATTGGAACTATTGGCGATTTATTATAAAATTATCATTATTTTGAAACCCTATAATTAAGATAAATCACAAGAGAGTAATTGTTTAATTTTTTTATTAATTGGAAGAGAGAATCAATGATTTGTAATATATGATAATCACCACACTTGTACTTACACTACCCACATGTTGGGATGTATTTCTTATATACAATGATTCTTCAAAGATGTTATTAGGAACTATACACATAGAAATTGATAAAGTGATATCACGTGCCTCAATATAGTTGATGGAGAATAAGTATAACTATGTGATGCATGATTTGGAGATGGATAAGATAATCATTGTATTAATGATATTGAGGAATCACCTCTATTGGGATACTTGTAACGTAAATAAAAATTATAAGTGATTAATGTATATATTTTCATAACTAGACAACAATATCCACTAAATGAGATGGTTATAGTTGATCATGTTTTTATGAAAAATCAATCTACTACTATGCTAGGATAGAGAATAGTACGGAATATTTTCTATGTTGAAAATACAATATAACATTATCATTGTTTATGATTTAGTTCTATCTAATAATCCTAGACATTTATAGCATTTACATATGAATCTTAAAAGATAAAACTCCATGATTCATTTCTAAAATTATTTATGAAACAATAATTTTAGAGAAGATAAAGGATTAGTAATGGAATTATGTAGTGTTAAAGAAAATTACTTGCCATAATAAAGAGGAAAACAACTAAAATCAGCATCTTTGAAGAGAGTTTCGTGATATTTTGGAAATGAATATACTTTCCAAAAATGATTGGGATAAAGAAGGATCTATTGAATGTTTTTAATATCCTAATATTATCAATCCACCCATGGAGTAAAATTATGAATAAAGATATACAAAATAATGTGGGATTATATGAATATATGGTTTTTTCATTGTGAATCAAAGTGCATAGAATGTCATCTTGTGATGGTAAAAAAAATTCAAGTTGTTGATGAAGCAATTAACCATGACATGATGGAAATTAGAGAACACCATTATGAAATATATAATGGTCAATACAAATATGTCTAATATAAATAAATCCATATTGGATTTGTTGGAACATCATTCCAATAATCCTTACTATACCCGTATAAAAAAGTATCTATCACTCTATTGTCTTACAAATAGATACATTAATAAATTAAAAAATATGTATAGAACTCCACTATATATTATATATAGTGATATTTTAGGTTTACCTAAATGTTATGAATGATTAATTGACATTATTTAAACATAGATCTGAACATATGTTTCGGTTATCAACACCAACTAGATGTCCATTATGAATTGAATGTATTAAATGTGAAGATATGTTGTGATATTTCACTATAAACAATAAAGGTGGTTCAAATCAACACATTACATAGATGACGTTATTATATATCAATATAATCCACATAATAATTCATATGAATGATTATTAGGACCTATATGGGAAGAAATGTAGAATTGAAAAAAATTTGCAAGATGCTAATGAATGTATGTTGTCTGGTCCTATGCTTGTTAATGAAATTATAGGGAATGTTAATGATATTCAGAAAAAAATCATATAATGACATAGTCAAAAAAATTCTACACTTATGAGACCTAGGGTTTTAGTTTAGTGTTAATGTTTTCATTTAAATAACCCCATGGAAGAGATTCATGATGTTTGGGTAAAACAAGAAAATAAGTCACAATTACATTGGCATGTTTTAAGTTCATTATTATATTAATGTTATGGCCAATTAACTATCACTATCTCCAAAACTTTCTCATGTGAATGTATTAATCCACATATCCCTCTTGAGGAATCGAAAACCAAATCCCTCACATGTACTATTTATATAGGTGGTACACATCAAACATGATATCTCTAAAGGGAAGCATTTGGAAAAGATCTTGCACCATGTAGGTAATGTTCTATCAATAAGATAACTCACATGGTTATATTTGTAACAGCCCATAATTCTATTTATTATATTTCACTTCATAAAATTATTGTATATGGTGTAAACAACAAAAAAGCTCAAAAATAACAACAAATAAAATTAATAAATGAATACTAAATGAATGAAGAAGAATATCTAGAAATTAAGTAACATATACCAATGAAATAGTCACATAAATTTTGGAATAGTAATATTACACATATGAATAGTGAACTATCCATGAAAATACAAACCTCACCCATGATATTATAAAAAAATTAGGTATATTATTTAAAAAATAATATATAATCATATAATAATTTAAGTAAATAAATGTTTGTAAAATAATAAATTATTGTTTGGAATTTTTGTGACATAAAAGTTTATTTAAAATTTTATAATTTACATAGTTATTTAAAATAGAATATATTTTTATAAAATATATTCATAAATTAATATTTTCTGTCTTATGATAATCAGATGATTTTATTGGACCTAATTAATTTTTTCATGTGCTATAATTTTAAAATTTTAAAATTTTTAATAAATGAAGATTTTAAGAAATATTCTAATATGTATATTGTTTCTAACAAATTGATTAAAATTTTGAATTATAAAAATCAAAAAGTGGTTTTGGTGTGTTTTTAATATTTTTTAAAATACTTGAATTCTTTCTTAAAATTGAAATACAATGACTTATAGTATAAGCTAAATACATGAACTATTTTGTAACAAATGTTGTTTAGATGATATAAGAACCATTGGATTGAAATCACATGAACCTTTTATAATAATTTTTCATTGCAATAAACAGTATTCATTGTCTTGAGAAAAAATAATAATAAAAGGAATAAAATAATCAAAAAACAACCCTATCAAATAATATAATTTCCACCCCTAACAACCTATTCTCCTTACACAACATAATCCTTGTAGATTTTTCATTTCATTCAAATCATATTCCCAATTATATTGCCCATGGTCAAGAGGTTATCGTCTCTAAAAAAGACCCAAACTAGTTTTCTTATGGAGGATCTCAATGAGAGGAATTCAAGAGGTAAAATGGTATTTCACATTCATTATTTTGATTTCACATTATTTTATTTTCTTATAACCTATTCACCTACTCTGTAAAAACGTGATTGGTAACTATAATATATTATATATTCATTAATTGTATAATTTTAATAGAAAATCCCCCATCAACTCTATTCCCATCTTCCTTTTTTATAATATTGAAAATATCACCTACTATATGTTGATTCCTCACCTTCGAGTATAATAGTAATTAAATTTCATTTATCGGATTCAACGATTGAAATTAAACGACTATTATGGTTGGTATAGATTGTAAATTGTATTTTATAACCCTTTTTATGTTCTGGAGATAAATTATATACAAAATATTGAGTAATTAAATAGAACTATATTTTGATTATCAGAAAACCACCAAAATAATATAAATGATTATTATTGTCATCTAATAAAATGATTTATACTCACCCTAAATAAACTAATTTATTGTTTAAAAATTTACTACTTTTAAGTTAATTATTAAAATATAACATCAATTCTTGTGATCAATTCCCATTTTAAAGTTATAAAAGTGAACCAATCAAGAAAACCAAGGAAAAAAACACGCTTGAATGATGAAATTGTATCCAATGACTCATAAAAAGACAAGCAATATACTGAAAAAAAATGCACTAAATCAAATACATGTAAAAAAGTTTATAAATTTATTATGTAATTGAATTATTTGGTTATATTTTAAATTTAGATCTTGGGAATAACACTTCAATACATAAGGTAATGACTTTCCTTCAAAACCCCATTTTCCTTTGGGCTAAAAATTCTCTCTAGGAACAAAATTGTCACTAATCATTATTTTTAAATAAAACTTATAAATTCAATTTATATGTCCCAAAATCGTGTATCAAGATCAGCACACCCTTCTTTGATGAGAAAATACAAGTTTTAATAAGGTTTCCTTTTAAATTCTTCCTGATAAGAAAGACCAAATAATGGGAACATTCTATTTTCATACCCATTCATTAGTGTAGTCCATAATCTATTTAAATCCAGAATTATATATCTAAAATCCCACATTTCAACATGAGATAACATCTTAGTTCAATTATTGATTTATTAAATAAAATATTTTGTTCCCCATTAAACTCAATTTAATATTTACTTTAAACCATTCTACAATAATTTAGTTCTAACCTTTCTTAAACACTATTTTTACAGGGTTTCACATTAGTTTGACCTCACTAAATATGATATATTCTTATATTACCTTTTTTATGTCCATGTATTAATTTAATTAATTATTCCATGGATACTACTATGATAATAAATTTTTTATTTCTTGTGACATAAATATGATACTGATTTCTTTCCATGGGGAACCGTTATGGTAATGTATGTTTTTGTATGTATAATAATTCAAGTTGAACTCATACTATTGAAATTTTTATGATGTGTTAACCTAGATGGTGTTCCAATGCCTTGGGTAATGTTTAGTATTATGAGACTTTATGTTAGGATGGGGGTTAACTGGGTTCCTTTATGGTGCTTTGTTTACCACGTATAATGGAATTGGCAGTTCTCTATGACTTATGCTTATGTCGCATTGGGTGTTATTTCCACATTCCAATGATACCACTATTTCATGTACCCATGATCTATATATTATGATTCCTTAGGATTATTCGTGTATTGTGCCTTCTTATGTCATCATTTTAGACCTTTTAACCCATGTACATTGATTTATTCCTATGTTTATACCCATACATGAATTTTAACTAATATATTCTATTCAAGTATTGCCTCAGTTATCCTATAAATATTTATGAGATAAATTGAAGAAAATTTTTCCTTATTGGTATTAAATTTAAAATTCTAATTCTAATTCCATTTTTTCATTTTATTCTCATAATCATCCAAATACACTGGACTTTATTAATCTTCTCATATATTTTGATGGTTCATTATTTTTAAAGTCATTGGATATTATGTGTATTGGGATATGGTCTATGTAATTGATATCATAGAATGGTCAAGTTATTTCTTGAGATTAGGAAAATAGAATTTTAGAATAAACCCTATAGATAATATTATCAAAATAGATAAGCTAGATTCAATCGTAGGGTATCACAAGTTAGGATATTATTTTCATTTACAATTTTATCCTTCAATAGTCAATGTTATATTTTAATTTTCTTATATATAAGTGTTAATTCCCCCATATTTAACATTATTTATCATAGTCACTGGATTGAAATAGATACAACTATTCCAATAATCAATTTCATTGGGAATGTGACAATTTCAAAAAATATATTTCTAATTTGATGGGGTCATAAGCTCAAAAAAATCATGAAAGTAATTTCACAATATTGTCAAGTTGTAAATAATTAAACTAGTCATGTATAATTCCCTCCTCATAATAATGATAATGCTGTGTTTGAATTCATTTTTTATCATAGTTCTTCATTCTTTAGTGGATCCTTTGATCCCTTAATTGTTGAACATTGGATTAACTATATTTAGAATATCTTATCTATGTCCAATTATTAGAAGAAGATAATGTTGTACTATCATTATGTCATTCTTATGGGGAAGATGATTGGGGTGGACATCGATCTATTAAACTATGTACAAGGAGGAAATTCCATCCATGTAAGGGAAATATTTCATGAAAATGTTTTCTAATAAATTAATTCCCCAAAATAGCCATCCTAATATGGAAAGGGAATTACATTGAAATGAGAAAAATGAAGAAAATTTTGTTAGAGCATAGAATTAAAACATCACAAGGATTACTTGATATGCCTATTTCTTTATCATGAACACCAAATTCCAGGTGGACCACTTATTTAGACAATGAATGATGAGTATAGAAAATCATTAGGGATTGAAGACTTGAATAGATTTAAAGATATTATAAGTTGTTCTCTTATAATAGAAAGGGAACTCAAATACTCTCATTGGTCTCATGGGCTGAGTGAAAAAATAACAAAATTTAAGATTAATATGGAATGATAAAAATATAAATCCATTGATTAAATGAAAACCCAATATCCCACATATAAAAATTATGGGGAGAAGCATCCAAGGTATTTTCTACTGGGAACTAGAAAATTATTAATTTGTGGAAGAATATTGAATAAAGATAATAACATCCAAATGGATATGAATAATCCCACTAATGTGAAAAAAAGGGAAGGTTAAGATAAAAAAAATTGTCAAATAGTTTTGTTTTTCAATTGAAAGGAACATGGACATTATGAAATCCAATTTTATAGGACAAGGGATGTCTGAGGAAATAAACAAAAACCAACTCCAAGGAAATAAGGAATAGAATATTATTTCACTAACTCATATGTTTAGACTGATAATGAAGTGGTACATAGGTTATTCATTCAGGAATAATGGAAGTACTATTTGATTCCAGTTCTATAAAATATTTTATACAAACCAACCTCAGATATCTGGAAAGGTAGATTAACCTTCACATCCCAAGGAAACCTCAATGTTTATAAAAGTGTATAGAGGTTGATGAATATATATTAGAATCATTTTCTAAATAGTGTATATTATATTATTTTTATAAATAATTTCTAGATTAAATGATTGAAGAAAAAGATAGGATCATGATAAATGACATGACCATATTGAGGGACTACACCGATGTGTTCCATGAAAAATTATAGAGTAATCAGTTTGAATGAGAGGTTGAGTTCTCAGTTAAACTTACTCTTGGATCTTTTCCTATAACAAATAAACCATACACCATTAAAACATATGATCTAGAAAAACAAATGAAGTAATTATAATAGAATCTTAAAAAGGGTATTATTTACTCGAGTTCTTCACCATGGGGTGAACAATTCCTATTCATTAGGAAGAAGGATAGACCAATGTGCCTATGTAATTATTATTACCAAAGTATAAAAATAATGATAAAGGACAAGTATCCCCTTACACAAATAGATGAAATGTTCCATCAACTATTTTATCCCATGTTTTTCATTATGGCACATATTTAGTTGGGATATCACCAATTAAAGTTGAATTAGGAATATATTCCCAAGACCGCCATCCTAATTATGTATGGTCACTATAATTTCATATTAATGCACTTCAAGCACACTAGTTCTCTAGAAATTTTCGTGGACATAATGAATATTGTGTTTAGATATTACCTTGATAAATTTGAGTAAGTCTTTATTGTTGATATTCTGATATACTCTAAGATAGAGGAGGAATAAGAAGATCATTTGAATACTGTGTTGAAGAAATTGTGTAGGGAAAAAAATCAAAAGTATGTTAAAGGCGAGTTCTATAGGGATGAAGTATCATTCATGTGCATTTAATACCTAGAATAGGATTATATGTTGATCCTCACTAGATAAAGGATACTGTTTGGAGTGGACAATAAATACAAATATAATTGAGATCAGTAATTACTTGTCCTAGATTAGTATTACCGACAATTTGTGATAAAATTCTCATGATTTTCAACTATAATAATAAATATTACCCAGATGGAAGTGATGCTTCTCTATAGAAGTGAATATGAATACAGATTCATTGAGTTAAAAAATAGGCTTATCAATATACTCGATCACAATATTCTGACAATTATGGAACTCTATGGTGTGTGAAGATGGTTTGAATATTTTATTAGACTATGTACTAATGAAAAATGACAATGTGATAGCCTATGCCACAATGAATTCAATAAATTATGATAAAAACTTTCCCACACATGATTTAGAGTTGGAATTTGTGATCTTTTTAAGGAGAATATTGCGGAATTATCTCTATAGGGAGAAGTGTGGGTTATATAATAATAAGAAGAGAATAAAATATCTATTCACATTAAAGGAACATAATATGAACCAGTGAAGATAGTTATATATCATTAATGATTTGAACTACTCATTCCACTTCCTTCTTGGAAAATAAAATAAGGTGGATGATTTTATATGTATAAATGATCATAAACCTCTATCAATTATGAGAATTTTGGAGGATCTAATATTCATAGACGTGAAAATTATAATACTAGAATTTTATAAGTTAGTAATTTCATTAATCCTTTTTCTAATAATTTCTTAACCATCTATTACATATAAAATAAATTTTTTTAGTTAAATGTTGTGTAAATTCATAAAAAGGATAAACCATCTAAAAATGGGAAATCCAAAGAGTTAAAAATGTAAGTGGAAGGAATCATTATATTTGGGTCACAACTATGTGTATCATTCAGTTTGGAGATGAATAAAGCGCTTCTGAATAAAGCATATTGCTCAACCTTCTCTACTCACTTAGATTACACACAGATATATGAATACCAATATTGAACTATTGTTGGGACTATATGAAGAAACATATTGTTTAAAATATATCAAATACCATCGTATGTCCACAATTTAAGTATGAAAGGAAAATATCTAAGGGAATTGTGCAATCATTACCAATAACAACATGGAAATGGGAAAAGAACACCCTGTATTTTGACACTAGATATCTGAAGATATCGATAGTAAACAATTACATATGGGATGTTAGGGATCATGTCATAAAGACATATCATTTTATCACAATTTTGAGGACATACCATTAGATTTAATTTCATAGATACAAATCAGATAAGTTGTAAGGATGCATAGAGTACCACTATCAAAAGAATATGATGAGGTTTTTATATTCCTGTTGAAGTTCTTTAAAAGATTCCAATATGATGTAACCACTATGGTAAAATTTAGTATAACATGTCATCACCAAACTTGTGGAAAATTTAAATAGAATATTCAAACACTGAAATACATGGTTAGAGCTTGTTTTATGGACTTAATGAGAGGATGACGTTGACATCTTTTTCAAGCTAAGATCACATAAAAAATAGTTTCGACTAGAGCATCCAAATTCCTCCATATGAGGCCCATTATAAAAACATATGCAAAACACCCGCATGTTGGCTTGATGTTAGTGGATGTAAGTGGATAAGTACTAAAATAGCCATTTAAATGGTGTAATAGGTCAGAAACATTCCACTACACATCAAAGAATATCATGGTAGATATATGATCTACGTACATATCAATATAATGAATTATGATCTGGGTTTAGGACATAGTATTCCTTTGTATATCCCCATGGAAGAGGGTCATGATATTTGGGATGAAAGGAAATCTATGTCTAAATTACATTGCTACCTTATAGATTCTTGATCGTGTTGGAGCTATGGCCTATGAACTATCTCATCCACTTACCACTTTTCATGTAAACTATGTATTCCATTTATCTGTCTGGATGATTTTTATACAAGATCACTAACTCATATTGAATTCAGAAGTGGTATAGTTGTCAAATGATCTCTCTTATAAGGATAATCTACTAAATATATTCGATCACAGAGACATTGTTATTCACAATAATTTCACTCACCTTGTAAATGTACATTTATGGAAAATTATGTATGAAGACGAATGATTCGACCTGGAGGAAGCAAAGATAGATAAGTACCCTCACTTGTTTTCCCCATAGTGTGTAAAACATATTTTTTTACTGAGTAATTTCATTAGGGTGGAAGAATATGATACTCTAGAATTATATTAATGATTTTATCCTTCTTATAATTATGTCACATTATATAAAACACATCAAATCTCTTAAATAACATAATGAAAACTTTATAAATTAATAATGAATGAAATATAATTTTTTTCATAAATAAAATATCATATACAACATAAATAGTAACATGACCTATGTAATACTAAAATTACATTTATGAATAATATACTTGGGAATAGAATAGAAACCTCACCCCTGAAAGTATAAATAAAATTTAGGAATCTTATAAATGGAAATATGATATAATCAAATAATAGTATATGTATGTAAGTTATTTTAAAAAAGTTACATTATGTTTTGGTATTTTTTTTATACATAAATGATTTTTTATAGTATTATAATCACTATAATAATTGTTTTTCATAAAATAGATTTATAATTTAATATTTTGTTTTCTTATGATTATATGATAATTTTATGATTCCACAATTAAATTTTCAACATGTCAGAATGTTGAAATTTTCATTTTTTAAATAAATCTTGATTAAAATTAAAATTAAATATATTATATTTAGAAAATTATTTTTTTTAAAATGGAGTAAACTTCCTAATTATAAACATCAAAAATGGAAATGTTGATTTTTATGTTTCATAAATATTTGATTTTTTAGTGAATTATGAAATACCATAATTTACATTATAAGTTAAATACATAAATTATTTAATCTCAGATTATGTTTGGATGATATAAACACCATTGATTAAAAGTTTAATTAATTAGTTACAATAACTAGTGACAATAATACAAAATTTTTTAAGCACTGTGCTAAAATAAAAAATTAATGCTTACAAAAATTAAAAAACACTACTCTTTGCCACTATAAATAACACCCCACATGAACTATTCTCCTTAGACCACATAAACCTTGAAAATTTTCCAATTTTATCTCATTACTATTCCCATTTATATTTCCCACATCAAAGAGGTTTTGATATCAAAAATGTACCAAACAATTTACCTAAATTGGTTCTTAAGGTGAGGTTCTCAAGATGTGATGTCCTCTTTCACTTTCTCTATTTTGATTTCACTTTATTTTATTTTATTATACTCTATTCACCAACTCTATACAAACATTCATGGTAACACCAACATATTATATTCATTATAATTATTATTTTTTAATTTAATATACACGGTCAAGTCTCTTCTCCTCTCGCTTTTATTATAGAAATTGAAATATCGTTCACGAGGAGATGATTTGTCACCATCAAGGATGAAATGTTTTACTTTTTCTTTATCTCCAACAGGGATGGAAATAAAATCATTACAACTGTTGGTACATATTATAAAATTTATTTTATTTCCATTTTTATGTTCCAAAACAACATTTTATACACAATAACAAATATTGAAAAAAACAACATTTTATTGACTGAAAACCCACAAAAGTTATCTAAATGATTTTGTTAGACTTCTTATATAATGATTCATCCTGACCCCAAATAAAAAAATTATTTATCTAACCATTTAATGTTATTAATTTCCATTAATAACATATAAAATCAATTATTTATATATATTTCCATTTTACTTGATATTCCAAACATTTATACAACTGATCCAATCATGAAATCTGAGGAGACAAACACTCATAAATGATGAAATTGTATTGTATAAATCATAAAAAAGAACATAATAGAATATAATGAAGTATATTATGAATAAAATAAATGAATAAAATGTTTTTAGTTAAATGATTAATGGATTTATTTTAATATACATGGAATTAAAATAAAATTTAGAACAATTTCAGATATAAGCTTAGAGATTTCCTCTAAACCCTCATTGTTGCTTAATTTTACACTTTCAATCCCTTTAATCCAATGTAATTATTCATTTTTTTATATTGATCTTTTAAATTCATTTAATATGTTTGTAAATTTTTCATCCTGATCAGTTTATTATAATTTTTTGGGGTGGAATCAGGTATTAGTAAGGTTTCATTCTCACTTCATCCAGATAAGAAACACAGATAAATGGAACATTCTGATTTCATACCCAGTATTATGTGCACTCAATTATTTGTATTAAGCAACCATTTTTTAAAAAATCACTAATTTCATCCTATGTATCAATAATGGTTCATTTGTTTTTTTATGAAAATAGATATGGATTTTCTACCATAAATAATCTTTAATATATTTCTTAAATGGAACTAACATATTTAATTTATAATTTAGTATAAACATACTTTTTAAATGTTTTCAATTCAGTTTTAAATCACACATCATGGCTATGTCGATTGTTCAATATGAATGTCAGTGAATGATTTAAATCTATTCTTTCATGGACACCACTATGATATTACATTTTATTATTTGTTATTATATGATTATGATACCTATTTATTTCCATGATAAACCCTTGTGTTTATGTTTGATTCCATCTCTACGATTCCACATGTGGAACATATATTCATTAACTTGTTATAATGAGTGCTCCTAGATTATTCTTCAAAACAAAAATTATTTATTAATAACATTAAACTTCATGTTGGGACATGGATTGAACCTAATTCTTATAGAGGCCCTCAATTTTTATATATTTAAATTAAATATCTTTTTATCATTATATAAAACATTAAATAAATATATATCAAAGGTCTATATTGTTCTATTTTCATTGTAAATATGGAAACATAATCATTATTACATAAGTAAGCTACATTATTTCCATCAATGTTTCTCAAGACTAACACCCTTCTGAAACTCATCATACATAATAAATATCATCATAATATGGGGAAAACATAAAAAGGGGTTATATCATATGATCTATAAGGGTAATCATGATATACATGTAATTATAAGAATTAAAATAGTTGAATGTGAACAAGATAATGACATTAAAAGATCATACCCCTTCTATCGAAGATCGTAAGTAGGAATCATGGCATAAATATTGGTAATTAATTAGACACTAATCATAAAGAAATAAATAGAATAATCCATGAAAGAATAACATAGGAAAATACATGGAATAAAATAAGACTCATAAGATTATATAATGATTTCATTAGTAGTCAAGGCATCATTTTAAATTCCTTATTAATGGAATAAGTCCTTTACTGAACTTTTTTTACACTTCTTCAAATCCATTAATTACTAAATTTAGATCACTCCTCATTCAAACATTGTAATTATAAACTGAGAACATTTCTCATTCCAGCCATGTGATGCTAAATTTTGTTAATTTTTTGTTCCATCCATTTTAATATCATGTGAAATAAATATATACCAAATACAATGGAGGTAGATATATGTCCCCTCAATCTAATAATAAAATCAAACATACATGTGAAAAAAGATCATTAAATATCATATCATAACCCATGAAATTATATGTTTATCAAAAATATGTAATCATATGATAACCTATGGAAAAAGGCATAGGTTTCATAATCATTTCATCAAAATAATTTTCCATGTAAAGAAGTGGGTTATAAAATCATATAACCCATTGAATAGAAACATGTTTCAAAATAATAATTCTATCAAAACAAATACCATTAATGAAAAAAAATATAAATGGAACCGTTGGATAATTTCATTTATGAGAATGAGTAACATCATTACATGTCTTAATATATGAAAATTAACATGGACAGATATGATGAAATATTTTCATATGGAAAAAATAATTTCTTCGGGAAAATGTTCTTCAAAATTTTTTTATTCCTTTTGAAATAAGTTTTCCTTGAAAATTTATAAAAGAATATTGTACATGAATTGAAAACTATTTTTTTTAAAATACTTTTTAAAAACAAAAAATTAATCTTGAAAACGTTTTAAAAATAATTTATTTAAAAATACATTGAAAACATATAAATAAATATAAAAAATGTTTTTAAAACCTTTTACTTAGAATATTTCCAAAGAAGTATCATAACATTTTAAAAAACATATTAATTAAAAATATGTTGAAAACATATAAAAAAATATTTATAATGTGTTGAAAAATATTTTATTGAAATAAATTTGAAATGTAAAAATGAATTATTTAAAATATTTTTAAAACCTTTTACTTGAATACGTATCATAGAAGCATAAAAAAGTTTAAAAAAACATTTTTCATTGAAACATAAAAAATAAGCATAAAATTTTTTGTAAACAACAATCTTGAAATCAAAATTAAAAAATTGAATTTAAAATATATTAGTAAAAAAATTTCTTAATTTTGTTTTTTGTTATAAAGGAAGTTTCAAGGAATGACAGTCATGATGGTGAGTAAATCTGTGTTTGCTGAGCATTGCTTTTTCACCATAATAAGTTTAGAAAAGCTCCTCGACTAGAAAACTTTAAGAAGACCCATTTAAATAACATGTCTATATTAAAATGGAAAAAACGGTTAAAAATATCATTTAATGATCATAAGATAATTCTATAATATTTTTGTTACCTTTTGGAAAATACTTTTTGAAGGAACACATATTTTTGACCAATGTGATATGTAAATTCATACATTAATAAAAACACGTTCTTAACTATATTATGTACCAAATAGTGTGAAAATGGTAACAATATATGTAGATATTAGTAATTCGTATATGATGAAAATATTCATGTGTTTTATTGTGATATTTATTATAAAATTCCTTCAATGAGATCATAATTATAAACAATCATAAAAATTGATGAGACTGTTTCAGTATATTATTAACACATTATGAAATTGAACCATTCCCCCATTTAAGAAAATAAATTCAAATGAATCATAAAATATCACGAGTAGAAAGATTTTGAATATATAAAATGTTAAACTTATTATATACTTCTCATGAAATAATTTTAGTCCATAACATGACATGTCTCAGTGAAGGAAAATGGATAAAATATATTTTTACCGATTTGGTAAATTTTTAAATATAGTCCCCATAAAATAATTACAATAAATTGGATATTTAAATACTCCTAATGTTATATTTAATTATCAACTAATACATACATGGTATGTATACACACCACATAGAAGGAATGGGTGGGGAATAAAGCATGTGTCTCATGGAAATAAAAAGTGAGATTAAAATCCCATACCTTGTGTCTTAACAGTCTTTGTAGTCAAACAAGATTACGATATAATAAATGTTATTTTATTATCAATATCTTAAATAATAAAATTATAATATCTAATTACATACATGGTTTTTTTTGAAATTATATAATCATCTTGTTAATAATTTTATGTTAAGGTTTCACTTCGGGTAATATTTACTTTTTTTCACATGTGTATAAATTTGTTATATCATTGGTCCTTATAAATATATAACGATTAAATAACTTAAAACATGATATAAATATCATAATACTCATTATATATTTATTATAATAATCTTTATAGTATATATGTATGAAATAGAATACATTTTTCATGGAGACAGTCATCTATAGACACACATTAATGTTGTTTCGTTTTATTAGCATACTGAAAGAAAGAGATTAAAGGGAATATATATGTATATATACACTAAATTATCATTTTTATATCATGTATATAATATAATTCTACTAAACACATCTTTAATACACTGAATGTAGTATGTGAACAAATCACATCGCTTTGAGGGGTGGTAGTCCACACTTCCTCAAAGGAAATTATCATATTTACAAAAAATAGAATGTATAAATATATTAGTTTTAAAATATTTAAATATATATATATAAATAATAAATTTAATATATAAAATATATAAATTTTTTTCCAACATATTTTTTGCCATGAGAGACAGTAAAAGAAAAATGAACATTCATTATTTTTGAGGCAATTGTTCATCGTACACATAATCAGTATCTTTGTTACCCATTAGATGGAAGTTTGTGTAAGAGTAGGTTGAACCCATCAAAAAAAAAATAATATATTTTTTATATTGTTTTTTATATATTATTTAAATAGTAATACATTATTGGGTGGATAATGTAAATAATATAAAAAAAAGTCGAGGATGAATGTTACTCTTAATTCAGGTATCTCCCTTTGGTTTTCAGCGAATGAGTTCATTAGATTGATTTATTCTAATTATGAGGACTATAGGATATGGGTAAGAATGTTTTTGAGCGATTTATATATATTTTTTTTGATGAAATAATTATTTATATGTTTGAGGATGTGGTAGGAAAGGTGCCCTTTTTATAGTGGAGGAGTGTCTCTCTGATAAATATTTAATGATAGAATTCCACACATCACATTCATGTTGAATGTCAACCGAATAATAAATAAAATTCATAAAATTGGAGGATATAGTCTATAAATTTCCATAACATGTATCTTGAAAATGTCTATTTGTATTTTGGGTCTTAAATATATGGATTTTTCCTTTGGAAAGTTAATTTTTCTCCTAATCATTGTAATTAGTTTTTATCAATTTCACTAATGTTTTTGGTAAAAATTTAATTTTTGTATATATAAATGTATATATTATTCTTATTAAAGATATGGAATAAAATTTTAAAATTTATTTTCACATATTTCCTAAATATTAAGTTAAATTTTATCCCACAGTCGAGTCTACAATGTAGGTTTTTAACGTAAAAATGTTCAATAGCCGGCTAGGTTTATTTATTCAAACTAAAAGTGAAATTAATTCCAATTAAACCCCATTGGGTTGAATGAAAATTATATGATAAAATTAAAATTTTATGAAAAATTAAAATATCATTTATCCTTATAAATAATTTATATGAAAAGTAACTTTTTAGTTAAAATTCATTATTTACCACTATTCCATAAAAAATTGAATTTCCTAAAAAAATCCCAAAATTCAACATATGATAATTTAGGAAATCTGAATTAAAAATTTATGTTTATTTTATTAATTTCAATTTTTATGCCTATGTAATTTTTTTATTAATTTTCATATATGGACATTAAAAGTAGTTTAGTTGAGAAATAGTATTTCTAATTAAATAAGGACATAATCAAAAAATATATCTTTTATTATCAATATGTTGTTTAATATAAAATAATTATAACAAATAATTAAAAATTATTTATTACTATTTGTATTATGATATTTAATGGATATTATATAATTATATCGTTTATATAAATATAATAATAGAATAATGATTCATAGAATCTTATTTAGGTAGGTCACATATGACAATTCATTTTTGCATGCATCATACACCATTTCAAAATTATTTGTAATAAAAACTATAATTTATGTTTCTTGTATTGAGATATTAACATGGTGTTGTGTATACCTCAAGAAAAACATATTTCATTTATAAACTAAACAATTTTCAGTGTTGCATGAAATGAAAATTGTTAAATAATATTAAATTAATTCAAAGAATATAATCCACAAAATCTTGGGGTGCTACATTATACCAAACATTAGATGAATTTCTCCCTCTAATATAATTTGGTTTCCTATATTTTTATTATTTTAATGTATCATTCATAGAAACCAACATCATAATAATGAATAGTAATACATCACATAAAAGGGAAACGTTGGAACCATAATGGTTTCCCAATGTAACATATAACTAGGTTTCCAAATAGGGGAATTTAGGTTGGGGGTAAAGAATGGAAATTGGTAGAAAATGAAAATATTTACAGGGATTGATTGATATCATCAATCCAAACAAGTTAATGATCAAAGAAAATTTGAGGAACTCAATGTCACAAATCTTTGATGATTTATAAGGATATCTTTTCAACCTAATTGAATGTATTATGAAAAATTTTATTGATCTTTATATTATATATGTGAAATATTTTTATTTAAAATGAATATAATGAAATCTAGTTACATAAAATATTTATAAAAAAATTCATTCTTTGGATATGATTTTAGATATTTATAATTCTTCTAATACTTCATGAAATGGATGTCTAGAAACTAATATTAATGACTGAAGTCCTAAAATACACTTTTAGAATATATTATTCCTCACAAATTAATGAAATATATAAATGTTTATCTACAACTATTCTGAAGAATCTATATGGTTAATAAATTAATATATAAACATTAAAAGTGATTATACTTTTTCATTATAAATAATTATTTATGTAAAATAATTATACATTAAAAACGATATCACGTAGGCCATTGATTCACATTAAACCCATATCGTTCTTTAGTCATGGGTTATATAACCAGAACCTTATCCAACTTGCTTGGTTGTCACCTTACAAAAATTAAGTCATTTTGTATAACCAATGTAATATATTTTACATAATAAATATGATAGATATTCAAAAAATAAGTACAATCACTAAATAGACATTTAACCAAGGTTTCAATACAATCTCAATAAGTAAATAATTCCTCCAGTGATTAAATTAACCATTAAATGAATATTTAACCTTACAGTATATATGACATATAAAAATCCAAAAACATTAGAATGAAATACATGAAATTAGATTGACATCAATCCCCAGTATATCCAATGTTTTCTCTAATTGTCACATTACAAACATTTTAATTCCCTAATGGTAAAGTATCTTGGGACATGTTAACAACCTGAATTAACACGATACATTTTTAAAATCAGTCATTCATCCTTATTCCATAGATCACTAGATATATTCCCTAAACCCAGGAATTTGTAAACATCATCAATGACAGCATGGGCTACATGCCAACTAGCCCTGAATTTTTCCAAGGTAATCAGTACTCTCTAATTTACATATTCATATTCAATATATATTTATATAGAAAACAACATCATAACATAAAAAAAATATTATGGGTTATATTACCTTCTTAAACAATGTCTATATTTTATAAAATTTATTTTCCAGTCCATCAGAAACATTCACTATAATATTTTAAATACATAAAAAAATCTTATACTAGACAGTCCATATTTATTTATTATTCCATAAAACATTAATCTCGAGTCCCAAATAAATAAAAGAATTTAATATTACACATTATCCATAAGTAATTAGAGGTATACCTTATCATTTTTCTTAATACATTTTTCATTTAATATTTTAGTTATACCCCCATTATCATTAGTAATATATACATTACATGCACCACCTTGTTGATTATCTTAAGGATATTTCCCCTTAGAAAATTTAGTTGTATAATAACTGTTTACTCCACACATTAATCAGTTAACCTAAAATTACTCCTTGGAGAGGCCAATATTCTCTTCCATTTCATTAACTGTATTATTCATTTTTCACTTAAATTCACTTTCTTTGTCTACTCCATATCCACAATCAAAACATATTCAATTTTCTTATGTAACAAGAGCATATGTGAGTCTTTCCACAATCATGAAAAAAATGAAACTTAATCTTATTTCATCTATGGTACTTATTAGCCCATCACATAGTGACCTTCTGAATTCTATTCCTTTTTAGCCTATGATTTGGTTAAGGTACACATTGTTAATAATGTTTCATGAAAATTTATTTACAATGATCAAAACATCATTTAATAAAGTGATCATACCACTTAACTGGTCATCATCAAATCATCCATCACAATAAAGGGTAATTCATTTTCTTATGGTTCCAAAAAATGAAAGAAACTAGAAGCATAGTGTGAGATGTAATTATCCTAGAAAAGAAATATATAGTCATGAAAATTAATACTTATTGGATTTCTAAAACATAACACATTCTTTAATATATAACACCCTCGGTTCATCCTTGGATATTTATAGAATAATTATATTTAAATACATAATCATACTTCATGAAGTGTATTTGAATTCCCAATAAATATCCCATGGGAGTATAAAACATGCTTTGCAATATGGAATGTTGTCATGTACCATATTTCACTATGTCTGGAATGAATCATCTTTTCATAGTTCTTACTCCTATGTACATGTGTTCCTGGGAAACATCCACTTGTAGTATACATAGAAGGATGTATTTCTAGAAAAACAATATCTCTGTACTTTAATATAATTTAATGATATTTACTTATACATTTCTTTATCCTTATACTTATCCTTATTCATTTCCTTAGGATAATCACTAAGGTTTTATCATCCAACCTTCCAATTGTCAACTAAAACTTTTCCCCAAGACCACCTATAGATTCCATGGATTCTTATACATTGACATTACATGCATGATGCATAAAACATATAACATTATACATATAGTTTCTTAAAGACCATATAATTATAGTGATATTGGAAAATTTTGAATCATATACACTGGTACAAAATTTTGGTACATTATCTGCCAGTATTCTGTTCATGACTAGAACCCTTCATTTAAAAATCATACTTAATACATATCTTCATAACCTAAGGAATGAGAAAAAATAAGGGGAATACAATGATGCTTAGTAAGGGTAAACAGGGGAGGAATGAAAGAATAATCATGAGAATAACGGTATGATAATGTGATAATTACATTATAATATCACACCATAGATATCAAATATCATATGAAGGAATCAAGGAATAAATATTTTCAGTTTAGTAGACATGAATCATAATGAAATAAAATCCTTAGACAAGAAAGAATAATATAATAATAATACATATTATTTTGGAAAACACAACTGTATATATAATTATTTCCATAGTTGTCAAGTAATTGCGTCTACTGCCATATTTGTGGAAGAATTATGTTATTGAACTGGATTAAAACCCCATTCAAGCCCTGTATTACTGAACCAATTTTCACCCTCATTGAACCCCTATAAAACTAAATATTATTCATTTCTAATTACTGTTATATAATACTGAACAATGCTCATATAATATTCCATCCATGTTTATCTCAGGATATATAAATCTTTACCCAATTTATTGAAGGGAGATACAGGTATTACCCATACTATAATTAAATCATACATGCATGTGCCCCAAGATTATTAAAGTCATATCCTAAACCATAAAAGGAAATTTCTATCAAAAAATGTATTAATATAAAAAATTTGGTATAAGAAATATGTTCATAATAATGTCATTCAAATAATTACCCATGAAAATAATAAGGTTTCAATATCATATAACATGTTGATTAGAAACAAGTGTCATAATCACTATTCAATGAAATCATTAACCATTCAAAAACTTATATTAATATAACCTTGTGATCATTTATGATTAGGGAATGACTAACATCAATAGATATCATCATATATGGGAAATAACTTGGAATAATATTTTGAAAACATTTTTCATGGAAAATATCATTTCTTCGTGAAAAAAAATAATTTAATCAAAACATTATTCATTTTGAATTCTATTTTCATTTAAATATAATAAATAAATCAAGAAAATATTTTCATAACTATTTATTTGAGAATAATTTAAAAAATATTGTAACAACCAAAAGATTTAAATTCATGATACACTTAGACTCTATAAAAAACAGTTTTATGAAGATAATTATAAAATATCAATTAAAAATTGTTTTTTCACATTAATGATTTGAATTTTGAAAAAATGTAATATATGATTGTGTTCAGTATGTTATTTAGACTGTAATATATTCAACAAGATATTCTGGGGAATAGTAAAATACCATTATCATTAGTAATATGAATAGTAATATAACACTTATATATTTTAAATCATATTATTATTTTATTTTTAGAATGTTAAAATATAACTAAACCACGAATAAATTTTCAAGTTAATATAAACTCACTTATATTTTAAAATTGTTATTTTTTATATAAAATATTATTTCCATATAAATGTATTTTTATAATATTTAGAATATTATTTTCAATAAAAATTTGTTAACCTTGATTTCTACATTTCAGAAAATTGAAAGGAAGCATTTTTGGGGATTTTTCTGAAATTCTTGAATTTTTTATGAAGATTAAAATATAATAATATACCTTATATATAAATTATCTACTAAATTAATTATTACTATGATCATGACTAATTTAAATACCCTTGGTACTGACTGACATTTTTTAATTACTATTTGGAGTCACCTGAATTAATCTTACACAAGTTATTGAACATAAATATGAAACTAATAATAAAAATAATGGAAAAACCTTCCTCTCCTCTACTATAAATACCACCCTCACCCCCCCTCTTCCTCTAACAGAACTCAAGCTTTGTTAATTTTCTACATTATACCCAATCCAATTACCAAGGATCTTTCTCATTTCCTAGACATTCTGTTCGCATTAATAGGCTCAAACTAAGGAAATTAAGAGGATCTCAAAGAGAAGAGATCTATAGGTAAAGATCCTCTTTCATTTTATCATGGATTATTTTCAATTTTTTTCTTTTCTTATACTCTATTATCCCCCCATACTCAAACAGAGAGAAATATACATTAATATATATTTTTTATATTTTTTTCATTTTTATATTAAAATTAAGTATCATTATTCCTCTTATCATCCTCTTATTCTATAAATATAAATATTATCTCTAATGTGTCAATTTATTAACATCATGTATAGTGTATCTTAAATTTCATTAATAACTTTTAAATAGGTTTGGAAACTCATTTATGTGATTAAAAAATTATGAAAGGATTATGATATGACCTCTCTAATGTTCATGAATTAACTTATACAAATAATATTAATGGTATATGGAGAAAAAAGTTCGTGATTATCAAAGAACTCCTGCAATGATATAAAAAAATATCGCTAATGACTTATATAATGATTTATCCTCATACAATATAACAAAAAAAAGGGGGAATCATTTAAAATTATAGACACATATTAATATCATTTTCATTCCACTTATATAGTTTCACTTCTATTATAATAGAAAATATTTTATGAACCAACCATGGAAATCATGTGAACCACACTCCCAAAATAAAGGAAATAACAATATATTGTTAATAAATTGGATGAATAATTTAATAAAATGATAATATAACGTTTTATAAACATTATAATTATGATTTAAAATATTAATGACAACCTTTTACATTTATGTATGAGGTTTAAACATCTTTTATGTAATACAAACTCGAGGTAATGAAATTCTTATCTTAGATTCCATTTTGTGGGTTAACCATCCATTTCATTAATTATATGGTACGAAGGTTATTTGTTTAATTAATTTAATTCATATTAATTTTTATTATGTTTATTTATAGTGTATACACGTATTTTTTAAAATTAATAATTCTCACATCCATTATATGAAATTTATAAGGGGCATTTCATTCAAAATTATCTTTAAAAATATATTTTCAAAAATTAAAAAGGATTGGTTTTATGAAATTATTCATGTTCTAAGATTATGTTCAAGTTCTTGGGAATTGATTATAAATAAGGGTAGGACCAATATATCCCTCCAATGAATTGGGTATGTATAATTTGGAGGTCGATCATATGGTTACTACATTTGTAACTGCAACGGTTACACTATAAGGTCTCTGTGAGAGTTAAATTGTAAAGTATTTATGATGGTTATATAATTAAGAAAGTAATTACCCAATATAACTTTATGTTCTATTTATGTTCTCTATTTGTACGGATGTATCATGTTTGATAGTGCAAGTAAATGTTAACGTATGGGTTAGAAGTATGTATTTCAGAAAATAATTTCATTTGTTTATAAGTATACATGGTCTAAAAATTTATCACCATATTTTTATAACCCTTACTTTTCATTTGTGATCATCACATGTTTTTAAATATATTTTATATGTTTTAAGGATTTAAAGGAGAATGAAGGAATTCATGTTAAATGTAATGAAGATTTATCAATGAAATATTTTTGTGGTTTTGTTTTATATGTTTTATATTTTGGAACAATTGAATAAAATTTTAATGTACCCACTATGTATGAATGTGGGTTGATTTGTATGAGTCAGGTCCTAAATTTTTTAAACTATAAACCAAAATGATAGTTGAGGATGTCATAAATTTATTATGGTTGAATTAACTAGAATATGTAATGTTTAACACTAGGTCATTATAGTTGGTATCAGATCACGATTTAGGTAACATTAAGAGTTAGTATGATGTTAATAGAATTCCATAAATGAGTATTACATTATTATTATGTTGAAATGGTATAGCATTTAAATATTACTATGATTATTCATCCAATATATTATTGTTCATAATGGGTTTTTGTAGAATAAATAGGGATACTAAAGTGTAAATGAACAAAGATGATGATATCATTATGAATACGCAACTATGAATAGTGTGAATTGGAACTGATCAGTTTATAACAAAAATGAATTATCTCACATAGGAAATAAATGATAGTGGAATACATGAAAGGGAATTATCATAGCTACCATAAAGGAACATGATGATAGTGGAACGTTTTATGATGAAGCACCCTGATTCTTGTAGTGGATCTTCTGATCCAGTAGTATATGAAGAATGGATTAAAGCCCTTGAAAAGATATTCGATGATTTGGGAAGTTTAAAAAATCAAAATGTTAGTCATTCCTTTTAACATTTTTAAGGTGGAGCTGATCAGTGGTGGTCAATGATCAATAATATATATGATAGAGTGAAGATTGAAGATTGAGAGTCATATGAACATTAAATTCTTTTCCAGGAAAAATATTTTCCAAATGTAGTTCAACATAGGATGGGTAATAAATTACATTAATTGAGGAAATAGGATAAATAATTGATAGAAATGTTTGAATCAGACATCACCCGACGATCATGGTTTGATCCAAATCTTATTCATGGTCTTTAGAGAAAAATAAGTTGTTTTTACTCAGGATTAAAGTTGAGATATCAAATGTAATTGGATTACTGTGAGATAAAATGTTATGATAAATCTATTCTCATGTGTCGAGAGGGTAGAAATGGATTTTTATAAAGACCAAATATACTTATAAACAAATAATAAGAAGTCGTCCATATTGTAAGCTTTGAATAAAAATTAGCCAAAAAAATCTGACAGAAAGAATATTCAATTTCCAATTTGTGAAAAGTGGGGAAAAATCACCTTGGGGAATGCCTTACCAAAACTGGGACGATTTTTCGATGTGGTAAGTATGGTCATATGGATCAATATTGTAATTAAAATTATCAAAATATTTATTTTTATAATAAAACTATAATTTTTTTCAAATGTAGTGGGATGAGTCCTTATGAAAACGCCTAGCCAAGGAAATTTTCAAGTGATGGAAAGTACCCTAACTATAAGTAGAAATGTGTAGTGTGATCATTTTCTAACACATCAGTATATTTTGGGTCATCCAATGAAGCTATATCAGGTACATTTATATTTAATCAGATATTTATAAAGGATTTTTTCATATAGAGTCCACACATTTATTTATTTCTGATAACTTTTCTATAAAAATGGAATCATCATGTCAATAAATGAGACCATAACTTATTTTTAAAATACCAGGGGTAAATTTTATAGAAAAAAATTATGAAATTAATATAGTTTTCTATGGAAATAAATTACCTACAACCCATGTTTGTTTCCAAAGTTTGGTTTGACTTCATTATGTGTATAGACTGGTTTTTTTATCATGCTATTATTTATTATATATCTAAATTAGTTTTTTAGAATGAGTTTTATTTTTAAAACAATAATGAACCCATAATGTTGACAATATATCTAGAAGACGATAAATTATTGAAAGATGGAAATGAATGTTATCATACTTATATTGTTGAAAACAAGGGAACTCATTATATTAATGATGTTCTAGTGGAAAACGAAAACCAATATATTTTTTCTGATGAGTTACCTCGTGTTATACCTAATGAGGAAGTTCAATTCACAATTTACATAGTAACTGATGCTAAACCAATTTAAAATACCACTTATTGAATAACTCAAATTGAAAATCATGAATTGAAAAAATAGTTGTATTAGTTCCTTGATAATGATTTCATTCGTCCTTACACTTCACTATGGGGAGGTCAGGTTTAATTCATTAAAATGATAGATAGTTCCATGAGACTTTTCGTTGATTATAAGTATTTGAATAACATTATTGTTCAGAATAATTATGATTTACATGACATTGATAACTAGTTTGATCGTCTATTGTGAGCTCAGAATTTTTCAAAGATTTAAGTGATATTTGGGTACCATCTACTGAAGGTAAAGGATGATGAAATTCAAAAAAAAGATTTTTGAACTAAATATGGTCATTATGAATTTTTTCTATGTAATTTGGGTTAACTAAAGAACCTATTATATTCATGGATCTTCTAAATAGATAATTCCATGAGTTTGTGGATAAGTTTGTGGTTGTGTTTATTGATGACATTTTTGTATATACTAAATTAATATAGGAGTCTAAAAAACATATAAGGTTTTTTAAGCCATAAAATAAATCAATATATATAGAAAATTAAGCTATTTTGAGCTTTTTGCAAAAAAAAATTTTCCATGGTCACATTTTTTATAGTGATAGAATTTTTATTGATCCTTCTAAAATGAATGTTTTTGATCAATGGATAAGTCCCCCAAATATAAGCAAGGTTCACAGTTTTCCTTGAACATCAGGCTATTACGAAATATTTGTTGAAAAATTTTCATGTGTATCAATTTCACTAATTATGTTAACTCGAAATAGAGTTAAATTCAACTAAAAAAAAGAACTTGACTCTTTTTTTTAGGAATTGAAAATAAGATTGGAGAATTCACTAGTTCTGATTCTACTTTCAAGAAATAGTGAGCTTTTCATCTACAACGATGCTTTATTAATTGTATATGGTTTTTTTATGATGAATAATGATTCGGTAATTGATTATTATTCAAGAAAAATAAAACTGCATGAGCAAAATTATCCCACAAATTATATCAAATTACCAAAATTGTTTTTTTATTTTACAATTTGAAGGCATCATTTATATAAAGAAAAATTGAAAAATATATTGACCATAAAATTATGAAGTATTTGATCACTCAAAAGTTATTAAAAATGAGGGAGAGAAGATGTATTTAATTGATAAAGGATTATTATATTATGATCAATTACCATCATAGAAAAGAAAATATAGTGGAAGATGACTTGAGTCGAAAACATCATACATAATAACTATGTTACGGGTGGAACAAGTCCCTTTGATTAATGTTTTGATGAATTATGGCTTGGAAGTTGATGGTGCATTAAATTCATCTATTTTGTTTCAATATTCAATACATTCATATTTTTAAAACATAATTATACAAGAACATTATACTGGTGGGGAACAACATTCAATTTTAGAATTGGTTAAAATTGGTTAGTTTTCAGAATTTTACTTCTATAAAAATTGTGTTTTGAGAATAGGAAATGAGTGTGGGTGCCTTGTGATTCTAGTTAAATAAATAGTTCCTGTGGTTTACTCATAGTTCTCTATTTTCAATTCATCTTGAAAGTAAAATAATGTACAGAGACTTCATGAGTATTAATGGTGGGATGGAATGAGAAGAGATATTTTAAAATTTACTATGAAATGTTTGACATGTCAACTGGTTTAAAGATAGTTGCAGTTACTGAAGTGGGTCCTACAGCCTTTACTAGTTTCAAAGGGTAAATGGGAAAGTATTTCTATTGAATTCATTTTTGAACTACCAAATACATCTCATCAAAGAAATCTAGTATATTGATTATTAACACTGTAAATCATCTTATTTCATTACTATTAGAGATACTATGAATAATGATTTTCCTTCTTGATTTTACCTCAAAGATATTTTCATCATACAAGGAGTTCCACATTCCATTTTATCTATTTATGATCCCTAGTTAACTTCTATCTTTTTTAAAGGCCTTCAGAAGTCATTGGTAAAAGAATTAAATTTTAGTGTAGCATTTCTTCCTCAATCATATGGACAGTCATAATATATGATTCAGAATATGGAGGATATTCTTTGAGATTGTTCAATGGATTACTAGGGAAGTTGGGATTATGATATTTATTTAGTTAAATTTTCTTATAATAATATTTTTCATTCTAGTACACTAATGGAACCTTTGGAGGAATTATATGTGAAGCATTGTCGAACTCCATAATTTTGGGATGAAGTATGGGAAAAGAAGTTGATGGGACCAAAATTAGTAAACAAATTGGTTGAGAAAGTGAAGATGATCGAGAAACAATGAGGATAGCTAAGAGTAATAAAAAACTTATGCAGATAATAGACAGAAAGACTATCCTTTAGAGGTAGGAGATCATGTTTTTCTTATAATTTCACCATGGAAAAGTGTTATACAATATTGTAATAAAGGAAATCTAAGTACTTGTTACATTTGACTATATGAAATCTGGTGGAAACATGGACCAATAAATAACAGAGTATATTTTCCTCCAATTGTTATATCAAGAACACAATGTTTTTCATGGTTCAATCATCAGAAATCATATTCAAGATTATTTATTATTTTGATCCCATATGTAGTTCAGCTTCAAGGGAACCATTCTTATGGAGATTATCATGTTTAGAATCTTGATATATGAGAACAAGTATTGCAGAATAAGTTAACACACCATGTAATAGATTTTTTTTTGAGAAACCACTTGTTTGAATAAAGAACAAGGGAATATGAAAATGATATGAGGAGAATCTAGCCTAACTTATTTACCAATTAAATAAAATTATTAGGATACAATATCCAGAAGGTAGGGAGAATGTAAAAAATCCATGATTTAAATAAATTAAACCCAAAGACAATATAAAACAAAACTTTTTTATAAAGTGGTTATTTTAAACGAGACATTAAAAATAATTTTATCTTTTCTATCATTTGTGTTTTGAAAAACATGCATCTACAGTTTTGATCAGAAAGTTATTTAGAGTCATATTGAAAAGATTTCATTTTTTAGTGATAAGTAACATTCCATAATGAATATTAATATGAAAATTAATATGAAGATTTTGAATAGAAAATCATATTAAAAATTTATTTTCATATGGTTATAAGATAATGAGATCTTGTTTAATTTTTAATGGTAATATAAAATCAGTTATAGTTTTAAATTTTTAAATTTTTGGAATTAAAAATGATTTTACTTATAAAATTATGTTTTCATATTTAGAAATTTATTTTAATAAAGTAGTTAATTTTTTATTCTACATGTTGAAAATAGTTAGGGTGAATTTTTGTTAATTTTATGTTTTTTTAATATTTTATGAATAGTATAATATATTAATATACTGTATATGTATACATCATCAATCAAATAAACTATTTATAGAATCATGGATGATGTAAGGGCCTTTGGTTCAAAATAAACTCTATAATTTCTATTAGGGGTCATATGAATCAAGAATATTTATATTTTTGAGAAAAAATATTATACTAATGATTTAAACAAATGAAAACCATTCCTCACATCCACTATAAATTCCACCCTCACCCCTTTTCCTCTCACACCACTAAATATTTTATAATTTTTTAAATTCTTTCAAATCCCATTACTAAATATTTTACCCATGTCCAAGAACATCTGGTCTCAAAAAAATCTAAAATCATAGTACTCAAGGAGGATCTCAAGGAGAAGAGTTCAAGAGGCAAATATCCTCTTTCATTTTATGGGGTTTTCTTTTCAATTCTTTTCTTTTTCAAGTAATTTATTATCCACCACTTATCCAAGAGGCATGAAATATACATTATTATATATTTTATATATTTTTTTCATGTTTATATAAAAATTTATCATCATTTTAATTTTCATTTTCTTCTTATTCAAAAAATATATTCATCATCTGTGATTTGTCGATTTTCAAACATTATGAATGGTATATTATCAATTTACATTAATTTCTTTAGTGATTATAGTAAAACAGTTTTAATGGTTAAAATAGTTTTAATGTGTATGATATAAACTCACTTATGTTCTAAAGTATATAAATCTTAATTATATTAATGTTATATGATGAAAAAAGTTCGTGATTATCAAAAAGCCACCAAAATGATCTAAATAGGTATTACTAATGATTTTTCTAACAATTCGTCCTCAAAACATATAACCAAAATGATATATGGAATAATTTAATATTATTGAATCATATTAATTCTATTTAATTCCACTTATGAATTGTCACTTCCATTTGATTAAAAAATCCATTACAAACTAACCAGTGAAATCATGTAAAGCACCAACCCGAAACAATAGAAACACAAAATATTATTACAAAATGGGTCAAATGATGTCATAAAATGATCATATAAGGTATTATTAACATGATTATTCTCATTTAACATATGAATAACAACTTTTTTATTTTTTAAATGAGTATTAATAATGTTTTATTTAATATTTACCTGAGGTAAGGGAATTCTTAACCCATTTTCCATTCTTTGGGTTAACCATCTAATTCATTAATAATATTGTAATAATATTATTTATATAGTGAATTTATTTCATATTATGATTTATTCTTTGTATTTATAGTGTATACAAATATTCCTTTTATTCTATCAATTATCAAATTAATTATATGATAACTTTAAGGGACTTTTCTTAAAAAAAATTCTAAAAATATTTTTTTTCAAAATTAATTAGCATTGTTTTATGAAATTATTTATATTTTAGGATTATTTTCAAGTTCATGGTCATATTTTATGATGAAGGGTGGGACCAATATCACTCACCAATTCATTTGGTATGTGTAAGATGTATTTTGGTCATGTGGTTACTCAATTTTTAAGTGTGATGGTTACATCCAAAGGTAGTTGTGATGTTTGAATTGTATGTTAGCCATGAGGGTTACTATATTAAGTATGTAATTACCTACTATACCCTTATTTTATATTTATTTTTTCCATGTTTATGTAAATCTCATGTTTCTGATACTATATATATGATACATTATGGGTAAGAAGTATATATTTGTGAAAATAATTTCATATGTTTATAATTATACACGGACTAAAAGTTTCTCTCGATATTTTTAATCCCTTATTGAAATTTAGTGTGAATCCCATAGTTTTAAATTTTTTCTATAGGTTTTAAGAATTTATATGTAAAATATATAATTAAAATTCAATTTTATAAATATTTTTCGAAGAAATCATATTGTTGTTATGTTTTAAATGTTTTATTTTTTCATATAAATGAATAATGTATTAGTGGTAGCCACTTTAGATGCTTATGGGTTTATTTTTATGAGTCATTCTCTAAATTTTGAAGGCTCAAATGAAACAATTTCATTGTAAATGTAGTAATATTATTCTAGTTGAAGAGTCTGGAATATATAATGATTATGTCTGGGTCGTTATACTTGTAATGAATGATAGATAATTTCTTAAATAATATTTTATTGAAATTAATTTGAAAACATAAAATTAAAAATTCAAAACGTTTTGAAAAAATTTAACCTGGAAACATATTAAGGAATCAAGAAAATATATGAAATCCATTTATATTGAAAATGTTTTTGAAAAATTATATTGAAATATTTAATACCTTTTGAAAAATATTTCAATGAAAATACATTGAAAAATGCTTTCAATCCATGAAAATGTTTTGAAATCATTTTTCATTAAAACATATGAAAAATTCATGAAAATGTTTTGAAAACCCCCTTTTCCATTGAAATTTATAAAATAAGCTTGAAAACATATTGAAAAATATTTTCTTGGAGTCCAATATAAAAAATTAATTTTCATAATATTAAGAAAAAAAATCCAATATTTTTTTAATATTTTAATGGATGATTTAATGGAATGTTAGTCATTAGGGAGAGTATATACGTATGTGTCAATCATTCCTTTTGCAATGTAAAAAGGATTAAAAATGTTCATTGATTAGAAATCAAAAATAATTTTCCTTTTAAAACCCCCTTTTTGTTTTTAAAAATTAAACAATGTGTAAGAATATGATTTAATTATCATTGAATAATATTATAATATTTTTGGAGACCTTTTACAAAATATTGTTTTGAAGGGACACATATTTTATATAGAAGGTAGTGGTAAATTTAGAATTTATTAGAAACAATATAATATCAATATTATTATAAAAATGTGTAAAAATGGTAAAAATATATATTAACATATCATTAATAACTATTGGATAATAAATATAGATAGGATAATGGGGATATGTATCACAATATTTAATTAGATTAAGAATAATAATAAACAATCTTGAAAATAAATGTGATTATTTCAATAAAATCATACCTTTAAAGATTGATACATAACCCCCATTAAAGAAAATGAAATTAAATGAATTTAAAATTATCATGAATATAAATAGATTCATGATATAACATTTCAATGATAGAACATAATCCTCATGAAAAATTTTTGGTACATAGCATGGAACATGTCTCAAAGATGAAAAATTGAGATAATATCGGTTTACCGAATAGGTAAATTTCGAACCACAGAACGCATACAAGAAATATAATGAAATGGATATGTAATTACCCATAAAATTATATATAATAAAAATATAATACATACATATAAATTATAGAAACCTCACTATTGGAATGTGTGGTGAATAAAGAATTTATCTCACAAAAAAAACTGAGATGAAATTCCCTTATATTTGGTTAGGACTCTCTTCATACAAAAAAAGCATAAAGTATAATAATTTTATGTATATTATACATACTTTAGAGAATAATATTCTTATATATAATCCCATAAATGGATATATTATGTATATATATTACCCACTTGTTAATAATACCATGTTAAGGTTTTAAGTTGGGTGATTTTCCATTTTTCGCATTTGTATTAATTTTTAAATCCTTGGTCCTTAAACTTATATAATGATTTATTTAATTTTATCCCAGAAATAAATATCATTTGAATTAAATATCTTATAATTATAATAATATATATCATATATATTTGTTAAATATACTAAACTATTTTTTTATACGGTATGTCGTACATACACATGAACGTTGATTTCATTATATTGTCATATTAAAAGGATAAATGTAATTATAATTGGTATAGGTATATATATATTTATTCTAGTAGAATTATTATATAATATATATATTATAATTCCACATAGCACATCCCTAATACTTTCAATGTAGTGTGTGAATGAATCTCACCACTTTGAGGGGCGGTTGTCCACACTTCCTCGAACAAAATTATCATATTTATGTAAAACTGAAATTATATATATTGGTGTTTAAAAATATTTAAAAAATATTAAATACATAAAAAATTTAATATATTACATATAAACTTATTTTCCATAATAATTTCTACCATGTGATGAATTAATAGAAAAAATAAAAATTATCATTTCGTGAGGTGGTAGTTTATTGTACACATAAACAATGTATTTTTTTCCAATTAGATGGATGTGTGTGTAATTGTTGGTTAAAACCATAATATAAAAAAATACTAGTATATTTAGGGTTATATTTTTTTCACATGCATGGAATATGAAAATTTTATGGGGGTTTCAATGGAAATAACATTAATGAACTCAAGAATTAATGTTACCTCTTATTTGGGTAACTATTTATTATTTCAAACTGACGGCTTCTTTGATTTATTTCTTTCTAATAATGGAATACTATTATGATATGATATATTTTTAGGAGAAATTGTTTTAGATATAGTTCATTCCAATATGGATTTAGATGGGTGAGGAAGTGGGAGGAGATGAGACCTATTTATATTGGAGGAGGAGTGACACTCTTGTAAATAATTGAAAAGACAATTACAATGATTGTTATAATTTTTCAATTGGATCCAATGATAGGCCAATGTATATTCAAGGGAGTTTAGGGTCAGAAAATTGTAGGAAAATAGATCTTGGAAATTTTTCTCTCTTTTTTGTCTTATATTTATGGTTTAGTACGTTATTATGGTAATTTTTCTCTTAATCATCGTAATTATATTTAATCACTTTCAATTATATTTTTTTAAAAAAACTAATACTTTCATATTATAAATTATAAATTATTATAAATATAAATATTGGAATCCTCTTTTATCCATTTCAATCACATGTGTGGAAAACTTTAATTCAAATTTATTCTTATAGTAAGGTAAAAAATGGGGATTTCTAACATACAAATGTTCAATGGTATTATATGTTTTAATATTCAATATTATAGTAAAATTGATTAAAATGGCTCAAATTAGGATCATTTATAAAAATATGATCAAATTGGACTTTTAAACCAAATTAAAAAATAATTTTACCATATAAATTAATTTAATGATATAAGAGTTTTGAATTAAGATTTAATATTTTTCTATATTCATCAATTAATGATGTTTCTCAAAAAAATCAAAAACATTTAGCCAAATATAATTTATACATTTTAAAATATAAAATATATTTTATTTTATAAAATTAAATTTCAAAAATTCTATAAGATAATTTTATTATTTTTCATATAAATATATTAAATGCATTTCAATTGAAAAAATGGATTTTTTGAAGCTATATGGACTTTACCAAAAATTATATGTTCTATTATCAATAAGATTTACTTATATAAAACTACTATTAATAATATTTTAAAAATATATTACTATTAATATTACTATGTTTATTTTGTGGGTTGTAATTATCTAGTTTAAATAGTTATAATAATAATATGATGTTTTATAGAAACTCAATATATCATTTAATATATGCCATGTCAGTGTTGTATGTAACATAAATAAATTTAAATTTATATGTAAAAAAGATTAAATATATGTTTTTTTGTAAAAACTAGTTCACATGGAATTTAATATAACTCAATATGATCATAGTTATTTTATAAAATAAATTAGTTTCAGTGATAAGTGAAACTAAAAATATCAGAAATATTTAATTATTTCAATAGTGGTTTTACAAAAACACTATGGTGTTAAAATTATTTTATAGTATGTTGTTATATAGAACAAATTTTTTGGGTAGTTATCCATGACACATGCTTGTGGCATGTTGGATTCTACATCCACATTCCAATGATTTTATTATTATATTTCCCCTTTCATTACATATTATTGTTCATTCTATTAATTTTTTCATTCCTTTTTATGTCATTATGTTATAGCTTATATCCCATGTGCATTGATTTTTATCATATATTTATACACTTACATGGATTTTTAACTCACCCTTTTTGTACATTGATTCACTATGATATATTGTGCTGATGTAGGATCTCAATATAATATAGGATCTCTTTATAGATGATATAAATAATTTGTTTTTTCAATTTCCATGTTTTTGTTTTATGCACCTTGTCATCAACTAAAACTAGATTTTACTATCAGTTGATTATAATGTGATGGGTAATTATGCTTAAAACCATGTAACATTATGTGTACAAGGATTGAGTTCTTATAATAGTACTTAGGTGGAATCATAAATATGAAGAGGAACCATGGGAACCTGAGTATGAAATTAAATATAAATAACTTCATCTTTTTTTTTCTTCTTGTATGAAATAAAATATCATGGGTGAAATTTATAAAAGGAAAAAAAGTAACAACCCAAAAAATTTTAAATCAAATTTCTTTTAATTGTATATATATATATAATATTTTTTAATTTATTTTAATTTAAAATAATTTCTCCTGTGAATGAAAATAAAAGAAAATAATATTATATATATTTGGAAATTGTAATTATAAATAAATATACCTAATAAAATTAGGAGTAATTAAATTTAATATAAAATGTGGAAAACAAGCATGTTATAATAATAATATTCAAATTATTATGGATTCTTAGATTAATCACATTAAAAAATACACTGAAAAAAGATAGAAATCATTAGTAACCTAGTCCAATTTTTTGACAATAAAGAATATATAACAATATTAGGTATTCTATTGAATTATTAGGTATTTAAAATATAGGATTTTATAAAAAACAAAAAAAATTAACAAATAGAATGGTGATCTGGACATTAAGAATATCAATTATATTATTAAAAATAGTTAAATTGTCATTAGAATAGTGACATGACAAAATAAATTGATATTTTAGTTTCGCATGAAATAACAGTATAAAAAATTTATATCACGCCAAAATTATTTGTAAGTGATAAATATAATAAAATTAATGTTTGAACTAAATAAATTTTGTTATAATTTTTATAAAACCTATATGTTTTATTTTTTAATATATTTTTATAAACAATTCATCATTTTGAAATAGAAATTAATTTCTGAAAATGAATTCATAAAAAACAGGTTATTTAAATATAATAAATAATATAATTATTTATTGTCCCGTGTAATTTTATACAAAGATCTATATTTTATATATTGCATAAAAATTTAACTTTTCTATAAATAAGTATTAAATTAAATTTCATAAATTTAAAAAATTATTTTGATACAATTGATTTAAGCTAATGAATTATTATAATGAAATTAGCATATTCTGATTCTTTTAATTCATAATATAACTTTCTGATTGAATAGTGAAAAATAAAAAAAATATGATTTTAATATTACAATTTAAATACATGAACTGTTACTAATGGATTATTTAATAAAACATTATCTCAGCACACATCCACTAAACACTTATTTTTTCACTCTATTCACTAATTACTTTTCATGAAAAAATTACTATACCCCATGTAAATACCATCACATTCCATAATAGTCCATCAGCTTATTATCATTTCAAAATCTAGCCAAAATCCACCACCAACTCTCTTTTATAGTCTTATGAGTTATTTTACCAACAAAAAAACATATTATACAGATAATTGAGTGGTAATTAAATAGTTGATATCTGAAGGAGAGGGTAATGCTCATAATCAAGCACATTATTCATTTATTAGTATACTAACAATAAATAGATTCTTTTAAAATTTAAATATTCATTCTAGATTCATATATATATGAAAACTATTATCTCTTAATGTAATATAAATTAGCTAATTTCTTCTTATTTTATTATAAAATGAAGATGTTGTTCACATTACGACCATTCCACTACATCCTTGAAAAACATATTTCATTTTTCATCATCTCATTCAGTCATGGTTATAAAAATATCATAATAGGTAAATATGATAACAATAAATATATTATATGTTATTTAATTTTTCTATATTGTGTAATTAAAAATGGAGATTTAATGATGCTAAAAGATTTCACGATTGATAAAAAAAGGACCTAAAGTGTCTTTTTATTAAATGATATCATTTGAACACAATAAAATAACATAAAATAGAGATGTAATGTATATATGGAACAATTAATATCCAAAATTACATTAAAATAATTTTATCAACCTTCATGGTGTTATGAAACAATTTCATAAGAGATTCCATAATTATCTAAAAACTGATACAACAATGTAACCAAGACAGAAATGATAAGTATATAGTTAATATAGATACAAAATGACAACAACATTGTGTAAATAGACATAAATAATAATAAAAAAGAAAAATATACAAGAAAAAGTATTTAAATCAGTTATTAATTAAACTAATTTTCATTATTATCGATTGTAGATTTACACACCATGAGATTTGGGACTCAGGGTGATGGAGCTTCCAAACCACTGTATTCTATTTAATGTTGTGATTTATCTCTCTTTAAATTAAATTTAATACACATTATACTCAACTATTTATTATATATAATGTTTATTTGTTCCTAATATATATTTCTAGTTTAAAATAACTTTATTTATTTTTGATATACAATATTTTAAGATTCCCTTAAAATTTTATTCTATTTCGTACACATGATAGAATGTAAGTTTTCTATTAGTTATATTATTTTATGTTCACTACATATAATGTTTAATAATTTATGAATGTATCTAAAAATAATCATTGTTTTATTTAAAACAATTATATTTCAATTAAGATTTTAAATCAATCATCATGTGTTCACCTACTATTAGAATTCATTTCAATATTCCTAAAACCCTCTCTTAAGATTATATTTTCCATACATAACTCTACACTCTATTAGTATGACCATTATATACATAAAAACAATTTCATGACCTATGTTTCCGTATTTATTTGTAAATATCCAAAAAATATTCAATTTCATATTATAATACAAATATTAATAATATTACATTTTAATTTTTTAACATAATATTATATATCTGATGTCATTTTCATGTGTTTCTATTATGATTATGCATTGTGTATGATTTTCTAATGTTTCATACATAAGCATCTACATGGAATGAATGTAATGAGTGGTCTGAGAATTATATATCTTTTAATTAATTGGGTAATGTTTTCATCTCATGATATACCATGTTTAGGGAATATGTAGTTATCCTATAACATTATGATATATTGTCTCACAGTGAGGCATTAATTATGAATATGATGTCAGGTTTTGAATTGTTTCCACATTACAATGACACCATAATATAATAAAATTATCTTCCATATTCTATATTTATATTTTATATAATCCTTCACCTTTATCATATCATGATATGCCTCTTGATTCCTATGAATTGACCATTTTTAACTTTTATTATTCCTATAATAGTATTTATAAGTCATATTTATACATTATATATTTCCCTCCAAAATAATATATAATATAATATGTTTAATTTGATTTCATAGATCCTTATAAGGATTCAAATAATTATAATATAGTTTTTGGTTAAATTCATGTATTTTGAGGCTAATATTTTGATTACATTGGGCCTCTTTATATCGTGATGGAAATTAAAGGATTTTTATGTTAACACATAAGTTATATTTTCATTATAAAACAATCATTTATATTTTTATCAATGAAATCCTTATTTTCTCTTCTAAATTATCACTATAATTTATTAATGGAATCCTATTTATAAATATTTATATTCAAAACATCCTATTATGTTGTTAATAAAAAGGAGTTTATGTTTTCTGAAAAATGACTTCCTTATATGGATATTACAGGTGGATATAGGATGGATCTCTGATTTTAATAAGGATAATAAACAATAACAATTGGTATCATAACAACTATGTCTTCAATCGATGATCAAAATGTAGGCCTAACTAGACACCTGGTTTGACACTCTTAATGAATGTGATTTGGATTTTCTATATTCCCTTTTTAAAAAACTATTAAATATTTGAATACATTAATATACATATATATAAAGTATATAAGTTTTCCACCTAATCTATGAGAGCGGGTTAGTGTAAATCTTATTAGACTGTATCATAACACATAAATGTGGAAAAAAAATAATCATAGAACATAATTTGTCATTTCAGGTATTACTTTCAAGTCCACTATCAAAAATTGGATTGAGTCCCATAACATGGTGTATTTGTTTCCCTACCCATTCAAATAGGGATCATAGAATTGGTCACTCTCGAATCTCATACATGTCATATCATGAGATATAAAACTCTACCCATTTAATTGGATGTCAATATAATATTTTTGCACCCATCACATAATAGGATACATATATATGTCAACCCTATAAATATGATCAAAATTATAATTAGACAATAAATAAAATAACCCATGATAAAGAAACTATTTTAATGAAAATTTAAAAAAAAAACTCAAATAGATCACTGAAAGGAGTAAATATGATAAGTTACGTGATAATTATATAAATTTAATCACAAAAAAGTTAAATTATACAAAGATAGATGGAAAAAATTTTACATTAACATTATAAAATTATTTCAAAAATAAAAAGAATTAAAATATATTTTTTGTAAATTCAATTTGAAAACTAAATAATTTATAGATCATTTTTTTAAAACAAATATTGATAAATTTAAATAAATTACTTTTTTCAACCATGAAATTATTTAAATTAATCATATTATTGAAATCCAAAAGAAACTTATAACATAACCTAATCGGGTGGAAAATATTTAGTGAGAATGATATAATGATTAATTTCAATGATTTATTATAAGTTAATGTTAATGTAAATTCACCAGAATATTCCATATAATTTTTTATAAGTTCATCTAAAATAAATATAAAAAACATTAACATGTAAAAAAAATTATCATCCAATAAATATTTGTATAGTTCAATCCTATATACATGAATCATTCTATGTGCATAATGAACCAATGTGAGGGGAAATGGAAAAAATAAAGGTAAAACCCAAATTAAAATTGAATATGAATTTTATATGGTTTCCCTATATAAATAATAATTTATTTCCCCAATAGTAAAATCATATATTTGAAAACTCGATAGAAAATTAGGGGTGGAAAATGAACCCTTATCTTTACTCTTAAATTACATGTATTTTTTATATTATTTAATGTTAATCTCATCAATATTAATAAATTTTTAAAAAATAATATTATTGTTTATTATCTTTTTTCTAATTTAACTATAATCAATTCTTATATATATATTTTTTGGGTATTGTTTACTTACACCATTAAATTTTACTAATTTTGAATAGTTTGTAGAATCTTCATAATAGTAATAATAGTCCCCATATAATGACCAAAAGATCATAATTATAATATTATTCATATTGGTGGAACCATTATATTGCATGAATTTATGAGGTTTCATTTCCATTTCATAGATTATATGTGTATGGTCAATGATAAAAAAATTCATGATGATCATGTTTGAATTGATTTACTGATAACATCAACTATCTATATAGAGACCGTTATTGATTATTTCACTCATACCTTACCATATTATTAACAAAAATTATAAGATATTAAAATATACACCATTATTATTTCATCAACACTCATTCAAGTTCTATATGATGTTGATAGTATATGATCATTAATTATATTGGTTTAATAGAAAAAAACAAGAAAATGTTATACTAATGAATGAGTAAGAATATAGTGTTATATAATTATAATAATTATTTCAAAAAATAATAATTATATAAATAGACCATAATTTGAGAAGCTAATAATGGTAATAAATTATGGAAATGAGAGGGTTGTTGGATAAAATGTTGAAAAAGTATATACATTAATGAATAACCTCCTTCTCTACATGGTTTCCTTTAGAATGAAGGATTTCGGCCTCTTAATTGATACCATAATATTTTTATATGGTAAAAAATACCCCAATGATGAATTTGAGATTGGACCTATGAGATAACCAAAATAATATACGTTCATTAACTGGGTAGTATATGGGTCCATTTTTAAATGATATTGAGTACATTTTTTAGAAATAAGAATTCACTAGTGTTTATAATATTAATTTTTACATCAAAATTGGATCCAAATTTGTAAATTATTTTTAAGTATCATGATTCCCCTTAACCATATAATTTAAAGATAAATATAATGTATTTATATGCATTTACAACATTTATTTAAAACTTTTACCTCATCTCACTCATACTATGTAACAATAACTTTTTCCTTAGAAACTAATGTTTTCGACATCATTGAAAAACCCCTCATGACTAATTTAAATAAAAAAGATAAAAAAAAGAACCATTTTTTTCAATAAAATTGATATAATTATGTAATATTCTATTGAAATTAGACATGAAAAAACTCATGAAGTTATTTTTTAGAATATATTTTTTCTTGAATAAGATTGAATTATATTTTTTTCATAATATGTATTATCCATAAAACAAAAATTAATTAATTCTAGTGAACTTATAATAAAAAATAATAATAAAAGTATAAATTAAATTTTTCATTCAAATTAAAACTCAAAACTATATCGTAAAAATAATGTTCATAATTAATTAATTTTTCATTGACCATGAATCAATATTTTTTTTCATTATGAATCCATACTATTAGATGTAATTTATAAATTGTACCAATAATTCTTCCAAATGTGTTTATATATTACATTTAAATTCTTCTTTAAATATAATAAATATAATAGAAAGGAATTATATACCAAAAATTCTATAAAATAAAATATTCCATAAAATGAATGAGAATATTTTTATTTTATGTTTAAAATTATTTATATTAGTTACATGTCAAATATATTTTTATAAATAATTTTTATGACAATATATAAAATATTCCATATTAATATTGAATAAATGCATACCCAATGATCATATACCACTTACCATATATATTGTGATAATATATCCAATAAGCATATATCCATCATCCATAAATATATTTGTCATATTATTTTCCTAAACATAATATCATATGATTAATTAAAAATTTAATCATTTATTCATTTACATCAGTCTCAAAATTCATAGTATATTTGATCTTCTAAAGTGTATGATTATATTTTTTGTCAATATGTGTTTTATAATGGATTGTGTAGATGCTTAGAGGAATGTTAGGGATAAATTAATATAGGACATGTACGGGTGAATTGAAATTTGATATCATGATTGATATGATGACCAATCTTAACAAATAATATTGTTTTTATGATGAATATTCAGTACAACACTTAAGAAAACTCACAAAAAAATATTTAACATGTGTTGATCAGAATATTGGCATTCTAATCAAATAAAATCTGACATGTCATCGAATGAACTTGCAAAAACATTTATAACAATTTTTGTATCAAGAGTAAACATTATATATTTCATGTTACTGAATCAGGATAACACATATTGAATTTCTATCATTAAAATGATTATTATCTATTTAATGTGTTTAGGTAAGCTATATGAGACGTGGAGAAAAAATCCATAGATTCCTATGAATAATGATTAATTTATAAAGGGTAAAAGTCATTAATAGATGTTTTAGAAGGATGAAGTCACATTGAATATCCCCTAATGTTTTTTTAGAAAGTTTAAAATTTTGTATTGAAGATGAAAAATGGTAAAACCATAAACAATTTGTCTTTTTCTACTGATGATATGACATTTTCATGATCATATGGATAAATAGTATGACAATTTTTCAAATAATATTACTTTTAAAATGATCATAAATCTTTAAACTATGAATTTATCATTTCTATAAGTCTTTATGGAATTCATTTTAAATCATGGCTATATATATGGTTTTTTCACCCTATGACTCTATTGAATGACATTTATAGTGCATAAGAATTAATTGTATGAGTTTTAAAAAATCATATAATATCAGTACTATATATATTACTTTCATAATAACCATTAATCATCTTTTTGTGGATGATTTTGAACATTTTATTAATTTACTGTCATATAAAATTCAAGAATATGAAATAAAATGACTTTAAAATCATATGAAATTATTAAGATTTATTGAAAAAGAAGTCCAAGTATAAATGTAATACTTTCATATAAAAATATTTGTTGATGTAGGACGAGTGAATTGAATCCTTTGAAAAACAGTTGAATACTCTATAAATAATACATATTTTTATCTTGAAGGGAATAAATTATCCATTTCATCATCTAGATTCAACAGTGTAAATAAATTATAGAAGAAAAAAATAATTTTTTTAGTAATTCACAATGAAAATAGTTTTTATTCCAATCCACTATCACTATATTGGTAATCTTTTTTCCTTGCAATAACTAATTACTTTTACTAAAGAACTCTAAAACTAAGTTTAGGTTGTCTACACCTAATAATAAATTGAGATTTTTATAGTGATCCTTGATATCCAAAACATTTCAATAGAAGAATACAATACAAAATGACTATGTACAAGTATTAGACACTCAAAAAATATAATATTAGTTATATATTGTATAACATTATCAGCCCATACTTACAAAAAACAACTAGAAGACGATTTACATTCTTCTTAAGATGTTAAAGTCTCTAAAAAAGTACAGCTCCAAATTAATCCTTCATTACAAATTATTATTAAGGAAATGAAGAATCAGAATAATGATATTGAATATTAGAAGGAAAAATACACCACTAAATATTACAACATGAATGTCTCTAAAGTGTACTCATGAATGTTTCAACGAATTATTTGAGATAATTAACATTATATAACAATAGTTGTAGTATTTATAATGTATTATCTTTTATAAAATATTAATTGAATCTATAAAAATGTATAATATTATATTTTCATGCTAATTTAATAATAACAAGCCTCTAAAATATAAAAAACATCTTCAATTTTATTAATATATTATAAATATTTTATCATATAAAAATAAACAAATAATAAATAAATAAGGACACCAACTTGATCCAAGTCAAATAGATCACTAAAAACATCATCACATAAATTATGATATTCAAAATTATAATTATGGTTGAAATTTTAATTTTCATCACTCTATAAAATAATAAATCCCTTTATAAATAATAAAAATTTAATTCATAGATTAATAGTGTTGGATTTGGTCTTTGATAATATTTTAATGATTTAATTTTTCAAAACAATTTTTTCCATAAATCTATAAATATATATCAAATTAAAATTCCATAGATGTATAATTCAAATGTAGGGATGAACTAAATATGGATAACATTAAAAGTATTTTTCACAACAAACCATTGATTCCAAATGTTGGGATAAATAACTATACATTACATAATATAACTTTATATTCGTCAGAAAATTTTGGTTCTCAATGGAAGAATTTAACTTAATAATAGTTTACAAATTTATTGTTACTCACCAAAAGATAGGTTTATAAAAAACACATTCCACAATGGTATGGTTTATAATAGTGATTCCAGAGTCCACTTAAGAGCGTCTCAAACATTTATAAAAATTTCAAGAATTAAAATTTCTGAATTAAATTAATAACTCAAGAAATATCATCATAAAATTTACTTAATTTATCTATATTATTAAAATATATGATGGAATTTTTGAGAATCCAAAAAAAAATTAAATATTATTTCTGTATTAATATATGCTAATGAATATCCACCTTTTTGAAAATGAAAAGTCCCATAGAATTATAAAAATATAATTAACGGTTTTTAGAAGTAAATTAAATGAAATATATATTTATAAAATTAATGAAAATAATAATATTTTAATTATAATTTTTCTTAGTTTTATAACCACTTATGAAATCTAAATTTCATTATAACTAAAGAATAATGTTTAAAAAATGTTGTTCTTATCTGAATTAATGTGATGGGTTTTTCCAAATTTCTTCTACATTTCTGATAAAATTATATATATATATATATATTTATTTATTTAAAAACAAAATTAATGTTTTAAAAAAATTTAAATGAATTTTTGTTGCGTAAAATATAAATTCATATTGACAAACCATTATTCTTATACATAAATTTAAAATAAATATAAAATATAAAATAATATATCATATAAGTGAAATAATTATTTTTCATTAAACAGTCTACATTATAATATGTTTTTGTATAAAGGGTAAAAAAATAGATATCAGATACAGAGATGGTTAAATAGTTTAACATCCCATATTTAGATGTCACACAATTTGTTCCCCATACACGGTTGGCTACAATGGCTCAAGCACCTTTCCCCAAATGCCAGAGGCTACCAACTAGCAGTGAGGACCTAAGATGTTATAGTGGAAAAAATATGCCCTCATTGGTAGATTGTTACCCTATGGAATAAATAATATACAATAGAAGAAGAAATAAACTACAAACAACTGAAATAAATAGTGAAATACTAATAAGATAAATAACTAATAATAAATCCCTACAAAAGATGATGCAACATGTTAAATGATCTAAGAAAGATTCCAAAACAAGTACACTAATGTAATACACAATATATTTCTCCGATGCACAAAAGGAACAAAAAAGGGAATAAGAAGCATCATAAGCCTTGGATCTGTTCCATGCTCTCCTACTTCTGAGAAACACATTAAGTAACTATAGTTGGGCACATTCCCCTATCAACACCTGCAATCATATAATCTATTTGGGCCCAAAATCATGAACCAAAAAGGGTGTTAGAATATGTCCATGTAGGTGACCACCCAATGATTGTGACAATCTATCAGTGGATATATATAATAGGTAGTGTAAAATAGTCAATGAATTAAACATTAAGGTACTCAAATGTATGCACAACAAATGAATCAGAATACAATGCAATGAAGTCCAAGTGTAGTCTGAATCTAAGATTGTGCTTTCTCATGCTAAATACTTCATTAGTCATTATATATCATATTTTATTTCAATTGTATTATATAATAGAATTGAGGTCTGGCCTAGGCCTGATAACCCTTGTATAAAAGTATCTGTAAACTAGTAACAAAATATTCATATAATCATTTTCCAATAAAGTCTGGTATGGGTATCCCTCAATGGATCCAAGAACTTCTCTACATTTTAAATAAAACACAATGAGATTGACCACCATATATGTGGCTCGCTCATGGAATTTACATAATTAACCTCTTGATTCCATCCATTATCCTTAAAATAAAGTAATGGTTCACCCAAGGTATATAAGATTTAATTAGTCGCATGACCCTGGCCTTGTCTTTTAACTATGACAATGGCTCGCCCATTGCTAATTACCCTTTCTTAATCATTAAATAACAGCATCCACTTGTAAGTTAAACAATTATATGCCATTAACATATTAACACACATGGGAACATATCATATAATAAGAAATATATGAGAATAAAACTAGAACATGGTTTAACATCAATAAATCACATATATGGGAACAATTTACCTAAGAAGCCTATTATGTAATCTATACCATTACAAGTGATTGGTACAACATAACTTATTTTGGTAGGTTCATAGTTGGATCAAAACATTCTAAACATGATTAAACAGACATATGCATAAGTTCAGTAATAGGGGAAACCACTAATCCCAACCACATAATCAATTCAATAATAATTTATCACAATTATAATTCCAGTTAATAATAAAACCCATTTTTAATATCCTAGAAAGGGAGAATAGTCATTCCTCATAACCTACTTCCTCCAAACGTTTAAAAATTATCATTAAAGGGAAACAAACACGTGGTTGTATGTAATTTAATGTGAAAAAAATATGATTCATGAATGATAACATATTTTCAATTACATTTTGATAAATATGGAATAAAATAGGACAATTATCAATTAAAGAGACAACCTATAAATGGAGTGTAACACTCTTGAATATAAAAATAGGTTAACAAATAGAAAAATTCATGAGACCACCTACCTTATACTTGTACAACTCTTCTCAACTAGCATCAGGATTTGATTCGACATAGAACAAAGTAGATCTACAAAATGAGAAATAATTATCATCATTTGATAACTAAATCGATTGAATAAATCATGAATTAAATATCAACAGGAATTGAGAGTATAGTCTTTGGGTTCCAATGTATCTGATGATGATCGAAACTGAGTTTGGATGAACAATTCGGAGGCAGAATGACCACTTAGTGTGACTGTTCGTCGAACGGGATGAGCCCTTTTACCATCTAACAAAACAAGAGGCTACTTCTCTATTTAATTTTTTTTTAAATTACATAGCGTGTAATTGAAAATATATATAGAGTCGGTATAAGTCCAAAAGAGAGAATTTCATGGTTGTGTGCTGAGATCATACGGATCATAACTCTCCTTACACGACATGTTATTGAAAAAACATGGTGTGTATGTTTTTTTTCCTCCATCTCCTTAAGTAAAAATTGAAATGGAAGGATTTGTACCTCAAAAAAATAATTGGGTTCTTAAAAACTTCCACCATAATGAAATTTGTCCCTAAATTTCCCTTCCAAATGTGGAAAAGGAACATCAGAGAATATATTAAGCCATCGCAATCGAATGTTGACGTCCCTCTCCCATATCATATCCTGGAATTGTTCATGCTACCATATAACCCATACTAATGGAACAAACCAACCATGTAGAAGTTTCTAGCTATAGTCCACAATTCATATTGGGATTCTATTTAAAGGATGGACCATCTTGAAACTACACTTTCTCTGGCTAAAAGGTGTTATATGGGTCCTAAATGTAATGTTGCAATTGGGAAACTAAGAAGAAATATCTGAAATCCATGTACCTCTATGGTTACTACCATTAATAGGATACCAGCCTGACCCTCTCTGGAATAAAAAATTGAACAATGTATCATGGTGAATTCTTTCCCTATCTCCTGATCCAATTGTGTCTCATCCTCAGTGCAACACATATGGGAACTCCACAAAGAACTCCCCTAATAATTCTAGTGATGCTAGTAGCATGATTTTACTTTTACTGGGTGAACCCAAACACAAATGAGGTCATAACATTAGCCTCATATAAAATAACAGTTGAACCCCAATCAAACTCATAAAAAATGGTCCCACAATCTTCCCTCGAAAGGCATTGAAGACTTCCATATCACTCCAAACTTATATTGGCGGAGTGTTCAAACTAGTTCATTCAGACTATAAATTTGGAACAAGGAGGATAACATGTGAAACCATCACAGGATGACTTATCATAGAAATTACCGATTTAGGAGGCCAAAATATTGTAATAGAACATAATAACTTCTCCCAAGGAACTACACACCCATAACGAGAAAAATAATAATTAAAATCCACTCCTATAAGATCATTAACTCTTTTTAAACATCACATACACACACAAAAAGATGTTTAAGATAACTGAATATTCACCATCCTAGATTCTATGGAATTCACAAATGTGTTTTATACTCCCTAATACAAGTGATACATTAGATCAAGGAAAAAAGTACACATAAGATCAGTAACTGAATCTAAAGCAACATCCACAGAGAAATCATGTCAAGGAAATTGACTAGAATCCTGAGTTCATTCAAGTCATTCTTACAAAGGACCCCAGGTATCATTCAAGATTAACCAAGCCTCAATTAAAACCACGCATTCAACACAGAACAAAGATAAAAATTTGAAATAGGCCAACGACTTTCATTTGAAGCATGATGTAAAAACAAATCTCTATTAGTGAATCCACAATGCTGTAAAGATATGATAAATACTCATCTATTATGAAATATCACACTTAGATTATTTTAAGGAACACCAAAAAAGGATAGTCAAACCAATAGTGGTTGACCACCTAAAAGAAACTCATCTTCACCCACTGATGTATTTCCATTAAACTAACCGTAATTCCATTATCCCAAGGAATTCAGGTGATATTTCACATATAACCACATAAGTCCAATCATGTTCATCAGTTCCTCACAAGGAATTCACACACAACAAAAACGCACAATACCATGCCGTGAAGAAAACATCAACATGGAAAAAGTAATTCAAGACCCAAAGGAATTAATGCAGAGTTGACCATTTATATATGGTCCATGATTTTGATCATTCTACATGTAAGGAATCATTTAAACCAAACCTACATGATGATCCCATCTTATGAGTGTCCTAGATGTCAAAAATAAGAAACAATTTCTCACAAACATTCTAGTTCCTAACCAACAAAAATGAAAGAGTTTCATTCCATGAACCATGATCACTTTTCCATATCACATGGTATGAAATCCAAAATTAAACTAACCATGAATCAAAATACCAATGTCCTAGAAGGATCTCTTATGATGTGGGATGAACTTGATTCCACAAACATTAGGTCACTCTACACTAGACATATCCCGATATCATACACCATATCTCAAATCTCAAATATTTAACCAAACTCAAAAGCTCGTTTTATCATTTATCACTCTAAAGGTATTGTGTATGTCAACATATACTATCCTGAGTTTAAAATAGCAAACCTCACATTATGGGTACTATTCATAGGCTTCCCATCATATGCATCTTAGTACCAAATGGACCATGACAGAACTGGATCAGAAGCACGTCATCTAAAAACCCATTTACACAGTTGATAAAGTACCATGTTTCCCATCACTTAGGGAAAAAGAGGTTCACATGTCCTCCTAAGAATCTGACCATGATTGAGGCATGTCTAATCTTCTGAATTGAGAAGTCCCCAATGCCAATTCGCATATCAGGTGTCATGATACAATGACCACCTATCCGAAAAAGGGTGTTGTCTTTAATGACTAACACATCCTACGAAGTACAGAGACACCTGGGTGGTACCATCATTGGAAATATCTACCACATTCTATCCCATTACGAATCATAAGAATCATAACACTGATAAACACCCTACTTGGGATCCTCTAGGTAACAAAAGTGAAAGAATCCTATATTAGAACCCCAAATAAAAATATAACAGGAGGAATCGTACAAGGGATCCTTGGAAGATTAAAAATAGAGGCATCCTAAAATAGGGATCATCGAAAATGGAACACAGTAGATAGATCATACAAGAGAGTCTCTATAATAGCATGTATGAAAAGGTATCCCTCAAGGGGTCCTTAAATGAAATAGGTATCACATCCTCATAGGCCGGAAGGGCACATCTCACATGGGATACATCCACAAAATCACAGGTCACAAGATATAGCTCTAATATTATCTCAGATTAATGGTCTCAACTTGGTTGGTCCGAACACCCAACTGATCATTCATTCAATGTTCACTCTTCGGTGACAACTGAAAAAGGTAACTATAGGAAGAACCTCTCTATTTACAAAGAATCCCCAAATCACCCATTATAATTCATTATAACGATTCACATGTTTCACCATTGCAATCTACAAAGAAAAATACTCAAAAAGGAATAATCATAGTATATAAGATAAAAAGGGGAATAAAATAGGAAAATACTCTGAAAGGGTTCTAGAAAAGAAGTACATGGCATGTAGAAACCACAAACAGTGAGTAACCAATTTCTCTTAAATAGGCATGGTCCCCCGCCATCATAGGAATATAAACATCCCAGGTACATGGTGTGTCAGCCCAATTAATGATGTGTACTCAAGTTATCTCTCATAGTCATGTAATTTCGCATGGCCAGAGTCACACAGGATCCACCTAAGTACAACTAAATGATGTGTATCTTCCATACATGGTGTGCACTAAACAAAAACTATCAACCCGTGTTCTCACTTATACAACCGGACACACTATCGATTACAACACAGTGTGTAATCTGTGTACACGGTGTGTCCTAAAATAATTCCCTATTCCTGAACATAATAACACATAGTTTGTGTTCATAGAATTACACACAATGTGGTCTGGGTTTCCAGATTGTAAGCCTTATAAATTTCCTTGGAACCCTAGTTTTTTTTAATAAAGAAACAAGGTTAAAAATTCCAATCTTGGGGACACAGACTCCGAATGAATCAATGCTTGGAATCCACATATAGCACATAACAACACAATATATATCCAATATTCGAAACATGATACACCAAATTCTAATCCAAGAGGGAACATACTCCTCAAGGAAAAAAGCTCGGTATCCATCCAATTGAACAAAAATAGGTACCATTACAACAATCACAACAACATGACTATCTATCATGGTATATATTACAAAATCATGCATATATAACCTGCCATCTATCAAAAACACAATCTATTAGTAATGATATTAAATGTCATGGAAAAAATTCATGGCTTTTAATTTTTAACAAGTGCATATATGATGCATGAGATGGAACAACCACATCACAACAGGTTTTAAAAAATAGAACCAAAATATATCAATATTAATATAACAAAACAAGTGTTTCACCCAACCATGAAATCAAATAAATTATAATATCTCAAAATACCAAAAAAATTATTCAATTTGAGGTAATTTTGGTTTTTCCTTGTACACATTTAAGCTAGACCCAGAAAAATCTAATTACCAAATTACATTTCTTATTATCCCTTTATAATTTCACTAAACATTAAGAAAATACATAAATGAAAATTTCTCTAATACGACTTTGTAGTGTCCCAGATTTGGATGACATTCAATTGGTGCCCCATACCCTGTTGGCCACAAGGCCTCAAGCGCATTTCCCCAAAACTCTAGAGGCTTCTGACTATCTGTGAGGGCATAAGGTGCGATAATATAGAAACAATTTCCCTCATTGATAGAGTGTAAAAAAGTTTAAAAAATAATATATAATAGAGAAAGTAGTAAATGGAATACAACAAAAATAAAATTTTGAAGACTTATATGATAAATAACCAAGCATCGTTCCATAAAAAAGATGATGCATCATGTTAGATGTTCTAAGAAGGCATCCACAATAATTATACTAACACAACATATATATATCAAAATAAAAAAAGGACTAGGAGGCATTTCAAGCCTCACCTATGTCTCATGATCTCCTCCTCCTAAGCAACACATAAAGTACATGTAGTAGGGTGTAACAAGTAGTGTACAATAGTTAAAGCAGTAAACTAGAATGTACTAAAAAGTAAGAACAAAAAACGTTTTAGGAGAAAATGTAACCAAGTCCATGTGAATACCAAATCCATGATTTTGATTTTTCTTGGAAGACTCACCATTAGCCACTCTATTTCATTAATAAGTTCCAATCCAGTATATAAAAGTATCGAGGTTTTTCCTAGGCCCAATAACACTCCGTATAAAAGTAACCATCAAATATTGACATATGAATCATTTAATAATTTTCCAATGGAGCCCGAACTGGGAATCCCTCAGTGGATCATATATTACCTGGGTAATTGAAATAAGACTCAATCAGCTTGACCACCATATATTTGGATAGATCACAACATTTACATAATTAACCTCTTGAGCTTGTCCATTATCTTTTAAACGAGACAATGGTTCACCCAAGGTATATAAGAAATAATTAGTCACTTGAAGTTGACCTTGTCTTTTAATTAAGAATATGGATCACCCATTTCTAATTACCACTTCTTAATCATTTTATATAAGAATCCATATGTAATATAAACTATTCTGTGGCTTTAATAAATTAACTCATGTGGGAACATAGAATATAACAAGAGACGCATGCAAATAAAATAGTCACATGGTTTAATATCAATAAATCACTCACATGGGAACAATTTACATAACATGCCTATTGTGTAATATAAACCCTTACAAGGACTTATCATAAACTTACTCATGTGGGAAGGTTCATAGTTGGATTAAAAAATTCCAAACATGTTTAAACCGGAAAAGGCATAACAGAGAGAAAATGCATAATTACTAATCCCAAACACTTAATCAAATCAACAATAGTCTATCACATTTAAAATACCGTTTAATTATCATAACCATTTTTAACCACCCAATAAGGGAAAATAAGGCATGACACATAAGAAACCTATTCCAACACCTATAAACATTCATCAAAGGTAAACACAGCCATGGGGTGGCACTAATTCAAGGTAAACACACTAATTATTGAATTAGAACATATTTTCCATTACCTACACATAAATACACAATAACATAGGCCAATTATAAACCATGGAACCACCCTTAAATAGCAACGTGGAACTCTAGTATATGTAAGTAGTTTAAAAAATAGTAAAAGGAATGAGACCACCTACCTTCTACTCATACAACTCTCCTCTTCCAGCATCAAACTATGATTTGACCTAGAATGAAGTATATATACAAAATGAAAAAAAGTTCAACCATTGATAACTAGATAGAGAGATGAAATCATGAAGAATGGAACAACAGTAATCGAGTCCTCACCAATTAGGTTCCAACACATCCAACAATGATCAATATAGATTTTAGATAGACAATTGGGAGGAAAACAACATATCGACATGGTTTTTCACCAAAGGGGATAAGACCTTAATCCGTCTGAGGAAACAGGTGGCTCCATCGGAATTTAATTTTTTTTAGAAAAGTACATGCCACGTACAGGAAAATACATTTCGTGTTCGTACATGTCCTTGAATGCCCATTACATGGTCGTGTATTGGGATCATACATCATGTAACCATACTTATATGTTGTATACTTGAAAATAAAAGGCATGTGTGTTAATTTTTCCTCCATCTCCTAAAATGATAATCAAAAAATAATTATCCATACCTCAAAGAATGATACTAGTTCTTAAAAAGTGAATATTTTGGAAATTATTACGAGGTTAAAGAATCATATACATTATTATGTAAAAATATTTTATTTTGATATAATAACTCAAAATTATGAATTATTATCTCATCACATACCCTCAAAAAAATATCGTGATCATAGATTTTGAATTAGAACATCCAATATGATTAATTTTACAATATATTGAATAGATTTAGCAGACTGGTTATACATATCCTTCATTCCAACAATTTTATTTACCAATCATCATACACTATGTTGTATAAAAAATACCTTTTCATTAAGATAATATTGATTATAAAAAATACTATGAAGTGGAAAACTATTACCCAAAAAACATTAAATTATATCATTCATGATAGTTAAAATAGTAGTAATATACTATAGTCTCTTTATCAGATCTGTAGAAACTATTTCTCTATAATTTGATGTTCTCACTCATTTTGAATTGGATCTAACTAACAAACACTAGATTCCAAAAAAATATTCAAATATTTTAAAAAAAAATATTGAAAGATATTCACTACAAATTTTCCCAATATTATTTACCCTTTATCTCTGGAATTAATCAAAATATATTTTGAATTAAAATATTATTTCAATATTTTATATTTATCCTATATGGAATATAATTTTATTTTTATGAAAAATTATTTTCTCAAATATTCATAAGATACATCTACATCATTCAAATTTTAATAACATTCATTTATAACAAATGAATATTTGTGGGTATACATCTCAAAATTCAAAACAAATTTATTATTTTATTATATTAGATATGGTTTCACATAATGACCTATAGATTAACATAATAGATGTGACTATATTGTTAAAATTGATATTCATATGGAATACAGTTAAATATCAATAAATTTTCCCTATAGATCAATAATTTCTAAACATGAAGATCATTACCTCAAATACTTACTTGGTATATCTTAATCAATTATATTGATTTTTTCTATGAGATAATATGAAGTTAAATAGTTTTATAAATAGGGGTTGGGAGAGTATTATATATCATAATGTTAAAATAGAATGAGGTAGATGGTAAGAGACAAAAAGAAAATTTTAATAGATTCTGATAATTAATTTTTTTATTAAGAAATAAATTCTGAATAAAAATTTGGTATTTGATATTGAAAAGAATATATGTATATATATAATTTAAAATAAGTTTTTTATATTTTTGTTATATTACTACCTAAAAAATAAATAAACTCCATGAATAATGTCTAAATTAAAAATATTCAATTCTTTCTTAGAGATTAAATGATAGAATGTAAAACTATATTTGTAATTAAATTAACTTAACACCCCTTAATGAAATAAAAACATTATGTGGGTTACACTTTTTTTAAATACTTATTCATTTTTACACAATTTTTAAAATTTTAAATGATATTTCATAGTTTTATAATTCAATTAATAGAAAATGGTTACTTATAACAATATGGTTTGTCCTACAGTGACTATTTTTCGGAAATATTAATAGATCATTAATTATCTCATAAAAATAATAAGTTTAAATTGTATTTTAATGTATAGAAGACTATGTTCCATCCACAACACTTGTGCACAATGACCACCCATAGAAAATATATTCATACAAAACAATCAAAAAGGAAACTGAATATTCATTTTACTGTACCGTGAAATGTGGAAAATTACTAAAAATTTACAATTATGTTATATTTGTAGTTGAAATTCACCCTCATAAATTAGTACCTAAATATGAAATTAAATTAAAATCAAATGATTTTAGTTAATATAGAGATATAAATACAATTACATTTAAATATCTAAAAAATTAATAAAAATTGTATGATTGGATTATTTTAGTTTGGATTTAAATATTTCATAAATTCATATAAACAAATAATATCTAATTTAATATAAGTACGATATTGAAGACTACCAATCAATACTCTATGTGTATTTTGGATAACTATTTTTCTAGTTTCATCTAAATCATGTATTACATTAATACAAACGTTGATTTCTCATGCATTAAAATATTATTATCTAAAATTCTTCAATAAGTCAATAATTAGTTTTCATTTATTGAGAAAATTTCCAAATTCTTTTCGATAAATTAAAAAATAAGGAATGAATTTTAATTCTCCAATCACAATCAGTTAATTTGTTTATAAGATTTTATAAAAAATTAAAAATATTCTTATTAGATAGTATACAAATAAAATCATCTATATATATTTTATCTATTAAAATATATGAATAACAATTTTTCATAAATAATTTGAAATATAACAACAAAATTGAATACCTATTTTTTTAATTAAAATAATATAGACTTTATTACAAATCTCTTAGTTCTTGTTTAGATCCATAAAAATTATTGCTATATTTAAAAGTAAAATTTAATAGTGGTGGGATTTCCAAGCCTAGATTTTTTTCCACATTTTATTCGTACACTAAATAAACATAAAAAAATAAGTTTTTATAGCAACCTGATAAAATTTAAAATTCATATTACATACATTGTATAAATATATTATAATGGTTATTAGTAGAGATATTTGGGAAAATTTTGTAATAATAAATTTTTTGCACCTAGATTTTGTTTTGAAATATTTTCTTTCAGTAAATTTACTTCTTCAATAGTTTCCGCAAGATGAAATCCTAAGTTTAAAAAAAAATTGGATTCCCTTAGTATAAAATGACAATTATAACTTATTCTTTCGTTTAATAGGATTAAATACAAGTGACTTATGAATTTTTTTTGGGAATGGAAAATATAAATCATTTATATATTTTGGATTTTAGGGATGTGATTTAAAATTAGTAAATGAAATTAATCAAATATATTTGTTATATATTTAATTAAAAATTTATAAAATTTATCCAATATATATGTTGGTCATTGGTTATTAATAAAAGAAATTTGATGTATAAAAACCTATATTTTTGAAATTGGTAATTTTCCACCTTTTAAAAAAGAACCCATTTAAAATTTTGATTTTGAAACATTAATAATTTTTAGATGACAAAATAAAAATATTATTTAGAAGCATTATATAAAAATTTAATTTGGATTAATTTATGATATTTTTTTTAAAACATTAAATTTATGATTAATAGTAAAAATAAAATAAATTTTAGAAGAAAACATATTTTTCCATCAATATAATTTATATGGCAAAATTATAATTTATGATGTTTTTAAAAAATAAATAGAATATATTGTTATCAATGAATATAATATATGTCATAATCATTACTATTTCATTGAATTTAGATGTAAAAACATTTCAATATTTTGGAATGTTTTAACTTTTAAAACATTTTCTCTATTTCTGAAAATGTGATTAATTTTGATTTAATTTCTCAAACTTATGTGCTCTAAATTTTGAAAAATGGGTTCTATATTTGGAATTAGTAAGTCCATAATTTGTAAATATATTACATTTATTTTTCTGTTTTATGAATAGTATCATCTATTATTTCTATTAATACTATAAGACAGTAGATTAGTAAATTGATGTTAAAAAATTATATTATTAAATATACCCAATAATTGAACAAATATCAATTTGGGGTTTTTACCTAAATTTTCCTTCAGTCAAAATGCAGTCTTTTAGAAGCCACATTGATGATATTAGGACATTTAATTTATTTCATTTAATTAGAAGTTAAATGTTTCTTACTAAAATATAATAACAATATCACTTTTAATATAAGTTTATATAGAAGATAAATTAAATTATAGTTACTCATTTGAATGATAATTATTTTTATTTTCTAGGATAATTTAATTCTTTTTGAATTAAATAATTGCCTTAAATAATTTTTATTTAATGATTCATAAATTATTTAATTAATGAGAAATAAATAAAATAACTATTATTAAAGTGATAATAATTGTTAAAAGACCCAAAACCTAGAAAAATATTATTGGATGAGTATATCTCGACCATAATCATCCAAGGGTCTGGTTATTGACCATTTGGGTTCATATATAATAAATTATGACACTTATATTATTTTACGTAAAGTGGTGATAATCATTTCAAAATCAAGTTTTAATAAGAGTAAAATTTATAATGATGGATTCTAGATAATATATATTATATTGTAAGTATTATTATGACATATAGAGGATTTATCATTGTCTTAGTATTTTTTAAAATTTTATTAAAAATCATCATATTAAATAGTTACACAAAATTAAATAGTAATTATTTTATAAATAGTAATATCAAATAACCATTTCTAAAAATATTAAATTAAAATGATATTGTGGTAATTATTATATCCAATGAGTTTTTTAGATGACCATGAACGTTTAGGTATAAAATATAAAAAAATTGATGTTAACTTGTTATCTTAATAATTTTAAAAATACAATGAATTCAATAGTATCAGAATTGACACTATTGATTGTTTATCAAAATAATGCTTTATTAATTTTTTAAAAACTATAAAACATTTGTAAAGATTGATAATAATAAATATAGTTTATAAAAAGTTATAAGATTTTTATTTATGGTGTAATTGACATGATATATGTAAATATTTCACCTATTTAATATTGAAATATTTTTAACCTAGTTAAAACATAAATAGATTAACTAAGAATTAATTAAAATGAAAAGGAAAAAAATTAACATCCATTCTGTTAAAAAAATTGTTTTTTAGGAGATTAAAATCCATTAAAAACATCAAACATTTTGGAGGATTTTGGATGGGGTTTGATTTAATTTTAAAATAATGTTTTTAGAGGTCTTAAAAGCGCATGTCACCTCAATTACAAAAGGGAACCTCCTACCACATATTTTTTATTCATATTGATCCTTCACTCACTACTATCCCCCACAAAATTATAATATATAATTCATTAGTTACATAATATAGGTTCTTGCCTTCTTCAATTACCATTTCTCTTTCTTTAAGAGGGGATTTAGTGGGAGTACATCGAATAAGAGGTAATCCCCTCTATCAATTCTTTCAAACTTATTTATTTTTTTATATACACTTCATGATCTATTTTATTATAATGTAATAACTATATTATTACATATATTCTTATATGTTATTATGATAAATAAAAAACAATATTCATCCTTTATCCATCGTATGAAAAAATAAATCACCACATGTGCGTACGTACGGCTTACTATCTTTAAGTCGTGGTGTAATATTTTTATCACATCCATCGTTCATGGATGGGTTTAATGTTGGAAATAAAACCTATATATGAATATGATAACATGACATTGATTCTTAAATAGTATACACCATTCAACAATTAAGAAAATGATATCATCCCTCAGGCATGCATACAGCCTACCATCTCCATGATGTGATGTGACTCAGTCTACTTGATCTTATTTAAAGAATGATTATATAAATAAATGTAAAGAATAAATATCATATATATTACAATATTATAATTATTTAAATAATATAACTATAACCTATGAAGAGGAATAATAACTTATTCAACAAAACATGCATAAGAAAATAAAGAAGTTAACACCTATTGGATGAGTAATAAAATTACTAAATACAAATGATAATATGATAATATATGTTATTATTGAAATTTCTATGATTCTTAAATAATTCAATTACATTATTTAAATCATTTTACATTAGTTTTAGTTACGTATGATGTAAATTATACCAATTTTAAGAGAATGTTTCACAATCTCATTATAACGTAATATTGATTATATTAATGTATTTATAAAGGTATATATATCATCATTGTCTATGTTTCCTTATTATGTATTAAAAAAATATTATTTAAATTCTTCTACATTTTTTGGAGTAAATTTTACCCATTGGATAATTTTTATTAAATTGTATTAATGTAATTTTTTTTAATAAGAGGTACTTTTTGACTTTTCCAACAAAAGTACGATGATAATTTTTTTTAACTTATACGGTATGAACATATAAATAAATTTTCATAAATAATTATTCCAATGAAGACTTATTTACAAAATTTCAATTTTATTTTCAAATATATTCTCTTATTTTTAAATTTCATAGCATTTTTAATTGAGAATACTTATTTGATGAATAAAATACATTTTCTATAATAATAAATTTCAAGTGTAAAATCAAAATTATTTTTAGTCTATGATTTAATTAATTAAGAAGGATATTTTTCATGTATAATATCATTATGTTCCCTATGGTTTTATTGTTTTTATGATGGAATGATTTTTTATAAAATCTCATTGTTTTACATTATGTCTTTAATGGTGTTTAATGAAACCCATTTTTTCCTGAGGTTTTGTTGAATCATTTGTGTTATTATGAAACATGTAAGAATGATTTAATTATCAAATTCATGGAACCTATATCTCCCAAAAATTCATTAGGTAAATATTTATATCTCATGAGATAGACATGACTGGAAAGGTAAAAGACCTCATTTTAGTAGTATAGAGCCAGAACAAGGTGTGAACTCTATTCAATAATGGAATTTTTCCACTATGATGGTCTTTGCAATGAGCCTTGACAAATATGATATATGCATAAAAATTTCAAGACATTTGTTATGACTTCTGGGATTATGTTTATTGATTCATATAAACTTATACAATTTATCCCATGTAATGATCTCATGATCATTCAAATGAAGGATATGAATTTCAAATGTCTTGTACATGTGTCATATAAATATAATAAAATTGATAACTCCCTTGTTTACCATTATTGAGAATCTGATCTTCCCATTTCATAGGTTTCTTCTTCCCATTTCATGAAGATTTGGATTTAATATGATTGGTTAAAAAATTGTTCTTGTTATTAAAAAATAATTTGGAGAAAATAAAAATTAATTATGAAACGGTTTGTTATGTTTCTGAGTTTCTAGAGATACTATACCTATACGGCCCGGTCATGGAATTTTTTGTATTTTTAAATGAATATTAATCAATTTTAAAATAATATCAATGTATTTAATTTTTGTATCATTATATTTTTTATAATAGGAAAGTTATAGTTACTTGTTGGAAATAAGGATGAGAATACTATAGGAATAAACAGAAGTATATGTCCAAATATTTGATACAATCCTTGTGTGTTATAAATGATCATGAATAACCTTGGATAAATTCCTAAGTGTCATAAATTTCAATTTTATCCTCAATTATATTGTTTTTATTTAATTATTAGTATTTATCACATTATGCTTCTTGGTTTTATTCAATGGATGGAACATGAAGGAATTGTAATAAAGTTGAATGTGATGGGAAATACAATGAGTGTCCTCCTGAGCAATGAAATGTTATGGGAGATGGAATTGAAAAAAAATGTAGCTATGACAACACAAAATTCTAAAGATATGAATCATTTATGGATTCCAAATTAAAAAATGAGGTAACAACATTATGTTGATTCATTCATGAGGTTTTTTCCACCTTTATTCAGTGCATCTTCTGGTCCACTAATAGATGAAAAATGGATTACAACCACTAAAAAAATATTTTTTATTCTCCAATATTATGTACATGATAAAGTCATATTGTCATACTATCATTTAAAAGGTTAATTTTTTCAGGGGTGGAATCTTATTAAGAATACAAGGCACAGAGATGAAATTGAATCCATGGAATGGGAATTGTTCAAGATCATATATTTCAATAAGTAATTTCCTCATACTATTCAAACAAAGGTGGAAAGGGAGATCATTTAACATAAGGAAAATGATGATGAATCTGTTGGTACCTATGATGACAATTTTACAAGACATTCAGGGTATTCATTTGTAATTATTCTTCTACTGTAGAATAAAATAGATAGATTCATTAGTTTATCACAATGAATTTGTTGAAGGTAATTATCCATATTGAATTAAATAGATTATGGGAAAGCATTCGATGTGATCTCATGGTTGATATTGAGATTGGAGTAACCCACTAGTCCTATGGGATTGATAAGAAGTGATAATTGGAATTCAAGGTAAAATATAAGGACTGCATTAAATAGAAGATTTGTTTTCCCTTATTCTCAATGTGTGGAAATAAACATAGAGTAAATTGAATTAAAGTGACAAGAATGTTGTTTAGGTGTGGAAAAATGGTCATTAGGCATTTTAATGATGATTTTTTCAGAAAATGATGAATAATGAAGCAAATAGAGAAAAATCATACTCTTCAATGTAACAAGTGTTTGGGAATGTGGAATTATAACCATATCTAATGATCGTTGATGATGATCACTATAAGAAAACTGTTATGAAAAATTAAAAAGGAAAGTAACATGTTATCTGTATCGGTGATGTCGTATATGATAATTAAGTAGTGAAACATACACTTATCATCCACTGTAATGTTGAAAATGTTTTATTTAATTATATATCCACCAAACCTTTTATATATAAATAATTTTCTAATGATATTTCTATATTACCTTAATAATTATATATGGAGATAGCTGTAACAACTCTTAATGGAACAACAATTGCATCAAATGATTATAATTCAACATTAGATGAAGATTATGGTAATTTTCTTTCTAAATATATCGTGATCCTTACTATAGTGGAATTTGATGCCGTTCTTGAAATTTATTGCCTTTTTCTATATAGATATTATTTCAATTTCCAAGGAGGGGAAGACACATTTATTCTTACAGATCAATAAATGATCATATATTGATGCAGGGTTTAATATAACATAATATTAGGAATTTATTCCTTCTTATAAGTCATCATCCCTATAAATGAATGTTATATATCTATAATAGTTGGAGAGAAACTCAAAAATATTACAAAACCCATTTTATGAGTGTTTTATGTTGTCTTTCTAGATGAATTTCTACATCTTCCACTAAATAATGATGTTTAGTGTTCAATATAAATTATACCTGGTGATATGAATATTTCAACGAAACATTATAGAATAGTCCTAATTAAGTTGTAGGAATTAAATAATGAAATCCAATATCATATTGACAAGTTATTGATATACCATATTTCATCACCTTAGAGAGAACCTGTTTTTTTGTTTAAGAAGAAATATAGATCAATGAGAATAATCATTGATTATTGAGAATGTAACAAGATCACTATCACGAAAAAATATCATATTCCCCACATTGGTGACTAATTCATCCAACTATATGGATCTCATTACAGTTTCATTATTTGTATTCATTTTGGATATCATCAATTAATTGTGAAGAATGATAATATACCAAAGACAACATTCTATATATGATATGGCCATTATGAATTTATAGTGTTACCTTATAGTATTGATAATTACCCCATTATCTTCATGGTTATAATGAATAGAGTCTATACGATCTATCTTAAGCTGTTTTTTATATTCTTTATAGATGATATTCTTGGGTATTTGAAGAGAAAAAAAGATAATGGAGATCAGTTTTTATTTATAATGAATACACTATGAAAGGTGAAGTTTTATAAAAACAATTAAATGTAAGATTTTTTTCATTAGATATATTCATTTTGGGGTCACATAATCAATGGATAAGGGATGACTATAGATTAGTTAAAAATAGAAGTTATTGGATGTTGGCCCAGACCAATAATGGTTACTGAGATCTGAAGATTTCAGGTTTTGGTAGGATATTATAGAAGATTTGTGAATTATTTGTCATGATTATCTAATCCACTCATCATGTTGAATAAAAAATGAGTTATGGTCATGTGGATAATATAATGTAAAGGGAATTTCAAAGAGCTAAAAACGACATTAGTCAATGCAGCTGTGCTCACACTCACTTATAGTGGAGAAAGGTTTATCATCTACAGTGATGCATCCAAGAATGGGATGGGTTTTATTCTCTCATAAAATCATATGGTTATAGATTATGCCATAAGAAAATTGAAAATACATGTTAAAAACTACCCAACAACTGATTTGGAGTTATCTACAACAATATTTTAACAAATTATATAGAGAAATTATCTTTATTGTAAAATGCGTGATATTTGAACTGATCATAAATGATTAGAGAATATTTTCGTAGAAAAATAGATGAATATTCATCCAAAATGATTGTTTTAGTTGATTAAATGTTATGAATTCCCATCAAATTACCACCCTCGAAAACTGAATAAGGTGGTAAATGCTTTGAGTCGAATGGACCATAACATCCTCTAGAAGATGAGGATAAACATGATATAGTTTTTATTGATTTCAAATGGATAGATCTTGAAATTTATTATGAGAAAATTCTTATATTTCTCAAATTAATTTTCAACCATCTATATAATTGATGATTAAGGTGGAGTGGAAGGAAGATGTAGAGCAACAAAAGAAGGTGAGAAATGATCCTGGATTAAATCTTTATTGTGATAGAATTATAAGTATTAAGAACCAAATTTGTCTTCCAACCACACTAAAATTAAACAATTAGATATTATATAAGGATAATATTTCATCATTCTCCATTCATCCTAGAAGCACAATGATGTAAAAGGACTTGAAATTGTATTTGTAGTGGGATGGAATGAAAATAAATGTTTCTAAATAAGTTTATTGATGGTTGGTTTGTCATAAAGATAATGATGATAGATAGAAATATAAGGTGATGTTACCATCATAACCTATACCAGAATGGAATTATGAGGACATCACTGTATACGTTTTAATCAGACTTCACAAAAATATATAAAGGTAAAAAGTTTATATGGTCTATTGTTGACTATGTTACAATGTCAACATAATTTGATGCAATTAGAGATGATTTCACCCTTGATCTTTTTTTTTCTAAATATATGTAAAAGAACTGGTAAGATTTCATAGAGTACCCCTTTCCAATATATCTGATCGAAGTCCTAGGATTACCTTGATGTTCTATCAAAGACATCATTAGGATCTAGATATAGTGATAAGTTTCTCCACTTCTTATCAGCCACATATAGATAGTCAGTCTGAGAAGAAAATTACAAGTTAATAAGACATGTTGAGATATTTCTTTATGGATTTCAAAAGTAGATCAGATCAAAAACTACCATTGGTGTAATTTTCATACAATTATAGCTTCCACATTGGTATTTAGATAGATCTTTATGATTACCTATATGGAAATAGGTTCTAAAATCCAACATACTGGGATAAATTTGAGGAATGAAATCTACTAGGACATGATCTAGTGGATGAAATAGCAAAAAAGGTATTATTTATTCAATAACACATAGAATCGGATTGGAGTCGACAAAAAAACATATTTATAAAATCATTAAAAAGACATAGATTTTCAAGATTATGGGAATTTGTTTCTCTGAATAACTCCCTAGAAGAGAGTAATGTGATTTGGAATAAAGGGAATGCTGAGCCCAAGGTATATCTATCCTTGGGAAATTTGAGATCTAGTTGGGAAGGTTGTTTACATATTGTATATTCCACAAAATATCTCTGAATATCATGATGTGTTGCATGTATATATTGTGAGGAAGTGCATACCAGACCATTCACATGCACTAAACTGAATTTTTAAATAGGTGGACAAAGATCATTCTCATTATGAAAAACCAATAAAAATTCTGGATTATAGAGAAAATATTCTATGAAACAAGATCACTCTCTTTGTTAATGTTTTATAGTAGAAATGCCAATTTTTATAAGCTATGTGGGATTGTATGGATGTGATGAGATAGAGATATCCTAATATGTTTCTATCCAAGTGATGTATTTAGAGTAAGAAACTCTATTTAAGGGATATAGAATTTAACACTAAGATGTGATTATGAAATATTTTCTTTAAATAATTTGAATTATTTAATAGCTTTTATTTCATGAAATGGTGAGTTTAAACGAACTGGAAGTTTCCCATTGCATAAAATGTCCAGTATAACCTAGTATCCAGATTTCTAGGATTAAATATAACTAACTTAAAAAAATGTTTTGTGAATTAAAAATAAAAATAAAATATTTTTTTTTATTTTTTCAAGTGATTTACTATTTGTATATGAAATTAATGAAATGTATTGGTCTTATATTTAATAGAGTATTTTTTATAATTATTTTATAGATATTATTTCATATTGTATTCATAAACCCTATTTAATGTATAAAAACCACTACTTTTCAAAAGGGTAATTTACAGCCTTTTAATAGGGAACCTCATTTTAAATTATGATTTTGACACATAAAAATTTTTTATATGGAAACATAAAAATGTTATTTGGAATCAGGATATAGAAATTTTATTTGGATGAATTTCTGATACTTTTCTAATAACATTCATGTTTTGATGAATAGTAAAAATAAATAAATTTTTAATAATATACATTTTTATTCCTTAAAATAATTTATATTTTTAAATTATAATATTTAAAGGTTTTAAAATATATATAGATAGTATTTTTGTCTTACAATATAATGAATATCATTTGCATTAAATTTACATTGAATTCATGTGTAAACTTAATAATTATTTTGTAATGTTTTAACATTTTAAATCTGTTCCCTCTCTCCAAAAATAGGATTATTTTTCAATTAATTAGTAATCTTTTTTTGAATTTTTTAAAAAATACCTGATATTTGGAATTAGTTATGAAAAATTATGTAAATAAATTACATTCATATTTGGGAATTATTAATAGTAACATCTATAATTACTATTAATACGATAAAAGGGTAAATCATGTAATTAAGGGGAAACAATTATGTAATTAAATTACCAAAATACTTGTCTTAATACCAAAAGATATGTGTTTTGTTGACCAAAATCAACCTTGGGTAAAAATAATGTCCTTTGGAAAAATGTAGGATGAGATTAGGGAATTTAATTTATTTTATTTAATGAAAAGTTAAATATGTATTACCTAAATTTTATTCACTATATCATTTATTATATAAGGATATATAAAAGATAAATTCAAATATAAATATGAATTGGAAATCTAAAATATTTTTATCTATCAAGATAATTAATTTTTAATTTTTTATAAATATATAATTACATTAATGTATTTTACTTAAATGATAAAGAAATTATTTAACTGATATGAAATCAATAAAATCATTATTATTAAAGTTATAATAACCAATAAAAGACTCAAACATGTTAAAAAATCTTATTGATCCCGTATATATCGATCATATATATCCCAGGGTCTAGTTATTGACCATTTTGATCCTTATAGATGATATTATTAAACTTATAATATTTAATGTACATTGATGATAAGATTTCCACATTCATGTTTGAATAATTATAACATTTTATATGATGGATTATAATGAATAAATATTATATTATAATTGTTTTTCTAAAATCTAGAGGATATTTCTTTGTAATGGTATTTTTTTAATTATTATTCCTTAAATAACCATATTAAATAATTACACAATATCATTGTAGTAATTATTTTATTAAATGAAATATAAAATAAATATTATTAAAAATAGTAAACTAAATATAATCTAGTGTAATTATATGTAAATTATTTTTTTATATGAAATAGACTACTCAGAAATATAATAAAATAATTTTTTTGGATTTAACTTATCATCATAATATTTTTAAAAATCAATGAATTGAATAGTTTTAAAATTGACACTATTGATTATTTATCAAAATAATATTTTATTGAATTATTTAAAAATTTAAAAATAGAATATTAAAAAATAAATAGTAATTGTGATATAGTATATAATGTTCTATGGTTTTTATTTATGGTCTACCTGACATCAAATAAGTTAGTATTGTATCCTTTTAGGATTTTAATAGTTGTTAGCCTAGTTAAAAATTAAGTAGAATAACTATGTGTTAATTAAAATGATAAGGATTCTATAAATAGAAAACCCTATAAAAATTATTTGGATTATGATATTAAAACCCTATCTCATCTCATCATCTATATTGGATCATTTTCGAATGTTTTTCTAGGGGGATTCATTTTATATGAAATTAATATTTTTTAGATTCCAAAATTTCCACTCACCTCATTTATAAAAGGTCACATCCTCCCTCACATATTAATTTCAATTTTATCTTCCATGATCATCCATAACCTACCCATTTCCATTATTAAATTTTATACTCACATTCTAGGGGTTTGGGCATTCTTCAAAGACCAACTCTAGTGCTTTAATATAAGATTTAAAGGGTGCACGTTGAAGTAGAGGAAGCACACTCAACCGATTCTTTCAAAAAAAATTCAACTTATACTTATTATTAATGAGTTTTTAATTATTATTAAATAAATAATGTATATATTATGTTCATATAATTTATTTTTATTATAAACCAATAATTTTACATCTTCTATCAAACCAACAAAATAAGAAATCATCATGCGTGCTTATGTACAACATACCATATCCACACTATGGTGTTTTTTTCTCACCACCACCTTGCATGGATGGGTATATTGATTGAAATAATAACTACATATGATTATTATAACATAATATAGATAATAAAATATTATAGATGATCCATTTAAATATCATTCAATAATTATGGTAATGATATTGTGGATCATGCGTATATATAACCTACCGTCTCAAGGATGCGGCATGTTTCCTTATAAATGATCTTTTCCAAATAATGAATATATAAATGAATAGAATGAATAAATGAGATATATATTGTTCTAATTTCATTCTATATTGATAAATATATTACCAATGAAGAGGAACCAGAATGTATTCGACAAAACATGTGTAAGAATATAAAGAAGTTACTACCCGATGATAAGTAATAATGTTACTTACAAACAGATGACAATATGATCATATATTATATCATAAAAATTACATTGAATATGATTTATTTTAGTTAAATAATTTAAATATTTATACATGAGGTTTAGATATATAAAAGATAAATTAAACCGAAGGTAATGGATTATTTCACAATAACATTATGATTTGAGATAGTTTTTATATATGTATTTATGGGGGTATATTTATCATCATTTTCTAGGTTTCCTAATTATGTTTTGAAAAATATTATTTATATTATTATATAATTTTTTATATTAAATTATACCCATTGGTGAATTTTTGTTAAATGGAATGAAGTGAATCTTTTTTCATTTTCAATATGAGGTACTTTTTGACTTTCCAGAAAAAGTATGAGGAGAATGTTGTTTAGACTATTTGATATGAATGAATTATTTCATATTCCTAATGCCTTATTCCGAATTATATATGTTTATATGATTTCTAGTTTATTTTAAAACATATTATTTTCTTTTAATAGTATTCTGCATTTTGATAATTGAAAATGTTTTTGAAGAAGAAAGGATATTTTCTTCGATAATTAATTTCATGTGTTATGTCACAATTATTTCCCTTGTAAGATGAAATTTTTTAATAATAACATATTTCATGTATAATATATTTATTTTTCCTAGGGTTTTATTTTGTTTTTTCTGGAATTATGTTTATTCTATACATTTTTGTACATGGATTATGGTATGGAGTTTGAAGAAAAAAAAATTTATTCCCTTGGTTATGATGATGATTTATGTTATTGTGGAACAAATAATAATGATTTAAATATGATATGGGTGGGACCTATATCCCCCTTTAATTAAATGAGTAAATATTTAAATCACATGAGATAGATATGGCTGGAATGAGATGTGATCTTGGTTCAGTGTAACACGTATAGAAAGTGTAGTGAACTCGGTTTAGTAATAGACAATGCATGTAATAATGGTCTTAGTATTGATCGTTGACTAATATGAAATGATTTCCTATACTTATGTGCATAAAAAAATATTTCTTATCTTATGTTATAACGTTTGGTATTACGTTCATAAATTCTTATGAACTTTTATGATTTATCCCCAAGAATGATATCATGATCATTCAGACACAGAATATGATTTCAAATGTTAGGTTCTTATGTCTTATCATTAATCTATGATTGATATCTCCCTTTTTTCCATTATTATGCATCTCATATGACCCTTTCATATTCTTGTTTTCCTCATTTCATTAAGAATGGTATTATGTAAGATGTGTAACAATGTGTTCTAATTATGATGAAATAAGTTGGAGATAGTGAATATATCTTATGACCCAGATTTTTATGTTTCCCATTTTATAATGACATTATTCCTATATGGTCCTATCATGGAATTCTTGTATTTAGTGACTAATATTATTCAATTTTGAATTAATATCAATTTATGTAAAGTATGGGACCTTATAATATTCATTCTATCTAATTGTATCCATTAGAAACTGGTCTGGACTAATTCCTAGTTATTATTCCTTGTTTATATTGAACATTTATAAAAACCAGATTGGTTTAAATAACTAGATGGTTTGAGGTACAATATATAAGTCCCCAAAATTAAACATTATATAATCTTGAGTTTAGTCAATAATTTTCTTTCTTTAATATTGAGGATCTTTTTCAATTTAATATTTAAATAATTATACCATCATTAATACATAATATTCGATAATCATATTATAGGATACTACCAAAAGAGTATCAATTTTTTAAAAATATAATACTTTTAAAATAAAACATCATTTCGTTTCATGATAAAAAATCGTATTTCCTAATTCCTTTCTATTACACATGCATAAACACTATGGAAAACAATTCAAAAACATGGCATGAGTCGAAAAATATTAATTAGTTATTTAAAATAATGAAAGAAGTCATTTTCCAATGAATATTTTATACTCATGAAAACATTTTCAGAAAATCATAATTTTCACCCATAAAAAACATACCTCGTGAAATCCTATGATTCCAAAGAACAAATCATAGAAATCATAAATCAGAAAGGTTAATTCAGAAATCCATGTCATACTTAAATTTTATCTTTATCATCTAAATAGGGAGTAATATTCATGGTTACGTTTCAAATACCCATAATAGTATATTCTATAAATATCTTCAGGGAAACCTTATCGTTTAACTTAGTATCATTACCCAACTCATTGGACAGCTGTAAAGGTCTCCCCTACCCTTGGTTTATAAGGAAACCACACATAATAATATGTAATTCCCAGGAACCAAAACAAAATAATAACACAAAAATCATTCATAATGGGAAAATATCATTTCCACATTACAATAATAGGATATCATTTCAAGATATTAACATAATCAATCACTTATCAAAAAAAATTCAATAATAAAATAAATGAATATGGAATATGATATTTATTTTTATTTTAGAAACATTAATTATTATATTGTAATCCAAATATCAAAAACTATTTATGGCAGTAAAGAATATTTTTCCACCATATACTTTTAAAACATTAATTTAGTAAATTTTTACATAATTTCAAACACTCTATATAAAAATATTCCATCAAAAACAAATTCATTGATATTATTTATTAAAATAAAATATAAGATATTAAAAATTAATTTCATAAGTAAGTGTGGAACAATATAATCATGAAGTAGAAATTTATCCCAATGAATAAAAATTGTGTAAATATATTCACTTTCCTCGAGTTTAACATTTCTTGCATAATCTTTATCTTCCTATGGAATATACCCTTTATGAAAGAACCATGATTACAATTCATTGGGTTTTTTGGTGAGAAACAAAATACTTGTACATGGGGACAGTGAGGAGGAGTGTTTCGGGATGATATTTGAGGAGCTACAAGGATTTTTGGGTTGGAATATGGTGGTGTAGAGTTGGGTTGAACTAATTAATTTATTGATTATTTTATATTAATATCTGAACACATTTAGGTGGAAATAAATTAAAATACTTAGGAATGAAATTAATATTATATAGGTTTTTTAGTGTTTCTCATTGCCTCTTGTAGCCATTAATTTTTTTTTTGTTTTTAGTTATGATAAGCTTTTACCTTTTAACTATAACCCTTGTTAGTGTTTTAATTTTACCATAGAAAATATTGTTTTTACAATTGTACCTTTTTTATACCTTAAAAACACATTATCCTTACAACACAATTTATATGTTAGGATGCCAAATATGGACTCCATGTTACCTAATTTTAATCACATAATTTAGAATATTATATTTAAAATTAATTCTGCTGAAAAAATTAAAAGCAGGTTTTTAAAGTGTAATATTCAAAAGATTGAAATGTTTTAATATATAATTTATTTATTAAATTGATTACAATGACCAAAACAATATTAGAAGTCAAAAATCACTAAATATAATTTTAAAAATTTAAAAGGATTAACTATAAATTTATATAAATTTGATGAGAAATATTTTTTTAATTAAAATGCAATATATTTTCATTATTCATTAAAATATGAATGTTATCATAAAAATAAAAAAATATCCAAAATAAATTATAATATCTTGTTTTTAGATAAGATATTTTCTTGAAAAATAAAACAAAAAAAGGTGTCAAAAAATTAAAATGGTTTATGTATCAAAATGAGGTAAAACTACCTTTTCAAAAAATATAGCTTTTATACCTAAGATTGGAAATATTATTATTATAAGTCCATAATATTTGTAGGAAAAAATTAAGAACAATTAATAAACATTTATAAATATAATAGAGTAAGTTATATTCATTCTCTCAAATAATACATCTATGAGATAACTACCATTTAAAATAATAATTTTAATAATGCATTATTTTTAAGTATAACTCTGTATTTTGAGAAACATAAGATTTCAGAGAAACCTATTGTTATGTGTCGGGTATGCTATCAAAAATAGAGTCCCAGTTAAATTATAATTAATATCTAATTGTAAATATTAATATATTTTAAATCTTATTATTCTATAATTACATAGGATTTTACACTATCAACTAATTACCAAACTTTATTCCTCTTAAACTAGTATATATGTTCCTGCAAAGCTTTCTCATAATTGTCATATTTTATGGATTATTCTATAAATTTATGTTTAAACTATTAACATAAGTGAATAGATCTAGATTATATTAAATCGTTCTTGTACATAATATTGTATCAAGGTACAATATATCATTTCCGGAAGGATATTCCTTTTAAGCATATAGGATGTATACTTAAGACACTTTTATGTTCACATATTTCAATTTTTATATAGATGCATTGATTCTAATCATGTCCAAATTTATGTGTGAAAATATATTTAAATTATTGAACACTTTTTTGTGAATATAATTAGAAATTTCATCTATTTTTAATTTATTTATATTGAAAATATATTATTTAACAATCTTTGTAGTTTTATTATAAACTATGAAAAACAAAAAAGTTGTGGGTACCATTGAAATATTCATTCATCATAATTTGGATCCAATATATAGAGATATTATAAAATATTCATGATATACAACATTCATCAAAAAAATTATAATATATATCATTAATATTTCCATTAATCCATAACCCATATGGTGACTTTTTTAGAACTTGTCTGGTTAAAATTGTTTTCATGATATAGAATGCATTGCATATAAGTTATTCAAAAAAATAGGGGGATGCTATGTTAAATTTATTTAGATCATTAAATTTATTTAATATTACTATTTATTATTTCTATAATTATATTCTTTTGAGGTTTTCATAAATTATAGAAATTTTTTTTAATACTGAACTATGAAAAAATTAGAACTAAGTTCCCATTTCACAAATTCACCCAAATAATCACATGAAAATGATTTTTTAAATAATATTCATTTTTAATAATTTTAAAACTCTTAAAATAACATAGAAATAGTTAATTTAAAATTTAATTTAATAAAACATGGAAAATATAGAAAAATAATCACCAAGTAAAAAAAACATATAATCGATTTGAAAGGATTTCCACCCCTGATGGTTTAATAAAATCCATATGGATGTGTTCAAATATTTTTGTTATAGAATTCACATTAATATAGTTAAAAGTTATCATAAGATGGCTTCCAATTTAAAATGGATAAAAAATATATTCTAATAAAAATTAACACTAATAATATCTTAAACATAATTTTTATTAGTCAACAAGGATTGAGATAACATTTTAAAACATCAAAGTATCCTTTTTTGTATCTAGGATTCAATTATTTCATAAAATAAACAACTGAATTTCTACTCACCTGTGGAACTAATGTAAATAGTAAAAAAATTATTTATTTTTCGGTTCATTAAATTTAAGAATTGAATCTATAAAATTAGATAATTAGATTTTTGAAAATTCAATTACAAATCCATCATCACATAATTATTAAATTCATACCAAATTATTTTAAATTATTGAACATAGAAAAATTTATTGATGAGGATATAGTTTGGATTCCCACTATTCCAAATCCAATTATCTATTTTTTAATGTTGTCTATAAAGATAAGGTCGTCTCCATAAAATATTTTTCACTATAATATTTTCAAATTTATATACTCACATTCCTTGAGTACACAAAATCTATATAAAAATTTATCATATGTTCCTATGGAAGAAAACCTACCAAAACATCAAAAAGAAAATTTTTTGTACCCAAATGAACGTGGGTCTAGTTGTGTCAACTAGTAATAATTTGGTAAACTATAACTATTGACTTCTTTTAGAATTTATAATATTTACTTCAAATAGAATTTTATTGATATATTATTTTATTACACTAAAAAATGTTGGATTACTCATGAATCAATGATTAATATATTGTTCATTAATTACATAATAATGTTAGTTAATATTAAAAATAATGTTATTTATTGAAGATTAGAACAAAATTACTTTTATATATATTTTTATTTACATTATGGCATTAATTACCGTTATTTTTATTTCTTGAAATAATTTATCCCATGATTATTTTTAAATATTAGACTCCAATTTTTAATATACTATAAAAAATGTTAATTTCTTAAATGAAAACATTAATCTCTTTAATCCTATTTCATGTGGTGTGTAGTTTACAATGTATATAAATACTTTTCCTTTAATTATACGTATTTTTGGGCGTATAATATTTTTGAAAAAAAATTAAAAATTGAATATTCATTAATGATATAATCTCTTTTAAAAGGTATTAATATTTATCATCATTCATAGAGTAGTATATTAATAATTTAATGATTGATAAACCATATGAATCATATGAACAAGAAGAATAGGATTTTACCTCTTATTCTTTAGTGGTAAATAACATGTTTACTTTTACATTTAGTTTTTTCTTCTATGAATTTGAACACAAATTGCTAATATAAAATTTATAAATAATCCATAGAGCCTTCACACAATTATTTATTTTTCATTTATAATAAATTTTAATATTCACATCTTTAATTTATTCTATATTTTTTAGTCTCTTTAATCTGTTAATAATAAGGTCATATGATCCCAATCAGTTTGAATTCATAATATTGAACCACATTAATTATTTAACAATTATTTATGACCTAATTAGTGGTTCTATTGAATTATTTATTATTTTTAAAAATCATACTAAATCTTCTACCTATCCGAGATTGTTCCATTCAAAATTCGTAAAATATTGAATTATTTGATGATGTATTTTCCTCCTTGGATTTCTATTTGGTTTTTAGAAAAAAACATTGAGAAGAAGATTTATCCATTTTAATAATTATATTATATTATTATTCACCTTAAATCTTTGTCTTTATAAATCCTTAAATTAAAAATTACTAAAATTATTGATATAATTTTTCTAGAATATATTATTCAATAGCTATAGAAATTCTATTCCATCATACAATAAATCTCTCTGATCAATTTAATTCTTGATCTATACAAGAAATTTTAAATCCCAATACAATAATACCACTGAATAAAATAGTCAATCATGTCTTAAAAATATTAAATCATAATCCACAATACATTAATAAAGATACATATAATATGTTGAATAATAATTATGAATAAATTTTTATGATTATTTAGAATACTAACTTAATTGATGATCTGATTGAGTTTTGGGACTATAATTTTAGTTAACTATTGTCGACTTCTAACATTAATAAATGTGTTGTAGACATGAATTCTAGTAGATATTATTTTATCATTGAGGTATATCACACCGATTGGTGAAAAAATAATCATATTGTGAGATGATGGTATTTATTATGGAGAATCAAAAATTTCATGGAGAGTAATGTTATTAGATAGTTTTACTGTTCATAAATGTGGAGATTTTGGTAGGAGAATTTTCTATGTGATGTAATGTAGGCACACATTAGTTCTCTATGTCCATCATAAAAGAGATTTCATTGATGTAAATAAATTGTAATATAATGATGAATATTTTATTGGGTCATATAACTGACCATACCAATAAGTACTTATGTATTGTTAAACATTATAATCCTCTGGAATATTTTTTGTGACATCACCTATATGAATGCAAGAATGTGTGGAATCAATATTTTATCATTTGACAAGAACAAAATTAGTCACATAGGTTTTTTCAAATGGGATTAAATTTTGAAGAGAAAAATATATCAGTGACTCACCTCATCCCCCACTCAATATTCTAATTTAATATGAAATAATTAATTAGTATTCTTGAAACAATTTTTTATGGGTAATATAGGAATTTTTTTAGGATGGATAATATAAATTACATTACCAACAAGGGTGTCCATTATTTTATAGTATTAACTAGAACAAAAGGAGAAATTAGATTCTACCCTACCTCTCATTGGATGTTCAGAAAGAGATAGATGTTTTAACAGTGTAATTTGTACCAATATAGGAAGATGATACTTTTAAACTTTGTCATCACATAAATAATGATAACGATTGTAAGGTTAAAAATCCAATTTATTGACCTTGTAAAAAAGTTCAAAAAAATAATGGGAATAAAAACTACTAAGAAGGTTTTTTTATAAATAAATATTTTTAAGAAGATAATGTTAATTTCATATAACCAATTATTTATTCTTAGATAATTATTCATGAATATATTAAAATGAAATAAGAGGAGAAAATTTATAAATATTTGACAATGGGGGGGTTCCACAATATTTGGTTTTTTTAATCTGGATGATTCTATAATTTTTAACAATATTATAAGACACATTCTAGATTGGTTTGATCCATAAGTTTCAACTGTAATAGATAGAAAATATTTATTTTTACATATACATTATAAAATTATATGTACACATAAAATGTGAAAGGATTAAAATTTCCAGAGTAAGGTAAACGATAATATAGACCACTCACTATAATAAAAAGGAAAAATCTAGTTTTAAAATGCACTGTGTTTAACATATTTTAGTTAAAATTAATCTATTTAGAATAAAAATGAGATTATTTCCCTTTTATGAAATAGTATGAAAATGGTAATGTGTGAAGGATAGTTAAAACCCATCAAGGATATAAAATTGATATGGAAACATAAATGGTTCTACAAAAAACACTAAGAAATTGGATTATAGATCTTAATTAGATTAATATGATTAGAATTGTCTGAAACCGAAAAATAAAATAAGGAGAAAAAGATTCATTCTAACAAGAGGATGGTGAATTTTATGATCATGTTTGATAAATACAATTCATCAATAACTACACATTCAGATGATAATTTCAACTTAATTACCCATATTGAAAATGGTGGGACTATTTAGTAAATGATGATAGTGGAAAATAGAAAATAGAATTGTAATGGAGGCTAAAGAATGAGATATATGTTACTCTTGATCCAAAAACATACATCAATAAATTAATGAGAAAATTTGATAAAGAGAATAAAATTTAATAGCTTAATAATAGGATAATGAAATAAAATCAATATATATCATATATTATTTTATGTGTAATAGATTAATAGAGATTAATGGTTTATAAGAATAAATTTTTGGTAATTTATTTTGGGGAAAAGAATAGATCAAAAGGGGGAGAATTAAAAAAACACAAACTAGAAATATATAATCATAAAATGATATAAATATGAGAAATTATTACTTCACAAATTATACTCAGGTGAAATGATTATCTTAACAATTTTATGAGAAGTATCGTTCAATAGAGAAAATGAATATACACATAATTTAATTTTCAAAATATATATAATATTTCTAGTAATCATAAATAATGTCTTAGATTTTCCATATATTATTTTTATATATGATATATATTTATTTTTAGACCATTTAATGAGACCGCGAATGATTTTGGGGCCCCGTATTTTCAGATAAATTTTTTAAAAAATATTTACAATTTAATTGAACTCGTGCATGGTTTTCCTTGAAAATATAAAAAAATCATAAATATTTTCTAGAATCAGAAATCACAGGGCACTAGTGAGTTTTTAATAACAACTTTATGCTAGTCCTTAATTTATTATAGTCCTCAGGGGTCAATGTTGAAAATTTTATTTCAGGATATAAAAAGGATAACATAATTTAATAAAAAACTTATTATATTCAATGGAATAACATTATCTTTTTGAGACACCATTTTAAAAAAAATGGAGTTATCACCATAACCCTTGAATTCTTTTAAGATGTGTAGATGAACTCTCTCAACATATAGAGTTGGATCATGGAGTGATGATCGACGCACAACTCATTCAAAAGAATATCACGGAAGAAGACGATGATACAATGATACTTAATCAGTTACTAATCTGAATCGAGGTAGAGGTGCTTTTTCGTTGTGATATTTCCATGATCATGGTCTTGATGATGGATGCAGGTCAATCCATGAACAGATAGATCCATGGTTCGATCCTTTTAGATGGTTATAATTGTGGGTATTATAAACCTAATTTTTTTTTAAAATTATTCCTCGTTCATCATTCTAATGACAAAATATTTTGGTCGACATGAAAAAAGTATGAGGTTTGTTCTTTGAGATTTTATTTTCTTTCATTACCCCCCAATATTTTATTTCATCACTATTGGACACATGTGGCCAAGGTTCAACTTTTTTGTTGGATATGAATGTGATCATACCCACAGATTGGCAGAAAAACAACAACAGTGGGTGGGTTATTGTATATCGTAACTAGTGTAGCATTGATCTACAATTATTTTGAAATATAGGAATTGAATGTGGCATAGTGGTCTATAGAATGGACCACTAGCATAGGTCCGGCGTGGCAGTCTAAAGAAGTGAGGAAGCAGTGTTAGTGGAAAATAGAGGAGGTGGCATCATTGACAACAAGGATCATAATGAGTGGTCATGTGGGAGACAATGGGGCCTCCTGGAGTGGACCAAGAAAGTAGACACATACAACGTCCCTATGACGCAATGGTGATGGATGTGTGGTAGATGGGTTGTGGGATTTAACTCATCTAGGCAGGCTAAGCGAAGCTGCCTAGGTGGAGTGGGTTGAGCACGGGCAGGCCTAGTGTTAGTGGGATGGGCCATGGGTGATGGGTGATGGTCCAGGACTAGTGGTTCATGTCAAAAATGTCAAACCACGGTGTTTGCGCCAAATTACTTCCATGGTCGACCTTGGCAGTCAACTGGGATTCATATTTGATCCAGCGACCATTAGACCGCATTAGCTGTGTGAACGGTTGACCCTTACAGTTATAAGGTGGAATGTTTGGGTAGTTTACCATGGAAATTGACTACCACTATCGGTGTACCAACCAGGAGTTGGTCTACACACCTAGGGACACCCTTTTGAATCTTCAAAATTACATAACTTTTAAATGGTGAAACCCATTGTTGAGCCATCGACATCGTTTCTACCCTTGAGATAAGAGATTTTGTTAGATAATGTGATTCAATTTTAGATAGACCAGTATAGGTTTTTAGATTCTAAATTGGTCCATCATCTAAGGGTTCATTATATAATTACATCCACAATACTGGATTATATTTCCCTCTAGAGTCTATGTCCTAGATAGAGTAATGGTTTTCTTACGCGGGACTAGGGAGGATCCTCTATAATTGCTACTACTGTTTTGTGGAATTGGTGTAACCTCCAAAAGTATGGCATTGGTCTTCAATAAAGCGGGCCTCAATATTCGGGTTAGTGGTATTATATAAGAATTATACCATATGTTATGTGTTGCATCAGTAATTATTGTGGTATTCTCTAAGAAGGATTCATTATATTATGTCTTGATTTAAATTAGGATATTGGTATTACATAAGAAGGATACACTCTTTGTGCATCATATTATTCTTTGAATAATGTGTTCCCTTATGGTGGAGCCCAAATGAGATAGACCACTTCATGATTTGATATGATGATATCAAGAATCTAGGAGTGAGATCTCCCAAAATGGTCATCGTTTGAGCAGAATCCGATGGTTGGATGTTGGTTAAGACTTACTGATGGTGTGGTGTTTCTCATGAATAAATCTCTATATTCCTATTATATGGGTTGTTCTTATATACCTATTTATAAATGACTAGTATTTCTATTTTTTTATTTCCTTTTTAGTTTTGTGGGGTCATATTGTGTATTTTTCAACTCACCCAAACACAGTTTTTTCCCACATGTGTCATGTCTTGTGTAGATGATCAAACCATTGATAAAGTCCTAGGTGGAGTAGGAGTAGATGGTTTATAGAGTTCCTAGACATGTGATGTGTGATCTTAAATCTTCAAAATGTATTCTCATTAAAATTTCTTTTAGGTTGTATTAGGTAGAGTTTTCTACATATGAGTTTTTGGAACTTTTTCATTAACTTTTTCATACTGGGACCACGTGGGGAACAAATCACCATGTTGTTTTGGACATATTTATAAACACTATTGGGATGGAGGGGGATTGTATTCTTTCCCATTTTAGATTCCAGTACATTCACTATTGTACTCTAGTTTTATGATATAGTAGTTTTGTTTAATTATTCACATAGGTTTTTTATATTTCACTGTTTTGGGCTTGGAGGAGTGTGTGTGTGTGTGTGTGTGTGCAAGTTCATTAGGCTATTTTATCCCACTTATGAAATATGCTTACTATGTGATAGTTACTAGGTCATGTCCTATTCTAGGATGTCTTGGGGTAGACATGACTTGAGCCCCCCGAGGACAGGACATGAAAGAGCGGTATCTGAGGAGTCTATGCTATTTTAGGACCAGGAGTCTATGAGATTGGTATATGGAAATAGTGTTTAGTGTTTAGAGTTTGAATTTTAGGCCATAATATCAAATGTTTTTTTGGTGACTAATATATTCATACACCAAGACCCAATGCACCACATTTTCTATTCATTATATGAAATGTAAAGACATGTATATTTTAAGGAATTTTTTTAAATACTATGGAATTTTACGAATCTGTGGCTTCTAACAACACTTGATTCCGAGGCCCGGTTTTCCAGGAATCAATTTCCAATGTTTAACTCAGGTACGTTCAGTGAGCAAACGAGCGAATTTTTCTATCTTTTGAACCGGTGCTCAGAATTAAAATACAAAGACACTGATGAACTCGCAATGCTGGTAATTGCTTAGCACGATCCTTACCGTAGTTTCGTTTGCAATATCAGAGATGATTTTTTTTTGGGGTTTATTTAAGAAGTAAATAAAAAATTTCAGAACAATTTTTATTTTACCAAGAGTTTATTCCCTCCCATTGGAAGTTGAGGGTGGGGCCCACAGCCAATTAACTACCAAAGTGTGATTGTTAGAGAGGTGGGCCCTACACAAGACCCACCATTTAATTTCCTCTAATCTCATTAACAACCCCTCATTAAATTGGACCCCCCCCCCCATTTAATTTCCAACGCGTTTAATTAATGGGGACCTTCCCTCTCCCTTACATAATTGTTTTTAAACATGTTAGTAAATGTGGTGATTTAATTCAGGGAGTTTCCCGGCGTGTGAAACTAAATAATAGGAGGAACCTATTATTTAATTTGGGAAAGAGCCTTCGTTGTATAGGAGAGATCAAGAGAGCTTTGGGGCTTTTGGAAGAATGTCAGTCTCTGATGAAGAATGACGAAGAACACCGGCCTCTTACGAAGAACGACGAAGAACACTGGTTCCTCAAAGATCGAGGTTGTTCCACCCTTACTCTTCTCCACAACAAGAGAGGAGATGCCGCTTCATCCTTGGCGTACTCCGATGATGCCTACGATCCTTTTCACCGCGACGTTGTCTACCCCGACAATGACGTTCAACTTCATTTGTTGAGGTATGGGAATTTGTATAAATTTCCTTATGTGATTTATACCCTCGGCATGGAGTGTAATTATTGTGTGATGTTTGAACCAGTAACGCGGTGGGTGTGGACTAATGAAAAAGTCTGAACCCACTAATACTTTGTTCATTATGTGTGGAATAATTTGCGACGACGAAGCGGGATCGAAATGTCGATTGGTGGCCTTCGACCTAATGTACGAGTCCTGAGATGACCGTAGGCATAGACGGGAGAAAAATCGGACAACTAGAATGACTCCGGTGGAACGTGGAAGCCCCAGGCAGTGAGGGTGGCCGGAGGCGGTGGTCGGCACCAGCCTGCTACCTGGAGGCGGCGGCATGGGCCAGATCTCGTAGCAGCGCGGGATCCGGGGAAGCTGCGGTGCCACCCCGGCGCCTCGTCTGTGGAAAGCGGGGGTCGCACCCTCTGTGCTGGTCGCATTCTGAGCCAACGCACCCCACTGTAGGGATGAGGCGAGCCGCGCCCAGCCAGGCCCGGGCGAGCCTCACCCAGCCGGGTTGGGCCTCACCCCGCTGGTCCGGACCTAGACCCGTCTGGGGTCGACCCATTTCGGGCTGACACTGGGGGGGATTGGGCCGGGTCGGTCCGGGCATAGACCCCCCACATCGAACTGTTTTCGGTCATTTTCCCATAACATGAGTTACGGACATCCGATCAATGAATAGTCTTTTGCTTAGGAATCCTTGGAACGAGACTGTCTTTCCGGTATATTACACTCGAGGTTTTGGATCAATTTGTGTATAGCTAGGTTGGTTCGAACCCGAAACCAACCGGGCCCTTGGAGCGGAAACGCCTATATCATAAGGACCGACCGTCCGATTGACATGCTGTCAATTGAAAAGTAATCCTATTATTGAGACAGATCTTTTGGCTTACTCCACTTGAAGTTTGGACACAGTTGGAGTACGATTGGGTTGGTTTTAGCTTAAAAACCTACCGGGACCCTAGGACTGAAAAACCAATAACTCTCAGACTGAGCGTCCGATTGACGCACCATATATCGCGTTGGGTTTCTTTTGATGAGAAAAAACTATGGGATACATCAACTATAGACTTCGTGACTGTTTATGTATTGACTCTCTTGATCGAGGAGTGGACCCTCCCAGAATCAAGCATGCTGTGTGTGGGAACCCTAGAGCTGGCTGTGACTACGATGATGATGAGTGCACTTGGATCTTTCGTGGGTTCGGCATTGAGGATCATTGTACATGGATCCTTTATGGGTTCGGCAGTGATGAAGACCGTACTAGGATTCTCTGTGGGTTCGACAGTGATGACTACTATTCTTGTATACTACGTGGGTCTGGAAGTATTGACCTCTATACATGTATCCTGAGTGGGTCCTACAGAGTAGATGGTCTTGTATCCTATGTGGGTCCGATAGCTTAGATGGTCTTGTATCCTATGTGGGTCCGACAGCGTAGATGATTCAGTGGCTACATCTGATCATCTCTATCACTATAAGAAAGTTTGGTACCTGTGTGAGCTAAGTCTTGATTCTCAATCATTATCATCGATGTGATTGACTTGCTATCCTTTGTGGATTGGGTTGTGCTTTCCTGTGTGGATTGGGTTGTGTTTCCTTATGTGGACTTGGTTATGATTGGGCTCGAGTGGTGGTGCGATTTTGTAACTGAAGACTTAGGTATATTTATGGGAATATACCTAAGTGAAGTCGATTGATACTTTGTGATTGTATCTTTCCATTTTGGTTTATCCTTCATGGATTCTAAGAGACATTCTGGGGTCTCGAGGTCCCTACATAGTATCGTATACTCACCCATGCACGGGCTATTCTCGCACTATGTTGTGTTGGATGCAGACGACATACATGACTGATCGAGGTGGACGGTTGTGGAGTTGGACAGTACCCGGATATGGACCACTTTGTGGAACACACACGGAGTGGACGACCAGACTCGAGGAGCTGAGGAGACTATCTTTACCCACCCTTCAGGTGGGATTTCCAGAGGATGGCTCAATGTTGCTGTTTTACTTACTGTTGTTGTACTATCCTTTCGGTTGTACTGTAATTTCAGTTTGGTTTGTATATTGGCCCATTTACTTTTCATCACATACCTTTTACCCAGTTTTACTTAGTGATTTCATCACTTGCATACACTGTTGTGTTTTTTTACTTTATAAAAAGGCAATGCCTTCACTTTTATCATGATTTACGCCTTTGGTGCTAGTCGTCAGCATCTAGCCTATGGAAGGTGGGCTTGGGGTATTCATGACACGGTCCTCGAGTATTGGTCGTGACAAATTTGTATTAGAGGAGTCATTTCTACCTTATAACTCAGGACTCTGATCTTTCCTTTCTGTGAAGCAATAGTGTTAAGAGTATTGAGTGTGGTTTTCAGTCCAGGGAGTCTAGTGTTGGTGCGTAGGCCGACGTGTCCATACACCAGGACACTGACCTCTGATTTGCGACTCAGTGCATGAAAACACTGATTGCGTGTGTGTTTCCTTTCAAAAAAATTCTTTTCTGATTACATTGTGTTATCTCATGAGGTATATTGTTTGACTGTGGTGCACCTATTTCTTTTCATGATGGCCCCATGAAGGCAGCCATCCAGGTTTCCTAGTTACGTGCGGGATGGAAGCCCACCGAGCGATAAGGCATCAGTGAAGGGCCCCATTATAGAAGAGGCACCATCGTTACCACTACCCCCTAAGCCACCGATGCTACCAGCCCCAGAGATGAAGAGGGCACGCCACCTGAGCGTGTTGCATGTGTTTCAGAGATAGAGGCCGCCCAAGTTCTGCAGAGAGATGGTACCTCAGGCAGCCAAGGATTGGCTGGAGGCTGTCGTCAGAGTCTTCATACTGGAAGGGACACTGGCAGATCTTATAGAGATCCTTGCTGTGAGTCTCTTGCATGTAGGAGCTGGTAGATGGTGGAGCCTGATGCTCCAGGTGCACAATGAGGCATCTCTACATTATACAGACTTTGAGATCCTCTTCCGCTCAGAGTTTGTTCCAGTCACCCTCCGTGCGGTGGGAATCTTGGAGTTATTACAGCTGCGGCAGGGCATCATGTCAGTATCTTAGTAATCAGCGAGATTTACCAACCTCTCGCACTACTCCACAGACATGTTTTGGGACCCATTCTTCCAGGACCAGACCGTTAAGTAGGGACTGAGACATGAGATCAGAGCTTTGAAGATTCCACTACACATCCTGATGCATGCAGGGGTGCTGGAGTGAGCCCAGTTAGTGGAGATAATTCTAACCGAGTAGCCATCGGCAGTGAGACCCACCACAGGATAGCACGGAGCGGAGTCTTCTGTAGCCGACAGTTGACAGATGAAGTAGGGGTCTAAGTGGATCAGGCCAACTGGTGGGCGTACTTAGGATACAGGTTCGGCTGTGCGGGGCACCCGGCGCAGAGTCAGCCTAACGAGGAGCAGACAGTGCTATGCATGCGGCGGGAAGGGCCACAAGGCTAATGATTACCATGAAGACGAGCAGTAGACAGTGGAGGTACCTCTCATGCAGAGGCAGAATTTTGACCATGGCGGTTCGCAGGGAGTAGGAGGGTGTGGCAGAGGAGCTGGTCGAGCAGGGGGTGGTGGACGATGCTTCGAGGCTCTACCACCACCACCCCCAGGAGGTCCACCCCGACCATAGGGAGCTGGCAGGAAGAGGCATGTTCAGCTCCAGGCAGTAGTGGCCTATGACCAAGAAGCACCCAAGACAATTCGAGGTACTATCTGTGTCTACTCCACCCTAGATGCAGTTCATATAGACACAGGTGCGAGTCATTATTTTATTTCCACTTCCCTTGTTCAGAGCTCAGAGATTCCGATAGAGTCGTTGGCTCGATCATTACGGCTAGAGACTCCTACGAGAACAGACTCTACGATTACTCACTGGTGCCAACAGTGTGAGATTACTTTATGAGGCGAGAGGTTCGGGTGAGATCTTCTTGTAGTGGCACTGAGGCCTTACGATGTCATATTGGGAGTGTACTAGTTATCTATAGTCCATTCTCAGATCGACTGTATTAGGTGCAAGGTGTGGTTTGTCTACACGGATGAGACCAGGTTCGCCTTCATCCGCGAAAAGGGAACCTTCGCAGCACAGGATGGACTCACGCAGAGGAGAGGGTAGCCGATCACACAATTGTTGGCTAGTCTCATCCTCGGAGCAGTTGACGTGTGGAGTCCGAGTTTTCCTGTAGTGGTGGATCAGTATGTGGGTGTTTTTTCTGACGATGTCCCAGGACTAACTCCTCGTAAGGAGGTAGATTTCTACATAGACATGTACCTAGGGACATCACCGATATCAACTCCAGCATATCGGATGGCTCCAGCCGAGCTTCGTGAGCTGTGAGTACAGCTAGAGGACTTATAGGGGAAAGGTTTCATCCGACCCAGTGTTTCACCCTGGGCTACTATGATTCTATTCACCAAGAAGGCAGATGGGATCTTTAAATTGTGTTTTGACTACCATCGCCTAAACCAGGTGACCATGAAGAACAAGTATCCGCTTCCGAGTATTATTGACCACTCTGATCAGCTCAAGGGGCACGGTAGTTCTCGAAGATATACCTCAGGTTGGGCCATCATCATCTCCGAGTTTGGGATTAGGATGTGCCGAAGACGGCCTACAGGTGTCGTTAGGGCCACTATGAGTTCTTGGTCATGCCCTTCGGTGTGAACAACGCACTAGTAGTGTTCATGAGTCTCATGAATAGGATCTTCCAGCCCTGCTTCGATCAGTTTGTTTAGTCTTCATTGACGACATACTGATTTACTCGACCATCGAGGAGGAGCACACCTACAACTTATGGGATTTATTGGATACACTCTGAGGGAACCAGCTTTATGGGAAGCTCTCGGAGTGCTAGTTCTGGCTTTGAGAGGTTCAATTCTTGGGGCACATCATCTTAGAGGCAGGAGTTGCAGTGGATCCCGCAATGGTCAAGGCGGTACTTTCTTGGGAGCCACCCAGGAGTGTGACGGAGGTGCGGAGATTCCTAGGTCTGGCTGGGTACTATTGTTGGTTTGTGCCATACTTCTCTAGATTTGAAGCACCCCTTATATCTTTTACAATAAAGGGGAAACCCTTCATGTGGTCAGAAAGATGTCAGCAGAACTTCTAGTAGCTGAGGAAGAGATTGACCAATGCACCCATCTTGAGGCTACCAGAGGAGGTTGTAGGGTACATAGTTTACTGCGACGCATGAGGGATTGGAATCGGGTGTGACCTGATATAGGAGAGAGTAGTGATCGCTTACGGTTCACGACAGTTGAGGAAGCATCAGCAGAACTACGCTACATATGACCTGGAGTTAGCAGTAGTGGTCTTCTCCCTGAAGATGTGGCGGCACTATCTCATGGGCGAGTGTTTTACCATCTACTCTAATCACTAGACTGTCAGGTACATTTTCTCACAGAAGGACTTGATCCTGGGATAGTGGAGATGGCTCGAGTTCCACCAAGATTATGACTTTGAGATTTTCTATACTCTTGGGAAGGAGAACGTTGTGGCTGATTCTCTCAGCAAGAGATCGGGCATTCAGCTATTTGGAGAGGTGACAGAGAAGTTATCCACATTGTAGACATCATTCGTGGATAATGAGGGGGTATCCTATCTTCAGTCCCGGACAGTCACTCCTCCACTTCTTTAGCAGGTCATAGAGGCACAACGTGGGGACGTTGACTCTGAGGTGTGGCGTGCTCACATATCCTCAGGGCTGGCACCCGATGGATTTTCGGAAATCAAGGAGCACGTCATTCCCTTCAGGGGACATACCATGGAACCAGTTGCACTGTAGAAGGAGGTGTTGAGGGAGTTACATACTTACCATATAGCTATACATCCAGGAGTAGTGAAGTTTTATCAAAACCATAGACGATACCACTGGTTGTTGGGTATGAAGAAGGTTGTGGCAGAGTTCGTTTCACGGTGCCTCACTTGTCAGCAAATGAAGGTAGAGCACCATGTACCTGTAGGTTTGGTATAGCTCGTAGAGGTCCCAGAGTGGAAGTGGGATGGGATATCCATGGATTTCATGACGGGGCTCCCATATACATCTAGAGGACACGACACCATCTGGGTGATCATAGACCAACTCACCAAGTCTGCCCACTTCCTACCAATCAGAGAGTAGGACTCAGTTGAGATCTTCGAACACCTCTATGTTTAGGAGATTGTAGGGATTCATGGTGTGCCATCGTCTATCATCTCCAATTGAGATGCTCCCTTTACTTCCTGGCTTTGGAAGGGGTTGTAGGAGGCTTTTAGGACCCAGCTACGCCTGAGCACTGCCTTTCACCATCAGATGGATGGCCAGACGGAGAGGACCATTCAGAAACTTGAGAAAATGATATGTGCATGTGTCCTTGACATTTGTTGTAGCTGTAAGGATCACCCACACTTGGTATAATTTGAGTACAACAACAAATACCACTCTACCATTGGGATGGAACCATATGAGGCACTGTACGGCTGACCTTGTAGATCATCTCTGTGCTAGACTGAACCTAGGGAGTCAGCACTCATAGGACCAGATATGGTTCAGGCTATGACATTGAAGGTTCAGATGATCTAGGAGCAGAAGAGGACTGCACCGAGAAGATAGAAGTCTTATCCAGATAAGAGGTGGAAACCACTGGAGTTCGAGGATGGAGCCCACATTTTTTTATTGGTCTCACCTCAGCATGGGTTGCGGAGATGTGGCCGAGGTGGCAAGTTATCTCCGCTCTTCATCAGGACCTTTCAGGTTCTCAGCACAGTATGCGAGGTGGCTTACCACCTGGCCCTTCCACCTCATTTGCATCAGTTGCACGGTGTCTTCCACGTATCTAAGATGGGTAGATACGCGCACGACCCGACGCATATCATCGACCACGGGGAGTTGGACATCGATGATGGGGAGACTTTTCTGGAGGTCATAGTAGAGATTGAAGATAGACAGGAGCTATTCCTACGTGGGCAGTCAATTCCTCTTGTGCACATTCTTTGGCAGCATGGGAACCTCCAAGAGAGCACATGGGAGCAGGAGGCTCATATGCGTGCAATGTACCCTCATTTGTTTCCCTAGTTTATGATGTATCTTTATGGGGATGAAAATCCCTGAGGTGGGAGTAATGTAATGACCCAGAAATTTCAAGGAATTGTTTTTAAATACGGCGGAATTTTACGAGTCTGTGGCTTCTGATGAAACTTGATTCCGAGGCCCGGTGTGCCAGAAATAAATTTCCAAAGGTTATCTCGGGTACATTCAGTGAACGAATGATCGGGTTTTTCTATTTTTTGAACCGATGCTCAGAATTAAAATCCAAAGTCACTGATGAACTTGCAATGCCGGTAATTTCTTAGAGCAATCCTTACTGTAGTTGCGTTCTCAAGGGAGGAGAAGACTTTTTTGGGGGGTTTATTTAAGAAATAAATAAAAATTGTCAGAATAAGTTTTATTTTACCAGGAGGTTATTCCCTCCCATGGGTAGTTAAGGGTGGGGCCCACAACCACTTAACTACCCAAGTGTGGATGTTAGAGAGGTGGGGCCCACATAAGCCCCACAATTTAATTTCTTCTAATCTCATTAACAACCCCTCATTAAATTAGAAATCCCCCCCCCATTTAATTGAAAATACGTTTAATTAATGGATACCATCCCTCTCCCTTCCATATTCTTCTCCGCGGTAAGATAGGAGATGTCGTATCCTCCTCGGTGCGCTCCGATGACGCCTATGATCCTTTTCCCTACGACGTCGTCTACCGCGATGCTGACGTTCGTCTTCATTAATTGAGGTAGGGGAATTTGTTTAAATTTATTTATGTGATTTACACCCTCGACATGGATTGTAATTATTGGGTGATGTTTGAACCTCTAACGCGGTGGGTGCGTTCTAAAGAACAAGTCTGAACCCACCGCTACATTGTTCTTGAAGTGCGGAATAATTGGTGATGACGAAGCACGACCAAAATGGCGATTGGAGGCCTTCGCAGTGATGTACATGTCCCAAGATGACCGCAGGTGCAGACAAAACCAAAATCAGGACACCGGAATGACTCTGGTGGCTCGCAGAATCCCCCAGCTCGCCACTGGCAGAATCCCACCCCGGCTAAAGTCGCGGCGGCGAGGGCCTGATCCCACGGCCGCATGGGAACCAGGGAAGTTGCAGCGCCACTCTGGTGCTGCCTCTGTAGAATATGGGGCCGCGACCTTCTTGCGGCTCGCTGGCCGGGCAAGCTCACCCCCCGGCCGGGCCGGGGCAGGTTGTGTGGACCGGGTCGCGCCGGCCGGGACGGGCCGGGTCGAGTCCGGCCCAGACCCCCCACTTTGGACTATTTTTGGTATTTTTCCCATAACATGATCTATGGACCTCCAATCGATGCACCGTCAGTTGTGTAGGAATCCTTGGACCAAGACAGTCATTTTGGGATATTACACTTGAGGTTTTGGCAATGTTTGTTTATGACCGGGTTGGTTTGAATCCAAAACCAACCTGGCCCTCGAAGTGGAAACATTTATATCTTAAGGACCAGACGTCCGATTGATGTGTCGTAAATTGAGAAGTAATTATTTTGTTGAGACGGTACATTGGGATTACTCCCCTTGAAGTTTGGATGTAGTTGGAGTATAGTTGGGGTTGGTTTTAGCTTAAAAACCAATCGGGCCCCTAGGGCGGAAAAGCCAATAACTCTCAGACTGGGCGTCCGATTGACGCACCATCTGTCACATTGGGTTTCATTTGATGAGAAGAAACTTTGGGATGCATAAACTCTGGATTCATGATAGTTGATGTATCTACTATCTTGCTCGATGAGAGGACCCTCTCAAAATTGTGCATAATATGTGCAGGAACCCTAGAGCTGGCTGTGACTACGACGAGGACAACTGATGTTGGATCCTCTGTGGGTTTGACAGTGAAGATGAAGGTACGTCGATCCTTTGTGGGTTCATCAGTGACGAAGAACAAAATGGGATCCTCTGTGGGTTTGACGACGATGACTACTGTTCTTGTATCCTACATGGGTCCGGCAGTATTGATCTCTATACTTGTATACTGAGTGCGTCCGACAGATTAGCTGGTCTTGTATCCTATATGGGTCCGAGAGCTTAGATGGTCTTGTATCCTATGTGGATCCGACACCTTAGATGATTCAGTGGCTACATCTGATCATCTCTATCTCTATACAAATGTTGTATACCTATGTGAGTTGAGTATTTCTTCTCAATCATTATCATCGATGTGATTGACTTGCTTTCCTTTGTGGATTGGGTTGTTTTTTCCTACGTGGAATGGGTTATGTTATCCTGTTTGGACTAGGTTGTGCTTAGGCTCGAGAGTTGGATCCATTTTTTAACTGATGACTTAGATATATATATGGGCATATACCTAAGTAGAATCTATTAATACTTTGTGATTGAATCTTTCCTTTGTGGTTTATCCTTCGTGTATTCTGAAAGACCTTCTGGGGTCTCGGGGTCCCTACTAAGTATCGTATACTCACCCCTACATGGGGTATGCCCACACTACATTGTGTTGGATGCAGACGACGGACAACACTAATCGAGGTGGATCATTGTGGATCTGGACAGTACCCGGAGGTGGACCACTTGGCGGAACGTACATGGAGTGGACGGCCCGACCCGAGGAGCTGAGGAGATTATCTGTACCCACCCATCAGGTGGGATTTCTGGAGGATGACTCAGTGTTGTTGTTTTACTTACTACAGTTGTAATCTTCTTTCAGTGGTACTGTACTATCAGTTGGGTGTGTATACTAGCCCATTTACTTTTCACCACTTACCTTGTACCCAGTTTTACTTAGTTCTTTATTTAGTTGCATACTATGTTGTGTTTTTGTTTGCTTTATAAAGAGGAAATTCCTTCCCTTTTATCGGGACTTACGCCTTTGTTGCTAGTCGCCATCCCCTGGACAATGGAAGGCGGGTTTGGGATAGTCACGGAACGGGCCCCGAGGATAGGTCGTGACATGAAATGACTGGTTTAAGGGAAAAAATTATGGTACATGCATCGTTTATGAATGTTTTTAATTTCCATTCCCTTCTTGAGTAATCTATTTAGATAAATTATATTGACCATTATACTTCTTGATTTATTTTAGGATGCCACCATGTAGGCATCCAGCCAGGATTCCACTTCATGATCAAGAGGATGCTATTATTTGTTATGAGGCATTTTTATAGGGGAATGTACCAGTGATTGAACCTCCATGTGGTTTACCAACATCACCGCCACCCACTAATAAGAATCTACTACGATCACTATCAACTAAGTACAAACATAAGACGAGTGTGTTTCATGATTTCCTGAGGTAGTGACCCCCCATGTTTCAGGGTGAGGAAGAACCCAGTTGGTTGAGGATTGGATGGAGGAAGCCACCCGTGTTTGAAGCATGTGAGGTTGAATTCTGACCACATGTAATTCCTCATTGCAAGTATTCTTTAGAACATTGTTTGGAAATCGTGGAGATTGGTGACATAGTCTCACAATGAGACTAATCTATCCTGGATTGAATTCGAATGTGTCTTTGTTGTGGAGTTCTATTGTACCACGTTCTGTTTAGTTTTAATATACGATCTTCTACATCTACAGAAGTGTAGTATGATCATGGTGGAGTATTTAGTTATGTTTTCTGACTGTCCTGACTACTCAATGAACATGGTACAATATTAATTCTCTGGGGCTCGATGCTTCGAGTCGAGTGTACACAAGGTCATCACATTTTTGTTGTTATCCATTAGCATTCCTACTTATGCTAAGGTACCTGAGTGTGATATGACTATAAAGAGTTTCTGGTAGACCATACACAATTAGTGGGAGCAAGCCATGGGCTACATGTTTCTGAGACCTTGGTAATAGGAATTTCATGATATTCATTGGGTCCCATGCGGTTCAAGAATTTCAGGAGATGACCTGGGTGTTATGTTTCAAGTTGAAAGGATCTTAGGGCATATCGGCTCAACCAAGAGATAGATAGTGTTACAAAAGCGGCATTTTGGGACATCTCACACGATATTGCATGACTAATCATACAACTGATTTGGGGATTGTCATTGGACCTCCGAGGTAGAGGTAGAGAGAGTAGTAGGGTGTTCCATAGGGTGGTGTACAATGAAAAGGAGTAGGAAGGGATCTATGAGGTGGTTAGTTGTTCGCACAATTACTACCATCACTCCTAGTTGGTCCACACTAGGTTTCAGGAGCTGGGGGACAGGGATGAGGCTAGATACAACTGATGGAGAATTATAAAATAAGGATCCAAGAATGATTATGGGTATGATCTATGAAATTTCTACCATAGTTTCAATTTTTATAGACTTAGGGTTTAGTCATTCCATTCCTTCCAGGAACACAGTTCTGGAGATGGATATTCTGACTAAACCATTGACTCGACCCTTACATTAAGAAACTTCTATGGGATAATATTTGATGATCAGACACTAGGGATGAAAATGTGACTATAATATTTGTGGATGGAGTTTCAGTTTGGGTCACTTGGCAGTGGTTTCAATTCCTTACAACATCATTATTGGTATGGACTTGTTATCCATAGTTCATGCTCATATTGACTTTTTTCAGCATAGAGTATTGTGTGTCCATTGTGATGGAACCCAATTTACCTTTTTGGCGAAAAGTAAATTCATGTAGCACATGATGGAATCACAGAGAGGAGGGTTTATTTGATTACTCATAAAATTTCTAGCCATACCTGTGGTGCAGTGAAAGATTTGATTTCCCAGTATCCTACTATGGTGGAATATTATAAGTACATCATTCATGAGCATGTTCCAGATTTACCTATCTACAAATAAGTATAATTATGATATTTTCTAAACCCCAGTACAACCCAAATATCTATACCTTCATATTGGATGGGTCCAATAGATAATTTAAATATGAGAGTTCATTTGGGGGACACGCATAGGAACAGATTCGTGAGACCCCTTTTTTCACCATGGGAATTCCCAAATTTACTACCAAGAATGCCTATAGAATCTTGAGGTTATGTTAGGATTTCCAGAACATGAACTAGTTTTCCATTAAATTCAACTTTCAAAAACTGCGGATCAATGAACTCATTGATCAATTGAATGTGGCTCAATGGATCTTGAGTATTGACCTCATATCTTTCTATCACCATCGACGAGTAGGGGATGAGGATATACCAAAGATGGTCTTTAGGTGTCGGTTGGTCTGGATGAGTACTTGTTGATATCTTTTGGCAAGATGAAAATTCTAGAAGTGTTCATGGGACTCATTAAAATTTTATTTCATCCTTAATAAGATAGTTTCATGGTGGTATTCACTACAGAAATCCTAGTGTGCTCATCGTCTAAGGAGGAGCATGAGAGACACTTGAGGATAGTCCTGGACAGACTCCATGAGCACCAAATTTACTTGAATTTATCAATTTATTAGTTTTACATTTAATAGGGCCATTTTGGATTACACATAATTTCAGAGGTTAGAGTTAAAGTGGATCTAGAGTGGGTTGAGGTAGTGCTTTCTTAGGATCCACACACGAGTGTTACTAGGGTGGGGATTTTACTTGTTTTTGTGGGGAACTATCATTTTATGTATCCAACATATCGACAGTAGAAGTACCCTTTACTACTTTGACATAAAACCAAAAACCATTTTTATAGATGGAAAAGTGAAAAGTTAATTTTTAGTTGTTGAGAAAGAAATGGACATGTTCTCTCATTTTGATATTGCTAGAGGAGGGTATCGAGTACATAGTGTTCTAAAATGCATCACGAATCAAGCTACGTTGTGTCTTCATGTAGAGAAAAGATGTGACTTCCTATAGCTCATGTTTGTTGATATTATACTAGAATAACTACATGACCCCTAATCATGAGTTATCTGTAGTAGTCTTAACATTGAAGATGTGGAGACATTACCTGATGGGAAATATGATTATATTATACTCTAATCACAAGAGTCTCAAATATATATTCTTTTAGAAAGATATTAACTTTAGGTGGAGGTGATTTCTATAGATCCTCCAGGAAAATAACATTGATATTGTCTCTAATCATGGGAAGGGTATCATAGTGAAAAAAATATTAGTAAGAGATCCAATTCATAGTTGCTGATTGAGGTGTCTGAGATGTTAGCCTCGGTTTATTTATCAATTTTGGATGGAGCTAGAGAATCTTACCTCCAGTAGATGGTTGTCACCCCTCCCCTATTACAACTAGTCAGGGAGGCACAACTTTTAGATACTGACTATGAGACCCTATTTTCTTTGTTTCCCATAGTTTTTGCTTCTAATGGATATTTAAAATGTGGGGAGAAATTTCATATTTTCAGAGGGTGCATAGTGGTACCAGTTACATTATGAGAGGAGGTCCTGACAGAGCTACCCACATACCCTTTGGTTGTACATACTAGTGAGGATAATATTTACTAGGACCTCTGATGTTAGTTTTGGTGGATAGTGATAAAGAAGGTAGTTGGAGAGCTCATATCATGATGCTTCACTTATCATTAAGTGATCGATTGGTGATAGGTTCCATGGGGTTTAATAAAACACCTTGAAGTTCGAGAATGGATTTGGGATGATATATTTATGGAATTTTTGATTGTTTTACTTTGTACGTCCATGGGATATGATTCCATCTAACTTATTATTGACTAACTCACCATGTTGGCCCACATCCAATCTATCTAAGAGATGAGTTTAGTGGAGATATTTGGACACCTATATGTGTGAGATATAGTTTGACTCTGTGAAGTTTCATCAATGATAGTTTCATATCATTATACTCTCTTTACATCCTGATTGTGGAAGGGATTAAAAGAGGTTTTGGGGGCTCAGTTATGCTTAAACATATCATTTTACCCCCAAACAGATGGCTAGACTGAGTAGAGCATTCAGGTTCTTGAGGACATGTTGTGGTTGTGCATGTGAGATTTTGGCCATTATTGAGAGGATCACCTACCACTGTTGTAGATTTCATAAAACATCAACTATCACACCTCCATTAGTATGAAATCATTTGACACCATGTACATGTGACTCTTTGGGTCACCACTTTGATAGATTGACCCGGGAGAGTCAGCATTTATGGGACCAGTGTTGGTACAAGATACCACAAAGATGGTAAAAATCACTAAGGAGCAGATAAAGACTTCACAGAGTGGATATATGTCTTATACTGGTAAGAGGTAGAGGAATTTGGAGTGTGAGGAAGGATACCATGTTTTTATTTGTGTTTCACCTCCGTAACAATTACATTGATTTGGCTAGGGTAGAAAGTTATATCTACGGTTTATCAGCTCGTTCAAAATTTTGTGGGCATTTTTGATGGTGGAATACAGTTTCAATATACCGCAAGTGTTATATCTGGTACACAATGACTTCTATATGTCCCAGCTATGAAGTAACCTATAGGACCCATCATACACCATCGACTAGGGTGAGCTAGACATCAAGGAAGGTGAAACATTTACTGAATACCCATGAGAGATTTAGGATTATTATGAGAGGATACTTCTTGGGATTTCAATTACATTGATGCATTTTTGGTGGCATCACACGAATCTTTTGAAGGGAACATGGGAGTTGGAGGCTTATATTCTATTACATTACCCACAGTTGTTTGAGTTTCCTTGGTTTTGGCAATTGGGGATGTAAGTCACCAAAGTGGGGAGAATTTAATTTCTCAGATTTTCTATTTATTATTTTTAGATAATATATATATTTATTTCATGACCAAGAGCAAAAAAAATACACTTCTGGGACACGATGTGCCAATAAAAAAAGTTTGAAAATTATTAAACATTTAATATCATATACACATGATTTTCCAAACATGTGGAATAAATTTTGAACGGTTTTCAAGATTAGAAGTCTAAGGAAATCATTGACCTAAAAATAGATGCTTTACCCCTAGGGTTACTAAACTTTTATAAGTCCGATTCAACTGGGAATATTTTTTTATGTACATAACATGGATAATATAAATAAATAAAAAATTATTTTATTTGACATAGTAACATTTTATAATTTATATTACATTGTCCTGAATTAAAGTCTATCACCATAACCCTTGAAATATTCTAATATTTTGGGTTATACTCTCTTGGTAAACAATGAAATATTTGGATCGACTATCAACACCCATATAATTTGATGGAATCTCAATTATGATGTCTGTGACGCAATTATCTTTCATCAGTGACTGATCCGAATCGGGGAAGGGCAGTTACATCATTGTGATATTTCCCCATTAATGTTTTTCCTAAAAAAATCTGGTCAATCAATGGACATATTTATCCATAGTTTTATCATTGCTAGATGATTGTATTTTTAGGGATTATTAATAGGTGTTTGTTTTATATTCTTGTCTTGTCTTCATTCTAAAAAGAACGAATTGTGGCCGACAAGAACAAAAGTCAATGTTCATTACATGGGAAATATTTTTTCACTCCAGATCCCTTGTTATTCATGTTGATCATATTTGGAACCCTGTAGCCATTTTTGTCCTTTCCTTGTGGGGTTAAACCCGAGAGGACCCCTAGATTTGTGGTAAACTCACAATGGATGCTGAGTCTATATAGATCACGTCTGGAGGAGCATCGATATGAGGCCATTTAGAAATTTGGTAATTAAAGTGGGATCACTTTTTTACATAATGAACCATCAGTGTGGGACTATTTGTGGCCGTATAGATACTCAAGGTGTTCATGTCAGCCTCGATCGGAGGATGCAGCGGTGTCGACATCGTGGAGCACGGTGGGTTGCCATATTGGAGATAATGGGGTTGAAGAAGGTAGACTGTAGTGTGATCCACATGGAACATGGAATGAATCAATGTGAAGTGTCCATTGGACATAAGAAAACTATAGTAAATAGTTTTGGTGGTCGTGTTGGACATGATATATTTGGTGCGTCTGGGCTTGGCAGGCCAAGCAGAAAGGGGCAGGAGGTCCGAGCAATGAAACCCAAGTAGTGTGTGATGGGCCATGTGGGTCAGATGACCATCGAACATGAGACATGTTCTACCATGGAATCCATGAGGTGGAAGGTCTTGGTGGTCATCGGTAGTAGTCAAATTTTGAGGTCGGTGGACCAACCATGAGTTGGTCAATAGGTCCCGTAACCCCCTTACGAATCTTCAAAACACAATAACATCTAAACAGAGAATATAATCAATGATCCGTCCACATATTTGGGACCATATTGACAAGAAAATCCATTTTTTATAATGTGGTGAGATCTTAGTTCTATTGTTATTGGATAAGAGAGATTCCCTTGGTACTTCCATTTATGTTTTGTATGAAATTGTACCCACACTAATAGATTGTAGTCTCTTCTAAAGGTCAACTCCCCGAAAACATTCTGGTATACAAATGTAGGACAGCTGAGGATCCCCCATCACCCCTAGTAGACATTTCTTGTACTTAACATAACCTACATGATCAGGTAAATTATTCATACACCTGGGGGGCCACATTAGTATGGTTAGTCATATTATCATGGTAGGATCCCTTTCATGATGAGCCAAAACTATACGATTAGTGGTATTTTTTAGGCTATATCCCCAACATTATATGTCGATCATGATTCATTATGTGTTATTCTCTAGTTTGGATTCCCTCTCTATATATAATAATATTCCTTGAAAAATGTGTTCCCTTTTGGTAGATCCAAAATGAGTTATACCTCTTCTTGAGTTTCTAGGATGATATCATGGCTTGAGGGGGGAGATATCATTGAATGAGTATGTTTCGTGTATAATCATATGGTTTGGAGTTGGTTAAGACTTTTCAATGGAGTGGTGTTTTTTGGGATTATATATAGATATTATTATTATATGTTCTATTTAAAAATACATGTGTGGAGATTACTAGTATTTCCATTGTGGTTTTGGGGTGTCCATCAGAGTCTTGTTATACTCACTCGTGCATTGTATTTTCCCACATTTTTCGTGTCATGTGTAGATGATCGACCATTTGATAGAGCCTGAGGAGTTCTATGACCAGACAGTTCGGAGTGAGGCCAGAAAGATGAGTTCTTCCCCTACATCTTCAAATAGTAGTCCAAGTACCATTTAATTCATGTTGGATTAGGTACAGTTTTCTTGTGGATGAGTTTTAGGAACATGATCTTTCACATTCCTAGATTAGGAAAATGTGGACAGCACATCTCCATGTTTTTATGGACTTCATTAGAAACAATTTTTTTTGTCTTGTATTCTAGAATTTTTTACATTCTAATTCATTCACTTTTGTACTCTAGTAGTCAGATATATTGGTTTTCCTACATTTTTTACTTACTATTTTTACATTTCATTATTTGTGTCTAGGAGGTGTTTGTGTCCGTATAGGTACTTCAAGATAATGCCTCCCATTATTTGGATATTCCTTCAAAGTGATAGTCACATGCACCAAACCAATTAGAGGTGGGATTGTTGTAGTCACAATATGAGCCCCTCTATGAATCCACTGACCTTGTGATCAAGAAATCCACAAACCCTTTGATCAAGATATCTTTATTAATAGTAGAAAAACAAAAATAAATATAGGAATACATGAAATCAGTTAAGGGGATTTAAATTTCAAGGGTTCAATAAGATTGAGTGAAATGGGGATAAAAAAATCATAACTATATTATATGTATGAATAATATATTGAGGTGATTTCACGATCATGAAAAAAAGAATAAATTCTTGAAATACAATTGTGGCATGTGATACTCTTACAAGACTACAAGGAATTCATGTATAAAATATAATGAAGATGATCATATTTGAGACTATTTAACAAATTATCAATAAAATTAATCATTAACCAACAAATAGAAAAATATAAAAAATGTTGATATAAAAATGGAATATATGTGAGTTCACAAGAAGTTATTTATTTTTATTAGAATTATTCCAATAATACACAAATTTAGGTGTATCTACGTTAATGTGAAACATGTGGACAGAAAGGTCATCGAATGATATATTCCACTATAATATTACTAAGTCAGAAGAATTTGAGGATAATATGTTTGAAATAAAAATTAAATGTAGTGTATATGACATTTTAGTTAAAGAAAACTAATAAAACAATTAATGTTCTTATGAGACAAAAGTTAGTGCATAATCTGTTGAAACTCACAATAAGAAAAATGATTTTGATGAACTACTCCAATGATATGAATATATTAAAATAGTAGAATGAGTTAATTGGAAACGCTAGATCTTAGTGTTAATTAGGATATAAGAAACGTGTCCATCTTTTTATCCCTTAACAGTTTTTTACATGTTCTATGATGCTGGGAATTGAAGTAGAATAATGAATCTATCAATACAAGGCGACAATGAAAATAAAATCCAATGGAGTATCCAAAATTCAATGAAGTTGAGTAAATAAGTGAATCTATTAGGGGTAAATTTCTGAGGATATGTATAATAAAGTCAATAATCCATGAAAATATATAATTATTTTAAAACCCAATGAAATACTGATTTTGAGGAATATTAATTTCACTTATATCCCTTATTTTTTATTTCACCAAACATATTATTAAGTGGGAGAGTTAGAATATGGAATGATGGGAATAATGGAAATTTATGGATCTTATAAATGAAATTTTTTTATTTTTTTATTATGTTGTGTTTATGATTTTATATTTTTGTAAATAAATTTTTTGTTTCCCCAAAATCATAAATTCAGTAGATGTCACATACTATAAAATATATAGGTAGCCCTAATGTATTTTTGAAAGCAGTCTTGTTTTCTACTTGGATTTGTCTCTTATAAAATTATAGTTAATCAACTAAATGTTCCAAGATTTATGTTTATATCATATAATACTTATATGAACAAGTGAATAATGTCTATTATTAATATTTTTAGAGGGTTTTAATAAATTTAATGATGATAAGAAATATTGATGATTTCTAAATATTTTCATTATATTTCTTTTCAGCAGGGGGTATAAATAATAACACATATTGGAATGATATGTTATTGGAGGTGTTGATAGAAAAATGTGATATTGAAGTTCCCAGGTGAGATTTTATTTTTTTATAAATATATAAATATATTTTTGGTCTATTAGTGTGAGGATTAATGGGGGAATTATGGATTCATTCTTGTAGGACTCAAAATGGTGAGTCTGTATTGTATGTCACGATTGACATGACAAAAAAAATCACATTGTAATATGGTTTCACTAGCTATAGATATAAAATTATACATTGAAAAACTCAATTCAAAGAAGCAATTAATGTTGTATGGTTAAAGAGATGATCATCATAAAAAATGAACATATTTCTATGCATAAATAAATTATCTAAAAAATCATTACCAAAAATAAAATTTAGAAGAATCTTTATACGATATTAAGTTCCATATATTGTTAGAAAAAATGTGTGGTTGTTATTTGAATGAATAAAACTTTTTCAATGTGCTTGAGAGATCAATATGAGATGTTTATAGACCATCTTATTAGAATTGATCTTAATGGTTATTATGTAATGGATCTAACATTTATTTGATGGCGGTTAGGAAGTATGGAGAATCATTCATGTTCCCCTTACGATAGCTAATAATTATTTCAATTTTTAATTGGCGTAGAAAGAAGGAAATTTCCAAAAGTATATTAAATTTATTACTATTAATATGACATTTCCTTTGGTATTTAGAAACATCGTTTAAATTTTATTCAAATTTTCTGGATTTTTTCTAGGCCAATAGTATTTAATAGGTGAATTTCTATAATTTTTATGTATTTTTTCATTTAAAAAGACTCCATGGAAGATTATACATTATTCTTGGCCTACAAAACACCAAAATAGAAAATTTATAAGGATTATGACATAAAATTATGACTTTGAGATAATCATTTGTAATTACTAATGATATTATGAATTTAATATTGATTGTATGACTTATTTCGATGGATAAATTTGTACATCATATGATGAAAAATTTATATGTAATTTATAGAGTTAAAAGTATGTGACTATAATGTCATACAATATTATGAGAAATTCCAAAAAATTAAATATGAAGAATAAATTTTTTATGATAGTTCATGTGACCTATTTTCAATTATTTTAATTTTAGGATCAATTAAATGATGATGATACGAGATAACAATATAGTTATACTAGTCAAGGGTGTAGCTAGATATTGTGATGAGTCCCACATCAAAAGCTAATGATTCTATGATATATTTATGAGAAAATGAAAAAATTGGTAGATATTTTGAAAGAGTTAAATTAAAGAAACTTTTTCATTGAAATTAGATTAATTAAACACCATAGTCCTTTGGATATTCTAAAAAAATGTTTGGTAGAAAATCCAAAAGGTTGTTCATGAAAAAAGAAAACAAAATCTAATGGATGATTTAAATGAAGAGATCACTACCAAGGAAAAGATTTATTTGTGTTTCCAAAATTCTGTTTTGGAAAATCATATTCTAGATATAATTTATTTGAATTGAAAATATAGAACATATTTAATACAAATTTGTAAAAAATGATTGAGATCTCAAAAACATGGAGTGTGTGAATTTATTAATAATCGAGAGACCTGATACCCCCTAAAACTAAAGAGAGAACATGATATCAAAATTGGAGACAAATAAGAGTATGAATAATGGTTTCCCCATAGTTTTAATGAATTTTTTAAAGAATATTTTCATCAATGAAAATTTTGATTTTTTTAGACCCGTATTATAGGTCACCATTGGTAACTGTTTATGTTCTTAATGGTGAGGTACATGAGGGACCAATGGATCAATTTTTCGCATGGGGGAGATCACACAACATTTTGCTGAAGAAACCATGTAAGGGAAGGATTTATTTTTTAATGAGGACCAAAACTATTATAATGGACTACTATAACTGGAGTGTACAATTAGTCATGTGTAGGAGGTATATAGTGATACTATGCATTAAATAAGTAATTGATATATATGCATTAATCACTGGTCTATATAGTGGTTAATATATGACTCTGGAATATTACCAATCACAAAAATATGTATTTCATTATGGATGACCCTTGAAAATCCTCATAGTATTTTATTTTCCTTAGCATACATTTGATTATGGGGGAGATGATTATTTGAGCATAGATTCATAAAATAACCATTCATGGAGATTATGATAAAATGGAAAAATGCTATAAAAGAAAAGGGGGACCTTGATTGGCCCCCTCTCCCTCTCAGTGGTCTAACATGGCCTATGATATTCAATATTTATAATATTATCTAATTAACATTTTTTTAATATGAAGTAAAATCATCAAGGAAAAACTCTAAGATAGATATATCATGATCATTTTCTATTTTTACTTGAAATTTTATTCATATTTTAGATATCATAGTTATGTTTCAAGTCCCCCTATATTATTTTTTAATATTTATTTGATATATTATTATATTGTCTTTCTGAAATCTATATGTGACTATTTTAGTTTGGAATATCATGTGAATAATATTGTTCAACATGATAAATGTAAAACAAATTGGGATGTTATATTATACGAACAGTCAAATAAATTTCTCTAAAAAAATATCATTAATAAAATTAAAATAAACAAGATTGCATATTCGACATTAAAAATTGACATTCCTAAATTGATTCATCAATAATATTAATTTTCTAAGAAATATTTATTGGGTAAGTGCACTAATTTCCAGGAACTTTATATCTTCAGTCCAATGTCTTTATATATATTTTTTTCATTGGAGATATTATTTTTCATTTCCATAGTCTCTATATACATTTCATGTGATACATCTATTAAGTTATTATTTAATAGTGATACATGGAACACATCATGAACTTGGGAGAGGATTTATTGAAGTGAATTGAGACAAGTTACCATAATCACACGATAAAATATATTAAATGGGATATTGTACGTAGGTACCAATTTCCAAATTTCGTAAATCTCATAACATTAATTCATGGTAATATTTAAATGAATACCATGTCTCTAACATCAATCTCAAAAATCTATTTTTTTATTGTAACATTATTTCTTCTCACGACTATATTATTCCTTGATATTTTAATATTTTTTTAATATTCTCTAACATCTCCTGGAAAATATATGTTCCTTACAATTTTTTTATATAACATCATCCTATCAATTTTGAGCTCTACTCCTTTTCTAATACATATAATCATATGGTTCAATTTAAATTATATAATGAAAAATTTTATTACATGAGTACCATATTAAAGTAAGATGATGATCACAACCTATTTTCAAATCCATTGGGATATGTATTAGAAAATCATCCAATTATTAATTATTCCTATTATATTGTAAATCAATTTTATAATTATTTTTAGAGATAGTATTTTCTCTTTATTCATTCCATATTAAAATAATCTATCTCACTTCATGAAAGAAATAATATCCAATTATAATATAATTGAAATTGTTAATCTAAGTAGACACACCACATCCTATATATATATATATATCATTGATACATGATCATGTTATTAATTATCTAAAATAGAAAGGATGATTTCTAATTTCATAGGTAGATCAACCTTATCTTTATTAGAGTTTCAATATATTTTATTTTTTTGGAAGAAAAATTGTGAAATCCTTGATTATTTTCACTCATTTTAAGACTTGTTTCATTAATGGATATATAAAACCAATATTATAAAAAATTTACCTTTAACTTTTCAAGATACCATGAATTAATACATATTCTCTAAAATATCCCTCTTAATATTTACACATTATATATGATTATTGAGTTCAATAAAAAAATTAATATCATGATGAATATAGAATGATAAACTATGTATATAATTTAAATTCCATATAAAAAAATTTTGTTTTAAGGGACACATATGCATTCATGAATCGTCTAATTCTATATTTTTAGTGGTTGAACTTTGTAATATTGTATACCATAACCTATACCTCCATATACTCTATGGGAACTACCATGATCATTATATGGATAGATATTTTCATAGTCTATTGGGAATGGTCACACTTATCCAATTACCTTGTGATTTATATTCATATAAATTTCACATTAATTAATACTGGATATCTTTTAATCCTTATCATGGGTAAGGAAATTTGATCTTTCTTATTCATATAATTTTCTACAGTTCACTTCATACCATGGTGTAATTTATTGGGTAGTCAAAGTCAATGATCAAAAAACAATCACTTCTATTTAATGATCATCTCCTTAAATGGGAATATATTATTTATGATTCATTGATTAGTGTATGTATAACACATTTTACCATATATTAAATTCCATTATAAATTTATGGAAAATATTAACACTAATAGCTCAAAAGCATGTGTCACTTATTTTTTCTCATAGTTCATTTATTAACATGAGGCATCAGTTTCCACAATGTAATTTTTCATTTAGACACATCATAATCGCTTCTTTGAAGCATCATTATATATCACGACAAAAATTATATATTGTAATTTTATTGTGATTTTAGTTGCAGGGACCAAACTAATCTTAGTATTCTTTAAATTGTATTCACATTAATCTTTATAAAGTATCTTGAACCCCTTTTGAGTTAACATCGTTGGTGGAATAAATTTCTAAAAATTCATCAATAGTAGCTAGCCAATCCACTAGATATTTGACCTCTATTATAATGGTCATTATGGTATATTGCTCAATAACATGTGTATTTATAGGATCTATATATATAACATTTTTAGTGACTATATGATCCATTATTGATACTTTCAATAGATATAATGAAGATAACACAAAAGAGGGATCCAATTTGTCCTTTCCTAAGGTCTTTAATAGAGTCCAAAAATATACATCATTGTTTTTATTTATCATAAAATATATCAAAATATAATCATTAAAGGGTATAAAAATTTAATCAATATAATATATAAAGAAACTATTCAACAAATGAATTATGTTGGTGGTGGAATTTAATGATAAAAATTGAAACCTTATGGAATCCAAATGTCGATATATTATAATAATGTTTAATTGGGCATAACCAATATTTCATCCCTTCCTGTAAAGTATCTATAAAAAAGGTCGATCTATTATAATTATTGATACCCTTTCATATTTTCAAACAATTAATTAATATAGGATATATGATAATTTTTCTTGATCGTCATCTTCTGAATTACACAATAATTTATATAAAGACACATTAAACCACTCCTTATAAACAATGAGTATCAGCGCACATCATATTGAAGAACATTAGTGTATAAAAACCCTCACAATATTAACTTAGAGTTCCATATTCAATTCTTATAATCTAGTAAAGGATATTATATAGGAATTATATGATATTCATCATACACAATTTATGAATTATATTTAAAACTAGTCCTCATAATATGGGGAATAAATTGAAAAAATTATACAAATAAATTATCATAATCCCATAATATTTAAATATCATTAATATTAACATTCACCCAAACCAATTAAGATAAATGCCCTTCACGATTTGTATTATAATGTATATACGAAATTTAATTTTGATAATGAGTTCATAGTCATCCTTTCATTGATACACGATCATGGGTTTATTTTCGAAATGCAATATGATATCATTATCCCAACAATTAATATTATCTCCATCTAGAGAGATCAAATACATGGCTATAATCACATAAAATTCAATAATATGGGTAACAATAATATTTAGATAAATCATATTCCAATAAAAATCTATCAGATAATAGTTAAATGCATAGGATGCATTCAACACAACACTTTGATTTATAACATAAAAAATAATATATATTCATTGGGGTTGTGATTTAATGAAATAAAGATCCTTTATAGATATAATGGATTGTATGGAGCATGACAGAACTAATATATATTAAGTTTTTGAGTGAATGGTAAGGGTTCCTTTTAATATAATGATTTTAGGACCCTGTTTTGTGGTTATGATTACATATTATTTCCTTCTATCTCTTGAATTTAGAGTCTACTAACATTAAAAATCGTCATTAAACATTGAATTAGTGAATTATTTAGCATAATTTTCATACTTCTTGAATTTGATACATTTATATATGGGTTTTGTATATGGTTCAACTTTATTCTTATCCATTTCATTGGTTTTACTGTTCATATATGTTTATTATTCATGATATTGATACCCTTATCATCCACACTAAAATAAATTCCTCATTAATTTAAGGAAATATCAATCAATATTATTCTAATATTTTCATCATGAATGTATATGAATTGATTTCCTCTAAGGGATTTATCATATTAGTTTACACAAACTATATTTCCCTCTATTTATCACTATATATATAAGTCTAATGGTTCTATCTAATTTATATTTCCACCATGAGATGACATGAATATGTTTATTTATAACTACCTAGGATCATTATAGAGAACACATTTTTATTCAAGGAATATGGGTATCAAAAAATATTTTCATTACTCCTTCTATTTCGTGAGGCTAATTTCATTATTTTTCGACATATTCATAATAAATTTAAAAATTTAGCATATTCAAATTCAAAATGATGAAAAAAATAAAAAATTATTTCTTTATGAACTGCAGAACCAAATACATAATTTCTATTATGTTTATTCACTTCTCATTAAATATTGAAATGAAATATCCACTAATAGATGGTGGTACTTATTTTATAATAGACTCAATAGAGAGTTTAGTGTTCCATTGTGTATTTGGGATTTCGATATTGTTAATTTTATGTATTGAAAATGTTGGGAGAGTGATTCTCAGAAATTTTGGTCCCCATGTCCCATTATATTTTTCTTCGGAATATGAAAATAATTATATAGTAATTCACACTCATTATTCACTCACCTCCTCTAAATTCCATTCAATGACTAAAAATAGAATTCATACTGTGAGTATTTGATAATTATATGTATTGTAACCAATCATATCATAAGAAAAATAAACCCATATATTTCACAAATTGTGAAACATTATTTTCCACCACGCTTATTGTTTTTCAACATATATTAATTTTAGTCTAGAAATGGTTGTTTCAATTTTTTTCATATTATTATTTATAAATTAATACCCATAGTTAAATAAATAAAATTTATGAAAAAATGCGTTTTCATAATAATAACATACATACATAATACATTCTATTATAAGAATTACTTTTACATATCGAAATTTATCACGCCCCCATAACCATTAGGTTTTGTTTCGTTGTATATTATATACAAAACACCATATATTATATTAACTGATCAATATATTTTTTTAAATTCCTCACATAAGATATATTTCTAGAATTTTTGTTTATAATAATCCTATTTATATGACATCGAGCCAAATAAAAAGACATAGTGAGATTAGATCCTCAATATGAGGAATCCTTAAGTGATTCCAATCAAAGATAATAAGTTAATAGAAGATGAAAATGTGGATATTAGAACACAATCAAGGAATATTAACATCAAATAATGAATAAAATCCTAGTATATAAATATATAAAAAATCAAATATTTTCATAAGGATTTTATAATAACATATGATATATAGAATGAGAATGTGTAAACATGAATCAATATTTATGATACATGAAAATATAATTTATTATTGAGGAATAAAATTTTAATTTTTCATATTAGATTTGAAAAAATGATTCAATAATACTGATTCATAAAAACATAACCTAGAAGTTCAGAATAACATATAAATGTTTCATAAGAGTGTGATAATATGATTCAATAATCATGAGTTAAAAAAATATTAGATAATAATGTTCTATAAAAAAAATATATTACAATTATAAGTATATAAAATAGTATATATTGTCATGGATCATTGAAAAAACCATCAACACATTGAGGTTAGAGTTCCAAAACATAATGGAATACCTTTACAATTTTTCAATAAACATCATGTATTAGATTAATTCTTATTTCTGGTACATGACATAATATGAGATATAAGGATTTACAATATAAATTGAAGCACTATCTAATCATTGTACCTCATATTAAATAATGAAATACTATATATTTTTTATGCTATGTGAAAATGATCATGTTCAAAAATTAACTATGGACTTGATAACTCAAGACAATGAAATGGGTTTTAGGAATTTTTTTACATTGCATAAATAAATTAACTAGAGTAATAAAGTGAATGAGTTACATAACACAAATACCTATTGTGATAAATAAAATAATAAATTATATTTATATATATATGATAAACACAAGATACAAACATTTATAAATTGATTATTAAAAAATGAACAAATCATCTCTATTTTTATGAATTTTTTAGAAAGAAATTGTTTATTAATCATGTGTTATAGAAAAATAATTTAAAATATATAAAAATTTCATTAGAGAACCATCTGAACTATGAATTTAAAATATATAATAAAAATAAAATAATAAAGTGGGATAATGTAACTTATTGGGAAATATTAAATATAATTCTTAATAGGATTACTTTTTTATGTTTTTAAATATTTATAATTCAATATAATGTGACCATAATATGATATAAAATATGGTATAATGATATGAAAAAAAATAAATAAAAAACATGATCACTGAAAACAAAATATAGGATATATAATTAAAAATATGCTCATTTCCACTTACAAGAATTATTTTGGGTGAATTATAATCTAAATTGAGGGTAGATGTTAACAACTCATGAGTACCCAAAAAATAACTAATGGATAAGAATAAATATTTATTTTTAGAGATAACATTCATATTATATCCCATTATATAAAATTAGAAATATATAATCTCAATTTAAAAGTTAAATTGGAAAAGAAAAATTTCACCATTAGTTTTAAAATATATAAATGTATTATAATCTCATGTATAATAAATAAAACCATGTAAATAAAATACATCAAAACATTATGCACAAATTTTTCCTTTTATTACACTCAATTACAATATGTCACTACACATTCATTAACATTTTAATTTTTATTTTCATCCCCATATCTTAGTAATTTTTATGGATTCATACATATCCCAAAATGGAAATGCCGATCCTATTTTTTTAATAACAAGGTTATCATTACATAATTAAACAAGGATGTAGAGTAATTGTGTTTTACTGATTTATATAGCATCAGGAATATTTTTTTGTTACAATTTTATGACCACATTCATAACATATATTACTCTTTAATATCATATTTTGAATGTACTACTGTACTGATACTCATTGATGTTTGAAACCAAAATATAGTATAACATCCCTCAAAAAAAGGGGTTTAGCTGACTAAATCAATAAAATGTTATATTAGAGATTAATTATTTTTATAGATGAAAAGAATAGTTATATTATTTTTATATTATCAAAATGATGTTAATGTATCATTGTTAGTTATGATAATGAGATTTATAAATATATTAGGTGAGAATTTAATTGAATAATATAGTGAATAACATGATATGTACAAAAATGAATTTACTTCTTCATGAAATGGGTTCCATTGGAATGAAGGATTTAGGAATCTGAATTGTGAACATAAGAAACCAAACATATAAGAATACATTAAGAAATATAATTTTGTTATGTATTAATTTGTGAAGTTAATGTAAATCGTGTTCCCAAATGGATAGATAATGGTCCAACTTATATGTAAGTATGAGTTTTATTTCCCCAAATACACATTAGATACAATGTAAGAAATTCCATTTTAAATTAAAAGTGTATTAAAATTAGACACATAATAGTTATTTTTCATGAATCCTATATTCATATTAATTTATATATATGTTAAGGGATATTTTACATATTTAACTCTTAATTTGACTCCTTTTACCTCATTTTCCCCTAATTGGGGAAACAAATGTTTTTACCTCATTAAAAGTTTTCCCTAAATATAAATCTAAACCTCGTATATAATTTCAATTCCATTATCCATAAATGAAATAAATTATATTAAATTAAATTACAAAATTGGATAAATATTTATGTTAAATATGAAATGAAAAACATATAAATAAGTTTGAGGAAAATGTTTTTTTAATAATAAATATGATTTTTTACTTATTTCATATCATGGAATATTCATGAGATCAAAATTAATTCATTTTATTGAATACATAAGAAATATATTTTATTAAATTTATACTCAAACCATTATAATTTTAATTTTAATTAAAATCATATAATATATAATTTAAATAATGTTTTTTATACAAAATTCAATTGTTGTATGTTATAATTTTAATATTACTTATTCTCCTTATTGTTAGATGATATATTATAATTCCTTGATCATTACTTTATTTGTTTTCAATATATTGTGTTTCAACTATTCTTTAAAAGACCAAAATATAATTTCCATTAAATTGTTTACTAAAAATATATTCAATAAAATTATAGAGATATTCAAAAATTATTTTTGTTTTTTTATATTATTCCAAAACTATATATGTTTATTATGAATAAAATATTTTATATGGAAAAAAATTATTTACTTCTCATAATAAAATACCCAATTGAACTTTTAGATATATGTGTCTCTAATGATCACATTTCCATCGACCATATATCCAATGCATGTATTCATACTGACCATATATCCCTTAGACATATACATGAAATTAAAATTATTTTCTTACATAAAACCAAACATGATATAATAAAATTCATTCAATCAGTTATTTTACATCTCTTTGAAATTTTCAATTTTATTTTTAATGTTTTTCTTTCCGTCTATTATTATAATCATTGTTATGATCTTAAATTAAAACCATATGGATATATATTTCATATTCATGCTTTTTTTATTTAATTCTTCATTTATTCCAATTTTATAATTCATAATGAACTATCATATTTGATTATATAATTTCTTATTTGATTCCTTGTATTTTAAAATTTTATCTTAATAAAATAATTCATCGTTCATTTCAGTTTGATGTTTCATGTGAAAAAATCACAAAAAAAATTAAATGGAATTAAAATTTGGTGTGTTGTGGAAAATGTATGACATATTTCTTATAATATAAATAAACATGCTAATTATTTAAAAAAATATTATAATAACTTGATTATTTTACAATTTAATAATTTTATTAATGGATTTTATTTCAAATATAATATTTAAATAAATGTATGTTATAAATTTATATATATTTTTTGATATCTAAAAATTAAGAATTTGTATTAAAATAAAATTTCATGGGTTTTAGATAATTTCCTTCATATATAAATTCTATAAATTATTAATTTAAAAAATATTATAAAATTCTATTTTTCTGGTATTTTTAAAATATTGGAAGGAGGGTTTATTTTTTATAAATGGTTTATTTGTTGGTTATTATAAGGTATTTCACCTAATTCTCAATGATTATATGCATGAATATGGTACATTGGTTTATATTTTCCAAGTAATTTGTTTATAGTTGGATAATTATGTATAATAACCATGGAATAAAAGGGAGGACCTTACACTGGATGATGTGTCTGTTAGATTGGGTTATGATAATGCATAAGATTCCCTTTGAAAAATGAACATTGATACCAATAGATAATTTTCAGAAATATATTTATTATAAAACACTTTAGTTGTGGAATTTCATGATTCTTCACAACCCACCACTTGTATTAACCCCTCAAAGGCATATAATAAAGAAAAGGATAACTTCAACACATCTTCTCTGATTGGCTACGGGTTTGTGACTAGTAGATAGTGTATAAAAATAATAATGGGATGATGTTTACACATAAATCCTAAGAATATATAAATAAATACACAATCATCACCATGATATAAAATGAAAACTAAAATCCAATAATTCATGTATCATCATAAAAAATAATTCTATTATAGCAACCATATTATTTCATGTAATGATTTGTGATATATTTATTATAATTTTCAGATGTATATGCTAAGACGTCAAAAATATTCCTAGGATTTGTGATCTGAATGCTGAAATTAATAATATATTAAATATATAAATATCCTGTGATTTTGTTTTTCAGAAATAGTGGAATAAATACAAAAAAAAATACTCAGATCAAAAATATTAAAACACCATTGTGTATGGGTGTTGGCTTTACCTTAGACATGACATAATATTTTTCATCCTCAGATATTAGATAAAATTTTACCATGGGACAAAAATACGTTTAGTTATTTATTTTAATAATCTTTCAAACAATGAACTAGAATCCTACATAATGATCTAGTTATATAAGTTTCACTAGTTTAACCACATAAACCTTTGATTGAGAAGACACTGTTAGATGAGTCCTTTGATAACTATAATGGATCAAGATCATGGTGGATGGACATTTCACCAATAGAGGTTGTGAATCATTGTAGTGATGATGATGTGATATTGGTAATCATTAGAGATCAATCCAACCTGATGGAGGATATAATTTTATTTGGTTACATCCAAATTTATTTATATCACAATAAAAATGAATCAAATCAACCAACGTATTAATTAGCTCGTCAATCATGTTGTGGGTGAGGGGTAATTTATCAAGTATTTTGGTTACTTTTTTTGTAAAATTAATTCTCTTTGAACATCATTCTAAGAGAAAAAATATCTAGTCTAATCAGAAAAATAGGTGAGGTTCATTCAACATTTTTTGTTATGTTATATTTCCCAAAATTCATCACACTTTCATCATGTAAAATTTCTTCGGACCATGGTTTGATGAATTCCCAATATATGACCTTATAATAAACAATAATTGGTGAAAATATATATTCTGTAGGTCTGTTTCATGATTAGAGGCATGAATAATGTGGAACAATGGATGTGGGAAATATTTGGAGGAATGAGATTAGATTATATATATATGTTTTCTTAATTTGGAGTGTGGTGAATAGGAAATAAGATTTGAATTACCCTTTTGCAGCTGATGTGGAAATAATGTTTTAGGAATAAAGAGAGATACTTGAACATTCCATATCCATGATCATTATTTCCATTCATTACAACATTGGATTCTAGAAGCGTGGGTGTATGATACCACATGGAACAATGGAATTATATATGTTTCTTATTACACAGAGTATACCTTGAAAAACACCCATTGTATAGGGTCCTCTTATGTGACAAATGGGTTTTATATAAAATTATTTATCAATTATTTTTTGATACATTTCACACATATTGTGACATGTTGTTGGAAGTTGTCATGTAATTCAAGAGTAAACAACTGTAGGCAAGGACCAACACGTAGAAATTGGTAGAGTACATAGGGAGAGCCCAGTAATCAGACATAAAAATGTATATTTTCATGACAAGGGGTACATGAGAATGAACATCTACATGTTGGAACCACTTTGTGTACATGGGGACAATTATAGGATCACATGAATGAACATCGGCGAATCCGAAGTTAGAGATACATATCATGTACTTCCATAGAGATAGCTTGGAGTCCAGAATTTCATTATTATAGATAATTATTTTTTTAGTATGGCTCCATGTTATATATCTATGTGGGTAAAAAAGGTATTTTTTACTTATAATATGACACTTATCTCTTCTATAGTTTATTATTCTGATAGATTTCCTGGTATCCTTCTATGATCATTGGGGTGGGATCATATAACAAATCATTACTAGGAGGGTTTCATGGAATTATTGTGAACAAAATGTATAGGGTATTGATCAACTAAATTTTCTATTGATTGAATATGGTTGGTGGACCCCCTTAATGACCCAATGTTTGATCCCTAGTTAGGTTATCATGATATTTAGATATCAAGTGTGAATTTTCATTGGAAAAGTTAACATACACAACCTCTTAAAAGAGTGACATATATACTAGTATAGCTGAAGGAGTGAGTTCTATCCGAATGAGAATTACTTATATCCCCAAGCTAAATCCTAGGACTTGTATTATTGATATGGACCCCTTGTTATTGGATATCTATTTTGATTATATTTATTATAATTCTAGTTATATATTGTATCTTGTTGACAGACAATTGTATGTATGAACAAATTAAAATTCATTATTTATGCTCTGTGATATCAGGGAATCATACAAGGTATTTTTATGCTGACCATTACATGGGATTTTACAACATATATATTTTCGTATGTAGATGATGTACCATTTGATAAATTCCAAAGAGGGTAGGGTATAGGTGGAGAATAGTATTTGGGATTGACAAACTATGTTTTTTTACCAATGAATCATTTGATAGTAGCTCCATCTTTCTAAGTAGGTTTGACTTATTTCCAGTTTTTACGATCCTTAATTTTTTCTTTATCTCTTTCAGTTATTTTTTGATTTTCTCTTGGTGGGATTTATATTTACTCATTTTTTTATTAATTGATTTATTTATTATTTCATTATGTTATGTTTTTAGATATGTGTGTTTGAATACATGTTCCGTAGTATAATTCATCTCGTATGTGGGATATGAGTATTTATAACTAGTTTCTTTCCCTTTTCCTAGTATTCGTAGGAATAGGGTGGTTACACATAGATTATCAATTTCTAAGAGGGACCAAGTGGACCAGGATGTGATAGAGTTTTATTCGAGTGGGATTATACATTAGTACTAGATATGTGAGTTTTGTATTGATACAATGTTTGGGATGAGTTTGATAGAAATAGTGTTAATGTGTTTTGTTTTTTGGATGTCATGTCAGAGACTCAATTTTTAGTTTGGGGGATGGAGAATCCATTCACATGGACTCTCATTTCGTGATTATTGACTCAGTACATGTATTCACTACTTGAATGGAATACATTAGAAAACAAATTATAAAATAATGGTTTGTGGTTTCTAGGTCCTCATTAACTCAGATCCCTAGATATTCTCAATTACTTGTGTGCATCATTATAAATTTGGCGCATGTCAAAAAAGAAATTCATCCAGGATTGAATTGTTTGATCACAATGATAATTCATTGAGTGATAAGGTTTTAGTATAGTGGCCTATATTGTATGTAGTTACTCCATGTCGTTCACCTTTTACTGAACTACCAATTGGGAAGAAAATATTTCTTCTATAATTGACTAACAATGTAGGATATATAACCACACTCTATGATTTTTAGATAATGAAACCTCATATGTATCATATTGATTCATACATAGAAGTATAAAATCAATCATCTAAAAAATCTATATAGTTTACCACATTATGAGGAATCCATCAATTCATCATGTTTTCCATGTGTAAAGTATCCATCAAGGATCTAACAAGAAATTATAGGGTCTCGTGACTAAATAATAGGATGATAAATATATATCCTAGTAATATTTTAAGCATATATTCAAGGAAGTGTTCTAGTTGTAAAGATATTCTTGGAAGAGTAGATGAAAACAAAGATTATTGGAAGTGTGTACATATGAGTTGAGATGATGACATAAGGTACCAATGGTGGTCATAGGGATTTTTGAATGTGAGACACTTTTGAAATTCCCATATAGAATATCATATCTTCTTTAGTGTGCATAGGATGTCACTATTTATCATTGGGATGGGTGTTACTCACCTTGTGATGTTCAATGATATATTTCTCAAGATTTTCCAACCATCCTAAATAATTTCTGGGAGATAGTTTAAATATCATACATAAACAGATAATGGAAAGATCTAGGAAGACCAAATGGTAGAGGATGTTGAAGGAGAGTAAGAACAGATTTAGGATCTATAAGGGGTTTTCAATTATTACCACCACCAACCCAGGTGGTCTGTTCTTGGCTCATGGATCATGTGGTCATTGATGTGGATCAGTGTATTAAGTTGATTCCTATAACTCAGAGTATCTTGTGATGATTGTAGGTTTTATTTTTATCTTGTTTACATTATCTAATGTGTAGATTAATTTTTTTTAAACATAAATTTCCTTCAACATCACTATTCAAGATTTTGACACTATATGTGAGATATTATATTTACCCATGATCTTGGAGACACTATATTAAGGGGAATCATCTCTTACACACTTCTAACTAAATTGTAACATAATTATTGGAAGTGACAGATTTGTATGGGACCTCTTAAGATAAATAATGTGTCATTATTAAGACATATTACATATCAAATTTTTATTTTTAGTCTGTTCCCCTATTAACTGTTTCTTGTAAAAGATTTGGTGTACCTGTGGTGATAGATTGATATTTTTCTCTGTAGGTGAAAATAGACCTAGGGTAGAGAATGATAGCTACCCATATGGGTGATAAAACCAAGTAATCATGTGTAGTATAATAGTGCCTTTTGAGTAATATACACTATAGGATTTCACTTCCCATATATGGTGGTAGGGTATGAAGAAATATTTCATAAGGATGTTATTGCCTTACCTCCCTACCGAGAGTTATAATTAAATATTAAATTTCACCATGAGACCTCCTTAATATAATTTCCATTATATTATATAGAACCCATGGATCTTTCCGATCTAATTCTATGTCTTTTCAACCTACTAATAATATAAATTTATTGATCTGATCTTTCCCCTTCAGAAACGTCATTTTCATTCACAGAGAAAGTGGATGTGGTCTTGATATTTTGTTTTTATTATTGTCTACTGAACCATGATACCTTGATCAAATTATACACTAACTATGATCAATAAAATATTCAATCAATTGAGAGAGTTTTAATGGTTTTAAATGGCTGACCACAGATCATGTTATCACTAGATTTAAGTAAATTATATATACATATATTGATGATGATATTTAGATGTATCTATAGTTAATATGAGTACATGGTACTACCTGTTGGTTTGATGAACACCTCAATACTATCTATTGGACTAAAATACCCAATATTTCACCCTTTCATGGACATTTTATTTTTTCTAAATTCATGATGTCCAAGGGTAATTAGTGTCCAAGGACGTGCTTGAGATACACTTGAGGATGGTCCTAAAAATTCTCCAAGAGAACATTATTTATGTAAATATATCTATGTTTCGGATAAGGATTCAGGAGACCAAATTTTGAGGATTTGTTTCTCAACCAATGGTGCAGTAGTGGAAAATATGATTGTTGAGGTGGTGTATTCTTGGGATCCACCAAAGAGAGCGGTATAGGTTGATATCTTCTTTGGGTTGGATGGGTACTATAAGAGGTTCCTCCATTTTTTTCAGATATAAATACCTACCATATCACATACCCATATTACCTATCCATTTATTTGGATTGAGAGATTCTATTAGGATTTTATAATGCTATTATAGAGGTTGGAAAGCACCAACAACATGAGTTTTTTCACAACGGTTGTTGACTATGTAGTTTTTTATGAAACCTTATGGACCAAAATTTGTTGTTTAATGATGCAGTAGTACAAAAATATTACATATGGGTATCAAAAACTGAGACTGTCTAACATAACCTATATGAAAAATGATTTGTGGTTTATATTATTAGTGTTTTTACTAAATATGAGGAATCTATTCCATATCTGTTAGAGGTATATCATCTACTCTATCAACAATAGTATCAAATACTGCTTATCTTGGAAGGATCTTAACACAATAAATAGGAGATTGTTATATTTCCTCTAAAAAAATCACATTTAGATATCCTCTACTATATTCATGGGTAACATCATAGAATATGAAATCAGCATGGGATCATTCTCACAGTTTGTCACCGATGCATCAGAGCAGTTAGTCTCGACGTAGATGTTTTTATTTGATGAGGATGGGGTGAAATATCGACTGTTAATGTTTGTTACAAAATATATTGTACAGCAGATTAGGGATAATAAACATGGTGTTAACAATTGTGAGACCATTCTTATTCATGTATCCACATGATGTGGTCAGGATAAATTTTCGGAAGGTCGGGGGGTGGGGGAGAACATCAAACATTTCAGAGGATGGACAATGGTAAGAGTGATGCTTTTTATAGAGGTGATTATTGAGTTCCATACATCCCCTATAGAGTTATATCTAGGGGCGAAAACGTTATAAAAATATATGAAAAATTTGTTTTCAAGAAGAAACTGTAAATAAGTGTGTAGAAGATCTTATCTCTTGATTCCTTACATGTTAATAGGTGAAGTTGGTCACTAGGATCCAATGGTTTTAACTATATTTCTAGGGGTTCCCGAGTGGAAGTGGGATGTCATATCTATGAAAATTATTATTGGGTAACCATATAAATATAGATTATATGATGTCTCCTTGGTGATTGGGGAACAACTATCACATTTGGCCCACATCATAGTTATAAAAGAGCATTGTTCACCAGAGATCATGGGATTCATGTATATACATGAGATAGTGTGACTCTATTTAATTCCCATGATGAACATTTCATACTATGTTTCTCTATTCAAATCATAATTACCAAGAAAATTGTAGGAGTAATGTATTAATCAGTTGATATTGATAATGAAATTTCATCCATAAACTGAAGACCAGACTGAGTGGAATATTTAGGTCCTAAATGAAATTTTGTGTAAATGAATGTTAGACATAGTATCCATTTGTGGAAGGATCTCCTTCCTTTGATAGATATTTTGTACCAAACTTTCTTCCATTGCACCATAATCATATAATAATTTGAGGCATTGTACAAGTGAAACTTAAGGTCATCATAATATTGTACTGAGCTAATAATGTCAGCACTCATAAGAATGTACTAGTGTGATATTTGACAGTGAAGTTGCATATCATCATGGAGAATATGGAGACATTTCATATCCATCAAATGTCTTATATAGAATGGCCACAGAGGCCTTTTAATTTTGAGGAGGGGGTCAATGTATTCTGTAACGTCTCACCTGGACATAGATTATAGATATTTTTTCATTCCAAAGAATCAATATTCAATATTCATTGACTGATTTCAGAAACTTCAATGTGTCGGTGAGGCTGAGTACCTCTTAGACCAACCACCATAGATTGATAGTCAAAACAATATATCTCACATATCTGAATCACATAACCCATCGCATGTTATCAATTATAGATAGATAGACATCTAGGAGGATCTAACATTGTGTAGAACCTAATTACAATCATGTATTTATATGAAAATATCCTCTATATGTGAGGAATCCCCACAGTTTCTGTTTAGTGGAAGCATGAGAATATACTTGAGACCACCTTTGAGTGTGGGAATCAAAAGTGATCTCTATATCCACACAAAGTTGAATAGTAATTTTCTATTTTTGTGAAAAAATTATTAATTTTTAGAGTTTATAACAACTCTATTACATCTATTTAATTTTATTTAATAATCATAGTAATATTTTCAATGAAAATAGCTTAGAGAATGCATGATTCTGAGTCTCAATGAGACAACTATTGATATCAAAAAAATATTATATTTATTAAATTCAAAAGCTCTTATTTTCATGAAATAGTATAATAACTCACAAATAGAGTCTATTATCAAAAAAATTATGAAATTGTTTTCTAGAATATGGGGTTTTCCTTAGGTACTATGTACTAATTATCATAATTTTTTGGTTTTTAAAATTCTGTCAAATGTGAAATTAATATAATTTATAAATTAATAAATTTATTTTCATAATAATTGACCTAGTGACCAGCATTTCTCTAAAAATCATGTTATGTCAAATTGTAATGGATAACAGAAAAACCATATGAATGACAGGAGACCATTGATCGAGATCTGCCTGAAAAATAATGAATCAAGATCTCGATTAACGGTAGTTTCGTAAAAAGAGTTTTTGGACATCACTATTGATAATGATATGTGACTGTTCTTCTTCAGCATTTGATCCTACCATCCATATGATGTTTTTTTATATGGATTTATCCCCATTTATTTATCCCAAAATGAATTATAATAAAATCAACAAAAATATTTTTTTGAGGGTCAAAACTATTGAGGGTTCATGTTTATTTATTGTGGATGTTGGTGATTTATAATTTTTTCCATTACTAATATTTACTAATTATTATAACATAAATAAATTAAGGATATCCATAAAAATATTCAATCTTTTGTCACTATTTTTATTTGTGATTTTTTCAATATTTCTTCCCATTTATACCATGGGAAATTTATTCTTCACATAATTAATGAATTTAGGGTATTCAGTCATTATGCAATCATTATTTGGTTCAATATATTGATACTGAGGGTGTGGTTCATGATTGATGGTGTGGTCAAGGTGGAATGATGGAAGAAAAAATCATATGACGAATACTATATGATTGGATAACCCTATTATCTCTATATAGAGTGTACTAATGATATGATGAAACATAAAATATTCCAAAGAAGTTGATGTGGACAAAATCATGTGAGAATCGATGGACCGACATAGTCATACTAGATCCATGATCCCCATCATGATTCATAGATGGTTCAATGATTGATGGATTGATTGAAGGATGTGTTAAGGAACCATGGAATTCTAGAAATGGTGTGTTATATGTTGTTAACCTCAAGGAAATTTTTTTTGGGGGTCCCTTGATGTGGAACTAGGATTTCAAGTAAATTAAATATCACACTCAATGTGAAATGTGCCACATGTTATTAATCCCAATATTGGTGGCTAGGGTTTACATTAGCATTATATGGTCAAAACATAGTGATTAATATAGGAATTTATTAATATTTATACATAGACAGATACATTGTGATATCCAGTGGTGCATTAGCATAACCATAAGTACACGGTTTGGATTAGGAGTATACTAGCATAGGAAGAAGAACATATGAACAGAAATATGTGATTCCTTGTATAGAGTTATAAATTATATACCCTATATACACACCATGTACATATTTTATAATAGATTTGAAAATGTTATATCCTTAGTATATATCATGTTCGTATTGATTATGTCTCCTTGGTCCATCCCTACAAGGGTAAAATACAATATTTCATCTTCTACATAATATTTTGAACCCCTATATGGGTTGTGCTTAATATTTAGAAGAGATAATTAATATGTCAGGCCTATGATGGGATCCTTTATCATATCCTTCCTTGGTGTGGTTCATGTTTTTAGTCCCCCACCAGACATAGGGTGTTGGTCCCCTGTCCAGAAGTCTTATCTAGTAGGGTTGGTGGAATCCATCAATGGTATTATGTGTGTTCCTATATCTAGATATCATGGACTTTGAAAATATTTTTAGAATATTATTTATAATAGAAAATGAGAATGACCACTTGAATGAGTGTCATTAATGAGAGCATAGCTCCTGGAGTGACTTCTCTGGGAATGAGGATTACCTAGAAAACATCATAAAAATACTATGGTTGGAATTATTGGTTGAGACCCCATAATACCTAATATATATTATCATTATATATAGTTTTATGATTTCTATGTGTCATATCATATTAACCAACCCCCTAGAATATGTAGTAAACATATAATTATATTTATATGGGTGAGAATACATGCACACTAAATGGGATCCTCTTAAATACTTATTACCCAAAAGAAGTGAAATCTAATATTGAATCAATGAATATAACACATAACCTACTCAAATCATCCCCAGTTAATCTATCAACCAGTGTCATAAAAGATAGCTCACCTAATTATGCTTCCATTTATAAAAATATTTTTTCAAATATTATACCATTAAGGTAAACAATAAATACTTCATAGATAATGTTTCACTATCATATCCCAATAGAAAACCACATATTCTTCCATCCCTTCAATATTTTCATATCGATATTAAAAGAGAACATAAACCATCAATATTCCAACTATATATCACAACACACAAAATACTAAAACCCCATATTTAATGGACAAGAACTATTATATAAAAATTCCCCCTATTTGAATTAATTAAATATATTTTTATATAAAATGGTTATAGAAAAAATGCACTTTTTCTATTTTATTATATATTTTCAGTTTTAAAATTTAATTAAATATAGCAATTAATGATAATATATAATTTGAAAAGTGATATAATGACTAATTTAAATATAGGGCTGTAACTAATACAATTGACATAGACAAAGTCAGCGATGGCCTCAACTAGTCAAATCATACCCTATGAATTCCATTTATTAGAGGTTATGATGGAGATAACATCTCATGGATTTAACATTGACTAATAAGAATCATAGATCCTATAAAATAGGATTTAATGAAAAAAATTATGAGAATAGCTCAAGATTATCAAGATCACAAACCAATCCTTATACAAAAAAACCACCCAATATATGTTTCACCATCAAACACCTTAATCATAAGATGTTAGATGGATTATTAAATGTATATTTCTTTAGACCCTAAAAATATTATTATTTATATTATGTTTTATAAGATAATGAATATATATTCATCAAATTATTGTTACCATTTAAAAATTATTTAAATTTAAATATGGAATTTATTTTTATGTGTTACATGATTTTTTAAATAAAAAACATTTTAATAAAATATGATTATTTATTAATTTTTATAAAATATAAATGATGATGTATTTTTTATGAATTAAAATTTAATTTTTATAAGGGTTTACAAACATTTATTGTAGAAAACATAGCCTTTATCAATAAATGATGATTATTCTTTTTAATATTTGAAATGAACATATTAAGAAAATTATTTGATAAAATGTACTTTTTTATTTGATTCATATTGTTGATATAATCTAATTGTGATCTTCTCATAATTATTTATGATATTCAAGTATTTAAGTAAAAATTAAATACCATATTAATATATGGTGTGCATTATAAAATCATAATGACCCAAAAGTGAGGTAAAAAAAATATAAAAGGATTCCTTAAAAATTGTGTTTTAAATTTAAAATAGTTTTATTTTATATTTATTTTATTAATTTTAAAATACCATTATGAATTCTTCAAAAGCATATAATATATTTTAAGGTTTTAGAATGCTTTAACTGTGATTATGACTCACCTCCACCTATGAAAAGTCATTATTTTATAATTTCTAGCCCTTAGAAATATAAAATAATGGAAAACAATCCCATTTTTGAGGGAAAAATGGACAAAAAGCATGGTAATTTGTTTGGTTTTTGTTGATTAATTATATAGAGTCTAGAACATGTGTTTTAGAAATGATAAATAATTTAAAATTTTTTCATTATAATCCCTCCCATACTAAAAATTTCTCTCCACAAAATATACAACGATCACATCCATTGTCTACCCTCCTTTGTCTAGATTCCATACAAGACTACCCCAATATCTCAAGAACCTCCTCCAATGAATTTTGTCTCACAAAATCAAGTAAGAGATGCAATATATATCCCTATAATTCATGAATCTAATTCATTTTATGCAGTTTTTTTCTATTCATAAATTTGGGTTGTGTTTATTAACATTACCAAAAATTACAATATTATTTTAATATTTTTTACGAACTATTTCACTATAATTTTTATTTTCAATTTACATTTATTTTCCCCATTATACTACTAAAATTTCACCACGGTAATCCTTTTCAAAAGAAGTGTAGTGAATACCCATACCCAATTATTACCAATGATTTTCACCTATGTAGACCTATAATTATTTTATTTGAGACATAATTTTATGTATTCCACACTCATTTATATTTGAATAAATTTTTTGAAAAATGATTCAATGTTGTATGATCTATTTTCCATACATAAGATTGAGAATGAAATTAAAGTGACATGTGAACATGAAATTATATAGTGACTCAATGCATTCAGTAATGTTTAGTCTCATGTGTGTGAACCATATTCCATTATGGGAAACTTTTCTTCATTATATCTTAGTAGTTATCCTAGAACTACATGTATGATTTTTTTACTATAAGTTGTTGTAACATTTCCCATTTTATGATTGTGATCTTATATCATGCCTTATTATTCATGAATATGATTCTAAAACATTTTATACCCTAATGATGTTCAAGATTTCTAACATGTACCAATTTATTCCATTTTTACACACATAGAATGATTTATATATCACACCTTTTTAATGTTTGTACCCAGTTTATCACAAGTGGTTTTGAGTGTGAAAATATTAAAGTAGTTTTCAATAAAAATGCTGTTTCTCTATTTTGAATTGTAATTCAAAGTAACTATTTCACAATGAAAATAGAATAATAATTATTTTGGGTTGTAAAAAGTCTAATATTATGAAAAAAATAAGGAATTAACATGAAATAAAATAACTTGGTTGTAAAAGATGATTTTATATCAAAAGTTTTGTTATTTTTGATATTTTGATTAAAAAAATATAGCGAAATTATTCTGGATAATATTATGTATAAGAAAACATACCTAGATTTTGGTAAATTAAGGATATGTAGATTTTAATTAAAATACAACCCTTTATGAATATTAAAAGTTGATAGGGTTTGGGCATACATTTTCTCCTGGTAAAAACTCTCACAATGTGTATTAGACCTAAATCATTGTAACCTGGTACATGACAATCGACCTTATTGTGCACCTAGATTGACACTCTCGGGTGATATTATGTTTTATATTCATTATAAAATTATGAAAAATTAAAACTGAACACAAAAAATTCCATATGAATATATGTTAGAAAATAGATCCTGGATAACATAGATTAAAACCTATAAATCCGTAATTTAATGAAATAAATGAATGTTTTAATTTATCAATTTAATTTCATTAAATTTCCATTAAAAATTTTAATCATTTATAAATACTCAACAATAAATTTCCATTTATTTTATCCAATTGAAAGAAAATATGAGGAATTAGGAAAATAATCCATATGATAGGCAATGTGATTACTATGAGAGTTGGTGACCTGAAAAACAACTGTTTGTACTTTGGTTACGTGAATATACACTTATTATATACTGTTAATTATTCTACATGACTATAAAATAATAATGTCTTATAATATTTGTTACATTAATAAGGTCATGGAAGATCCCCTCTATGATGAGAACCTTAAAATTCAATAAGAATATTCTTAAATAAATTACTATGGTTGGATGACATACTAGGATAAGACACATAGTATACATACCGTCATGTGAAAGTACTCATAAAAATATGAGACTCTCTCTCATGGAGTTCGCACTTGGTAAGCGCTGATATTGGAGATTATGAGAACAGACCTGCCAGTAGTAATTCCACATGTCTTGGTGTCATCATACATTACTATCTACATGCGTGTGGAATGGTCCTTAGACTGGAATATTATCATTAACTCATGTCATGACTGACACACATATATTTGCTGACGAAAACCGTCATGAAGATAGTTGGCGGGAAGTAGAGTATGTTGGGTGTGTCGTGGATGACCTGTTGTTAATGGATATATCATGGAAAAAATTTTCCCGTCCATATTTATGGAATTAGATATCTCGGGCCTTTTGATTTAAATAGAACTGTCATCCAAATTCCATGTCCATGGTGTAACAACGAGTTTATTTTTGGAAGTCGAAGAATAACAGATCAAGAATATAGGTTTATGACACTGCCATGAAACCTTCTTGATGTGATATTTAGTCAAAGTGAATAAATTATATAGTAATAATTCTTATGAGATGACACATCAATGTGACGTCAACTTCTTTCTCTTGGGCACCTTTACCTATTGCTAGACAATAATCTTGGACTTTAGACAAGTCCGCCAAAACCCAATGATAAAAAGGCTTTGAGGGTCACACACTAATTGTATCCAAGTATCTCAAGAAGAATAAAGATTATTCCCATATGTGATTTAATAATTATTCAAGGAATCAAAAATAGTTTTAATTATGTAGTAAGAATAAAATAAAAAAAGATATGCATGCCTTGTATTAATGATTACACACCGGGTAGTTTTCTTTTTGGAAAGGAAATGAAAAACATGTACAAGTCATGTATTAATGATTAAATGCCGTGTAGTCTTATGAAAAAACAAGTACATTCCATGTATTAATGATTAAATTTCATCTAGTTTTTCCAGTCTTGATTTTGAGGAAATAATATTATTTTCTTAAATGATATGTATTATAATCAGCGTGGGCACATGTCAAGGATTTAATTATTTGGCATGTGGGGGATTTCAATAAGAGTTAATTAAATAAATAAAATGTGCAATGCACTTATTTATTATCATAACTCTATAACCTCAAACTCGATTATAAATTTCCTCACAACCCCAAAATATTTCTTTAATCGTTGTGCACAACAATTATGGAGAATCCTTTCAAGGCTGAACGATATTCATCCTCCATGAATGCTCTCAAGACAAACAAAGATTCACCATCATTGGATCAAGACAATCTATGGTGGAAAACACAAGTAAAGGCTTCTCCATACTATCACATTGAGATTCGTTTGGTGACGTCCAAAGATGCATGGTCCACGTGTGGATCACTGCAATAGGAAGTCTTCACATGGCTTCTAAGACACAATTGCAAATCCCATCGGAGCATGATCATAAATATCATCAAATGAAGCACACCATAAAAGGTACTTATTGTCAATTAATTAAATTAATTATAATCAACCTATGACGATCCTCCTTTATGGTTCCAGGACTTTTCTTCTTCTTTGTCTATTTATGTAATTCGATCTGTGGAGTCTGGCGTTTATCATCGTATTGATCCCGAATTGATAATTTCTAATGACAAAAATCCAAGTGGGAACATCCACCCACACACTTCTGTAGTGCTCAGAACCTTAAAATGGTATCAGAGGGAGGTTACAATGTTGATTATAGTTATTTAATTTTCATTGATAACTTATTCATTTATATTTGATTCAATTTGAGATAAAACATTCTATAAATATGAATGATCGAGATTTGTTCATCCTCATGCATTTCTCGATTCACATCAATTAAATGACCTTTTAATTTTAATTTTAATTAAAAAAAAATTAGCAACCCATCTATAGGAGCCTCTCTTTCTGTCTGTACAACACCAAAATACACAGCGCGTAGTGAAAACTATACACCGTGTACTTAGTTTCAACAAACTGGTACTGGTCTGACAAACCACACTGTGTGAATTGAGTATACCTATGTATTTATTACACCGTGTCGACCAGGAATTTATGGTGCATGGAAACCAGAATACACGACATGTATACTAAATCAACAGATCATGTAGTCTGATCCAGCCCAGGTGAAACTGTGTACAAGGAGAAGCCAGGTTCCAGGTCCACATGATTTCCAGGCCGGTAACCACATAATAAGGAAATACACACCGTTTTATATTAATCTACATGCCGTGTACTCCAAAATTTCCAAATTACATAGAAAATTCCAAATCCCCCGGCATGTACTTTGGATTAATGGTGAAAATAAATACATTATGTGTAATATAACTTACACACCGTGTACATTCCAGAAATGAAATTTCACCGGGTTTTCTCCAACATACAAAGACCCGTACAAGTAATATGGATGAGAAGAATCTAAAGGAAATTCATAAAGGAATTTAAGATAAATAATTAATTAATTATAATATCACAATTATTTGAATTCAAGCGCGACTTATCTTAAATGAAAGAATGATTAAAATAATTTGAATTCTAAATATGCATAAATGCCGTTGCATGCTATGGATGATCATTAGCTATACCAAAGACCCTTTGTGTGTGTATGGTTTCATTTAAATTTATTTTATTTAAATTTTTTGTCCTGAGAGCCTTCTTCCAATAATATGTAGGGCCAGTGTGACAATTATTTCTTTAATGTAAACCTCATGTAATGGAGGATCTCCCATGTCATAGGAGATGGTTCAAAACCCGAAGCTAAGGTGAAACCGACCCATGAAGATTCTAAGGTAGACATGTGGGAGCTGAAAAACTTGAACCATCATGTTCAAGGTGTTTTTTCCTAGGTCAGGGTAAGCTTATCAAAACATCTAGATAAGAAATACCATAGAATCTCCTGATCATTCCATCTTATTTTATTTTTGTCTGATTACATGGTTTATTTATTTTGTATGTGTTGTCGCGATTACATAACTAATGAAATAAACGAGCCTGAAAAGATGGAATAAAATAAAAATGGGAGTTTTTGTAAACATTATCATAATATGGTTAATCAATTAAGCAATAATCACATAATATTAACAATAATATGATAATGCAAAACTATGAATAAAGATTAAAATCCCTCAAATACCATATTAAGTCAGAACAAGCATTACATTACTAGATTATGGAAGAGAATCAATAAAACTATGTTTTTGACCAACCCTTGTTGGGACACTTAATTTTAAAAAGGAATCTCTTATGAATGTATTAGGTTAATATAAACATTTTACATCAAGAGGAGTTTCCATTGCTAGACATGTTGTAAAATGGAGGCAAGTGTTTGAGGAAATCCAAGTAAGGATTTTAGGATTGGGGAGTCCATTCAACAGATCCAGGAACTATAAGCTCACAGTTGGCAAAAACCTGCCTACCTAAATACCTTCAAATAGCTTGACTAACCCTTGTTAGAGTTATAAAAAAGGGAATATGTATCCTTTGCCATTATAATTTCGATGCAACTGGACATTACAAGTTCAATGGTGAGGGCCACTAGGACTTGATAATATAGTGGCAGAATTAATAAATTCATTTATTATTTTTCATATAATGTAATCACAATTTACTAATAAATATGCTCTTTTAATTTGAAGAATCAATATGACAAAATCGTCAACTATATTTTCTTTGCGATCATTTCTAGATAATTACAATATCCTCACCGATAGTATTCAGGAATGGTTTAGGCACCTTCGGGTTATCCTACACCATGAATGAATGTTTTACATACTGGAGTCCTCACTTTCTGATTCGCCCACCCAATGGGCGAGTGATGATCATTTCATGGTCTTTGATCAACAATTGAACGATGCACTTGACATTAAATGTTTGATGGTATCATCAATGTCTATTGAGATCATGAAGTATCATGAAGAAATAGATTCCTATAGCATGATCAAGAGCCTCCATGGTGTATACCAGGATATAGAAACACAGGAAAGGTTTGAGATCTCCAAGGCTCTATTCCAAAGTAGGCTTGGATAGGGTGACCCAGCTGGGCCTCATGTAGTCAAGAGCATTGGTTATATTGACACTTGTAGGTTCTATGGTTTAAATACACCGAATAACTGTGTACTTATACCATTCTTGCATCACTCCCCTATAGATTATCTAACTTTGTTGTCAATTTCAATATGAACAACATTGAGAAGTACCTATCTGATTTTATTACCCTCATTCTCCAAGTGGACAAAGATATGAAGTGCAAAAGGCCTTCTATACATATGGTGAATAAGAGGAAAGGAATGGAGAATAGAATTAATCCCAATGCTTATTCATGGCCATCCAAGATAAAGAAGATCAATGTAGAGGAAATGGAACGGGAGGCTATTTGTTTTTCATGTGGCATGAAAGGCCACTACAAGAAGAACTACACCCAGCCTATAAAACAAGGGGATGTTTCGACTGCATTTGTTATCGAATGAAATCTATCAGTTTCTACAAATTGGGTATTAAATACAGATTTTTGTGCTCACATATTTATCTAAATAGAATAACCAAGTAGATTTATGAAGATTTATTGAGAGGATGTAGATCTATAAGAAGCTAACAGAGCCAGACATTCCGTTGTAGCTGTCGGGGACTACCACCTCACATTGCCTACTTGGATGGTATTGGTATTAAAATGATGTTATTATGTACCCTCTATAACCAAAAACATTATTTCAGTATCCATAATAGATATTGAGGGATTCATCTTAATTGTTGGAAATGAATGTTGCTACTTTTTTAAAGATAGCATTTGTTTTGCTAGGGAAAATTTATATAACAACGTTTATGTGTTAGACTACACAAACCAAGTAATGGAAATTGATGAAAAAGTTAATTCAAATGAATCATACTACACCCAAATTTGGTATCACTGGCTTGGTCATTTCAATGAGAAAAATTTGACAAAATTACATAAAGATTGGTATTTAGATTATTTTCAACTAAAACCACTTGGTGTATGTCATGCGTGTTTATAAGGAAAAATGACCAAATACCCATTTAGGGGTAAAGGGGAAAGGGCTAAAGAGAATCAAGAATTAGTTCACACAGATGTGTGTAGACCATTTCTAGTTGAAGTAAGGGGTGGGTTCTTTTACTTCATAACTTGTAGTGATTATTTTAGTTGATATGGATATATTTTCTTAATGAGGTATAAGTTAGATTCTTTTGATCTGTTTAAAGAATACAAGAATGAATTTGAGAATAATCTTGGTAAGAATATTAAGAAACTCTACTCAGATAGAGGAGGAGAATATCTTAATCATTACATTATTGATTTTTTTTGGGAGTTTCGGATTCTATCTCAAATCACTCCTCCTTAAATTCCTTAGTGTAATGGTGTAAGTGAATGGAGAAACCACACACTGTTAAACATGGTGAGATCAATGATGAGTCATGCAAGTCTTCCATTATCCTTTTGGGGATATGCATTGCAAACAACATCACACATAATAAACCAAGTACCCACTAAATCGATAAATGTTATTCCATACAAGTTAGGGAGTGGATGTAAAGCAATGTTATCAAATATACATGTGTGGGGTTGAGAAGCTTTTGATAAGGCCTTTTCAGGTAACAAACTTTCACCCCAAGTCACAAAGTGTATCTTTTTAGGATATCCCAACGAAACAAGGGGGTATTACCTATACAAGCCCTCAGATAAAAATGTTACAGTGGCATGACATTCCATATTCCTTGAGAGGGAGAATATCTCCAAAAGAGATAGTGGGAGTGAGATAGACTTTGATGAAGTCAAGGTTCAAGATACACAGGAGTTGGTACAAGAATCGATTCCACAAAGCCTCATAGAAGAAAAATTTGTTCAAGAGACATAAGAACTGCATAGGATCATGAGAGAGTTGAGAGAACTGGAACGATATGGTTTTCTTGTCAGTGAGGATGGTGACAATTTATTGGTTGACCATGATGTTCCTATTACCTACAAGGAATTATTTGAAGGCACAGATTTTTCCAAGTTGCAAGAAGCCATGAATTCTGAAATGGATTCCCTGTACAAAAACCATGTCTTGATGTTGGTATATCCTCCGGTTTATGTAAATACTATTGGTAATAAGTAGGTATTCAAGAAGAAACTGGACATGGAAGGACATTTCAGCACCTATAAAGCATGGCTGGTTGCAAAAGGTTTTAGAAAGAAACAAGGAATTTACTATGATGAAACCTTTTCACTGGTTGCGATGCTAAAATCCATTAGAGTATTATTGTCCATTGTCACTAACCATGAATTTGAAATTTTGAAAATGGATGTCAAAACAGCAATCCTTAATGGGAACCACTAGGAAGATGTCTACATGACACAACCTGAAGGGTTTGTGAATCCAAAGGATGCCAACAAGGTATGAAAGTTACAGAAAACAATTTATGGATTAATGTAAGCATCAAGGTGTTGGAAAATTTATTTGGATGAAGTAGTAATAGATTTTGGCATTGTTAATAATGAATGTGAGCCTTGTGTCTAAAAATGGTTTAGTGGAAGTTCAATTGTTTTCCTAATAGAATATGTTGATTACATAGTACTAATTGGAAATGAAGTACCTATCATACAGTAAGATAAGGCATGGTTGGATAAAGGCTTATCTATGAAAGACATGGGATATGTAGCATATATTATTGGGACCAAGATTCATCATGATAGATCGAAGAGTATGTTGGGCCTGATTCAAAGTACATACATTGACAAGATACTGAAGAGATTTAGTATGGAATAGTCCAAGAGGGGATTATTTCCAGTGTCACATGGATTTCATCTTTCCAAGAAAATGTATCCTTAGACACATGAGGAAAGAAATAAAATAGCAAGGATCCCTTACACATCTGTGATTGGCTCATTAATGTTTGATATACTGTGTACGATGTTAGATTTTTCTTACGAATTAAATACATCTGGTAGATATCAAGCTGATTCAGGAGACCCCCATTGGATGGCAGTCAAGACTATCCTTATGTATCTGAGGCATACTAAGGATATGTTCTTGGATTATTGATGAGATAATGAACTAGGCATCAGAGGACATATAGATTCTTTTTTATGGACTGATCAATATGACATGAAGTCACAGACTGGATACATCGTCAGTTTGAATGGAGGTTCAGTGAGCTGGATGAGATCGAAGAAATGTGTGGTGGTAGATTCTACAGCGAATTCCAAGTATATTTCAACTTCTAAGTCTGATAAAGAAGCAGTATGGATGCGAATATTAGTCCATGAGCTGGATGTAGTACCTAGTAGTAATGACTCTATCACACTCTATTTGATAATACTGCAGTGGTGGCACTTGAAAAATAGACATGGTCACATCAGTTTACAAAGCACATACATCTGAGGTATCATCTCTTAAGGGATTTTTCTCAGAGAGGTGAAGTTGCAGTGAGCAGTATTTCCACGGAATAAAATGTGGTGGGGCCTTTAAGTAAAGCCTTGACTCAGTAGAAACATGATCATCATGTGAGGTCTAGCAGACTAATAGTCGTAGGCAGTTGGCTCTAGTCCTAGTGGAATTTTGGTATAGTTGTTTTCCAGAGAACCAACTGTTTGAACATTGTTTACGTGAATGTACAATTATTATATATTGTTCATTATTCTACATGACGATAATATAATAATATCATGGAATATTTGTTTCATTAATAAGGTCATGGTAGATCACCGCTATGATGAGAACCATAAAATTCCATAACGATATTCATAAATAATGTTCAAAGGTTGGAGGATATACTATGATAGGACACATAGTATGCAACCCACCATGTTCAAGTACTCACAAGGAGACAAGACTCTCTCTCATGGAGTTCGCACTTGGTAATCTCCAAGATGGGATATTATGAGACAGACCCACCTGTAGAAATTACACATGACTTGGTGTCATCATACATTAGTATATATGTGGGTGTGTAATGATACTTAGACTGGAATATTGTCATTTACTCATGTCATGACTCGCGGACCTAGATTTGATGACCAAAACCGTCATGAAGACAGTTGGCATGAATTATGGTACGTTGGGTGCCTCACGAATGACATGTTGTTAATGGATAAGTCAGGAAAGGATTTGTCCCTTCAATATTTATTGAAGTATATATCTTGGGCCCTTTGATTGAAATATAATTTTCACCCAAATTCCATGGTCGTGGTGTAACGAATAGTTTATTTCTGGAAGTCAAAGAATAACATATCAAGCATATAGGAGTATGACATTGCCATGATACCTGTTTGATGAGATATCGAGACAAAGGGATTAAATAACATAGTAAGCATTTGTATGTGGAGACACTTCAATGTGGCATCAAATTCATTCTATTGGGTTCCTTGATCCGTTTTTAGACAGTAATCTTGGAATTTAGGCAAGCCCGCCTAACTCCAATGTGAAAAAGTCCTAGAGGGTCACACACTAAGTGTGTAAAAGTATCTCAATTATGATAAAGGTTATTACCATATGTGGTTTAATAATTATTAAAGGAAGGATAAAACCTTTTAATGATAGATGAATAATAAAATGAAAACTAGATATACATGCCTTGTATTAATGATTACATGCCAGGTAGTTTTCATTTTGGAAAGGAAATGAAAAACAAGTACACGCCGTGTATTAATGATTACACACCATGTAGTTTTATAAAAAACAAGTACACACCGTATATTAATGATTACACACCATGTAGTTTTTCCATTTTGGATTTTAAAAAAATTATAATGCTTTTTTAAATGATATTGATTATAATCAGCATGGGCTCTTGTCAAGGAATTAATGATTCGACATGTGGGGTTTTCAATAAGAGTTAATGAAATAAATAAAACATGTAACACGCTTATTTATTGTCATAACTCTATAACTTCAATCCCTATTATAAATATCTTCAAAACCCCAAAACTTTTCCTTAATCATTGTGCACAACAATTTTGGAGTATACTTTCGAGGCCAAAAGAACTCCTTCCTCCATGAATGCTCTCAAGACTGAGAGAGATCCTCCTCCATTGGATCAAGACAATCTAATGCAGACAACGCAAGCAAAGGATTCCCTAGGATAGCGCCCAGAGATTCCTTTGGTGACATCGAGAGATACATGGTGAATGTGTGGATCACCGTAAGGGGAAGTCTACACTTGGCTTTTTCAACACAATGATGAATCAAATCGGAAAGTGATTAGAAATATCAACAATGAAAGAAAGTCATAAAAGGTACTTCTTTTCAATTAATTAAATTAATTATAATCAACCTGTGATGATCTTCCATTATGGTTCCAGGGCTTTTCTTTTTCTTTGTCTATTTCTGTGATTCGATCTATGGATTCTGGCATTTGTCGTCGTATTGATCTTGGATTGATCATTTCTAAGGAAAAAAAAGATATTTGGGAATATCCAACCAGGCACTTATGTTGTGCCCGCAACCTTCAATGACTTCCCAAACGAGACGTCCAACCTGAGAGGAGTATGAATAACAAACCTTGTGATGATGATCTATTAGCTATCTTAATTTTTTAATTGAAACCTGGATCAGGAGTAGTGCACAAATCCCTCAATTATATAACATGAAATAATTGAGCCCTTTACAAGACAAATGCCATCGAAATTCAATGGATCATTTGTCCCCTTAATTAAGGAACAATGAATCAACTAAAATGATATTATATTCTATATCCTTCAAATTTCAATATAAGAGAACCTTCTAATAAATGTTTATCATATCGAGGGACAACATAATCAGTAGTGGAAATTGATTATGAATAAGTAGATTGAAGAAATTATAAATGATATTTTTGGGATGGTATTATATAAAAATTTTTTCGATTAATATTTTCTTCACACTTCAGCTTAAATTGGAATGGGATTTCTATTACATGCTGATGAATGATGGGGAATGTATTAAGTTAAATGAACAAAAATTAAAAATAATTTCACATTAATCCTCATCATTTTCCTTACCCACTGAATACAGGTCTGACTACATCTTCTGTGTTATAAATCCTTGATTATCAAAATATATATTAATATGAGACTTTGATAGCAATGAGTAAATTATACAATCCCCCCTCAATGTCAAAATAATGATCAGATAATCTAAAGTGAATCATGGGGATATAAATTCAAAAGTGGAGTTAAATTATTGTTTTCTGATGGTGAAATATAATCATGCTTAAAAAACATAATATCCAAAATGTCTAATGTTTTGGAAGAAGAACCCTGAAAATTTTTTATGGGGGGAAATGAAATGATTTAGTTGTAGGAATGAAGAGAACATTGATAGATATTATTGATATGATGGACCCAAAAATTTGATAGGGGAAAGGAATGATCCATATAAATATTTATTTAGTTAAGTATGAGTAACCATGACTCTTTTCAAATTAATACACAACTCCAATGGTCTTTTGAGAAACCAACTACCTCCATGAAGCAAGACATGCTTTTTTCATCACAACAACTGAGGTGGATCCTGATAACAAAGTGGTGACATGTATTCTCATTATTCATCCATGAATAGAGAATATAATTTACAATTATGTTTCTATGAATTCCATTATATCATGAATGATTATTTGAATTATTCAAACCCCACCATAAATAATTGATGTGGAGTTTTCAGTGAAAAAATAAAATCAGTAAATTGTTGATTTCCTTGTATATAACTTCTCCAATGTCAAAATTAGTGGGATGAAGATTCTATCAAACCTTGTCAAATTCCATTTTATTTAATTTTTTTTAATTATGGGAATGCATTGGATTACATTATATAAAAATAACACTAATTTCTATTACAATAATATCGGTTTTTGTATTGAGAATCATCATTAGATTATTTAAAACAAAAGGTAGGACTATAAATCTCCTTTAGCATATACATCTCAAGCATGTATATTAATTTGTTATGAACAATCATATTTCACTCAAATGATTAAGTATACATAATGAATCGTCCATGAAGATATGACCTTTGTGATGGAATATTTTGATGCGTTTCATGAGGAATTTCCTAGTCTTCCTTTTATCTAAGAGGTTTAATTTTCAATTGACCGTATACATGGGACATTACCATTATCCAAGAAACTATATAGAATGGCCATTGTGGTACATGAGGAGTTGAAGAATAAACTGAGGGAAAAATTTAGATATTTGGTTCATACTCCCAAGTACATCACTGTGGGGTGTACCAATTATCTTCATCAATTACTTAGATTAGTTAGTTTGAATTTTTATTTTTTATCTAGATCTTAAAAGTATATTCATAAATAACATATATCCCTTATCGTGGATTCATGACTTGTTCGATCAGTTACATATAGTGAAATAATTCTCTATGGTGGATCTATGGTGATTATTTTACCACGTATGTGGGAAGAAGGAGGATATATATAGGACTACTATTCATACAAGGTGTGATCACTATGTGTTCACAACAATTCCAATTTGGAAGAACTAATTTTCCAAAAATATTTATTTAATTTTTTATTAGATTCTTTACATATGACCTTGATTAATTTGTTTCTAATAATTTTATATGATATTCTAATATACTCTAAAAGCATGGAGGGTCATGAGGAGTTTCTGATCACTATGCTAAAAACCTAATGAAACGATAGTCTTTAGAAAAGTTACAACAAACATGTGTTCATATGGAAGGATGTGTCATTCCAAGGATATATGTGCAAAATTAATAGGTTATTTTTGGACTCTTCAATGATAGAATCAATTGAGAAATGGACGAGGCCGACATATTTGATCAATATTTTTAGTTTCTATAGATTAATATAGTATTATCATCGATATCTATGAACTTTATGAGGATTTTAAAATCGTATAACAAAGATAACTCAAATATTTTTCTTCTTTTATTATAATGTTGAATGTGTATATAACATAAAAGAATTCAAATAAAATCTTTCAACTTCTCCAGTGCTCACACTACCCTGAATGGGTGAAATTTTTGTTATATTTTACAATCCTTTGATGAACGGAATGGTCCATGTGTTAATGGATATATGGTAAAAGGATATCATATGTTTCATGGATGTTTAATTTTCATGACTAAAACTACCCAACACATGATCTATGTTTTCCTGTAGTGATCTTTAAAATGAAAAACTGGATGACTTATCCCTTTTGGGAGAAGTGTGAGACATATATAGATCACAAAATCCACATGTATAAATACACGTATAAAGATATGTATATGCACCAATGATGAATGTTATACCTGATCAGGGACTATGACTACTCAATCCACTAATATCTTAGTAACGAAAATAATGTGGCAAACACTATTGTAGAAAGAATTCGTCTATTTTATCATTGATTAGAATATAGAGGGAACTAATCTTGTTAGACATGAATAGGACAGACATGATATTTTTAATGGCTGGAACATCATCAATCCATTCACAAATATTACTCAATCGAATACTTTTAAAAATATAAATTATTCTTAGAAAAATGATGTGGGAATTAATAAGAATCTGAAAACTATAAAAAAATTTGAAAGCCTCATAGTTAAATATTATTAAATAATATGATGTAATATTTGGGTCAAGACTATGTATACCAAAAAAATAGTGTGTTTATAAAGGATTTATTAGATGATTCACATAGATTAACCTTCCTTATCCATCCTAGAAGCATAATGATAAATTGAGATCATAGAGAACACTATTGTTGGGACAATATGATGAAGAAGATCATGAAATACACATCAATATGACATGGATGATAGCAAGTTATTGAAGAATGGAAGATATATATATGTATGATAAAACCATTACCCAAAAATACATAGAAATTAGGAAACCACACTGTAGTAATTGTCATCGAACATCCAAATACATATAGAGGAAACAATGTTATATATGTTATGGTGGATCATCTTAAAAAGACTTCACACAAAAATGTGATTCCAGAGGACTTCTAGCTTTATCAACCTGTAAGTATATGCATCAGATATGTGGTGAGTCTACATGGAGTACCATTATCTACTGTACCTGATCGATATATGAAATTCACCACCAACATAAGGAAAAGAATATAATAATCTCTAAAAACTAAACTGATCTTCAGTATGACTTATCGACGCTAAACTAATGGAAAATATGATTGGAATATCCAGACACTTGGGGATATATTGAGATTAGTCACAATTTATTTCAATCGAGTGTGGAACTAACCTCATCATTTGGTTGAGTTCTCTTACAAAAAAAGTTTCCACTCTAGAATCCAGATGGCCTTCTATGAATCCCATTAATGGGAGACTTGCAGAACACCTACTTCAAGTGATGACATTGGGGAAATATCTATAATAGGTCCTCAAAGATTCTCAGAAATGGAGGAAAATTTAATACCATTTAGTAGTACGTTAAGTATTCACAAATAAAATAGATTATTTATGCTGGAAATTGTATAAACACCTCGAGTATTATGTTGGGGACACAATATTCTTCTACATATCTCTATGGAAGAAACTAACAAGACTTGGGAAGAAGGGAATTCTTATTCCAAGATACATCGTATTATTAGATACACTTGTTCACATAAAACTTGTGTCCTATATATTAGCACACCCACCTATCATGTCTCAAGAAAATGATGTATTCAATGTATCCCTCTTAAAAAGGTACATACTAGACCCACCACGTGTAATCATTCAAGAGGTTGTGATCTAGGGAAATTATATCTCACATGAAGATCTACTAGTGATGATTGTAGGTCATAGAGAAAAGGTTCTATAAAAGAAGATAATTCATCCTAGTAATGTGATGTGGAGAAGTCACTTGTTGGAGTATGCGATATGTGAACTAGAGGATATGAAGAAATAGAGTTATAGTTATCTATTATTTAGTGGGAAATGTTAATTTCCGGGGTGAAATTTATTAAAGTGGGAGAATATAACAAACTGTACTATTATAAATAAATTTCAACATTTGATTTAACTAAATTCCTTATTAAATTACTAAAAAAATCATTTAACGCAACTTTCATTTATCAGTGCTATAAAAATTCACCAAAAAGTACATCTTTATCAGTGCTAAAATAAGAGCAAAAAAAGGAAACCCTTTATTAGTGCTAAAACATATGCTGATAAAGGGAACCCTTTATTGGTTGGATTTTTTACCATTTATGAATAGTAAACTTTATCAAAACCTTAATTTTAGGGTTCATAAAAGGCTCCCTTTATCTATTTATTTTTAGCACTGATAAAATTTTCCATTTATCAATGATTATTTTGACACTGATAAAGGTATAAAATAAAATGAAAAACCAAAAATATAAAAATACAGTGAGTAAATTATGAAAAATATGAAACATTTTTTAATCAAATAATTATTGATAAAAATGAATAAATTTAATATACACATATATATATATTATAAATATAAATAATTCATATATATTAAATATAGATATATAAAATGAACATGTAAAATAAATTTGAAATTTGAAATACAAATATATTATTGTTTTTTTCATATTTAACACTGTCTGGTTTTTCAATTTAAACTTTATCATAAGTCATGTGTTACATTTATTTCATATATATATATGTGTGTGTGTGTGTGTGTGTGTGTGTGTGTGTTTATTTTTGTGTGTGTGAATGAATTTATATACACAAATGAACCTACAAATATATTTATGCAATATATATAACCACATCCACCTAATATTAATGTAAATTTTTCCAATTTAAATATATTTATAATTTCATTATAACGTGATAAATTTAATATATATTGTGTTTTTAATCAATAAATTTTACTTATTTGTTTTTAATACTATAGTTAGGATATTCATTTTTAGTTTTTTTTTATGTTTCATTTTATTTTTGAAATTGTTCATTTTCAATTATTTATTTATATTTATTTATATACCTTGTTCTAGTTTTTCAATATTTATTCATCCACATCAATATATATATATATATATATATATCAATTATTTTTTAATATATTATATTTATTTAATAAAGATTATCAATTTTTCAATATTTTTAATGTGTACTCATTTTGAATTATTCAGTTTCATTGTTTTTGAAAATGAATGTATTTAAAATTTTTTGTCCATTAATAATGCTAAAAATATATTTGTATATATGTATTTATAAATAGAATTACCTATAAATGTATATTTAGTATATTTTTAACTATTATAATTAAATAATTATAATTTATTTAAATATGTATTTATATAATTATAATTATATGATTATATATTATTAAATTGTAATAAATTTATTAACATTTATTTTGATAATTATAAAATTATAATAAATATATTTACATAATTATAATTATAATACTCTTAAAATATATAAACTCTTAACACTGATAAATATGTCATTTATCAGTTTTTTAGCACTAATAATGATTGGTATTTTTCAGTGCCAAAAATGAACCGATAAATATTCATTTTATCAGGTCATATGAATTGATAGCTAATAAAAGGGGTCATTATCAACGCATTTATGAAATCACTGTTAAAATTGTCTTAAATCTATTTAAAAAACCCCCTATCTATGACTCAAAAATTCATATTGATCAAGATCTCGCAGAACTCCTCTGATTATAGCATGAATCCTCTACATTATCTATGATTAATCCTATATATAATCCAATATATGTTATTTTCTACTCATTCCCAATAATTGATTAATGTTTTGGGTTCCATGATTTTCATTTTTTCACTTTTATTAATCTTGAAGAACCCTAAATCCCATCTCATATCTATTAAAATGCCACAACTGTGGTTTTATTTCATTGTATTCCACTTTATACAATGGTTTCAAAAATAGGGGAGAACTTTTTAATATAGTAATGTTAGTCAACATATTTGTATGGGCCTTTATAGATAAATAAAATAGATTTTGGATTTACCCTCTCTGCACATGCTCCCCTCCCACTATAGGAACCTGATTCTTTCTTTGAGGTTTGGATATTTCCTTGTTTAGTTTATACTTTATAAATTGGTGGCGAAATAGGTCGAGGGGCTGTATAAAAGACTATTTCATGACATGATTAGGAACTATATGTCCTGTACTTATAGGTACATGTCGTGTATGAATGGTCACATGACATGTAATCCTGGTACACGACCACATAAAGGTCTAACCATAAAACTGTAGGAACATGACATCTAATCTCAAGTACATGCTATGTACTTTTTTAAATGGTTAAATCAAGAAGTGGTGTCATTTTTCATCATATAGGTAGAAGACTTCTTCGACGTCACGAAGAGTTGCGTCGAGTGACATTGTCCTTCTCGATTCATCTTTTGAACCTTGATTCCATCATTGTTGGTTGCATTTCAACTCGATCAGTGATCTCTGGATTCATCTTAATAATTTCTTCCAAATTTTATCTCTTGATCTTATTATTTAATGTTCTACGTTTAACATCTTTTTTAACATCTACTCCATTATATGTTGAATCAAAGCTCTAAATTGGATGAGTAGGGTCGTACTACGACAAGGTAGGTGGTCTTGTGCATTTTTTAATTTTCATGTTGTTTATATATGCAAGAGTGCTACATTTCCATGTTTAGGGTGTCGCCTGAAATGGAATTAACACATTTTATTTCATAATGTCAATTAGGTAAATGATTAATTGAACTAAAACATGTTTGAAATCATATTAATTGATTAAGGTCCACTATGTGAGTTTGTTCTTTCTTGGATAACTGACGTTTAACTTTTTGGACTAGGATGCATATAAACATGCTTGTGATTTTGTTTTGGGGTTAATTAAAATCGATGGGGTAAATTGAATATTTTTCCCACATGATGTATTATGTTTTTAACCATGTATTTTTGTAAGTTACATCAGTTTTCTTAATGGTGGATTTCTTATACACCAGGATTGGTCCTAATACATGTTGAAATGCTTATATATCGGGTATTGACCCTCGCACATGATGAAATGCTTACACACTGGTTTATGACCCTAAATGGATATTGAAATACTTATAAAATTGGATTTGATCTGGTTTGGTGTTATGTTATACCATTATTATATGGTTTGGGTTAAATTCACAATGAGTTATACCTAGTTTCCCAATTAGGATGTCAGGACAAGACTCAGTTGATATTTAAATATTGAAATGAAATGTCTATCAACGTGTCTATGAATCCAAAGAACAATCTTGGATTCGATCTTCACCCAAAAATGGTTCAATTGTCTTATGAGACATATGATGTTCTTACTTTTGTGTACTAACTATATAATAATTTCACTAATGTACACTCCCTATTATATATATATATATTCATTGACAGATCAGAGCCTATATTTGGTGGTTTCTTACTGGGATTTAGTCTCACACCCTGTTTGGGTAGTACATTGGACCCAATAAAATTTTATGATCATAGGTTCTAGTCGGGGATATCATCATTCTACAGGTAATTTATTTGATGTTAGGATCAGGAAAGCCTGGGACCGAGCCGAGGCCTATGATTCTTTTTAGTTGATATTGTTTAATTTTTATTTCTGAGACATATACTATATATCTATGAATTGTACTTGTTTGGTTACATTCCTAGAACATTTGACATGAAGCATCATATTTTGTATTGAATGATTGTTAGTTATTTACCTTATCATTAATCCACTGTTTATTTGAGTTGTAAGTTATTTACTAATTCAGCTAATATATTTTTATCTATTCCACTGTGCAACACTATTCCAATAAGGTAATAATTTTACCATTATCACACCCTAGGCCCTCTCTTCTATTTAGTATCCTCTGACATTTGGGGAAATGCATTTGAGGCCATATAAAAAACTGGGTACGAGGCACCAATTGAGTGGCATTCGGGTCTGGGATGTTACAATGTTGTATCAAAGTAGATTCTTTTTATAATATTTCTTACTTTTTGGAATTATAATTAAGTGACAGAAAGAAAATATAGTTTGGTAATTATCAGTTCCAAGGATTAGCTACCCCATGTATGGGGATTAACCCAATTTCCTTCAATGAAATTGTAATTTTTTTGAGTTTGAGCTTTTACAGCTGATTTGATTTCACCATTATGTGACACAGATGTTTTGTGCTATTATTATTGATATCATTAGGGTTATATTTTTTTGAAACTTGATGAGATGAGGGTATTACATACATGCATCATATAAGAACTTGATAAAAATTACATTCCACACATTCTTGACATTATATTTATGAGCATCACAAATTACATGTTGTTGTGATAGATGTCATTATAGATATTCATGTTGTTCTAATATGTACCATGATAATTATTCTTGTTGTTATGATATATATATTAATACAGATTATGTTTGAATTGGATAGATTCCAAAATTTTGTCCCTGAGGAGTGTCGTCCCTCTTGGATTGGAGTTTTTTGGATCATGTTTCGGCCATTGGATATAGTTTTGTTATTATGTTCTATATGTGATTAAAAATGTTGATTCAAGGGGAGTATAGGCCCCCACGGGTTAGAATTTGGCACACAATTGTGTCAATTTTAAAAAAAGGTTTGGGGAAGTTTCATAGGCATACTTTCTAGAAAACAAGACAACATAGTGTGTGGGTTCATGAACACATGCCAGATTTTCTTGTGTTTGGGAAGAAAATAATTTTTCTAAGTACATGACATGTGTTTTTTTGACTGTGATTCTATACAGGTGAAAGAAAACATGGGTTTTGATTCTTGATCAGAACACGCCATTTACCTTATATACACCTAGTGTTGTTTTATATAGGAAGACCCATGTATCTTTTACTAGGTAAAATTACATGGGTAGGATGAAAGATTTGAGAACACACTGTGTGTCATCCTGACACGTCGTGTACATATGATGTTTACACGACCAAGGAAAGAGTACATAAACACACATGTGAGAGTGTAAGGGGACAAAACCTGTATATATTCTACACACTGTGTTCCTAACATATTTAAAATTTCTATACATTTTTTCTAGTGTTTATTTCTGGTGACCTTAAATTTTGTACCTTGATGAATAAGATTGTACTGATGTGTATGTGTTGGACCTTGCAGAGAAATACCACTATGATGGACTATATTAGTACACGATGAGGGTGGGAATGATCATACCATAGTTGTTGCATTCCATGGGCTACTAGTAGGTCCTCTAGTCTTGCTATCAGAGTCACCATTGGTTTCTCCAGATGTAGGCGTTGATGCACAGTGTCATGACAACTTTACAAACTTTATGAAAACTCTCTAGGGTGCACCTCAACCTTCCATTTCAGAGGAAGAGCTAACAAGAGTGTTCCAATAGGAACATCCTCCCACATGTTCTGGTAATGGGGGACTGCAGGCTATAGGGTCACTACTTGATGCCATGTTATCTATATTTGAGCATCTGGAGGCACCCCATGAGTGTAGGGTAAAGTTAGAAACTAATATGATGTTTGACTGTGATAATAGATGGTGGGATGTGGTTGATTAGATAGGGAATCACTGAGATATTCCCTAGGAAGGCGTTCATAAATTCTTCTATGACTATTTGTATCATGAGACACTGAGGGCCAAAAAAGCCTGGGATTTCATGGATTTGGAGTAGGGATCACTATTAGTAATGGATTACTGAGCTCATTTTACTGAGCTCTAGTGAATCACACCTGTTATGATGGGTCATGGTCTTTCAAATTCATTGTTATTTGATGATGGTATCTTGTATGAAATTTGATCCTAGGTGAATATCATTCATCTAACTACTATATCTACAATAGTGAAAAAGTCACTTATTACAGAGAATAATTAGAGGGAATCTAGAGGTCCGGTCTAGGGTAGTTCAGCACTGAGATCTGGTACTATCTCAATAGGTAGCACAAAGCATCATCTAGAACATACTCAAAGTGAACCTAGTATTCATAACATTTCATCAGGTATCCAGGTGAGTAGATACCAGTGCATAAAATATGGGCACATAAAAACCATATTGCCCAACAGACCTAGTTGAATGCAAATATTGTGGCAAGATGGGTCATCTATAGTGATTCTGCTGGAAGTTGACACCAGTGGCTAGTGAGTGTGGATCTTCACAGACCCCACATTTAGAAGAAGGGCCAACAGTATCTCACTATTCGGGGAATTGGATTGTGTCAAGATGTTCATGTTAAGGTAGTGGTTGTGGTCATGGTATACATACACTAGGTTTTAAAAGATAGCAATGTGGATCTTCTCAGGGAAGCCTTGTTGTCTCATACAGCCATGGTATAGTCCATACATTTTCGTTGATGTAGATCCAGCAGGTATAGGGTCCCAAACCATCTACTATCAGATGTATTATTCTAGTTGCTTCCAATTTATCATTTGTACTTATTGATATAAAGAATTCAGATAGTCTCATATATTTACCTATTATGAAGAGCCGTTGGCTCTGTGTTTTATAATTTTATGATGTTATGAAGTTAGAAACTCTACAAGGGGTTAGAACGGTAGGTGTATGAAAATTCAAGGAGTTCCACCTTAATATAGGTGGATGTCATTTTATTTGGGATATCTATGTCCTAGAGATGACATGCATTGATGTCATCCACGAAATGGACTTGCTAGTGTCCTTTTAGGCCTTTGTTGATTCAAATTGCCTTAGGAAGAGTTTTACATCACTAGAGGGAATATTGTTTCTACATATGGGTGAATTGTATTTCTAGGTGCTCCAAGATAGACCCGTTGATCATGGTTTCTATAGAATGATAACACATATTTCTAGTTTATAATTGGATGGCCATGGAACATTTTGGATGTATATACCTCATGTGGTTGATCGTTTCAGGGATGTCTTCTCGAACTAATTTTTTGGTTTACCATCAGTAAGATGGGTATATTTCTATATTGAACTGGTACCTAGAGAAGCACCAGTATCCTTTTCTGTTTATAGGATGGCTATTGCAGTGTTGCAATAGATCAAGAGGAAACAAGGTAATTTAGAGTAAAAGGGTTTAATTCACTCACTAAATCTCATTGGGGTTCACCTGTCCTATTGGGAAAAATTGGATGGTACCCTTAGGATATGTGTCGATTATCAGAAGCTAACCTGGTTTTCCATAAAGAACTAAAATTCTCTTCTGTAAATAGATTATCTCTTTAATCAGCTTCGAGGATCTTGGGTATTCTCTAATATTTTTATGAGATCTGGTTACCATTATGTCCATGTTAGATCATTAATAATACCATGCAAAAATATCTGAAGCAGATATGGTCTATATGAGTATGTGGTTATGTCGTTCAGTCTCACAAACGCTTCGGTAGTCTTCATGGAATAGTTGAATAGATTGTTCCATCCCATTCATGAATCATTTTTTGTGGTTATCATGGTTGATATCCTATTATATTCTCATAATCAACATTGTCATGCCTCACATCTTGAGATTTTTTGATTATGGTGACAGAGCATCAATTATATGATAATCTATCAAAGTTCCACTTCTAGATGGATTAGATTCGCTTCTTATGTCATGTCATCTCTGAGACAAGAGTATTAGTGGACCTAGAGAATGTGAGAGTAGTTTTTACATAGGATAATCCCAATAACTCCTTTGAGGTGTGTATTTTTCAAGGGATTTCTGGGTATTAAAAGTGTTTAATATAAAACGTCTTGTGCTTATAAGCATTGATGACATGCTTGAAAAATAGGTTTGTGAAGTACATATGGTCAGATTCTTGTGATATGTCCTTTCAGGAGATAAAATGTATATTTACATCAACATCAATACAGATTTTTTATGCACTGGGCTACAGTTATATTGTGTAGTGTGATGCATCACGTATCGGGCAAGGAGGAGTGCTTATGTTGGGGATTAAGCCATTGCATATGGGTCTCAAATGTTTAGACCAAATTATAGGAACTATTTGACACATGATTTTGAGAAATACATTGTTTTTAATGTATTACACTATTAGGGAAATTAAATTTTGGGGTAGAATATTGTGGTGTACAGAGATAAAAAAAGTCTCAAGTACATCATTACTTAGTGGGATTTGATCTTGAGAAAATGTAGGTGGGTGGAATACCTTTAGTATTCTGACTTTGATCATGCCTACATTCGGCGAAATGCAAAGTTGTCGATGCAATATGTAAGAGCACTCAGATGTGGGGAGTCCATCAAGATAGTTGTGAGTGGAAGGTGATGGTGTTGTGCATTGAGATTCATTTGGATCTGCACGACAACCAAGGAAATAACTTCCTTTCTTCTTTATTTGTGACTTCTACCGTACTAAATAGAGTGAGGATGAGATAGTTTTTAAATTATGAGGGCCTATTCCTATGGGAAAATGTATCATGTGAGGATAAACCTCCATATTAGATGGTAGGGGATGATTATATCCTTCGTAACCATAGATGTTTCTGGGTACTAGTAGACTTATGTGATGATTTGATGCAAGAGTTTCAAGAAACATATTGGGCAGTGCATGCTAGAGATACCAAGATATACAATGAGATGATCTATTTGTACTAGTGGCTGGGTATGAAGAGAGAAGTGGATGGTTCTGTTATGAGGTGTTCCAGCCGCTAGTAGATGAAGGTGGAACATCACTGGCCAGCCGACCATTTGTAACAGCTACCCATTCTTGAGTAAAAATGGAATTATATCATGATTGATTTCATGAATTGGTTACCAAGGCTAGCTAAAGGAAATGATTATGTGTGGTTGGTCATTGATATACTTTCAAAGGTCACTCACTTCTTATCAATCAATGAGACCTTCGGTGTTGATGAGCTTGGGAAGCTGTATATTTCCGAGGTGGTACGACTCCATGGGGTTCCTCATTCTATCGTCTTAGATATGGACACCCTAGTTATGTCTCATATCTGGTAGAGTTTTCAATGGTAAATAGAAACATAGGTTATTTTGAGGACATCATAGTACCCTCATACTGATGTAATGTTAGAGCATATGATATAGGTGCCGGAGGACATGCTGGGAGCATGCATCCAATATATTGGGGGATCTTTGGAGAAGCATATTCCCCTAGTTAAATTTTCTAACAATAAAAGTTTCAGGTGACTATATAAATTTCACTTTATGATTCATTATATTGTAGTCCATGACAATAACCCATGTGTTGGCTAGAGGTGGGTGATGCATCTTTAATAGGACCGCATCTCACGCGGGAGACTTCTGAGCACATCCTATTGATTAAAAAATGGATGGCTACTACACAGTATCATTAGAAATCATATGTTGATTGTTGTAAATGACCTCTAGATTTCATGGTCGGTGATAGAGATTTATTATGTGTTTCACTGAGGTTCGGAAACAAGAGAATAAGAAGACAAGGTATGTTTTCAATGAGATACGTCGGCCCGTTTGTGATTCTACAGAGTGTTGGGATTGTTTTCTATTGATTTTAGTACCTAAGTGGTATGAGTCTATGTACTATCTAGTCCACATTTCTCAGTTGTGATGTAACATTTCAAACCTATCTCACAAATTAAAGCCCGAGGAATTGTAGTTTTTAGAATATGAATCCTTTTAGAAGCATCCCATTCATATTATGGATCGTATAAAGAATGTTCTCCATGGATGATGAGTTCCTTTGGTATAGGTGCTATGGCATAATGGCCAAGTACAGGATGATACACAAGAGAGGGAGGCTGACATATGATCATAATGGCCAAATTTATTCTTAGATGTTTCTTCCTCACCCTTAGGAAGAAAATTCGGATGTGAATTTGTTTAAGAACGGAATATTATAAGGACTTGATTCTTCTTTGTGGTATGGATCCTCCATTTTTAGTTTATACCTACGAAATTGGTAGAAAAGAGTTCTAGGGGTGGGATGCAGGACTTTTACATGATGTGACTAGGAACTACACATTGTTTACTTATAGTTATATTCCATGTATGGAAAGCTACACAGCATGTAATCTCGGTACATAGAGACTTAATGTTTGGGCCATAAAACTGTACAGAAACGACATGTAATATCAAGTACAAGCTGTGTAATTTTTTTCAATGATTAAATCAGGATGTAGAGTCAATTTTTTAGATGGATAGAAGGCTCTTCCAGGGTTACAAATAGCAACGCCGAGAGCTATTTTCCTTCCCAATTAATCACATGAACCTCAATTCCTTCTTCGTCAGATTCGTTGAAACTGATTAGTGAGCTCTCAAATCTTTTTGAGCCTTTATTCTTGTTTTATTTGCTTGATATTATTCTTTAAAGATTATTTTATATTTTTGTTTTGTAGATCTTATTTTTTCTAGGTCTAATCCATTCCCGACACTAGAAGGGGATAGTCATACTATGATGAGGTAGGTTGTCATGTGCCTTTCATGAATATTTATGTTGTTCGTATTTTCTGATGTGCAGCACACTCCAGTTTAGGGGTTTTCCTTAAATGGAATTAACACATGTTATTTCCTAATGCCGATTAGGAAATTGATTAATTGAAATAAACATGTTTGAGATTGTTTTATTGACTAAGGGACACCTTATGGGTGAATTCTCCCTTGGATGACCGATGTTTAGGTGATTGGAATATGATGCATATGGAAATTCCTTTGATTTATTTTTTGGGTTAATTAAATGGATGTGGTTAAATGATTTTTTTCCAAGTGAGTTATTATGTTGTCAACCATGTATTAGGGTTTGTTAAATTTTTTTATGTTTTTATGAAATGATAATAAACCCGGATTCTCCCTGATACATGCTAAAATGATTATATATCAGGTTTGGACCCTGACACGTGTTGAAATGCTTATACCCTTGGTTTTGACCCTGATTAACTGTTGAAATGATTATATAGATGGTTTTGATCTAGTAAGGTGTTATGTTATACCATGGTTATATGGTTTGGGTTAAAGTCACCAGTAGTGATACTTCGTTTCCACATTATGATGTCAGGTTCGGTCATGGTTGCTAATTAAATAATGAAATTAAAAGACAATTAAAGCTTCTATGAATCCAAATCACAATCATGGATTTGGCCTTCACCCATACTTGATTGTATTGTTTTCTTAGACACCTGATGTGATTATTTTTAATTAACTACTTTTCATTGCATTCACTATTATACACAGCCTGTTATATATATATATATATTCATGGACATTGGAATAGATGTTTGGTGGTTTCCAACAAGGATTTAGTCTCACACCCTATTTGTATCACTCTTTGAGCCCAAATTGATTATATGATTATAGGTATTGATCTAGGAAAGGGTCCTTCTACTTGTACACAATTATCTCTAATGAGTAGAAGATAATGAGACCGATCCATTGCTTTCGATTATTCTTATATTCATTTTTTTCCACTGGGTTATTTAGAAATATAACTTATGTTACTACAGTTTACTTCTTTGGTTTCTTTCCTAGAACATGTGACATGATGCATCATCTATTGTATAGAATGAATCATCTTTATTTACCGTATAAGTCTTTCAGTTTTTATTTTAGGTGTATGATGCTTACATCTCCCGCTATAGTATTATTATTTATTCCATAGTGTTATACTATTCCAATGAGGTCATAGATCCCCCACTATCACACCCTAGGACCTTTCTTCTAGTCGGAAGCCTCTAGGGTATGGGAAAATGCACTGGAGGCCATGAGGTCAACTGGGTATGGGGCACCAGTTGGGTGGCATCCAGATCTGGGGTGTTACAACTACAACCTCTCCTATCCCTAGTTTATTATTATTCTTCCCCTTTCATATATATTTGCATGTCTATACAATTTTTCCCAAGAGACACACATAGACGGTTTACTCTCCTATCCACACTAACAAAAATACCTCTCATCCCTTTATGTTTTCTCAACATTTGAATAATATTGGGTTCTAAAATCATGGTAGTTTCTAAAATTAAAATAATCTTATACAATATAATTTAGATTCTAAAGGATTAATTTTGAGTAATTTAAAGGATTAGTGGTTACCAAGTTGTGGACCTTGTTTTTGAGTGATATACATATAAATACTATTGTATGTGTAAAAATCATTAAAAAATGTTTTTTAGATTTTGGTTATTCATATAAATTATAAACCCTGAATTTGGATATTTAGATTTATGATTTTGATGAATAATTTTTTATGGATTTGAAAAAAATATTGAATAACTTAGACACATTATAAAAAATATATTTAGTGATGTATGTAATGAGAGTTTTATTTTTTTAATTAATTTAAGTTTATTATTAAATAATAACCATGGGTTCCAATGAGTGATGGGAAATTTATTTCCTGAGAAATGTGTACTGAATTATTATTAAAAAATCATGAATTGATAGAATTAGGAATCATAGGGTAAATGTACTTAGGAGTACACAAAAACATATATTGTATTTCACAAATGTATGTGAGTTATCCATGGTTGATTATTTTATCAGGTAAACTATGTGATGTGATTTATTAACAGATTTACTAATCAAAATATTGAGAAAATTATTTCAAAAATTAATTTAAAAATTCATCCAGCATGTGGAATAAATGTAGAATGAAAAAAATTGATCAAAATGAATTTTTGATGATATGGATAATTAAGTCTTATAATTCATTTAATTTGTTATCCATATCAAAAATGCACAAAATAGAGATATCATATTTAAAGTTATTCTTGAATAATAAAATGAAATATAAGCTTATATATACTCTTTTCGGAGTCTATGACATATTAACCACATAGATTTTGTTGGGGAATTAAATATATGATATTATCTGATCAAATTTGGATACTTTATCCAAATGGTTTCCCATCAATTATAAATAATAACTATCATCATCTATGTTTGGAAAAATTTATCCAAACACTCTATGATAGAAGAAATATGACATGATGAAATTAATAGTTTCCATGAGATAATAGTCAATGCTCAACGAAGTCTTATTAAAATATAATTTCATATAAATGGATAGAATCCTAATATTGTAATTAACCATTGATTAATTCCATATCCAAACCTCTATACTTTTTTGATCACTATTTATCACTAGGTTAAGGATCTAGAAATCCTTCGATGATCGAGGGTACTCAATAATATTTTTGTGATTGATGGATAGTTTAATATCTAAAAAAGGTAGAATAAATTATTTTCTATAATAGTGTATTAAATAAAACAAATTCCATTAAATATTAAATATGTATTCCACTGATATTTTATTACATGTATTCCATAAGTGTTTTTTTCGTTGATTCCATTCACATTTATCCATGAGATAAATGAGAAATTATTTAGGTTTTTTATCCCTATAATGATCAAAGGATTATATCCTAACACTAAAAAGTGGTATTAGAGACTTTTTAATCAAGGACACAATGTATTAATATATAATTAATTCTGAAAAATTAATTTCATATTATATTATTGCAATATTATATATTATGATATGATGGATTTCTTTTTTTAGACAAATCATATGGATATTATATATCACATGGTCTGACATATAAAAAATCTAAGGATTTGAACTATTTTACAACACAATTTATGATATCATAAAATATTGATCGATCCATTGTTTGTGTGAAAATAAGGGATCAATGAACAGATACAATATCACATCAATTGTTATATATAATTAAATAAATTCCACATATCCTATCATATTTGGTGAAACTATTCATGGCATATGATTAATGTTTCATCGTAGAGTATGATTGAGTTTTGGGGATACCTCACTCTAATATTATATTTTACTGTCAATAATTTCATTATCAGTCCTAAATTAGGACATTCCTAGAGGGAATTGTAAATATACTTCAAGCTATGTGGTATAACATTAAATTACTAGATGTATCTTTGGTTCTTATATGATTTTATCATGATATATCATAACAAAAATCTTATGATTTCATTGAATAGATTCATTCCATTTATAAGAGTAACAAAATTCTAGATCAATACTCGTTATAAGTTGTAAAATTCACCCCTGAATTGGATGTATGCTATTGTGTTGATCTTCTGGTGGATTAAAAAAAATACCCAAAATGTTAATGTGAGGAATCCTTGAGTAGACTAAAATGATGTACAATATATGTAGGGTGATATTCATTTCTTCGTGGCCCTTAGATTGGAGGTATTCCAATTCCACTCAATTTAGAATACTTTTCTATGTGATTTCATTAGTTTAGGTTTCCAGGATACATTAATCCTTATATGCTTGATTTTCATCAATTTCATAATGATGGATTATAATCCATCTTTCATACTTGTATTCCTCCCATCACTATGGTACAATGTTCATTTATGACATACCTCCCTAACAGTGGTGTAAGAATGGATAGTTTGAAAAAAATGGAATGAGTGGCCATAAATCCATCATCATGAGATGGAAGAAAATAATTATTCTAATGACAGATTAAGTAAATCTAGTGAGGGTTAGTTATACTATAGTATTTAAGTATTATATCTCTATTCAAGACACAAATAATTATTATCCAAGATGTGTGTAATTGTCTATGTTTATACATTGACTATATTGTATTTTTTTTGTTCAATAGAAATTAAAATTTTGACTACCCAGGAAGACACTATATTATATACATGATGATGCTACCAATCTTGAGGGAGAATATATTTTTGATGATGAAATAATATAATTACTAAGGTATCAACAACACATTTATGAAAAAGAAAATGATGACACATCTTCATATTTTTGAATAAAATTATCATGGGAATATTTTAGGGTATAAAATTTGTGATTGGTTGGAATAAACACGACTATCCTATTAACCCCAGCAAGTAAAAGTCCATTTGTTATCTTGGGGTCAGATTGAGGATGAATTTTCTAATTTATATTGACTCATGTTGCTGCATCCAACCTATAATGAAGAAAATCCTTTGTAAATATATAACAGTAAAGTTACAAAATACTTTATCTATTTTTTTGAAAATTTTTATAATGAAATATTGAATTAGTTTTCATTTTTTTCATCAAAAAATCATTTCTTTTAGAATATTTCTATATAATATTTTTCTTAGTGGCCATTAGAAAATACCATGAAGGCATCCGAACTCTTCTTCCAATGTTATATCTTAGGGATGTTGAGGGAAATATAATAACCCACCCACCACTAAGTTTTGAAAATATTATAAAGAAGGAATCATTTACTAATTTCATCAATATTCACAATGGGAAATCATTTTAAGTGCATAGTGTTCGATAATCAATTATTTATATATTTTTATTTTATCCAACTTTATTCAAATTTGATAATTTTTTAAACATCAAAAGAGTGATGAAAATAAATAACATGTACCAAAACCTATATACCCTATCAAAAAATAGGGATGGGGTACTCTTCATTCAAGAAGAATTTGGTATGTATATTAAATCCACAATAAAAGATTAATTATTTGACATGAAATAACATAGGTCCCAATTTTTATATTCAAATTGATGAAACAATACCTGAAACAACTTCCATCTAACATCATGTTCTATTTAAGGAGGATTTTGTAAATATGGATGGTATATTTATTGTTTAAAACACAAATCAAGAATGGGCATCATGTTTAAGTACGAAATAAATGTAACTAATTATGATTTATAACAATATTTAATAAAAAATAAAGATGTTCATATGTTTTTTTATGGATTAGACACAAGAATAGACATGGGTCCTATAAGAATAAAAGTGAATTTCAGAATATATGAAGTGGACAGAATAATACTTTTTAAGAAATTGGATTTGGTTTTGGAGTCTATCCTGGAAAATAATTCCAAAAGATAAATCCATATGAATATACATATAATATTATGAGACGAATGATGACCCAAATGGGCTCAATGCCTAAATGGCCTAAAGCCTTTCATTTTTATTGATTTTTTATAACCCCCCTTTCACGGGATGAGGGGAACCCTTAAAAGGCCCATAGGCTCAAAGATTACATGGCTCGTTGGCTTAGGATATTACATTACCCGAAGGTCTTAGAGAATTCAGTTAAACTATCAACAAGGAACTGACCCTCCCCATCATCTTCATCCTTATAGTAGTTGTCCAACTTTGCATGGCCGTATGGCTAGGATTCCCATGCAATCACAGGCTGGTTTCGATGGAATATCCATACCCTCTCATTCGGACAATCCATAGGCTCTACTCTAGTGACTGCACCTAATCTGAATTCTCATCTGCGGCTACTCCTTTATTGTAGTGTGTATGGGGCCAGCATTCATGTGGCTCGAAGGACTTGGGTGGAACTAAGGCCTTAAGGTGTCCCTAAGGCCTTGATAATCAACTAGACCAAAGCCCTTGGGTGTCCCGAAAGCCTTGCAGGACTCGAGGACCAAACCGGGGGCCCGAAGGCCTAGATGGATGAATAGTTCCGGATGTTACAGTATTACTATAGTGACTACAATAGAGCCTTCTATATTACTGATACAGTAATTCTACAATTACCTAAAAATATACCTCCACCCGGATTTGATCTCGGGTATCTTGGATGCACCTAGCGAGTCCCCACTAACTGGGCTGAGGCGCTTGTGCCAAATAGGCTCAATGAAATTTATTATTTTGAGCTCCTGATTAGAAGAGAAATGTATAAGAAGGGATCAATATGGAGATGAATCACACAGGAACAAAATGATTGCACTAGCATTGAGGCTAGTTATTCACCCTAACCACATAACATACCTACGATAATCAATTTTTCCATTACTCATTCCACTACATATGAATCAAACAACTCCAAATAACATTATCTTACTAAAATTATGTAGGTTATAGTTTTATGTGACTTTTATTATTCAACACCCTTGTATCTTTGTGTTGTGATGGGTTCAATTTATAATATCCCAAGAGACCAGCTACACAATATACCCCTCCCAAAAATCGCACAAGAGTGGGGATTGAGGTAGATTATGATAGGAATACTCAGTATCATGTTCCACATGATGGTGTAGATATTAAAATTGTCAATGTTTCTATAGGATAATTCATGGAATCATTTTATATTATTATAATGATGCATGTGGTATGTCGTTAAGAAATTTATTCAAATGAAAAACTTGTAATTGTTGATGATAATAGTTATAAAGTGAGGTATGGTATTACAAATCACTATTTCATGGTAGAAATGAAATTTTAAAACAAGAAAATCTATTTATTTGTCCAAGAAAATAAAATGACATTCTAAGAGTACCTTCTCCCCACAATTTCCAATGAATCATTTATTATCATTACAACTTCTTGAAGTGAACACATTTAAAGAAAAAATTATGTCTTACATTGAATATGAAGAATAAATATATGGATATTCCTTGATATATAGAATTGTTATAATGACTCTAAATGATATTGTCAAGAATGAATGGTTGCTTTTCTTAGTTTTGAATATATACATAAGGTAAATTTTGATAATACATCTCTCCAAATAGTGAGCTAAAAAGGTTTTTTAATGTTAATAACTAGTCAACTTTTTTACATGAATTTATATTAAAACTAAATAAAGGGATGATTGGGTGCTGAATTATTTGGTTTCATTAATCCCTATATCATTTCTATGCTATAAATTACTTTGAATGTTGAAGAAATGTAGAATAAATATGATGAGTTACTCAATGTGTTTAAAAAAATCATCATATGAAAATCTCTTTTTGATTCCTAAAATGAAATGGTAAAACTCTATAATCTAATAATATAAAATATGTTATAAATTTCAGCATTAAATTATTATTATTTTAATTTTTTGGAAGCATTGTATATATATATAAATCAACATAGAAAACCAAAATATTTATTTTTTGGATTCAATACATGGATTTTCAACCAACTGTCCTTGCATGATGTGTATTTTGTGGCCTATGATATAATGATAATTTCGTTGTTATAGGGTGGCCACTAAATAGAAGCTAGATTATGGCAAAAAGTTGCTTTCTGAAATGATAAATTATGTGGATTACTACAAATAAAAACAAATTATACAATCTATATAATGATTTATCTATCAAAACATTTCAAATAAATACCTATAATGATCAATTTTTACACAGTTTCTAAAAACAGATAATACAATTAATTATGTATATTATGTTTGAAAATTTATGATGGAAATCAGTATGCATGAAAATACCAACATCCAGTAATAGGTAATATTGAAGGTAATTAAAAAATTTTAAATATATTTCCAAATAAATTCTTTGTCTACATTTTTCAATATTATCATGATTATGAATGAAAGAGATTCTAAAAGGAAGAATCCAATTTGTTTAGAGATGAGTGGGAATTGTAATTTTTTCCATAATTTATGCCGACGCCAAATTTAGGTGACTAACTTTTATGTTTTTCATCTACTTTGATTTTTGTCCAAGAAAATATGTTTTGGGTATGAATAATTTGTATTAGAATTCTTATATATTATTTTTGATCTCATTACCAAGGAGAAAAAATAATGGAATATATAAATTTGTTAAGAAGTGATGACATGAAAACAATAAAATTTTTGGGGAATCATGGAGGTGGAGGTAGAAGAAAAGGCGATGGATGAGGTGGAGCTCAAGGTGATGGTTGAGGCAGAGATAGAGTTGGAGACCAATGTGTAGGAGGAGAAAGAGGTGAAGACAAAGGTGGAGACCAAGGTGGAGACCTAGGCGGAGGAGGATAAGAAGCACTATCTTTTAAACAATTGAATTGTTGGGAAACATGCAATAATAATGGTCATATCAATATTGTGTCTGAGAACAATTTTTTTAAATTTCACATGACACTTTTAGCTTATGATAAGAGACATTTAGCATCATTCTAATTTAAAAAGATATTTTAGAAAAAAACAGATGTGGAATACCCAAAAATGCGAAAACTCATTGCATTTTTATGGTACTTTTAGAAAAAATCCATACTTTATCTGTGACATGTAGAGATCAGGCACACATCAATTGGACACATGGTGTGACTGGTATGAATCTACCTATCTAAAATTAGTAAAATATTGAAATTTAATTATTGATAAAATTTCACTCACGAAACAATGAGAAAAAATTTGTGTATTGTCTAGATAATTTGGGATGAAGTATCATAATTCATTTGTTACTTGTATGAATTATTCTCATGTAAAGCCCACACATGATGCCACATGTATGGATCAAAGTGCGTGTTTCTAGTTTAAAATGAAATTTTCGTAATAAAACACATGTGGAATACTAAAAACGAATGAAACATATTCATATTTTCTTTATACATTATAATAATTATCCATTGGATAGTTGAGATGTATATCATTCAGTTTCTCCTTAATCTGTTGCACGGTCTAACTGGTATGACTCTGGGTGTGTCTATTTTTTCAGAATTGACATTGGTTTTAGTGAAAAAGATAACATGGATTATCAGAACCAAGATAATTCTTTCAAATTGTTTTTTTAATTATTAAAACATTTCATACCTTATATTTTACGTACAGGGATCAGCCTCACCTCAATATGATGCACGATGTGAACATTATGATTCTAATTGTCTATTAATAGTATAAAATTGACATTTAATACAAAAAAGTTCCACTCACTAAAAACTAATAAAATTAACTGAGAAGTATGGACAATGATTCATAATTCATTTTTCATGTCTATGAATTAGCCTCATGTCAAACCCACACACGATACCCCCTATATGGCTCATTGTGTGTGTTTTGATATTAAAATGCCATTTTAGTAAAAAAAATGGAATACTCAAGATAAAGGGAATAGATTACAACAATATTTATGCATTATTAAAATGATCCATGAGTCATTTTTTATGTGTATAATTCATTTGCACCACAATTTGATGGACGCCGTGAATGCTATTCCTAAAAGTGCGTCTTTTTTATTATAATTTAACAATACTTTTATTGAAAATAACAACTGGAATACTCAAAACCAAGAAATAAAAAATATAATATTTTGGTAAACTGGAAAAATGTTCCATACATATTTTTTTATTGGTTGGGATCAGCCTCAACTGATCATAATGCATATTGTGACCAGTATGACTCTGAGTTTCCATTATACGATTAAAATTCGCACTTTAATATGAAAAAGTGTACCTCACTAAAAACTAAGTAAACACATATGAATTGTATTTATAATTTAATAAAATTATTCATAATTCATTTGTTATGTTTATTAAATAGTATCATGTCAAACCCACACATGATTCCACCAGTATGGCTCCAGGTTTATTTTTCCATATTTAAATGTCATTTTCAAAAAAACACATGTGGATTACTAAAAATTGAGGAAACAAACTATCGATATTTTGATACATTAGAAAAATAATAAATGTGTAATTTCAGATGTGTAACATATATTTTCATATTAATCCAACACATGGGGTGACCAATAAGATTATGAGTACGCATTTTTATTCGAAATTCACATAGGTTTAATGAAAAAAACAACTGACATACTCAAAACCAAGAGAACACATTCGGATTGTTATGGTACTTTTTTAAAATGATCAATATGCCATTTTTTGACATTTATAGAACTCTTTCACCACAATTTGACACACGATGATATTTCTATGACTCAACAGTTTCGTTATCATTTTAAAAGTTTCATTTGAATACAAAAAAATTTCAATCACGGAAAATTTAGAAAATGTCCTCATATTGCCTTGAAAAATTAGTACAATGTTTCATAATTAATTTTCTATTTATATCAATAAGCCTCATGTCATAAACATGTATGATTCCACCTATATGACACAAAGTGCATGTTTTCAGTTTAAAATGAAATTTTAGTAAAAAATAAAAGTGGTGTTCTCAAAACAGAGGAAACTCCTTCCGATTATTTTTATAAATTATTAAATTGGTACATTAGTCATTTGGTATGTTCATAATTTATATACACCTAAATATGATGTAATTTGTGATTGTAAGACTCCATTTCCATATTTTTATTCAAAATTAACATTATTTTTAGTAAAAAAACAACTAAAATTCTCAAAATAGTGCATACACATTCATATTGTTTTTTTTTGTTTAGGAAAACAATCCATACATTAAATATGATGTGTATGGATTAGCCTCACCTCATTAATATGTATGGTGTGATTGGTGTAACTCCATGTGCATCTTTTTATTCCCAATTGATATCAATTTTATCCAAAAAAATAACTAACATACTCAAAACCAAGAAAACACATTCGAATAGTTTTGGTACATTAGAAAAATGATAAATAAGTCATTATAGATGAGAAATAATTAGTCATACTTCAATTCAACCGACATTGTGACTACTATGACTCTAAGTTCTTCTTTTATTCAAAATTTATATTAATTGTAGTGAAAAAACATACTCAATAATAGTGTATCATATTTATAGTATTTGTGTTAGAAATTTTATTTCATTTAAATTCAATATTTGTATTGAATTTTGGTGTTTTTTTCTGCTGATGAAGTGTGTTTTTGCTGTACATTGCACCTATTTCTGATGATGCAGTGTGTTGTTACATCACACCGTTGTTTTCACCTTTACCAGCACTACTAAATGCGTTAATAATAGTATGATTAATCATCAATTTTAAAGTCTCTTATAAAGCTACCATTCATCTGTGAATATAATGGTGATGATATAGTCTAACTTTATCAACACTTTTAAAAGAACTGATAAACCATACTTTTATCATCCTAAATAAAATCACTGGTAAATCATACTTTTATCAGTGCTTTTAAATTCCCAATTAAAAGAAACTATTTATCATCACTTAAAAAGGAACTGATAAATGGTATATCATTTCTTTTAAGTTTGTAACGCCCCGACCCCAGGTACCCAGAGTCAGTGCATTATTACATAATATCGGCATGATCACAAGAAAGATCAAATCTCGAAAGACAGATTGGTTTAGTAGCCTTGGAAACAATAGATATATTCATAAAGTTTTACATTACATAATAAAGTGAAAAACTACTACAAAAACATATTGCCTCCATAGTCCACACTATTATCCCCTCATAATATCCCTGCAGGTCATTCATAATTTACTTCTTCACATCCTGGGAAAAATAAAACATAGAAAAGGGGTGAGCTGAAATGCCCAGTAAGGATAACAATATAGCGGAAGCATTCATAAATAAGAATAAACATTTAAGGTGATGTATAAATAAAAGAAAAGCCTTTTAAATTTGATCTTCATCATAGTATGGCAAAAATAAAATGAAATAATTCCATTTACTTTTTCACATGGATATTCTACTAATCGAATAATCACATGAAATATCAATAACCACTTTCATAATGATGGAATGAATAATGTCAGACTATCTTAACCACATAGCCAGGGCCTCGTGCTAAGACTACAAATAAGAATTTTCCAAGGCCTTGGGCCAAGACACTAGTTTGTCTCATGAGACCTACCAATACAATTTTTTTAGAAGATACTTACGTTTAAAATTGCTAAAATATAATACAGTGTTTTTATGAAAACATTATGCTAGCTTATGAAAACAAAATATCTAATTCTGAGACTGCTCGACTAATTACAGGCCATGATGGGTTCACTACGAATCATTTCCTGTCTACCACACTCGAGAGTCGGGTTTTCTAAAAACATTTTTAAGCTTGCGTTAAATACGTATACATTTGCACTGGATTTTGATATATTTAAGAGAAATATCCCTGTAATTGAAATTATTTAAAAGTCACATAATTATAAAATAAAACATTTACTTTGAAAATATTCATATAAGCTTTCAAGGGAAGCTTCGACAATTTCATAACGGCGGAAAATAGCCACACTCGCCGTATAAGTTTAAAAAAACATTCTTACCTTAATTTTGTCAAAAAGGTTAAAAAGCACCTTGTTTGGAAAACGACGGAATGATTCCTTTATAAACCTCTTAAAAAAAAGTCAAACAAGGGTATAAATGACATTAACCCATATTATAGTAAATATTAAAAATGTTTTCGAATAAATTTTTATGAAACATGGATGTGGATGATAAAAATGACCCAGTAGATTATTACGTATAAACAACCTCGGATAATGAAGAGATTGCGAAATAAACCCTTACCAATTTGGTAACTTACGAAACATACACCCTGTGAAAGAGGTATCATACAATGAATATGTAAATACACAAAAATTAAAGTGTATTACATAAATAATACAATTATGGGATGTACATACACCACAAGAAAGGTAATAGTGGCAATATGGCATGAATCTCACGGGAATAAGGAGTGAGATGAATACCCATTACCTTGTACTTTCCCTTGGTTGGGGGTAGGTTAAACTCCTATATAATGGTGAAATAATTGTTATTAAATTATACAAGAATCATATTCATTAATATGATATCATATATGATCTTTTAACATTGATTTGTTAATAATATCTTAGTATTATCGTTGTTTTGGGTGTTAACTTACTCATTTTCTTTTATATGTTTTGTTACGTAAGCCGTTTTTGTCATGGATAGGTTGTATCTTAATCATATCCAGAATTATATCAAGTCCTTATATACTATTATTAATCATCAAATTAGAATTAGACTTGAATGGATACGATGGAGAATGAATCTCATTGTGTTCGTGGAGACGGTAGTCCGTACGTACGCACGAGGGACAATATCATTCTTTTGATATTAAAATAATATATAATTGGATGTTATATCATATATACAGAATCATTATCATGTTTCATTTATTATTTACATTAATTAAACATCATTATTATACCCATCAAAATAATAATTTATTGAATAACAATTACACCACGACGTGGAGACAGTAAGTCGTACGTACACATGTATGGTGACAAGTTATACAAAGGATGGATAGAATACTGAATATGATTGTAAAATATTTATAATAACATCAAAAAATATATAAGATACTGGAGTTATTATTTTATAATGGTAATAACAAAGAATGAATAAGTGGAAGAAGAAAGGAACTTGAAAAAGGGTGGTGAAATCATTACCTCTTCTTTGGGTTCTTCCATTTGATTTGATCAAAAGGGCTCCATAAGTTGGCTTTCTGACTAAAGGAAGGCCTCGATGATGAATTTATTGAAGTTGAGAGAGTATTTTGGCAGTGTTTTGCCGAACCCAAATGCTTTGAAGGTGTGAGGTAATGAGAAGGGAGAGTGCCATTTTAAAAGAGTGGTGAGGGGCACCTTTGGAAAAGCTAGAAATATTATTTTATAATAAATTCATATTCGGTTTCTAATAGCTCTAAAGTGGATTATTTAAATTATATGGTTGGGATAGGTCGCAAACCACTCAACCAAGAGAATTTATACTAGTTTGGATCATTATACTAACCTTATCTTTATTTATTAACTCTTAGTTAATTAGTTTCACTTTAACAATGTCTCTTTGTATTTTTATATTATATGGTTAATAAACTTACTATATACATCCAAGAGACACCCCAAGTGGTCCATTAATGATAAAAATATCATGATATAAGTCTCTTGGCCGAACCTTAGGTTTTTTAGGAATTTAATATCAATTAATAATATAATATTTGTTTTAAAAACTCTTTTATGACAATTTTGACACTATTCAATAATTGATTTTTGTAAAACTCATAACAGAATTATTACTTCAAACAAAGTAAATTAAATCAATAATAAGATGTCATATGAACCTATAAAAATATTGTAATTCAATGAAAGTATCCAATTATATTTATTTGGGTATTTATAATATCAATTATTTTAATTTTTCACTATTATGGTAATTACTACATCACCATTGTGTCATATATAAATTAAATTATTTAATGTCTAAAAATTATAAATAAACTACCATTATGTAGGAAATTTTTTAGCTTTCTAATTACTATTTATAGTAGAAAATCCAACATATATAACCCTATGTAATAATTTTTTTTCTAAAAGATATATGCTTATGTCATTTTTGTATTTATTTTAACTTAATTAAAATAAAGTGTCTCTATCACCTACAAGTGGCTCCATGGGGTCCCAAAATCGACCCAAAGATGAACCTGGTCGGAAATGTATCCACCAATAAGGTTAGGACACGTTTTATGGTAATTTAGTATTATTATAATATTATTTTTAACCCTTAGTTATCGGATTTACCTTTTAACCATGGTAAATAAAATATTTACCGAAGTAATTATTCGAAATGTCTAAAAATAAAAGTTACCTATTTAAACAATTTGGCCATCCTGATTCCAAATATTCAATCAATTTTTCAAAATTCACAACACAGAAGTGGCAGAAATTAATTCAAAATTAATTCCTGCTGTCAAAACAAAAATCGTGTTTTTAAGATATAATAACTATCAAAAGATTGATACTTGTTTATGTCCGGTATAATTGTGAAATTTTGTCCAATGACCAACATTGTATTAAATGGTAAAAATATATTCTAAATATACTTTAAAACCACTCAAATTCATAATTTATCAATATTTATTATTTTGATTAAAAAAGTTGTTATTAATGAAAAATTTAGTAATTTTCACTATTCATCAAAATATTAATGTTATCTGAAAAGTACCAAAATTTCACCATAGGCTAAATTTGATACTATGAATCCAAAAATGAAGTCCATTTTGAGAGATAAAATTTCAAAAGGTAGTTATTACTATTCATAATGGCTAGTTTGATCGGTTGTGGTGTGTGTTAGAACTCGATGTTGCGTACAACACACCCTATTGCATTATTCAAAGAGAAGTGTACTGTAGAAGCTTGGGGTGTTACAATATTTGAGGATAAAAGACACTATTTATCAGTGCTAAATGAATTTTCTGATAAATTGTGTCTATTACCAGTGCTTTTATTGTCCCTAATAAATCTACCCTTGATCCACACTTTTCCAGCAATGATAAAAGGTGTGGACTTTTAATTTCTCTAAAGTAGTTAGTGCTTTTATAAAACTGATAAGGCTGATTCTATAACTATTAAAGGCATGATTTATGGTAATGTAAATTATTATGTATTTATAAAACACTTTAACATCCTTAATAATATTATATAATATTGGTTTTTGAAAAATATTAACCATCATAACAATTGAAAACATAGAAATTGAGTAGTGATCACATGATTATTATAAATATAGGGCTTTGACAAGAAAATTGATAGAGGTAAAGGAAGTGATTGACTGATCAAGTAGGATTTTACCTTATAAAGCACATTTATCATTGATTCCATGGGAGATATAATAACTACACATTTCTTGTGACCAATCACATGCTATGATCACGAAAATTAGAATGATAGAAACCATTTATAGGAGAATTTCATGCTAATCAACATCAGGGACCAAACCAAGTATGTTGAACCCCCGATGAAAGTCCCACTATTTCACACAACACTCCAAGGGTGTTTTTTTGGTTCATTAAAGTGATATGTATCAATGCCCTAAAAATATGATTTTTTATATAATTTTTCATACAATGTTGAATACATTTTCATTTTATTATTGTTACCTTTACAAAAATAATACAATAAAACAAAAATAATATTTCTGGGTATTATTAACATTCAAATAAAGAATATATTGTTACAAATTATAAGATTTTTAAAATAAATAATCTTTTAATAAATTTTTTTAATAAATAATTCTATTAAATAATTATTATTTAATATAAATGATCATAATATTATTATATAGTCAAATATAATTACTATAAGGGTTCAAAAACTATAATCATATCAAAGCCAAGAATATATCATTAATTGATGATAATTATTTTTGAAACTTAAAATGATCTTATATAAAAAATTATTTTGATAATATGCATATTATTTTGGGAATCATAATGTTAAAAATATCATACTATGAATTTTTCATAATTTTATGAGACAATCAAATTTTTGGGTAAAATATAAAATTTGTATAAACATATAATGTGTATTATGAAATAATAAATTCCCAAAAGTGATTTAATAAAATCAAGAAATTGTATCCACGAACAAATAAATGTTTTCATTTTAAAATAATTTTATTTTATATTTATTTTAATTATTTTATTTATATTATAAATCCATTATGAATCCTCCAAACCCTAAAATATATTTTGAGCTTTTAAAATCAACTCTTTAAGAGTATGACTCACCTCTACATAAATAATGATGTTATTTTATTATTTTTGGCCATAGGACTTATAAAATCGTGAAAAAAACTACAACTTAGTCGAAAATGTTGGCATAAACCACGATATGTTTTGTGGTTTTGGTAATATTTTATACAAAGTATAAAACCTACATTTGAAATTGATAATAAAATATCCAATTTTTTCTTATATAAACCTAACAAATATCTATTTATCTCCACTAAAATTATTTGTAGTATGTCATTAATCGTACCTCATCTCTCTAGATTCCTAACAAGGAACCCCATGCTCTTAATAATATCCTCACAATCATTTCAATTCATGCACTCAATAAAGGGATCCTCTCTTTCTCCCCATTATTCAAAAATCATTTTCATTTTATTCACTTTTATTTTCAATAACTAATAAAATTGTTTTTTAACATACCTCACAGATTCTATATGATTTATAAATTTTTATACATATATATCACTCTCATTAATCCCTCCCAGAATCATTTATGTTCCCTCATTATGCTTCTAAAATTTCACAACAAGATTCCATGCCAAAAAACATTTAGTGAGAATCATACCCAATTATAATAAAGGGTGTTAGCCTTTATAGACATATACATATTTTATTAGGTAATTATACATATTTTATCTACACTCCTTTATCTTGTATTAAATATGGTGAAAATTATTCAATTTTGTGTGGTTTAAGTTGCACTCTTAAGCATGAGAAAGAAATGAAAGGGATGGGTGTGACTGGAGTTATATAGCGCTCCATTCTACTGCATAGGGTATAGTCTCATGAGACGCCATGTTTGGATAAGGAGTGAATATGATTCCAATATTGGACTTTTTCCATCATTATTTCTTACTAGTTAGGCATAACTTATGTTTATGATGCCGAGTTTTATGTTTCTTCTATGTTTCTGATGTTATGATTATCATTCTATGTCATTCCTTATTATTATGATTTATGATTCCCATGAATTATAATCCCCATTAATGATCCTATTGTCTATTGGGTATCACCATATTATGTGTTTATTCACCTACTGGGATTTAAATCTTAATCATTTCTTATTTATTTCCCCATGTTATCTAAATCATTTTTGAGAGTGAGAATGTTATTGAAGTTTTCAATAAATATGTTGTTTTTCCTGTTTTAAATTATGTTGTTACATACCTAATTAAAAAACACAGTAGTCCTCACATTGTTCCAGGTTGTATTAAGTGTAATATTTTGTAATAAATAATTAATTAATATTAAATAAAATCTTATTTTTGTTATACATATCATAACTGAAACACATATCTTCCTCCCATTAGGGTATCAAAAAAATTAAGGACCTCAAAATCATTCCATCCTCCTACCAGGAATGACCACCCCACCATGTGTAACATCCCCCCCCCCACAATACAGCCCATCACCTCACGTCACTTTATTTTCACTCTACAATTTGGAACTCATAACATGTGTGTCATAACATCAATCCCTCATAGCCAATAATACAAATTATCGGAGAGTATGGAAGAGGAAGTAGTCATCAATATGTTCCCTCGCCAATATGGATATTATGGGAAAATAAAATAACAAAAGACATTTAATTATCTATATTATTTCATAAATTAGGTGGTGTGTCTATAGAGTACAAAAAATTTCTACAAATTCTTATAACCATCATTATATAATTGTTCGTGATCAATATAATCCACATCCATATCTGCAATATAACTAGCAATACATTCGGGGGAAAAATAACCACATAAATATTTATTTCATTCAAATTGATTCATATATCTATTTAGTTATATATTTATTATTTTTCCATCTATATTAAATACATTATTCTATTTATTTATCTTTATTTTATTCCATAAAATTCATTACCAAATTTACGATGTTTATCACAGATATTACAATTTTATTTCCAAAACTGAAAATTTATTAGAAGATATATATTATAAAATTTCTATCTCATTTTAATTAACAATACTATTAATACCATTCACATTCAATATTGTTTTGTTACAATAAAAAATTCCCAAAAAATCAATTAACCCCAAAAATAACCAAGACATAACACATTCATGTGGACCCAAAAAATATCAAAAAACCATTCATTATATTGTAAGAACATGAATCTTCATTTTAGGTATAGACTGTTATTTTGGGTCATTTTTATGAAAAAATGATGAAATGGGTATTTTCGAAGTACGTGCCTTGTACTTATTAGTACATGTCGTGTACCCAGATACTGCGTACAACCACGTACTAACTGTGTAACAGCCAAGTACGTGGCCATGTAGTTACCTAGAAGTCCCCCTAAAGCAAGGACTGGTTGAGGAAAGTATAGGGATGTTACATTAAATGAACACACCGTGTATATATATTTTAATTTGATAAATTGGAGTGTGGTCACATATCATCTTCAGAACCACTTTTTTTTAAACCTTATTTCATATAAGAGTTTCATGGAATGACCACGAACTCTGAACGCCACCCAAATCTTCTTCTATGCTTTGATTGAGACATTGTTGCGTGTGTTCAAATCTCACCGGTGAGTTCTCAATTCCCCTATAGCCTCAATTCTTGATTCCTCCTCTCTCGGGAGTATTTTAATGTTGAACTTTTTTTCACCTTTTTGTAGATCTGCACAATTCTATGCCATTTCAGGGGTCTATGTTCACAATTGTTGATCGCATGACATCAAGGTAGGTGTTTTTTTCCATTGTATGTTTTAATTTTGATTATATATGATTTATTTGTTGCGTTACCATGTTTGGGGTATTTCTTAATTTGGATTTCAACCCTGTTTATCAGCTTCTATGGTTTGATTGTTTGATAAATGGAAGTTCCTTATGCATAAGTTTGTATCCCTTGTTTCTGGGATACCCCATGGGTGTGTTTACATGATTGGTTATTTATGGCCATTTGGTCTCAAATGCGCATAGTATTTCCATTTTTCAATTCCTTGTTTTGTTTGGATGGAGTAGTAAATTATGTGAAATGAATGTGATAGGCATTGTGGATGTGTATCAAAGGGAAATTTAACTATGATATATTCCCAATTTAGTTTCATTTATGTATGTTTTGATGTTACGTTGAACCAGAGGTATTGAATATGATAGATATCAGGTGGACATAGACAATAGGGGTTAGACTATGGGATCTGCCCAATGGGATGTTATTAAAGGAATGGATGCTATATTGTCCAAGGGTTATTGACCGTGTAAGCTACCCAGGTGGTCATTTTTAAATATTGTGAGATTTTTTAGACCAAAGGTGTTGGATCGTGGAGCTACTCACACAGTCATTATTAAATGAATTATTGTTATGTTAGAACAGGGGTTTAGGTTGTGGAAACATTCCCAAAGGGCCGTTATTGAATAATTGAATGTTGCGATGAGTCTACCAAGCCAAAGCATGGACTCAGTATTACTTGATTAATATGATGGTCTTCTAAGAGTTCTTTTATTACAATTAAATAAGGGATACATATCTTATCCTAGATCCCATGTTTTATAAGATTCAACAATATGAAAATTAAATGATAATCAATGTAATTGAGATCTACAAGATTGTTTACTTTTGACTACTTCCTAGTTTATTTCATCATTTCTACATATTACCTACTATATACATTCACTGACAGTTAGACGCATATCTTTTGGTTGTTACCTACTAGAATTCGTCTATCACTCAGATTGGTTCATGACTTTAGAGCCAACAGATTATATGGTTGCATGTATAGATATGGTATATCTCCCTTCATAATTAAGTACTTGATTGATGTTGGACCTAGAGATCAAGGGAAAAATATGAGTCTTGAAATTATATGGGAGTTAACTTTTTTTGTACTTTGTTTTCGGTAGTGTATTTCCAGCATTGTGACTTGTTTGGATAAATTCCTATCCACATGTGAAAAGAATCATTTATATATGTTCCAGTTTTTATATTTTTATGAATCTTCTATCGTTTACTTTTGTTGCATAGTATTACTGCTTCCTCTACTATTTATTATTTACATTCCATTGTGTTCACTATGAAAATAAGGACATAGTTTCCCCATTATCACACATTGTCCCTCGCTACTAGTCGGAAGCCTCTGGGGTTTGGGGAAATGTGTTTTAGTTCATGTGACCAACCGGGTTTGGGGACCAATTGGGCGACATCTAGAATGAGGATGTTACAAAGTGGTATCAAAGGAGTTCTTTTCTTCTTTGTGTTTCTATTTGGATCCTATATATTGGGATGGCAAGGAATAAGTGGTTTGTAATAAGCTGTTCTTGGAGGTATCAAAACTGTGTATAGGGAAACACCATGTTACATCAAACATTACAACCTTTCTTGTTTTTCAATTTTTTATAGTTTATTTAATTTCACCATTGGGTGATTCACTTGTTTTGTGCTATTATGATTTATATCATTGTGGTTCTATATCTATTTAAACCTGATGATATGAGGGTATTCCATCTCATTCATCATATAGGAACTTTTTAGATATCACATGTCATGCATTCTTGTAATGCCATTAGGGTGAATTACTGATTTTGTATCTTTGTAATAGATGTTCTGATAGATATGCATGCTTTTGTGATATATTTCATGATATAATACCTTCTATTTTGATAGGGTATTGGTATATGCATACTTTCATTTGGATGAATTCCAAAATCGGGTCTCTAAGGTATAATGGGCTCTCTTGGATCGGTTGGGGGATCATGTTAGCACTTTAATTGGATTCTATAATTATATGACATGAATATGGACACTAAACATTTATTTTTGCGGAGTATGGGCTCTCGCGGATCGGAACATTGAATGCCTTGGAAAATTTTTATTTTTTATGGGTTTTGGATAAGTTTTAGAGGCCTACTATCTGGAAGCATAGAAAACCCAGTGTGCGGTGTTATGAACACACACCATGTGTTCTTCTGTTCAAGAACAAACTTTTATTATGTATACATCATGAACTATATATACATTCCATGTAGTCTTTAATAGTGTGACTGACTATTTGATCATTGACACAGGGTTGATAAAAGATTGGTAGAACAAGCCATGTACTGGAAGTTCACACCATGCTACAGAGACCATGTATCCAGCCGTGTGACTAACGACACGGGTGGATAAAACATGGGTTGTAATTGAAGTGTTTATGTTATACACATCATGTATAAATAGAATATGTATCCGGTCATGTGACTAAATATGCATGTTGATAGAAAATAAGTAGTACACTATGGCAGGGGTGAACATGCCATGTAGTGTTACACTAGAACAGAACCATTTTGTTCTAGCCCTATAGAATAACCAAGGTAGGAGGGTAAATTCAAGTACATGACATGTCTCAAGAGGAACACACCGTGTGTGTGTGTGGGGTGTTACATGAAAAAGTTGTAAGAGACACAAACCCATGTTAAAGCGTAAGGTAACATGTCACGTAGTGGATCTACATGTCGGGTAACCCTCTTGTTTAAAAACTGAATTCTTTCTTATCATGTTATTTTCTTGCTCTACTAAGTTGATTTTCTTGATAATCATGAACTGAGGTGTGTGATTGACCTTGCAGATTCATGCCTACATGATGTCCTCCTATTGTACGCTAGGCAAAGTGTGATGATCAGTAACTGAAAATGGTAGATCGAGGACTACCAGTATATTATCTCATCATTCACGCTTTGGCACCAACTGTTATACTACAGGTTAGTGCTAATTCATAGTTTTGTGATCTATTTTTGAGGATGATAATGAATTTATAGGGACCACTAAAACCTCCCCCATTTAAGGAAGATTTGATTCAGGTGTTCTAGTTACAACATCCTCCCACTTTTTGTGGGGATGGGGGGCCATAGGCTATTGATTCATAGTTGGAGGACATGCATTCTATCTTTGAGCATTTGGATACACCTCTTGAGAGGAGGGTGAAGCTCGTGACGTACATGATTTGTGATTAAGCCAAGATATTATGGGATTTAATCTCATAAGAGGGATATCATTGGGATATGTCATTGGTAGATTTTCAAAGGAAATTATATGACTACTTCTACCCTAAGTCATTTTTGGCTGATCGAGCCCATGCGTTTAGGAATTTATAGCAGAGGACTCTTTATGTGATAAATTATTCATCTATCTTTCAAGAGATTCATAACTTATCACCTATTTTGGGAGGTGATAATTAATATTTGGCACAGATATTTGAGGATGGTCTCAGGTATCACATTTGATCGTAGTTGAATGTTGACTAAAAGACTTCAGGGACTACTATACTAAATTAGGCACTGATTACCTAGTTCAACTTGAGGGAGTTAAGAGTTGAGAGCTAGGGAGATTCCGAATCCAGTGTAGGTAATCCTTTGATAGATAGTAAAAAAGAACCACTAGGATCATTCATGTGATGTTTCTTCTTGTAAACAGGTGGTATGATACCAGTGTGGGAAAAGTGGGCATACGATTGCACATTGCTTGAAACACCTATTCGAGTGCTGACCTTGCAGCCTGATGAGCCATGTTCTAGGTTTTTTCTAGATTTTCACACCATAATTAAGTGATAGGGGTGTGGATATGACTCCACATTCCAGAGGAGGACAACAAGTGTCTCATCTGTCGGGGAATTGTAGTTCATAAGGATATCTAGGTTTAGGAGGAGGACATTGATGTGGTATCCCTATGGCAGGTTTTTAGCAAATGTTGGGTGGGTAATATATGGTAAGTCAGGTAGGGTGACAAAGCTACTATATAGGTCAGAATTTTTCAATGGAGCAGACCCAGTAGAAGGCGAATCCCGAACCCTCTACAGTTAGAGGTCATATTATAATGTCCTCTAGTTTAGCTTCTACTCTATTCAATACTGGGGATTCCCATTGTTTTATATCTGGTGTTGTTGTGTAGAGACTTGGGCTCTACATATTTACTTATGATTATGCTATGATGATAGTCACTCCATTGGAGATTATGATGGATAGTTCTTGTTATTTCAAAGAGTTCCCTCTTGTGGTTGGTGGGTGTAACTTCTTATCAATCCTCTAGGTATTAGAGATGATAGGATCTGATTCTATTCATAAAATGGACTTGTTGGTCTCTTTTCGGGCCATTGTTGACTGATATCATAGTAGGATGAGTTTAATATACCTAAAGGGAAGGTCTTTTCAACACAAGGGTGAATGGGATTTCTAAGAGAGTAGAGATATACCTGAGAATCATGGGTTGGGAGGAAATATAACCAAGATTGCCAGATTATTTCTGGATGACCAGGGGACTTCACGGATGGACATTCCTCAGTGGCAGATCATTTTAGAGATGCATTTCTATATGAATTTTCGGGTTTACCTCCAGACTAAGAGGTATATTTCTCTATGGATCTTGTGCTAGGAGTGGCACTGGTGTCTGTTACTACATATATGATGGCTACACCAAAGTTACATGATCTCAAGAAGAAGTTGGTGGAGTTGTAGGAAATGTTTTTCAATTGACACCAGTACATATCCTTGGGTTTTATCTATCCTTTTTGTGAATAATGTAGACGATACCCTCAAAAAATTTGTAGATTATTTAAAGATCATCCATTTGATGGTCATGAAAAGATATCATTTTCAAAGTATTAATGATCTCTTTGATCAACTACTAGGAGACCAAGTGTTATATAATATTGAAATGAGATACAGTTATTATTAGTTTAATGTTAGACCATCAGATATAACCCTAAAAGACTTTTAGAGTAGGTATGGTGTCACGAACCATCCTACGGGGCCCTTTACATGACTACCCTAAGCCTGCCTTCCATAGGCTAGGACCTGGAGACTAGAACCAAAGGAATAATTCCCTAAAACTGGGAATGCATTTCCTTTATAACCTTTAAACACACACACAAGAAAGCACACATCTGGACGAAACCCCAGGTAAACTATATATCAAAATATTGTTGAAATAAAAAGGGGCCAGAATACAAGATCAACTGGAAATTACAAGTAAAACGGTGATACAATAAAACTAGAAGATAATGGAAGACAACTATTAGATAGCCCTCTGAGATTCCTAGCTGAAGGGTAGGTATATATCTCCTCATCAGCACTCCATGTCCGACTGTATCCTCTGTGTACCGACTCGCCATATAGTCCACCTCCAGGTACCATCCAGTCCTTGTACTCTTAGCCTCAGTCAGCATTGTCTGTCAACTGCATCAAACACAACAAGGTGCGGGCATAGCCCGTGCAGGGGTGAGTATAATAATACTCAGTAGAGACCCTGAGACCCTCAAGGTCCCACAAAATCCACCAAGGATAACCCAAAAAGAATGAAATCAAAAGATAACCCTACTTAGGTATATTCCTATATATATACCTAAGTTATCATGTGATCCATATCAATCATGAGGAAAACACAAAAAAACTGACTCAGTGCTACTAGGATTTTATTCCAGGGGTTGTATCAAGAAACATCTATAGTGACATTCTCGAAAACTCAACTTTTGGAGAACACCTACTCTATCGAGTACAGTGGTCCTGCCGCGATGCCAAGTGCGCTTCCCACTAACATTGGACTGCTGAGGTACTCCTCCTGTCTTGTACCATGGATCTGTCGTGTCCCCAAGCGTGCTCCCCACCGTGGGTCTTCTGTGTCACCAAGTGCACTCCCCCTTATAGCCTGTTAGGGTACTCCTCATGTTGATTATCATGGGTCTGCCACGATACAATGGTGCTCCACACTGTGGGTCATCTGCTACACTAATGTGCTCCCCACTAGGCTGGTCGAGTCACTCCGAGTCGAAATGGTCAGCAGTCGTCAGGTCTCAGCCAGCGACTCAGTCTCCACACTATGCTCACACATCTCTAGGAGGATTCATTCCATGAGAAACAGGTCGATATTCCAACTGACACGAAGTCCCACGAATAAGTTTCTCTATGGTCCACCATGTCATTGGGGTCTTAACACAACAGATGACGCCTCAAATGAATGCTCGGTCTGTGAGTTATTAGCCTTTTGTCCCGGGGGCCTGGTTGGATCTGGGCTCGATCCAAAAAGACCTTTTTCTTATCTCAAACCAAAACTCTAGTGGAGTATACTCCAGGGTACCGTCTCGCTCCAATATTTTCAAAGTCGTAGACGGTTCGTGAAACGGAGGTCCGGTGCCAACTTTGTGTCGAAAAGAGCGTAAAGGGTCATAGTGGGCCCGGGTCCGCTCTGACCCAGTTGGACAGACCCGACCCGACATGGCATGGGTCGAACCAGTTCTAGTTGACCCAGCCTGCCCTGTTGGGTCAGGTCCAGCCAGTGATGCGGCCAGGTCCACTGGGAGATCTGGCAGGTTGTGAGGGCTGCGAGGGGACATGGAGCCCATGGGGGTCACAGGGCGGCTCGGTCGCGGGGTTTTCGTGAGGGCGCGAGGCTAGTTCGGTCAGGGCACCACGAAGGGCATGGGCCGGTTTTGTCTAGGCGTCGATTGGGCAGAGACGGTTTGGCCGGAGCTCCATGGGGGCACAGGGGGGGGGTGTTCGTCCGGGGTGTCGCGGGGGACCGGGACGGTTCGGTCCAGGTGTCGTGGGGGCCCGGGCCGGTTTGGTTAGGGAACCATGGGGGCATGGGCTGGTATGACCGGGGTACCACGGGGGCATGGGATGGTACAGACGGGGCGCCACGGTGTGTGCAGGCCGATATGGACGGGGCGCCTCAGAGGACAGGGGTCGGGCGATAGGGGCATCGTGGGGGTGCATGCCAGTCCGGACAGGGCACCCTAGGGGGGCACAGGCCGGTCCGGCCACAGCACCGCATGGGAAACCTGCCGGTTAGGGTGGGGCATCACGGGGCCACGGACTAGTTCGAGTGGTGCGTTGTAGGGTCATAGGCCGGTTCGGTTGGGGTGTCGCATGCTCACGGGACTGTTTGGTCGGGAAGGCGGAGGGACACGGGGGCGGCGTGGGTCGCAGTGGCCACGGGTGGCGGCACCATTGGCTTCTTCGCCTTCATCGTCTTTATCACCTTCCTCTATTTTGAAGAATACATCATAGAATAACGACAGAGGTGTTGGTCGATGTTTGTTTGGCCCGCAACCTCCGTGTTTCGGATGGCAGTATTTGGCTCAACGGGAAAGAAGAATGATGAACTTCATATTTTACAACCTCCACAATGATTCTTCCCTAACCCTCAATAGAAATCAAGGAAAATATTGTCATGCAAATAGACCCCCTACCACAGCTTGATACGTTGACGGAGTCGTGGGGAAGAAGACAAAACGTTTGGAAAAGACGGACATCAGTTCGTCATAGTCGAAGACATCCTAAATCGGAGGAAGTGTTGACCAAGAAGGTCAAATTCAGGGTCAGTGTTCTTCATTGGTGTTTTTTGTTGGAAGAATGCGTTCTTCATTCAGAGTAGTAGTACTTCATTGGAGAGAATTTCTCCCAAGGATCCACCAAAATGAATAGTGTGCCAAAATAATAGATTATGAAATCTATTATTTTGTTGTTATAAATTAAAAAGATTCATTAATTATGGTCTGTGGCATATTTAAAGAATGAGGGTTGGCACAATTAATGTGAAGGAAGTCAAGAGGCTCCTCCACATTAATGAGGGGGGTTGAGAGTTTCTCTCAATTAAAGGGGGGTTAAATCCCTGGTGGTCCCCACCACCATAAACTCTCATGGGAGGTTATGGTTCGGGTGGTCCCCACCACTATAACCTCTCATGAGTTGTTAAGGTTTGGTGGTCCCCACACCTCAACTTTCACATGGAGGTTTTGTTTCAGTGGACCCCTCCTCCCAACACCCACATGGGTGTCTCAAATAAAAATACAAATGTCATACACTTATTTTTATTTTATTCTTACACAAAATACCCAAAAATTAACTTTCACCCATGACCAACTGACGTCATGGTGAAACTCTTCTTAATAGAAAACTGGCACTGCAAGTTCAACGGTGCCCTCAGAATTCAATTCTGAGCCCCAGTTCAAAATTTAGAAACACCCACTTGTATGTTTACTGAAGGTACCTAAAATAATGTTTATAAATTCATTCGGGGTACTCCGGGCCCCGGAATCACACACCGTCAATTTTATCAGACTCAAAAAATTCCCATATATTTAAAAAAAATAACATGAAAATTATGGGTCATTACATTATCTACACCTTAGGCTTTACATCCCTGTATTCCACAACTCAATCTAAGGGAACAAGTGGGGGTACTGAGCACGCATCTGACCCTACCACTCCCATGTTCTCTCCTAGAGGTTCCCGTTCTTCCAGCGAATGCTCACCAAAGGTATCGACCGTCCATAAAGGACCCGCTCTTGTAGATCCTAAATCTCTACTGAAACATCCATAAAATTCTCCCCATCATCGACATCCAGCTCTCCATGGTCGATGACATGAGAAGGGTAATGCATGTATCTCCTCAGTTGGGATATGTGGAAGACATCGTGCACCCGGTGCAATTGAGGTGGAAGAGTTAAGTGGTATGAAACCTCGCCAACTCTACTGTGGGTGTAAAAAGGTCCAATGAACCTCGGAGATAACTTGCTGCCTTGGCCAAATATCTACAAATCTCGTCGAGGTGGGACCTGTAGAAAGACGTGGTCTCCAACCTCGAACTCTAGAGGTCCTCGTACCTTGTCAGCATACGACTTCTGCCTGCTTTGTGAAGTCATCGTCTAATCCTGGATGACCTGCACTGTCTCTGTGGTAGCATGTACCATCTCTAGTCCCACTAGTTCTAACTCCCCTAGGTCAGTTTGACACAAGGGTGATCTGCATGGTTTCTCGTATAATGAATTCAATGGTTACTTCTTAATGGTGGAGTGATAGTTTTTTTTTGTACGCGAACTCCACCAAAGGCATGTGATCCTTTCAGATATGATAGAAGTTGTGGACACAGGCATGCAACATGTCCTCGTTGGTCTGAATGGTCTGCTCAGTCTAACCATCCGTCTGAGGATGCAAGGCGGTTGTCAAACGAATCTGTATCCTGAAATCCTCCTACAACCCCTTCCATATGTAGGAAGTAAAACTTGTATCATGATCAGAGACAATCATAGTGGGTACTTCATGTTGATGCACAATCCATTTCTCATTGAGGTGTCCCATGGTATCTACTGAACCCTGATCTCTGATCGATAGGATGTGGGCCGACATGGTGAGTAGGTCGACGATCACCCAAATCATGTCATGCCCCTTTGATTTATGTGGAATTAAATTCATGAAGTTTATGGATATCCTATCCCACTTTTACTCTAGGACCTATAAAGGCTGAACCAATCTTGCTGGTACCTGATGTTATGCCTTCACTTGCTGAAAAGTGAGGCATCGAGAGAAAAACTCTGTAACTGATTTCTTCATTCCCAGCCACCAGTTCTGTCTTCGAGGATACAGTTACATCTTCTCCACTCCTATATGTACCGCTAGATGGGATGTGTGGAAATCCAACAACACATTCTCTTGAAGAGACTCTAGTACCATGGTATGTCCCTTGAAGAGGATAATGTTCTCTCTACCTTCAGAAAATCCATCGGGTTCTTATCCTGTGGATATCTGAGCTTGTTGTGTCTCACTGTCAGCAATCCCACGCTGTGCCTCCCAGACTCACTGAAGAAGTGGGGGAGTGACTGTAAGAGACTATAGAAAATATTATCCATCTCTATCCACAAATGGTATCTAAAAAGCGGACATCTGCTTCGTCCCCTCACCTAATAGTTGTATACCAGATCTCCTACTAAGTTCATCTACAAAAACATTCCCCTTCCTAGGAGTATAGACTATCTTGAAGTCATAGACCTAGTGGAACTCAAGCTAACATCGTTGTCTCAGGATCGGGTCCTTCTGGGAGAAGATATACTTGAGACTCTTGTGATCAGATACACAGTAAAATGCTCACCCAGTAGACAGTGTCCAACAACATCAAGGTGAAGACCACCGATGCTTACTGAAGGTCAACAGTAGCGTAGTTCTACACATGTTTTCTCAGCTATCGAGAGTCATATGCGATAGCAGCTCACTCCTGCATCATGTAATATCTGAGTCTGGTCCCTGATGCGTCAAAGTAGACTACGTACCCTATACCATCCTCTAGAAGCCTCAGGATGGGGGGGGGGGTTCTAGTCAGCCTCAGCCTCACCATATGAAAGATTTGTTGGAATCTCTCCAACAATATAAAGTGTTTCCCCTTCTTCGTCAAGGCTGATAGTGGTTCTTCAACACTAGAGAAATCTGGCACAAATCTTTGATAGTATCCAGCCAAACACAAGAAACATCTTTCCTCTATCACACTCGAGGGTTACTCTCATGTAAGTACCACCTCAATATTTTTTGGATCCAATGAAACTCTATCCTCTGAGATGAAATGTCCAAGAAAGTTAATCTCTCAGATCCAGAACAAGCTCTATGAGAGCTTACGATAATGATGGTTCTCTCGGAGTGTGTTTAGTACTACCAATAAATGATAGGCATGCTCCTTCTCAGTAGTCAAGTAGATCAGAATGTCATCGATGAAGACTATGACAGAGATATAAAGGTATGTTTCAATGAACTTATTAATGAGTCCCATGAACACTATTGGAGAATTGGATATTCCAAATTGAATGACCAAAAATTCGTAGTGTCCATACCAACACCTGAAGGTTGTCTTTTGCACATCCTCATCTCGTACTCTGAGCGGGTGAGAGCTTGATGTTAGGTCTAACTTCAAGAACCATCCTGCTCCCTTCATCTGATCAAAGAGGTCATCTATCCTTGGGAGTGTGTACTTTTTCTTCACGGTCACCTGGTTCAGGCATCGATAGTCAACACAAACCCTCAATCACCCATCCGCCTTCTTGGAAAATGGAATCGGGGCTACCCAGGGAGAAACCCTGGGCCAAATGAATCCCTTCACTTGCAAGTCATCCAGCTATACCATCATCTCCCGAAGCTCCACAGGAGACATCAAATATGTTGGGGTAGATATCAGTGTCATCTCAGAGTACATGTCAATGTAAAATTCTACCTATCTGTGAGGAGGTAGACCTCAGACATCATTAGGGAAAACATCCGTGTACTAGTCCACTACTACAGGATGACTTGGACTATCAACATAAATATCTCTGAGGGTAAGGCTAGCTAACTGATGAGTGATCGGCTACACTCTCCTCTGAGAAAATCCATCTTGTGCTGTAAAGGCTCCCTTCTTGCTGCTGAAGGTATATCTGGTCCCATCCATGTGGGCACACCACACTTTGCACCTAATACATTCAATCTGAGCTAGGACTATAGATAACCAGTCCATACCCAAGATGGTGTCATAAGTCCTCGACGCCATTACTTGGAGATCACAGCTTATGTTCTCACTTCCTAGAGTAAGATCACACTACTAGCACCATTGTGTAATCATTGAATTTTCTCTCGTAAGAGTGTCTATCGGTAATGATCAAGCCAATGAGTCTGTCGGAATTTCCGAGCTCCGAATGAGGATAGTGAAATTATAAGATTGACTGACACCTGTGTCTATAAGTACTGCATCTAATGTGGTGTAGATATAGATCGTACCTCATATCATCTTTAGAGTTTCATGATCATAGGACTCAGCTGGCTAGAGCTGAGCTCTCCTTTTTCCACCTACTCCTTGCAGTCGGGGTGGACCTCCTGATGGTGGTGGCAGTAATATCTCGAATCGTCACACACCGCCAGCTGCATGACCAGCTCCTCTACCACATATTCCTGCTCCATGCAGACCACCTTGATCAAATATATGTCCCTATCTAGGCAATCCTTCTACTGTATGTTGATCATCCGAACGGCGGGTTGGACATTCACGAGCCATGTGACCCTACCCACTACATGTGAAACATTGCCCGCTCCTATCATGTTTTTCTTTGCTTTGGGTTCCCCACACAACCGATCTTGAGTCATGCGGTCGTCCACCTGTAGGTATGGTCCTTTTGGACCTCTGTGACATATGTCGACTGCCAGATATAGAAGACACCACTATGTGATGAATGGTAGTGGTTCTCACTGATGGTGTATTCTCATCAGTGAAACTCACCACTAAGTGGTCTCTATCTAACATTCCTCCTGCGTCGGGATTCTAAGTGAGATAATTGAAACCCTAACCTCCCGTCTGATTCCCTACTGGAAGGTCTGGGCCCTGAAGAAAGTGTCTTGCAAAATATCATTGGAGTAGTGTGAGAGGTCAGTGAACCTTGCTGAGTACTGAGCTACAGTCCTGCTGCACTGCTACGGATGAAGTATCTCCTGTATGCGCACTGCGTGAATAGTTATTGGGACAAACTCTACCCGAAACTGGCACTCGACGTTTTCCCAGTGATGCATCACCACGTCATGGAAAAATATCATAGAGCTCTAACATATTATTGATTCTTTCATTAGAAGGTTGGAGATAAGGATCACTATGAAATCAGCTGGTGTCCCTACTAATCAAAATCTCACACCACAGCCTCCATCCAATCCTCAGCCGCTTGTGGGTCCGTCTCTCCCCAGAACCTGGGTGGCCTCTAGTGTTGGAACTCATGCAATGTGCAAAAGTGGCATACACTATCTGCTGCTAGGGATGGTGGCATCGGTGGCCCAATGGGAAAAGGTATCGTGGGTTCCTCTACTTATGCCTCTACTAAAAGTGGTCCATGCACCAAGGCCTTTTTTCTTAGTGGGCTATCGGTGTGTAAAACTCTCAGAACTCTAGCTAGTTGTCTGTGTGGAGGCATCCTGTAATGAAACAGGTGCACTATGGTTAAAAGTTATACCAGGTGAGCGGACCAGGTAAGATGACGTAAAGAAAACTTTTGAAAACACACATGCAATCAGTGTTTTCATGCAATGAGTCGGAAATTAGAAGTCAATGTCCTAGTATATGGATACGTCGGCCACTGCACGAACATTTGGCTCCCTGAACTAAAAACCACACTATCTACACATAACACTATTGCTTCACATAAAAGGTTAGAGCGCTATGTTCTACTGTATAACCAACTCCTATGATACCAATACATCCCAACCCGTCCCCCGGGGCCCGTGTCGTGACTACCCCAAGCCCGCCTTCCACAGGAAAGGCGATGGAAACTATAACCAAAGGGTTAATTCCCTAAAAATGGGAAGTCATTGAATTTATAACCTGTAAACATACAAACTGTCAAGCACACAGCTGGACAAAACACCAATTAAACTGTATAACCGAAGAGTGATGAAAGAAAAAGGGTCCAGAATACAAGCCCAACTAGAAAGTACAAGTACAACAGTGATAAAATACAACTGAAAGATAAGGGAAAACAACTACTGGATCATCCTCTTGGGTTCCTAGCTAAAGGGTAGGTACATATCTCCTCTTCACCACTCCACGTTGGACCATCTCATCTATGTACCAACTCTCAATATGGTCCACCTCTAGGCACCGTCCAATCCTTGTACTCTCAGCCTCAGTCTGCGTTGTCCGTCATCTTCATCCAACACAACAAGGTGCAGGAATAGCCCATATAGGGGAGAGTATAACGATACTTAGTATGGACCCTGAGACCCTCAAGGTCTCACAAAATCCACCAAGGATAAACCACAAATAATTAAACCCAAAGATAACCCTACTTAGGAATATGACCATACAAATACCTATTTTATCAAGTGATCCATCTCAATCATGAGGAAAACACATAAAAATGACTCATCTAGACTAGGATTTTATTCTAGGGGTAGTATCAAGTAACATCCCTAGTCACATGGTCGAAAACTCGGCTAGTGGAGAACTCCTCCTCTATCAAGTACAGTGGGCATGTAGCGACACCAGGCATGGTTCCCACTAACCTTGGACTTCAAAGGTACTCCTCTTGTTGAGTACCATGGATCTTCTCGGTCACCAAGCACGCTCCCCATCGTGGGTCTTTCACATCACCAAGTGAGCTCCTCCTCATAGCCTGATGATGTACTTATTCCATCGAGTACCGTGGGTCTGTCGTGACACCGAGGTGCTCCCCCCTGTGGGTCTTCAGTGACACCATGGCGCTCCCCACTGGGCTAGTCAAGTCACTCCAAGTCGAAATGGTCTGCATTCGTCATGTCTCAGCTAGCTACTAGGTATCCGCACTATGCTCGCGCGTCTTCTAGAGGATCTGATCCATGAGATACAAGTAGATAATCCAACTGTCACAAAGTACCTCGATTAAGTATCTCAAATGTCTTCCACATTATAGTGGTATCAATGCATGATATAGTGCGTCAAATAGAAGCCTGGTCTGTGAGTTTTTAGCCTTTTAGTCCTGGGGGCCCGGTTCGATTCCTGCTTGATCCGACCTGACTATTTCCTATCTCAAACCAAAAATCTAGTGGAGTATACTCAATGCCAGTGTATGTCTCCCAGATTTCTATGGATGCTAACGGTTCGTAAAAAGGATGTCCGGTACCAATGTTATGGCCATAAGAGTGTAAAGGGTCATAGTGGACTCGGGGCATGTCCGACCCGTTCGGACTGACTCGTCCCAACATGGAAGGGGTCAACCCAGTTCAGGTCGACCCGGACCAACCCACTGGGTCAGTCCCTACTCGTGATGCGGCCTAGTCCGCAGGGAGGTATGGCTAGCCACGAGGGGCCACAGAGCCTATTGGGGTCACAGGGCGGCTCGGCTGCGAGGGTGACACAAGGGCGCGGGGCCGGTTCATACCAGGCATCGCGGGGGCGCGGGATGGTTCAGCCGGGCCACCGTGGGGGCAGGGGCCAGTTCGGCCGGTGCTCCCCGGGGGCACGGGCCGGGGCACAGTGGGGTCGCGGGCCGGTTCGGCTGGGGCACCGCAGGGGCGCATGCCGGAGGGACAGGGTGCCGCATGGGTGTGGTCCGGGCGGTCGGGGCGCTGCATGGCCGCGGTCTGGTTCGGCTGGGGAACCATGCAGGGGTAGACCGGTCCAGCCAGGGCGTCGCTGGGGCACGAGATGGTGCATCAGGGGCACCACGTGAGTGCGGGACGGTCTAGCCAAGGATCCGCGGGGGTGCGGGCTGATCTAGTCGGGGCACCGCGGGGGCGCGGGCCAATCTGGCCAGGGCGCGGGCCGGTTCGGTCGAAGCACAACGGGGGCGTGAGCCAGATCGTCAAATGGTCATGTAGAGTGTTAGAGTAAAACATGATATCGTCCATTAAGACTACAACTAAATAATACAAGTATGGATGGAACACTCAGTTTATTAGTTCCAGGAAAACTATTGACATGTTCTATGTTTTGGTCGGTGTTCTTCTTTGGCGTTTTTTATTGGAAGAACATGTTCTTCGTTTGGAGAAGTAGTTCTTCGTTGGACAGCATTTCTCCCAAGCCACCACCAAAATGAAAAGTGTGCCCAAATAAAAGATTATGCAATCTATTATTTTGTTGTCAGAATTTAAAAAGTTTCGTAAATTAGGGTCGGTGCCATAATTAAAGCATGAGGGTTGGCACAGTTAATGTGGAGGAATTCAAGAGGCTCCCCAACATTAATAAGGGGGGTTGAGTGTTTCTATCAATTAAGGGGGGTATACTCCGGGGTGGTCCCCACCTCCATAACCTCTCATTGGAGGTTATGGATCGGGTGGTCCCCACCACCATAACCTCTCATGAGAGGATAAGGTCTGAGGTCCCCACGCCTCAACTTCCACATGGAGGTTTATTTGCTGTGGACCCCTCCTACCAACACCCACATGGGTGTTGCAAATAAAAATAAAAATGTCGTACACTTTTATGTATATTTTATTTTTAAAAGAAAAACACAAATAACTAACTTTCACCCTCAACCAACTGTCGTCGAGGTGAAAGTCTTCTTAAGAGTAAACCAGCCCTGCAAGTTCAACAGTGCCCTCAGATTTCAACTCTGAGCACCAGTTCAAACGTTAGAAAAACAGACTCACATGTTTATGGAATGTATGCGAAATAAAGTTCATAAATTCATTCAGGGCACTCCGGGCCTCATAATCACACGCCGTCAATTTTCGCGGACTAGTAAAATTCCCATATATTTTAAAAAATTAAATAGAAATTATGGGTCTTTACATATGGTCTATATGAATATTTTTTTATTTCATTCAGTCTCATGAATATTCCGGTAGTTTTTAAGGAACTAATGAACCGAGTCTTCCATCCATACTTGTATTATTTAATTTTAGTCATAATGGACGATATAATGTTGTACTATCACTCTCTACAAGACCATTCCAACCATCATGATATTGTATTGAGTACACTGAGATAGATTCATTTATATGCTAAGATCTCAAAATGCAACTTTTGGATGGACCAGATTCACGCCTTGAGTCTTGTCATCTCAGAGGCAGGAGTATCTGTGGACATAGAAAAACTGAGAGCAGTAGTTTCCAATGTGGAACCAAAGAATGTCTTTTAAGAATAGAGATTTTTTGGGGTGTATGGTTACTACGTTCTATTTATACAAGAATTTTTACACATAGAAGTTCCATTTATGGGCCTGACTGAGAAGGGTGAAATGTACTTATTGACATATTCTTGTGATTCAACCTATTTAAAACAAAAAGGGAGATTGCCTTCAATACCGATACTGATTTTTTCAAAGTATATTAAGAGTTACATAGTTTATTGTGATTCATCTATTGTATGGCTTGGAGAAGTACTTATCCTAGGGGAGGGGTTTTTGTATATGAGTCTCGACAAATGAGTCCACATGATAGAAATTACACAATGCATGACATCAAGTTAGCGGATGTTTTATAATATTTACGTTATTGGAGATGTTATCTTTTCAGAGAGAATTTTGTGTTATACATAGACCAAAAAATTCTCAAGTATATATTTAATAAGCATGATCTGAATTTAAGATAGTGTTGGTGGGTTGAGTACCTTTAGTCTTTTGAATATGAGCTGGCCAATATGCATGGTAAAGGCAACGTAGTGGCTAATGCGTTGAGTAGGAGGACTTACATATAGGAAACTCAAGAAGGCAGTAGTGAGTGGAAACATATGGCGCTGTTCTCTAAGATTCATTTGGAGGTTCATAATAGATACGGGAAAAAATTTCTTTCTTCCATAGTTATTAACTCTACTCTTTTGGATCAGATAAAAATGAGGCCACTATCATATTCTGAAGGCCTAGTCTTACGAGAGAGTGTGTAAGGAGAGGACCCTACTCCTGGGTGGACCATAGGTGAGGATGAGGTTTTACATTTTCATTGGAGCGTATGGGTGTCAGTAGACATCCGTGAGCAGATGCTACTGGATTTTCATGTCTCAGCATGGGAATTTTATCTTGGTGTTCCCAAGATGTATCATGATCTACATCTTCAGTATTGGTGTCCAAGCATGAAATGGGATGTTGCTAGTTTTGTTATGAGATGTTACACTTGTTAATATGTGAAGGCAGAGCATCAGTAACCAGTATGTCTATTACATCAGTTACCCATTCCTGTGTTGAAGTGAAATGATGTCACGATGGAATTCATGGTATGTTTACCAAGCTCACCACATGGAAATGATGATGTATGGGTTGTTGTTGATAGACTCATGAAGGATTCACATTTCCTACCAGTTAAGTAACCCTTTAGTGTTGATGAACATGTATTGTTGTATATCTCAGAGATTGTATGTTTTCATGGGTTCATGCACTCTACCATTTCATACAGGGATGCCCGGTTTACTTTTCGTGTCTAGTAGGGAATACAGAGGGCTTTAGGTACCCATGTACTTTTGTGTACAGGTTACCACCACATGACATATGGTCAGTCCGAGCAAACAATTGAGTTTTTGGGGGAAATTCTTTTAACATGCATCCTATATTTTTGTGGATCTTAGTTGGGACACATATCTCTAGTAGATTTTCCAAAAAAAACAGTTTTAATGAGAAGCTTTAGATGACCCCTTAAAATGATTTCTACGGTACTACCTTATTATCACTCATTTGTTGGCTGGTGGTAGTAGAGGAAACCATTGTAGGACCTCATCATGTCAATGATACCACTGAGCAAGTAGAGTTGATTCAGGATAAGATAGCTACGGCACAGTCTCAGCAGAAATCCTAGGATGAACGGTATAGATGACCTCTAGAGTTTGAGGTCTTAGAAGTTTTTTTATATGTGTCACATTGATGTTGGTACATATAAGGATTAGGAGACAGAGGAATCTTACACCATGATACGTCCATTTATTTGAGGTTTTGTAGAGAGTTGGGCTAGTTGCCTATCAGTTGTAGCTACCTTAGAGGAACTAGGCTATGCATGATGTCATTCATGTTTCTCAACAATGAAATTAAATTTCAAACCTGTCTCATATTTTTTATCGTGAGGAGGTTGAGTTGGAGGAGGATTCATCATTCGAGGATCACCCCATTCGGATTATGGATCGAAAAAATAAGGTTCTCTATGGATGTTTTGTTTATATGGTATAGGTGATATGGAAGCATAGGTGAGTACAGTATAAGACTTGGGAGAGGGAGGCTGATGTACAATCACAGTTGGTAGAGATGTTTGTCAAGGTCCTGAGAGCAGCAGAAGCTCGTGGGTGTATGTTCCCACATGACTTTTTGTTAATAGAAATGATCAATCCGGTATCCATACGATGACTAATTCCAAAATCCACATATCGAATCACAGAAATAGACAAAGAAGAAGAATAGTCCCAAAACCACAAAGGAGGATCATCACAAGTTGATTATAATTAATTTAATTAATTGAAAAGACGTACCTTTAACGACGTTCATTCATCATTGATATTTCTGATCACATTCAGATATGATTCATCATTGCGTCACAGAATCCAAGTGTAGTCTTCCTCTAGCGATGATCCACACATGCACCATGTATCTCAAGATGCTGCAAAAAAATCTTTGGGAGCTAGAGTGAAGAATCCTTTGCATGCGTTGTCCATGTTAGATCTCCTCGATCCGATGTAGGAGGATCTCTCCTGGTCTTGAGAGCGTTCTTGGTAGAAGGAGTTCCTTCAGCCTTGAGATAATTCTCTAGAATTGTTGTGAACAACGATTATGGAAAAAATTTGGGGTTGTGAGGATATTTATAATCGAGTTTGAGGTTATAGAGTTATGATAATAAATAAACGTGTTACGCGTTTTATTTATTTCATTAACACTTATTGAAAACACCCATGTCGAATCATTAATTCCTTAACATGTGCCTACGCTGATTATAATAAATATCATTTAATAAAATGATATTATTTACACAAAATCCGAACTTGGAAAACTACATGGTGTGTAATCATTAAAACACAACGTGTACTCGTTTTTCATTTCATTTCCATAACGAAAACTACACCTTGTGTCATTTAATGTACATGGTGTGTATATCTTGTTTTCATTTTAATCTTCTTCCAACATTAAAACGATTTAGGCTTCATTCAATAATCATTAAACCACATATGGGAATAATATTTTTTCTACTTGAGATACTTGGATACACTTAGTGTGTGACCCTCTAGGCCACTTTCTCATTGTCATTAGGCGGGCATTCATGATGTCCATGATTACTGTCTAGCAATGGGTCAAGGCACCCAATAGAAAGAAGTTAACTCTGCATGGACATGTCACCTCATATGAATTTTTCCCATGTAATTTAATCCCTCTGTCTCAATATACCTTTAAGAAGGTTTCAAGGTAGTCTCATAAACCTATATTCTTGATCCTTCATTCTTTGACTTCTAGAAATAAACTCATCGTGACGCATGGCCATGGAATTTGGGGGATAGATCTATTTCAATCAAAAAGCCTGAGATATCTACATCCATAAATAACGATGGACCAAATCCTTCCTCGACTTATCTGTTAAGAAAATGTAATTCATGACGCACCCAACATACCCTACTTCCCACAAACTATCTTCGTGGAGGTTTTCTAAAGAAAATCTATGTTTGTGATTCATGACATGATTTAATGATAATATTTCAGTCTATGGACCATTACACACACTCGTAGATAGAAATATTCGATGACACCAAGACATGCAGAATTACTGCTGGTGGGTTTCTTCTCATAATTTCTTATCTTGGGGATTACCAAGTGTGAACTCCATGAGAGAGATTCTCGTCTTTTTACGAGTACTCACACATGACGGTCGGTATACTATGTGTCCTATCATAGTATGTCATCCAGCTGTAGATATTTATTTATGAATATTATTATAAAATTTCACGGTTCTCATAATAACGGGGATCCACCATAACATTATTAATGCAACAAATATTCTTGTACATTATTATATTATAGTCATGAAGAACAATGAACAATATAAAATAAGTGTACATTCCTGTAATCAAAGTATAAATAGTTGGTTCTCAAGACACCCACTCTAACAAACTCCTACATGATCTAGAGCCAACTACCTATGACTTTTAGTCCGCCAGACCTCACATGATGATCATGTTTCTACTAGGTAAAATCTTTAGTCAAGTTTTTTTCCACGTTGTCTTATATGGGAATACTACTCACTGTAACTTCACCTCTCTAAGAAAAATCCCCCAAGAGATGATACTTCCAAATTATGCACTTTTTCTACCGATGTGACCTTGGCTCTTTTGAAAGGTCTATCTTTGTAGTATTATCACAATAGAGTGTGATAGGGTCTTTACTGCTAGGTACTACATATAACTCTTGGACGAAGCTTTACATACATAATACTTCTTTAGCTGCCTCATAAGTGGCAATATACTTGGACTCTACTATAGAATCTGTGACCACTCCTTGCTTTGAGCTCTTCCAGCTCACTGCACCTCCATCCAAACAGAAGATGTATCAAGTTAGCGACTTCATGTCATCTTGATTAGTCTGGAAACAAGAATCTACATTTCTTCTAATTACTAGTTCCTCATCTCCTCCATAAGCCAAAAAAATATCCCTAATATGCCTCAGATAGACAAGGATAGACTTGACTTCCATTCAATAGTGGTATCCTGGGTCAGGTTGATATCTACCTACCACACATAATGCGTAAGCGACATCTAACCTTGTACATAGCATAACATACATGACTGGACCAATCGCAGATGTGTAATTGATCCTTTCCATTTTCTTTCTTTCCTCATGTGTCTGAGGACACATTATCTGGGAAAGATGACTGCCATGTGACATTGGCAACATTCCCCTATTGGACTGTTCCACACTGAATCTCTTCAGTATCTTGTCAATGTATGTACATTGACTCAGGCACAGCATTCTCTGGGATCTATCACGATGGATCTTGATCCTAAGAATATAATCTTCCTCTCCCAAGTCTTTCATAGAGAACCATTTATCTGACCATGCCTTAATTGAATATATGACAGGTAATTTGTTTCTAATTAGTAATATTTCATCAACATATACTATAAAGATAACAACTACACTTCCTCTAAATCTATTGTAGACACAAGGATCACATTTGTTCTTAACAAATCCAAATTTTGTTATGGCTTCTTCAAAATGAATGTTCCATGACCATGATGCTTTCTTTAATACATATATGGATTTCTGAAATTTGCATACATTTTTGGCATCTTTTGGAGTCACAAATGCTTCAGGTTGTGTCATGTAGACATCTTCCAAGAGGTTCCCATTATGGAAATCTATTTTGAAATTCATTTTCCAAAATTCATAATCATGGTATGCGGCAATGGCTAATAAGATTCTGATGGATTTCAGCATCGCAAACAGTGAAAAGGTTACATATTAGTCAATTCCTTGATGCTGTCTAAAATCATTTTCAACCAGTCAGGCCTTATAGGTGCTGACATGTCCCTCCATGTCCAATTTCTTCTTGAATAACCATTTATTACCAATAGGTCATACATCAATTGGACGATCAAACAAAATCCAGACTTGTTTTTGGTATATAGAATCCATTTCAGAATTCATGGCTTCTTTCCACATGGCAACGTCTGTACCTTCAACTGCTTGGTTGTAGGTAAGAGGATTATAATTTTCAACCAATAACGAGTCACCATCCTCAGTGACAAGAAAACCATATCGTTCCGGTTCTATCACCTTTCTCGTACTCCTACATTGTTCTTGTGTATGTGGAACATATTGTTCTTCCATAGGGTTTTGTGGAATCTGTTCGTTTACCAACACATGTGTATCTTGAGCCTCGACTTCATCAAAGTCTATCATGCTCCCACTATCTCTTTTGGAGATGTCATCCCTCTCAAGGAATATAGATTGTCTTGACAATATAACCTTTTTATCTAAGTATTTGTATAGGTAATATCCCTTTTTCCATGGGATATCCTATAAAGGTACACTTTGTGCCTTGGGGTGCAAGTTTGTTAACTGAAGAGGCCTTAACAAATATTTTTCTACCCCCACACTTGTAAACTGGATAGCATTGATTTTCATCCACTAAATAAATCATATAGAATACCCTTTATCTATTTATTTGGTACTTGGTTTAGTACGCGTGCCATTGTTTGTTATGCATATCCCCAAAGGATAATAGAAAACTTTCATGACCCATTATTGATCTCACCATGTCTAACCGGGTGTGGTTACTCCTTTCGCTTACACTATTCCACTGAGGTGTGTAAGGAGTAGTGGGTTGAGATTGAATACCAAACTCCCATAAGAAATCAATGAAGTCCTGATTAAGATATTCTCTTCCTCTATCTGAGTGGAGTATCTTAATCTTCTTACCATGCTGGTTCTAAACATCATTCTTCTATTATTTGAACCAATCAAATGAATCTGACTTATAACTCATTAAGTAAATATATCCATATCTACTAAAATCATCAGTAAATTTTATTAATTACAAGAACCCACCCCTTGATTCAACTAGAAAAGGTCAACAAAAATCTTTGTGAACTAATTTTAGAAGCTCTTTAGCCCTTTCATCTTTCCCACTAAATGGGGATTTTACCATTTTTTTAGACATGCATGACATACCCCAAGTGGTTTTAGATCGAGAGAATCTAAATACCCATCTTGATGTAATTTTGTTAAATGTTTCCCACTGACATGACCTAGCCAGTGATGCCAAATTTGGGGGTGGTATGAGTCATGTGAGTTAAATTTTTCATCAATTGCCATTACTTGTTCTGTGTAGTCTAACACATAAAGGCCATTATATAAATGTGCCCTACCAAAAAATGTTATCTTTATAAAAGTAACAACATTAATTTATAAACATGAAGATAAACCCATCAGTATCTAATATGGATACTAAAATAATTTTTTTGGTTACAGAGGGTACATAATAACATCCTTTTAATACCAAGACCATCCCAGTAGGCAATTTGAGGTGGTAGTTTCTTACAGGTAAAGCAGCAAGTCTGGTTCTATTGGTTGCTCGTAGATCCACCTCAACTTGGTCAATCTTTATGAATCACATTGGTTTTTGTATTTGAATACAAATATGAGCACCAAAAGTAGTATCTAATGCCCAATTCGTACAACTAGACAGATTTCATTTGAAAACAAACGCACCTGAAGGTTCCCCTTACTTCCTTGGATGGGTGCAGTTTTTCTTCTAGTGGCCCTTCTTTCCACATGTGAAACCAACAGCCTCCTTTTCTCTTCTCTCTCCTTTGATCTTCCTTTTCATGGAAGGAATTGAAGAGGCTTTAGGCTTAAATCTCTTTTCCATTCCTTTCCTTTTATTCACCATAAAGAAGGAAAGATTTTCACACTTCATATCATTGTCCACATGACGAATGAGGATTAGAAGATCCGATAGGGACTTCCCAATGTTGTCCATGTTTAAATTTACAACAAAGTTTGAGAAACTAGGGAGAAGTGATGCAATATTGATATTGGTACCCAGTTCTTCCAGGAGTTTAAACCATAGAACCTCCAAGCTCTCAATGTATCCAATGTGCTTGACTACATGAACCCCACCTTGGGAACCATCTCCAAGATTACTTTGAAATAGAGCCTTGGAGATCTCAAACCCTTCATGTATTACTCTCTCTTAGTATAGACCACGTAGGTTCTCGAGCATCCTATAGGCATCCCTATATTCATGAGACTTAATGAGTCCAGTAGACATTAATGACATAATCAAACATTGAACATCGATTGCATCATTAAAATTTTGACCACATACCAGGAAATCTTCATCCCTTGCCCCTTGGGCTAGAGAATTAGGATGTCAGGAATCCAGTAGTTAAAACATTCATTCATGGCATAGGATAACCCGAAGGTGCCTAAACCATTCCTAAAATTTACTACTGGGGAGGATATTGTCTTTATCCATAATTGATCACAGAAACAATTTGGTTGACGAGTTTATCATATTGATTCTGCAAATTAAAAGAGAATATTTATCATTTCCTTTTGATTACATTTTATGAAAAATAATAAATTAATTTATTAAATCTCCCACAATTTTATCATGTCCTAATGGCCCCCACCATTGAACTTGGAATGACTAGTTTCTATGACATTCTAGTGGAAAGGATCCATATTCCACTTTGCATATCGCCAACACGGGATGGTTAAGCTATTTAAAGCTATTTAGGTAGGCATGTATTTTCCAATTGTGCGCTTATAGTTCCTTGATCTATTGAGTGGACTCCCAAATCCTGAAATACTGACTTAGACTTCCCCAAAACTTGCCTCAATTTTACAACAAGTCTAGCAAGGGATACTCCTCTAGCTTAGGAGACCCTCCATTATATGGGGTTTACATTAAAGAAACCATGGGCACACAGGCCCAACATTTTGTTGTAAGAAGAATCGAAGGCCACCAAATTTAAATTAAATATCATTAAATGAAATCATACATAGACAATGTATCTTTGGTCTACCTCATGGTCATCTATAGAATGAAACGACATTTATGCATATTTAGTATTAAAATTCTTTTAATAGTTCATTTTTTAAGATAAGTTTCACTTTAATTCAAATAATTATGATTTATAATTAATCAATTCTTTATCTTAAATTCCTTTCTGAATTTCTTTGAGATTTCTCTCATCAATATTCCTTCTATGGGTCTTTGTACATTGGGGGAAACCTAGTGAAATTCCATTTATGGAATGTACACGACATGTAGGCTATATTACATGGCGTGTATTTATTTTCACCCATTATCCCACGTACATGTCGGGGGATTTTCTTGTTTTTTGTACATATGAAGTTTTGGAGCGCAGGACCTGTAGATTAATCTAACATAGTATGTACTTCCTTGTTAAGTGGTTACCGGCCTAGTAATCTCATGTACGCAATTACATGGATTATCCTTGTACACAGTTTTACCTGGGCCGGATCAGACTACATAGTCTGTTGATTCTACATACACGACGTGTAATTTGGTTTACATGCACCATTCAGTTCTGCTCAATATGGTGTATTAAGAAACATAGGTATAATCAATTCATATGGCATGCTTTGGCATACCAGTACCGGTTCATTGAACCTAAGTACACAACATGTAAATTTCACTACACACCCTGTATTATTGTGTTGTATAGACAGAATGAGCAGCTCCTCTACATGAGATCCTCATTTTTATTTTAATCAAAATTAAAATTAAAAGGTCATTTATGTGATGTGAGTATAGAAATGAAGGAGGAAGAATAGATCTCGTTCATTCTGTTTTATAGAACGATTTATCTTTAACTGAATCAAATATAAAAGTGAACATTATCAATGAAAATGAAATAACTATAATCAACATTTTGACTTCTCTAATATCACTTCAAGGTCCTGGGCATAGTGGAAGCACATGGGTGGATGTAACAACTTGAATTTTTTTCATTAGAAATGATCAATCCAGGTTCAATACGATGATAAATGATAGACTCTATATATCGAATCTTAGAAATAGACAAAGAAGATGAATATTCCAAGAACCACAAAGGAGGATCATCACAGGTTGATTATAATTAATTTAATTAATTGACAAGAAGTACCTTTTAGGCGTTCATTATTAGTTGATATTAATTCATGAATGAGATCTCATAATTTAATTAATTGACAAAAATAATGCATGAATTTTATTAGAAATCTAAATTACAAATGAAAACTAAATCATAAATAAAGAAACTAAAAAAATAAAAAAAATGAAATGGTGACGATTTGTGGAATCCCTCCCTCGTTGGAGATCTCCTCATTGGTGCCTTGAAGGAATGGATGGAGAATGAGATTCTTTGAGGAGGAGGTGATGGCCTTATTTTATAGGAAGAGTTCGACTCCCTAATGTTTTCACGTTATATTCCCCATAAATGACCTCTTCACGCGTTACTCCCTTCAGGAATGTTGTTCATAAATTTCTTATCTGTTTCTCCTCAAAATTTAATCTAATTGTGAAATCGTATGAAGGAGTTATGAATTTTTTACTCTCAGTTTCTATTTATGGACGAAGCTTCAAGAAGGTTCCTCCAAAATTATGTCGCTCAATAGCCTCTTTAATGACCTCCAACATCCCCCATATTTATTTTAGATACGGCCCTATCTGTCATAGTGGTATCCCAGGTTGAAAATAATCATTTTGATATGTGTAGGACGAGTTTGATTTCCGTTACATTGGGTGGGTCCACGCTGTTTGCCCGGAATAATTCCCAACTTCAACGAATTTTTAGACCTATTAAAAGGCTGAATCAGCTCTTGGTCCAGTAGACAAAGTTGAAGGAAATACAACATGGATTAAAAAAAATTGAATCAAAATATTTGGAAATATAAGTTTAAGGAAATGTCCAAAATAACCTTTACTTAAAAATCTGTCTAAAATCCAGAATTAGGCATTTATTCACATTTGGGCTCAAAATAACACTAAAACCTAAAAACATGACAATTACCAACATAATAACACCATTTTGGGATTATAAAAAATTATTTATAGTATAAAATATATGAATATTTGAGCTTGATCACTCCCCCACACTTAAATATTGCACTCATGGGCAATCATCTTACATCCAAATCAAGTTCCATACAACAATTCAAAATTAGAAAATATCAATGATCTTATCTAAAATAGAATTCCATCATGTATCATATTTTAAAAACAAACCTCTATCATTTTTATTTCAATAATTAAAATTTGTTCAACCTCATAAATCAATCCATGGCCCAACAACAACCTACCTCACATTGAATTTTATGTCACTCTTCACTCAAGAGAAATTGAATATAGTGTTATACTCATACTTGAAAATCATATGTATCACCATAGGTTTGTGAAAAATTCTCATTTCTCTACAGTGTGAAACATGTAAATGAATTTAATCATGGGGGATTTAATTAAAGGTTTAAATGATTCTGTGGATTAGGGTTGGTGGAAAAATGATTGAAAAATGTTCCAGGCTAGAAAGAGGATGTTTGACTTTTAAGTTCAATGCATGATTAAATCAACGTAAAACACAGGTAATTCCTCTCTCAATCCCACATGAAAATGTAAAAAAACTTCACCACCCCCTTTTATGTCATGGTACATGAGCCAATAAGTTCCTATAATGAATTATATCATCTATGTTCTCCCCTTTTTTTCAAAGCTCCAGAAAGGCACAACTTTATTTTCTTTTTCTTTTTTTTATGGAGGATGAGCTGAAAATTGAATACAATGAATGAATGTAAATTCATGCCCTTTATTTTTGAGAGGGAAATGATTCATAAAAGAAGTTACAATGATGAATTCAAAGTCATCACCATTTTTTTCTTTTTTATTTTTTTTAGGAGAAATGGATGAATCAAATAAAGAATAATGAAATGACGACAGTTGCCCAATTCTCTTATTTTACACTGCCCAATATATTGAAACACACCTCACACCACCCATAAATGATACCAATCCCAATAAAAACACACGAAAAGCCCTTCCCCCACACTCAAACTAGAAATAACGATGCGAAAATACTAAAAGAGTGGGTAGGTAAGGAAAAATTGGCTTGTAATGTGGCTTAAACCTATAAGGAAATTCATTGCATCGAAGACCTTATGAAGGATAAATGTAAAGGTGGGTCTCAAGATAAAATGTGGCTTGCCAGAGAGATGCATCAATCATTTCAAATTAATTCCATGAAATCCAATGCTTTGAAAGAGAATATTCACAAATTATGGTTCTCACATAATATTCAAGTTTTCCTCAAGAAAGTGTAGGTATTAGGAAGAATATGTAAAGGTGGTTCAGAATACCTCGTAGGATTGGAAAAATATTTTGAGTTAGTGTCTCATGGGAATGGATTTCCAAAATCAGTCAAACTCATTAAAATGCTTTAAAATCCATTTCAAGGGAAAATAATTCATATCAACAATCATTTAAAATCTATTATTTCAAAAATCATTTCAACTCTTTCAAAATGAATTGATGTGTGAAAAGTGATAAGAATATTCATTAAATCTCAAAATTTGTTTTGGACCAAAAAATTAAAGGAGTTTAAATGATAATCGTAAAAAGTTAAATCCCTTTTGAAATAATGATTCGGCCCCCTTCCTCTAATTCTCATGGATTCCTTCTTCCTTAATGATCCTACAAAAGAAAAATTACTCAATTAATCACAAGGATAATTTAATTTAAGCTCCAAATGAAAAGAGGTAGGGGCACAAGCTTGGATATTTCCTAATTCTGAATTTGAAATTTAAATTACTAGAAAGCATGTAAAGATAAATCTTGGTATGATCCCACAAGTGTGCCCTGTAATCTTTTACTGCCTCCAGAGGGTTATACCATCTTTTTTCCATAATCTATTGGTGGATGACGCTTCTTTGATTTGAACCACCACATGCAGCTCTTCCCAGCTTGAAGTTCTTTGTTCTTGTTAAGGAGGAATCCATAGACAAAGTATACCAGATCCACCCCCTTTACAACTGGGTACAACTTGTATGGAGGGTGTAGGATGAAATAGGGAGTCTCCTCCTCATTTGTTGCTACTTGTGCAACCATCTTTTCTCTCAGTGTTGGCTTCATGGGGGCTTCATCCTCCAATCTATTTTCCTCAGGCATAGAAACTTGGATCTCTTCATGATGGGGCTCCTCCAGAAGATATTTAATGTATTTAGGGAGCTCTAGGAGTTCCTCAATTGGTGCATCATTTTCCACATCATCCTCAAAGTCGTAATATTATATGGATGAATCTGAAAATTCAAAACTATTAGGGGTGATACTCAAATTAGTTTCAATAAAATTAAAAGAGTTTGCGTTTAAGATTGTATCATCTCATTGAGTCGGTTCAACTTTAATCTCCTCTTCAATTGAAAGTGCCTCTTGGAGTTGATTATTGCTGGATAGAGGTGGCTAGTCATGCTCCTCCACCTCGAGTTTGGATTCAACTTCATGTATTTCTTTAGTGAAATTAGGGAAGACCTGGGTCAATTTATTCTTAGCATTGAATATTTCAATATCAGTTTTGAGTTCATCAGCCATGGCCATAAAATATTCAAGAATGATCCATGTTACAAGTCGTATTTCCTTCTGTTTGAACCTTATCATAAGAGCATTATCCATTTGTTGGAGGGCCTCCTTAGTGTAGTCAGTTTCTTCTTCCTGCACATGTGAGTAATAATTCCATGCATAATAATTATAATTTGAATGCATCATGGAAAAATGAATTTTTTTAAACATAATGACAACTATCTGAAATTTGAAAATAGAAAAAGTAAAGTAAACAACCGATTAGCTCCCCGGCACCGGTGCCAGTTTTGACACAGGCCTGTCGTAGTGCATGGCAAAAGCAATTTGATTTTTCCTAGTGCAGCATAGAGGCTGACCAGGGTCATCTCACTTAAAGAGAATTATCAATATTTTAATTACTTAATCTAATTGAACTAAAATAATTCTTTTTATTTTTTTATTTATGAATTTAATTTTAATAAAAGATAAAACAAACATTCAATGACAAAATGCAATTAATTGAGAAAGAACATGGCCTTTATGGGTTGTTCTGTGGGTTCCATCATTCTTCTTCATTGTATTTATATTATGTTTGATAATTCAATTAGGATATCTCATTCATGAATTAATATTCTTTTATTTAATAGTGTGAAATCATGAATGCGTTTAGCAATCTTAACTTCACAGACTCCATTAATCAAGGTTGATGGCACACCTTGATCGAGAGTGTGACATCTTCCAAGACCTGGCTCCATCGTATGCCATTTCAACCACTGAATGGCTGAACTCCATCATATGAAGAGCTTTTATCCAGTAGAAGGGAGGGAAAATATATAATAAAATAATATAAATGAGTTTGAGATCAGTTTCATGGTGGACGATCGCCACACCTGTGCACATCACTCATACTCATCACAAACATAATAAAACATAGGAATTTAAGCACAAAATAATTGAAATTTCCACATACCTCCCCCGGGCCAAGTATCAGGTAAACCCCTCATATTTGAGGGTTAGAGGTCATGGTGGAGAATATGAGAATAATAAAAGAATAAAAGGATATAATATGAAGAAAAAAACAAGGTGGATGGGTGGACACAGAAATAAAAATAATGCATGAATTTTATTAGAAATATAAATTACAAATGAAACCTAAAACAGAAATAAAGAAAAGAATTAAATAAATAAAAATTGAAATGATGAAAATTTGTGGCTGGCCTCCCTCAATGGAGATCTCCTCCTTGGTTCCTTGAAGGAATGGATGGAGAATGTGATGCTTTGAGGAGGAGGTGATGGCCTCCTTTTATAGGCAGAATTCGACACCCTAAATTTTTCGCGTTGTAGACCCCATAAATGACCTCTTCACGAGTTCCACCATTCATGAATATTTTTCATAAATTTCTTATCCGTTTCCTCTCCAAATTCCAGCTAATTTGGAAACCGTATGATGATGTTATGAAATTTTGACTCTCCGTTTCTGTTTCTGGAAGGTTCTTCAAAACGTATGTCGTTCAATAGCCACCATACTGACCACCAACATCCCCAAATTTATTATCGATATGACCCTATCTGTCCTAGTGTTATACCAGGTGGACAAATATCATTTATATATGTGTAGGACGAGTTTGGTGTGTCTTACATTGGGTGGGTCCACGCTGTCCGCCCAGAAAAATTCCCAACTTCAATGAATTTTTATACCCATTAGAAGGCCGAATCAGCACCTTGTCCAGAAGACAAAGTTGAAGAAAATAAAATAAGGATTTTAAAAAAATTTGAATCACAAAATTTGGAAATATAATTTTATGGAAATGACCAAAATACCCTTGACTAAAAAATCTGTCTAAAATCCAGAATTAGGCATTTTTTACATTTGGGCTCAAAATAATACTAAAACCTAAAAACATGACAATTACCCATCCAATAACACTTTTTTGGGATTATAAACAATTATTTAGAGTATAAAATATATGAATATGTGAGCTTCATCACGGGTCTGTTCTCATAATCTCTCATCTTGGAGATTACCTAGTGTGAACTTCATGAGATAGAGTCTCAAATTCTTATGAGTACTCACACATGATGGTCTATATACTTTGTGTCCTATCATAGAATTTCATCCAACCATATAACTATATTTAAGAATATCATTATAGTATTTCAAGGTTCTCATCATAGTAGGGATCTTCCATGACCGTATTAATGCAACAAATATTCCAAGACATTATTATATTATAGTCATGCAAAAATAAACAATATATAATAAGTGTAATTCATGTAATCAAAGTATAAATAGTTGGTTCTCAAGAAACCAACACTAATAGTTTGAATTTTATTCTTCACCACCATTGGATGTACAAATCAAAGACGAATGTTTTTTTAGGGGGATGTATGTATGAACCTGGATCTTTATTTTAGGTGCATGTATTTATTTAGTATTTTTTAGGAAAAATAGAGAAATACTAATTTTCTATGTATATATTGTGTATGTAGGTACCACGTACAACCATGTACTGGTCATGTAATGGCCATGGTCATTGTTGTGTGGTGACCTGGAAGACCGCCTAAAGTAGGACTCAATTGAGGCTAATACATTGCTTGTACATTAAACGAACATGCTATGTACTTTTTTTTTTATAAATCAGAGTGGGGTCACGTCTCATCTTCAAAAACACACTCATCTAACCATGGTTCATATAATAGTTTTACATAATGGCCACAAATTTTAACCCCTCCCAAATCATTGTCCGAGCTCTGATCGAGACCTGTCATGTTTGTTGGAATAACACTGGTTAGTTCTAAATTCTCTTAGATCATATCCTCCTGATTACTCCTCTCTCATGAGTATTTATAGATTGAATGATTTTTTTTGTATATCTACGAAATTCTTGGCGGATTATAGTTTCTGCGTTCAATAGTATTGATCGTACGACATCAAGGTAGATGGTTTGTGAAATTTTTTATCATATTTGGATTATATAGTTCCATATACCCATGTTTGGGGTATTGCATAATTTTTATTTTGAACATGTTTATCACCCAATGTGGTTTGATTATATTATTAAGGGTATGTTCTTATTAAATAATTTGTATCCCTTGTTTATTGGAAACAAAATGGGTGTATTTACTTGTTTAATTATTCGTGGTCATTTTCTCTAGGATTCCTATATGATTTCCATGTTCCCATGACATGTTTTTTTATGATAGAGATGCAGATTATATAAAATTCATGTTATATGAATTGTGGATGTGTGACCAAGGGGAATTTTACCGTGAGATCTTCCCGATGTAGGGTCATTCATGTATGTTTATTTGTTATGTTAACCCTAAGGTATTGACTGTGAGAGCTATTAGTTGGTTATATATAAGACGGGTTAGACCATGATATCTGCCCAGAGGGTCATTATTAAATGAATAGATGATATGTTGACCATGGGGTTTTAACTGTGTGATCTACCCCTGGTGGTTGTTTGTAAATATTTATAGCTATGTTAGACGAAAGGGGTTGGACCGTGTGAGCTACCAAGAAGGTCGTTATTTAATATATTATTGTTATGTTTTAGCTGGTGTATTACAATATGAGAACATTCCCAAAGTGTCATTATTGAATAATTGAATATTGTGATGAGTCTTCCAAGCTAATGCACAAGCATGAATTGGGTAATACTTTTTTGTTTAGATGTTCATATGATACGTCTTTTCTTACTACTAAATAGGGGATATATAAAATTATCTATATCCCATGGTTTATAAGATTCGGTTATTTGAATAATAAATTAAAATTAATGTAATTTAAAATTGTAGGATTGTTCACTTTTGAGTAATTCATAGATTATTGCTTCATTTATGCATAATACCTACTATATACATTCACTAATTGTTAGGAATAAACCTTTTGGTGGTTTTCTACTTGGATAAGTCTCACACCCTATTAGGGTCATGCTTTTGGACCCAAACTTATTATATTTTTGTTGGTATAGAAAAGGGAAAACTATCTTCTTCATCAGATACATGATTGTTGTTTGAGCTGGAGAGCATGGGACCAACTTGGGTCTCATGATGCTGTTAGAGAACACTATTTGTCTATACATTAGTTTTAGTGTTGTGTTTCCATCATTTTGACGTGTTTGGTTGATTTCCTAGACACATGTTACATGCATCATTTTTATTTTCTCAAGTTGATATATTATTATCAGTCTTCCATTTTTTCCTTTTGTTTCATGGTATTAATGATTCCTCTACTATTTATTATTTACATTCCGCTAAGTACACTCTTCCAATGAGTGCATAGTTTCCCCATTATCACATTGTAGCACACGCTGATAGTAGAAAACATCTGGAATTTGGGGAAATGTTCTTGAGGATATGTGACCAACCGAGTTCAGGGTACTTTGGGAGGCACCCGGAACCGGGATGTCACCACCATTCATGATAGATACCATAACATCGACAATTCCAAACCATATAACCACACATCCACCACTACCACCCAAATAACCAAATCTCCCCCAAAAATCAAGGGATACGATTTGTAACACCCACTACAGAACTCATGACAAGACCCTCAAACTATCCATGAAAACTCCACTTCAAATTCTATTTCATCCATAAGAAAATATAAACAATTAAAAGAAAACAAACAGTTTAAACCATCAATATGTAACGATAAACAATCTAACTTTAACTATTTAATTTTTATAAATAAAGTGCATGAAGAATGTATGTATTTTCCAAGACATAATATTCTCAAACCAAAATTTCATTAATGAATTTAAATAAATATCTTTTTTTGAAATATAAACTCAAAACATTAGTAATAAAAATGAACATGTCACAAATTAAAATAAAACATTAATAAAAAACATCAAATATGAATTCAGCCACAAATTATATTATAGAATCGTATAAATAAATGATAATCTACATTTCTCTTTAATTTCCTTATGCGTAAATAATTTTTTTCTCCAGGTTAATTCATACCATGAAACCAAAGAAAAAAATCATGTTAATTCTAGAATTTCACATAAAAGGGAGATGTTTCAAATTCCTTACCTCAGATGAATCTGTAAGGAACACTAAATATGAATAGTGGAACATTGGATCACCCATCATTGAACATAGGAAGAATTTTCCATAGACTTAAACACAATTAAATTTATCAAACATTACTAATACATTTCCATCTAAGAAAATATCACCACTATAATATATGATGAGAAAGAGGTAAATAATAAATTGTGTAATTGGAGTAGTTTGGAAACTTATATTGAGATCTCTCAATCCCAATGAATTAAGAGGATTAAATAATTAATAACATGGTTCTATAATTAAATTTATGGTCTGCGTTGGATAATGTTTAATGTAAAAAAATAAAAGTTAAATAAAATGAATATCGACCACATATTTATATAGAATACTCAATAGAATTCCTCATGGAGTGGTGTCTCCTATAACAATCTTGATGTCCTTTCTTAAATCCTGATTTAAATCTCATGGAATCAAAATATTTTGTCCCATCTTTTCTATGTCCATTTTTCATTATTTTTAATATTTGACCAAAACCTCAATTTATTAATATTCAAAATAATCATAATTGCCTTATCCACTTATCCTATAAAAATCCACCATAATAAAAAGTAATTTCCCTCTTTATATATACTTTCCCAATTAAAACTCGACCATTCTAAATAAAAATCAGATCCATATCATTTCACCTCTATATTTCTATAAAAAATATTTTATTAGTTCCATATTTAATGTAAGGAAAACCAACAAATACCACACTCAACAAAATATCTATATCCATGGATTGATGAACCCTGTATTGTTGGATATATCATAACTCAATATCTAGGTCACATATTCAATTATGAATACTCGTATTTATGGGTCACCCCAAACTCCGCAAAATGATAATATATTGAATAATACTGTTGAGATACTTTTTTTTGATATCAAACAACAATTTAAATTATTATTTTATTAAGAAATATGTTTTCATATAATATTAACATTTAAATTCAATAAAAATAATAAAAAAACACATGTATATGTGAAGTGAATTATTTTTGATATTATGGTCCATAGATTATGGATAAAAAGCCTCCCGATCAATAATAAAAAATGATTTAGGGAAAACATGCACTATCTATGTTTTTAAAGAAATGATTCTTTTATTTAAAAATTCATTATTTACTTTTACATCTGGGATAAACTCATTAATTTATATAAAATTTAGTAGTGGGATTACCCTTATAGTTTTACCAATTAATAATATATACTGATCTTATAAATTTATATGTTATGGAAAGAATCATGATTTTAATGAAATGATGATGATAATTTCTATTATGCATAGAATAATTATTATATTATATAATGGAATGAATACTAAATAATTAAAATGTGACACATAATAATATTTATTGGTTATTTGGGATAGATAATTTCAATACACCATGATTATTTGATGGAAAATATGTAAGGGTCTTAATTATGATATATAAGTGTTATTCTTGGTATAGCTAAAAAATACAACAATGTAAAAGCTGTATAATTACATTAAATTTAAATTTGAAATCATCACTAACTTACCCCTCCTACAAATCTAAAAAAAATCAACAGAATACCTCACTAACCATGAATTAACTAAAAAGTGTTTTGGGAAAAACTATACAATTATATTATATACCACACTAATTATTATCATCATCAAGAATCAAATCAAAACCCAAATAAATAAAATCATACTCCAAACTCAAACACCACCTTGGAGATACATCAATAATAGAGAAAACACCACTATTATTGCATTAAACAATAATAAGGGATAAACATTGATATAAAAATATAATAAATTCAATATTTCAACATCATTTCAACTTAAGGAATCAACCTCTTAAAACATTAATTCCATGAGTGATACCTCTCTAACAAAGATGATGTTATTCAACGAAACTACTCACCAACCCCATAATGGACTAGACATATAGAAGATTAGATGTCAAATTCCTAGAGTTTTACATAAAAAAGTTAAAGAATATACCATTAAACAAAAATTGTCATCTTAATAATCCTATTATAGTATTTTTCCAATCATTATATACAAATTTATAAAAACAAAAAACTATCTAAGTTACATCTCTAACACAAATAACACTACAAAAGGGGTTTACAATATCATAGAATGGAAAGTAAAAATATTAATTACTCATCAGAAAAACCCATACTCTCACATTCCAACTATTAATTCTTTCATAATTATAAGATTTGTTTATGAAGTTATGATAAATTATTTCTATTAAACATGAAATTTAGTTTCTAAAAACTATTATGCAATAACATAAACATGAAAGTTTCTCTCATCATAACTGTTGAAATAAATAATGATTAAAATTAATATACAGAATTAGGATAATTAGATAAATGAAATTGAATTAAAGTAATTAAAATAAGATTTTTTATGAGAAAATAAAAAAGATATCTTTGGAAGAAATAAGCTCAAGGACTCAGAACATGATCAATCTAATATTATCAACCCAAACAAAATAAACACTAACTGATGCCCTATGAAACAAAAGTACCCTATCAAAAAATCATCGTACCTAAATAAGGTACATCATGAATCATGTGTAACTTTTAATTATGATTCCCTATAAGATTTTAATATAATTATATCAACCCTCATGGTACACGAAACCTCAAGATACTCAGTTCCAAGGGTCAGAATTGTTCTCTAACTCTTGAAGGTCTCCTATCTCTCTATGTATTCCAATAGTAAAACCTATAACTCAATGATCTTTTTATTCCACCTCTTTATATTGGAACAGAAATATCATGTTCTTTTATGATAAATACATAACCTTCCTCCTAAAATTAAACTACAAACCTATAATCCTCATTCAGATCTCTAGTCTCATGAAAAACTAAAATGATAGGAACAATTTTATTCATCACCAAATAGGTGTAAAAAATTACCATAAATATGAAGAATAAAATATTGTTAAATTAACATCCTTGAGTAGAATCTGCAGATCTAATTTGTACACATGGATTTCTATACCTAGGGAATAAACTTTTTCATTAACAGTATATATAATTCTTCCCATGAAACCACTTATAGATGATCATGTTTCAATTTCCACAACTCCTATGATATTATGCAAAGTAAAATATAAATTATGTAATATCAAAAAAATTGAGTCATTTAATTCCATCCTCTTAAAAACACTCATTAAACTTGTGCCTAACACTCAAATAAAAAAATTTGAATCTTTTGTTATTGAAAACAAGACAGTACCTTATACACCAACTCTATCAGTTATTTCCTCCTAAAAAACACTAGTGTTGTTCTATGGGAATGTTTTTAACAAAATAATCATAATAAATAATTATTTCTTAGTAAATATAAATTATGTAGAACTATTAGAGAAAACATAAATGCAGTTCCAGAACTATATTCACTCACGCACCCCTAATTCACTAAAATAATTCAAACTTTAGGGAACAATTTCACCATCTTCACTAATTAGCATAATATTTTATAAAAAACAACATCATGACATGCTCATCAGTCTATGACACTATCTATAAAATAATTAATCAAAATACAACCCCCTCCCCCCATAAATCACGTCTACCACACCATGGGAACAATAATAAATGTTGATGATTAATGACCTCAAGAATAATATTAAAGTAAAACATATTTTCATTCCAATTTTAAATATCATAAATAATTAATAAAATTATTTTAAAATAAAATATTATATTAAAACAATTATATATTTCTTTAAAAAATGGATTTAAAACCATAAAAATCACCCAGGTGTTTTTTCTTGAACAACACATTAATCAAAAATTATTAAATGAAAAACCCATGAAATATTATTTAAATCATGATACCACAAAACCTCTCAAAAATCAATCCAATATATTTTGGAGGAAAACTTTTAAAATTAGGAAATCACTTAAAAAACAATTACCCATCAATTTATGAATTACTATTTTTAAAAAGTTCATCATTTTTATATAACAAAATGTACAAACTATAAAACACCACATCACATATTATTATATAGAATGAAATAATTTCACAAAATTAGTATAGTCAAATCCTAAATAAAATTATTATACATATGCCATAACTAAATAAATATACCCAAATTATTTAAAAATTAGTTAATTTTACAAATCATGTGTAATAGGGAATTAAAAATTCATTCATTACTACATTAAAATATTAAAACTCATTATGATTAGAAAATGTTGTCCCTAATAAATTTAATATATTCAAAAAAAGATAAATCCTTATATCAAAAAATAATTCAATAATATATCACATATATTTAAGAGTATGTATTAGATAATTTTACTATATTTTGAGTTAGACTCGGACAATACAGACATTCACATTGGGTAATTAGTATCAACATCTTTGAAATTTAAACAATGAAAATTTTATTAACACCAAAAAAGTCATGTATAGAATGAGCATAATATATTTTATATTATCCAATTCCTTTAATTTAAAAAATATTCAGTAATCAGCAATGAAACAAGGTAAACAAAAAATTTACATATTTTATATAAACTCTAAAAAAAATAAAGTGGGATTAAAGATATTTTTTGTTTCTATTAGTGATATACATTAGTTTTATGTCATTTTTTATATTGGTTCTAAATAAAACCTTCCTAAAATTTCTCTGAACAATACAAACAAAATAAACCAAAACAAAAAAACATAAATCTCTAAGAAAACAATTTAAACCCAATAATTATAACACAATTCACTTATGTGAAATGAATCCCTCTGCTTGAAACATGATTTTTTATATAATATCATTATATTATAATCACTTTACTAACACAATGTCACCCTAATTATACTATAAATGGCTTGAAAACTCTCCATGATCTCTAATCTGAAATCATTATTAACCTTAATAATCTTTTTAATAATCATAATGTATTAATATCGGATCATAGTGGTATAAAATAACTTCTGTCTTATTTATTCAACCGTAATTAATCACAAACTATGATTAACTGACACATGTTCCTTAACAAAATAATGTTATTATCTTCAGTTACTAACATCATAATCTATCATAATAATCATAAACAACATTGATTCCATAGTTTGATGACCTTATATACTATAAAGAATTCATATTCCTTAGAAAAAGCTATTGTTAACCCCTAATTCATGAATCTAATAATGGATTAGTTGGTGATTATAAATGGTTATATGTAATTTAAAAATATTTGAAATTGCCATTATAAACCTAGGAGCATTTACATAGAACCTTTAAATCATAATAATATATAATAAAAAAATATCCTATAATAACTATAATTTCATATAGTTTCAAGTATCCAAAACGGGAATCCTAAAACAGAATGTTCTCTTTCATAAATGGCTCAAAAAATAGATCCAAGACTTAAGGATGTAGTGTCTATATCAACATCCACATTCTATAGAAAACATTAAATACTTATATATATAAACATATATAATAGTGTCCATAAATGTATATACTTTAGGATAATTCTGAAAACCCCTATTTCTAATTTTACAAACACTACTAATTCTATGATGAATAAATATAATTGATACTCTCACCTATACCAAGTCATCTATCACCAAACTTCCCCAATCCCACTCAACTATTACAGATCAATCTATAATAAAATTGAATAAAATAATATATCTATAAGGAAACTCATAATCACATCCCCATTGATATGAAAGTCTTATTCTAAAATGCAATTAATATAATGTTTTATCCCTACTATATATACATATCAGTATAACCAAATACCATATAACAACAATAACCATATCTATATGAAAATAATATGTCACAAAATAGAACATAAAATATACAATAATCACATCTCATAACCATAAAACACATCATCGTCATTGTATGGTGTCATTAACATGAAGTAAATCAATATTGTCCCCTGTTTTTAAATATATAATACACAACATGATTGAATCCCTCAATCACATCATCATCACATTACATCCCATAAAATCACGTCACATCATTTTCACTCTAACATCCATCCATTACAACCCATTCATCATAACTTTGGGAAATTAAAATTCATACTATTTCTAAAAAATGAGAGATAAACATGAAAAAATTATCCTTTTATTCCATCACTAACACAGATAATTAGAAAATTTTCAAAATCCCAAAAAAGATCGGGGGTTAGTATGGTTTTATAAATCGGGTGGGATGATCATGAAATATCAAGGAAAATATAATGTGTGTGTATATAACCACCATAAATCCTTATTCAAGAGTCTATAAAAACCAATTCCACCAAATAGAATAACCATCATCAAATCATCCCTACTAACCTCTAGTATTCACTTAAATCTATAAAAAAATAACAAACTCCACTTTCTACAAAAACATCCACATTGAAATTCACATCATTTCAATTTATTCACATCTTTTATTGATTTTCAGATTTATTGTCTTAATATCCAAATTGCTTGAATTATTTCATTCATTTACCCTTATCTACTTCAAAACCATATATTATCTAGTGAACTATGTTTATAACATCCATTTAAATTCTATTTTAGGCGTTGAACAGTATTATCTGGCTACAACATATTAAATTTACATCTCATACTTTTTACCATTTCCATTATTAAAATTCATATTACATTCATTCTAGAAATTATAATACATCCCCATAAAAATAATCCAATGAAAATTAACCCAAAGCCATAAAATATAACAAAATCTCATCAACTATCACTAAAACATTAATTTTTTTTTTCAAAACTGACTCTACTAAGTAATATCCCATATAATATTTCATAAAAAATATCCCCCCTTACACCACCACCTCATAACCAACTCAATATTTCATTCAACCCAAGGAAAATGAGATATTACACCCACTACAAAACTCATCACAACACAACAACATAAATCCATGATAATTTCTAAAACCCAAATTTTTAACCCTCATTAAAAGAAACACTATCAACTATTACAAATCATATCCTTCCTATTGAAAATAAAAAACAAGTATCACTTCATCCCCTATATTCATGAAAATGTAATTTTTTTCTCATATATTGTTTTACAAAAATATGAAATTATTATATAAAAATGTCATAAATATATTTAAATGAAATTTTATTATGAAACATAATCTAAAAATATTAATCATAGTATTAATACACAAGTAGAAAAAGAAAAAACACATTTTTTTTGCAATGAAAAACATTCCATATATAATAAAAAATATAATATAATTAGGATAAAACATTTGAATCACCCTTAATATTTAATTTTATTATGTCTTGTTGATTTTTTTCTTTAGGTTAATACTTCCCATCCATTTAGATAAAATTAAATAATAGTAATTTTTTAATTTAAAAAATACAAATTAGAGAAATATAAAATCTCATACATCAATTATATATTTGACGAGAAAACATAGATGAATGGTATAAATATGGATAAAACACCTTAAACTTCCTTGGGAACCATATCAAGATCCAACCACACTACGTTTTCATAATGATTTACTCAAATAAATATCAAAATCAAAGAGAACATCAATATGTGTATACTATGGAGAAAGATATTGTGATTAATGTGTGGATGATGAGAACATTTATAGTGACCCTAGACTAATATGAATGTATATTACATAATTTTAGATTAATATTCATCCCAATGAAAAAATACATGCTCACTGGCCATAATAGTTTTGTTTGTTTAGAAATGTGGAAACAAAATCCTCTAACTTTGTGAATGATCTTTAAAATAACCCTTAAATATATTACCCTTTATAACTCATACTTAGACCATTTCTTCATAACTTGAGTAAAGGAAACATAAGAATGTATTGAGCTCATATGATTAGTTAGGGTAATAAATGGAGATATGTACGAATACGATGAGCATAAGGGTATGATAAATGATCATATCATTAGAATATTATGCCATGTATATCAAAGATCAAAATTAAGAGTCATGGAATAAATTTTGAAGGTTCATAGTACATGAATCATAATTGAATCAATTACATATGACATAAATGCAAAAAAAAAGGAATAAGACATGGAATTATGGTAGAAACATAAACATGTAATATCATTCACCATAAGTAAATGCACATTTCAAAAACATATATAGGCACATAATGGGTACTACACCTATTGGAAAAGACACACCACCGTCCCTAGTTAGAATAATTTCCTTATAAATGGTCAGTTTAATCGTTTTTTCCATAGTAGGTTGTGTTTCCCATTCATCCCTATAGTGGATAAGGTTTCCCCTTCTTCAAATATTGGATTGGGATTCCCATTGTTCCCATAGTTTATAAGTTTACCCTTCTTCCCATATAGTGTTGAGGTTTCCCTTCTCCCTACAATAGTTCAATCCCATCATCATTTCTCCCATAATTATCTCATGATATATAAATCTGTACCCCATGCATTAGAGTGGGATACCAGTCCAATCTTTAACTTAATAAAATCATACATAATATTACCCAAGATAAAAAAACAATTATATCATGTTGCATAAAATGGTATGGGTTCCATAAAGATCAAATAATAACCCATGAAATATATGTTTTATAATTAACATTACATTATATAATATACTTTGGAAAATATACAAATTTCATAACAAATATTTTAAGTCATAACCTATGAAAAGAAGTGTGTTTCAAAAGAATATGACCCATGGAAGAGAAAAATGATTAGAAAAAATATAATACATGGGAGAAAAAATTATTTCATACAAACTTGTCATCATAAACATAAACCATTCAATGAAATAATAATAATTTTCTCTTTCATCAAATTACATGTAAAGAATAGACAATTTCAATGGATTTCAACATAAATAGAGAAGGTTTTTTAAATATCACATGTAAAATTTTTAAGGAAAATAGAATCTATTTTAAAAAAAAAAATCGAAATACATATCAAAAATCTATTTCCTAGAATAAAATCCTTAAAATTTTATTTCAAATATTTAATGAGGAAAATATATTTTACACCTTGAAAAATGATATTAATAAGATTATGTATGGTGAAAACCATTTTTAAACCATATTTTAAGCCATATAAATTAATATTAAAGTCAATTTGAAGACCATTTTTAATCATTTAAATTACATTGAATACATATGAATAATGAATTAAATTATTGTGAGTAATTTTTCATTAAATTATTTTGAATACATCTAATGAAATATTTAAAAAATTGAATTTTATTCATTGAAAACCACTTAAAATAAAAATTACAATAATATTAGGAAAATAACATTAAATAATGTAATATAAAAATTAAAATGGTGATTTAATTAAAGGATGTTCATGATAGTGTATAAATCCATACCTGATGAACATTTCTTTTGTGATGTACAAATTAATGAAATTTATTCGTTTAAAAATGACAATGATATTTATTTAAAAAAACCCATAAAAAGATAAAATAGTGGTCAGTATTTATTTTATGGAAATTTTTATATTATTAGTAAATTTTTTAAAATGTTTTCAGAAAACATTATTTTGAAGAAATAATGATTCCTGATCGGAAAGAGAAATAAAGTTAAATTTTAATAAATGTTTTTTCTTAATCATAATAAGTACCAAATATTGGATAAATAGTACCATTGTATTAATTCATAATTAATATATGTAGGAAAAGGTAATTAGAATTTTTTTGTTGATGGATCATTATATTTCATTAATGAAAATGTAATAAAAAACAATCTCTATAAACAAAGAGATTGAAACAATGAATTATGACAACTTTGGTAACATTAAATTGTAATTAATATAATATAATAAAATTAAATTAATAATAAATTATAGTTAAAAATATTTATATTCATGATAAAAAATTTCAAAGGTTATTTTATACACCATGTAGAAAAATTTAGGTGCATATAACATGGAATGTATCACAAAGATAGAAAATTGAGACAAAAAATATTTTACCGATTTGGTAACATTCGAACCATAAACCTTATTTGATAAAGATAATAAAATGGATATGTAAATAACAAAAATTTTAATTATATTATTCATAAAATAAATTCACGTGAATTATATACACCACACACAAGAAATGATTGATGAATAAGGCATAAGTTTCTCAGAAATAAAAGTAAGATGAGAAAACCCTTACTGTAAGTATTAACTTTTTTCATACATATTAAAAGATCATATATAATAAATATAATTATTATAAAACTAAAAAACAACAATATTCATATATATAATAATTTTTTTTATTTTATTATACCTTTTTATTACCAATTAATGAGAAATTCTATGATAAAGTTGTGTTTTCGGTAATAACATCATTTTTATATGTCTTGAATTTTTATTTTTGAAACTATTATAGAGATCATGATTTTATTATTAATGTAATTTAGAAAAATTATATAAATATATAATATATTTCATATACATGTATTTGTGATATTCTTTACATGATTGAAATAAGAAATGGAATACAATTTTCATGGAGACAGTAGGTCGTACATACACATGAACTTTATATCAATTTATTTTTCATAGTAAAGGAATGAAATTAAATGACATATATGATTATATATAAAATAATTTAAGTATAATGATTATGTAATATATTTACACTAATTTTAATAATCCCATCCTTAATAAATTATATTTAAAGTGTGAACAATTCACTTCTCTTTGAGGAGATGGTCATCCCCAAGTCCCTAAACGAACGTATTTTATTGAAAATAATGGAAATGATTATGTTATGTGTTATATAATAATTTAATAAGAATTAAGTAGTCCAAAATATTATATATATATCACATAAAAATAAATTAAATCATTATTTCAAACCATGATAGGTGTCAATAAAAGATTAAAAAACATAAGTTTTTGGGGTAGTAGTCTGTCGTACACATGAATGATGACTGTGTATCCCTTTTAATGGAAGTTTTTATTGATTTATGTCATACAGTTAGAAAAAAATATTATTATATTTACAATACTAAGGTTATTAAATATGAATGGAATAAAAATAATTTAGTGGGTGGAGAAAGAAATAAAACAAAAGTGCATATTGAAAGATGTTACATCTCCTTTGGATAACTCCCTTTGGATTTCCTGAAAGGGATTACAATGTAGGATTTAACCCAAAATTTTGAAATATAGGATGAGAGTAGGACTTATATTATTATTGCAGGTTCTAGATGATCCAAAAGGGCATGAGTGGTAAGTTGAAAGTAGGATACAAGTCATTTTATAAGTTTGGAAAGGGAGACGTTGGGTTGTGTTGAAAATATTTGATCACTGCCCATGTTTTATGTTTCCCCAATGGGTTAATAATTTACAATTATAGATCCTTAGAGGATTAATGGTCGAAATATGATAATAAAATATTTTTTATTAACGTGTAGGGTCATTTTTATGACATATATTGTATGTTTATTCATTATGTTTGCCTATTTTTTACCTTATTAGCTTTAAGTAATATTAATTACATGCACTAATATTTATGGTAGAAAAGAAATTTTAACTTATTATTAATTATAAGATAATAATATTCAAAATATGGAATTCCTTTTTCAAAATTCTAATAACATATATGGTATAAATTAATATAAAATTAATCACATTGACAGAATGAGACAATATGTTTTTAATGTTCAAATGTTCATAAGATTGAATTTTTTTTATTATATTTCACCATTAAATTGGTTCAATGATCTTCATATGATTAATTTATGTAAAATTTGACAATATATATGTTAAAAATATTTTAAAATAAAATTTAACAATATGAATAAATTAGATGAAAAATTTGTTTTCAAATTAAATTCAATGTTTTTTCACTATAAATCCTACCAAGAATACACTCCTAAAAATACCAAAAATTCACTATAAGTAAATAATTATATTCCTATAAAAAATAATGTGAAATTTTTCAGATAAAAAATATTAATTTTTGAAACCTTATATTTAATATAGGTGTGCCAATAAAAGGGTGTAAAATTGTGTTTTTGAAAAATAATTTTACTATTAATAGAATTTGATTTATTATTATCTTATACCAATCAGATCTATTAGATGAGTGTGAAAAAATAATTATTGAATATATAATATATATATTTTATTAAAATTATTTATAAAAAATTATTTTTTAAATTTATTGAAATAAAATTTTGTCTTTACATATAAAAATAGTTTTCACATAAAAAAATATCTTTATTTTAAGATAGTTTATACGTTAATTTTTAACTAATTAATAACCAATGGATTAATTTTATATAAATTTCTAAATCATATTTCCACAATTTAGGTAAAACTATTCATAACCTCTATTAAAATCGATTTTAGGTAAGTATATAAATATTTTAATAAAAATATTAATACTATATTTTAGTTAAGGAAAATGTAGCATTGTATATAATTTAGATTATCAATGGAAATCAATATTGTGTGTAACATGAGAAAAAATGTTTTCCATATACCATAGTCTAATATAACGTTTTCAGTATGTTTAATATATTTTTTGTTTTGTGAAAGCCAATCTCAAATCATTCATATAACACAATCTATTTTAGTAAGGCCTAAAATAAATAATTTCAATAATTTTTAACAAATTCATGAAAAATATTATACAAAATATCAGTGTGTAACATTTTACCCCTAAAAATGAATATTAACCAAGAAATTAGTTGGGGATATCAAAGGAGTAATACTCGAAATATCTCTTTAAATAAACCCATAAAATCAAAATTTATACTAACGCATACATTAAAAAAAGAATTATATAACTATAATGGTTTACCAAATGACTCATATATAGGTTTACACATAAGAGAACATATGTGGGATCTGAAAACATGGCATTGAAGATAAATATAACAATAATTTTTTGATGGAGGGAGATGGTGAATGTGATAACAAGAATATTGATAATCCCAAATCCATAAACAAAATAATCTTAAAAAGTTTCTTTGATATCATTGAAAATAATGATAATAGGGTAATATTTAAGTTCAATACACATATCCTAATGTTGAAAATTTTTCATAAGGAGATATATATTTCTTTATTTTATGTCATTTCATTTTCTCAATCTCACCTCATGGTTATATATTGAACAATTTCTACATCATCACACAATCCAAAAATGAAGGTGACTTTGTTATGCCTAAATAACTAACACATCATAAGAGATATATATAAAATTATAAGTCATTCTTTTAATTTTTAGATATAATTATAGAAAAACAGTTCTTACAAGATATTCAATATGCGTGAATCTTTATTTGAAAATACAATAATTTAATCTCTAAGACCCAAAATAATGTTTATCTTAAACAATTCCATAAATTTTCAACCTTATAACCCTTCAGACAAGATGAAAATTCGAAACATTAGAAATAAGATCACTAATTTTCTTAAAATATTCCTAAAATTTATCACCCATATATAGTAAAGTAGATTTTTTATATAGCATACAATACATTTTATTACCATTATAATGTTGTGTCTTAAAACATGGTAATAACCTATATTTCTATAAATTGTAATTGGAAATATGCATTATTTCTTATTCCAATGATCATTGGATATATTACAGAGATCCTGAAATGTTATAATATCTATTCATTATAGCATTATCCACATTGTAAATAATCATTTATAAATTATGAGGTCATATCTACTAACTAATTTAATTTATCCATTTCATTATCTCTTTATCCATATGAAATATCATTTTCTCATCTCTAGGAACATATTTAGGATTACCTACCCAAAATGTAATAATGAAATTAAATACATTTTCTAGTTCACCAGTATCATTTAATAAATTCTTGAAAATAATTAAATAAAACATTTAAAAACAATATTCATATACACCATGATTAATATAACATAATCTTTAAATTCAAAAACATATACACTTCAATCATCTAACATTATATTTACACCATTAACCATACATCATCATCTTACTCCTTAATACCACTTTCCTAGAATATGAAATATGAATCATGTCTTATGATTCAACACACTCAATATAATAATTCTTCTTATATTTAATGTAAACTATACTGTTACAACATCCCATACAATTCACATGTCATTTGTGGTCTATTTATCTCTTACAGTATAACCAATAATAATACCACCATCTAGATTCTCTTCATGATTTTTCCACTTAAGAAAAAATTGGTATAATTTCCATAATGTTCAAATATAAAACATTCAATGTTAATACTATTTCATTTAGTTCCCACTATTGATTAAGACTAGAAATCATAGTGTGAGAAACACTTTTCATATATAAAAACTACATAATCTAGAAAATTTACATATAAGATAACTAAATCATAATAATAATGTTTAAATATGTGACTGATTAAGATTATCCTTAGAAAAATACCTAGAAATACCCTTTAAAATATTTGTAGGGGTCAGACTAAAATTTTATCATCCTAGTTTATAGTGGTTGACTAAACCTTTCCTTTGATAAAAACTATAAGAACCCATGATTAACATAAATATATATTACGACATTTTAGGTGAATCTTCATAACATTACAAATAAATATGATTATGGGCCATAATATTTTAGTACCTTTGGAAACTATGAAACATATTCTTTTACCATGGATAAATAACTTAAATATATCCCTAAAATATTATCACTATTAGTTCTCATACATAGATCCATTCGTCAAAACATGGGCATAGGAAACAAAACGAAGTGGTGATCTCAAATTCCATGTAATGGTAAAGAATATATATATTTATGAATTACATGATAATATGGGTCTTTAAATATGATAATAAAAATTGAATATCATACCATTTATATAAAATATCATAATCATCAGTCATGTTATAACGGCTTGTACTTTATACAATATGAATCATAATGTAATCAAGATCATATTATATTAATTCATATTTTATGAATAATACATAGAATATTAGAAGACACTAAAATATGTATTATCATCCTCTATTATCCAATAAATATTTCCAAAAAATTGTTAGGGAAATTTATTGGTATTACACCTACTTGGAGGGACACACAAACATCCCTAGTCTCAATCAATTCTTTTATGGCACTAGATTTTTAATTTTTCCCACAGTGGATAGTGTTTCCCCATCTTCCAATAGTGTATTGGGTTTCCCCTTCATCCCATAGTGGATTGTGTTTCACTTTCTCCCTGTAGTGTATCATGTTTTCACTTCTTCCAATAGTGCATCATTACCGTTGACTTTTTTCCCATTAATATCGGATGAGATAGAAATGTTTTCCCAATTAATTAGAGGTAGATATAGGACCAACCCATCACATTATAAATTTATACATTCATGTGACACATGATTATAAATAATTTATCAAATCATGACCCATACAATTAGATTTCATTCCATAACATCACATCAGTAATCTTGAAATTAAATATGTCTAAAAATAATTCTATCATATCATAAAATGTGGAAAATATATTGGATTCATAATCGTTTAAAAATATAAGAACCTATGAAAGGAAGAAATTAAAAAAAAAATATGACACATTGGGGAGGAATATATTTGAATAACATACAACATATGAAAAATTAACAGGTTTCATACACAACTTCATATCTTAGTCAGAATCAATTCAATAAAAGAATATGAATTTTTTCAATTGATAATTTCCCAAATAAAGCATAAAGAATTTCAAATTATTTCCTATTAGTATTGGATAAATATTGAATGATCACATGTAAAAAATCTAATGGAAAATATAATTTCATTAAAAATATATTTCATAAAACATTTTCTAAAAAATCCATTTCCTATAAAAAATCAAAGAAATTTAAATTGAAATATTTATTAAAGAGAATATATTTTCTACCTTGCAAAAATATTTTCGAAACAAAGGCATTTAGATGATATTTTCGTTAAATAATATATTTGAAAACATATAATGTAATCTTGAAACATTTGGACAACCATTTTTATGTGAAAATAATTTTAACACATATAATGAATGGTTAAAAACATTTTGAAATACTTTTCATTGATAATACTTTAAAAGAATATAAATTAGAATTCAAAAAAATTTGAAAAAAAAATCAGTAATTTATTTTAAAAAAATATATAATGAAATAATGATACCTTTCTAAAAAAAATTCATAGAAAATAATTTAAAAACATATAAAAAGATATTGAAGAAAATTTCAAATCCTTTAACTTTCAATACACATTGAAAACATATAAATAAATCATAAAAATACTGAGAAAATATTTTTATTTAAAAAAACATTCAAATAAAATAATTTACAAATTATTAAAAAAAGAATTAATAAAAATAAATATTCCTAACTTTACAAGGAAGCTTCAATGTAGTGACCACTATGATGGGGGATAAATCCATATATTTCAATCATTGATTTTACACCCTAGAATATTTAGAAACATGTCCTTATCAGAAATTGATAAAAATATTCATTAATAAAAATCATATTTAAATAATTTAAATCATGGTAAAAACTTATTTTATGGAAAATTGGAGAATATTAAAATATTTTTAAAAATAGTTTTTTATGACATGGTTTTTTAAGAACAAAGGCTTTTGACCAAAAATTGAAATAATGTTAGATTATTTTAAAAATTAATTATTAATTAGAATAAATATAAAATAATGGAAAATGGTATCAATACATGGGGATATCATTAATAACTATAGGATCAGAAAAATAACTGAAATTATTGAGATACTATTGATAATATTTCATCCATGGAATCATAATAATAATCAATCTTAATAAATGATGAAATTCTAGCAAAAACTATTACAACTATGTTAAAATTTAATCATAATACCCAATAGATAATAAAATTACATGAAGGTAAAAATATAATTAAATGAATGGTATTTATGACAAAAATTAAAAATTGTGGTACACACACCATATAGAAAAATATTTGTGCATACCATGTCGTGTATCAAAAATAATGAAAATTGAGATTCAAATTACCTTATAGAGAAAGAATCATTAAAACCACAAACCCCATAAAAATATCATAATATATATGTATATATATATATTACCATTATTTTAATGTTTTGAATCATTAAATTCATTCATGGTATATGTATAATAAAATAAATGGGTGGTAAATAAAGTAGAAGTTTAGTACCAATAAGAGTGAGATGGGAAAACCCTTACCTTATGTTTTGAATTTCATTGTACACATTCAATAATCCTATATAATAAATATAATAATATTATAAATACACCATAAAAACATATTAATATATAACACAATATGTTTTTTATGTCTCTAAATTACCTGTTTATTAATAATTCACTGGCATTGGGGATAGTTGGCCATACTTACGGATAAATTGTTGTTTTCATTTTCATATTGTATAAAATGAAAATAATAAATCAGAAATATGAAATATTTTTATTATTAAATTATAATTACAATTTCATATATATCAAATAGTATTAATAAATCCATATTTAATACATTCAATGTATATTTGGAATGAATCACATCACATTATGGAGGGGTAGTCCAAAAGTCCACAAATGAAGTCATTGTGATCCCATAGAATGTAAATCATTATATAATGTGTTATATAATAATAAAATATGCATAATAATATAATATATATCATATACATTATATTAATAAAAAACATTATATCATTATTACCATCCTTGAATGGTGTAAATGGAATAACGAACAACATCAGTTCACGAGGTGGTAGTCTTCCATACACAAGAGGAATGAATGTGTATCCCATTTTATCGATGTGTGTGGTTTTTAGGTTATAAAATTAGAATAAAAAATCTATTTATATTTAGGATACTGATGTTATTTTAAAATCAAGAAATAATAATAAATTATATGGTGGATAATTAAATAAAAGAAAATTAGTTGTTGAAGTATGTGACCTCTTCTTGGGGTAACTACATTTGGTTTTCACAAAATGAAATCCTCGGTTGTATTTAAAAAAATAAAGACGCTACTATGATTATGATAAAGATATTTTTAATTTATATTCTCTGTTTTTGTAAAATAGGAAAGGGATTTTTAGGTGGGATGAGGTGATGAGTAGATTTAGCCTTTTATAATTGGGGAAATGGTCACATTGGGTATTATTGAAATGATTTTAGTAATCCCTATGATTTACATGTCCCTAAGGTTAGAGATCAACCATTATAGGTACAAATAGTTGAAATGAATGAACTATAGACATAAAATAATTTTTTGGATGGTGAACTGTCATTTTTACACATTATATTCAGTGTTTAATCCTTAAGTATGCTTTTCTATGTTAGTCACTGTAATTAATTTTAATTAATTTCAATAAAATATAAAGTAAATAATGTAAGGTGAATATATTTGATATCATAATTTTTTTATTCAAAATATATAAACCATTTTTATAAATTATAATCAAATAATGGGAATAACTTAATTTAAAATTAACCACACAGACGCGATGAGATGATATGTTTTTAAAGTGAAAATGTTCAAATGGTTGAAGTGATTTTATATCCAATTTAAATAAAAAATTGATTGTAGTGAATGAAATTTTATTAATTTAAGATTAATATAACTAAATATTATTGTAAAAAAATTAAAATATAATTTAACTATTCAAATAAATTAGTTGATAAATAAGTTTTCAATTGAAATTCGTTATTTATACACTATTAATTAGAAAATAAATGTTTTTATAAAAATACAAATAATTCAACTAATGAATATATTGATATTGCAATAAAAATGAGGTTTTAATTTCCAAATTTTAAACATTTATATTTTAAAATTTTTAACCATGAAAAAGTGGAAATATTAACTTTAAGAAAAAAACCTATTTTTATTTACAAAATTATATTAATTCTTAGGTAATACCTATCAAATATATTAGATGATTGTTAAAAAGTTATTTAATATAAATTTTATAAATTTTATTTAAATCCTTCACAGAAAGAATATATTTTTTAATATATTCATATATCACTGTTATTGTACATAGAAAAATAGTTTTAATTTAAATTGAATTTCTTTATTTTCAGGTAGTTCATACATTCATTTTTAATTAATTCCTAACCAAAGGGTTTGTTTTATATACATGTGTAAACCATAATTTCCCAATTTAATTAATCTTATTTCAAATTTACATTGAAATATATTAGGGTACGAATAATGAAATTTTAATGAAAATATTAATTGTATATTTTGGTTTGGTAAAACTCAGCCTTGTGTGTAACACAAGCTATCCATGGAACTCTAAAGTATATGTAGCGCAATGAAAAAAATGTTTTTTGTGATAAAAACTAATAAATGTGTTATGTTTAGTGAATGATTAAGTCATTGTTATGAAATACAATATTATTTCTTTCATATAACACAATCTATATTCAGTGATTCATGAAATGTAGAATATTTAATATTTAATTTAATTCAAAAAAACATTCCACATAATCTCATGGTGTTGAAAACACGGTAAAATGGATCACAAGAAATATATCCACGGTAATATAGAAGTTAAAATCATCAATTTAAAAAAAATTACGTACCATGTAGGGCCTAGGGTGGACTAGGGATTAATGTAATAAAATAAATTTTGAACCAAAATAATATTGGACCATATTTTATAAGCCTGATTGACTTTATCCAATGTGTTGTGACTTTAAAAATAGCCATAATGACCTTATCCAAAAAATTGTCTTAAATACATGTTCTTCAAATTTTTTGTTTCCTCATCATCTTGAGGCAATTTTCAAAAAATTTAATACAATTTTGGCTATCATTAAAGAATTTTTGTTTCCGAAAAGAGGTAAAAAACTAAACCATGTCTCCAATGAATTAACACACTATTATAGTGTTACCTATCATATCATTTCCAATATTAAAAAAACTATCCATTAAAAAGAAACCTCATAATCACAAAATTTCATCACCAATACACTTATTAATGGTCACTTTATCCTTTCTTATTTCCCCTTGGGGAAACCTCTATTATGAGAAAATTGTAATATTATACACAGTAAGATGGGGTAAATTAATGTTGAATACTTTTTATTCTAATTTTATCATTTTATCACACAATATTCTAGAACAATTTGTATCTTGATTATATTTTCCACTATATATTTTCTTATGGAAATATTTGAATTTATGTGAACGATGGAACATTATGTTTTTTTAAGGTTCAATAATCAATAAAAAAACTAATCCTTTCTATGTATAGTGGTTACCATCTCACAAATAATCCACTATAATAAGGTACCATTTATATTGGTTTTTATAGAAACATTCTTGAAATAAATTGTTGTTCCCTAGAAATTAATAGAGGGACAAGAAAAATCTTGTTTATTTATACTGGTGGTAATATGGTCCCAATGAAACTACCTATTGTGTCTTAATACCATCATCTTATACATTATTCAACTTATTTTGGTTCCTTTTTATATAAATAATGTTATCCACCAGATGTAATTTTTGTGGATCGATATAGTTTATATTTAATATTCTTTATCTTAATATTTTATAGTTACATGCACAATATAAAATGACAGTCAACTATTTTTCATCTTTAGAATAAAAAACATCACACAAGATTCTCTCTCCTCACAACACCTGATAAAAATACAGTATTTTATGCATAGGTTTAAGACATATCTTTATCCTATTCATATTCTCTTACACTGTATACAAGGCTTATATTCAATATATCTCACTAGGAATACATAACACATACTTTTTCTCATGAACCTTGTGGCCAGATCCCTTGCTACTTATTTTTCATATGTATAGAAATATGAATTGCAGCTTATTTTATTCATTTATATTCTATATATTCCTTATGTATCCTCTTAATTTTAAATTCATATAACCTAATCTAGTTATTTTCATCTTGGAATCAAATCAAAGTATGTATATGAGGTTGATTATCATAGATTTAGGTATAAATCATCTATACAAAATTATATAAAATATTTAAATTTAATGTAGATATTATCACTCAATTTACCTATATATATCTATTCTTTTTTAATCATATGGTATATATATAATAAAATTTTCAATTTTGGTCACCTTTTACAAGTTTCTTTTCTTTCACCTGTAATTAAAAAACACCACTTCAATGCATTATTAATATTATAAATAATTTACAAATTTCAAATGTATTCCATAATTTCATTCACCAAATCCATATTTCACTTTATTTCCTATCATAAATATCATCCAAATATTTATTAAAGCCTATAATCAAGAATTCATTATTCCTTGTTCATTTATGTTAATGATATATGTAATTATCATTCAATAGTAACTCAAAAAATTTGATTCCAATATTATCCTTTCTTTTTCTTCTATTCTCCATAATATATAGAAATATAATGAAATATTTAGAAAACAAAACTATATATTTAAACTATATTCACATTTTAATATTTAAATTTGATTTAATTATTGGCTTGGATCTATTTCCACATGGAAAATAACTATCGATCCATCAATATTCGTTTTTATATCTTGTATTATTGTATTTTATAAATAATTGATAAAATAATACAGGAATATAGGACCTTTTTCATCATTCGTCAATTATATTGTGCTGTAGAGAATCCCAAAATAGTCATTTATTCTAAAATATTTTGAACCATATTAAAATAACGTATAATATTTTTTAAAATTTATGAATTGAATGAGATTTAATAATTTTAAATTATTTTATATTCTTTAAATCCATTGAATTAAATTTTATCTTTACACTATATCAATTTCCACTTTCTATAAATAAGACATTATAAATTTGAATATTACTATATATGTCACTCTAGATGAAAATAGTGAAATTTTAACTAATATTAAAACGTCAACAACTTTTATTAAAGTAAAAATATATTATGTATCCAATTATTCTACATGGTCTATCAAATATCTAATTTCTCATATATGGACCACTTCCTATAAAGATTTATTTATTGAACTGGTTCACATGGAACAATAAATTTCTAATTGTACGGGTCACATATCTAATTTTTTTACTGTGAACTTCTGAATACACTATTGTTCATTTGGGTACATATATTTCCCTATGTAGAGAAAAAATTCTATGTGGATATTTAATTCTAAGGACTAAATATATAGATTCACATATTTAGTTCTATAATTCATCAAAAAAATTTCAAAACATTATCTTTTTCTCTATAATTCACACCATCATTTTTTCACATCATCCAAAACATGCTTTATTACAATCTTGATAAACAATACCGTGAAATTTTAACCATACATAAACACCTAAAATTTCATTGACATAATTAAATCTCCTTCACTTTAGGTTCACAGTCTTATATGATTTGTGAAATAACTATTCTTTTTTTCTACTTGAATAATATCTTAATCACCCACAACACTTTTTCTAAATTTTTTTGTAGACGCATCATGTGTTCATATATAACCATATTCATGGGGTCTATTTTCCTACCATGTATCACCTAGGGTTGCTTTACTAGACTGGTTTCCATGATCACTTGATTCTAATTCCCATTATCATCAAACATAATTCAACAAATATGGATGGGGCTTTGTAAACATCAATAAAAATTTATTCACTATCATTCGTAATCAATTTATCATCATCATCATATTAATTCAACATACAAGACACTTCTTACTCATCATTATATTTACATTAATTTAAAATCATTCATTGATAATCAATACAACCCACACTAAGTGGTTTCAAGATTCTCCCACTTTGTAATTGTTAGAAATAAACTATAAATGTTGTGTTTGAATTTGATGTCTTCATTTATACTCTCCCTAATATCATTAATATTTCATTTCAAATTCTCCCATAATTCTTAGAATGAAATACAATGTATTTTGTAATATGGTATAAATTAACTTTTAACTAATGGTTGATCTATAATTATACTCAATGTCTATGTGAAAAATGTCATGTGTGGAAAAAAAATTATTTACATAAAATCAACCCATTTTCAATTTGACTTGATAAAATATAAAATTATTACTTATTTAACATTGATTAATATTGTAAAACTATTTTCAATGATGATAAAAATTGTGATAAATTTCTATTAGATAATAATGGAAAAAAACTCTATCGATCACCATAGAAAACATGTCCAATATAATTTTAGTAAAATATTTGAATGTCCATCTATTATTGTCCTTTCTTGGACTATTTATAATATCAATTAATAGATAAATATTATTTTATGGATTCTAAATCTAGGTTATCAAAAATTGATATCCACTACTTGTACTTTGGATATACAACTATGATCATTATTGACCTCAAATGCATTGAACAATATGTATAAAAACATTACCTAATGGTTATGTGAATTAGGCAGAACATCATGCATCTAAATGTAAAAATATTTTTTTATATAATTTTATCAATCAGGTTACTACTGTCTTTATGATTATTAATTTGACATTCAGATTATATATTTTTGTATCATATCCTTGTGTGGAGAACTTATCTTCTCAAAAACCTTCATTGATACTATTTTAATATTTATAATAACTTCCTCATTAGGTGTTGGGAAAAAGTACTTCACGGTATCACAGATGCATTTTTAGGTGATTGAGGTTGTTTACAATGTGGTAATCCTTATTGTGTTTGTTGATAGAGTCAACCATGATGTAAAAATTTCTTGAAAAAAGGGACTTTAATGGAGATTTTTCATGTTCAATAGTTTTTATTTAAAATATTTTATTCGTAGAGGAAACTTGAAAGAGGAATGAATGATCTAGAGGTGGTACATAAAGAGAAAATACAAGGTGGCATTGTTTTCCAGTGTTCTCCAAATTTGGTGGCTTCAAAATTGACAAATAGAAAAAATTGTTCTTGGAAAAGGGACTTATGTGTCGATGTCTTGAAGTCATGGAAACTTGTGCGCCATATGCTTTCAAGATCATAATATCAAAACATTACAATGGAAGGAGGGGTGCTTAAGTTTTGTTTTTGGCGCACATGGTAACAAGTGTGATAGAAACTATGGCAGCTGGACTTACACGTCGGGATGAGACTTGCACACAATGCTCATGGAACCCAAAATGCATATAAATAAATATCCACCCATCCAAATATTTAGGTAATACAAACAATTATGAAAAATTTGAACTCCAGTCACGTCGGTTGTTTGGTTGCACAAGTGGTGGCATGGGCATGCAAGTATAAGGATATTCAGAAGTTGTGTGCTAATTGATATTGGCACACTGTTATTGGTTTGTGCATTAAAGAATGAGACTCACCCATGTTCTAAGTTGGTGAAAGGAGTGTTGTGCAAGTTGTTAGGTGACACTTGCCTACCAGGCTTGGAGAAGTGCTCAAAATCATAGATAATCACTCCAAATCATAGAGAATCCAACGAGTCCTTCTAGGGTAGTGAAAAAGTTTGAATATTTCCCAGTATATCTGGTGAAAAGTAAGATTCATGTTATGGTGAATGTTGTATAGAAATAGAGAATCTATATATAGAGAAATGTTAATTCATTTGGGATAGTTAAGGGACCTACAAGTCATTAAACAATTAGTGGATTTTCTGAAGAAGCAGTGAGCACGCATCAATTGAGAGAGCAGTGAACTTTCATGTTATGAGTGGTTGAAAACCTATAGGGATAGTGAGTCTGCTTCGAACATTGTAAACAATAGTGTAATTTTAATGTGTTTTTTACATCATCACATAACTAGTGTATGCTTCATGGACATAGTCCAGTGAGTGTGAACCAAGTAAAAATTGTTGTGTAATGTGCATGATTTAATATTTGTTTTCACATTGCTATAGGACAGATAGAGAAAAGAGTTTTTCATAACAGTGAAAAAATATCAATAAGGATAGTTGTTTTAATCTGTCATGTCCTTAATCACCCCCTAGGGTATATGACCTAGTGTACAAAACCGTTGGTATCCGAGGAAAAGGTCAATATAAGTGGTTCTCTCTCAAATGGAGGTCACCTATCATAAAGGGATTCCGATATTCGATGGAAACAATTTTCAGCTATGGATGAATTAGATGAAACACTGCTTTTGATCATTGGGAATGGATGTTCTTACAGTAGCAATGTATGGTAAAATATCTGATATTAATTGTTCTGCTTTATCGGATGTTGGGCAAAAAGAATTGGATGTTGAATCCAAGGGAATCAATAATTTTGCGGGAGCCCTATCCAATTCTATATATATGAAGGTGATGTCAGGAAAAACCTCACAAGCCATGAGGGAATTCTATTGAATATATATTAAAGAGAGACAATGATCAAGGAATAAATTTTGAAAGTGTTTGTGGAAAATTTATGATGATCTTAGAATGAGCCTGAATGAGACTTTTTATGCATTCTTTGATAGGGTAAATATGGTACTGGAAGACAAGAGAAGTCATTGTGAATTCATTGAATAAAAAAATATTGTGATTTGCATCTTGAGGAAACTTCCACCTCTCTTCAATATAAAGATTTTAGTATTAGAAGACAAGGATCCAAAATATCTGACACTGGATAACTTTCATAGTACCCTTGTAGCATATGAAATATGAAATGATGACAGTGATGATGTGGAAAAGGGAAATTCTAAGGAGGTAGCATTAAAATCTAAGAAGAAGCTCACTATAGAAGACTCTCAGAAACCGGAAGATATAGATGATGTGATGTCATTCCTCTCCTCAGGCCTTCAAATAGGAAATGAAAATTTTTAAAGGGAAACTTCACTTGATTGTTTTTTATGTGGAAATGTTGGATACCTTGTGGCAATGTTCCCAAAATGTTCCAAGAAGATGATGATGTCGATGTATCTGAAATTACTAAGAAGAAGTATTCAGCCTCTGTTAATGGAAATGTAATTTTTTAAGATAAATTTCATTAAGAATAAGAATTTTATTTCAAAATAATGTGATAGTTCAGATGACTCTGTGGTTGAGGAGGATGAAGAGATAGAGAACTGTAGAGATTGTAGAGGGAATGTTATAGGGATAGTTTTTAGTAGTCCATAGAAACAAAATAAAATCGTAGCTGATGATGATGGAGAAGAAGGTGTTGGAATAATCAACATGGATGCAGAATTATACACATCTCATGAAGATATAGATATTTGTAGATCAAAAACCAAGAAATCCAAAAGGGTGGAACATTATGCCATACTATACATGCAACAATAATAAGATGAGAATTCTGAGCTGTTAAAAGATATCAAATACCATATGTCTTCCAAGCTAGAGAGATAAGAAAATGATTATGGAAATAATCTCAAGATTGAAGAACAGAAGGAGGAGATCAATGACATGAATAGAAAAGTGAATTGAAAGTCCAGTGTACTGAAAAGCATGAAGAAGAAGTCGTCACTCTATGAAGAAAAGTGAACGATCAAGAAAAAATCTAGACCCCCAATGTGACATAGGTAATATATATAATTCAAAATACTGAAAAGATGAAAGAAGTGCCTAGTTGTTTAGTATGAAAGAATTAGCAATCATGATCATATATTAAGGCTGATTTAGGGCTTAATCAGAAATAGAAAGAAGTAAGGGTTAATGTCAGACCTCAAGTGCTTGTACCGAAAATGAAAATTGAATTGGGTATAAAGCAGAATCAAAAAATTCAAAGAACCCAAGTAACAACTGGTAGTACATAGGTTATACATACGAATTCACCTTTTAGAAGGTGTTATTACTGTGGAAATTTGGGACACTCACAAAATCATTGTTCTATATCCGGAATATACTGAACATAACAAGAAAAAAAGTGAATCCAAATAAATAATGGAAATCTAGAACATATTTTTAAGGAAACTGATCATGGTGGGGAGGATTTGGGCACATGGATAGATACAACACATCGACCGAACATTGGAATGTGCCAAAGCATAATAAAATGTTTGAAAGTAGCTGACCAATGAACCAATAGGTGAGTTAAAAATCAAAAATCTATGTCCATCTTTTCAAGATGATGTCAGTTCATTATACTCTGAAAAACATCAGAAGTCCCAATCTATTTGGGTGTGAAAATAGAAATATGGAAGAAGAAGAATAGAGAAGAGAAGGAAGTGATTGCTGAAATTTTCTTTAAAGAATCAGACAATCCAGGAATTTGGATCCTTAATAGTGGCTGCACGTCTCACATGACAGGCAATAAGGATTTATTTATAGGCATAATATATGATAAATAAGTATTTTTCAGGTTTTAAAATGATGATGGTTTAATGGTAATTGGATCGGGAAAGGCCATGTTTGGGGAAAAAGATATAATATGTGAAGATGTCATTGTAGTAAAAGGAATCCACCACAATTTTATCGTTGTCATTAAACTATTTGAATTATAGAATTCTATATGATTTAACAAGAATACATGTGTCGTAATGGGAATATATGGTACAATGATACTATAAAGAAATAGAACAAAGGGGAATCTTTACCAGGTAAGTAGAGAAGAAGATATTTGCTTTTTATCCAGAGAGGAAGAAAATAAGTTGTATCATAAACAACTTGGTCATTTATGAAAGACATCCCTGGAAGATTTGGTAAAGTTTGATATATCTAGAGACCTTCATAATCTATCATGGGACATGTTGTATGCATGAATATAAGGAAATATCATCATAAATACATACATTGTGAAGGAATAAATGTTAACAAGAGTGCTCAAATTGGTTAATGTTAATGTTTGTGGACCTATATCACCAAGATACATTGATATAAAGAGATATTAAGTTTTATTAATTGATGAATTTAGCATAATAGAATGGGTATTCATCATTTACCCTAAGAACAATGTGTTTAGTCTCAAAAAAACAGTACCTGGGGGAATCTGATTGGATGTATGGGCATAAAATTCTGATGTTTCTTACTGACAATGGTAAAGAATTCATAGACAGTCAGGCATAAGACTATCTCCAAAAACATGGGATAAAGCATTTGGTTTCTTTTTTGAGAACTCCCCCAAAAAATGGAGTGGTTAAAATGAGAAATCAGATCATTATCAACATGTCTAGAGAAATACTCAGTGAAAAAGCCCTACAAGAGAAATTTTTGAACGAAGATTTTTTGACATTGATCTACATTTCAAAGAGGTATATGTTGTGTCTGCATAAAGGAAAGACCTTCTATGAGTTATGGTATTGAAGAAATACAAAATTACATTACTTCATAACCATTGAAATTATTTTCTTCATTCTCAATACATAAAAACATAAGAAGTTTGAGTAACATGGAGATGATGGTATGTTACTTGGCTACTCAAGAAAAATATAATAATACAAATTCTTTAACAAAAGGCTAGGAAAATTAGTTGAGAGAAATACTGTCACTGTAGAGGAAAATGAAGAGATAATCCAACAACACAATGAATAATTTCATGATAAAAGTGATGAAGAGGGAAGTAACACATTGGGGGACAAGAGTATCAGATGCTGACTTAGAAGAATTTACTAATGATCAACAAGAAAATTATATGTTTGTATCTATAAAAAGGCCAAGAAGTTATGCTGAAATTGATTGGTATAATATCATTGGTGATCAAAAAGAACAAGTTTAAACAAGATAAATGAATTCACTACAATAGAAATATTTTTTATCTCATGTCGCTCCAAAATGTTTTGTTGATGTAGCTGTAGATGACAACTGGGTTCACGCGATGATTGAAGAGCTATACCAAATTGATAAGAATCAGATGTGGGGGATTGTTTCGAGGCCATCAGATAAAAATTTCATCATTACTAAATGGGTCTATCACAACAAGATAAATGAAGATAGAATAGTTATTCTAAATAAAGAATTAATAGTGTGAAAAGGATACTCCTAGATATAGGTAATGGGTGTCGATGAGACATTTTCCCAAGTTGTAAGGCTGGAGAAAATCATATCATTCCTATCCATTGTAGTAAAATTGATGATCAATGTGTTCAAGATGGTTGTCAAATCTACATTCTTGAATGGGGTTATAGAGAAAGAATTGTATATTGAGTAGTCGTATGGGTTTCTCATTAATGAGGATGAGAACAAGGTTTTCAGTTGATTATGGTGTTATATGGATAGAAGCAATCACTAAGAGAGTTGTACTCAAGGCATGATCAGTATTTTAAAATGTGTGGTTTCCAACATGGTGGAGTTTATTACAATATCTATTTTAAAAAGGATGGTAATCAAAGGATGATAGTGCTAGTTTATATAGGTGATATAATATTTCATTGGTTAGATGATTCTAAGTGTAGACAGTTTTCTTAATTCATGAAGAGTGAGTTTGAAATTTCAATGATTGAAGAGACGACAATTTTACTTGGTTTAAAATTGTTACAAAGAAGTAATTGCACTTTCATTTCTCAATAAAAATATGCCAAGGATGTTCTGAGAAAAATTTGAATGGAAAATTCCATGGAGATAAAGAAACTGGTTGCTACCTGGATGAAATTATTGAAAAATGATGATAGAAAGGTAGGTAATATCACATAATACAGGAAAATTATTGGGAGTTTACTGTACCTAACAGCAATAAGACCTGATATTGTTTTTTCCACATGCCAAGTAGTGTGGTACCAAATCAATCCTAGGGAAAGCTGTATTCTTGCATTGAAAAGAATGCATCAGTATATTAAGGGACCTATGGATTTCAGTATCACGTATAATGAAAAATATAAATTGATGTTATTGGGATATAAAAATGTAAATTGGGATGGTACTATAGATGATAGGAAATCAAAGTAAGTAGGTGGATTCTATCTTGGTGGATTGTGTATTTCATGGCTAAGCAGGATGCAAGATTACATTCCATTAGGCACCGTGGAAGCTGAGTATATTGTAGTCACGCATGCATGCACAGATTTATTTTAGATAAAGTATAAACTTGATGATATGGATATTGAAGTGAAGTCTCCGATAAGAATTTAGTTCGATATATCAAGTGCTGTAAATCTTAGCAGAAATTGATTCCATCACTCAAGGACAAATAATGTTGAGATAATGTATGATTTTATCAAGTAGAAGGGTTAATAGGGAATCATGGATTTGGTCTATGTGCCCATAGGACTATTGATTTTTGACATTCTAAGAATTTCCTTATGTGACGAAGATTTTGAGAGAAATCAACTTGCTTTAGAATTTTAGTAGACTCTCCACACTTGAATAATTTTGGATTTGTGGCCCCGCACCACCTCTCCCTGAGTAATGGTGTTTATTTATTTCTATACTAATATGTAATCTCTCATCTATTGATTACCTCAAAAGAGTACCATTTGTATTCATTGAAAATTGGAGAGAAAGATTGACTCCTAAAGGGGGAGAAACTCTAGCTATATAGGGGAGACAAAGAAGGGAGACAATGTATTTTTAGACATGGAGAGAAGATGATATGTGGTGTAATGAGATAAGGGGAGTTTATTGAGATCAGTAAAAAATTTGATTGGGGGATAACCATGATGAGAGTATGTGGTGTTTGAAGTGATCAACTAGAGATTAGCATGGACAACACAATAACCAATGATGTATACAATGTGAGTTTTAAATTTTATGATGATAGAAGTGATCGATCAAAGAATAGATGTCTTGAGAGGTGCAGATCATGATAAAAGTATAAGAGTTCCATTGGAATGGTGTTAGAAGGATTTTAGTGATCAGCATTTGGAATTAATTTGGTATCAATAACTAGAGCCATAAATGATGTGATTTGTTTATGAAATTTTTATGTGATCTTGTTTTCCATGCCAATCGTTTCATATGTGGTCTTAGATTATGTGTTTAGTGAATCCTTGATCGCTATTATAATCATTAGAGGTTAATGGATGTGGAAGCGTTAATGTAATATTATTTTATGAGAAGAGTTTTTAAAAATTCCAAAGGGGAAGATGGTTGGGGAAAAATAGGTCATAGTTCCTTTGAAGCATTTATGAGGTGGTTTTGTTTGTTGTCAAAGTGGGCATCCTTGTTGTGTTAGTGGAAAAAGCATACAATGATGTAAAAATTTTATGACACATGGGGTTTTCATGGTGAGTTTATTTTTCAAAAGAGGTTGTTGAAAATCCATTATAGGTAGAAAACCATCGACTGAGGAGTGAATTATCCAGAGGCGTTACAAAAAGAGTTGATACAAGGTGGCATCATTAACCAGTGTTTGCAAAAACATTGGGTCTCAAAATCAACAAATATAGAATAGTTTTTTGGTAAAGGGACATGTGCACTGGTGTCTTGGACACTTAGAAGCTATCATAACATATGTTTTTTCAAGATTATAATATCAAAATATGGAAAAGAAAGTAGGGTAGCCCATGTTTTTTTTGGGCGCTCAAGGTGACTAGGGTGATAGAGACTGGGGCAGCTGGACTTGCGTGCCAGGTGGAGACTTTCTCATGGCACTCTGGGTACCCGAAATGACAATTAATAGAGGTAAACCCCTCCTAATTTTTAAAGAATCTCAAAACATAGAGAAAATTCTATCTCCAGTTGCGTTGGTGGTTTGGTCGCACAAGTGGTGGTGTGGTCGCGCAAGTGTACGGTTATTCCGGAGTTTATCTCTAGTTGATAGTTGCATGAAAATATTGATTTTGGTGTAAAATAATGTGAGTCACCAATGTTCTGGGTTGGTTAAGGGATTGTCTCACAAGTTTTTAGGTGAAACTTGAATTCTATGCTTGGAAAAGGACTCCAAAGCATAGATAAGTGCTCTAGGAATATAGAAGTGTGCATGTCATTCTATGACAACATAAAAGTTGGAAGATTTCCCAGTATCTCTGGTGAAATGTAAGATTCATCTATGGGTGAATGTTGGATGTCAATAGATAATCTTTATATAGAGAAATATTCATTCATTTGTGATAATAAAGGGACCTAAAAGTCCTTAAACTGTGATTGGGTCTTCTAAAGAAGAAGTGAGAACCCTTCAGTTGATATAGCAATGAGAATTCACATTGGGAGTGGTTGAAAACATAGAGGAAAAGTGATTCTACTCCAAACTTTATAAAACATTATTCTTTTAGTGGATTTGGTACATCGACACATCACTAGTTTGTGCTACATGGAGGTATCCTAGTGAGGGTTAACCAAGTAAAAATTGGTGTGTCATTTGCATGATTTAATTTCTGTTTATACTTAGCTATGGGAAATAGAGAGAATAATGTTTTCCTTAACATTAAAACATCATCAATAGGGGCAGTTGTTTTAATATGGAATACCTTGATTAACTCCCCCCTCTCAGGGTATCTAACTTAGTGATCCTAACATTAGGAATAATAGTTATTCATTTCCATATCACTGTGTCTAGATTCCTCAAATATCCCACAAAGAACATTTTAGCACAATTGGATTCTTTTTTCATAATCACTCATGAAATTAAGGATCATCATGTGGAAACTAAAATTTTCTAGTTTTTATATACAATTACTTTACTTATGTAACACCCCAATCTTCCATGGTACGTTTCACTTCGAATAATGCAATAGCGTGTGTTGTACGCAACCTCGAGCTCTAACACACACCAAAACGAATTAAACTAGCCGTTGTGAATAGTAATACATAATTTTTGAAAATTTATAATTGTCATTTATCAAAATGAACTTCATTTTTGGATTTGGAATATCGAAATTAGCCTATGTTGAATTTTTGGTATTTTTCTGAGAACTTCTATTTTTTATGAATAGTGAAAAATAGTTAAAAACAACTTTTTTAATCAAAATAATTTATAGTGATAAATTATAATATTTAGTGGTTTTAAAGAATAATTAGAATATATTTTTACCATTTTATCCAATGGTGGTCATTAGAATTAATTTAACACTGAAATTGGACATAAACAATTGTCAATCTTTTGATATAAATTGTTTCTTAAACACACGCTATTTGTTGTAACAGCGGGAATTAATTATAAAATTAATTAATGCAACTTATATGTTTGGAATTTTGTAAAATAGACATCATTTTTGAATTCAGAATATCAATTATAGCTTAGGGTGAAATTTTGGCATTGTTCTGAAAAACTTCAATTTTTGATGAATAGTGAAACCACTAAATGGTAGTTAAATAACTGATTTTTCGTTTAAATGAAATATTATCACTTCTATGATTTGATTTTCAAAAATCCAACATACATGGTTGTCATTAAGAAGTAAAATTTGGTTCAATGAGATCAAAATAATTTTTTCGTGAATAGTAACTTTTTAGTTCTTAATCGCGATTAGAGGTAATTAGTGTAGTTTAAGGTACAAATAATGTTTTACTAATATGAGATGAGCTTGAAACTTGTCCTACTCCTATTGTATGAGTCATGGCCGACCAAGACAACCCATGGGTCAACTTGGGGACCCCATGGAGCTACTTTGGTTGGAAAATGACATTAATATATATATATTTAATGTTAAAATTAAATTGACACAAACATGAGTTATTTTACTAAAATAGTTTTTAAGTGGGGTTACAAAAGTCCAAAGTTTGATTATAAATATTCATTAGAAAGATAAAAAGATTTCCTATATCATAGTAGTTTTTTTATAATTTTTAGACATTAAATAAATTAAATTAATTATGACATCATGATGATGCAGCGATGACCTCATTATTTAACAATTTAAATAAAATGGAAAGACAATGTAAAATACAAAGCGTACACTTATCAAAAACCTATTGGATGAGTAGATTTAGAACCCTTATCATCTTATCCTAGAATTATATAAGTGTGGGACCTCTAAAATCCGAAACTCATTTTATAATAAAGTGACTTTTCTTTACTTTCCAAGAGTGCCCCTCCTCTCCACTTATAAAAGGCCCCCACCTCTCCCACCTCATTTACACTTTCAAGCCATTCGGCTCGGCCAACCTCTGCCCAAATACTCTCCCAACTTCCCCCTCTTACTCCTAGAAGCCTCACTTTGGGCAGAACTCTTCCCAAGTAAGCCTTTGGCTCAAATAAAAAAGAGTTACCCGATTTTGAGGTAATGTCTTCTCTAATGTTGTTTTGTTTTAATTTTCTTCTCCAACCCCCTAAACTCTTTTTATTCATTTCTTTTGTAACAACACCAGTATCCTCAATATACAAGGATTTTGTTATAAGAATTATTCGATCTACACTTACACAAACCTACATCTAATGGTTAAAGAACATACAGTTTCTGTGGATGGCGAATTTCTTCCTCACGAAACGATGATTGTTCAACACTCATATAACACCTTAAAAGGTGGCCATTAAGATGTCACTATTTTTATATATGATATATAATATGTTTATATTTTACTTATGCTTCTGTATTTCTCATTTATGGCATACTTTATGATTTCCATTATGGGTAAAACGCGATAATTTCATTTTAGGAAGTGCGGACTACCGCCCCCTCAAAGTGATTTGAATCGTTAATGCCATATGTGGGATGTATAAAGGATGGAGTAAATGGTATTATACACTATATTATACTGGAATTATATTATTCATTTATATAATTATTATTTAATTCCATTAAATACTAAATAGAAATGAAAGTATCATTCATGCGTACGTACGGCTTACCGTCTCCATGAACGGTGCATTTCATTTCTTACCTCTAAATGTTACGTAATATTATAAATGAATGTATATACTGGTTATATATGATATATATGACATCTAAATCATGAATATAATTCTGGAGATAATGGATATTCTACCACATAAACCACTTGTAATTATAAGAAGTTTATTGTGGACTATAGTACCAAAGATCGACAAAACGACCGTTATTAACTTAAATAATTAAATAATGTTCATAACATGGTAATAAGTGATATAAATGGAATAATGAACATGAAAAAGGGTTCTTAAGTAAATAGAAATTAACTCTAGTTTATTATTCAGGAGGTTAAAGAACGGTCGAGTCAGGACAGAACGCAAGGTAAGGGAATTTCTTAACCCAATTTCCATTCTTTGGGTTAATCTCCTACTTTCAAATTATGTCATGATATTATTATGTCTTATTTTGTATTTTTACTTTCTTTATGTGTAGCTATAGTGAATACACATAATAGATCTATTTTATTTTAAAAATGATCTTTTTATGGACTTCGTCTCAATCTCCTTTCAATGATGTATATTTTGTTTTATACACAACTTTCTTTTATACGGTGTATAAACCCCTTTGACTTTTAAGTTTATTCAAAAGGAATCTTTTTATACGAAGAATTTTACTAAATGACAAAAAGGGAATGTTTTTCTTTCCGTACTTATGCGGTGACAACGACTTCTCCACCGCCGTGACCATTATTTGAGTTTCGACTTCCTCTACAAGCCATCATTTTTTTTTAATGAAAAATAAATACAAAGTTTTAACTTTCTTTTATTTTGGTATTGAAAATGGTTTTGAAAGCGTTTTTATCAATGTGTTGTATTGATATCTTGTGATTGAAATGTGGAAATGTTATGTTTCCTTTATGCATGTTTTATGTGATATGATTATGTTATGGTTGATGATGTGTTTAAACCTATTCATATGAGGAATGTATTGGACTTAATAAGTGACGGGTGGAGCCCGATATAGCTCCTCGATGCATCGGTAGGTCTCATGAGATAACTAGACGTGGAATTGGCCGAGGCCCTTTCCCAATTTGATTTATGGTTTTGGCCGAGGCCTTGACAAAATGTTTCAGAATGTCCGGCATTATACATTCCCTCATTATGAAAGTGGTTATTGATCTTTTATGTGATTATTTGTCTAGTAGAATATCCATGTGAGTAAGTAAGTGGCATTATTTGATTTTACTTTTTCCATATTATGCTTAAGTTCATGTTTAATAAGGATTTTGTTTAGTTATACATTGCCTTAAATGTTTATGTTTATTTATGAAAGCTTCCGCAATATTGTTATCCTTACTGAGCATCTGAGCTCACCCCTTTCAATGTTTTAATATTTTCCAGGATGCGAAGAAGTATTTTATGAATGACCTGCAGGGATAGTCAGAAGAGGTTATGAGTGTGGACTATGAAGACTTTGTTATTAGTTTTTCACTTTATGATGTAATGTAACACTTATGAATGTATCTAGTGTTTCCAAGGCTACTAAACTAATTGGTCTTTCGAGACTTGATCTTTTGTGATCATGCCAATGTTACGAAGTAATGCACCGACTCTGGGTAGCTGGGGTCGGGGCGTTACAGTTGGTATCAGAGGCAGTTTAGTACTAACCTTGAAAGCTAGATTTAGATAAACTCTGATTAGAGCACATAGCCCGAAGATAGACTTTGAGGATTAGTATAGAAGAACTTCCTGGAATTTTGGTATTGTAGAGATGTTGTGAGTTTTACGAGCAATACAACCCTGTCTGGATACGAGCAGGTAGAGGCGGCTCTGGCACAGATGTACCTAGGGGTAAAACCCGAAAACACCGCTTTGAGTTAGACTCAAACGGGAACTGGTGCACGACAACGGGCCTTGCTGCACTCTTGGTTACGACACTCCCGGGGGATTTGCTTAGGATAATTCTCATTTTCTTTACAAAACATTATGTAGGGTTTATGAGTATATACTTCTTCAAAGAGAAAATTCTTATGATTATGGATTATATCCATAAACCGTTCAATTTACATTAATTATTTTAAAAGTTTGGAATTATTCATTATAATTCATAAACTAACCTAGTTTATGTCATTGTATAGAAATGGCGCACAGTAGAAGGAATGTGAACTCCAGCAATATGTATGATCCAAAGAGTAAGAAGGATCGTATCTTTCACGGTATTAAGCCAACATTTCGAAGGGAAATAGTCTCCCATGTTTTCTCAACATATGAAGAAATAGTATCATGTGTTAATAAGATAAGTAAAGAATTCTCTGAGTCCTATGGCTTTGAAGCGAAGCAAGAGACGAAAGGGATGGAAGAGAGAATGATGGATAAAGGGATGAGGGGAAAGAAGAATTTTCCAATATGTGGTAATTGTGGGAAGAATCACCCTGGTACTTGCCTAAAAGGAATGGGAGTTTGTTATAAATGTGGAGAAAAAGGTCACCAGGCACGTGATTGCAAGGGAAAGAAAGAGGCTATCAATGTTGAATTCTACAATTGTAGAGAAATGGGTCATTATGAAAATGAATGTCCTAAGCGTCAGGAAAACTTATCTCAGAAAAGGCCAAGGGATCAAGGACAATCTTATGCAGTTACTACAATTGAAGCAGAATAATTAATGTATTGGTGCTTTTGGACTAATGGATTATATTCTGGTTGTTATAATAATGTGATATATATATATAAGGATTGTACTGCAGCACTTGTTGATTTAATTAAGGTTTTAATATGATTAAGGTAATCATATTTTTGTATGTGACAATAAGAGAAACTTTACTTTGTTTGGGGAATCTGATAAATTGATTTTGGAATTAAGTGACCTTTTAGAGAAAGTTTGGACAGAGGTATTTTGGATAACTATAAATGTTGGGATGGATTAAGTTGAACATTTAATAGTATTGTTTAAGGTTAAAACATTTCTGAAGATTATTTTTGGAATACTATAATACTATATTTTTCGAAAAAGGACAACCTGCAGGGTGGGGCATAACCCGTCGCGTCGGACAAAGCTGCAGGAATCGAACCCACAACCATAGTGCGACAAGCCTTTATTACCTACCACTAGCCTACAGGAAGTCCCTGGTTATTACAAAATAGTTTTACTGATCTAAATGGTATGTGTTAATATTTGGAACCTTATACAATTAGGATAAAAAGAATATTTTTGAGTTCCGTTACCATTTGGAGTAAAAGATGGGTTTGTGGTAAAAATTTATTAACGAATGAAAGTATTCATAACAAGTATGTATATTCCCTTACGTTCTTAGTAAATCTCCTAAATAAATTCCTCAACATTATAAAAGGTAACTTAAAAAAAAAATGTTGTCGGTTAACTTTTCCAACTGGGGATTCAATGACCGTTTAACCAATCACAAGTTTGTGATTTTCTTGTAGTTAAACTTTCTCCTAATCCTGTTTTCTATAACTCTCCATCAGACCTTGATGGTTTGTTTCTCCTCCATATCTATATTTTCATAGAATCCTAGAATGGGCTATATCGGGTGACCTTTGTACTTATATCGCTTTCTTTTAATGTTATATATTTATTAACCTTATTTCCGATGTGGGTTTTCCTCAAAGGTATTTTCTCTTTTCAACCTTTTATTTTCAAAGAAAAATTTCAAATTGAGAGGACGCAATTTATTGAAGGAGGGGAGAATGTAATACCCCAAGCTTCCATGGTACGTTTCACTTCGAATAATGCAATAGCGTGTGTTGTACGCAACCTCGAGCTCTAACACACACCAAAACGAATTAAACAAGCCGTTGTGAATAGTAATACAAACTTTTTGAAATTTTATAATTTTTATTTATCAAAATGAACTTCATTTTTGGATTTGGAATATCGAAATTAGCCTATGTTGAATTTTTGGTACTTTTCTGAGAACTTCTATTTTTTATGAATAGTGAAAAATACTTAAAAACAACATTTTTAATCAAAATAATTTATAGTGATAAATTATACTATTTAGTGGTTTTAAAGAATAATTATAATATATTTTTACCATTTTATCCAATGGTGGCCATTAGAATTAATTTAACATTGAAATTGGACATAAACAATTGCCAATCTTTTGATATAAATTGTTTCTTAAAAACACGCTATTTGTTGTAACAGCGGGAATTAATTATAAAATTAATTAATGCAACTTATATGTTTGGAATTTTTTAAAATAGACATTATTTTTGAATTCAGAATATCAATTATAGCTTAGGGTGAAATTTTGGCATTGTTCTGAAAAACTTCAATTTTTGATGAATAGTGAAACCACTAAGTGGTAGTTAAATAACTGATTTTTCGTTTAAATGAAATATTACCACTTCTGTGATTTGATTTTCAAAAATCCGACATACATGGTTGTCATTAAGAAGTAAAATGTGGTTCAATGAGATCAAAATAATTTTTTGGTGAATAGTAACTTTTAAGTTCTTAATCACGATTAGAGGTAATTAGTGTAGTTTAAGGTAAAAATAATGTTTTAATAATATGAGATGAGATTGACACTTGTCCTACTCCTATTGGATGAGTCATGGACGACCATGACAACCCATGGGTCAACTTGGGGACCCCATGGAGCCACTTTGGTTGGAAAATGACATTAATATATATATATTTAATGTTAAAATTAAATTGACACAAACATGAGTTGTTTTACTAAAATAGTTTTTATGTGGGGTTACACAAGTCCATATTTTGATTATAAATATTCATTAGAAAGATAAAACGATTTCCTACATCATAGTATTTTGTTTTATAATTTTTAGACATTAAATAAATTAAATTAATTATGACATCATGATGATACAGCGATGACCTCATTATTTAACGATTTAAATAAAATGGAAAGACAATGTAAAATCCAAAGCGTACACTTGTAAAAAACCTATTGGATGAGTAGATTTCGAACAATTATCATCTTATCCTAGAATTATATAAGTGTGGGACCTCTAAAATCCGAAACTAATTTTATAATAAAGTGACTTTTCTTTACTATCCAAGAGTGCCCCTCCTCTCCACTTATAAAAGGCCCCCACCTCTCCCACCTCAATTACACTTTAAAGCCATTTGGCTCGGCCAAAATCTGCCCAAATACTCTCCCAACTTCCCCATATTACTCCTAGAAGCCTCACTTTGGGCATAACGCTTCCCAAGGAAGCCTTTGGCTCAAATCAAAAAGAGTTACCCGATTTTGAGGTAATGTCTTCTCTAATGTTGTTTTGTTTTATTTTTCTTCTCCAACCCCCTAAACTCTTTTTATTCATTTATTTTGTAACAACACCAGTATCCTCAATATACTAGGATTTTGTTATAAGAATGATTCGAGCTACACTTACACACACCTACATCTAATGGTTAAAGAACATACGGTTTCTGTGGATGGTGAATTTATGCCTCACGAAACGATGATTGTTCAACACTCATATAACACCTTAAAAGGTGGCCATTAAGATGTCAATATTTTTATATATGATATATAATATGTTTATGTTTTACTTTTGCTTCTGTATTTCTCATTTATGGCATACTTTATGATTTCCATTATGGGTAAAACGCGATAATTTCATTTTAGGAAGTGCGGACTACCGCCCCCTCAAAGTGATTTGAATCGTTAATGCCATATGTGGGATGTATAAAGGATGGAGTAAATGGTATTATACACTATATTATACTGGAATTATATTATACATTTATATAATTATTATTTCATTCCATTAAATACTAAATAGAAATGAAAGTAGCATTCATGCGTACGTACGGCTTACCGTCTCCATGAACGGTGCATTTCATTTCTTACCTCTAAATGTTACGTAATATTATAAATGAATGTATATACTAGTTATATATGATATATATGACATATAAATCATGAATATAATTCTGGAGATAATGGATATTCTACCACATAAACAACTTTTAATTATAAGAAGTTTATTGTTGACTCTAGTACCAAAGATCGACAAAACGACCGTTATTAACTTAAATAATTTAATAATGTTCATAACATGGTAATAAGTGATATAAATGTAATAATGAACATGAAAATGGGTTCTTAAGTAAATAGAAATTAACTCTAGTTTATTATTTAGGAGGTTAAAGAACGGTCGAGTCAGGACAGAATGCAAGGTAAGGGAATTTCATAACCCAATTTCCATTCTTTGGGTTAATCTCCTACTTTCAAATTATGTCCTGATATTATTATGTCTTATTTTGTATTTTTACATTCTTTATGTGTACCTATAGTGAATACACATAATAGATATATTTTATTTTAAAAATTATCTTTTTATGTACTTCGTCTCAATCTCCTTTCATTGATGCATATTTTGTTTTATACACAACTTTCTTTTATAAGGTGTATAAACCCCTTTGAATTTTAAGTTTATTCAAAAGGAATCTTTTTATACGAAGCGTTTTACTAAACGACAAAAAGGGAATGTTTTTCTTTCCATAATTATGCGGTGAAAATGACTTCTCCACCGCCGTGACCATTATTTGAGTTTCGGCTTCCTCTACAAGCCATCATTTTTTTAATGAAAAATAAATACAAAGTTTTAACTTTCTTTTATTTTGGTATTGAAAATGGTTTTGAAAGAGTTTTTATCAATGTGTTGTATTGATATCTTGTGATTTAAATTTGGAAATGTTATGTTTCCTTTATGCATGTTTTATGTGATATGATTATGTTATGGTTTATGATGTGTTTAAACCTATTCATATGAGGAATGTATTGGACTTAATAAGTGACGGGTGGAGCCCGCTATAGCTCCTCGGTGCATCGGTAGGTCTCATGAGACAACTAGATGTGGAATTGGACGAGGCCCTTTCCCAATTTGATTTATGGTTTTGGCCGAGGCCTTAATCATTTTAGACGTCTTGGCCGAGGCCTTGACAAAATGTTTCAGAATGTCCGGCATTATACATTCCCTCATTATAAAAGTGGTTATTGATCTTTCATGTGATTATTCGTCTAGTAGAATATCCATGTGAGTAAGTAAGTGGCATTATTTGATTTTACTTTTTCTATATTATGTTGAAGTTCATGTTTAATAAGGCTTTTTTTTAGTTATACATTGCCTTAAATGTTTATGTTTATTTATGAAAGCTTTCGCAATATTGTTATCCTTACTGAGCATCTAAGCTCACCCCTTTCAATGTTTTAATATTTTCCAGGATGTGAAGAATTATTTTATGAATGACCTGCAGGGATAGTCAGAAGAGGTTATGAGTGTGGACTATGAAGACTTTTTTATTAGTTTTTCACTTTATGATGTAATGTAACACTTATGAATGTATCTAGTGTTTCCAAGGATACTAAACTAATTGGTCTTTCGAGACTTGATCTTTTGTGATCATGCCAATGTTACGAAGTAATGTACCAACTCTGGGTAGCTGGGGTCGGGGCGTTACAACTTATTCCAATTTTGTTTCATTCTTAATTTTGTTGGAAATATTACTAGATAATATTTATGAACAATGTAATCCGTTATAGAGTGTCCCCATAGAATATTTTTTATTTTATTCATAACATAAACTCGTTTATATGTGACTCTATTTCTATAATTAATAGAAATATTTAAAATAATATTATAATTCTTAATATTTCCCAAGGGTCTCTCACCAAATTTTTTGAAACTTATTGAGAGTACTCCAAGTTGAATCTTATAATTTTCAAATTCTTTCCCAAATGACTATTATTCTTTATTCATTATATTATATGATTTTTTCATACAACTTTTTAACATATTTTGATATATAGATGCACCACTCCTATGATAAAAAACTCTACTAAGATCATTGAAATCATCAATTAATTTGAATCTATATTAAATATATATATATTTTTTCTTATTCTATGAATAGTTTTCCTCCTCCAGATTTCCCCCCTTAGAGATGAGATTCATTTTGGCATTGGATTTGAATGGATTTTCCAAAATATCTTACCAAATGGGAATGATAATTTTGGGTCTTCTTCACATTATTTTGGTCTCTTCTTTGGGAATTAATATCCACACATCTTCCTTTATCCACACTCGGCATGGATGTATTCTCCTCACCTATTTTATTCATCATAATTTCAAATTAATTTTTTTAGACATATACATTTCAAAAATCTTATTAATGATTATTATTTAAAAAAATTAATCATAGTTTGTTCTTCTTGGATCCTGTTATTAAACACTCGATTAATTATGTATTTTTATTCATTCAACTTGATAGAGGTTTTTCTATTAAGGAATCCCTTTTAAAAACCCTATCTTATTATATCCAATAATATTTAATTTTTATTCCTCAATATATTTAGTCTAAAAATTTCCATGTTTAATTTCAAATTCTAGAAATTTCATATTCATATAATTTTTATTGTCTTCTACTAATTCATAAATATATCTGTAATTATTCTCTATACATTCATCTAACACTTCATGTAATTTAACATTATTAATAAATAATATATCAAGATATATGTTTTTTTAGATTTATCAACCAATTGTAAATCACTAACAGATTTTTTTTATGACTTGCTTCTTAATCATTGATTTTTTAATTTAAGAGTCTTCATGGATTCGTCTTCTCCAAAGATAATTTGAGCTGTCTAACTACAAATTTTTTTACACATATTTGAATATGTATTTTCCTAATTATTCTGTATCCAATACTCAAGGAGATATATATTCATTACATTCCTTTTTCTAGTGAATATTTCTCCATATTATCTTGCTAAATTTATTTTTGGTGATTTCTCTCCATATGGTTTTAAAAACACCAAAAATATATCTATTTAATTGGAAATACAAGGAAGAATATAATTTATTTCCCTAAATATTATTTATTTGGATATAATAGATAGATCATCACCACTATTATTTTGAATATGGATGATAATTCAACAAGTATTTCAATGATTTGGATGCCCACAAACCCCCGATTTATCTTCCTAAATAAAATTATTTCATTGGAATTATGGATTATTATTTTTTAAATATTTATTTAATATTCATAAAATTATGAAAATTATTTACATATATCAAGGATGAAATTTTAATCAATAATTAATTATGTATTATCAAATAACACTATAATAACTATTTATAAATTGATGTTTCAAACTAATATTGGTATCCAACAACAATGTTTAAACATCAATTTTTTAATAAAATTTATGCTTAGGAACATAATATTTGTGAATACACGCCATGTTTGAGAATATAATGGTTGATATATTAAAATAATATTGATATTGAACCTCAAAATCTATTGTTATACATTTAGTGTGAAGCATATGTTTTGAACCATTATTTTGGTGTTATCCGCTAAAAGAAAATCCAAATGTTAAATTATTCAATAGTGAGATTTATATTTTTCTTAATTTTCTAATATTATATATGTTTTTAAATGAGTAAATATCTCAATAAATCATTTCAATGAACCCACTATAGAGTCTCCAATACTGGATTAATTATTTCAAATTTCTATAAGTTGTTATAATATATCTTGGATATTTAATTTATATATTAATTTAATATAAACATTTTGAAGATCACAATTTATATCAATATTTTATAAAATATTTTTTAACAAAAGTAAATGACACATCATATTTATTCTCATAAGATCTATCCGGTTCATATCTCTAATTTTAATCATTTTAAAAACAATACGTTGTTCTTATATTCTAGAATCTGAATATCTTCAAAATTATGATAGAAATTTATATAAATATTCATGTTTTTGGTGGTGGGGTATCTAGAAATTATTTATCTAGAATATATTATTAATTATTTCCCTAGAGTACACTATATATAGAGACCTATTAATAAATTTTTTTGTGATACATCATACTTCTAAAGTTTTCCTCATTTTTTATGTTATCTGGATATATTATATATATATATATATATATATATTTGATATTATTATTATGAAAAATTATTTTATTTTTTTCATATTCCTATAAGTATCACTTATTCTATCAATTAAAAAATCTTCATCCGAATCCTTAAATTATAATTTTTATAACCAAATTCATTGCATTTTATTTCTAATAAATCTGATGTGGAGTGTTTTGAGAACTCTTTTCTCATATTTGAAGCCTTGTATATGATTTTGTAATATTTTAAATTAATTATTCTCAACTATTACAATCCCTTCAAATATGATATTTTAATGAAAATCTCCATGTTCTCAAAGATATTATTGATGGATTGGACTAGGGGAAATTTTTCCATTAAATCATAGAAATAAATGTTGTGTTTTTCTTAATTTTTATAGAATAATATTATTATATAAAAGTTAAAATTATCACATTTAAAAATATAATGGGGGCTCAGTTTTATGTTAGTATAGTTTTTTAAAGGGAAAAATTCACCCGTCGAAAATGGTTTTGTTACCCTTTATTCAAAAAATATCTATATATGTAGAGGGATCCATTGAATATTCATGATATTATCCAAAAATATTGTGTTAAAAATATATATGACGAATGATATCAATGGATTAACATAAATAAGGGATTCCATTTACCAAGAATCCTTATTTAAATGGCGAATATTATAGATTTTATATTTATTGATTTTTTTTCATTTGAGGAATAATGTTTCAAAAGATCATATTATTTTTAATAATCAATATAAATTTAACACATGTGATCCAAGAAAATGGGATTATTATAATGAAGGTAAATATGATATAAATTTAAGAGATATGAATTAAATCATTTTTAAAAATGGTCCTCATCAATTAAACTATTCTTCTCACTGTGATAATACATATAAAATGTGGTATAAAATATCATTTTCTTATAGAGGTGCTGAATAGGTCAATTAAAATAATGATCAATGTTATAAAATTAAATTTATAAAATTTTAAAATGTATGATGGTGAAATTATAACCAAGATAAAATAATGAATAAATGAAATTATCAATGTTGTTTAGTTCATTGGAAATATAACTATAGAACCTTGCTATTAATTTAAGAAACTTAGAGATTCACACAAAATTTGGATTGGAATATATACAAAAATCAGATATATAACTATATTCAAAGAGTGAAAATAAATTAATTTATTATAATGGTTATAATATATGAGGTTGAAATGATTTCTAAGGTACAATATCACTGAATGATGAAAAAAAAATTATTATGTTTTCTATTCAGAATCTTGAAAATATGTTAATTGAGGATAAAATATCCAAAAATGATTTCATTAAAATAAATTTTGTAGTGAAAAATTATCACCCTATTAGATCATTCATTAGAGTTTTTAAAATTAATAAGGGATTAAATAAGTTATTCAATGATTACAAGATGAATGGTCCTAATATAAAATATTTTATATGTTATGAGTGAAATAATCTAGTGAATATTAAACCTTATTTTACTTTGCTAAAGGGGAATAGAATAATAAAGAAGAAGGATAAGAATATCCAAATAAAATTTCATGATTAATTATATTGTATAATGGAAATTATTACTATGTAGAGTCTATTAAATGAATAAAACATTTTTTTCAGTTTATGAATTATTTCAAGATCAATCAAATAAAAAAATAAAATATATTATTTACGGATAAAAAATAATAAATACAATCCTAATAAACATTTATTTAAATTTCATATTCTAAAATATGGTAAAATGATAAACTAGTTGAATAATGACAAATGATAAATGAAAAATATGAATCTATAATGTAAAAGTATATATCTACAATTATTTAACATAATAATATAATAATTGAGAAAAACAAACAGTTAAAACATCCTATATAATAAAAGGAAAATTAATCGAATATTCTTCATGTAGTTCTGATAATGAAATTAAAATTTACTAATTAATTTTTGATGTAAAACCTATTAAAATTGCTCTTGTCTTTTTACAAATATAGAAGGGTTTATAATTAAAATTCATAGAATGAATGTGAATAGAAAATAATGATTTTATGTTTTCAGTAAAAGTGAAACAATGTTCTAGTGAATTTAGTTTGGTCATAGTTCAAATAACTAATGCTTTTTAGGAGTTACCTATTTTAATTATAGAATTATAATATATCATTCCAATAATTGTTTATAAATGATTAATTATATTATTATTTATAATTACTCTGGCATTTCGATATTTTTATCTAAAATTAATACATAAAATATTAAATATATGTGGTTTCCCAAATCTTTTCTCATTAGAACTGTGAGACCTATGAGTATTTGGGTGAACAATAAATTTCTATTTTATTTTTGAATTCAATAAAAATAGGGATACATTCCAATATGTTATATTTATTCTTTTATTTCAGAACACGTGAGTTTAAATATTTACCATTTACTTTAACTTTCAAATTTATATGGATGTTTGATTACATTTTGTTGAAATTATAATATTATGATCATTGGTGTTGGATTGGTTTGAGACCCAAAATATAACATAATTGATAATTCTACCTATATTAAATTTCTAAAGAATAAAATGAATATTACTTATCAACTATGTGATGATGGTTATTTTTATCATAATATTATTCATTAAATCTTTATGTGTAATATATTTATATTTATAAGGTTTGGAATCAAAAATATTAATACTATAGACCTTATTTTCATTTATTGGAAAAATATGAACTATTTAAATGCTAAAAATAGTGAATCATGGATTTGATATAAAATTATTTATCATTTTAATTTATTTTATTAACATAAATTGTAAAATAAGTAATTAATTTAAAAGTACATGATTAATGTTGAATGTGAAACGTCTTTTTGATGCATGTCATATTTTTAAATATACCGATGACTTTTATCAGATCAATAAATTTGGTTAATAAAACTAACCTATAAGAATGCATCCAGTTAGTTTTATTTTTACTTAATAGGGTATACAACAAGGATAAAATATTCATTTTTTTCATGTTATTTAATGATTTTCAAAATTTATATGGGTTTACTTTTTTAATTTAAAAAGTGTGGAATTTTTAGTTTTTGATATTTTGTATTGATTCATTCAAAATTAAGAATAATTCAAAATACTTTCATTGAGAAATGGTCATAAGGGATAATTTGAGAATAAATAATTTAATGATTTTATCTCATACGTGGGTAACAAAAAAAATTCTCCAAGAAGACATCAACATAATGGAATTTTTTTTTATCAGTATTTTTTATTCTCTATTTAAGAAAAACTATGTCATATTAATAGAAATAATGTTTTGTAGTTAATTTGTAGTCCCATGAATAATCCAATTATTATAATAAAATGGGTTTTCAAAAATAAGTTAGGTATCAAAGTTATTATTACTTAGAATAAGAAAAATTTAGTAATTGTGGGATAAAATTTGGTGGAATGAATATATTATGAGTAAAACTTCTACCCTTTTACAATGATTGAATCCATTAGGATTTATTTTTCTAATTCATCATATATTAAATTTAAATTATAACATATGAGAGATATATATTATTTTTAAATGCTTTTATGTGATGAATTTTTATGGTAATATACAATGGGAATCAAAAATACTCATATACCAAATTTTATATTTAAAGTCATTGTATATCTTTATGGTGTTAAATAATAACAATTTAATTGGTAGGAATTAGGTCTTTTATTTTATAAAATGGTTTTTGTGTAAGATTAGATTATCATACAAATTTTGAAGAAAATAAATCATATTCTGAAATTTTCTTATTTAAATTTATATAGATGATGTTATGTTTGATTCTACTAATAAAAACATTTGTAATAATTATTCAAAACATATTCCAAAACAGTTTTAGATGATTCTGATGGGATTTTTAAATTTAATTATTGGATTTTAAATCTATTTGAAAGGAATTTTTTAATGTTTCAAATAAAATTAAATATATCTTTTATTTTTTGAAAAAGTTAGACTTGAAAAAAATTATCCATATATAAGTTCCAAAGATATAATCTACCAAATGATTTTAATGATTCTATAATACTAGTTAGAAAAAAATACTTAGAATTATGATACGTTATTTTCCTCATCCTACTCTTAGTAGACTAGATATCATGTTTGGTATTGTCCAATGTGCATGAATTTAATCAAACCAAAAGTGTCTCACTGAATTTTAGTTAAAATAATTATTTATTAATCATTTTTTGTCCAAAAACTACATTTGATTTCATTTTATATTCATATGTATATTTTAGAGGCTATATATTTGATTTAAAAATAACCTTAGGAATTTTTCACCTTTTTGGAATGTCACTAGGTTCTTAATATTTTGTGACGGAACATTAAGTTTCATTGTAAAATGTTGAATCAAAATACTCACCTTTGGGAAATTATTGTGCGCATATTTTTTGGATGGAAAACATACTTCAAAAATTTGGACCTAATATTTGGTATATTTCTATTTTATGTGATAATACTATTATAATAAAATTTTCCAAAAAAATAAGTGAGGAAATCTATGACAAAGAGTATTGATATGAGACATCCATTTCTAATGGATCATGCTAAATAAAGGGACATTTCTCTATAATTTGTCAATATTGAGTATCAACATGTTGGGATATTCACTAAACCACTTCCTATAAAAATTTTTGGTTTTATTAAGGTTGTTTACTTTATTTAATTTTAGGAAATATTTTTATTTTAATTTTAATCCCAACTTATTTTTATAGTTTGTCTTATTATAATTTTTTCTAATGTTATTTATTTATTTAAATTGTTTATTCTAATTTAGAATTTATTTTATTTCAATTTATTTTTTATATACTATATAAATTTTACCCATTTTAAAAAATTAAATGATAAAATTGAATAACATTCACACAAAACTGAACCATTTTAAAAAATCATCAGTGTTTTTCCTTCTCTTTATTCTATTAATCCTGCATCATTTCATTCATCTGAAATATTAATCTCTAAACCATTTTTTTAAAACATAAACTTTTTTCCTATGATGTAGAATACTAAGATAATATATGAGGAAGGTCCCGGTGGTGTGAAGATAAAGAGGTATTGAATTTAAAATCTTACAGTGTTTTATGATTTTTTTTCAAATTCAAGTGGATGTTTGAAACAAATATGATGTTGAAGTAGGAATGAGGTTTTTAAGGGTTGGAATTCATGTTCTATAGTGATAATAATGAATATGGTTTAGAAATTCATGTAAAATATTTTTATTAATATTCATTGTATATATTTGGGGACAGCAAGGTTGTCGTCTTCTCAATAGTGAATGATAATTATTTTTTAGTTTCATTGTTAGAAATGGATCAAATCATTTAGTGTCCCCAATAATGGAATTTTCATATCAATAAAATGTCTATCCGAGATGGGGTCAATCACATTGAGAAAATTCTGTGATTTATTTTAATTACTTCTAGAAATATGAATATTTTGTAGATGTATTTTCAAGATGATCGTATGATTTTAATCAAATTTATCCAGATATCAGTAGCTCCAATGATTTTAGAATCAATTAATTTTATTAAAAATGCATATAGACTTTCAGAATCTATGTGACATAATGTTCAATTTATGTTGGGACATGATAAAATAAATGAATAATTTATGGAAAACATATTATACGATTTATTTTGATCCTTATGGTAGATTTTTTTCTTATATTATTTATATTGTGTGAATGATAGACAACACCAAGACATTTTTGATATGACAACATAAAAATATTTCATACATTGTTACTTTGAGAAAGAATTTATTCTATTAATGTTCTATAAAAGGAATATTAATTTCAATTAGTGTTAAAGAAGATGATTAATCATGAGTACATATTTAGGGGGAATGGGGTTAAAATTTTAGTATGTTCTTAAAGTATTAAGAAATAGGAAAATATGGAATCATGATTGGGTGGAGATAATAAAGGTAATGATATTGGTTCAGAGGATTTAGATAATCGTGCTAGAAAAATTCATTTATAAACTAGAATTAGGAACGTCATATTTGAAAATATAGCTTCTAGTATATAATAAATTATTATGTTTCATAGAGATACTCATGAACTATCTAATGAATATTATTGTTGAGTTCTACTTTTCCAAAGGCCATGAAGAACATTAATAGTTTTATATATTAATTATTTTCAGAAGGATGGGGATGTTGATCAACCAATTAATGTTTTTGAAGAATGATTTGAGAAAACTATTGGTTCCATTATAGAAGAGTATATATAGAAAGCTTATTTAATTGAATAATGAGAAGAGAAATTTTTTCAAGGTGTAGAATAATTTGTAATGGAAGATGATCATTCTGAATGATCTCAAGGAACAAAATAAATTTTTTACCTTGAGGAAGAAAATTCTATATTGAAAGAGAGTAACCTAGTATCACATATAACTAAATTAATAAAGGATCAATCATTTTATTTTGATTAATTTTCCTTTTAATGGATTATTGAATAGAATGTTGAGTTCATATAAATGCATAGAAAGTATTCATCCCGTTATGTTCTAGTGTGAAACATTTAATCTTTTTAGTTTGTTGAACTAAGAGAATAAAATGTAAGGCCAAATTACGTATCATCAGATGAATTTGGTATGGTTTTTATGTAAATCATGTTAATTGATGATTGTGTGACATTTTTTGGGGATATTGAGTGTTCTTGAATTTTTTTTGAATAACTGAAAAGATCATATATTTACAAAACATAGTTTTCACCTCTATAATCTCAAAATATTTGTTTCAAGGAACAATAAATTTTCCGAAAATATTTTCATTCCTTTAACCATGTTTTCTATAGAATTTTTGAAAACTAGATTGAGAAATGATTTAAAATTTTGTTTTTTAAGATTTTAATATTATTTTTGAAATTAAATTAAAACGTTTCAAGGTTTATGAATTATCTAATGTAAGAGAATAAAAATCTTAGTGGATCAGTATCAGTAGATGTGTTTAGAATAGTAGAGCTTTTATATGATGATTATTACTCTATTAATGAAATGATTCAAAGTTTTTAGTGAGTTAATGTTCTAATTTAAACTCAATTAGATAAGAAAAAAGTGTATGTTTAATGTTTGAGTAATATAGTGCCCATAGTTAGAAATTTACTCAACTAGTTATGCAATCATTTGGAGAAATATGTTATGTCTTCTCATACTACAAAAAATTCTAAAATGATTAATATGTCTTAGTTATTGAATAATTTTAAGAACTGTGCTATATGATGAATGAGTGGTAAGCCATGATGAATCATTATTTTAAGGTGTTTTTTATGTTGTTCAAGACTAGCCTTAAAGAACTGATAGATTCCATAATCTCAAAATCATCTTCCTCTAACATAAATGTAGTTGATTGTTCCTTTAAACATGCACTTTAATATTCTTATCATTGTGCCAATATTTATTCTAATATCGGGTGAATTATAAAAAATGTACTTTTATTATTTTATATTAACTTGATTGTTTTTAGTTTTTTATGCTTATAAGTCTACGAATTTTATGAATGAAAATATTTTTGTGCTAAACAATAATATTTAAATTAAATATATATATATTATTCTTGATTTCTCAAAAGGGGGAAGAAATATGGGTATAAAAATTTATAGTTATATTTTAAGATTATCATTTTTCATATTATTTGTAATAGTATCTAATATTAATATCATTTATTTCCGAATAATTACAAATTTTGGTTCATAAAATTCTATGTGTCTTTTGATAATCCATATCTGGGACATTTTTTGGAATAGATATGTTGATCCGAAGATTATTGAATTTATTTTGATAATAAAATACGTTAATTTCAATTACTAATGAATACACTTTAATTGGATTTCAATATTATGATTATTTTAATATAAATTTAATTCTCCTGAAATTTTTGTTCTTAATTACATATAATTTGGTAGAAAGTTTTTTCTATGCAGTATTATGGGTTTTTAAAGATGTTGGGAATCACTATTCTGAATGTGATGTTACTTCCTAAATTATTATCTAATCCCAATTTGGTATCCTCAAATTTGAACAAAATTATTTTTTTGGGAACCTATATATTTTGATGCAACCCCACATTTGAGTATCTTATATTTTGTATGTTAACCTAACATTTTAATTAAACCTCACTATCTTGTTTTTTGTTTTTGGAATCAACCATATGTTGTGTACTATAATTTTGGATTAAACCCCAAATGTAGAAACCCAACCGTGAATCACTAATATTTTGTACTTGAATTTTTGATATTCTTGATAATCTTTCTACATTTTTTCTCAAATGAATACTTCAGTACAAAATTTCAAAGGCAATTTAAATGGATATATAAAAATGGTTTAATTCAATCATATTTCTGATGGATCTTATGATTTTTTTGAATGATATTTTTAAATTTAAAATAATCCGTATTTTTTAAGACTAAATTTTAGTTGGTGTTCCTGTAAATTTTTTAACCTGAATTTAATCAATCATAGTATTTATTCTCATAACATTCATATCATTCATATCTCTAAGATGAATCTTTCCAAAATTATCCTTATTCTTATGATGTTATAATGGCTAAATCTGTCAAAAATACATCAGTAATTTACGTGAAGATTCTTGTTGTTGTTTATGCTAATCTATGTCAAGGATATTTATTTATTATATTTTGTTAAATATTTTTTTAGGATTACACTTTAAAGACATAGATTTTATAATTTTTTTGGTGTGATTTTCTCTACTTCTATTTTATTGTTAGTTCTTTAATGTTGTTAGAAATTAATTTTTATTAAAAAATCCATGATATTACAAAATAACTGTATTGTGAATATATTTTATATTACAGCAATTATATTTCTATGTGTTAGTTTGAACGTTTGCATGTGAATTATTTGAATGATACATTCACCAAAAAATATATTTTCATATTTTATTAAACACTCTAGTTTAGATTATTTCTTGGACTATTTTCTATCGTGTTTGATGCCTTGTGAAATTTTTTTTATAAGTTTTAGTTTCATGAACTCAAATATTTATATATCTTAAAAAATCATCATTCTAAATAAAATCATCATTATCATAGAGAGACTGATGGTGGAGTGGAATACCTGATATTTTTCTCTAAACCTTTTGAAATATTTGTGTGTTTTTTTAATTCCCAATTCATAATCTATTTAACAAAAAGGGAACAATGTCACTTTTTCAATTACAAAGCGGGTTTAGATTTAAATTATTAATGGTTTTTTAAAGGATATAATTTACCTCCACTCTTATGTATTAATTTCCATTCTATCAAAATAACCACTTATGTTTGGTTCTTATAATTAATTACAGTATTATTTTGAATTTCTACATGCCTAATGGTTATTTTAATCCCTTATGAAGGAAGGAATATCCAACTCATTCTCGGTAGGCTTAACCACTAGTTCTTCAAATTTCAAAACAATTAATTACATGTTTTCATTATATAAATAAGTTGTAACATCACATTTTATAAAAAACTAGGACATATTTTATAATATCCATTTTCTCTAAAAAATTCATATTTGACATAGTATTGGAATAATAAAAATTATGATGATAAATATATAGTTATTATAAAAAACTCATTTAACTACAAATTTGGAAAGATAATATATATGTTTAGAAGGTAAAATCATTATAAATGGTCAATATAATTGAATTAATAATTTTATTATACTTTTTATAGGAATAATTTTGTATACACTCAACACATATGGTGGTAGATAAATTTTGGGACTTTTTATTTCATTTTAAACATTTTATCTCTTTAGCTCATAGACATGTTAGGGTCTTGTTTCTCTTATTAACTCTTCCTACTAATATTTATATAGATTAAATAATATAATAGACTTAGCATAATGTTTTTCCATCATTCACTACTCAATAAGAGTATCATTTCCTTATTGTGTGTCCCATATACCAATGTCGATATTTTTCACTATAATAATGCACTGATTATAGTAGTTTGAATAGAAAAAATGATAAACTAATGTGTTTTTTCCCACACAATTAGAGGTAGTAATTTATTTTGATTCAATATATTTATAATTACATAGTGAAACTATATCTCCTTGATTGGTATTTATACTAAAAAAGAGGAAATTCTTAGACTTATTAAAGTTAATTTTATAATCATGGAACTCCCCCAAAAGTTGTTTCTTATATTGATTGGTGTAGTTCTTCATTATTTTTATCATTTTTATTTTTCTACCAAAATATTCCCAATTGTATAAAGTAATATTATATTTTTATTCACTTGTACAAAAATTAATTCACCCAACCATATTCATTATCAAATTGGTAGACTAGAATTGAACTTTTCATGAAATAGTGAAAGAATTATTTTTCGCCTATACTTATTATCATACATGTGATACATGATATCTACTAAATATATGAAACATTGATTATAAAAAACCATTATTTTCGTAAGAACATCATGGTAAACACTTATAGTTCTTGTGTTTCCAGTGAAAAAAATATGCATAACTCAATCTTCTTGTCTCTTATGTTCATCATATTCTCCTTATCTGACCATTTTATAATTTATTGAATTTGTTATGTGTTGGTTATTTTATTCTAGGATATAACTCACAGTGTGTGTGATGATGATTATCTTGTATTTTGGTATCCTTATTCTTAACACCATTATATTGTTTCTTGAATCACATATTAAACATCTCCAGATCCTATGAAATATATCATTAATCTTACTTAACCGTAAATGTAAATATATAATTAAAGATTCAACATTATTTACCTTCTTCCAGATTAATATATTTAATTTATATTCATAAAATACCATATGAATGCATTATTTTGAATTACCACGATTATTAGTAATTCAAAACCCTAACATTTCAGCCTTTACTTCCCTTGATAAGATCCATTATTCTCATTCTTTATTATCTTTATTAACATATAAATATTCTCAGATGAGCCTTCTAAAAAATCATATATTCCTTATTCCTTTATTTCCATTATATAATAAATTATCGTTCTCATTCCACTCCAAAAGTCCACTCCAAATATTGTTCTCTATTATTTGTATCTTATCCATGATATGTGAAAATATCATGCATCATTCTATTCAAAATATTTATATATACATTTCTTCTCATCTTAATTTATTATTATAATGGGATTTAATCATAAATCATGTATTCTTGGCACAAAACTCATTGTGCTTCATTCCTCTTTCATGATTTCCAATAATATTATATATCAACCCTTCAAGATAAAACAAATTAATGAATACATGAACTTGTTTCACAAATAATGACTTATATTATTGTGTAGAGTGTCTCATAATCCTCGTTCATTCTATAATTTCCTATGACATGAAAATACATATTATAGTATTTACCATTTTAAAAAAGTCATATCTCATAATATGAAGTAAAGATATGTTCTTTATCTCATTATTCATAAATTTCATCTTAAAACATTTTCAAATACATATTGCAACACCTAATACTCTGACTACATGAACAATTTCACTATATATCACTTTAACTATATAAATGATGTCTTTCAGGAATATGATTATTTAAAAACCACTTTTTATTTGAGAATTAATACACATGATCAATTTTCGTATGTGTTCTTCCACATATCCATATTTTCATAATTGACTAGTCACATACATGTATTAGTTAACATATGAATTTTATTCTCATACATGGTTTATATTCACATGTAGATATTCCGATGTAACCAACATTTAATCTAATTTTTATTCATCCGAATTTGGATACACTCTATATCATTAGGCTCTGTATATTTTCATATCAAGTGTAAAACTCATAAAATGATATTTCTATACATCAAAAATATATATTAATCCCTATAAATGGTTCTATAATTCATAAAATGACTTCTAGACAACTTTTTCCTTATTATAGCCTTATTAAACAATGTACACATCATCCACGATACTCTTTGTAGGAATAATGATCACAAATTCATTGATATTGGATCCTTAAAATAATGTCTCACATTGTATTAATTGAATATAATACCCTCCTCTTTATGTTTATCTTCATATCTTCATTGAAACGTATCTGAAATTCTGATTTTTAAAATTCATCCTCCACATGATATATCACAAAAATAATTGTCCCTTCACTTATTGTGCAAACAGAATTTGTTCAACTATCACCTTATTCATAGGATTCATTATCCTATAAAGAATATAACGTGGTCACTTGAACTATAATTTTAATAATTGTCGGCATTTATAATTCCAATTGATATCAAAATTCATCAAATATATATGGATAGATTTTTGATGACTTCAATACACATGGATTCCTAATTATCTATAGTCAATACATAATCATTTTGATCTTAATTCACTCTAAAAGTAACATTTGCTTCATAAATATGTTGAAATGACTTGAAAATCATTCCTTGATAAAGAAATTAACCTTATACAATGTGTGATCAAAACCCTATATGCACCATGCTCATTGAAATAGCTAAATCATGGGTGTGATTATCCCTTCAAGGATAAAGATATCAATATTTACAATCAAGGTGATATCCTCAATTATTATTTTCTATATAAAAGGTACACCTCATACTATATGTAATTACACTAATTAAAAATGGAGATTATGAATTTTTTTATATATAATTGAAATCTCATAATTCAAATTTGATCGATAATGATGGATATAATCATATCATAATATTTTAACTCTCAATAAATGACATAATTGATTTTTTGGAGTTGAATATAGTGTTTTTTTATTGGGTTCCACATAGTTAGATATATAATCCCACATACATCATAAAATATGATTCCATAAAAAAAATAAAACAGATTTAAAAAATATATATTAATACTATTTATTATTGAATATTTTATTTTTTCATATATAATAAAGACTCCCTTTTATAGAAAGATCCCCAAAGGGTTACTCCTATGATGCAACAAATGAATCTTATTTATTATCATTTTATATTTCTGTGTGAGGGAATGTGTCTTCAATATAAAAAAATTAAAAATGGAATTACATTAATGATTTGAATAAATCAATATACATATTCAAGGTAGACTCCAACATAATAAAAATGTCACACTCCTTAATATGTAAAGGAAATTTCTATGGGGGAAGGTAAATATGTGGGGGTCATTTCAAAGTTAATGAAATACAAAAGGTGAAAACCCATGAGTTTTAATCAATTAATTTTTTAATAAATTAAATTTATTTGATATCTTTTTTTAGATCTGACAACATGAAATACACTCAGTATATGCAATAGTATGTTAGGTTATGTTACACATGTCGCAACGTTTTAACAAAACCATGAGATATAATTATGCATTTATCTGAAAATGGATCTTGTAAACATGTTATTGAAAATTAGAGAAATTAATATTAATTAATAATTTTTAAATTTTATTAATTTTTGTTTTATAATATTAAAACATATGTACAACAAAATGAATAATTATATATAAATATATATATCTTACAAAAGTACTATTCTCTAAAAATTGTTTTCAAAGACTTTTTTGATAAATTATACAATTAATTTCAAAAAAACATTGAAAAAAATCATATACTAAAATTCATTTTTTGACATATAATTTCAAAAATATCATATCGTTAAATTTTTCATTTTTTTAAAATTTTAATTTTCTAATGAATTGTGAAAAATAAATAAATTTTATTAAAAAAATATTTTTAGTGTATATTATTTATGAAGCTAAATAATTTTATAAATTAGTTTTGATGTAATATTAGTTAAATTATACATCCATTATTCCAATTTTTTCTTGTTCAATAAATTTCATATTTAATTTCATTATAATAACTTTGTAAACAATTGATCATTTAATCATTAATTAATATTCTTCCTCATCATGCATCGGGGGACTAATTATGAATAAAAAATTTCCACATCAGTAAATTGAATTTTTAAAAATTTATTAAAAATTTAGAAATAATATAACAAATATTATATAGTTAGTTAATTTTATTATAAAGAGAAAATAATAGTATAAATTATTTATCACAGTTAAGGAAAAAATGGTATTAGTTTTTGTTAAACTAGAAAAATAAGGCTCCAAAATATCATAAAATGTCACCAAACCCCATTCTAAATAAATATTTCTACCATAAATCTTATTTAATTTGGAATAATCCATTTTGGAGTCTTTTGGAAACAAAAAACATTGATGGAATTCTTTATTTTCAAATAATTACTAGTGGTCCACTCAGAGTACTTATAACAATCCTCCCATTCTCTACTCTTGATCCCACATTATAAACCATTTTGAGTAAATCATGACCTACCCAATTCAATTCCATAATACTCTTATATCCTTCTAGAATTATTATTTTGTACATAAATCAAACCATGGAAGGTTTTTCCTATAATCCTACGGATGGTACATGAAGTTGAGGTAATGTTTATAAATAATATTTTTTGTTTTATTTATTCATACTCCTAATTAAAAATGAGAAGTGTATTATTTATATATGATTATTATGATATTATTAGCCTTTTTAATTGTTATATAAAATTTTTATTCATGATATCCATTTTTTGGGAATATGATTAACTCATTCTTATTTATGAAGGACTACCACTTTGCAAAGAGATATGGTTTTCTTTCTCTATAAATTGAAGTTAATAAGGATGGGTTTAATAAAATATTTGATATAACATACATAAAAAGTATTTTAATGGATATTACATCATTATCCTTTATATATATATATATATATGTTTATATAATGTAAATATTGTTCATGTGTATGTATGACCATCCATCTGCATGAATGGTGTATTTCATTTTATATATCTATATATTATTAATTACATTAAATATGTATAGAATTAAAATATATTACATTTATATGATGGTTAATATTTTTCATATTATTGAAAAATTATTAATTTAAGGGGGTCATAAGTTAAAAATCAAATTATATATGAATGGTAAAGGAGTTATTACCTGAAATGAGACTTTAACAATGAATTTTTAATAAACTAATATTAAATTTCCATAATAATAAAATATCTTATATGATATATATAACAATGGTTATTTTAGATATGTATAATGAATGTATATTTATTATAAAGTTTGTTTGAAATTGAATGTATGGAGTTGAGACCGATAATAAGGGTTTTCTTATCTCCCTTTTCATTTCATGAGATTTGTGAAATACTCACCACATATTATTTTTTTGTTCATTGTATAAGAAATACGAACTTATTTTATGATTATTAAAATGAATATTATTATAAATTAACTATCTAATTTAGGAAATATTTTTCATGGGGTTTGTGGTTCAAATTTTCCAAATTGGAAGGAATTTGTTTCTCAATTTACATTATTTGAGATGTACATTGTGTTATGAATATTTATATCATTTAATAAAGTGTATATACATCCCATTTCACATGTAATAATAAAATTATTCTCCCAAATGATATTTTATGTTCCATTTAGTGTTATTCTTCAATAGAGTTTATGTTTTAATGATTCCAATGATTTAGTTATTTTTATTTCATTGTCTATCAAGATTGTTAATGATTATCATTTTGGTTAAAATATCATATGATCCATATCTCAAGAAACTCATGAATTTTATACTCTTCTAGCTATGAAATTGGAATACATGTTTTTACTTCATTTTAAACTCATTATGTACATGATAGTTCCAACTTTTTTTTTAAAATATCATCTTTTTAGTAAAAACTCCTCATTTTCTTACCATATAATTTTTTTAAAAAATTCAAAAAAGATTTTTTATTTTTGTTAATTATTAAATACATTTGTATGAAAATTTTTAATTTTAATTTTTTTAACTGAATCATCATGCCTTTTTCCCAAAAAATATAAATTTGGATTTTACCGAAAATGTTAAAAGAATCACAGTTTTTAAAATGAATGACATGAAAAATAGTTACCACTTTTATAAAAAGAAATATTAATTCAGAATTACTTTATAAATTTTCAACGTTATGTTAAAATAAAATGTTTCCCATTTTTTTAAATTTTTTATATTTTAAATAAATTATTTCATTGTTTTAAGGATTTTAAATGTGTTTTAGTTATCAAAATGAATTTTTCAAATTGAAAGGATATCATCTTAAAGAATTGTTTTAAATGATTTTTAAACATATATTTTCTGTTTTTAAGCTTATTTACGATGAAAAAAATTTGAATATGGTTTTTTTCTAAAAAAATCAATGGAAATTTATATTCTTAATGAAATTTTTGATGAAAAGTTACATTAAAATTTATTTTCCATTCAAGATGATATCAATTGATGGAAATTATTATTTTCAAAAAATAAATACCATGGATACAATTTTTATTCATTACATTAAATATGTATTATGGAAGGTATTATTAAAAACCTTTATCTATATGATTTTTTGAACCATGATAAAAAAATTTACAAGACCCACTAATTTTTCTTGTGATATGAAATGATATGATTACAAAACTAGCATATATTATATATGTTATTATATAATTAATTTCTTAAAAATAAACTTCATTTAATAGGTTATTATATGATGAATTTTTCATGATCATTCAAAACACATGTCAATAATTTTCATTACCTCATAGTTGGGACCTGCATATTCATCCATTGAATTGGACAATGATACTTGTTCTAGAGCTCATAGGGTTTACAGGTGGTCAGAATAAATCCATATAGTAGGGTTCATGGGTGGATTTTAGGTAACTTCAATTTTGGGTACATGGGTTGTTATCACAAGGCCATAATGTATGATACTCTAGTAGTTATCCCGATGCTGAAGCAAGCGCATAGATGGTTATACTAAGACAAACATGTTTTTATTATCATTAAAGGTATCCCTAAAATAAAATTTTCTATGATTCTGTATCTGTATAAATTCTATGTATTATTCTAATCACCAGTAAAAAAAATATTTTTCACATGACCTTTTTCATATCTTTTAATTTGAAACTACTTTGAAAAATCTATATAAATAACTTTATCACGTCAGTTATTAGATAACTGATGATAATAAAAAAGTATTATGAATTGGTTATTATTCAATCGAAAATAAAAAACATGTAGAATACTTTATATTTCAAGTTATTGTATAACCAATATTCTAAACAGTTTTATTCAAATCATTTATAATAGAAACAAGGATATAAAGAAAATATCACTGCATTACAATTCTATTTATAAAAAAACCAATGTTTTAAAGATAATTTTCACATAAGTTAATATATAAATGATGTAAAAATCAATTAAAATCACTTTTATATGTCTTTTATTATATATTTAATTTTATAAAGAAAATATAATTATATAAATTCTCACTCTTATTCATTTTTGGTTATTCTATCTCATGAAAGAAAACTAATATCTCTTACGCACTTAAGACCTAACAACATTTCATTAATCTACTTGCTAGAAATATTGGTTTTCAATACTTATAAATAATCACATTTTATCATATCAAATGTTTTCATTAAATCTTTTCATCTATAAACTATCAATTACACCTCCCACATAAATTCTCTCTTTCATTCATTAATATTTACAGACACACTGACTCTACTTTTTATTGATTACTTTCACTCACATATTAAATTACCATATTTATATACACTCATTTTTAACCACCTTATCATTTTAAATTATTACAAAGATATGATCATCAGAAATATCATATTAGTATCTTCATATGCCTTATTTATCCATTGATTTAAGTGAAAATGTGAGGATTTTGTAAAATTTTTATGTTATATTTTAGATCAAATTTTTTTTGCATTTTATCATAATATTTAGGTGTTCCTTCTGTATATAATAGAATTTTCAATGAGTATTTTGATAGATTCTTAGTAAACTATGATATAGTATTTAAAAAAACTTTCATATAGAAAAACATGTTTCTATTTTAGTGAAATGTCAATTCATTTAAATCCATTATCTAATTATATTAAATTTTACCTTGAATGTGTATTATTAAGAAATATTAATGATTTTATTTATTGTTTTCCTCATATAACCTTGCCTAACATGGTTTTGGATATATTATTTTATTAATTTTAATTTATAAGTTACATACAGAATAAATGATTTTTCTTAATAGACTATGATAGAAATGCATGTTTGATAATTTATTATATAATGATAGATATATACAATAAATCTTCTTACATGTGGATTAGTAGACAAAATAGAACCACATGGGAGAAAATGCTACTCATTAATCATAAATTGTATATTTAGTGGAACATTAGGTTATCAACATTACTTTTGAGTAATTACTATTATATATGAATTTCCACAATTTGGTAAATAAAAAATCATAATGTAATCATAAGTCTATTCAAAATATTAATATTTATTATATAATTTATTAGAGTAACTCTAATATTTTCATATGTTCTGATTAGTTGTTTAAATCCAATTTATCAATTATATTTAATTTTATATTTTATTGTTGTCTATAATTTATAATTATTGATTTCAAGTATCCATATTTTCTATTTAAATTTAAATGTTATGTTACATTCAAATGATGACATATTTGATATAAATTTAGACATGGTTTGACATTAATTAGTTATTCTCACTTTTATCAAATCTATATAGTTATGAAAATATATTTATTATTGATATTCTCTGTATAAATAATGATCCAAAGTTGGATTATGAAACATTGAATACGTAATGAATATGAGGATGGTGTGGATGGTTTTTTGTAATTTTATAAAAGAAATGATCCCAAAAAAATTTCTTTATCTCCATGCATGTAATTTGTAAATACGAAAAAGTTAAAAAGCATAGAGATTGGAAATAATTTAATTTTTCATTGTTTTAATAAGAGTTATAACCCTTATATTTGGTATGGTGAAATTGGAAAGAATATAAAATCTGATAATGGTGATTCTCCACATGGTGATAACTCTAATGAAATGGAAGAAATGAATCATGAGATTAATGAATTGGTATAGGAGAGAGAACCAACAAGTGAGCATCTATATAGTAATACAGAAAAACCATTATATCTGGGTTATATGGAATTTATGGTTTTATCGTCAGAGTTAATATTGATTAACTCAAAGACAAAATATGGTTGGACTGAAAAGAGTTTTATTGATTAGATATAATTATTGAATTATATTTTTCCTAATTAAAATGGTCATTATAATGAAAATTTTATAGATAGTAAACTATTATTCCATGTCTATTAGGTTAATAAAATAAATTTATTTCTAAATGAATGTATTTTTTATTGGATGGAATATGAATTTCTTTCAAAGTGTCATAAATATGGGATATCACGTTATAAGATGAATGAAAAATTACACAGTGATTTACTAATTACAGAGATCCCATATAATAAATATTGGTTTCTTCCTATAATTCCACATTTCAAGCATTTATTTTCTAATCTTCATGATGAAATAATGTTTAGATGGTATATAGATGAGGGATTATGTGATGGAAAACTATGGCATCCAGTTGATTATCTACCATGTAAGAAAATCATTCAGTAATTTTATATATTCGAATATGATATTTGAAATGTGAGACATGTAATATTCACTAATATATTGAATCCATATAAAATACATAGTAAAAAACATTGTTTATGGCATGTTTTATTGGTCATTTACAAAATATCTCTTAGATTATATATGAAGTGAAAATATTTCCTATTGATATTAATGATCTCTGGAACAGAAAAACCTAGAAATGATATCCATGTTTTTTTTCACCAATAATTGATGATTTTGAACTCATATGATATGATGGTATTAGGGTGTTATATTATTTTAAAATGGAGTATTTTCAAATAAATTCATTGATTATGGTCATTATAAATGACATTACATCATATGGAAATGTTTTTCAATAAAGTGTTAATGGGTATAAAGCTTGTCCAATTTGTGAACAAAATACACCATATTATCAACAACATCATAAGATAAAATCATTACACGTCGGCTATCATATGTTTTTTTCTATGGATCACCATTATATAATATTAAAAAGGTAATTTAATGGCTTAATAGAATTTGATATTTCTCTAAAAACATTACCCAATAATGAGTATTTTGAGAGGGTATCAAATCTTGACGTGGCATTTATATAGAATTCTAAATATATTAATGATATAAATATTTGGAAGAAATGATCAATTTCTCTTGAGGTGACATATTGGAGATATCAAGAAGTCAAACAGAAAATCTATTTCTTGCATGTGGGTATGAATATTAATGATAGATTTTTTGGAAAACTATCAAATATTGTAGGAAATAGTAAAGATGGGTTGATTGAAATGTTGGTCTTACTCTCAATGAGATTATGTTTTCAGTTATCTCCCACTCTAGAAGGATAATGAAAATTCATGAACCCAACTTATCATATATTATACAAGAGGTGTAAAATATTTTTCTTTAGTATCTTCATGATATTAAGGATTCTTAGTGTAATTATAAATATTTAAAAAAGTTGTCTTTAAATGATTTGAAGTCGAAAATTTTGATATATAATCATTTTCATGTCCTTATACAAAAACACATACCAGTTGAATTTTATGTAACATTGCATATCCATTTAAAAAAGTCAAAAAATGGTCTTTTATTTTTCCAACTAAAATTTTAATATGGTGATTGATCTAAATGCTTTGAACAATTATGATAATTAAAAAATTTATATAATTATTCAATTGGAAATTCATTATCCTCAATCATTTTCTTGGTATCATTGTGTATTTAATAGTTCTTTTGGTGTGAGAAATAATTCATTTTTGACCTATATATCTATCTTGGATAGATCACATTGAAAGGTATATAATGATTTTTAATGGGTGTGTTAAAAATCAATGTCATCTCGGTGATTCAATAATTGATAAGTATATTTCTGAGCAGGTTTCATAGATTAGTACATGATGCTGTATATAGTGGATAACGTTGGTTTTCCTTCATCTAACCTAGAACTTGTTAGTTTTTTGGGAAATGGGAACTATGGATTGAAAGAAAAATCCTTAACAGGTGAATAGATAAAGATGGTTCATTTATATATCATAAAAAAAATAGATGATTATCAACCATATAAATAAGTGAATCTTAATTTCTTGAAACAATGTTATCCAGTGAATAAAGATATATATATTTATAATGAGAATAACACACAAATTACCATGGTTGAATGTTATTGTGCTTGGTAGAGTAGTTACATCTAAAAAATTCACATTTTAGTGGGTGGTGAATGTTTAAATTCGAATACATGATTGGGGTATAAAATTAATGGTTATACATTTCATATGAAAGATCAGGACACCATAAGCACAAGTTATAATAGTATTTTACTGGTTTTCTTAAAAGCAATTCACTTTTCTAGTGTGAAAGAAAAAACGAAACATCCGTATCAAGTTAATCTTATGGAGTCAATGAGGACATATGGGATGTTGAATACATTAATTTTGAATTTCTAGTGTTTAACTTCAAAAGGTTTATCAGTAAAAAAATTGTTACACACGATGAATTTGGAATGACACTTATTAATTTTAATAGAATGGAATATAAAATTGATCCTTTTATAATGGAAGCATATGAAAAAATCATGATATTAGTCAAAATGATAGTTATTGGTCTGTTGTTTTATAAAAAATAGTATTTTTGTGGTTATAAACCTGATAACGATACTGATTTATATGATATACCTACATTATATCAATAATTAACAAATAATATTGATTATCACATAGTAATCATGGTTTGTTCCATATGGAACGACCATGAAAAATGAATTTTTTAAAACAATAAATTAGTACCTTCTTAATATTATAGGTCATAAAATATTTTTATTTCTCATTTACTAGTTTAAATTTCCTAAAATTTACGATATTCCAATTTTATTTTATTTATTATAACCAATAATATAAGTAATAATATTAATTTTTTGTTTATATTATTTAATTTTATTTGTCTATAATTTTTAACATTATATAACATAATTAATAAGTTATTTTCATGAAATATATTTATTTTATATTTAAAATGTTCAAAAATTATAAATTGATATATAAAATGAATTCTTTTTTTTCTAGATGATGATTTATTAGTTTTGTTTATTTCAAAAATTCATATACTACATTTTGTATTTGTAATTAATTTACATTACATTGCGTATCTCATTCTCATTGTTAAAATTTTAGTTGATGATAACAGGTATGAATAAATATGTATTATTTTAATATTAGTTTACTTTTTTTGATTATTTTGAATTTTATATTTAAGTTATTACTATAATAGTTGAAATTTTATAATTGTGTATTGTTTTTTTACATTTATTTTTAAAATATTGAAAGATAAATATACTAATCCACCACATACTTTTGGTGATGACCAGAATCCTACCATTATGGATGAACATGCATATCCTTCTCTTGATGGGACCCATCATTCGTTACAAGATACATCTAATCCCATATGTATAAATATATGTTTAAGGATTGTTAAATTTGGAAACACAAATTTACAAAAAAAATTAGTTTCCCTTAGCTAGGACCATAGTATAATTGTAGACCATGATGATAATGATATTACAAGGGCTTCTAATTTGAAATAATTCATGAATTTAATATCAGTTTATGGAATAAGAAAATTCAATACTTTGATTGATGATTGGAGGAGTGTTGACAAATTAGAAATATCTCAATATTGGGACACAATTCATGTAATATCGTTTGTTATTATTTTAATTATATTGAAATGATTACAGTAATACATGATTCCCCCATTCCTATCACATGACATATGATATACCTAACATTATATGAGTCTAGATGAAATGTATATCATTGTCTTCATGGAGATGGGGGGTTTTCAATTCAACCCTTAAACAAGAATTCATTTTTTGAAATAACAAAATACATCATCTATGTAATGTATATCACTTTATAGATGAAGATAAATTGATTAAATTTGTCGATTATAGAAGATAATAAGTATTTTTTGAAAGTGGAATGTTACTTTTCATAAGTTTTTGATATTATTGATATTATTATTGATTTATTTATTCTTAATTCATTGCAATCAAAGAGATCTCATCAAGAGATCTAATCAAGAAATTAATACCATCATAATTTATGTTTTGGGGGGTTAAATTTTATTGGAAGAAAAAATGATGGTTGAAAAAATTCAATAAATAAGAGCTGAGTATTCATTCTTGGTAAAGGATGCCACTCTACCCTGGTAAGATATAAAAAATGGAATAGGGATCTGATGAGAAAAAAGGGACAGTATCATACAGAAGAGATGATGGTTATAGATTAGAGGATTGTAACATGTTATCTTTATTTATTTATTTATCTTAATTTAATTTTTTAGATATTTTGATTTATTGTATAAATTTTCAAATAATTCTTACCTGTTTATATTAGGGTTTATAGGACAAAAGGGATATTTTTTTATGTTGGTATAATGAAAATTTTAGTTACTACATTTAAAACCCACGAACAACCTTCTCGTGTGTGAGGATACTCGGTTGGTATATCAGTGATAAATTTGATTCCACAATATTTATCTTATGAATTAGAGGGAGTTTATAAAAAACCAAAGAATATTTTTAGTCTCATGTTTAGGATTTTCTTAGAAAGATGGAGGATAGGACCAGGTATTTTTTTTAGTCGCTATTTGAAGTCATTCAATGACAGTTTCCAACAATAGCTCCAATTCTTCCACCTCATCCAGTAGCTCCCACTCCTCAACCTCTGCTAGAAAATCCCACTACTCCACTTCCACCTATAGACCCTAATAATTATACTTCTTCTACACCACTCCTCCACATCCTCCCCATTATTTTGAGTTATATTTTGATGGTCCACAATATCACATTGCTTCATATGGGATGAAATTTATTATTGCTGATGAAATTCGTCATCAACATTTAGAGATATAGCATCATAGGGTCATTGTATTGGTTATTATAGAGATATCAGATAGTGTACAGTTACATATAGATGAGGTGAGTATATTTGGACAATATATCATCAGAATTTTACTTTGGTCATCTAATCATCTATGGAATAGTACCAAAGGGGACAATTTTTATTTTATCTTTTATATAATTCGTTAATTAATTTTTTTTTATGATTTTAAAGATTATATATTTATCTAATTTTTAGAGGAATACATTATAATTAAAGAAATATTATATAGACCAAAAAATATAATGATCTATGACTTCATATACATATTCTAGTAGTATTAATGGATTTTCCTGTTATTCAAATTTGTTGTCAAGTGTTTATGAGATTGCAAGGGATGCTAGTTTTTTTTGTAGTGGAATGACTGTGGATATTTTGAAAAATTATGTCATAGAGTGTATAAATTTTTTTTAGTTGGGAAGAACATGATGTTATTTTCCCCTTGTACGTATTAACAGAAATCATTCCATTCATTGAATTTATTGAAAATTTATACTTATGTTGGTTTTGTATTAGGTATCCTTATACAATGTGTAAGGAGAATGAAAAGACAAATGTATATTGATATATCGAGCAAAAAATTATTTTATATATATCGAGGATAGTGACTAAACTAGAATAAATAGTTTATATTTCTAAAAGATCGCTAAGGGTGTAAATATTCAAGATATATGTATCATTATCTTAAATAGTATCAAACATATATTCCACAAAGTGTGATATTTATTTTAAATTAGTAACCAATAACAATAAATTTTCTATTATATCAGTGTTCATTGGATGTTAGGAGTTTTTTTCAAAGGGAGAGGGAACATTATAGTTTATGCTATATTAATGGTAAAGTGAAACAACATTTTAGGGATATATTGGAAATGTTTGTTTTAATTTCTTAACACCTGATTATATTATTATCAATTTTAAATTTATTTCATTTATATTATTTTATAATAGGGAATATACTTTTGGATAAGATGTCACAAATAAAAAGAAATCCTATAAAGACCCATAAATTTCATTGAATTTTTTTTCTTAAATACTTTATAATTTTATGAGTCTGTGGCTTCTGACGGCACTTGATTCCGAGGCCCGGTCTGCCTGGAATCAATTTCATAAGTTTAGATCGGGTATGTTCAGTAATCGAACGAGCGTGTTTTTCTATCTTTTGAACTGGTGCTCAGAATTGAAATTTGAGGGCACCGATTAACTTGCAATGGCGATAATTGCTTAATAAGACCTTTACCGTAGTAGAGTTCGCACGGGGGTAGAAGTAATTTATTGTGGTTTAATTAAAGAAGTAAATAAAATTATTTGTACAATTTTATTCTCTATATAAGAAGGTTAATTCCTCCCATGGGATGATATTGGTGGGGCCAAAACCCACCCAACTTCACATGTGTGGATAATTGAAAGTTGGGGCCCACACGATCCCCGACCATTCACCTATCACTAGACTCCTTAACCCTCTTTTAACCCCATTAAACTCTGATGTTAATGTTCACAACTCTCCCATATTTATGATACCTCTCGCCTCCTCCTCTCTCCCTCTTTAACTCTTGCCAACACATTAATTTAATGAAATCAACCACATCAATTAATTAAATGAAGTGGTTTGAATTTAATTTTTAAATGGAATGTGATAATAAAATAATAGGAGATGCATATTTTTTTGGGAGAGCTTTCGATGTACTAAGGAAGATTTGGAGAGCTCTTGAGATTTTTGAAGAACACCGCCCTCTGACGAAGAACAATGTCTCCTTCGATGAAGAACGTCGGTTCTACAAAGAACGAAAGCACACCTTCTATTCTCTTCTCCACAACAAGTGAGGAGACACTGCTTCCTCCTCAGACTCACTTCGTCGACGCCTACGAATCCTCATCTCGTGATGCCATCGACCGCGATGCCGACGTTCATCATCAATTGTTGAGGTAGGGGTTTATTCTTGAAATTGAATTTCTTCTTTCCCCATTATTCATTGTAAATCATTGTTTAAATACGGCCAATTGCCATTACATTACGTGGAGGGTGAAAACTAAACGAACATGGCCCGACGATCCTCTGTTGATCTTATTTATTATTCATAGAATTGGAAACTGAAGGCGGATGAGGCCCGACGTCGTCGCGCCGGCTGTGCGGGAGTAACCGCGGCCCGCATCGTGGGCTGCTCTGGTGGAAGAACTGGCCAGTCGGGTCAAGGGGAGCCGCGGTTCTAGGAGGGCCCCGGGCTGGAAAACCATCTGGCCCGATGGTCGATCGGGTGGAGCCAGACCGCGTTGCCAGGAGGGCACTGCGCTGAAGAAACCCACAGCCAGTCGTGTGGGCCGCGTGCACCAGAAGGCCGACCAGCCTAGCTGGCCGGTTTGGGAAGGGCGGCACTGCTTGGCGCCACCAGTTCGGACAGTTGGGGGGGCTCCCCCTCGGACAGCTCGGTCGGCCGGCCGAGCCAACCGGGTCGCGCTCCTAGCTGGGCTGAGTCTTTCGGGCTCAGCTGTGTTTTTCTTCGGACCCGTCCGACACCTCTACCAGGTCAGCCCTGTCAAACTAGGTTAACCCGACCTGTTGGCCCACTGGGTTAAATGGGTCAGGCCAGTTTTTCACATAAACGTAAATAAATTAAATTCCGCGTGTCCGATCGATGCGCCGTCTATAGCACTGAGATCCTATTTATGAGACAGTCCTTTTGAGATACTCTAACTAAGTTTTGGACAACTTTGGTACATGGATGGGTTTGAAACGAGCATATTTTCATCCAGGCCCTGGAACAAAAAAACCAAGTTCTCTCAGATCGGCTATCCATTTGATGCGTTGTCTGTCGCATTGAGTTCCTTTTGACGAGACGAAACATCGGGATACATCAACTCTTTATTTCATGATAGTTGATGTATCAACTACTTTTACTTGTGTTGTGGACCATCCCTGAATCGAGTACTTTGTGTGCAGGAACCCTAGAGTTGGTTACGACTGCGATGACGATGACAACTGTACATGGATCCTACATGGGTTCACCAGTGAGGAAGACTGTACTTGGTTACTCCGTGGGTTAGGCAACGATGAAAACTGTACATGGATCGTATGTGGGTTCGACAGCGATGGTTACTATACATGGATCCTACGTGGGTTTTGCAGTGACAACTTCTGAACATGAATCCTACGTGGGTTCGGCAGAGGAGATGATTCAGAGGATACATATAATTATCTTCACCTCTCTTTGAAAGTATTGTACCTGTGTGAGATGTGTCTTGTCTATCAATCATTATCATTGGTATGATTGACTTCATTCCTGTGTGGACAGGTTGTGCATTGGCTTGGAAGTTAGAGTCATACTGAGATTGATGAATTAGGTATATCTATGGGCATATACCTATGTAGGGTTGGTTGATTCTTTGTGTTTGTATCTTTCCTTTGTGGTCTGTCCATCATGGATTTTGGGAGACCTTTGGGAGTCTTAGGTTCCCTACTGAGTATCGTTATACTCACCCTTTCATGTGAAATGCTCGCACTACGTTGTGTTGGTTGCAGACGACGGACAACACAGATCATGGTTGAGGATTGAGGAGGAGTTTGACAGTATTCGGAGGTGGACCACCAGGTGGGACGTACACGGAGCGGACGGACGGACCCGAGGTACCAATGAGACTATCTGTACCCACCCTTCAGTTGGGATCCCTGGAGGATGACTCGTTGGTTGTTCATTTAATTTATAGATGTTGAACTTTCTTTCTAAGTTGTAATGTTTTTTTAGTTGGGTTTGTATACTAGCTCATTTACTTTCCAGCACTTAATTTTGTACTCAGTTTTACATAGTGCATACTTCACATGTGTACTCTGTTGTGTTTGTTTACTTTATAAAGTCAATGCCTTCCTTTTTACCGGGATTTATTCCTTTGGTGCTTGTGACCAGCCCCAGGCCATTGGAAGGCAGGCTTCGGGTAGTCACGGCACGGGGCTCGAGGACAGGTCATGATAAATTGGTATCAAAGGACTCAGTTCTACTAAGGAACTCAAGACTCTGATAATTTTTCTCTATAAATCAATATAGTTAAGAGTGATTACTGTGGTTTTTAGTCAAGGGAGTCCAGTGTTGGTGTGGCGGCAGACGTATCCATACACCAGGACCATGACTTCTGATTTATGACATAGTGCATGAAAACATAGATTGCATGTGTGTTTCAAAAGTTTTCTTTATGATTACTTTGTGTCAGCTCACCAGGTATACTGTAATAACTATGGCTCACCTGTTTCTTCTCAGGATGGCCCCATGAAGGCAGCATGATAGGGTTCCAAGTTACGGGAGGGATGGCAGCCCACCGACCGACAAGGCCTCGGTGCAGGACCCCACTATAGCGGAGGAACTAGAGGTACCACTACCCAATGGGCCACCGGTACCACCAGCCCTAGTAGCGGAGAGTTCATGATGCCTGGGTGCATTTCATGAGTTTCAGTGATAGAGGCCGCCCAAGTTCTACGGAGAGATGGACCCTCAGACAGCCGAGGATTGGCTGGAGGCTATCGTAAGAGTCTTCAGATTGGTAGGGCACCAGGTGACCTTATGGTGATCCTTGCCGCGAGTCTCTTGCATGCATCAGCAGGTAGATGGTGGAACCTGATGCTCCAGCTACACGATGAGGCATCACTACTTTGGACAGACTTCGAGAGCCTCTTCCACTCAGAGTTTGTTCCAGTCACCCTCTGTGCGGTGCACATTCGAGAGTTACTATAGGTGCGGTAGGGTAGTATGACAATATCCCTTTACACAGTGAGATTTACTGACCTCTCCTGTTACTCCACGGACATGGTTCATGACCCATTCTTCTAGGCCCGGACTGCCAAGCAGGGACTGAGGCATGAGATCAGGGCTTCGATGATCTCTCTCAGCATTCCGACACAGGAAGGAGAATTGGAGAAATCCCTTCTTGTGGAGAGCTTTCATGCTGAGCCAACGCCAGCAGCGAGACCCACCACAGGGCAACACATAGAGGATTCTTCTGCAGTCGGCCGTAGAAAGATGACGTAGAGGTCTAAGAGGACCAGACCATCAGGTGGGCAGCCCCAGGATTCAGGTTCGGATGAGCGGGGGACACACAGTAGAGCCAGTCATACGAGAAGAAGGCAGTTCTATGCATGCGACGGGTAGGGCCACATGGCTCGTGACTACCCGACCCACCATGAATAGGAGCAGTAGACAGTAGAGGGACCACCTAGGAACATGCATAGGATCGACCATGACGGTCCACAGGGAGAATGTGGAAGAGGCATAGGAGTTGTTCAAGCATCGGGGGGTGGACGATGCTTCGAGGCTCTACCACCATCACCACCTGGAGGTACACCCCGACCACAGGGAGCTGGCAGATAGGGGAAGGCTCAGTTTTAGGCAGTCGAGGCCTATGACCATGGTGCACCTAAGATGACTTGAGGTACTATTTGTGTCTACTCCACCATTACTGCAGTTCTTATAAACACAAGAGTGAGTCATTATTTTATTGCCACTGCCCTTTTTCGGATCTTAGAGATTCTGATGGTGTCGTAGGCTCAATTAATATGGAAAGAGACTACTACAGGTGCAGAATTGATGATTACGCACCGGTGCCGCAAGTGTGAGCTTACTCTTGGATGCGAGAGATTCAGTTGTGATCTTCTTGTTGCGGCATCGAGGCCTTACAACGTCATCTTAAGCATGGATTGGTTATCTACAGTCCATTCCAAGATCGACTGTATTAGGCACAATGTGTGGTGTGTCCGCACAGATGGGAGCAGGTTCATCTTCACCGGAAATAAGGGATACATTGCTGCACAGGATGGACATACACAGAGTAGAGGGTAGTTGATCACCAATCAGTTGGCTAGTCTCATCCTAGGAGTGGATGATGTATGGAGTACGAGTTTTCTTATTGTGGTGGATCTGTATGTGGACGTTTTTCTTGATGATGTTCCATGACTACCTCCCCTTAGAGAGGTAGACTTCTACATAGACTTCTACCCCGGGATAGCACCGGTATCTACTCAAGCATATCGGATGGCTCCTACCGAGCTTCATGAGCTACGAGTGTAGTTGGAGGATTTATAGGGAATGGGTTTCATCTGACCTAGTGTTTCAACATTGGCTTCTCCGATTATGTTCGCCAAGAAGGCGGATGGGAATGTACGACTATGTGTCGACAACCATCACCTGAATCAGTTGACAGTAAAGAATAAGTATCCACTCCTGAGGATTGACGACATCATTGATCAGCTCAAGGGTGGAATATGGTTCTCAATGATAGACCACAGGTCAAGCTATCATCATCTTAGAGTTCAAGACAAGGATGTGAAGAAGATGGAATTCATGTGTTGGTATAGCCACTACAAGTTCTTGGTTATGACTTTCAGCGTAACCAATGCACCAGCAGTGTTCATGAGTCTCATGAATAGGATCTTCCAACCTTACCTTGATTTTTTTTCATATTCTTCATTGACGACCTACTGATTTACTCGACTACTGAGGAGGATCACGCCTACCACTTGTGGGTTGTACTCGACATTCTCTGAGAGCACCATCTTTATGGTAAGCTCTCGAAGATCCAGTTCTGGATTCGAGAGGTTCACTTCATGGGGAATGTCATTTCGGAGGTGGGAGTTTTTGTGGATCCTATGACGATCGAAGTAGTACTCGCTTGGGATCCACCCAAGAGCATGATGGAGGTGCGGAGTTTCCTAGGTCTGGCTGGGTACTATTGGAGATTTGTGCCAGACTTCTCCAGAGATGCAGCACCACTTTCATCTTTGACAAAGAAGAATAAACCCTTCGTGTGGTCACATAGATGTCAAAAGAGCTTTCAAGAGCTGAGACAGAGATTGAACAGTGCACCCATCTTGAGGCTACCAGTGGAAGGAATTATGTACGTGGTTTACTGCGAAACATCAAGGACCGGGCTTGGGTGTGTCCAGATGCAGGAGCGGGTAGTGATCGCCTATGGTTCACGGCAGTTGAGGTATCATGAGTAGAACTACGCTACCCCTGACCTGAGGTTAGAAGCAATGGTCTTCGCCTTGAAGATGTGTCGGCACTATATGATGGGCAAGCGCTTTACGGTCCACTATGACCACCAGAGTCTTATGTACATCTTCTCTCATAAGGACCTGAACATGAGACAACAATGATAGATTGAGTTCCTCCAGGACAATGACTTTGAGATAGTCTATACTCCTGGGAAGGGGAATGTTGTGGCTGATGCTCTCAGCAAGAGATCAGACATTCACCTACTTGGAGATGCGACGGAGTAGTTAGCTTCTTTGTAGATATCCATCATGGATAGATATGGGGAATTCTTTCTACATTACCTCATAGTAACTTCTCCACTAATTCAGTGGGTCAACAAGGAACATCATGGGGTTGTCGAATGTGAGACGTGATTTGATCATATTTCCACAGGGTAGGCACCTAATGGATTTTATAAAGGAGGATAGAACATCATTCTCTTCAGTGGATGTACCATGGTACCAGTTGCACTGCAGGAGGAAGTTCTGGGAGAGTTTCACACTTCCACTCTAGCGGTACATCCAGTAGTGGCAAAGATGTACCAGGACCTCAGACGACGACACTGGTTGCTGGGTATGAAGAAGGTTGTAGCAGAGTTCGTATCACAATGCCTCGTTTTCCAGCAAGTGAAGGCGGAGCACCAGGTACCAGCAGGCTTGGTACAACCCTTAGATGTTCCAGAGTGGATGTGGGATGGAATATCCATGGATTTTTTTGATGGGGCTTCCACGAAATTCAAGAGGACATGACTCCATCTAGGAGATCATAGAACGACTCACCAAGTTCACCCACTTCTTTATGATCAGAGAGCAGGGCTCAGTAGAGAGCTTGGGATGCCTCTATGTTCATGAGATCGTATGTCTTCATGGTGTGTCATCTTCTATCATCTCCGATTGAGACTCTCGCTTTACTTCCCGGCTTTAGTAGGGGTTCCAGGACATATTTGGGATGCAGCTACGCCTAAGCACCGCCTTTCATCCTCAGAAAGATGGCCAGATGGTGAGAACCATTTAGACTCTCGTGGACATGCTCTGAGAATGTGTCTTTGATTTTGGTCGCATCTGGGAGGATCAACTACCATTGGTGGAGTTTTCATACAACAACAGCTACCACTCCACCATTAGGATGGAACCTTACAAGGCATTATACGACAGACCTTGAAGATCACCTCTGTGATGGACTGACCCTGGGGAGTTAGCACTTGTAGGACTAGAGATATTTCAGGCTATGACAGAGAAGGTGTAAATCATATAAGAGTAGATAAGGAATACATAGAGCAGACATAATTCTTATGCTAATAGGAGGCAGAGACCACTAGAGTTTGAGGATGGTGACCACGTTTTCTTATGGGTCACACCTCGATGTGGATTACAGAGATTTGGCCAGTGTGGCAAGTCATCTTCGCACTTCATCAGACCATTCCAGGTCCTCAGTATGGTAGGCGTGGTGGATTACTACCTGGACCTTCCACCTCAGTTACACCGTGTGCATGACGTCTTCGATGTATCTCAGCTGAGTAGATACGTGCATGACCTGACCCACATCATTTATCACAAGGATCTAGACATCGATAATGGGGAAACATTTAAAGAGGTCCTAGTGGAGATCGAGGATCAACAGGAGCGGGTCCTATGTGGACAGTCGATTCCTCTAGTGTGCATTTGTTGGCAGCACGGGAACCTCCATGAGAGCACATGGGAGCGGGAGGCTCTGATTCATGCTCAGTACCCTCAATTGTATCCCTAGTTTATGTTGTAGTTTTATGGGGATGTAAAGCCCTGATGTGGGATTAATGTAAAGACCTGGATATTTCAAGGAATTTTTCTTTCATAAATACATTGGAATTTTAGGAGTCTGTTTCTTCTGACGACACTTGATTATGAGGCCCGTTGTGCCCGGAATCAATATCCAATGTTTAGCTCGGGTACGTTCAGTAAACGAACGAGTGGGTTTTTCTATATTTTGAACTGATGCACGGAATTGAAATATGAGGGCACCGATGAACTCGCAACACCAGTTATTTCTTAAGGATACCTTTACTGTAGTTGCGTTTACACGGGAGGAGAAGTTATTTATTGGGTATTAATTAAAGAAGTAAATAAAATTGTTTATACAATTTTATTCTATATCTAAGAAGGTTAATTCCTCCCATGGGGAGTTACTGGTGGGGCCCACACCTACCCAACATCCCATGTGTCGATAATTGAAAGGTGGGGTCCACATGAGCCCCAACCTTTTACCTCCCCCTATTCTCCTTAACCCTCTTTAAACCCCTCATTAAACTCCCATGTTAATGTTGACAACTCTCCCATATTAATGATACCGCTCACCTCCTCCTCTCTCCCTCTTTAACTCTTTCCAACACATTAATTTAATGAATTCAACCACATAAATTAATTAAATGAAGTGGTTTGAATTTAATTTTTAAATGGAATGTGATGATAAAATAATAGCATAATCCTATTATTTTATTTTTGGGAGAGCTTTCATTGTGCTAAGGAATATTGGGAGAGCTCTTGAGATTTTGGAAGAACACCAGCCTCTGATAAATAATGATGTCTCCTTTGAAAAAGAACGCCGGTTCCACAATGAACAATAACTCACCTTCCATTATCTTCTCCATGACAAGTGAGGAGACCCTTGTTCTTCCTCAGACGCACTCTGTTGACGTCTACGAATCCTCACCTCGCGACGTCGTCTACCATGATGCCGACATTCGTCATCAATTGTTGAGGTAGTGGATTCTTCTTGAAAGTGAATTTTTTTTGTACCCCGTTCTTTGCTGGAAATCATTGTTTAAATGCGGACAATTTCTATCACATTACGCGGAGGGTGCGGGCCGAACGAACATGGCCCGATGACCCTCTGTAGATCTCAATTATTATTCTTAGAATTGGAAACCGGAGGCGGAGGTGGCACGACACCATTCCGCTAGCATTGCGGGAGGAACCGCGACCCACATCATGGGCCTCTATGGCAGAAGAACCGGCCAGCATGTCGGCTAGCCGGGTGAAGGGGAGCCGCCGCGCCCGGAGCGCGCCGCACTGAAAAAAAGGCCAACCCGTCGGCCGGCCAGGGGGAGCAGTACCGCGGCACCAGGAGGGCGCCACGCTGAAGAAACCCGCGGCCCATCATGTAGGCTGTGGATGCCAGAAGGCCGGCTGGCCTAACCGGCCAGTTTGGGAAGGGCAGCGCCGCTTGGCACTGCCGGTTTGGACAGCCGGGGGGCACCCTTGGTCCACTTGGCGTGTCGGGTGAGCCCGACGGGCAGTGCGCCAACCGGGTCGTGCTCCGCTAGGCCGTGACCGGCCAGGCTAGGCCGTGTCCTTCGAGCCGAGCTGCATTTTCCTTCGGACCGATCCGACACCCTTTCTGGGTCGGACCCATCAAAATGGGTTAAACCGACCCGTCGGCCCACTGGGTTAAACATGCTTGTCCCATTTCTCACTTAAACGTAAATAATGTAAAGACCACACATTTGATCGACACATCGTCTGTAGCACTGCAATCCTATTAATGAGGAAGTCCTTTTACAATACTCTATGTGAGTTTTGGACAAAATTGTTAAATGGATGGGTTTAGAATGTGCATATTTCTTACTGGGCCCCTGAATGAAAAAGCCAATATTTTTCAGACCGGGCATCTGTTTGATGCATCCTCTATCGTGTTGAGTTCCTTTTGATGAGACATAACTTCAGGATACATCAAATCTAGTCTTCGTTACAGTCAATGTATCAAACCCTTTTACTCATGGAGTAGACCCTCCTGGAATCAGGTACGCTGTGTGCATGTACCCTGGAGATGGCCGCGACTGCAATGACGATGACGACTATACTTGGATCCTACGTGGGTTCAGTAGAGAGGACGAATGTACCTGGATCCTCCATGGATTCGGCAGTGATGAAGAATTTACATGGATCCTGCGTGGGTTCGGCAGCGATGGTTACTATACCTGGATCCTATGTGGGTTCGACAATGACGACTTCTGTACTTGAATCCTACATGGGTTCTCCAGAGGAGATGATTTGTAGGATACATCTAATCATCTCCACATCTATTCTGAATTATTTTACCTATGTGAGCTGAGTCTTGTCTTTCAATCATTATCATTGGTATGATTGACTTCTTTCCTGTGTGGACTGGTTGTGCTTAGGCTCCGAAGCTGGAGCCGTACTGAGATTGATGACTTTGGAATATGTATGTGAATATACCTAAGTAGGGTCTGTTGATTCTTCATGTTTGTATCTTTCCTTTGTGGTTTGTCCTTCGTGGATTCTGGGAGACCTTCGGGAGTCTCGGGGTCCCTATTGAGTATCCTTATAATCACCCCTGCATTGGTAATGCCCGCACTACGTTGTGTGGGTTGTAGATGACAGACAACACTGATCGTGGTTGAGGCTTGAGGAGGAGTTGGACAGTATTTGGAGGTGGACCACCAGGTGGGACTTAGACAGAGCGGACGGATGGACCCTAGGTACCGACGAGACTATCTGTACCCACCCAATAGTTGGGATCCCTGGTGGATGACTCGGTGGTTGGTGCTTTACTCTACAGCTATTGTACGTTCTTTCTCTGTTGTACTGTATTTTCAGTTGGGTATGTATAATGGCCCATTTACTTTCCAGCACTTACTTTTGTAATCATTTATACTTAGTTCTTACTTCACGTGCATACTTTGTTGTGTAGGTGTACATTATAAAGGAAATTCCTTCCCTTTTACTGTGATTTAAGCCTTTGGTGCTAGTCTCCAGCCCCTGGCCTATGGAAGGAGAGCTTGCGGTAGTCACGGAAGGAGCCCCAAGGACGGTTGTGAAAAATTGGTATCAGAGAAGTTTTTTTTTACTGAAATACTAAAGACTCTGATAATTTCTTCTCTTTGAAACAACAGTGTTAATAGTAATGATTGTGTTTTTCATTCCAGGGATTCCAGTGTTGGTGCGGCGGCCGACGTATCCATACACCAGGACCTTGACTTCTAATTTCCAACTGAGTTCTCAAAAACACTAATTGCATCTATGTTTAAAAAATTTTCTTTGTGATTACTTTGTTTCATATCACCAGGTATAATGTACTAAATGTGGAACACCTATTTTTTATCAGGATGGCCCCATGAAGGCAGTCATTTAGGGTTCCTAGTTACATGCGGGATGGCTACCCACCGAGCACCGAGGCCTCGGTGCAGGGCCCCATTACGGTGGAGGCACCTGTGGTACCACTACCCGCTAGGCCACCGAATCCACCTGCCCCAATAGTGGTGAGTGCACGCCACCTAAGTGCATTTCATGAGTTTCAGCGATAGAGGTAGTCTATGTTCCATGGAGAGACGGACCCTCAAGCAGCCGAGGATTGGTTGGAGGCTATCGTCAGAGTATTCAGATTGGTAGGAAAACCAGCTAACCTTATGGTGATGCTTGCCGCGAGTCTCCTACACACAACATCAGGTAGATGGTGGAGCCTGATGCTCCAGGTGAACGAAGTGGAATCACTACTTTGGTCAGACATCAGGGGACTCTTCCGGTCGGAGTTTGTTCCAGCCACACTCCATACGGTGCGTATCTAGGAGTTACTACAGTTGCGGCAGGGCAGTATGATAGTAGCCCAGTACTCAGTGATATTTACTGACCTCTCAAGTTACTCTATGCACATGGTATGGTACCCATTCTTTCGGGCCCAGACCTTTGAGCAGGGACTGAGGCATGAGGTCAGGGCCTCGATGATCTCCCTCAGCATTCTGACGCAGGTAGGAGTACTAGAGCGAGCCCTTCTTGTGGAGAGATTTGATGTTGAGCCAACGCCAGCAGCGAGACCCACCACTGGCTGACACGTAACAGATTCTTCTGCTGCTGGTATTAGAAAGATGATGCTGAGGTCCATGCGGACCATGCCATCAGGTTGGTGACCCCAGGATTCTGGGTCAGATGTGCGGCGCAGACGCAGTAGAGCCAGCCATACGAGAGGCAGGTAGTGCTATGCATGAGTCGGCAATGCCACATGGGTCGTGACTGCCCGACCCTCCATGAAGAGGAGCAATAGACAGTATAGGGACCACCCAGGCAGAGTTAGAGGTTCAATCGTGGCGGTCCGTAGGGAGTAGGTGGACGAGGCAGAGGATCTCGCCGAGCAGTGGGAGGTGGACGAAGCTTTGAGGCTCTACCACCACCACCACCCGGAGGACCACCCTGACCACACAGAGCTGGAAGAGAGGGGTAGGCTCAGCTCCAAGAAGTCAAGGCCTACGACCACAGCACACCTGAGATGATTCTAGGTACTATCTGTGTCTACATTACCCTTTCTACAGTTCTTATAGTCATGGGAGTGAGTCATTCTTTTATTGCCACTACCCTTGTTTGGAGCTCTAAGATTATGATGGAGTCGTTGTCTCAATCCGTACAGCTAGAGACTCTTATGGGAGCAGACTCAATAATTACACACTTGCTCCTACAGTGTGAGCTTACTCTAGGAGGTGAGAGCTTCAGCTGGGATATTCTTGTAGCGGCGATGAGGCTTTACGACTTCATCTTAAAATGAATTGGTTATCTACAGTCCATGCCCAGATTGACTATATTAGGCGCACTGCACGGTGTGTCCACATAGATGGGAGCAGGTTCACATTCACCGGTAAAAAGGGAGCCTTTTTAGCACAGGATTGGCATACGCAGAGGAGAGGGCATCCGATCACCCATCAGTTTACTAGTCTCATCCTAGGAGCGGTTGATGAGCGGAGTTCGAGTTTTCCTGTTGTGGTGGATCCCTATGCATATGTTTTTCCTGATGATGTTCCAGGACTACCTCCTCGTAGAGAGGTAGACTTAAACATAGACATGTATCCCAGGACAGCACTGATATCTACTCCAGCATATCGGATGGCTCCCGCCTAACTTCGTGAGCTGTGAGTGTAGCTGGAGGATTTACTGGGAAAGGGTTTCATCTGACCTAGTGTTTCACCCTGGTCATCTCCGATTCTGTTCGCCAAGACGGCAGATGGGAGCTTACGACTGTGTTTCGACTACCGTCACTTGAATAAGTTGATCGTAATGAACAAGTATCCACTCTTGATTATTAAAAATCTCTTTGATCAGCTCAAGGGAGCATGACGGTCTTGAAGATATACCTCAGGTTAGGCTATCATCATCTCAGAGTTTGAGATAAGGATGTGAAGAAGATGGCTTTCAGGTGTCGGTATGGCCACTATGAGTTCTTGTTTATGCCATTAGGCATAACCAATGAACCAGTAGTGTTCATGAGTTTCATGAACAGGAAATTCCATCCTTACCTCGATCGGTTTTTCGTAGTCTTCATCAACGACATACTGATTTACTTGTCTACTGAAGAGGATCACGCCTACCACTTGCGGGTTGTAGTGGACACACTCTGAGAGCACCAGCTTCATGGTATTCTCTAGAAGTTCCAGTAATTGATTCGAGGGGTTCAATTCATGGGTCACATCATCTCGGAGGTGAGAGTTGTTGTGGATCCTACGAAGATCGAGGAAGTACTTTCTTAGGAGCCACCTAGGAGCGTGACGGAGGTGTGGAGTTTCCTAGGTCTGGCTGGGTACTATCAGAGATTTTTCCTAGACTTCTCCAGAGTTGCAGCACTGCTTTCAGCTTTGAAGAGGAAGGGAAAACCCTTCGTGTGGTCAGATAGATGTTAGTAGAGCTTTCATGAACTAAGATAGAGATTGACCAGTGCGCCCATCTTGAGGCTACCGGAGGAGGGATTTGGTACATTGTTTACTATGATGCATCAAGGACTAGACTCGAGTGTGCCCTGATATATGAGCGGGCAGTTATCGCCCATGGTTCATGACAGTTGAGGATTCGCGAGCAAAACTACGCTACCCAAGACCTGGATTTACCAACAGTGGTCTACGCCCTGAAGATGTGGTAGCACTATCTGATGGGAGGGAGATTTACGGTCTACTCTGACCATCAGAGTCTCAGGTACATCTTCTCATAGAAGGACATGAAATTGAGACAGTGGCGATGGCTCGAGTTCCTCCATGACTATGAATTTGATATATTCTATACTCCTGGGAAGGGGAACATTGTGGCCGATTCTCTTAGCAGGAGATCAGGCATTCATCTACTTGGAGGACCGACACAGCAGTTAGCTGCTTTGCAGATATCCTTTATGGATAGAGATGGTGCAGCATTTCTATAGTCACTCCTCCACTACTTCAGAGGGTCGGAGAGGCACAGTGTAGGTATTTTGACTGTGAGATGTGACGTGCTCCTATTTCTACAGGGTAGGCACCTGATGAATTTTCTGAAGGAGGATAGCACATCATTCTCTTCAGAGGATGTACCGTGGTACCATTTTCACTGTAGGATGAAGTGATGAGGAAGTTTCACACTTCCCATCTAGCAGTTCATCCAGGAGTGGTGATGACGTACCGGTACCTCAGAAGACAGCACTGGTGGCCGAGTATGAAGAAAGTTGTAGTAAAGTTCGTATCACGATGCCTCACTTTCCAACATGTGATGGCAGAGAACCATGTAACAGTAGGCTTGGTACAGCCCTTAGAGGTTCCGTAGTGGAAGTGGGATAAAATATCCATGGGTTTTGTGTCGGGGATTCCATATACTCCCAGAGGACAAGACTCCATCTGGGTGATCGTAGACTTACTCACCAAGTCGTCCCACTTCCTTCTGATCAGAGAGCAGGGCTCAGTCAAGAGCATGGAATGACTCTACGTTTAGGAGATCATATGGATTCATGGTGTTCCATCATCTATAGTCTCTTATCGAGACTCTCGCTTTACATCCTGGATTTGGAAGGGGTTTCAGGAGGTATTTGGGATGCAGCTACGCCTGAGCACTGCCTTCTATACCCAGACGGATGGCCAGACAGAGATTCCCATTCAGACTCTCGAAGACATTCTCTTTGCATGTGTCCATAACATTGGTCACAGCTGGTAGGATCACCTACCCTTGGTGGAGTTTTCTTACAACAATAGCTACCACTCCACCATCGGGAAGGCACCATACGAGGCATTGTACGAACGACCTTACAGATCACCTCTGTGGTGGACTGATGTTGTGGGGTTTGCACTTGTAGGACTAGAGATGGTTCATGCTATGACAGAGAAGGTGAAAATCATCCAGGAACGGATGAGGACTGCACAGAGCAGACAGAAGTCTTATGCTGATAGGATGCGAAGAGCACTGGAGTTCGAAGATGGCGACCATGTTTTCTTACGAGTCCCACCTCAACGTGGATTATGGAGATTTGGTCGGGGCGGCAAGTTATCTTCAAGCTTCATCAGACCATTCCAAGTCCTCAGAAGGGTAGGCATGGTGTCTTACCACCTATCCCATCAACCTCAGTTGCACCGGGTGCACGATATCTTCCACGTAGCTCAGTTGTGGAGATACGTGCACAAACCGACCCACATCATTGATCATGGGGATATGGGCATCGATGATGGGGCTTCATTATCAGAGGTCCCGGTGGAGATCAAGGATTGATAGGAGTGGGGCCTATGTGGACAGTCGATTCCTCTAGTGCACATTCATTGGTAGCACGAGAACCTCCAAAAGAGCACATGGGAGCGGGAGGCTCAGATGCGTGCTCAGTACCCTCATTTGTTTCCCTAGTTTATGTTATAGCTTTATTGGGATGTAAAGACCTGAGGTGGGAGTAATGTAAAGACCCGATAATTTAACGGATTTTTTTTAAATACTCTTGAATTATACAAGTCTATGGCTTCTAACAACACTTGATTCTGATGCCCAGTGTGCTCGGAATCAATTTCCGAAGTTTAGCTCGGGTACGTCCAGTAAACAAATGATCAGGTTTTTCTATCATTTGAACCGGTTCTCAGAATTGAAATCTGAGGGCACCGATGAACTCAAAACGCCAGTAATTGCTTAAGGGGACCTTTACCATAGTCGCATTTACACAGGAGAAGAAGTAATTTATTCTATTTTAATTTAAGAAGTAAATAAAAATTTTTGTACAATTTTATTCTATATCTAAAGAGGTTAATTCCTCCCTGGGGAAGATGTTGGTGGGCCCCACACCCATCCAACATCTAATGTGTGGATAATTTAAAGGTGGGGCCCACATGAGCCCCAACATGTCACCTCCCCCTAAACTCCTTAACCCTCTTTAAACCCCCCCCCCATTTAACTCCCATGTTAATGTTGACAACTCTCTCATATTTATGATACCTCCCACCTCCTCCTCTCTTCCTATTTAACTCTTGCCAACAAATTAATTTAATGTATTCAACCACATCAATTAATTAAATGAAGTGGTCTGAATTTGATTTTAAAATGGAATGTGATAATAAAATAATAGGAGAAGCCTATTATTTTATTTTGGGAGAGCATTCATTGTGATAAGATATATTGGAAGAGCTATTGAGATTTTCAGAGAACACCGGCCTACGATGAAGAATGACATCTCCTTCGACGAAAAACTCTGGTTCAATGAAGAACGACAATGCACCTTCCATTATCTTCTCCTCAATAAATGAGGAGACTCTACTTCCTCCTTGAACAGACTCTGTCGACGTCTATGAATCCTCACCTTATGACGCCCTCTACCGCGACGACGACGTTCCTTGTCAATTGTCGAGGTATGTGTTTAATCTTGAATGTGAATGTTTTCATACCCCGTTCTTCATTGGAAATCATTGTTTAAATACGGCCAATTGATATCTCTTTATGCGGAGGGTTCATGCCGAACGAACATGGCCCGACGACCCTCGGTTGATCTCATTTTTTATTCTTAGAATTAGAAATCGAAGGCGGAGGAGGCACGACGCCGTTGCGCCGGCTGTGCGGGAGGAACCGCTTCCCGCATCGAGGGCCGATATGGTGGAAGAACCGGTTGTCCTGTTGGCCGGCCGGGTGAAGGGGAGCAGCGATGCTAGGAGGGCGCCATGCTGGAAAACCTGCCAGCCCGTCGGCCGGCCAGGTGAAGCCAGACCGTGGTGCCAGGAGGGCCCCGCGCTGAAGAAACCCACAGCCCGCCATGCGGGCCATGTGCGCCAGAAGGCCGGCCGGCCTAGCTAGCCGATTTTGAAAGGGTGCCGCCCCTTGGCACCACCCGTTCAGAAAGCCGGGGGGGCCTCGGACCGCTCGGCCAACCGGCTGAGCTAAGCTACACCCCGCCGGGCCGGGCTGGGCTGCATTTCCCTTAGGACCTATCTGACACCCCTACCGGGTCGGACCCGTCAAACTAGGTTAACCCGACCCGTCGGCCCACTACGGTAAACTGTCCGGTCCCGTTTTTCACTTAAACATAAATAACATAATGATCATGCGTCCGATCGACGTGTCGTCTGCGGCACTGGGATCCTATTGAAGAGGAAGTCATATTGTGATACTCTAAGTGAGTTTTGGTCAACTTTGGTAAATTTCCGAGTTTTGAACGAGCATATTTCCATCCGGGCCCTAGAATGAAAAGGCCAATATCTCTCAGTCTAGGGGTTCGTTTGACGTGCCGTCTGTGGCGTTGAGTTCCTTTTGACGAGACAGATCATCAGGATACGTCAACTCTAAAATTCGTGACAGTTGATGTATGAACCACTTTTACTCATGGAGCGGACCCTTCCAGAATCAAGTACGTTGTGTGCGGGAACCCTAGAGATGCCTGCGACTGTGACGACGATGACGAATATACATGGATCTTATGTGTGTTCGGCAGCGAGGACGATTTTACTTGGATCCCACATGGGTTTGGCAGTGATGAAGACTATACTTGGATCCTACGTGGGTTCAGCAGCGATGGTTACTGTACATGGCTCCTACGTGGGTTTGGCAGTGACGACTTCTGTACTTGGATCCTACGTGGGTTCGGCAGAGGAAAAAATTCAGAGGATACATTTAATCATCTCCACCTCTCATAAAAAGTAGTATACCTGTGCGATCTGAGTCTTGTCTTTCAATCATTATCATTGGTATGATTAACATCCTTTCTGTGTGGACTAGTTGTTCTTGGGCTCGGAAGATGGATCCATACTGAGATTAATGACTTAGGTATTTGTATGATCATATACATATGTAGGGTTGGTTGATTCTACGTGTTTGTATCTTTCCTTTGTGGTTTGTCCTTCGTGAATTCTGGGAGACCATCGGGAGTCTTGGGGTCTCTACTGAGTATCATTATACTCACCCCTTCACATTCAATGCAGACACTACGTTGTGTTGGTTGCAGACGACGAACAACACTGATCGTGGTTGAGGCTTGAGGAGGAGATGGAGAGTGTCTGGAGGTGGACCACCAGGTAGGAAGTACATGGAGCGGACTAATGGACCTGAGGTACCGACGAGACTATATGTACCCACCCTTTATGTGGGATCCCTGGAGGACGACTTGGTGGTTGCTGTTTTACTTTACAGCTGTTGTACTCTCTTTCTCAGTTGTACGGTATTTTTAGATGGGTTTGTATACTGGCTCATTTACATTCCATCACTTACTTTTGTACTTAGTTTTACTTAGTGCTTACTTCACTTTTGTACTCTGTTATGTTTTTTTTCATTATAAAGGTAATGCCTTCCCTTTTACCAGGATTTACGCCTTTGGTGCTAGTCGCCATCCCCTGGCCTATGGAAGGCGGGCATGGGGTAGTCACGGCATCGGCCTCGAGGATAGGTTGTGACACATCCATGATATAATATGTAAAAGAAATGGAACGTTTTATATTTTAGTTAGTAAATTTTTAATGTAAGGAAAATATAATTTTCCTATGGAGTGTGTTTTTTTTAATTTAATCAATATTAATATAAAAAGATGTAATATTCATTTATGAAACATCTAAATTTCTATTGTTGGTATAAGAAGAAATTTTTTATCCATTTGAAACTATGATTGGAAACCATTAGTGATATACATATGGTTAATTATATGCATAATTCTAGGGATGTATCTTTTTAAAATTATTCGTATGACACATCATATAGTAAAATTTCATGAAATTATTGTATTTGATTAAGGATGTTGTTTGGAAATTGTTATAAAACATTATGGCTGATAGAATAGGATGTGGCTCTAGGATTGAGGTAACTGGGGAAACAAATTTGATAATAGATCATTAAGATTGTCTCAGTCATAACCCGGTGCGTGATAATGGTCTTTGATGCACACCGGGTTTTACAGTCCTTGGGTATATTCTTTGGAAATTAACAATCTATTTTAGATCAACATTGAATTATTTAAATAGATGATGATTATGAATGACCAAAGACAAATCTAAGGTGAAAAATATTAAAAATAATTTTCCTTGATTGGGATATATTATAATTGATATGTCTATATAATAAGGATTCCAACTATAATTAGTATTCCTCATGATATTCCTTGGGTTTTATTTAGTGGATAGTACTTGAAGGAACCATGTTAATGCTGAGTGTGATAGACAATGAAATGATTATCTTCTAGAGAAACCCAATTTTTACAGCGATAGAATGAAAAATTTTGTTTCCTTGACCATAACCATTAACCACTCTATAAATACTACTAGGATTCCAAAAAACAATATGATGAAACAAAATTTTGTTGAGTCCTTGATGAGCTAACATCCACCTTGTATAATTGGGACTTCAGGTCCACTTGTTTCTATGGATTGGGTTAATATAATTGAAAATATATTTTTTATCCTCTAGTGTTCAGGGAATGAAAATACCATTTTATTTATCTTCTATTTTGAAGGTTAATAAATTCAACAGAGTAATAATTGGAATAATATGAGGCAATATAATGAAAATGACTTCGTGGAATTAGAATTGTTGAAGAACCTATTTTTCATTAAGTTCATTACTCATATTCATTGTAAGATGTCTGAGATGGAGTTTCTTGAGGTAAAGAAAAATGATAAGGAATCTTTTGGTAAATATAAAGAAAATTTTATATGAAATTTATGTTACACTTTTCGTGTTTTCATTTTATCTAAATGTAAGGATTATTTTTTGTTCAGTGAATTAATCACATGTTCCTAAAGGGTATTATTTGTAAGTGACTTTAGTAGATATGAATATATATTTGGATGTGCTGTTAACATGGAAATAGAGGCTGGACTTACATATTAATGTCATGGTTTTGATAAGAGGAGGGAAATTGAATTAAATGGAAGATATAGTAACCATGGAGAGGAAAAGATGAGATTCCCTTTAGGATCAATGTTTCAAAATAATCATGGGGGAAATACTCATAAGGGGACTACTTAGTGTATTAACTATGGAATGAAAGGTCATCTTGTAGATGAAAATTGATGTGATGAGAATAAGATAAAAAAATATTTGAATAATGATGTAACTCAATTTAATAACTGGAACAAACTTATGTTTCAATTGAAAATATTATTTGAACTATGCTATCATGTTCCCAATTCGGATGGTAAATAAAAATGATAAATTCTAATATCCTCTAATGAAAACTAAAAAATGGAATTATTTTTCAATCATGACTATTGAAGTGAAGCCTGTTAATTAAGGAACACTAATCCGCACTCTATATATTATAATTCAATGTTTTTGTTTCTATTAATGATCTCTATGGAACTATTATTGATCATTATTTACTAAAATTTCATGTTATTATCTATTATACATGAATTATAAATTAATTAACTCATATTTTATGTTATTCCAATGTACGGTTTTACCTAATGTTATTATTTAAATGTTTTTGTACCAGATAAGATATTATTTAAGGAATAATGGTTGAATTAGCTATAGGAAGTATTTATATTTTTATGTAAGATTATATTCAATCTATGGATACCATCATGTTTTTATGAGTATAAGATTGATCAAATTCACAAGGTTATTGAAACCCCCTTCCGAGGATTTATGTAATGGGATTTTTTGATGAATAAATATATTTTGAAAGACATTTATCGAAATGAAACCCTTTAGATTTATATATAGTGATAATGTTATTTCAGGAGGAATGAATTTACACTTTTTGGACATATGATTAAAGGTACAGGTATCCTTTAGGATTTACCATATCTTTGATATTGAGATAATTATATGTTATAGAGGATCACCTTAAAAAAATTTCACACATAATTACTATCAGACAATATTTCTTTTTGGATCCTCCTTAAAAATTCACATCAATAAAGTGTTATATATTCATGGAGGACCACATTAAGTTTTATTTTATGAAAATATAACAGTTACCAATTTTTTTGGAGAAGTATTTTTTATGATATTGATACCGAGTTGAGTTTTATCACTGCATATCATCCTCTAATATATGGTTAGTTTTATAGAGTAATTAAAAAAAGAGGATATGATATGATCTAATACAATGGATTTAAATGTAGGATGGTATCAATGCTATCAAAATGTTGATACTCCTTTCAATATTACATTTCAATTGAGAATCATGATGAAATGTTATGGATACCATTATGTAAATAGGTGTATAAATCCAACATACTTGAATGAATTTTCAGAAGGAAAGCTATATGGACCTAGGTAAAATGAAGATATTGAAGTAATTATTAGAGATATTTAGAATCATGTATGAACTACATAACATATAATGATATGTTATATAGATAATTATATATGTGATCATGAATATGAATTTTAAAACAATCTATTTCTAAAAATATCACTACAGAAGGTTGATGTGAAATACAATCACTATATATATCAATCCCATTTAAATGCATGATCACAACATAATAATATATTTTCATTTGGGGCTTACATAAAACTACTCTCAAGTTAATGATGTCTTCCTTGTATCACTCCCGAGGAAATGCATACATGATCAATCATATGTATAGAACTTAGTGGTAGTTCTTCTAGAGGATGATATTTTTTAGGAACTATTGGTCGAGATTATATATCCAATAAATAATTATCTATAAAATAATAACACACACATGGTATGTGTTTTTTTGGTTACACAACCATCTTTAGGAAGCTATGTGGGAACCTGAGAACAAAATTACGTACATTTATTCTCAGTTGTTTGTAATAGTGTCATGAATTTTGAGGGAAAAATTCATTTTAAGGGAGGTAAAATATAACACAAGATTCATTAATGAATTTTTTTAAATATGATAAATTTTATTTATATCTTTAAAAATACATAGAACCATGTCATTTTTTCCTACATGTATCACAGGGTTAGCTAGTATTACACATGAAGTGGGGTTTAAACAAAAATGTTATATATTAAAAATATATTTATTTAATCTTGATTATTTTAATATTTCTTTTGAAAAAATATATGTGAATAGTAATAAATAATTTTAAATTATTCATTATAATATTTATAGAAAAAATATTGAAAATAAAATACATATTTTTTAGTATAATATTTATATAATTCAAATATTGTATTTTATGAAAATTTTATTTTTATGCCTTTTTGTTAATAATAATATAATTTACTTTTGAAACATATTGAATATTAATATGATAAAATTAACTTCATTTGTGAACTCATAATTACAAAATTACATTCATGTGAGTTTTTTGTATTTTTATGAAAACATTGACTTTTTATTGAATAACAAAAAATGGTGACATTTAATTGAAATATTAATATTAATTGTAATTATTTTTAATATTATGTTAGATTTAAAATTGGAATTAATGTAAAATTAGTTCAATTATACAAATATAAATACAGTTATATATATTTTAATCTATTTAATATTGAGTTTTCTATATTATAAAAATGCAATCATATTCACTTTAAAACCCCTCTTTCTCATCATGTATACAGGATTGCTTTTAATTCAAATTATTTAAAAATGAGAATGTAATTTTTAAAAATAAACTCCATATATATAATAATATTATTTTTTACTATCTATTAATGTGAGATTGATTTTTTACAAAAATAATTGTAAATATAGAAAAACAATATTTACCACAGTTAGGGTAAAATTTAATTTTCCCGGGGGGGGGGAGTGAAATAAAATGAGAAGAGAAAAAAAATAACTCAAATATTTTTAAATACCAATTTAATGTGAATAAATTGAAATTATTTTAAATAGTTTCATTAATAATATGTTTTTGATCTTTGTGACATTAAAAAATGTCATCATCTAACCCGGGTCGACCCTGAACCGATCACCCGAGCCGGTCAACGACATGGCCCGAGAGGCATTCTCGATCCTCCCAGGCTGGCGACAAGCACCTGGGAATCAACAAAGGTGGTGGCAACGATTTCACCCAAAAAAATTAAATAAATTAGTAGAGATAAAACAGAGCAGCACAGAATAAATAGACAAAGTAATGAAAATAAACTAGAAAAAAAAATAAAACTAACCGAAAGAGACAATCACTATCTCCATGTAACCTCACAGGTCACTCTCTAAATCCCGACCAAACTTTGTCCAAGGCGAACACACCCAAGTTGTATCCTGCACAAACACTAAAAACAGAAAAAGAACTATAGGAGTGAGTATTGAAACTCAGTAGGCTAGCCCGATATCTATTTCCAATGCATTACCTTTAAATAAAGAAATTTATTAATTCCTGGTTTAAGCTAAATATACAAAATATTGGTTTTCACACACACCCAATTTCATTTCTAAAACAAGTATCAGTCCATTACCATTTTGAAATTTAAACCATGTTTTTAATGTCTGAAAAGAACAGGTGCATTTCCTTTTAAAACATTTTTATGAACAATTAGAAAAACATCTTTAGTTATTAGACAAAAAGAAAAACTACATAACACACAACACACCCCAAGGGAAATGGAAAAAGTGGCACACATGGCCCAACAACTGAACTAGACCTCTCAACCATCAACCACATACGAATAAACACTAAAAGAAACATGGGTCGAACCTAGGAGATCGTGAAAAATATAAAACGTATTATACATCTGACTCATCCTGAAGGCATGCCCTAACTTGATGACGTCATAACGCCCTAATGCTCAGCATATCCCTTCATAGCCTAACCGAGGGGCCGAATCCCCATTGCAGCAATAACATAGTATTCCCCTGCTATGGGGCCACGAGCCAGTGCATAATATAAACTATTGCAGCAATCGTTCTCAGAAGATTCACTCACTCTACCAGGTTCCCATGTCAACAAGCAATAAAAAGGGGTGTGTCTACAATGTAGATCAATTAGTCACGATGCACAAATATCACACACAACTCATGCAATCAACGCACACCAAATGTCATCCCATAGAAACACCAAACTGAGTTTTTCCCAAATAATTTATTTCATTAAAGTTTCAAACAGGCCTTCACCAAATTTAAAGAAAAACCTCATTTCTCAAGAAAACCTGAAACTCTTGTCCAGAAAAACAATTTTTCTTTAAAACCATAACCATATTTGAAATTCCTTGAATTGTGTTTATAGGACAAACTAGAATTCTTTCACAAATGGGTGTCCACTCATCATGAAAATATTTCAAGAGTCATGTATAAAATAAACGACTCTTTTTTACACCAAATTGTCATTTAAAAATTAATCATATTATATTATTATTTATTTATTAAAATTAATAAAATATCAATAAATTATTAAATTCTATATTTAAAGGTGAGTGCATTGGGGGACCCACCTCAAATCGCAGCCCGGTTATGATGACGTTACGGAACATCCCAACTTGTGCACAAGTACACGCCACTTGCCGACGACAAAAACATCACGGAAAAACCTTTCCAAAGCACTGCAACAACGCAAAGCATCTAAAAACACATAAACACTGTCTTAAAATAATCAAAATCAATAAAAAGAGTAAAATACACCTTGTCACCGGTGCAGAAAAAATGAAACAAACCCAAAACATGGGGTAAAACCAAACACGCCCCGTAAATAAGGGTGGATAGTTCGAAGCGATCCGAATTGCTTTTCCTTCGGCGGTAGCGGACAGAATGAGGTCTAATGTGAATCGAGACACCCTTTATGAACCAGTGATGAGATTCATGGTCACTTCAGAGTAACGCGGAGGCGATGCGTGATGAGATTCGGGTTCGTCACTGCTGGCCACTGGATAGGGGGTCGATTTCTCTGAAAGTAGGCCAGGAAGGGGGAACGTGGGCTGTCTGTCGATGGAGATGGAGGGGACGCGGGACCTATGGTGTGTGGGAGGCTGCTGCGGTGGTAGTCTTCACGACAGGGAGATAGAGAGATCGTGATCGCGGGTTAGAGAAGCCAGGAGGGTATGTGGGCAAGGCAATGGCTACTGGGCTATCTGCAGGACGAGATGCGGGCGATCCAGAGAAGGCAGGAAAGCTGGTGCGGCTGGCGAAGGTGGGTCAGTTGTATCACAGAAGGTTGTAGGAGCTGGCACAGCGCTACATGAGGGGCGTGGGGAACAACAGGCTTGGGGGTCTGCATGAGGGTGAACGCTGGATAGGGAAGCGTCAACAAAGGGCTGGCCGCAGACTGGTGTGGCGGAGAGCTGCACGCGCGGGCTTCTTCGGAAGCGGATGAGGCTGGAAAACCGGACTTGCAGTGGGGTGCTCTGCAGGAAGTGGAGAAGGAATTAACTAAACCCCTCACACACCGACCCATTTAATTTCTTCACATGGACCGAACAACACTGAGATACTTAAATAGAAAGCTTTCTATGAAATGACCCAACAACCAGAGGATAAGGAATTAACTCAACCCCTCACACACCGACAGAATAAAATCCTCACCATAACCAAATACTATGGAATTCCTAGCCCAAACTCAGAAAGGACCCCAAAACACTGCCCGTTAATTTCACGAAACCTAACATCACGATAACGAACACAATTGAGAACATACTCAAAATTAGAACAACCCGTTTATTCACGGGCCCAACACCCTTCAAGGAAATCTGAACGATTTGAAAACACAATGAGAATAGATAAGACCGATTAGACTATGGTGGAATATGTTCATCACATCACTACAACTATGATGATCTTAATACAGTGACAAGAATATAACAAGTAAAGTTTGGATATCCTCCCCCCCAAAGTGAAAAACATTACTCGGACTGAGGTTCCACACACCCTCGGAAACTCCTGACTGTGCGTGAGCTTCACCCCGAGACCTATGGCTGGGGCCCTGATGGCTAAAGCATCTCCCCCCTCACTGTCAGACATTTGCATCTTCTGGTCTCTAACTCTTTTCATTCGATGATTCGAACAACCACGATGTTCATACATTTTCAAATGGATGAAATATGACGACTTATAATTTATAGATAGGACATACTGGTGGTGAACAAGAGAGTGGTCTGACGAACTAGGAGCTGGTACCGACAAGGATGATTCCCTGGAGACAGGTTCCACTGGCCCATACTCCTTGGCAGGTGGGGAATCATCGCGTAAGTCGATCACTATTAATCGCACCCAAAACTCCAACGAAGATGAGACATTACATATTTACTAACCTAGAACAGAACCCTCAAATAAATCTAGGGTGGTAAGAACCTTGACTACCTTGGGGGTTCCCAACAACCCAAAGACACACAATCTTTCAGAACAATACAACTACCTCTAATAGACTTCAGTTACCTCAAAAAGCAAGAAACACAAAAAGGGAACTGAGAATTGGTCATAACTCATCAACAACTTTTGGAGGCTTTCTGGGCGGCATAATCATGACAACACAAAAAACACCATCGAAATTGACATAAAGAAAAAACACAATCAACGCAACAACACAAAGTGAAATAACTTTTCCATAACCAATGTTTCTATACTATTTTTAAAAAACGTACCTTTGGAACCTTATGAACCGTCACATGTGCATTTACTCAATCTTGTTTACATCATCTGCGAACAAGTGCCCCCCACCCACATCCCATACATAACCACGAACGTGTGACCCTCCATAAGGTGTGCCAAGGTTCAAACACTTCTTTTCCCTTTCCAAAACCAAACACATACCATGTTTTTTCAAACCAATGCACCTTCTCTTTAAAAAACCACTTTAGTAATTTCAAAAACAATTTGGAAGAAAAACTTTTCCATTTAAAAACCAATTTCACTTTTAACTCACACTCAAATCAATTAAGACTAAAACAAAACAAAAGCAGTTATAACACACTAGAATGAGGAACTAGTCCATATGTCTGACCCATCGACAAGGTGGTGAGCCATGACCCAAGTAAGGCATAACACTAAGAAGACCTTAAACTGGGCACTTGGACTCCACATGGGTCACCACCCCATGTGAGGCCACAAAGTGAACCAACTCACCCCCATTGTAATTCCTTAATCCAAAACAACCAAAGAAGAAAGACTCAAATCTCGGACTACCCCTGGTAACTCAGGTCTCGTCACAAGCAGTGGTGATCAGGCACTAACCCGTAACTTACCTCCTGAGCCCCGACAGTCCTAATCCCCTTCTACCATACATCCCAAATAACAATGGGAGCTCTGAAAAATGAGGTCCACTAAGGTCCAAACTCCTCTGATACTATATTATCACAAACCAACCCGGTTCGACCCTGAACCGATCACCCGAGCCAGTCCACGACATAACCAGAGAGGCGTTCCAGATCCTCTCGGGCTGGCGACAAGCACCAGGGCATCAACAGAGGCAGTGGGAACGATTTCTCCCAAAAAAAGAAATAAATCAGCAAAAATAAAACAAAGCATCACATAATAAATAGACAAAGTAAAGAAAATAAACAAGAACAATGAAAAAATAAAAATAACCGAAAGAAACAATCACTATCTCCGTGTGACCTCACAGGTCACTCTCTAACTCACGACCAAACGCCACCCAAGGAGAACACACCCAAACTATAGCATGGACAAACACTAAAAACAGAAAAAGAACTATATGCATGAGTATTAAAGCTCAATACGCTAGCCCGTTATCTATTCCCAATGCACTACCACTAAAATAAGAAATTTACTAATTCTAGGTTTGAATAAAGATACAAAATATTGGTTTTCACACACACACACACACTTTTATTTATAAAACAATTATCAGTCTATTTCACTTTTTAATTATAAAACAAGTTATTAATGTTTGAAAGGAATAGGTGAATTGAATTTTAAAACATTTTTGTCAACAGTTAGAAAATCATCTTTAGTTATTAGCCAAAAAGGAAAACTACATACCACACAACAGACACCAAGGGTAATGGAAAATATGGCACACAAAGCCAAGAAACCGAACTAGACCTCTCAACCGTCCACCACATACTAATAAACACTAGAAGAAACATGGGTCGAACCTAGGAGATCGTGTACGATATAGAACATACTATACATCTGACTCATCCTGAAAGAATACCCTAACTCGATGACACCATAACGCCCAAACGCTCAGCATAGCCCTGCATGGCCTAACAGAGGGGACCAATCCCCCTAGCAGCAATAACTCAGTATTCCCCTACTATGGGGCCACTAGCCAGTGTGTAATATAAACTAGTGAAACAATCATTCTACGAAGATTCACTCACTATGCCCGGTGCCCATATCAACACAAGCAATAAAAAGGGGTGCGTACACAATGTAAATCAATCAGTCACGATGCACAAATATCACACACAACTCATGAAATCAACACACACAAATGATCACCCCTTAGTAACACTAAAGTGAGTTTTTCCAAAATAATTTATTTCATTAAAGTGCCAAACAGGCCTTCACCAACTTTAATGAAAAACCTCATTTCTCAAAAAAAAACCCGAAACACTTGTTCCCAAAAACCATTTACCTTTAAAACCAGAACAGCATTTGAAATTATGTGAATTATGTTTAAAGGCCAAACTGGAATTCTATCACTACTAGGTGTCCGCTCATCAAGAAAATATTTCAAGAGTCGTGTAAAAAATAAACCACTCTTTTTAACACCAAATAGTCATTTAAAAATTTTTCATCTTATATTATTTTTCTATTTGTTAAAATTAATAAAATATCAATAAATTATTAAATTCTAAATTTAAAGGTGAGTGCAGTGGGTGACCTACCTCAAATCGCAGCCCAGTTATGATGACGATGCGGTACATTCCAACTTGCGCACAAGTACGTGCCACTTGCCGACGACCACAACATCACGGAAAAAACCTTTCCAAAGCGCTGCAAACAACGCAAAGCATCTAAAAACACATAAACACTGTCTTAAAATAATACAAATGAATAAAAAGAGTAAAACCCACCTTGACACCAGTGCAGAAGTAACGAAACTAACCCAAATCATGCAGTAAACACAAACACGACCAGTAAATGAAGGCGGACGGTCCGAAGAGATCCGAATTGCTTCGACTTAGGCGGTGGCGGACAGAACGCGGTCTGATGGGACTCGAGACAGCCATTGTGAATCATTGAAGAGATTAACGGTCACGTCGGAGCATCGTAGAGGCACTGCGCGAAGAGATTCGGGTTCGTCGCTGCTGGCCTATGGACGTGGGGGTCGATTTCTCCGAAAGAAGGCTGGGAAGGGGGAATGTGGTCTGTCTATCGAGGTAAAAAAAGGGGACGCGTGACCTGGGGTGTGCGGGAGTCGGCTGCAGTGGCAGTATTCGCAACAGGGAGGTAGAGAGATCGGCAGCGCGGTTGCGGAAAAGGTAGGAGGGTATGTGGGCAAGGCGGTGGCTGCTAGGCTGTCTGCAGGCTGAGATGCGGGCGAGGCAGAGAAGGCAGGAAAGCTAGTGCGACTGACCATGATGGTTCAGTTGGATCGCGACAGGTTGTAGGAGCTGGCGCGGCACTGCATGAGGGGCATGGGGCATAGAAGGCTTGGGGTCTGCATGAGGGTGAACGTCGGACATGGAAGTGCCAGCAAGGGATGGCCACGGACTAGTGCGGTGGAGAGCTGCACGCGTGGGCTGCTGAAAAAGTGGATGCAGCTGGAAAACCGGAGTTGCAGGGGGTGCTGTATAGGAAGTGTATAAGAGGGGTGTTGTAGGTGCTGCAGAAGCTGGGTAGGGCTCTGTTGTAGGCGAGGTCGGTGGTATTGGGGGCTGGGTGTCGCTGCGGAAGGAGGGTGGCGGGAAAGATGAGGAGAGGGAGCGTTGGGAGTCAAGTCGCGCAAAGGCGAAGCGCTACAGGAAGGTGGAGAGATGGGGAGGGAAGCTCGCGCAGGAGGCCGGGGTTTCCAGGCGCGCTATATGGATGCGGATCAGGAGGGAGGGCAGCTCACGTGGGACGCCAGTCCTGCAGACCTGCGAGCGGCTCGTAGAGGAGGGAGAGCTGAGGGGGAAGGATGTCACGACAAGATCTTGAGAGTTCCAGGGGTAGCAGCATGCAAGGAGAGAAAGGGAGAGGAGACAACGTGTGGAAGGATAAAAAAATGTAAACGTAAATATATAATAAATTAATAAGAATAATAAGAACAATAATAACAACAACAACAATAATAATAATAATAACAATATTATAAATTATTGTAATTATTTTTATTAACCATTTTAAAAAATTATTTTCAATTTAATTTATTCTTTTAATTTATTTATTTATCTAAACAGTTGTGCAACCGCACACTCACTGGTTCCGAATGCACAATTGCTGCTAGCAGTGTGGTGACCACGCACCCACCCGGACCGAATTCGCGGTGACCGCTAGCAGTGCGGTGACTGCACAATGGCCCGAAATCCACCAAAAATATCAATGCATCAAAGAGAATTCAATCCTGGACCCAACACAACTCTGTCCAAAGTCGCAAGACCGAGAAAAGAATAAAGACATGGGAATCCATGATCGGGGTGCGACAAACAATGTGGAAAAAAAAGAAATCGTTTCAAAATATATCAATTATACTACTCGCCCCACTTATAGAAGGCCACCCTTTCATTTCTATTACTAGCACCATAAAACCATTTTATTACAAAAATTTCCAATAAAATAAACTTCCCAAATTCCTTCCTTTAATCCTAGAATTCATATTTTTTAACAAAAATTCATCATTGGAAGGATTTTGGTGCAATCTAATGGAGTATACCCAATGAATAGTTAACATTCATTGAAAAATGTTTTTGTTTTATTTAATCCTATACATCCTTAAACTATTATTATTACAATATGATATAATAAAATATAAATATTACTTCCACTAATATTCTATATTTATATTGGAATGAACTAGAACCACTACTAATTCCATCAAATGGGTTAGAAAATCATCGCTTCTATGTACATCAGGGAACCACCTAACTAACCGATGACAATTTTTTCATTTTGACCTCTCACAATTGAAACTTTTTATGGATTTATTATATATATATATATATAGATATTATAATCATGATATTATAATTCTACTATAATTATTATTTTAATCATGTCTTCATGATTTATATTTTAGGAGAATACGATTACCTAACTCATTTTTATGGCGAACTACAACCACACAATGTGGTGTAATTAAATCACTATTTATATAAAAGATAATAAAGATGGGTTTATTTTACATATGGTAAATATATGAATTAAAAATTAATCTATAAATCAATTATATCATTTACCATTATTTTAATCAATATATTGAGAAAATAAAAACAGTATTCTTTTTACATATGAGCTATTGTATCCACGAATGGTGAATTTCAATTTCAATTTCAATAATTAATAAATTAAAAATAATAAATATATAATTAATTTATATGATATTTATATAATGGATAAAATTTAAGATATTATCGAACCATGATCAATGTAAGAGAACCAAAAATAAAAAATCTTCACATATACAAAAATCAATGTGGCTATTACCGAAACTGAGACTTTAGAATGGAATTGTTAATAAATGGGTAATAAAAACACATAAGAAAATCACATATTTTCTAATATATATAAATATGGTTCTATTATATATATAAAAAAGTTATATTTTTTATATGATTTTTTCAAATTTACAAGGTATATCGAGACTTACTAAAAGGGTTTTCTCATCTCAATTTTATTTTATTGAGATTTATACAATATTAACCATTTTTCCTTATGTGGTGTATACACTACATATAAAATTATTTTATTATAATTATAATTAAAATTATTTGGTACTACATTTTCATTTATAATTTCTCTTCCATGAGATATACAATTCAAATGTTAACAATATGGTAAGGTTTTTTCTCTCAATTTCCCATCTTTAAGAAGTATGCAATGTTATGCACACATATTATTTCATGAGGTGTACCTACAAAACCAATGAAATTTAATATCATGAATTTATTTATTCTAATGGTGTTTTATATTCCTTTAAATTGTAATTCTTCATGGGGATTGTGTTTCAAAGTTACCAAAGTGGTAATGATTTTTATATCAATATTAACCATTATTTTTTATGATTATGTTTTCGATATGAAAATATTATGATTTATCTCTATTTAAACTAATGAATTTTATTCTCCATCAGTTTTTACAATTAATAATATTTTTATCTTAATTTTCCACTATTTATGTACCCATTATGTCAACAAAAGAGACTTATTTATAAAATCCCTATTTTTGGTCAAAACCCCTGATTTTCTTCCATAAACATGTTTTCTAAAAAATAATTTTTTTAAAAAAAATTATTCAATAAATTATAAAGTATATTTTTACCCATATTTTAATTTTAAAAAAATTAATGGAACCATTTTTTCACTAGAAAATCTATTTTTTTTTGGAATTTAAAAAACATGTGAAAAAAATATTTTATTGTAACATGCATGTCATGAATAATATTTTCCATTATCATTAATTCTTAGTGATTTCATGATTACATTTTATTTTTTCTATGTTTTTTTAAAGAAGATATTTTCATTAACATTATGGAAATTCGGATATTTTAAATAATTTATTTCAATGTGGAAAGGATTTTGAAAGTTATTTATGTTTTTCAAATAGTTTTTCAATGTATAAATTATATATTCTTAATTAAATGTTTTAAATATTTTTTTAATATTCCATTATATGTGTTAAAATTAATTTTCTAGAAATAGGATATATAAATTTTTTTCAATTTTAACAAGATATTTTCAATTAAAGAATTTTTTAAAAAAATAATTTTTTATCATTCAGAATAATTTTTCGAATAAGATGATATCAATTGATGCAACTTATAATAATTTGGGGATATAAACTAAGGATGCCATTTATTGTTTTTCTCTAAGTTGTTTATTGTGATAATATTTTTATGAAACCTATTTCTCTTACATGGGATATAACATGGTAAAAATAATTATGAGAACCAATATTTTCATAAGTTATTACATGTTGAAATAAGAAGATGACTTTATAAAGTTTCACTTTTATTCAAGGTATGATATGATAAAATGTTAATAAAACCCATTATATTTAATGGGTTATGATATGAATATTGTTTTGTGATATTGTGAAACATATGTTTATGATTTTCTTTATGGGATTAGTGGGTATATATTTCCCTCCATTGCATTTGGTAATTATAATGGTCATATGACCATATAGGGAAAATGCTTGGTTATATAAAGACCAACTAAGACCGTACATAGCCGGTTAGACCAATCCTGAAAAGGAGGAAACAGGTGTGGATCAACCAAGACCAAAAAATAGGGTATACTAGTGGTTAATCAAAGAAATTTTTTTGAACACATGTGTTTATCCCATACCTTACATGTTATTAATGTATTCATGGTTTGACATGAAATAAGATTTCATTTTCTTCTATGTATTCCCCAAATGCGTCTCTTCTTCTAATGTTATTCTTTGGGTGATTTTATTTTATTACATTATAATTCATGTATTAATACATGATGATATCTATGCCATGACTCAAGTTTTTTATTTATGACATGATTGGTAGAAATTTTGTATGTTATGATAATTATCACATATACTTATACTTTTCTTATGATTTCATAAGCTTGTATATTGATAACAATTATGTTTACCCTAACCGAGCATCATATCTTACCTTTTTATATGATTTCATTCACCAGGTTATGAAGAGAGGATTTATATAGGATATGTCTATGAAGAGTACTAAATGGGAGAATCTTTATGTGAAACAATTAATAACATCCCAAATTATAATATTATGTTCAATGATTCTATTGAAACTAAAATATTATGGTCCTTATGTGTGTGATTATGTAATTTAATGAATATTAATCTAAAACTATGAAATATCCATGTATAAGAAACATGTTTGTATATATAATGGTCCCAACGGTAATACATAAGATTCATTTCATAGAAGAAAAAATAAATCCCAAAATATAGAAGTACCTAAAATCTCCACATAAATTAATCACCAACTTCACATATGCTTGATTTCTATAATAAGACACCAACATAATCCCTTAATACCCTATAATTTAAATGGAATGAATTTGGAATATATGCTCCCCAACATGAAGTGTTTCTTATGAATTTATTATTTTTATTGACACATTGCATACTATTTTTGATTGGGTTATCAGGTGAAAATTATGGATTTTGAAAGGAAATGGTATTAATTGTGTTGTGGGTGGGAAGATTCACCATCGTAATCTAGTTATTAATGGAGGATTCATAATATTGAGTATCCTTGATACATTTCCAGTAGTTTTGCTTAATTTACCCTAGTGTTTGAGGTAGGTGGTTTTCACCTATATTTTATAAATTGAGGGTTATTTTCATATTAATTATAATTCTTCCTAACATAGTGAACATACATTTTATAAATCATGATATTTTATTAGGAGTTGAGTAGGTTGCAACCTAATATCATTTTCTAATAGGAGATTGAAATTACCCTTCATTAATATTGGCTTGTGATAATTGGATTTGGAGAGACATGACATGTAGATTTTGAGGTATTGATAATCATATGATAGATCTCATAATCAATGTATGACCCCTATAGGTGATGAAGTATAATAAAAACATGAGGATTAATATTCATATTAAGGATTATATCTATATTCACTTTTGAGGATGGCTATGATGGCTGTTGGATCAATTGAAAATATTCCATCCAATAGTAAAACTATTTTTTATTAGGGTATTGATGTGGTAATATAGAGGAATATGATCTTTGAAATAACATTTATTCATTTTATAGAAGTGAAAAATACATTGTTTAGATTATTTTTTATTCAATATTTATTCACCATGTAAGAAATTATATATGGATCATGATATATTAATTATCATGTTCATTTATGATTTTCAAAATCATTACTATTCAAAATAGTTTTATTATCATTTTGTGTGATTAAATATTTACGGAGGCTTGGAATATATTAGATAGGTCTAAAGGTTCTCTATGGAAAGTATTAGTGTAACTTTTTAGGAACTAGTTATACAATAAGAACCAATGAATGAGATTCTGTTATATTATTTTATATATTTTGGTCCCCATTAATTATTATTTAAATTAGTTTTATCGTGGTATTTTGGTTAAGTTGAAATTTTATTCCATATTCAGATTTGGTGGCCTTATATTTTTTTTCTGTTGGATAGTTTTTATTGATGACTTATCGATCCTAGATTTATCATTAATGGATATATTTGAATAATTTACTTTATATGATATTTTGGGTTTCAATTATTAGTGGGAGATAAGTTGACCAATGAGTTATAAAGAACCCTAATAGAATAATTGGGGATATGAAATGAAAACTATTAATGAAAAAATAATTTTTTATTAGAAATATTGTGTTGCATATATAATTTTTACTTAACGTTCTATAAGATAACAAATATAGGTTGAAGGGATATGGATTTTATAGGGTAGTAACGGTTTAGTCTCTAGGGGTTGTCTGTCTTCTACTCAATATAGTAAATATGCATTTTTTTACAAGAACGTAAATTTTATATATATTTATCTAGAATGAGTTACATTTGGTATATATCATCACAAACCATATAGTTAAAATAAATCCAAAATATCATTTGTACTTATCAAGTTAAGGGATTTGGGGGAGTTCTATTTGGTTTGTGTAATAATTCCTACCTAAGTATATGGATTGATTATATATATATGTTTGTAAAATATATATTTCATTTCGATATAATATAAAATCTAGGATTTCATGAATTTAGATTAGTGTAAAAATTATAGATTAGGATGATGATTTATTATGATATTTTATTTGAGTTAAAAAAAGTGATCATTGTATACTTATATTTTAGTTGTAATTAATTTTTATTAATAATGGATTCCTCTGCTGTGCTCATTGTTATAGTCTAGATTATATTTATTTTAATGTAGTTGTTTTATAGTTTCAAATTTTATTTATATTAACATAATTTTTCAGATTTGATATAATGATTCCCACTTCACAACCTATTTTACATCTATAAATTTCTTGTATGTCTATTAAACATATGTGTCTGGATAAACATTTAGTAGTTTATATAATGAACCTTATACTATGTTTTTTATGGAGTGTACTTCTTCTGATTGTGAAATAACATTCACTAGTTAATATCCTAATTAATTTGATGATGCACAACTAATGTCATATGGTGCTCCAGTATAGTTAATATTATTGTAAATATAGTTGATGTGATACAGTATTGAAAATTAAAAATGTTGTTAGACATATTTAATTTTTATTATAAATGGGTTTTTGATTTATTTTAAAAATTCATTAAGGAATAATAAATGTTTTGTTTTGAATTATTGAAAATAAAAGATAATATTAAAAAAATATTGAATGTTAAATTTGTATATAGTATGAGTTCATATGATGAAAAATATTCATACAAAATAATGAAAAATATTTATCGAAAATAAATAATAAGTGGATATTCATTATAATGGGGAATTAGATGATATTGATTTATATAGTGATAAAATTAGTATTTATGGGTATAAATACTTTGATTATGTAAATTCTATTATTATAATATATCAATAATTAGAATCCATTCACCATGTGTTTGGATATTAATCAAAAGAATCACTCAACTTGGATACAATATTCTGTAAAAAAATAGGTTTTCATAGTCCATGAATTAGGTCTTGATCAATGCAATTATTTGGGTCTAGAAAAAAAATCATACTATTATAGTGATTTTTTGGAAAGGATATGATATGATCCATTTGATTTTCATTGACATAACATGAAAAAAAATCCACTAGTATTAGAAATACAAGAAAACATGGAACAAATGTTGATACGGAAGAACTAATTTTTTTTATTCATGCTATGTTTTATATAATAAAATATTTATATAGTATTATGATAAAATTTAATAATATATAAAACTATAGTTTTTTCATGAGGATATTATGGGTTTTACTACATTATTTTGTCACACTTTTCATGTACACTCCTCATTTGAACAACCCTATAAGAACAATCAAAGATCATATATTAAAATTATATATATTAATGAAATTTTATACATATATTTTCATTTCATGATCATAATGATTTTCTTGATTTGTAACTAAGTCATAATACATAAAATATTACGTCATAAATTATTAAATCACTAATGGAAAATAGAGCAATAACCATAATCCAAAATGATGGAAATTGCCCTATAGAGGGTGGTTGTAGATTATGGACAATGAAAAGTATCCCATATCAACAATCTCTACTATTGTTTCAATGTATCATGTTAAAAAACTGACCATTTCTAAAACCTATATATTCTCAAAGACTCTGGCCATTTTTATTTCTATGTGTTCATTAGCCAACACTTACAACCAAGGTCTCTGACTATGACCATACACCACAAAAAACATTCCTATACTGAGTTTCAAATGAACTACCTCTGAAACAAGATCTTTATAAATACAAAATACACAAATACACACACACACATATATATATATATATATATATATACGATTTTGTTTTTCAGCCATTTCCACAGGCCTTCTGATTCAACTTCCATATTGTTATGCAAGATAATTCCCAAAGTCTATATAGATAGTGTTTGTATGTTTTTTAAACCCAAGCCTCTTTCAGTGGTGAGCATCAACCCTAGAAATTGTTATTAGGTGGCCACATTAAATTCATGAACATGTTCATGGACCCGGATATGACCACTTTTTATAACAGTTTTGGTAATGGTTTATTTATATAATAGTATTGAACTACTGAAAAAATTGATATATGTATGAAATCAGAACATTTATATCCACCAGATTATTATTAGTTTCATATGAATTTTGGAAATTATTATAAAATATATATCTAATCATCTTCTTAATTGAAATAAAAAACATAGTATTGTGTCAATGAAGTTACAAGTGATAGAATGGTATAATAAGAATACATAATAAACAAAATAATAAATATATAAATATCTGTACATAATTATTTAATGTAAACTAGAACATCATAATCATGTTGTTCAAAATTATATATGTACCAGAACACACTCCAATGTTATGGTATCTAAATAACTCCAATGAAAAAGATACCCATCAATACAAAGGTATCATACTAAATCCATTCTCATAATTCCATTACTTATGGAACATCTTCTAATGCATTAGACTGATATATAACATTGCTAAACCATATAAACAAGTCCAGTATACAATCCATAATATAAAATATACATTAATTAGGCAAAAATAAAACTTTCTTAATGAATATTAATCTTCAATGTTATCTTATAAGTATGAAACTAGTTTTTAAATAATATAAATCATGTATTCCTGAACGATAATTCCTTATTCGTGAACACACATCAATTATAATGGGGAAGTAGAAGGGATTTAATGTGTGGAGTATATTATAATGTTTAACTCTACCGAAATTTCTTTATGGTATTTTATAAATTTATTTCTAATTTCTCATCGATAGGTATAACAATAAAATTAGAAGTTATTGATATGTTTTAATGAGGGACCCAATCTAGAATGGAGAAGATATGTTATCATTATATTGGATTCTATAGAGGACGAGTGACCATCTCACTTACCCAAAGATACATATTCTAGATATATTCCCACTATATAAAACTTTTGGAACATAATAATACATTAATGAACAATATTTTTATTATAATTGATGTATGTGGGTTGGAATGTGATTGGTTAATGAAGCTTGATTCATGGGATTATTTTACCATAGTAATAGATTCTATGAAGTGTATAAAATATGTATTGGTTAAATTTTTATTGGTAATAAATCAATGGTATTATAATAAATTTTATATAAGTGCATAAACACTATAGAATATTTATTGTTATTTGTTTTGTGTGAATATTTTCATCATATAAAACTAAATATGAATGAGTAGGAACATTTTTCTTTTACATCGTATAACTTTTGATATATGTATAAGGAGAGAGAATTTTTGACATCCTAGAAATAATTGATTAATTCAATGATAATGACATAATATTATAATGAAAAAATTATATTTGGAATAAAATTAAGAGAGTATTAAATACAATATTATGATTTTTAAAAGAAACTAAATATGTTTAAAATTATTTATTCTTCATGGTTATAAATTATTAATTATGAATAAAGATAGTAAATGAAAACTATTTCATGAATTATTCATTAGTCAGATGATAATAAAATAGAAATTAACATATATCATCCAATTATTTAAAATTTTTAAATATTTTAAAACCAATATATTCTAAAAATAAATGGAATGGTAGGAATAAAAATCACTACATCACATTTATAATGGATTTGGAAAATGGAATAATGAGGTTTAATTAATAAAATATCATATAATGTTTTAAAAATTGATGATAATTTATTACCCAATAATTGTTGATAATGTTTTTATATTATTATGACATTTCATATGACTCATATTGTTTGTTCCAAGGAAATTATTTTCTGGAAATTTTGTATAATAATTCTTAAAAAAACAATATACTAATAAAGGAGGTTCTGTGAATGTAACCGTATAGTGTAACATTGCTACAGTATTGATGCTTTTATCATTTCACAAAATTTTCAAAAATTTTTTTAATAAATATTATGTGAAAGTAAAAATATTTGAAAAAACTATTATTATAGTTTTAGAACATTATATATATGGTAAAAGGTAAATTTTATTGAGGAATAAGTTTTACAATGTTTGAGACTCTTGAATATGTGGAGCATTGCAAATGATAATCATGAATGCATTCTGGGATGACTATAAATATAAACGACTATTATAAGGTTCAAGAATAAGTTAAATATCACTTGATCATCAAGAATAAATATGTTTTATGAGCATTAATATAGAGTATTCTGAAACAGTTGATAGAAGATTGCAATTATAGTGAAAGGACACAACTATATATAAGCTGCTAACCCACATCATTTTTCCAGAATAGAATTAGAGAAGAGACTAAATCATTCAAAATTTGTTAAGGCTAAGATCTTCATGAATCTAGAAATTAATTTGATCTTGAGGATCATTAATGGACTATTATAGGCATGTATTATTCTTAGGTATCATGGAAAAATGAGTTTTGTTTTGACTTGGTATTCCACAGTGACATAGTGCTCTATGAATAAATTTTTTATTTCAAAGAAAATGTGATTCATAAAGGCTGTGAGCTTCACGAATCAATCTCACAAAAGTAATTCAGAAATATAAGTGGTCATGTCACGAACCAGGCCGGATCTTCATCCGACCCGACACCCGATCCGGTCCGCGACATGGCCCGAAGGGCGTTCCCGATCCCCACGGGCTGGCAACTAGTGCCGGTCATCAAAACAAACCAGTTGGGAACGGTTTGGCCCATGAAAAAGATAAGCAAACATAAAATGAACAAGAATATAAATAAAGGAAAACAAACTGAACGACATGGCAGCAAAAAAAGGAATAAACAATGAAACACGACATACCTCAGGTGACCCCGTGGATCACCACTGTACGACAACCACTCACTTCCAAAAGCGATCCAAGACTGATACCTGCAACTGAAAAGTAAAGTAGGCGTGAGCACCGAGATGCTCAGTAGGAAAGCCAAAAACAACCACGTCCTATGCCTCTGCCTTTATTAAGAAATCCACAATTCCAGTTTGGAAATAAGATATAATAAAATAGTGTTTCTCCTTTTCAAATTTAAGTAACGAGTTTGCATTTTTCAGGTAAAGCCTTTTACTTCCACTACATTTTCAAAATAGGTTTCAAGAATGCATTTAACATTTCAAAATGAAAAGAAACTAGTTTGGATTAAGATATGGTTTTCACAAACAAGGCATCAAGTATGAAACAACTGAAAAGAAAGTTACATCGTTAGCAGCATGACAAAAAGTGAGAACCATGGGTAATCCCTATAGGCAGCTAAAACAAGTGGGAATCTAAAGACCTCGTACCTCAGTGAAACGTGGCTTAGAAGACCATGACCTTCAGAAAACATGTCTTAGAAGGCCACGACCCTCGGAAAACGTGGCTTAGAAGGCCACGACCCTCAGAAATTCATATGTTTAGTTGGTGTTGTCGCGTCAATCCTGCTAGACAAACCGGGACGAACCCCTACCCTGTCATCTAGCGTACTAGTCCTGGTCACCCACCTAGATACCCGGGTTTTCCCATTGTGATCTATTTCAAATGGTGGTGAGTTTTCTTTATCAAACAATCAAACAAGTACATTACACTTTCTTTATCCAAAATTCATTCAACCTTTCACCACCGCACTCCCTACTTAAGTGCATACCCCCTCTATACATCACACAATCACGCACAAGCCTTTACACTAGGCACATATATCACAAACCGCTCATAAACACTTGCATCACATTTTATTTTCAAATTAAGGGGAATGAATCCAAAGGGGTTTTTTATTTTCGCAATTCAAATATCAAAGTGTCAAACGGGCCACAATAGAGGTTTTTTTTCTTTTTCATAAAACGTTATTAAAATGCCAAACATTCTTAACTACAAAAAAAAAGGAACACCCTTTTTCAATCAATCGGCCAAAAGTCCAAAAACCTTTTGAAATACCTCTTACCAATTCAAAACCACTTGAGAAATCCATTTATCAAGAAAAGCCACTTAAGACCAACGGCTTTGAAAAACATTTCAATTTACCAATACAAGGCATAATAGTTTCTAGAAACCGCAATCAGATTCCACATCATGTATATATATATATAGCATAGTGTGAAACATATTCTTAAAACAGTCAAACAATTATGAATTTCAAATTAAAAGCTTAGGCATAGGGGACCTACCTCAACATGTCGCTGCTTGAAGATGAAAATTCAAACTGATCCTTGGCGCACACACGCACATGCATTTATACATATATATATATGCGCCACTAGCTGCATTGCACATATTCCCCGCACCATGAGTGAATATGTACAAAGAGGGCACATATATATATATGTCTTACCCTATGCATGTACATGTAGGATGTCTCGACACGCGCGGCCCAAAACCAACGAAGCAAAGCGCACAGCACTACACATAAAATTTTATAAAACAAATAAACACATAAAAAATCTACAAAACATTTCAGAAAGACACATCACATTAATTCACCAGATGAAACAAGATACGCTACACCCCAAGAATCGTCATTTACACACATGGGTACCATTTTGAGACAATGCACACACTAAAAGAACTCCAAAACACAATCTGCACCTCCCTTACAACTTAACAAATCATTAAAACATTTTATGAAACAATTTTAAATAACAATATGAGACTTTTTTATCAAGAATGCACCCAAATACAACTTCAACAACCAAGCACACATTGAAACCATACCAAAACACTAACTGTAGTCTTTCCACACTTTGATAAACAAGCAATACATTTTATAAAATAGTGATAAGAAGCTTGACATGGGTTTTCAAATAAAACACATAGTATATCATATTATGATACCACTTTAAAATCAATGTATAATAAATCGTCTTAAAACTATATATTTTTTTCTCCACATAAACAATTTAAATAAATTAAAGAGACACTTACTAAAACATTTTCAAGGTGTGCTTCAATGATTTTCCACAAAACTACACTAAAATATTCTTTTTTGAAATCCAATGCACACGACTCCATATAAAACTACACTCTGCACCACCTGCACATATTGATAAACTAATTTCACAATTTATAAAACACTATTTAAACCGTTCAACATGGTTTCTCATAGCAACCAGTACTTGTATCATATAAACATAACACTAAACACATAAACACATCAGAAATATACTAAACCTCAAGTAAAAAATCGAATTCGCATCGAACAAAACAATCAACAACCATGCTAAATTAATTAAATAAGAAAAATATGCCATCAATTAAAATTAAAATACAAAAACACTTACCACAGAGTCATTTTCCCTAAAAATTTGGTGTCAATTCCTCAATTGCATGTCAATGCACCACAAGGAAAGTAAAATACACCCTAATCCAAAAGATTAAAAAAACTCAAGATTAAAACCCTAACATGAATATCAAACCCGCTGAAAACCTGAAACTCTTAATCATAAAAGGGGTTTACCCTAAGGGGCTTCCGGAGAGGGGCGTCCGTGCAACGAGAGGTGTGGCCGGAAGGAGTCCGTTCGCCGGAGGGAGAGGGAGAGGAGGCGCCAGCCGAAGGGCCTAATGGAAGGGGGTGTGTGCGGGTCCGAGAGGGAGGGAGGCGGTGGTTGCGGGAGGCGGTAGGGGACCAGAGACAGCAGGGGGGGGGTCTCGGCGAGCGCGGAGGGCGGAATGGCTGGCCAGAGGTGCGGCATGGCCGGAGCGGGAGGACGGGACGATGGCGAGGGCAGCGGGGAAGAAAGGGTTCGGCGCTGGGGGATAGGGGTAGCGCGACGGGTGAAAATGGGAGAGGCCCGAGCGAGAGAGAGTGAGGGAGGAAAGAAAAGGAGAAAAAAAGAAAAGAAAAAAAAGAATAAAAATTAATAAATAAAATGAAATAGAAATAAAAATAAATAAATAAAATGAATAAAATGAAATGAAATAAATAAATAAAATGAAATAAAAATAAATAAATAAAGTGAATAAAATGAAATAAAATAAATAAATAAAATCTGAAAGAATAAACAAATCCCTAATTAAAATATTAACAAAAATAATAATAATAAAATTATTAACTGAGAGTGGACACCGCACACGATATCACCCGCAGGGTCGCGCGCATGGTTGCGTGTCTCAAATACAACACATTCAATAACAAAAAATCCCTTTACAAAAATTAGGGGCTGTGCAGGGCGCGCATATGCTCGCGCCTTCGTATAAAAACGATATTTTCTTTTAATTTAAAACCGGTTAAAAAAAATTCAAAAACGAGACCCAAAATAATTAATCTAAAATAATGCATTGGTCAGGGTGTGACAAATCTCCCCACCAAAAAAACTTTCTGCCCCCAGAAAGTCACCAAGCCAAATGAGGAAACAAAGTTGAGTTCGAAACTGAACGAGGCCAACAAAATCACAACTCGGCGTGACATTTCACTCCATCAGTCACACCCGACCAACTCTGAGGGGAACTGAAAAGAAAAGAACCATCAGGAAATGAGGAGGGTTCTCCCCACCACAAGAACCCTATTAACACAACCGACATTGAGGCTCTTAGCATGAACTAACTCTGAAACTGCTAACTTGATCCAAGAGGGAACCACCACACAGACCGAACCTCGAAAAATGAACTTCAAGATTCATGGTGGGTCTCTCCACCATTTAGGAACTGACCAGCTGAAGCCAATTAGCACAGAATAATACGAGAAACCCAGCACAAACCGACCCATGAACTCTCTGCATAAACCAGACCCCCCACCACATGGGGTCATCGACGAAAGACCCCAAACCGAGTAGCGGACCAAACCCCTATTCATTATCTCCCAAGACGCATATGTCTCGAAAACGAGCGCATCCCAAAACAAGAACGGGTTAACAATGGAGCTAGCCACATGAGAGAGACAAACCTCAAAACTCATATTTGAGGAGGCACAACTACTAGAATTACAAGAAAAAGAGATCATCGCGCCTTATTACAACCAAGGTGGGGTATCCAAAGAACAAAAACTACAACGAGGAAAATAGACCTTTACGCCTCTTACAGTAAAATATAACCTTCAAAGATGGGAGAGATGAAATAGGTAAATTCAGACCGTCCCCATTTAATCATTGGAGACAAAAATTAGACCATAGTGCCCCACACCCAACGATTCCTGACTGCGTGAAGAGCTCGCTCCGAGACCTGTGGTTGGAGATCTGATGTCTTGAAGCATCTGCTGCCCCGCAGTCAGGAGCTGACATTCTCCTATCGAGACTCCTCCTGACGAAGCCTCTAGCAGAACCTCTCTAGGTTTCCCAAACAGCCACACTGTCGACAAGTCTTAAATGGATGACGATAAGGAGACCTAAAGTACCCAAATCGTCCACACAAGAACCGAACAAGAGAGTGGCCCGACTAATAGAAGATGGAATTGATAAGGAAACTTGTCTGAGATGGGTTCCTCCGGTTCTCTCTCACAGAATGGGGAACCATCCCAAACACCAAAGGGGACCGGTCCTTGAACAATAGATGAAGACCCCACACAAGAGAAACATTAACTGAATCTAGGACATTATCTTTGGAGAAAAGGGAACCAACTTCTTGAGATGCCCAATGTAGGCCTTCACTATTCGTTGGCATTGCTGGACACTCACAAGCCTTGTCGCTTCCATCACCTTCACTTCCACAAATATAAACCATCTAATGAGAGTGGTCCTAAACACCTTTCTAGTCATATCATCATGCAACGACACTGGGGTTATCTCCTCCACCAATCCAGAGTTGCACCTTCAAATGAACCCAGACCAACATGGACTCTCATAGTTTTGGGAGTTTCCAACAACCTGGAAACACCAACGATTTCACCAAGCCAGTCTGCTACCTTCGATAGATCACTATCATTGCATATGCCGGACAATAACCGAAAAGAATTCAATTCTACCACTCCTCTATGAGTCTGGGTAGAACCAACAACTAGAAGTGACCCACTAGAACTTCTGGGAATTTTCTGGGCAGCATTATCAAAACAAGAGCCACGAATCCGAATCAAAAGTCATTTTAAATCAAAATTCCACACCACAATCACAAACAAAAGCTGAAACTCATATCACTATTCCAACCACAATTCAGAACGTCAAAACCAAGAACTCACGAAAAGGAATACCCAACACGAAAAGAGAACGCTAAACAATTCCTCGCTCACTTTTCTAAACATTTGAAAAACCCCTTTTGAAAAACCATCCTTCCTCAAACAAAACAACTTAAATATCACCCATCGGTATCCCATGAAGTCTCACACATACATATCCATGTGCTAGCTCAGGAACCCATCCACTCACATCAACAACTTTCCCACTTGCCACGTGCGCACCTCAATGTTTGTGATCACTCATAGGAATACCAAGGGTCAATTCAAGACACTTCTCATTTCCAAAACAGATCATTCAGCATAAAGCACAGATTCCCATCCAATTTGAAAAAGTAACTTATCACCAAAGCAATACATTTCCAATTTCCAAAACATTTTCCAATTCACATTCCAAAAAGTGTTACTGAGATTCCAAATCAACATCCAAAACACCTCCCATTTTCCCTTTTGGAACCACACATTTGTTAAAAAAACAATTTCCATTTCAAAACCATTTTTTCTACTCTAACACCACATTCCCATTTAAAACCACCTTCACAAAAATCCATTTTCATTTTTGAGATGTACTCACACTAACCAAAATGAAGGTCAAACATAACTCACATCAAAATTTACAAAAATGAGGGACTAGTGGCGATGCTAACCCGGTAACATGGCTTAGTAGACCATGCTCCGAGCGGGTATCCACCGCAGGAAGTACCTCGAACCGTGCACTCAGGCTGTACATGTGTCACTACTCCATGCAAGCTCGTCGAATAACATCAGATCACTTCCCTTGTCATCCCACATCCACACATACTAATCCAGAAAAGAAAATTTGAATCCCGGACTACCCCTGGGAACTCGAGTCTCGGGACGGGCGAGGGTTCAGACGTCCTTCCCGCACCTACCTCTCAAGTCCCGACACACTTAATCACTAAGCTACTTGACACCCCAAATAACAAAACCTTCCTTTGATACCATTTTGTCACGAACCAGGCCGGATCTTCATCCGACCCGACACCCGACCCGGTCCGCAACATGGCCCGAAGGTCGTTCCCGATCCCCACAGGCTAGAAACTAGTGTCGGACATCAAAACAAACTAGTTGGGAATGGTTTGGACCATGAAAAAGATATGCAAACATAAACTGAACAAGCATATAAATAAAGGAAAACAAACTGAATGACGTGGAAACAAAAAAAGGAATAAACAAAGAAACACGACATACCTCAGGTGACCCCGTGGATCACCACGATATGACAACCACTCACTTCCAAAAGTGATCCAAGACATAAACCTGCAACTGAAAAGTAAAGTTGGCGTGAGCACCGAGATGCTCAGTAGGAAATCCAAAAACAACCACGTCCTATGCCACTGCCTTTATTAAGAAATCCACAATACTAGTTTGGAAATAAGATATAATAAAATAGTGTTTCTCCTTTTCAAATTTAAGTAACGAGTTTGCATTTTTCAGGTAAAGCCTTTTACTTCCACTACATTTTCAAAATAGGTTTCAAGAATGAATTTAACATTTCAAAATGAAAAGAAACCAGTTTGGATTAAAATATGGTTTTCACAAACAAGGCATCAAGTATGAAACAACTGAAAAGAAAGTTACATCATTAGCAGCATGACAAAAAGTGAGCACCATGGTTAATCTCTATAGGCAGCTAAAACAAGTGGGAACCTAAAGACCTCGTACCTCAGTGAAACGTGGCTTAGAAGACCACGACCCTCAGAAAACGTGGCCTAGAAGGCCACGACCCTCAGAAAACGTGTCTTAGAAGGCCACAACCCTAAGAAATTCATATGTTTAGTTAGTGTTGTCGCGTAAATCCTGCTAGACAAACCGGGACGAACCCTTGTTGTGTCATCTAGCGTACTAGTCCTGGTCACCGACCTAGATACCCGGGTTTTCCCATTGTGCTCTATTTCAAATGGTGGTGAGTTTTCTTTATCAAACAATCAAACAAGTACATTACACTTTCTTTATCCAAAATTCATTCAACATTTCACCACTGCACTCCCTACTTAAGTGCATTTCCCCTCTTTACATCACAAAATCACGCACAAGCCTTTACACCAGGAACATATATCACAAACCACTCATAAACACTTGCATCACATTTTATTTTCAAATTAAGGGGAATGACTCAAAAGGGGTTTTCTATTTTCGCAATTCAAATCTCAAAGTGTCAAACGGGCCCCAATAGAGGGTTTTTTTCTTTTTCATAAAACATTATTAAAATGCCAAACATGCTTAACTATAAAAAAAAAAGGAACACCCTTTTTAAATCAGTCGGCCAAAAGGCCAAAAACCTTTGGAAATACCTCTTACCAATTCAAAACCACTTGAGAAATCCATTTATCAAGAAAAGTCACTTAAGACCAACGGCTTTGAAAAACATTTCAATTTACCAATACAAGGCATAATAGTATCTAGAAATCGCAATCAGATTCCATAGCATGTATATATATATAGCATAGTGTGAAATATATTCTTAAAACAGTCAAGTAATTATGAATTTCAAATTAAAAGCTTAGGCATAGGGGACCTACCTCAACATGTCGTTTCTTGAAGACGAACATTCAAACTGATCCTTGGCGCACACACGCACATGCATTTATACATATATATATACGCGCCACTAGCTACATTGCACATATTCCCCACGCCATGAGGGAATATGTACAAAGAGGGCACATATATATATATATATATGTCTTACCCTATGCATGTACATGTAGGATGTCTCCACACGCGCGGTCCAAAACCAACGAAGCAAAGCGCAACACACTACACATAAAATTTAATAAAACAAATAAACACATAAACAATCTACAAAACATTTCAGAAAGACACATCACATTAACGCACCAGATGAAACAAGATACGCTGCACCCCAAGAATCGTCATTTACACACATGGGTACCATTTTGAGACAATGCACACACCAAAAGAACTCCAAAACACAATCTGCACCTCCCTTACAACTTAAAAAATCATTAAAACATTTTATGAAACAATTTTAAATAACAATATGAGATTTTTTTATCAAGAACGCACCCAAATCCAACTTCAACAACCAAGTGCACATTGAAACCATACCAAAACAGTTACTGCAGTCTTTCTACACTTTGATAAACCAGTAATACATTTTATCAAATAGTGATAAGAAGCTTGACATGGGTTTTCAAATAAAACACATCGTATCTCATATTAAGATACCACTTTAAAATCAATGTATAATAAATTGTCTTAAAACTATATTTTTTTCTCCACATAAACAATTTAAATAAATTAAAGAGACACTTACTAAAACATTTTCTAGGTGTGCTTCAATGTTTTTCCACAAAACTACACTAAAATAATTTTGTTTGAAATCCAACGCACACAACTCCATAAAAAATACACTTTGCACCACCTCCACATATTGATAAACTAATTGCACAATTTATAAAACACTATTTAAACTGTTCAACATGGTTTCTCATCGCAACCAGTACTCGTATCATATAAACATAACACTAAACTCATAAACAAATCAGAAATATACTAAACCTCAAGTAAAAAAGAGAATTCGCATCAAACAAAACAATCAAAAACCATGCTAAATTAATTAAATAAGCAAAATATGTCATCAATTAAAATTAAAATACAGAAACACTTACCACATAGTCGTTTCCCTAAAAATTTGGTGTTAATTCCTCAATTGCATGTCAACGCACCACAAGGAAACTGAAATACACCCTAATACAGAAGATTAAACAAGAAAACTCAAGATTAAAACCCTAACATGAATATCAAAACCACTGAAAACCTAAAACTCTTAATCGAAATAGGGGTTTACCCTAAGGGGCTTCCGGAGAGGGGCGTATGCACAAGGGGAGGTGTGGCCGGAAGGAGTCCATTCACCGGAGGGAGAGGGAGAGGAGGCGCCAGCCGAAGGGCCTGCTGGAAGGGGGTGTGTGCGGGTCCGAGAGGGAGGGAGGTGGTGGTTGCGGGAGGCGGCAGGGGACCAGAGACGGCAGGGGGGGTGGGTCTCGGCGAGCGCGGAGGGCGGAACGGCTGGCCGGAGGTGTGGCGGGGCCGGAGCGGGAGGACGGGACGACGGCGAGGGCAGCGGGGAAGAAAGTGTTTGGCGCTGGGGGATAGGGGTAGCGTGACGGGGGAAAAGGGGAGAGGCCCGAGCGATAGAGAGTGGGGGAGGAAAGAAAAGGAGAAAAAAAGAAAATAAAAAAAGAATAAAAATAAATAAATAAAATGAAATAGCAATAAATATAAATAAATAAAATTAATAAAATGAAATGAAATAAATAAATAAAATGAAATAAAAATAAATAAATAAATTGAATAAAATGAAATAAAATAAATAAATAAAATCTGAAAGAATAAAGAAATCCATATTTAAAATATTAATTAAAATAATAATAATAAAATTATTAACAGAGAGCGGACACCGCGCACGATCTCACGCGCGGGGTCGCGCGCATGGTTGCGTGTCTCAAAGACAACACATTCAATAACAAACAATCCATTAACAAAAATTAGGGGCTGTGCAGGGCGCGCATATGCTCGCGCGTTCGTATAAAAACGAGATTTTCTTTTAATTTAAAACCAGTTCAAAACACAAATTCAAAAATGAGACCCAAAATAATTAAGCTAAAATAATGCATTGGTCAGGGTGTGACAGGTCAACATATGGTTTAACCGAATAGTGAATTAAATTTGATCAACTCAGAACTATGGTGAAATATGTGTATTATGATACTTAGAGAAAAAACATAAATGAAAATCTATAAAAGAGACATTAACATCATTAAAATTTGTATGAAGTCAAAAATATATATGAGCTAGGGGAGTTCGTGGAAGTGATCTGAGGGAGGTAGTGTGTAGTCCATAATATTCATGGAAAAATAGTCTTCTTAGAAAAGATTAACTATGTCTAAAATTATATATTCCAAAATAACAAGTGAAGTATAGTGGTTTTAGGTATGATCAACACATTATCCACGTATTATCTGTGGACTAGCCATTAGTGGTGAATCAATTAAAGTAATGGTGATGCCTATATAAATTTGAATGATTAATTACAACATGATTCCATTAGATAGGTCCAATAAGATCCTACTAACATGGGAAAAATATCACATTAAAACAAAAAGATGACACCATGATTCACCCCTCCCCAATCAAGGTGTTTTTGGGTCCAAAAAATATTACATAAATTCTATAGTAAATTTAATTTAAAATTTTTATATAAATACACATCATATGACTAATTCTAGTTCATAATTCACTAATTATGAACCCATTTTTAAATAATATATAAAACACTCCCTAATCATGAATTATAGTAAAAGGATCATGATTAGGTGTCTTAATTTAGTGGAATTATTTTTCACATTAATAGAAAATGGTTATTCTCATATGAATGTTGACATATATTGTATTTATTCAATAATTTTCTTGGAAATTTAAATCAATAACAAGAATAATAAAATGGTAGAAGCGCTCATAATGAAATTTCAATAATGCAGAAATTTCACATATGTATAATATAGTTCACTGAGCACATTGAATGAAATAATTTACCTATATAATTTAGAAGTTTGGAAAGTGGTATGTGCTTCCCAATATGTAGTATAAATTTTAGTAAGATTTCATGTTCCAAATAAAAATCCCAATATATACCCTAACATAAATAGGTATTCTTTAATTGAAAAATATATTACAATACATCATAAGAAATAAATTTTTTCATGATAACCATTATAATTCACTGAACATGATTTTTGTTCTTTTATTTCAATGTAGAGATCCAAATGAGATCTAGTAACTACCATAATCCTAGAAAATTAATTTCCCTATGAATTTCAACCACCCACTGTCCTACTAAAATAAATTAAAATTAGTTAAATGGTTGTGCTCATCCTATGAATCTAAAGAATCTAATAGAAGGTATATTTTATTGTGTAACTAAGTGAATATTATTCTCTTCTTGTTCATGATATGATATTTTCATTTTTTTTATTATATTATTTTATTCAATTATATGTTCTCCATTCCCACTCTAGTTATCAAATAAAAATATTAAATTCATATATATTATTCTCCTCCTTATAAATTTCACAATATTAATATTTATTTCCTAGTGTGAATCCATTCACTGGACAATAGAAGTGATTATTATTTAATTATTTTTATCTACATCAAATTCACTCCAATGCGTCGACATCCATTTTATATTGGTATATTTGATCTATAGAAGGATAACCCTATTATGGGTTGATTGTATAGGGTTTTGTAGTATAAGATGAATGTTATTTAGTTTTTCTAAAACTAATATTATATTATTTGATTATTTTTATTCCATTTCAATGATTGATTTTCCACTCCATATTCTCTAAATTTATAATATAAAATTTTCAAGTGCTCATATGATTTTTTAACAAAGAGTTATTATGAAAATAATCATCTATGTGTTTTATTGGTGAGACCTGATTTTTTTAAGGGAATATAGAAGGTTATGATAACTTTTTTTTTCAAAATGAATTAATACTTCTTGTCTTAATGAGTTTAAATATTTCTAAACTGAAATCCATTAATTCGTTCCCTATTGAAAAACTATGATTGAACAACCATTATTAATCAACTATTTTCAATTTTTTGCTTTATTATTTATATAATATCTCGATTATTTATTTCATTAATGGTTGAATAATTGATTAGATGTTCCAATTGTTTTTACTAGATTGGGGGATGATTAGAGAATTGAGATTAGGGCCATTTGAGGAATCATGGTGTGGATGAAGTGGGTCATGTCATGACATTGATTTTTCGTGGAATAAAATTTTTATAATTTTAGTTTTGGATATGGAAATATAATTTTTTATCTGATTCATTCCATTGTTAGTGTTGTCTTATAGTGATGGAATATTTAATAAATTTTTTTATGTAACCATATTTATTGTCATTTTTCTATTAATAATGATTAAAATGAGAATATTACCTGTGGAAATTTTTTTGGAGACTATTACAAGGATATGTGTCTAGGTTTTGATTGTGTAGGTCACGAATTAAGGATATAAAGGCCACTCAATGTAAATTAGGGGCATATATTTTTTTTATATAAGGTTGTTCCATGAAACAACCAAATAGATCACACCACATGGGAGTGAATACAAGGGAATGGTTCTTCTATAGATGTAGGATGTAGGGTCTTGTTATGTCGGGACTCCTTAAGTCATACGGTGGGTAGACCCCAATGTTTTGAAATAATGTCATAATTTTTAGGGACACCACGAAACATATCCTCCTTCAATTTTTTAAAAATGATGGGAAAATCAACAATTTGGGTATATTCCCTTCATGATTTAGGGAATAAGGGGAGTTTAGAGAGGTACACTTTGGTCAACTCGCAAAATATTCATAACCCATTTGATTTTCCTTAAAAATATATTATTTCATAGTGGATTCCATGGTGAGACACTATTTAATTTTTTTTACTCTTTTACCTCATCCTTATATTCCATTCACTGTCCATTAATTTTACTATAATTCACTAGGGTTTTAGTGATGATTTAATCAGTGAATTGTGGAAATTTTCCTTACTAAAGAGATTTTTTCTTTTATTGTTTAGAGGGAATCATATAATTATGAACACATAATGTATATTTATATTATAGTGTTGTGGTACTACTTTGTGAGTTTTAAACTTATTATACCTATATAGATTAAATAAAATAATTAATAAAAAATTGTAATAATTAATTATTTTTAATTTTATGGAATGATATAGAAGATTAAGTACTGATATGATATTTAATGAGGCATGGAGGGTAATGGACACACATATACATTGCATATAATGGATTACAACACAATGGTGGAGGTATGTGGTACCTTTAATAAAAAAACCTTATTATTAGTTATTTTTTATTTTTCATTTCTTAATCCATGTTATTTTTTTGGTGAAAAAATTGGGACTACGATCAATATGCATAAGGAGATAAGATGTCATTAATCCCACTCGAGTTGAAGTAAGGGATCTTTTTTACATTGGGTAATTTTGGATTAACAAGTGACATCATCACTAAGGGGAAAAGAGAATGTTATTTTATAAGATATCGAGGTTGTATATTAATATTTATTATATATATATATATATATATATTTCTAGGTAGATTTGAAATATATTGAGGTAGGAATTGGAGAGTTTATCATAGTTATAATTGGTGAGAGATTCTTACATCTCACAAATGATGGGAAGAAATGTTTTGGTAGTATAGTTGAGGCTTAATATTTTCCATATGAGGGATACATCCTATAGGTATTATTGTAGGGTGACATGGATTTTCTCCTATATTTAAATTTCTTGAAATATATACTAAGGAACATGTGTGATGGGAAACAAGTGTGGGTCATGGGAAATCACCAATGTCTTAGTACATGGATTCCAAGAGTCTTATTATGATTTTTTTCAGCTGGTCAGAGATTTGATGTCCTGAGTTAAAATAATATAATTGGAATATTTATATCTCGGAATATTGTTTCTAGGTCCAATAGATCCTATGAGGTTTGAGGTCACCCCGAGGATATGTGTGTATATTGTAATCAATGATCAATGACTATGTTGCGATTGGAGAACCTTGTATATACCCTTTTGGGTGAGATGGGGATATTGAGGATTAATTATATTTTGTTTTATGATCCCATCTATCCAAATGTTTCCCCATGTGTCCAAAATGAAGGAAATGATAAAATGACCTCCCTGAGTCTCGTATTCAGTAGGCCCTTGGTTGGAAACTAGGACCAAGGGTATAAAAATCCCATATATTGAAGTCATTAAAATGAATATAATTATATAATAAATATATATGAAAAATATGTTATCAAGATACTCAATAAAATAGTAAAAATTTGATTCTATACCATCCTAATATGCATGAAAAATTTCAACTAGTACAAATAAAATTATATAAATAAATATAAAATTGATAATTTTTATGGAATATACTCAGTAGAAGCTATAATATTAATGATATTAAGGTCTAGATAAGCCCCTTAAAACCTCTTGGAAACCTAAAAATAATTATATATATAAGGTGTGTGTTACATATTCAATAAGTATGGTCATACCAACTATATCATATTAACATGTGAATGGATCATACTAATGAACTTGTGAATAAATAGTATAACCAATAAACATCTAAATATGATAAAAAACTTATTCTAACATCACTATTGTATTCTCACAAAATAAGATTACCTTTATAGTTTCATTTTATTAAAAATATATAAAAACAATGGTTTCCAACAATTACTTTCTTGTGGATTTTTCACTCTCATGCCCCAATGTCAAACGTCATGTGCTACCATTATATCCTTGAATACCCAATCATAAGTCTATCATTCTTTGATGATGTTTAGTAGGCATAAGTTCAACTTTAAAACCCCAAGAGGTTATATCATAAGATGTTATAATTATTTATCATCACATCACATCCTTATCCACATAACCACACCTAAGGTTCTTGAAAAAAGGGTCACATGAATTTTAAAGACATAAAACATGTTCCCTCCTCCTACCATGAATTAACCTGACCACATATCAAACAATCATCATCCTTAGGTATTATGAAACACCAACTAATCACCATGTTTTTATCTCCAACACCAACCCATTATCTACGTGTGACCACTAATACTAACAATAATAAAAAACAGAACTATTAAAGGAAGTGTAGGGAACATCGGCAGATTTCTATATAATTAACCAAAGGACAATATGTTTCAGAAAACACATAGATCTAAAAGAATTTATGTGTTGGTAGTAATGATAGAATAAATTTTCTGTTTATAAAATAACATTAAATTATAATGGCACATAGGTTGAACATAATACCAAACATGTGGGTTAATATCCACAGCATTAGAATTTTGAAAAAAATAATCATTTAACATTTTGATTACTATCCCAACCAGTTACACAACTAAATGATTTATAAAACACGGTCACCACACATAGCGACACAACTTCAAAAAATATTTTCTAAAACAAACATTCTTATTCAATATTCATTTCATTATCTCAATTATCACATATCAGATTTCATCACAAACTCCGTTCATTTACCCATGTCATTCATCATAAAATTCATTTAATCCGATAACAACAAAACAATTTCATACAATTATTATATTTAGTTATAACCCATTCATATCCCATTACCATCCCATTCCTTTTCATTTTTCCTTGTTTTATTTATTTTTTGGTTAACCAAGAAACTAATATAATCACACCATAAGATAGATCACCCATCCCAAATCAAACATTTCCACAACACTATGTATGCCAAACCATCACCAAAATCCAACCATTATATTGAAACAAAAACACATCACAATGACAAAAAATTAGAAAACATCCCATCCCATTCCAAAAAATAATCATTTTTGTCCCAAAAAAATTATATTTTTATCCTAGTAACCACCACCACCACCATAATTGTCCCAAAAGTGTCCACATAAAATTCATATATTCACATTTATTATATCAACACACACATTTTTTAAATAAATCATCCACAATAAACCAAAAAAATCATATCAATTGATGGAATCTATTCATATCCCATGATTTCAATACTTTACATTGCTATTTTCAAACCAATTATATGTTTATATGGGAAACCAATTCATTATCCATATATAATTTTAATTATTTTATATTGGGGAAATAGAAAACAACACGACATTATCTCACAAACATAAATGGTACAACAACATAAAATCTCCCAAAAGAAATGAATTTCCAAATAATCTGTTATAAAGCATAATTTGATTAAAAATTTCATCAATTGAATAAAAATGTAAATATTCTCCATTCCATTAAATTTTAGTTTATGATAAATAATTACCCTCTTATGATGAACCATATTATTTACCTAATTGATGAAGAAATTTAATCTCCACACATTCTTATATTGAGGGAGAGAATGAGGACCCCTTAACTCAAAAAATGATTTCAAAATATTTGTACAAGGACTAAGTAAAGGGATTACGTCAACCAAGAATCATAAAATATATAATATCTTCGATAAATATAGTATACAAAAAACACATAAATATTAATACATGACACAACCCAAGACAATACATAAACATATCTATGACTTCATCAAAATGAATAATGGGGAAGGATAGAAGGTCAGAAAAAGAAGGGGGAAACCCACATAGTGTCATTTTTATTTGATCTCCAAATACAAAAATATAAATTCCATAAGGATAAAAAAAATTGAATCCTACAATTTCCATGTAGTAGAATAATAATTGGGAGAAACGTGTAGAAAAAGATATGGTTTTAAGGGTTCATGAAATTATAGGAAACATGCAAATTATAAGGAGACATTGCAACAACTATCACTACCATGAAAAGGAGTTGACATAGGATGGAACTACAATATAATGGAAGGGACTACGCCAGAATAAGATTGGTAAAAATAGAGTTTGATAAACACAATATCCTCTATGATACCAATACTATAAATTTGGAGAAAGATCAGAGAGAAATGGAAACCAGCAGTCCAAAATATTGAACCATAAATAATAATTCCACACTATAGCCCATATCTATAGTGAAGCTACACCAAAATCATCAAAAAACAAAAGAATACATCACCAAAGGCTCCATGATACAGCCTTGAGTCCATGATACCATTGTTCCAAAATAGGAAGAACGATAAAAAACCTACTCCTCAAATATACTCACTATTTTTTAAAAGGTTGGGGTCGAAGACTAAATTATTTATTTAAAAAAAGGCCACTTTAAGACGGGGTGGAGGGAGACACATTACATAGCACGAAGTCCCATGGACATGTGTCCTGGATACATAGATTGAAAGCGCATTTTTTTGGAAAAAATGACCTCCTTGGTGAACAATACTTCTATAATAATTGTGTTGCTACTGCTCCAACTAAATTATTGCCACCACTATAATGCCTCCACCGCTACAGTGTCATCGATGTTATAGTTCTTTCACTGCTACAGTATTTCTACAGTACTACTACAGTACTCATAAATGTTTCCCAACCCGGATTTGATCATGCGACTTTTGGATGCCAAGAAGGATCCTATACCACTTGGGTACATGCTCATTAGAACCATCCTCACTATTACTGATCCTTCTATTCTTTGAACACTCTCATTACAATGTATAAAAACTATACACATATTAAAATACATCCCCAACTAAAATTTAATCTGCAACTCCACCATCCACTCCTAAAATCCCCAAAAACATCCCCAAAAAACCATAATCATCAAAATTACTACTGGTAAACTAGTTAAATTTTTGGACCATTAAAAAATATTTCATTATGAATCTTATCAGCATCTAGAGTAAAAAAAACCAAAAATAAAAAGTAAAAGGGAGGTGTGTGAACAATAAATATAAAATATACCTATTAGGGATATTGTTTAAACTGAAACATGTTCCCCAATCAAACATATCATGAAAACAAAATTATTACCTCATCCATCATACAACACTACTCAAAAAACACAAATCATTGAAGACAACCTTACTTATAATAATATTTTATTCTTTTGGGTAGCATTGAGTCACACATATTGTTTTGAAAATGTATTTAGAATATATTTTTCCATAATTAGGAAGGGTTTTTACATTCTTAATATTCTTGATGAAGTTATGAATACTAAAATCTAGATAAAAATTGTGTCACATAAAGTAGTAGTTTTTAAATAAACAAATAATAAAATTTTAAAAATATGGAATAATCAAAACAACTCATGATACTGAGAATGTATATGCATCTCATGCTCCCAAGTAATCTCCCAATAGTAATAGTGCCTCCACAACATACAAACAAAGGGGTTTTTTAACCCAAGAATCTATTTCTCTTAATTATTTGTGATCTATTATGGTTGCTTCTTGAACTTTACGTGATCCTCAATATCAACATATCACTAGTAAAATACATGGGATTCATCATGAAGATACTAATGGAGATGAAATATGTGTTATACATCATGGAACATGTATAGAAATAGTGGAAGTTATAAATGATATTACAAATTATTTACATTATCAAATGCCTCAAAAGGCTTGGTGAACTATATATATTTATTACTCTATCAATAAAACCTCTATTATCCCTGATGATAGGATATTCTCATGAACACATGGTCTTAACACTCAAAATCTAGGGACGACAACCTATAATTAAAATATTGATTTTTACATTCCTTTATTGACTTCAATATCTCATTAATCATTTGAATCTTCCTCAGTCATTTTATACACCACTTTAGAACCTATGACCATCAGATCCTTAGTATATGTCCAAAATTATTGATAAACACATGACCACACATAATACACATCAAATAAATTCATGATAATGTTTGATTGAAAACTATTATTTTAGTAAAACATAACCATAGGTATGTTTTTTGCCCATTATTCACTAAAAAAATGATGTAAAATAGAAAAATATATTATAGTGATTGGGTGGTCTACTATATCTGGAAATATAAAAAATGATGAATTGATGTTCTAAGGAGAAACTAAGATAAACATACATTCGAAAATCCATTATATAACCATGATTCAAAAGGAGGGTATCATTCATAATTGATTTCCATAAATACCTCATGAAACATTACAACATCATCTATAAATCAAATTTCCAAACAATTTGTGGGACTTGATTCATGGATTGCTACACAATGAGCTGAATTTATCAATCATTAAATCATAAAAAATAGACTAGATTAAATTATCATTTCATATTGGGTTATATATTGATTAAATTTCCCAAAATAACATCTCATTTAAACTCAATAACATCTTAAGGTTGTAAAACTACTTCATGAAATCATTTATCAGCCTTCACCTATGGAAAAATCATACATTCTTTAATAAACTCATCCACTGAAGTATACATCCCAAAAAATATATTTCCTCCTAATTTAGTGATACATTTTATCCACAATAGGATGTGATAAAAAATTTATCCTTATAGCCTAATGAGGACTCCCATTTGTTCTACAAAAAGAAAAAACATTATCCCGTTAAACAGATATTGGTTATGAACATCCTTCAACTATCCACCTAGAGCATCACCATGGCTGTCACAATCTCACATAAAATTTATTTTTGATTCACCCCACTGATACTCTTCCACATATTTCATCATAGGTGATACAACCATAATCTTGTATTGATAACCTCTATCATTTCCATTTTCCAGATAAGGATTCATCACAACATTCTCATCCACCCCTTTTTAATTATCCACAATATCTCAAACCACATAACCTAAATACATCTAAATTAGAAAATTTGAAAACTAAATTCCACTATTTCATGGATAACAATATATAAAAATCATAATCGTTGATAAAATAAACACAAATCTATTTTCCAAAATTATAAACATTTTGAGGTGAGAAAATATTTCATATTTCCTTAGTTAATGAATACCACATAACACATGTTGACATGGTATTTTTACAATAGATTTATCAAAAATAAAACTACAACTAAATCTATATCATTGTGGGATAAATATTCATGATGGTAGATAAATTCCTAGAACCGTAAGAGATCGCTATCTCTATATCAAAAAAAACATTCATAGACATAACAAGAGACATCATAAAACTCCTAATACATCACACCCTCCCCATAAAACTTATTACAAGAGTATTGATCATATTATTCTTTGGTAAATTAATCTACCCAAACACTAATCAATTTAGATGAATAATTTGAATTTCTTGGTCATATACATTATTAGGGCCATAATGTGAGAGAAATCACGCACAATACTCTACTAATACACATCAATACATGCAAACTATTTAATACTGTTACCTTATTGGGGAATACCGAAGAATATATTTCCTTGATTTTTATATGTCCACTAAGACACCCTTCAATGACCCCACATGACCAAGGAAATATTCCTCTCACATATAAAACATTTAATAGTGATGATTTTAATAAACTTTATGGAATTGAATAATTATTAAGAGAATTATTATATTATATACATGGCCCTTCATTAATTTCAGGTAGATTAATTTGTCATTCGTGATCATAAACATGAGAATGTGTAGGAATATATATAATACAATGTTCATGAGCCCTTCCAAAACTATTGGTGTATTCAGGACACCTAATAGCACGATGAAAAACAAAAATATACCACACCATCACCTAATGGAATCCATATAAAATATTGATATCATACAAATATTTGTTAATATCATAACCATAGGGAAATCTAAAGAAAATTAATTTTATCCCCTATGCTGGTGAAACATATCATTTGTATTTTTATGGGGGTGACTATTTCTGACCTTGATATGATTTATCATTCAGTATTTTATGCACAAACTCAAACTATCATCTACCATTATGGTGAAAAACGTTGTAGAACCCCAAGGAGATGAACTTGGTCAGATGGAACTACTATTAAATAAATCATCAACCAATAGCCTGAACTTGTGAAGATATATAGGAACTATTCATTAGGGTTCTATCACAAGTAGAGAGGATCTCAATAGTAAATCTACAAAAAAAATTATGTTCTTTGTGGAGATATGGTTGTGTCATAAACTCATTCAGGAATATTTAATGAAACACCTCCAAAACCATAGGAACATTCTCTTCCTAATATTCCATTGATATGTCTACCGACTAAAATAACAGAGGGTATTATTTTCTACCTCTAAAATCACAAGTAAGTAATGATTAATAAAAATTCAAATTTATTAATATTTGTGAAGTAAATATTATTTTTATTTAAATGGGATTCTATGTTTGATGGCGTGCCAGATACATAACAACGGGTTTCTTTGAAATCATTTTTTGTACACAACATAGGGTCATACTGAAAAATAATAATATATTATTATTATAAAAGGTATTCAATGCCTAGCTGTTTTATTGGTGGGAATTAACATTACTAACCATCTTATGATTAATCATGTTTGTTAAATCCTTTCATATTATATCCAATAAAATTTAGAGGCTTAAAATTTGAATGAATCTAATTTTAAGCATAAATACTCTAATATGCTTTAAAAGGTCGATTTACCGCCTTTTGATGGAGGAACCTCTATACATATAGTTTTTGTCACATTTTATGTTCTATTTGACAATATAAAATTTTTATTTATATTTGGGACATTGAAATTTACTTGTGGAAAATTTTTGGTATTTTTTGATAAAATACATTTTTAATGAATAGTGAACAAAACTGTATTTTAATTCCAAACTACCTTTCAATCTAATTTATTTATCTGGGTAGATTAAAATTTTAACTGGATTTAATGTTTAACTAGTTTATATTTTTACCATTTAATCCTATTTTGGTCATTGAATGTAATTTCACTTTGAAATTGGTCATAAAAATGTGTCAATATTTTGATTGTTATTATTTCTTAATAAACATGCTTTTGGTTTTAACCACAAGAATTAATTTTGAATAAATTAATGTAAATTAATTTTTTGGAATTTGGTAAAATATTCATTATTTTAAATTCTTAATGTCAAATACATCATAGGATGATGTTTTGGTATTTTTCTGGAAAACATCAATTTTTGATGAATAGGGAAAACATTGAGTAGTTGTTAAAAAATCGAATTTTTCATTTAAATCGAATTTTACCTCTTCTTTGAATTGAATTTTGAAAACATGAAATACATGGTTTTTAATAATAAGTAAAATTTGGTTCAATAAAATAAAAATAATTTTTGTGGAATATTAAGTTTTGACTTTTATTTACTACAGTTAAAGGTAAATATAGTAATTCAAGGTAAAACTATTATTATAGTAATCTTAAATTACCATAACATGTGTCCTAATCCTATTGGTTGATAAATTTTCAACCATAATCATCCTTGGGTCTATTTTGGGACCACATGGATCCAATTATGTGTGATAATGAAACTTTATATTAATTAATTTAAAGTAATGACAAAAATGACATAAACATATATTTTTTAGTGACTAAATTTTTACATGGGTTTATATATGTTATCTATTCTACTATAAAAATGAATTTGAAATATAAAACAATTTTCTATATCATGGTATTATATTTATAATTTTTAGGCATTATATAAATTAAAGTATTCATGACACAATGACGATGCATTCATTAACATATTAATAAGTGATTTAAATAAATGAGATTATAAAATTTACAAAAACTATTCAAAACCTGACCAATTCTTATTAGAAGATTTTATTTCGAACAAGAGTCAGCTTATAATTGAATTTAATGAGTTTTGGACCTTTTCCAACTGAATATAATTTTATAAGAAAATAATTTTTTGAGACATTCCATAAGAGCCCCTCTTCCCCCTTATAAAAATCCATAAAATCTAAACCATTAATCACCCCTCTCAAGCATTTTGTCTCATCCAAAATCTACCCAATTAATCTCCCTAAATCTCTATCTTTCACCTAGAACATATACCCTATACATAAGGCACTTAAAGAAATCCTTTTAGTTCAAACCAAAGGGAGTTACCCGATTTAAATGAAATGTCTTCTCTTTAGTTGTTTTTTATTTTTCTTATCCAACTCCCTAACCTCTTTTTATTAATATATTTTGTAAAAAAATCTAGTATCATAAATATAATAGGTTTTTTTATGAGAATTATTCAAACTAAACATACACACATATCCATCTAATGGATATGAACATATTGTTTCCGTGGACGGAAAAATACTGCCTCACAAAATGATGATTGGTCAAATATCTCCTACCGCATCTCAGGGTGGCCATTATGATGGCACAATATTTATATATTATATATGATATTTTTATGTTTTATTTATTCTCATTAATTTTTATTTACAAACATACCATTATTATTTCCAATATGTGTAAGCGCGATAATTTAATTTGAGAAATTGTGGAATGTTTCACCCTCAATGTGATATGATTCGTTCATGAAATACATAGAACATATAAAGGATAGAGTTAAAGAAATTATGTAACATATATATCTCATTATATTATAATTTAATTACAATATAACTATGTATCATTCTATTTCCATTTCTTTTAAAAATAGAAAAAATTAAAGTAGTGTTCATGCGTACATACGACTTATCTTCTCCAAGAACGGTGCATTTCATTCCTTATCTACAAATGTCATGAACTATGATAAATATATATATATATATACAAGAAATACATGATATATATTATATCTAAATAATTAATATCATTATGGAGATAATAGAATTTTGACCACAAGGACGACTTTTAATTAATAGAAGTTCATTTTTTACTCAAGTTCTGAGCATCAACAAAATGTCCGATATGATCTAAAATAATTAAGAAATTGTTATTTCAATGTAATAATTCATATATAAGTAGTAATAAACATAAAAAGGTTTCTTAATAAATTATAAATTAACATAATTTTATTATTCAGGAAGAAAAGGGAATATACCAGACAAGTCGGACATGAGGTAAGGGGTTTCTTATCTCACATTTAATTCCGTGGGATTTCCATTGTTCACCACTTATTTCTAACTTGTGGTGTATTTTTTATTTACATTATATATATATTATAATTATTATATTTATATTCATTCTATTATGTGAATCATTTGGTGGTTATTTACTTTTGTCATACGACTCAACGGATTGCTATGTGGGAAGAGGGTTTCACCTCACTTTTTATTCTTGTGAGATTCTTGCTATATTTACCAATATTTCCTTTTGTTTGGTGTTTTTACGGCCCATGATTGTATTCGTTTTGTAATATAATTTATTTTATTGGTATTTACATCATCATTTTAAGATCATTCTTTTATGTGGTTTATGTTTCATAAGTTACCAAATCAGTAAGAGAACCTTTCACCATACACTTTTTGTTAAAGACTTATTTATGTCTTTTAAATTTCCATTTTCATATGTTGGGATATATTTTTATATTTCCTTATTACTGTAAATTTTATTTCCATGTGATTACAGAACATTTCCCCTCTCATAAACTCATTTTCTTAAATTTAAAGCGACGTCGTTAGGCTTTCAAATTTCTGTAAGAGAACTTCATAACCCAATTTCAATTCATTGGGTTAAACTTACACTTCTGTATTATGTATTTCTATAAATATGTGGGAATGATATCTGATTTTTTTACACTTAATTTCAACTTATATTTGTTGTATTCTTATTTGTGGAACATAATTATGTCATTGATTTGTTCTTAAACTATGGATATGATCTTGGAAAGTGACTTCTCTCAATTTACATTCCTTTGAGACTTATTCATTTTTATACACCAATTCACTTTTATATGGGGTATATAAATCCATTGGACATATTATATCATGAATCTTCTTATTCTAATGATATTATAAGCTTTGATATTTGTTTTCAAGTTTCTCTCATTTGTTTAAGAACTCTTTAACAAAAAATATAATTTTAAATGTTTTAATGAGTTATTTTTCTAATTCTTTCTCATTAATGTCAATGTTTTAAAAAAAATTAATGCTTTAGTTATATGAAGGTGAATGTTTTGAAATTAAAATTTCATTCCAAAGATTTAAAGTGGTATGGAACACTTGGATATAAAAATCCTTTTTTAAATGTTTTAAATGGTTTTGAAAATGATTAGATAAATCATTTATTGTGTCAATATCATGAAATGATATATTGTGATTGCAATGTGGAAATGTAATCTTTTACATATTATTTTTTTATATGGTATGAATATGTTATGGTTATTGGTAATTTTTTACAAATACATGTGGTTCTGTGATAAACCTATGGAGGGTGGGATTGAGATTTCTCTTCAATGCATTGGGTTACATGATGGAGGTAAACGTTAATGTTTCTCATAAGAGATTCAATGAATATACTGTGATGGGTATTTCAAATGTAACTACCTATGTAGCTATAAAATCTACATTGTATGTTTGATATATATGCCACAAGATACACTTATTAATTATGACTTCTATGTGTTATTCATAAATCTTATGATTTCATGAGGTATGTTAAAGATGTTGTGTTTTGTATGTATTGTTGAAATAATGTTTTATTTTGTTATTTTATAACCCTTCATGAGCTATAAATTCTCACCCCATGTTTTTGAAATGTTTTTCATAGGGTATAAGTAAGGGTAAGTGAAAGGAAGAACTCAATAAGATTTATATCAAGAAAATAATTATTTTTTTCTTTTAAGAATTTTTATATTATGAAAAAATGGATATCGAGTAGATGTGTATACTTTTAAATTTTTGAGATTTAATATAATAGTTGTGGCATAATTCTTTAAAAATATAAACCTAAAAAGATCCTCCATGTGAATTATTAACTTAATTCAAGATTATGTAATGTTTATGGATTGAGCCTTATACTACCACCCATTCAATAACTTCTCTCACCAATGAATTTCAATTTTTTACATTCACATTTGAAAACAAAACATTATTATTAACAAAATTTATAATTCTTGTATTGTGTAAAACTAATTCATTATAGGGATAAAATCACTTTGAAGTATGTATTGGATGATGAAATCTCTCACTAATTGGGGTTTCCACATCACCAACCAACATTCTCAAAATCTATCAAATGGAGAAGCTCGACCTCTAGAAGGTGTGGATAACACTAGGGGAACTATAATCATCTCTAACTCAAATCCAAATGAATGGATAAATGTAGGAAAAATAAATAAGATTGAGGATCCCAAATCAAAAAATGAAGAAAATATAGTAGATGAAAATATATTAATACACCAGACAAACCCAGGTCTCATTGGGTCTAGCACCTCCATTATAAGAATCTCCCCATCACTAGCTTCTATCCCTCTCTACTGGTGGATCATATGAGTATTATATGGTCTCTATCATTGAATATGATAACCATTGTGAGGTTACCCTCAATCAAAAAAATTCTGATCTCCTAAAAAAACACCAGGGTCCCCTATCAGTGGTACTATCTCAAAAGAAATGGTTTTTTCGAGTTTAATTATCCACAAAACCCATTTAATAATATCATATATAATCATACAAACCATGATCCTAATGGTTACCATGACCTTCATAAGAATAAAATTAAAACAGGAATCCATATGTAGGTTTTCATGCGCCACCAAACTATGTAAAATGTATAACGGTCATGAATGCTTGATTTCCCATAGGTCATATCCCCAATAATCTTAACATCATTAATAAACTACCTGAAACCCTACTCTTCAAGAAACCCTACATGCCACTGCCAGGGGGATCACTCTCAGATAATGTATTCGCTCGATATCCTCATGATTTATATGCAGCTACAAATACATTGGAAGCGTTAATGTGTGGAAAACATATCTGATCATTGTGTCCATCACCTCAACCAGGCTCAATTCTCAATATTCTTTATCTAGAAAAATGTAAGTATAAAAATAATGGTGGCCCACCATACTAACCACAAATCTATCATACACTCAACCATTCTTACATGAGTGAATGAAACTCATTACACTTTGTTTCCTCCATTATCCATGATAACAACTCTAGATGAAACTCTTTCTGGTTATCCAACCATGATCTATCCACTTACTTCTAATATTATAGATATATTATACTAAATTTTTATAAGTAACCATATAACTAACATATAATCAATGAAACAAAAATCTCATCCTTATATTTATTGAGAGAGAAAATTGATCACATGATCTCCCAATCCATTTCCATCTATATATCAGAGGACATACCCTTGTAAATTCTCATGATCTACCACTAAAAGGAAGGAAATACACATGGCCCTTTCTAATCCTCCTCTGACTGGTTAATCATCTTATAATCAACTAGATCGGTCAATTGAAAATCTACATACTTAGATTCATGGTGATATTGGAAAGACCATTTTTGAAAGAAATTAAAACTCTATTATTGGTCAGTCTCTAGATTTTAAAGGGTTCTACCTCACTTGTTAATTTGGTATACTCAAAATCCTTTAATCAGATCATGGTGGGTCCCTGAAATCACATATCCATGCCATGTTTCCTATGATATGTCACATTCGAACATCAAATAGGACTTGTTCTCTAAGAACTAATGGAATCATCATTGTTCCATACTTTAAACTACAACATCTCTCTCAACCAAAACATTTGATATAGTCTAGTCATGACCTACTCCCTCAAAGGGTAACCCTATTGGGATAGTAATAAATTAATAAATAAATTTCCCCCCCCCCAAGTCCTACCTTCTATATGCCCTAAGTTGGTGAATATAGTAGAGGGTATGAATTTATAACATATGGATGGAATTACCCAAAATAATGTTATTATATCAGGATATAAAATTAATGAAACAACATCAAACTATATATCGTAGTGAAAATAATAAACTATGCTTACCCATATTAATTTATTAATTTTACTAAATAAAAATATAATTCAATAAATTAATACCAAAATACAATAAGTGGAGATGAAAATCTACAAAATCTCTAACATCTAATTTAGTAATATCCTAGAAAATCCCTAAAATCCTCATAGATGCCTAAAATAGTTTATATATATGTGGGGTGAGCATAAGATGTATACATAGTAAGACCATCCAAAATTCTTTCATGCACATGTGATAATATTATAATAATTTAACAATGAATAAAATTCAAAATAAATATTCACCCAATAATTTTAATTAACTATTCTCAACAACACTATGGAATTCTCATAAAAAATGAATACAATTTTGAGAGATAAAATATAAAGTGTATAATAAAAAACATTACAATATCTTCACCACTGATTTATCTCTCTCACACCAAAATATAATAACACCATTTCTCTCAATCTTTCATAGAATACCACATCACATTTTCATCTACCTCTGATGTGGGTCAGTAGGCATCCGCACCTATCCAAACCTCCCATGGGGAAAATAATATGGTTATATAATCGGTAATAATCACATCAAAACCCAATACACGTAACCACATATCATTTCAAGGGTAGTAGGGTATCACACACATCAATGATAGTAGCATCATTCCCTCCTTTTACCATTCAAGAAGACTTCACATATCAAATCCCTATAAACTCTTTTTAATATTTCATAATAAATATTTATCACCGAGTGGACTCTAATAAAAACTCATCATCACTAGGTGATCTCAAACACTAAAATTGTAAAGACCTGTAAAATTCAAGGGAATTTTTTTCTTAATTTTCTTTGAATTTTACAAGAACGCGGTTTCAGATGGCACCTGATTCCGAGGCCCGGTGTGCCCGGAATCAATTTCCGAAGTTTGGCTCGGGTACGTTTAGTGAACGAACAAGCAGGAATTTTCTAACTTTTGAACCGGTGCCCGGAGTCAAAATCTGAGGGCACCGATGAACTCTCAGCGCCGATATTCGCTTAAGGAGACCTTTTCTGAGGTTGCATTTATTTCGGGTTGAGAGTTAGTTATTGGGAGTTTAGAATAAGTTAAATAAAAATTGTGGGATACAAATTTTTATTTTAACTTGTTGTTTTTATTTTAAAACCTCCCAAAGGGAGTTAGGGGTGGGACCCACAACCACTTAACCTCCCTTGGGAGGATTAAGTGTGGTGGGGCCCACATGAACCCCAACTCCTCAACTTCTCTAAAAAAACTCCCCTTTAACCGATTTCAATTAATGTTTGACAACTTTATTTAATTAATTGGGGAGGGTTAATTTGAATTTCAAACCTTTGAAATTCTAAGAGGAAGGTTGTGTAATAAAATAATCATAAGCTTATTTTATTATTTTGGGTTGGTTTCCTTTTCTCTTGAGAGGATTGGAGAGCTCCTCCTCCTTCTTCTTCTTCTTCAAACTTTGACGAAGAACGCGAAGAACTTTCGGACATCGACGAAGAAGGCAACGTTCTCGGGAACCGTCTTTCGCGACGTCATACCCGCGAAACCGACGACGCCTTCTTCCGCGTCTTCTCTTCCGCGACGATTTCCCGTGAAGAAATCGTCGTCAAAGAACTTCGAATACTCGCTTCACGATGTCGACGTCCTTCTTCCGTGACACCGAGCACCGCGATGCTCGTCTTCCGCGGATCGTTGACGATCATTGTTCTTGAAACCGAGGTAGGGGTTTGTTGTTGATTATTTATTTATTCTCGTTCTTGGTTCTAGCATGACAAACTTGAGGATAAATGTTTAAGTGTTATCGTCTAACGAGAGGGGGGCCAGACCGCACAAACACGGCCGAATCCCCCCTCCTTTGTTCTTGAATATTATTATTTTTCTTGTGGATGAACGAGATGGCATGGTGCCGTCGCACCACGCGGAAATCACACAGAAAATATTGCGCGGTGCTGTCGCGCCGTGCCGTGGAAAGATTATCATGAACGCGACGTCGTCGCGCCGCGTCGAAGGAAACCAAAGGCACCACGGCCAGAGCGGGGCCGCGGCAGAGGGGCATGGTGCCGTCGCACCGCGCCAGACGATGAAGGTCGCGGCCGGTTCCGGGCCGTTGCAGAACGAGAAGACCAGAGGCTAGCCGGGCCACCGGTGTCGGAAGCCGGAAGGGGACCGGCCGGCCTGGTCGGGCCGGCCGGAAGGGGGAAGAACTAGGGGAATAAATTCCCCCGGCTGGCCAAAACAGGCCCCCCATAATGGGGGGGCCGCAGTTACACCAAGGGGCGGGGGGGGGGGGGGGGGCAGCGCCCCCCCCCCCCCCCCCCCCCCCGTTTTTCTCAAAGGCAGGCCCCCACGAGGGGGGTTGTTTGATCCAAGGGGCGGCTTTCAGCCGCGCCGCCGCGCCGGGCCGGGTCGGACCCGGGTCAGGTCCACCCGGTGCGGGCCGACCCGGGGGGGGGGGGGGGGCGGGCCGGGTCGACCCGGACCCGGACCCCCGTTTTCGTTTCGACTTCGGTCTTTTGCCCATAACTTGAGCTAAGGACCCCCGATTGACGAACCGTCAGTTGCGATGTGATCCTTGGATAGAGACGGTCGTTTCGGTGTTTCGTACTCAATGTTTTGGAATACTTTGAGTTCGTCCGGGTTGGTTCGTATACGAAACCAACCGGGCCCTCGGAGCGGAAACGCTCATATCTTGAGCTACGGACGTCCGTTTGACGTTCTGTCAGCTTTGTTGAGTTCTTCTTAGTGAGAAAAATCTTTTGGAATAATCCGCCTGAGGTTTGGATGCAGGTGGAGTACGGTCGGGTTGGTTTTTCCTTAAAAACCAACCGGGCCCCTGAGACGAAAAAGCCAATAACTCTCAGACCGGGCGTCCGAACGGCGTGCCGTCTGTTGTGTTAGGTTCTTGTTGACGATACAGAACTCTTGGATACATCAACTCTGGGCTATGTGATAGTTGATGTATCAGCCTCTAGGCTCGTGGAGCGGACCCTCCCGAATGAGCTTGCTATGTGCGGGAACCCTAGTGCTGGCTGCGACTGTGACTACTACTGCTACTACTACTACTACTGTGACTGCGACGAAGACAGTACAGAGATCCTTGGTGGATTCTACGACGACTACAGCACTCAGCGATCCTACGTGGATCAGTGCTACAGGTCTTGTGTGGGCCCGATCCTGTGTGTGTCCGATCCTGTGTGGGTCATTGCGCTCAGCGGTCCTGTGTGAACCAGCGCCTACAGGTCCTGTGTGGGCCCGATCCTGTGTGGGTCATTGCGGGGGTTAGTTACCTATCGATCCTTCATGGGTCCGACGACTTAGATGGATAAGAGATCATCTTTATCGTCTTTCGAAGAAGTATACCTGTGTGAGCTGAATCCTGTTGCTTTCCAGTGTGGATTGTGTTGTGCTATCCTATGTGGATTACGTTTTGCTTTCCTGTGTGGAAGACGTTTACTTTCCTGTGTGGACTGAGTTGTACTTGGGCTTGGAGGTTGGAGCGTATTGGAATTGATGACTTAGGTATATGTATGGGCATATACCTAAGCAGTGTCGGTTGTTACTTCGTGATTGTATCTTCCTTTTTCGTTTATCCTTTGTGGATTTCGGGAGACCTTCAGGGGTCTCGGGGTACCTACTGAGTAGCTTATACTCACCCCTGCACGGGCTATGCCCGCACTACGTTGTGTTGGTTTCAGATGACGGACAACGTTGATCGTGGTTGTGGCTTGCAGAGCAGGACTGTACGTGGAGGTGGACCACTGGGCGGGACGTACTCAGGGCGGACGGTGGGACCTGTGGAGCAGTGGAGCTATCTGTACCCACCCTTCAGGTGGGATTTCCAGTGGACAGCTCGGTGTAGCGGATTTTACTTTACAGTTGTTGTTTTCCCTTTCGAGTTGTACTTTAATTTCAGTTTGGGTTTGTATATTGGCCCATTTACTTTTCCGTACTTTCAGTTGTACTCTGTTTTAACTTAGTGTTTACTTTTACGCTTGCTTACTCTGTGGTGCTTGTTTACATTACAAAGGAAATGCCTTCCCTTTTTACTGGGATTTACGCCTTGGTGCTAGTCGCTAGCCCCTGGCCTATGGAAGGCGGGCTTGGGGTAGTCACGACACGGGCCCCGAGGACGGGTTGTGACAAATTGGTATCAGAGGAGTTCGGTTCTACCGCGAACTCTGATCTTTTCTATGTGGAGCAATAATGTTTAGCATATTGAGTGTGCTTATCAGTCCAGGGAGTCCAGTGTTGGTGCGGCGGCCGACGTATCCGTACACCAGGACCCTGAGTACTGATTTCCGACTTAATGCACGAAAACATTGATTGCGTGTGTGTTTCAAAGTTTTCTTTGTGATTACTTTATATCAGCTCACCAGGTATACTGTTCTGAAAGTGGTGCACCTGTTCCTTTTCAGGATGGCCCCACGACGACATCCAGCTAGGGTTCCGAGAGTCGAATGTGATGATAGCCCACCGAGCGACGAGGCCTCGGTGCAGGGCCCTTTGTCAGCAGTGGCACCGGTAGTAGCACTACCCACCGAGCCACCGATGCTTCCAGCACCAGCCGCTGATTATGCACGTCACCTCAACACACTGCATGAGTTTCAGCGCCAGCGACCACCCAGGTTTCGTGGGGAGACTGACCCCCAGGCAGCATAGGACTGGCTGGAGGCAGTGGTGCGAGTTTTTAGGCTAGTGAGGACACCTGCAGACCTCATGGTGATCCTCGCTGTGAGCCAACTACACGCAGAAGCAGGACGATGGTGGAGCTTGATGCTCCAGGTGCATGATGAGGCATCTCTACTTTGGACGGACTTTGAGAGCCTCTTCCGCTCGGATTTCATCCCAGCCACCCTTCGTGCGGTGTGTATCCAGGAGCTTCTTCAGCTGCGGCAGGGCAGCATGACGGTCACTCAGTACTCGGTGAGATTTACTGATCTCTCGCGCTACATGACCGATATGGTACGAGACCCATTCTTCCAGGCTCGGACCTTCGAGCAGGGTTTGAGACACGAGATCAGGGCATCGCTGATCTCCCTTAGCATACCGACTCAGACAAGAGTACTGGAGTAGGCACTTTTGATCGAGAGCTTCCTTGCTGAGTCTACACCAGCGCCGAGACCCACCGCAGGGTGGCACGTGGCAGAGTCTTCTGCGGCTGGCCGTCGACGGATGACTCAGGGGTCCTGGTAGACCAGACCTTCCAGAAGATGACCTCAGGACACTGGCTCAGCAGTGCGGGGCATACAGCGCAGAGCCAGACTTTCGAGAGGCAGAAAGTGCTACTCGTGCGGAGGGCAGGGCCACATGGCTCGTGACTGCCCGACCCGCCATGTAGAGGAGCAGCAGACGGTTGAGGAACCACCTAGGCAGAGGCAGAGGTTCAACCGTGGCGGTCCACAGGAAGGAGGCAGACGAGGCAGAGGAGCTGGCCGAGCAGCAGGTGGTGGGCGACAATTCGAGGCTCTGCGACCACCACCACCAGGAGGTCCACCCCGACCTCAGGGGAGAGCACAACTTCAGGCAGCTGAAGCATACAATCATAGAGCTCCGGAAGCGGGTGGACTAGTGCGGGACTAGCTCTAGGCATAGAGGCCTTTTCCCATATTGCCTCTAGCTTTGTAGATTGTGTTGCCTTGTGTCCTTGTACTTTAAGTTGAAGTAATAAAAGATACTTGCCTTGGAGACTTTTGTTTTCTTTTATTTTGTTTGTTTTTACTAAGAGGTTCCGGTTAAAAACTGTTGACTTGACCCTAACTTGTGAGATTCTTACTGGAGGAAACCCAGTGACCACACACTGATGCCGACAGTGTGACTCAACCCTTGGAGGCGAGAGTAACAGTTGGATCTCTTGGTAGCAGCGTCGAGGCCTTACGACGTCATCCATGCCATGAATTAACTAATCATGACGGGATTGACTGTATTAGGCAAGGAACGTGGTTCATCCAGGGATGAGACCAGATTTCACTTTTCGGCAAAGGAGAAATCTTTTCAGCTTTGCCGTATGTTAAGGAGGAAGGGGAAACCCTTCGTGTGGTAAGACAGATGTCAGCAGAGCTTCTAGGAGCTGAGACAGAGGTTGACTAGCGCACCTATCTTGAGGTTTCCTGAGGAGGGAGTAGGGTACGTAGTCTACTGCGATGCATCAGGGACCGGGCACGGATGTGTTCTGATGCCGGAGCGGGCAGTGATCGCCTATGGATCACGTCAGTTGAGGCCGCATGAGCAGAACTACGCTACCCATGACCTGGAGTTAGCAGCAGTGGTCTTCGATCTGAAGACATGGCGACATTACCTGATGGGCGAGTGCTTTATAGTCTTTTTTGATCATCAGAGTCTCAGGTACATCTTCTCGCAGATGGACCTGAACCTGAGATAGTGGCGATGGCTCGAGTTCCTCTAGGACTATGACTTTGAGATAGTCTATACTCCTGGAAAGGGGAACGTAGTAGCCGATGCCCTCAGCAGGAGGACGGGCATTCAGCTACTTGAGGAGGCGACGGAGCAGCAAGCCTCTTTGCAGATATCCTTCGTGGATAGAGATCGAGCAGCCTTCCTCCAGTCTCTCACAGTCACCCCTCCTCTACTGCAGCGGGTCAGAGAGGCACAGCGTGAGGACGCTGACTGTGAGACACGGAGTGCACAAATATCCTAGGGACAGGCACCTGATAGTTTCTCCCTTGGAGCAGAGCACGTCATCCTTTTCAGAGGACGTACCATGGTACCAGTCGCATTGCGAGAGGAGGTGCTGAGAGAGTTTCACACTTCTCCTTTGGCGGTACATCCAGGAGTGGCGAAGATGTACCAGGATCTCAGACGACAGCACTGGTGGCCGAGCATGAAGAAGGATGTAGAAGAGTTTGTTTCTCGATGCCTCACCTTCCAGCAGGTGAAGGCAGAGCATCAGGTACCAGCAATCTTGGTACAACCATTGGAGGTTACAGAGTGGAAGTGGGACGGTATATCTATGGACTTCGTGACTGTACTTCCACGCACTTCCAGAGGTCGCGACTCCATTTGGGTGATTGTTGACCGACTCACCAATTCGGCACACTTCTTACCCATCAGAGAGCATGGCTTAGTGGAGAGCTTGGGACGTCTCTATGTTCAGGAGATTGTGAGGATCCACGGTGTTCCATCATATATCATCTCCGATCAAGATGCTCACTTTACTTCCCGGCTTTGGAAGGGGTTACAGGAGGCGTTCGGGACGCAGCTACGTCTGATCATAGCCTTTCACCCTCAGACGGATGGTCAGACGGAGAGGACCATTCAGACTCTCGAGGACATGCTCTGTGCATGTGTCCTCGACTTTGGTCGTAGCTGGGAGTACCACCTACCCTTGGTGGAGTTTGCGTACAACAAAAGCTACCACTCCACCATCTGGATGGCACCGTACGAGGCGTTGTACAGCCGAACTTGTAGATCTCCTTTGTGCTGGATAGACCCTGGGGAGTCAGCACTTGTGGGACCGGAGATGGTCCAAGCCACGACAGAGAAGGTCCAGGTCATCCAAGAGTGGATGAGGACAACTCAGAGCCGGCAGAAGTCATACGCTGACAGGAGCCGGAGGCCACTAGAGTTCGAGGATGGCGACCACGTCTTCTTGCGGGTCTCACCTCGACGTGGTATTCGGAGATTTGGCCGAGGTGGAAAGTTATGTCCACGCTTCATCGGACCCTTCCAGGTCCTCAGCAGGATTGGCGAGGTGGCTTATCGCCTGACTCTACCACCTCAGTTGCACCGGGTGCACGACGTCTTCCACGTATCTCAGCTGAGGAGATACGTGCACAACCCGACGCACATCATTGACCATGGGGAGCTTGAAGTTGACGATATGGCGACTTTTACGGAGGTTCTGGTGGAGATAGAGGATCGACATGAGCGGGTCCTACGTGGATGGTCTATTCCTCTTGTGCGCATCAGATGGCAGCACAGGAACCTCCAAGAGAGCACATGGGAGTGGGAGGCTCGGATACATGCTCAGTACCCTCATTTGTTTCCTAGTATTTGATGTATCTTTACGGGAACGTAAATACCTGAGGTGGGAGTAATGTAAAGACCCGTAAAATTCAAGGGAATTTTTTTCTTAATTTTATTTGGAATTTTACAAGAACGCTGTTTCAGACGGCACCTGATTCCGAGGCCCGGTGTGCCCGGAATCAATTTTCAAAGTTTGGCTCGTGTACGTTTAGTGAACGAACGAGCGAGAATTTTCTAACTTTTGAACCGGTTCCCGGAATCAAAATCCGAGGGCACCGATTAACTCGAAGCACCGATATTCGCTTAAGGAGACCTTTTCCGAGGTTGAGTTTATTTTGGGTTGAGAGTTATTTTTTGGGAATTTAGAATAAGTTAAATAAAAATTGTGGGATACAAATTTTTATTTTAACTTGTTGTTTTTTTTAAAACCTCCCAAAGGGAGTTAGGGGTGGGACCCACAACCACTTAACCTCCCTTGGGAGGATTAAGTGTGGTGGGGCCCACACGAACCCCAACTCCTCAACTTCTCTCAAAAAACTCCCCTTTTACCCATTTCAATTAATGTTTGACAACATGGTTTAATTAATTGAGGAGTGTTAATTTGAATTTCAAACCTTTGAAATTCTAAGAGGAAGGTTGTGTAATAAAATAAGCTTAAGATTATTTTATTATTTTGGGTTGGTTTCCTTTGCTCTTGAGAGGATTGGAGAGCTCTTTCTTCTTCTTCTTCTTCTTCAAACTTTGACGAAGAACGCGAAGAACTTTCGGACATCGACGAAGAATGCCACGTTCTCGGGAACCGTCTTCCGCGACGTCATACCCACGATACCGACGACGTCTTCTTCTGCGTCATCTCTTCTGCGACGATTTTCCGCGATGAAATTGTCGCCAAAGAACTTCGAATCCTCTCTTCACGACATCGATGTCCTTCTTCCGTGACGCCGACCAACGCGACGCTCGTCTTCTGCGGATCGTTGACGATCATTGTTCTTGAAACCGAGGTAGGGGTTTGTGGTTAATTATTTATTTATTCTCGTTCTTGGTTCTAGCATGACAAACTTGAGGATAAATGTTTATGTGTTATCGTCTAACGAGAGGGGGGCTAGACCGCACAAACACGGCCGAATCCCCCCTCCTTTGTTCTTGAATATTATTATTTTTCTTGTGGATGAATGAGATGGCGTGGTGCCATCGCACCACGCAGAAATCACACGGAAAATATTGCGCGGCGCCATCGCACCTCGCCATGGAAAGATTATCATGAATGTGATGCCGTCGCGCCGCGTCGAAGGAAACCAAAGGCGCCGCGGTGCCGTCGCACCGCGCCGGACGACGAAGGCCGCGGCCGGTTCCGGGCCGCGGAGGAACGAGAAGACCGACGGCTAGCCGGGCCAACGGTGTCGGAAGCCAGAAGGGGACCGGCCTTGCCGGTCCCATTGAGGAAGGACCGGCCGGCCTGGTTGGGCCGACCGGAAGGGAGAAGAACCGGGGGAATAAATTCCCCTGGCTGGCCATAACCGGCCCCCCATAATGGGGGGGCCGCGGTTACACCAAGGGGGGGCAGTGCCCCCCCTCCAATTTTTCTCAAAGACAGGCCCCCACGAGGGGGGCCGTTTGATCCAAGGCGGGGCTTTCAGCCGCGCCGCCAGCAGAGGAGGGGGGGCCTTGACCCCTGCGCGTGGCACCCGAGCGGCGCCCAGGCTGCGCCGCCGCCGGCCGGTCCACGTCGAACTTGGGTCGGGTCGACCCAATTCGGTCCGACCCAGGGGGGGGGGGGGGTCGGGCCGGGTCGACCCGGACCCGGACCCCCGTTTTCGTTTCGACTTCGGTCTTTTGCCCATAACATGAGCTACAGACCTCCGATTGACGAACCGTCAGCGGTGATACGATCCTTGGACCGATAAGGTTGTTTTGGTATATCACACACAAAGTTTCGGAATACTTTGTGTTCGGCCGGGTTGGTTCGTATACGAAACCAACCGGGCCCTCGGAGCGGAAATGCTCATATCTTGAGCTACAGATGTCTGTTTGATGTGCCGCCAGCTTTGTTGAGTTCCTCTTAGTGAGACGGATATTTTGGCATACTCTGCCCAAGGTTTGGATTTAGGTGGAGTACGGTCGGGTTGGTTTTGCCTTAAAAACCAACCGGGCCCCTGAGACGAAAAAACCAATAACTCTCAGACCGGGCGTCCGATCGACGCGCAGTCTGTTGCGTTGAGTTCCTATTGACGATACGGAACTCTTGGATACATCAACTCTGGGCTATGTGACAGTTGATGTATCAGCGTCTCGGCTCGTGGAGAGGACCCTCCCGAACGAGCTTGCTGTGTGCGGGAACCCTAGTGCTGGCTGCGACTGTGACTGCTACTGCTACTGCTACTACTACTGTGACTGCGACGACGACAGTACAGAGATCTTTGGTGGATTCGACGACGACTACAGCACTCAGCGATCCTACGTGGATCAGTGCTACAGGTCCTGTGTGGGCCCGATCCTGTGTGGGTCTGATCCGGTGTGGGTCATTGCGCTCAGCGGTCCTGTGTGTACCAGTGCCTACAGGTCCTGTGTGGGCTCGATCCTGTGTGGGTCATTGCGGGGGTTAGTTACCTATCGATCCATCGTGGGTCCGACGTCTTAGATGGATAAGAGATCATCTTTATCGTCTTTCGAAGAAGTATACCTGTGTGAGATGAATCCTGTTGCTTTCCTGTGTGGATTGTGTTGTGCTATCCTGTGTGGATTACGTTTTTCTTTCCTGTGTGGAATACGTTTACTTTCCTGTGTGGACTGAGTTGTACTTGGGCTTGGAGGTTGGATCGTATTGGAATTGATGACTTAGGTATATGTATGGGCATATACCTAAGCAGTTTCAGTTGTTACTTCGTGATTGTATCTTCCTTTGTGGTTTATCCTTTGTGGATTTTGGGAGACCTTAAGGGGTCTCGGGGTCCCTACTGAGTAGCTTATACTAACCCCTGCACGGGCTATGCCCGCACTACGTTGTGTTGGTTGCAGACGATGGACATCGTTGATTGTGGTTGATGCTTGCAGAGCAGGACGGTACCTGGAGGTGGACCACTAGGCGGGACATACTCAGAGCGGACGGTGGGACCCGTGGAGCAGTGGAGCTATCTGTACCCACCCTTCAGGTGGGATTTCTAGTGGACAGCTCGGTGTAGCGTCTTTTACTTTACAGTTGTTGTTTTCCCTTTCGAGTTGTACTTTACTTTCAGTTTGGGTTTGTATACTGGCCCATTTACTTTTCCGCACTTTCAGTTGTACTCTGTTTTTTACTTAGTGTTTACTTTTCTTCTTGCTTACTCTATGGTGCTTGTTTACTTTACAAAGGAAATGCCTTCCCTTTTTACTGGGATTCACGCCTTGGTGCTAGTCGCCAGCCCCTGGCCTATGGAAGGTGGGCTTGGGGTAGTCACGGCATGGGCCCCGAGGATGGGTCGTGACAAAAATATATCATCATAGCTATTTTTAAAGGAAGAGTGGGTAAGAGGCGGTAGCCAACCATGTGATTCACTACCATTCTGGATTTTGTGAAAAACACCAAGAACCTAAAGAACATTGGAATTGGTATAAATATTCATCTTGGTATGGATGCATATAAATAAAATTAATATACAATTAGATAGATAGCTCATAATACCAATCCTATGGATTGACATCAACTACAAAGCACCACCAATTAACATTATGATGCAATCATAGCCACATCAACCACTAAATTTATTTCACCAAACATCACATCGAATATTCAAAGTTGATTTATAATCCATACATAGATATATAATGTTAAATTAATTAACACCATTATGACATGTTATATTTTGAACAACACATATTTCATTTATCCATTTCATAAATCGTGGGATTTATTTCATCCAATTAGAACACTTTAAATTCATATAACTCTTATATTTAATTTCAAAGCATTCTTATTAATTTTTCTTTCCCATGTAATTTTTGTTTCTGAATATCAATTCAGACCATGAATATTGAGGAAAAAATAATAATTCACCACATGAAAACTCACCCATATCATATAAACCATCAATTCAAACCAACTATCTCACCATAAAAAACACATCATAACCACCACACATCAACCCATATCACATATATGGACAAAAATCCATTAAATTTCCTTCCAGAACATTCTGTGTACAATCCAATAACTATTATTAAAATAAAAACTACAATAATGTTTACATAACCTCCACAAATGACCACTAAAAATAATAAAACCCATGAAATCATATTCCTGATTCCATAATATACCAATAATATTAGATTCATTATAGGGATCTAATCCCATTAAATTGTTTTATTACAGAAAATGGTTATTGTCATAGAAATTCATGGTTTCCATGGGAATCCAATTCATTTTTCATGTATAAGTTATTATGCTATTATTTACGATTTAAACAAATAAAAGAATATAATAAATCTTCAAAACAATAATTGTTGCAACATAATCCGGATTTTGAATAGCTATGGTATTCTACATCATCAGCGTGACATCATATTTCCATAAGAAATATCATAAAATGTAGTAAAAATAACTGAAAACAACGTTTCCCATTCAAATTTAGGTTAGCTTAATTAATTATATTTTTCTGATGACCTATAATATCCACCTAATAGAAAAAATAACATGAAATCCCCACACATAAACATAAAGAAGGAGATATCATGGATCTCGTACCTCCATCAATGAATTCTAAATTATTTTTAATTTGTGGAGTAAGTGGAATAAACCAAACTAGAATCCCCTTATAAGTAATCACCTTAATAAACAAATAAAACTGAATCCCCAAAAATATCTCTCTATAAAACTAACTAAACCATCCATCCCCTCATATAATTACTCATTGATCTAAAGATATATAAACGAAATAAAGGGAAATAGATGTAGAAATATCACTTTTAATAACTGATTAATGATATTTTTATGTTTAGGATCAAGTCTAACAATGATAGAACAAATTGAATTCTAAAATTTCATAGGAGATGTGTAATAAATGATGGATAATAATATAAGGATATAGGGTTTGAATGGGTTCAAGAATCTATTGGAAAACTAGAAATTACAAGACCATGATGAAAAACAAATCACTAAAGTGAAAGGGTAGTGGCGTGGGATATAACTTGGGATTAGTACAATAGATTATTCCATATCATAATTGTGTTGAAAAAAACTAAAATGTAGTCCATAATGCTTCATGCCACAAACTATCATTTTAAAAATAAATCACTATCTTTTCCTCTCATAATAAGCCTCCACACCATATAATACATTCCCAGATGATATTTTAGATAAAAAAGACAACCCACCCATCAAATATCTTTTAATTTCCACCAAACCAGATATTATTCTTATTTATTAATGGGATCATAAATAGATTACTATGTGAGGTTAGATAGAAGATGATACGTGATTTGAGAAGTGAGTCTATGTCTCAAGTGATGGGTATGTATCTTTTGATTCTATGAGATATTATATTGGCTATTATTCTATGTTATTGTTCTGTGCAAGTGACAAGACATTAAATATTAACATGAAGAGTGGATTCAGGTTCTATGATATGTTTTCTAAGATAATAAACTGGTTACCTCCATTTCTTACACATTAGGATTTTTGAATAAACATAAAAACATACCTTGAGGAGGATGTCTGGCTCATGTGAGATGTTGTTTATTAAGATACCAGATAATGATATTTGAGATGTGTGATTTTCAATTGGATATACCTCAAGTTAGTGTGTATAATCTTTTATGAGAGTTTTTATATAAATATTAAATTATTATATATATATTTTTATATATATTTTGGATATGATATAATTCCATAGTACTTAATTCACATACTAATGGTTTCTCTTGTAAAATAGGTTTTCTGTTGTGATTGCCTCCACAAGTCAAATATTATATATTTTATGATATAATAAATGACAATGGGGCCTTGAATTTAATGTATGGTTCAACTTTTATGGGAGTTTATCTATTGATATTAATTATTTAGGTTTTTTGTTAGATAGGATATAAAATTAGAATCTATATGGGACTCTACCCTATGGGAGGTGTTAGAGTTCAAGACAAGGTGGCATCCCATCATACTTCTTTGAGTATGGGATGGTACAATATAGAAACCATACCAAAAGTCATGTATGGTTTTGGACCTGGGGAACAGTGTGATTTTATTTCTATCACTGGTCAGGGGAGGTATGGTTTGCTATTATGGAGGCATCATTAGCATAAAATAGCTAGAGGAACATTAGTTTGAGATTATTTTTAATTTTTTATTTTCCCAAGGAATAATAATTTTTATGATATCATAAATTATGTATAGTTAGCGATAACCAATTAATATTTATTTCCCACAACCTGAATAGGATGTTGAGTGCATGTGTTGAACTTATGTATGATGTATATGTGGAGCATTGGTTGTTTAGTGTATTTGGATATACATGTTTGATGGGTATGGGATACATGTTTGAGTTGAAATTTGAGTATGGTATTTTAGTTTGAATACATTATTTATTATGTTTAATATTTTATATGTCATGTGTGTGTTTATTTTGAATACAATATTTTGTCACAACATTTTATTTGTTATAGAAATTTATTATTTATTTATTCTGTGTACTCTGATTATATAATGTATATAGTTATTAATTATCATATAGTTATTCATTATTCTTATATTGAGGGTATAATATTGTCAATATATGATTTAGTCCCTCACTGTTAGTTAGCCACATCTAGTGTATGGGGTGGCACATTTGGGGACAAGTGGAACTCTGAGCAGGGAATTAATGTGTGGCATTAGGTCATTACTCCACAAAATGGTATCACCATGACTCTTCTTTGACTTACTAGTTGTGATAGGACACACCATAAATATTAATGTGTTTCTACATGAAATATACCTCAATTTATTCATTCATGAAATCCTTTTTGATGAAAATTATAGGTTACTAGAGTATGATAGTGTTATTTTAGTATTAATTATTAAAATTTCGATATATATTCTAGAATAGTGTTTTTATATGAATTTTTTCTTTTCTTTTCTTTATTTTATAGAATATTATAATGATTCATGTATATATTCATCATATTTATAAATTTTGAATCATATGTCGACTATATGATTTTTATAATAACATTATGTGATGACGAGGAAGGATACCATTATTTAATGTTTCAATAAATACATATCGGGTGTTTTCTATATAAAATTATTATTTCATTCCAATTAGGAAAAAAATTGTTCTTCCAATCTGATGATAGTTCAAGTTGAATGCATGATGAACCATTCTATGGTGATGAATATGTATTTATTTTTTATAAGTGATGTATGGATACCCTAGTGTATTTTAATATGTATTATATTCCTTGTTAATGACCCATTATAAATTTGTTGTAGTCGATGTTTTCTAGTAGATTTTATTAATTAATAATGGGTTTCCATGAGGATTTGAATATTCTATAGTGATTAGATGATTGGAAGAAGATATTCATTGGGATATAGATATGTCAGACACGTATAGTCTTTTTTGGTATTTGTTTCCTATTTATTGGTAAAGATCAATTATATTCCTAGAATAATGTACTTATTGTCTAGTTTTAGATGATATAGAAGATAATAATCCTAGATGGTCAAATAAATGAATGGTAGAGAATCAGATGATATTTATGATGGTGCGAGACTCATTTTGGAATGGGTTAAGCTATGAGATTGTGTGATACATGAGTGCACACTAGTGGGGTTTGGATGATACTGGGACATATAGTGGGTAAGAACCTATGATTAGGTTGTGAAGGATGTTAAATTTTAATTGGAAGATGTGAGTGGGTGGTGGTATGGTTTATAGGGTAAATTTATCAATGTATAAGGGAATGTTCCTGATTATTTCATGTAGTTCAATTAGGTTATTAATTGATGAGTGAACATGTTAATGTCAAGAGATTATGGAATCAATAATATACTGATAGGATTCATGTCATGGGTATTTAGTGATAATGAAATTTCACTCTATTGTTATAGGATATATCATGAATGGATTTTAGTATCACGGAAAAATCAATCTTACCACGGTCATTGACAGGCTTTGTCATGGATTGGATGAGCAATAGTTTGTATTAAAAACACCTATGTGATTATGGACACTGTTTAGTGTTGTTATCATGGGTATTTTTATTTGATTATATATAGTGGGAAGCCCAAAATTTGATCATATATGGTGTGAAACTCATTTATTTTTAACTTCAGTAAATATAGTTGAATATGTTCCTTGGTATTTGAGAATGAATTTCAATTACTTTTTCGCACTGGTACTGATTTGTCAGAAAGATAGGCACAAAGATTCATTGTGTTAGTCAATCTATTGAGTGTAGGATATAAATATTTGGTTTTTTTGTTCATTGGTTGGCCATGTTGATTCTCTTTTCATAAGGATCACAAAATTAGTCATGGATGCATGGTCCTCTATTTGAAATGGGTTTGAATGTTTTTATACCAGTAGATGGATGGTCGATATAAAACCATGATATATGTTAGAAGGTAGATATAATTTAAATTATTTCCATAGATAAAAATAGATTTTTTTGGATGGGGATTGTTATTTATTATTAATGTTAGTATTTTCCTCCTGTTGATATTTGATACAATCTGAGGGTGAGCCAGATCAGATCATTTGGGGTTCTCATGAAGGGTTATAATGGAAACTGTATCAATATGGTTATCCAACCCCAAAATTACAATGTATTTTATTTTTATTCTTTATTACATGTGATTCAAGTAATCAATGATTCCTTTTTGAATTAAGGATTCGTGAACATGATATGTTATGCTGTTTTGGAAATATATCATTACGGGTGAATAAATTCTTGACACTTTGATGTCTCTGGGTAGATGGGTGTGGCTGAGAATTGTCTCAAATTTATTTATAATGATGAGTTGGTAGATCATATATTGGTTTATAGTGTTCCTAGTATTATAAGTAATGAATAAATTTTTTTATTATTTTTGGATGAAACATGACTATTTGGTCTTGAATTGATGATTGAGGTATATTGGGAATAGTTTTTATATAGCCATTATGACATATCACGTTTGTGATGAATTATTGTGTTGAGTTTTTAATGACATGTAATGGTTTTTTAATTAACCATAAGTATAATATTTTTTGTCGCAGGTCAAGGTTTTCTTCAATAAGTGGGTTTTTGTATTGGAACCTCTGCATTAGATTATTTTGCTATGTTTAGATTCATAGTATGGGTTTCAATTTCTTCACTTAATCTTGATGTGGGTTTATGAAGACATGTGATAAAATTTTTACTACATGTGTATTTTCATATAGTGACAGGTGATGGTCATTTCATAAACATGGTTTGATCAAGGACTACATTATCTCTATGGGAGGAATCATGGTGTTGAGGCAGTAGAGTGTCAAAGCATAACATATTTATTAAAAGGTTTTTAGCTAATGAAGAAAACCATATATATGTGAGTAACATAATGTATATGATCATCATTATGTGATATAAAATATTATGTATTGGATACGAGGATCCTTATATATTTTCTTTATAAGTTATTACAAGAGGAGTATTTCCATGTGGTTACTCCCATGTTATATCATGAATGGTTGTAAAATTGAGGTTGTGTGATATGGATCACAAAGTTAGGGGCTTCTAAATGTAATCCCTTACATGATGGATGGTGGCCACACACTAAAGGCTAGAACATATTTTTTTTATTCGTGATATGTGTGTTCCATATTATGACCATAGAGACTATACAATCAGAAAGAGACCATGTGAAAAAATGTATTCCATGGTCGGAGGTTGTGGTTGGTGTTACATTGCATCCCCTGAGGTCATTTTGTTTCCATACCATGAGGTTTGGTTACATATTCTCAAGATTAATGTCACACAATGACATTTGTCTCCATCAGTTATTTAAAAAGCGTGTAGATATATAATTTTTGGTACATCTGCATCATGATTTAGGGTTTCATGGACATCATGGTTGTTACATTTCAATGGGATGTCCACTTTTATTCCGTCATTTGATTACACATGGTGAGCAATTATTCCCATGGGTGTTTCATATAGATTCAAGGAATGATTTTTTCCTTTTAGATATTCCTTTATTTCTATTCACTATCTACTAATTTTAGTATCATTTTGGAGGGATCTAGTGATTATGTAACTAGATCATGTTGGAAATAATCTGAATTGTTGGGTGTTTGTTTCATTATGGCTAAAGGGTATCATAGAATTATGAACACACATGTTTTTATACATTATTTCTAGGTAAAATTACTCTATTATTGTTATGGTGATTATGAATTTTTGGATTAAATTAAATAATAAATTTTTAATTTTCATAATAAATTTATTTTAGTATGAAGGAATGATATTAGATCATTATTATTGATATGATATTTTATAGGGAATGGATGGATTTTGAAAATTTTTTAAGGATCTTTGCATGAATGGTAACTCCATGTTGGAACTATATAATCTTATTAACAAGAATCCATATTCTTATATATTCATGATTTATAATAAATAAATTTGTGTTTTTCTATTTGAGTATAATGGATTGTTACTATAAGGCCCCGACCTTAATCCTTACTTAATATTGAATTAAATGAATAATTCACATTGAGGATCTTTTCAAGTTTAGAGTTTTAGAGAATTAGGACATAACTAATATATCTCAAAAGATTACAAAGTAGAAACTCCTACTAAGTTTCCATAAAATAAAAACTCTTAAAAAGAAACATGTCTAGTTCCATGTTTTAGGTAGCATGATTTTCCCTTGATCCCATCCTTGACCCTATTCCACGTTGAGTCCTATGAAAAACATTTCAAAAACTTGGGATGAGCATAAAAATATTAGTAAGGGATACACAAAGAATGAAAACTGTTAGTTTTTCAAAACAACAAGTAAACCGTGTATACTTTATCAAAGTAATACTTTTCACCTTTTCGAAGTAGTGAAAACTCTTCACTGAATAAAAGTTCATTACTTACCCTTTTGTAACCAAATGATTACAATAAAACACATATAAAGATCACATAACATATAAAGGTTACTTGGGACATAAACATACTTAAGTGGAATAACCGTAAGGTCGACTTCCACACATATCACTTAATGTAATATCCATTCGGCCAACTTCCATACATAATTAATGTAATAACCATACGGCCGACTTCCATACCCAATGCATTTGAGGTTATAACGTAACTACTCGTCCTGGTATTCACGGCACCACCCGTCATATGGTTTATCACCTAACCACCCGTAAAATGTCCAAGTACCATCATTACATATAAAATATTGAAAATATAATCATTTAAATAACATCATTTCATTTTAAATCAAAATAATTAATTCCAAGATATTGAATTAATCAATCTATTTTCAAAAATCATTTAAAAGAGATTTTTGAATCAAAGTGTCCCATACCACATTGAAGCTTTAATTGGAATTAAAATTTTAAAACATGAATGTCCATATAAATAAATACTAAAAACCATTTTTAAAACATGGACATTAAAGATAAAGATTTAGAATAATAAATCTTTAAAACATTTAAAACAATATTTTTGTTAAAGAGTTTTTAACAAAATGAGAGACTCTTGAATACAAATAATTGCGGAATAAAATTTAATCCGAACTTTATAATATCATGAGAATAAAGGTATTCATGATATAATATGTCAAAGGACAGTATACACACCATATAACAGTGAATTGGTGCATAAAAACAATGTAGTCTCAAAGGAAATATAAAATGAGATTAAATCCACTATAAAGAAGGTATCCTTAAATGAAGGATAGATCAATCTCATAATTATGTGTGAAAATTATAACTACACCCAATTTAAGTGGATATTAAGTGTAAAACAATAAACGTTCATTCACACTTATTCAAAGGATGACATATTCAATAACTATATGTTGAACCCAAAGAAATCGAAAGTGGGGTAAGAATTTCCCTTGGTAAAATTTGACAGCCTAAAGGCGTCACATAAAATTTTACAAAAAGGGTTGATGAGAGAGATTAAGGGGATCTCATCACATGGTCATAAAATTTACATAAATAAGGATATAGAAGAACATATCCCAACATAATATTATGTGAATTAAAAGACATAACAAAATAAGTCTTTCAAAAAGTGGAGGGTGAATGGTTCCCTTACCAACATGGGTATCTTTCGAAACATACACCCCGTGAAAGAAGGACAATAAAAAATTGATGTAAATACTCATAAATGAAATTATATTACACAATGAGTAAAATAATGGGAATTAAATACACCAATCAATGGAAATTTTGGAAAATGTAGCATAAATCTCACGGGAATAAAAGTGAGATGAAAAATCCCTTACGAAAACTTGGCAGCCTAACGGTGCCACTTAAAACATAAAAAAATGGATTGATGAGATCAAGTAGGGTATCTAATCATATTAACATAATGTTTAAAAAAATAGGAATATAAAATAACATCCCCCAACATAACAAAGAGAAACTTAAAATAAGTGACATAAAGTAGAGTACTTAAAAAGAAAGAGAGGGGTCAGATCTCTTACGAAAATTCGGCAGCCTAACGGCGCCACTCAAAACTTACAAAATGGATTGATGAGAGAGAATAGGGTCTCTCATCATATGAACATAAAAAAAATTACATTAAGAGTAATATAAAATAACATCCCAACAACAATAAAAATGAGCTTTAGAAGGAATGACATAAAAGAGTGTACTTAAAAAGAAAGAGAAGAGTAAGATCCCTTACCTCGGGTCCGACTTGACTCGATCGTTCTTTAATCTCCTGAATAATAATCTTGAGTTAATTTATACTTCCTTAAGTACCTTTTTCATGTTCATTATTCATTTTTTATAAATTATTACCATGTCATAGACATTATGTAATCATTTAAGTTAATAATGTTTGTTTTGTTGATACTTGGTTCTTAAGTCGAAAGTGGACTTCTTACAATTACATGTTGTTCATGTGGTCAAAGGTTATTTATATCCAGAATGACATTCCTGATTTGGATATCATATATATCATATATATCCATCATATACATGTATTTATAATATCACATAATCATTTAGAGGAAATAAATGAAATGCACCGTTCATGGAGACGGTAAGCCGTACGTATGCATGAACCCTACTTTCATTTCTATGTCATATTAATGGAATTAAAACTATATGAGAGGTATGTATATTTTAATTCCAGAATTATATTAATCATTTATATGTAACAAACATTATATATATCCATTATATATTTGTACTCATAATAATACATTACATTTGGGGATAAGAAATGAAATGCACCGTTCATGGAGACGGTAAGTCGTACGTACGCATGAACGCTACTTCCATTTCTATTTCATATTTAATGGAATTAAAACATAATGCTACAGAATAGTATTTTAATTCCAGTATGGTATCATATATAATATCATTAAATATATCCTTTATACGTACCACATACGGTATTAACGAATCAAATCACTTTGAGGGGGCGGTAGTCCGCACTTCTTTAAATGAAGATATCGTGTTTACCCATAATGGAAACCATAAAGATATGCCATAAATGAAAAATACAGAAGATTAAAGAAAACAAAAACATATTATATATCATATATAAATATAGTGACATCTTAATGGCCACCTTTGAAGGTGTTATATGAGTGTTGAACAATCATCATTTCGTGAGGCAGAAATTCGCCATCCACAGAAACAGTATGTTCTTTAACCATTAGATGAAGGTGTGTGTAAGTTTAGATCGAATAATTTTTATAAAAACATCCAAGTATATTTAATATACTTGATTTGTTACAAAAGAAATGAATAAAAATATTTTAGGGGGTTGGAGAGGCAAAATAAAACAAAAGAACTCAAGTAAAGACATTACCTTAAAATCAGGTAACTTCCTTTGATTAGAGCTCAAAGGATTCCTTGGAAAGGATTATGCCCAAAGTGAGGCTTCAAGGAGTTGGAGAGGGATGTGTAGAGACAACATGGGCAGGGTTTGGCCGAGCCAAAGGCTTTGGAAGTGTGGGTAAGGAGGTAGAGGTGGTGACCTTTTATAAGAGGAGGGGAGGGGCACTCTTGGAATGTAATAAAGGGTTACTTTATTTTGAAAATTTTCTCAGATTTTAAAGGTCCCACATTGATTTATTTCGAGGATAAGGTGATAAGGGTTCGAAATCCACCCATATAATAGGTTTTGGACATGTTTAGGTCTTAGATTTTACATTATCATTCCATTTTATTTAAATCGTTAAATAATGTGGTCATCGCTGCATCACCATGATGTCATAAATAATTTAATTTATTTAATGTCTAAAGATTAAAAAAAAACTACTATGATGTAAGAAATTTTTTTATCTTCCTAATTTCTATTTATAGTCAAAAATATGACTTGTATAACATCATTTAAAAATTGTTTTAGTAAAATAACTCATGTTTGTGTCATTTTTACTTTAACATTAAATAAAATGTTATTTATGTCATTTCCCAACCAAAGTGTCTCCATGGGGTCCCCAAGTTGACCCATGGATTGTATTGGTCGTACATGAAACATCCAATGAGGGTAGGACATGTGTCAAGCTCATATCATATTATTTAAACATTATTTTTACCTTAAACTACACTAATTACCTCTAATCGTGATTAAAAACATAATAAGTTACTATTCACCAAAAAATTAGTTTAATCCCATTGAACCACATTTTACTTCTTAATGAAAACTACGCATCTTGGATTTTTTAAATTGAAAACACAAAGGTGGTAAAATTTCATTTAAATGGAAAATCAGTTTTTATAAGTACCACGTAGTGGTTTCACTATTCATCAAAAATTGAAGTTTTTCAGAAAAATCCCAAAACTTCACCCAAAGCTATATTTGATATTCCGAATTCAAAAATGATATCTATTTTACAAAATTCATAACATATTAGTTACGTTAATTAATTTAATAATTAATTCCCGCTGTCAAGTCAAATAGCGTGTTTTTATGAAACAATATATATCAAAAGATTGACACTAGTTTAAGTCCGATTTCAAAGTGAAATTAATTCCAACAACCACTATTGGATTAAATGGTAAAAATATATTCTAATTTCACTTTAAAACCAATTCAAAAAATAATCTAATCATATAAATAAATTAGATTAAAAAGTGGTTTTGAATTAAAAAACAGCATTTTTCACTATTCATTAAAAAATGAACTTTATCTGAAAAATAACAAAAATTTACACAAAGTAAATTTTGATGTCCTGATTCTAAAGAAGAATTTTATTTTTTCAAATATAACACATAAAATTGTCATAAAGTGGATTTAAAATAGGTTCACCATCAAAAGGCGGTTAATCAACCATTTAAGGAATATTAGAATGTTTACGCTTAAAATTGGATTCATTCGCATTTTTAATCCTCTAACATTTATTGTAAAAAGTTAAAATATTTGAAAAACATATATAATCATTTTTTAGTTAGTTATATTCATTCCCACCATCACAACATCTAGGTGTCAACTACAATTTAAAATAATATTATTTTATTATTAGAGTGCAACGTAAGATTCCCCAGAAACACATTGTTTCATGTTGGGTACGCCATCGAACATAGCATCCCCTTTAAAGTTATATTAATATTTTATACACAAATATGGATAAATGTGAAAATGTAATACTCTTTATTTACCTGGGGTGTTACAGTTACCATGAGTTCTCTATGAAATTTTATTGATTTTTTAGCGATCTTTCTAGATGTGTAGAAAATTACCATTTAAATTTTTCATAATTTTGGATCTCTTAATGACCATGTCATGAAGTGGAGTAGGTAGTAGTTGGGTTTATAATATATATCTTGAAGGTCTCAGTATTTAATATTAGATATGAATTTCCTCAATAGCATTCCCAGAGCTAGTTGAGTGGACATGACAAGTTCAGTCCTAACAGTGATCCGGGAGATAGTCATATACATAGCACATGGAACAAAATAGCACCTGAGGGTGGAGTGGAATCATGGAATGTTCCATGAGTTAGAAGACTCTTACATGTATTGAAATAATGTGAAATATATATTTTCTTCTATATAATGTTCTTGATAAGTCTACAACGGGATATGTGAGATACACTCCATGATAGATTTTTTTGGATTCCTTAATTACATGTCATAGGGATGGAAAAAGTGTTATATATTTTTCTATTTTCATGGTCAAATGTTTTTGGTAATGAGTAAAAATGTAGGAAATTGAAATTGATTGGTTTTTACTCCTATGATTAGGGTTGTATAAAATAGTTAGCTATGATTTCATAGTAAGGTGATGAGATCATATTTTTATAAATGGGTTGTGACCTGGTTCAGTTTAGAGAATATATTAACTTCCATTATAGTATAGGTTTGAATGATGATGATTCATCATGTTGTGTTTTTTACTTGAGACCATCTTAAAGAGATTATATTTTCATGTTAAATGTATGTTGATATAAGTTTTATGACATGAGGTTTGTTCAAAATTTACTAATACTTCGTTTGTGAGTTATTAAAAAATAGACCAATTTTGATGCCATGATGTTAATATGAATGTATGAATATCTATGTTAATTTAACCTGAGGTTATGGTTCATCATGTGTGAGAGGTTTTCTATCCGGATTATTCATTATAATTATTTTTATACATTTCTAAATATGTGAAAATTCATCACACATTCCTTTAGATGTTGGTTCAACACATGGGAGAGTTTTCATTTTGAAATTTACACCTCTTGTAACATAATTGTTATATTATACAGTTATCCAACATTTATTAGGTGTGTTTTGGATTGATAAAGTGGTTGGATTTATAGTTTCCCTGAATATATCACATGTTATATAGTTTATTGATGATAAGAGGCAAAGCCACGTGACCTACTTCATGTTTTTGTGGTATGTCAGAGGTTGGATATTAATATCCCCTCCTCACATCCCATGGTTTATTTATTGTGATATGAGACATGTCCATGGAAACTTTCCATGTAAGAATGGATTCACTTGTAATAGTTATTATTTATTGATATACCCTACTCACGTCACTTTTTTGATTGGATATGGGATTTCAATTGGTACATGACCTGTAACATCCCAAATAAATAAATAATAATACATTTTTATATTTATTAATATTTGGTAATTAAATATTAATTTTACTTTAAATGGGATACTATGTGCGATAGCATACCCAATATGCATCAGCGGGTTTATTTGAAATCTTATGTTGCACAATAATAATATAATATTATATTTTAAATGGTTGTTAACACCTAGAAATTATATCAATGGGAATGAATAGAACTAAAAAAAGTATTATTATACAATTTGGTTAAATGTTTTTAGATTTATCTAATAAAAGTTAAAGGCTAAAAATGTGAATGAATCTATGCATAAAGACTATAATATTATTTAAAAGGTCGATTTACCGACTTTGGATAGTGAACCCTCTTTAAATCTAGTTTTGGTAATTTTGATATGTTATATTTGACAAAATAAAATTCTTTTATAGATTCAAGACATCAAAATTTACTTTGGGTAAATTTTTGCTATTTTTTGATAAAGTTCATTTTTAAATAAGAGTGAAAAATAATGTATTTTAATTCAAAAGTTCCTTTTAATCAAATTATTTATATGGTTAAATTATCTTTTTAATTATTCTAAAGTTAAATTAAAATATAGTTTTACTACTTAATCGAATTTTGGACAGTGGAATTAATTTCACGTTGAAGTTAGACATAAACAAGTGTCAATTTTTTATAGTTATTGTTTCTTAAAAACACGCTTTTTGTTTTGAGAGTGGGAATTAATTTTAAAATAATTTCTCTCACTTATTTATTTTGAATTTAGAAAAATATATTCCATATTTGCAATCATTAGGTCCATGTTTTATAAATAGTTCGCTTTTATTTTTATAAATTTTAAATATATACTTCAATAAACATTTTATTTACCATGATTAAAAGGTAAATGTATTAAATAAGGGTGAAATATAATATTATAATAATGTTAAATTATCTTTCATGTGTCCTAATCCTATTTTCTGATACATATCCAACCATGGTAATCCTTGCATCTAATTTGGGACCCCATTGAGCCACATGGGAGTAATAATGACAGTTTATATTAATTAATTTAATGTAAAGGCAAAAATGACAATAACAAATATATTTTAGTAAGTCAATTTTTACATGGGGTTATATAGGTTATAATTTATACAATAAAAATTCATTAGAAAGATAAAACGTTTTCCTAAATCATGTTAATTTTATTATAATTTTTGGACATCCAATTAATTAAATTATTTAGGAAACAATAATGATACAGTATTTAACTCATTAATAAATGATTTAAATAAATAAGATTATAAATATAAAAAATTATCCAAAACATATCCAATTTTATTGGATGATTTTATTTCTTCCATAAGTCATCTTAAAATTGACTTTAATGGTTTTTTAAACTTTTGAAACTGAATATGGGTTTATAATAAAATTATTGTTTCAATCCTTCTTAAAGAGCCCCTCCTCTCCCTTATAAAATTCCCTCACTTCTAACTCATTATTCACACCTCTCAAGCCTTTGGATCATACAAAATCTACTCTAATAAGTTCCCAATATTCATTTATTCATCATAGAAGCCTTACCTTAGGTAGAAATAATTTCAATAAACCCTTTCAGTTCAAACCAAAGGGAGTTACCTAATTTAAAGGTAACATCTTCTCTTATGTTATTTTGTTTTATTTTACTTCTCCAACACCATAAACCCTTTTTATACCTTTATTTTATAACAAAAACAATATCCTAAATATACTGGGTTGTTTTTATGAGATGTATTTGAACTATACTTACACACACCTTTATCTAATGGGTGAAGAACATACTATTTCTGTGAATGGAAAACTAACGCCTCACGAAGTGATGATTGATCAATTATCTTCTACCGCCTCACATGGTGGCCATTAAGATGGAACTGTATTTTTATATGATATATATTATTTTTATAATTTTTATATGGTTCTGTATTTTTCATTTATAAAATTATTTTATGGTTTCCAGAGTGGGTAATCATGATAATTTCATTTGAGGAAGTGCAGACTACCGCCCCCTCAAAGTGATATGACTCATTCATGCCATATGTGGGACATATAAACGATAAAGTCAATGGTGATATATATGATATTAAACTGAAATTATAATATACATAGGTATAATTATGTTTTAATTCCATTAATGTATGAAATAGAAATGAAATTAGTGTTCTTTTGTACGTACGACTTTCCGTCTCCATTAACAGTAAATTTTATTTCCTATCGCCAAATGTTATGAATGTTATAAATAAATATATATACTGGATATATAATATTTATATGATATCTAAATCATGAATATCATTCTGTAGATAATGGATTTTTGACGACATGGAAAACTTGTAATTATAAGGTGTTCATTTTTACTCGAGTAACAAATATCGACGAAACAACCATTAATAACATAAATGATTACATAATGATAATAACATGGAAATAAGTGATATAAAAGGAATAATAAACATGAAAAGGGTTCTTATGAAATTATAAATTAAATTTAGTTTATTAAACAAGATATTAAATAACGATCGGGTCAAGTAGGACACGAGGTAAGGGACTTCGTCTCAATACCATTTCATTAAGGCATGTTTTGTTGTATTCCATACATTATTTTATAAGGGGTATAAATAACTTTTTATTTTTATTTCATTAAAATGTAATATTTTCCAATGAGGTGTTTTACTCAAAAACAAAAAAATATTGTCTCTTGTTAACATAAGCTGTGACACCGACCTTTTCCTCCACCGCAAGTATTATTTGAACTTTGGATTCCTTAATAAGATGTAATTTTTTTAAAAAGAAAATAAAAACCATATACTCTTTTATGTTATTTGGTATTGAATGTGGTTTTGATAATGGATTTGTTATGTCAATATATTTAAATGATATATTGTGATTAGAATGTGGAAATGTTATCTTTATTTTATGTTTATTTTCTGTGTTACAAATATGTTATGGTTTTTGAGAATTATTTTGGTATATGGGTTGTTCCGTGAAAAACATTGGGTGGGTGAGCCTGAGATAGCTCTCCAGTGCATTGGGTAACATGATGGAGGTACACATGAATGTTTCCCCTTATATATTTATGGAATATATTGTGATGGTTATCCCAAATGTAACTCCCTACGTAGCTGTGATAGCTACAATGTAAGTATGCTATGGATGCCACCAGTTACCTTTATGATTTAGGTTTTCTTTGTATTATTCCTAAATCTTATGATTTCATGAGGTATGTTTAAGATCTTATGTTATGTATGTAATGATGAACTAATGTTTTCATTCATTATTTAATAACCCTTACTGTGTTTTTTATGCTCATCCCATGTTTTGAAATGTTTTTAACAGGACTTAAAGATGAATTGGGTCAAGAATGGGATCAACAAAAAGTCTAGCTGTCTAAAATAAGGAACTAGACATGACTCTTTTTTTCAAGAGTTTTAATTTTGTGAAAAAATGGAAACTGAGTAGAAGTGTCTAATTTGTAATCTTTTGAGATGTAATAGTTATTTCCTAATTCTCTAAAACACAAAAACTAAAAAGATCCTTAGTGTGAATTATTCATTTAATTCAATATTATGTAATTTATTAAGGACGGGTCCTTATAGTTTCTATCATAGGTCATATTAGATAACTTTAAGAGTTAGGGTATTGTTAAATTAATATCCATAAATTAATTTATATTAATATTAAAATGATATAGAATTTATAGATTACCATGTTGCTTTGCCTATGATATTTCTGTGTTCATGATAGTTTTCTTTAGAGGAAACATGGAATCTTTGTTTGGATGACATCAGGAGGATGACAACCTTCCAAATCAAAAACATGATATAGTTAGAATTGGAATTAAACTATTTTTTGTAGTGATGGCACAATTGACTCAGTCTATAAATGGAGGTGGTATCCATGAAAAAGTTCAGCATGATTAACCACAGAGGAACATGTCAGTATTAGGGAATTTCATGAGGAAACATCCCCCATCATTAACAGGACCATATGACCTTGTGCTAAAAGATGGGTGGATTAAAGCACTGTAGAAAATTTTTAATGTCATAGGGTGTCCAGAACACCAAAAGGGTAGTCTTTCTATTTATTGTTTAGAAGGTGAAGCTGATCAGTGGTTGTTGATGGTAAAAAATATCTGAGATGGTGAGAATATTGATTCTCTTTATTGGGATGAATTCAGAGGTATTTTCCTTGAGAAATATTTTCCTAAGTTAGTTCTACTTAGGATTCAAAAACAATTCCTAGAATTGAGGCAGGAGGACGACTTAGTGGATGATTATGAATAAAAATTCACTCAACTCGCAAGGTATGCTATGAATTTCATAAAAGATATTGATATTAAAATAAATAATTTTTAATCTAGATTAAATCTAATGTATCTAAGGGATTTAACTTCTTGTGAGATTAAAAGTTATGAAAGACTTGTTCATTTTGCGGAGAAGGTGGAAATGGAGTTTGCCGATGATAAGGTGTTCTTTGAAAAACAACAAAATATGTGGTCAAGGTAGAAGATGATAGAGAAGATCTCTTCAAAAAATTCTGATGGTAATTAACATAAGTTTACAGTTTGTGAAAATTGTTGTAAAAATCATTTTGGGGAATGTATTCTGAATTCTAGTTAGTGCTACCGATGTGGTAAAATGTTACAAAAGGATTGAATTGCACTGAAAAAAATCAATATAACTGTAAGACAAAATATAATTTATAGTCAATAAAATGTTTCAAGTGAAATGAAATGGATCATTATGCAAATGAGTGTCAAACGAAGAACTCAACTGAGGGAAAGTAGTCCGACAACAAGCAGAAGTGGGTGGTGAAATCCCTTGAAACTACTTCAGTAGATGTTGTGCCATCAAATGCAGAAGTATCAGGAACAATGATTGTTTGTTCATATTATGACAATGTATTTCATGATTCAGGGTCTACAAATTTGTTAATTTCTATGAAATTTTATATTAAATTGGGAATTCCATGTCATGATATGAATGTAGAACCTGTTGTCAGAACACCTGGTGGAAGTGTTGGGACAAAAATAAATTATAAGAACCTTCTTGTCCTTGTGTGTTGGAATAATCTACCTAAAAATCTTATTTTTTTTGGCCTCTAGTAGAGTTTCATGTTATTTTGGGTATCAATTGGATTTCTATTTATCATGCTAATATTGACTACAGAGCTATAGATGTTTCTTTAAAGAATGTTTTTCAGTTTGTTTACAAGAATGAACCCTAAAATTTGATAACATATCAGGAAGCTGAGAAACTAGTAAAAGATGGAAATGACTGTTACCATGCATATATTATTGAAAATAAAGGAATTGTTGAGATTAATGATGTGCCAGTGGTAAATGAGTACCTTGATGTTTTTTCTGATGAGTTTCCTAGTATTATACCTGATCGAGATGTTGAATTTACTGTTGACATAGTTCTTGATGCTAAACAAATTTAAAAACCCCCTTATTGAATAGCTCAAATTGAGCTTTTAGAGTTAAAGAAGAAATTGCTGGAGTTATTAGATAAAGGTTTCATTCAATCTAGTGCATCACCCTGGGGTGATCAAAAATTTTTTGTTAAAAAAAGATATTTCAATAAGACTTTGCATTGATTATAGAGCATTTAATGACATCACTTTTAAGAATAAGTATCTATTACCTCATATCGATGATTTGTTTGATAAGCTCCAGTAAGATCAGTATTTTTCGAAGATTGATCTGAGGTCGGGGTACTATAAGTTGAAAGTAAAAGAAGATGAAATTCCGAAGACAATGTTTCGTACTAGACATGGCCATTGTAAATTTATACTTACACCTTTTGGGTTAACCAATTCACCTACTATATTCATTGATCTTATGAATAGAATTTTTCGTGAGTTCATGGATAAGTTTTTGGTTGTGTTCATTGATGATATTTTGTTTTTTTCTAAAGGTAAAGAGGATAATTAAAGTCATTTAAGGGTTCTCTTTAAAACCCTAAAAGAAAATAAATTGTATGGGAAATTCAACAAGTGTGAGTTTTGGTTACAACAAATTTTATTTCCGAGTCATATTGTTTCAAAAAATGGCATAACTGTTAATCATACAAAAACATAAGTTGTTGAAGAATGGTCAAGAACCAAAAATATAACCAAGATTTATATTTTTCATGGTTTGGCTGGTTATTACTGAAGGTTTGTTAAAAAATTTTCAGGGTTATCTAGTCCAATGATTAAGTTAACTCTAAAAGGTGTTAAGTTCACCGAAACAAAATTATGTGATAATTGTTTTCAAGAATTGAAAAGAATATTGGTGAATGCTCTTGTTTTGGCATTGCCTTCTAGAAATGGTGAGTGTGTTATTTAGAGTGATGCTTCATTAAAAGGACATGGTTGTGTCCTTATGCATAATGATTAATTAATTTCTTATGCTTCACGTTAGTTAAAACCTCATGAGTTAAATGTCCCTACATAGGATTTGAAATTAGTTGCTATTGTCTTTGATTTTAAAATATGGAGGCATCATTTGTTTGGAAGAAAATGTGAAATATATATTAACCAAAAAAGTATGAAGTATATATTAAATCAAAAATAATTGAACATGATATAGAGGAGATGGTTGTAATTAATCAAGGATTATGATTTCATGATCCACTACTATGCAGGAGAGGAAAATAAAGTGGCTGATGATTTGAGTCGAAAAAGTAATACTTCGCTAACCATGCTACATTTGGAACATGATCCTTTGGTTTTTGATTTGATGAAATTTTGTATTTAATTTGTTGGTGCATGATTTTATTCTGTTTTGTTTCAAGTTTTAGTGGAATCATCTCTGTCAGACAGAATTAAGTGCGCACAGAAAGAGGACAGTGGGTTACAGAAAAAGTTAGAGTTGGTTCCGTAGGGTATGTTTCCAGAATTTAACATTGATAATTGTTGTGTTTTGAGGTTTGGGAAAAGAATATGTGTGAATTGTGATTCGCAGTTGAAGAATGAGTTGTTATGTGTAGATCATAGTTCCCCGATTTCAGTTCATCTTGGCAGTACTACGATGTACAAAGATCTTCATAAGTATTACCGGTGGGATGGAATAAGAAGAGTTATTTATGATATTACTATGAAGTGTTTGAATTGTCAGTAGGTTAAAGTACAACAACAATTACCAAAATAGATGCTTCAGTCATTACCTGTGCCAAAGTGGAAATGGGAAAATATATTCATTGACTTCATTGGGGGATTAACAAAGACATCTAGAGGTAACAAGGAAATCTGTGTTATTGTTGATCAATTGACTAAATCTGCTCATTTCCTTCTTATTCGAGATACTTTTTCACAAGCTCAAATTTCTTGGTTGTATGTTAAAGATATATTCAGGTTTCATGGTGTTCCCCTCTCTATTGTATCTGATCGTGATCTCAGGATTACTTCTAACTTTTGGAAAGGCCTTCAAAAGTCGTTGGGTACTTAATTAAATTTTAGTACAACTTTTAATCCCCAATCAGGTGGGAAGTCAGAACGAAAAATTTAGAACATGGAGGATACGCTATGAGCTTGTTCCCTAGATTACTAGGGATGTTGAGACCAACATATTTCTTTGGTTGAATTTTCATAAAAAAAAATTTCATTCCAGTATATAGATGGATCCATCAGGCCATTATATGGAAAGTGTTATCGAACTCCATCTTTTGGGATAAAGTAGGTGATAGAATGATGATGGGACTAGAATTTGTAGAATTGATGGTAGAAAAAGTTTAGTTGATTTAGAAGAACATGAGAACAACTCAGAGCTGGAAAAAAATCTATGAGGATAACCAGAGGAAGGATCTATCTTTTGAGGTAGGTGATCATGTCTTTCTCAAAGTTTCTACATGGAAACCTGTAATGCATTTTGGAAAGAAGGGAAAGATGATTCCAAGGTTCATTGGACCTTATGATGTCCTGGAGAATGTTCGAGTAGTTGCGTACAAAGTGGCTTTACCCCCCAAGTGTATCTTAGGTACAAAATGTTTTTCATGTTTCAATATTGAGAAAGTATATGCCAGATTCATCTCATGTTTTAATCCCATAGGTAGTTTAGTTGGAAGAAAATCTCTCCTATGAGTAACAACGAGTCCATATTCATGACCATATATATAAAGTTTTTTAGAATAATTTAATTTTTAAGGTAAATGTTTTTTGGAAAATCCATATGGTTGAAGAGGCAATGTGGGAATCTGAAAATGTTATAAGGGATAAATACCCCCACTTATTTGATAAGTGAATTAAAATTGCGTGGACGTAACTCCCAAAAGGGGGGGAAAGATGTAACATCCCAAGTAAATAAAGAATAATAAATTTTAATTTTTATTAATATTTTTGAATTAAATATATATTTTACTTTAAAGGGGATATTTTCGATAGCGTACCCAATACGCAACAGCCAGTTTCTTTGAAATCTTACGTTGCACACTAATAAAATAATATTATTATTTTAAATGGTTGTTAACACCTAACCATTGTATCAGCGGGAATGAATATAACTAACTAAAATAATATTATACATGTTTGTTAAATGTTTTTACATTTATCTAATAAAATTTGGAGGCTTAAAATGTTAACGAATCTAAGCATAAATAATCTAATATTTTTAAATATCCGATTTACCACCATTTGATAAAGAACCCTATTTAAATATTGTTTTTTTACATTTTTATATGTCATATTTGACAAAACAAAATTATTCCTTAGATTCGGGACATCAAAATTTAATTTGGGTAAATTTTTGGTATTTTTCTGATAATGTTCATTTTTTAATGAATAGTGAAAAATACTGAATTTTAATTCAGAAATTCCTTTTAATATAATTTATTTATATGGGTATATTTTCTTGTTAATTGGTTTTACAGTGTAATTAGAATATATTATTACTATTTAATCTAATATTGGACATTGGAATTAATATCATTTTGTAATTTAACATTAACAAGTGTCAATCTTTTGATAGTTATTATTTCTTAAAAAACATGGTTTAATTTTAACAGCGGGGATTAATTTTAAATTAATTTCTGCCACATCATTTTTTTAAATTTATAAAAATTGATTCCATATTTGGAATCATTAGTTCCATGATTAGAATGTAAATATAATAAATAAGCGTAAAATATAATATTATAAAAATATTAAATTTCCATAACATGGGCCCTAAACCTATTTTCGGATGCATATCCGACCATGGGCATCCTTGGGTCGATTTTGGGACCCCATAGATCCACATGGGAGTAATATTGACACTTTATATTAATTAATATAAAGTAAAGAAAACAATGACATAAAAAATATCATTTAGTAAATAAATTTTTACTTGGGGTTATATAAGTTATATTTTCAACTCTAAATATTCATTGGAAAGATAAAACTATTTCCTACATCAAGGTATTTTTTTATAATTTTTGAACATCATATAATTTAAATTATTTATGATTCAGTAATGATGCAGTATTACCACATTGATAAATGATTTTAGTAAATAAGATTATAAATATTAAAACAATATCCAAAACATGTTCAATTATTATTGGATTATTTTATTTCTACCATGAGACATCTTAAAATCTATGTTAATAATTATTTGACCTCTTGAAATAGAAGATGAGTTTATAATAAAATAATTGTTTCGAACTTTTCTAAAGAGCCCCTCCACTCCCTTATAAAAAACCATCATTTCTAACTCATTCGTTACACTTCTCAATCCATTGGATCATACAACATCTTCTCCAATAATCTCCCAAGATCCTTCTCTTCATCCTAGAATCATTAACATAAGCAAAAAGCACATCAATAAAACCTTTTTGTGCAATCCAAAGAGAGTTACCCAATTTAAAGTTAACATCTTCTCTTATGATCTTTTGTTTTATTTTACTTCTCCAACACCATAAACTATTTGTATTCATTTATTTAATAACAAAAATAGTATCCCCAATATAAAAATATGTTTTAATGATAATGAATCAAATTAAACTTACACACACCTCAATCTATTGTGTGAATAACATACTGTTTTTGTGAATGGAAAATTAACTCCTCGTGAAGTGATGATTGTTCAATTATCCCCTACCACCTCTCATGGAGTCCATTAAGATAGAACTGTATTTATATATGATATATATTGTGTTTATATTTTTTTTATTTTTCTTTATTTTTCATTTATATCTACCATTATGGTTTCCATAGTGGGTAAATGTGATAATTTCATTTGAGGAAGTGCGGACTACCGCCCCCTCAAAGAAATATGACTCGTTAATTCCATATGTGGGATGTATAAAGGATAGAGTTAATGGTATTATATATGATATTATACTAAAATTAAAATATAACTAGGTATAATTATGTTTTCATTCCATTAAAATATGAAATATAAATGAAAGTAGCGTTCATGCGTACGTACGACTTACCTTCTCCATGAACGGTGCATTTCATTTCTTATCTCCAAATGTTATGTACTGTTATAAATACAAATATATACTGAATATATATGATTTATATGATATCTAAATCATGAATATCATTCTAGAGATAATGTATTGTTGATTACATGGACAACTTATAATTATAAGGTCCTCATTTTTACTCAAGTACCAAATATCGACAAAACAATGGTTAATAACTTATATGATTACAAAATGTTTATTACATGTTAATAAGTGATATAAGAGGAATAATAAATTTGAAAAAGGTTATTAATCAACTATATTTTAACTTTATTTTATTATTCAGGATATTATTGAACAATCGAGTCAAGTCGGACACAAGGTAAGGGACTTCATCTCAATCCCCTTTCATTGAGGCATATTTTGTTTTATTCTCAACATTCTTTTATACGGTGTATAAATATCTTTTAATTTTCATTTAATCCAAAGGGAATATTTTCCTACTACTATTATTACTCAACGTAAAAAAAAGAATGTTTCTTTTTAACGTAAGCGTTGACAATGACCTTTTTTGCCGCTGTGAGTATTATTTGATCTTTGGCTTCCTTAAGAAGATGAAATAATTTTAAAAGGAAAATAAATACCATATACTTTTTTATGTATTTTGGTATTGAATATGGTTTTCACAATGGATTTTTTATCTCAATATATTTAAATGATATATTGGGATTAGAATGTGGAAATGTTATCTTTACTCTATGTTTAGTTTCTGTGTTATGAATATGTTATAGTTCTTAGGAAGTTTTAACATATACGGGTGGTTCCATGATAAACCTAGGGTGCGTGAGCCCGAGATAGCTCTCCAATGCATTAGGTAACATGATAGAGGTACACATGAATTTTTTTAAGAGATTTAGGTAATATAATTTGATGGGTATTCCAAATGTAACTCCCTACGTAGTAGTGATTTCTACAATGTAAGTATGATATGGATGCCACTAGTTAACTTTATGATTTATTTTTTCTATGTGTTATTCATAAATGTTATGATTTCATGTGGTATGATAAAGATATTATGTTACGTATGTAATAACGAACTAATGTTTTCATTCTTTGTTTTATAACCCTTAATGAGATTTTTATTCTCATCCCATGTTTTGAAGAATTTTTCACATGACTTAATGATGAATAGGTTCAAGGATGGGATCAAGGAAAAGTCATGCTGTCTAAAACATGGAACTAGTCATGAAAGTGTTTTTTGATGAGTTTTTATTTTTGTGAAAAAAATGAGTAGAAGTGTCTACTTAGTAATCTTTTAAGATGTAATAGTTATGTCCTAATTCTTTAAAACCCCAAAACTGAAAAGACCCTCAATGTGAATAATTAATTTAATTGAATATTACGTAATTTTTTAAGGCCGGGTTTTTCTATGATCCTGTCCTTAAAGAGTGTTGTGGTCAATAAATGCTGACCCTCAACCCAACATATTTGGTTATTTTTTTTGTACATGTTATGAAATATACCAAAAGTCTTATGATTTACATTGTGACTCCTAGTTCAAGGTGATGGTCAAGGTAGGTATGTACAAGTTTCACGGTGTCCTTATTAAAATTTAAAGACCTAAAAACAGTCTTTTGTCTATATATTATGTCATTTACTTTCCTCATCCTTGTACAGGGATATGATATTGTATATTTGGGGAACATGGTGATACCTAATTTATATTTATTTCTAACACATTGCATTAGTACCAAATATAATAATATTTTTCACGAATATTTTAAGATATTTTTTTTTTAAATTCAGTAATTGGTTATTCATTTTGTTATTTATTTATTATTATATTTTATAACAGGATAATGGAAATGATACAAAATGGGCTAAAACAAGTTGAATTAATGATGAAAAGTTTTTACCATGATGAAAGACTAATGGATTACCATGTATATGAGTTGAAATAAAGAATATGACCAAATTAGATCAAAATATTCTATAAATCGTCAATTCATGTTATTAATATCATTCACAACATTAAACTTGAAGAAATAAAACTTTTTTGAGAAATATATAATGAAAAGAACTTAATTTGCGCTAGAACTAAATGTTTCATAGTGTAAGACATAAAGTCACCCTGTGACAATCCCAAGAATCTCTAAAGAGTTTATTAAATAATTATCTATGTCATGGTATGTTCCTCACCACACATTTTATAGCATGAAAACACAATTCATGACATGAAACACTTGTATGAATAAAAAAGTTCCTAATTCGACATAAGAGTTAAGAAATACCCCCTTTATTGCCCCAATATGACATGAAATGTGTTTTTAACAATTTATCAGCTCTTTAATAGTGCATTTGGATACAATTTATCCCTATACATAGATTCTCAAGGGGAGGATATAGATGATTTGTTCATATGGATCCACCACTTCACTTTTTTGTTATTGTTCTTCTTCATTATATATTTTTTCTTTTTTATTTATTTACATTACAGATAATCACATTCATGTTTTTATTTATTTATTTCATTAACCAGCCTCCATATAAATTTCACCCTCTCTTTCATATTTCTATCATGATCCTTTTCACATAGAAATGGAATGGGATTAAACTAAGGCTTGGACTTAGGGGAAGATAAATGGAGATATAAAATATTTCACTTCAAATAATTATTTATTTCAATTTAATTAGAAGATAATGGTAGTGATGTGCATGTTTGTTATGGTCATCCCTTCATATTTAATCTCATATTAATTCATATTTTCCTTAATGAGGATATGAAATTTGGTTTGATGAAGAGGTTTTTTAGGCATACTAAAATTTGACTCAACAAAGGGAATGAAAATCCATGTATGAAGGGGTAGATTATAAAATTTATTTTAATAATAAAATAACACATGTAATGAAACCATATTAACAATTTATTTTACCCTTAAATTAATTATATCAACATTTTCATCTTCATTTACTTTATAAATTTATCTTTCACCATTTTTTCAATAATTCAAAACCCAAAATATCATTTTATTTCATAAAATGATAAATAAAAAAATATTGGGTGATTTAAAAATTAGATATTTATTTAATAAAATGGTAAATAGTTTATATGACCCTAGAAAAAATTTGTGATGAATTAGGAAAATAAATTACTTATTGTACCACCCCGCGATAGGTGAATCAAAACTGGTACCATTAGTGGGATGATTAAAATTCCCTCATTTTATAATTTAATTTTCAAATATTTTGAAACTAAATATATATTTTTAATACTTAATGATTTAAAAATAATAATTTTATATATGATGTACTCAATTTTTGATTATATTTCATGGAATTATTAATAATATGTGAATCATATAAATAGGAAATGGTTGAAATTATTTATGAAATGGTGTAAATAGAATGATACACAACCATGAGTACATAAGTAGAAAAATGGAATGGATGTATACATATTTATAAGGAACCCAATAGTAACTAAAAACAGAATCAAATTTCAAGGATGAGGTACCGTTTTATCCGCAAAATTTTTCTGAAAAAATTAATCATATTGAATCCCTACATGATGACTACATTCAACCCATTCATTCATATTTCGAGAAATTCATGATGTGCTATTGATTGAAGATGAAGACTCACAATGTGATATGAATATTGGAGAAGGTTCTTAATAATATATAGGATAATTGGATGATGGTAAAATTAAATGAGATCTTTATATTTACTAGATTTAATAATCAGCACATAATTACCTATTTCTTGTGATTGGGGAAGTAAAAATCACCTATGTGGTGGAATATAGAGAAGGGAAGAAGGATCCCAAATACCGGCCTCCATCTTCCAATAAAAATAAAATACATGATGCATGTTCCGTTGAAGAAGTTGTATAATAAGAACCAACTCAAGAATATGTTTCTAACCAGATCTCAATTCAATGTAAATTTATTGAGACTTAATTTTAAATAACCCCATATTGTTTTGAATTTTAATATTTGGAAAAATCATGTTATTACATAGAGGATGATGATATACGAAAAAAATAAAACAGTCATGGAACATGTCGAGCTCCCCATTAATATTAAAAATTTATCAGGAGTAGAAAAAGATATGAAATAAGACCTTCCTTAAAAACCATAGCTGCAATATGCATACACTAAAAGGGATAATTTTACAAATGATTAAACATATATATATATATATATCAAATTCATTTCAACTCTAATTATTCATTTTATTATTATTTATTGAATCATATCATGAACAACCATAAATAGTGATAATTAGGTTTCACGTGTACAAAAAAATCATGTGGAGGATCAATAAATCATTTTATCTCTTCATTGAAATTCATACCTCATTGCGATGGGGGTTAACCTACTGTACTTTATCAATAGTGTCCTCCACCACAATGAATAAGTGACGAAACCTAAGAAAAAGATGATTTCTTGGTTGAAATCCAAGAATTTTCACCCACCACCATTCTTTGGATGATAGTTGACACTGTCAATATGGATGTAGTCAAAACCTTAGGCACACTTGGTTAATAAATCCAATATTTATTTTATTTTTCATATATTTTCCATTTATATATTTTGTTTTAAATTTCAATTTTAATTATTAATGTATGAATAAATTAGGAAGCAACCCTATCCTTCAATATTAATTTAAGATACATTGACATGGTATCTTACTTATAGAATTTGGTTTATTTTGTAGCTCGATCAAAATGGTACAGAATATAAATAAAAACAAATTAATGAACCAATATAAAATTAAAATAATGAAAAAGAAATTAATTATATTAAAATGTAATTCAATTCATTAAAGAAAAATAAATTCACACAACCAAAAAATTCCATGTGTTGAAGTGGATTAATTTCATGAAATTACATAAAAGTGAACAAAATAAATAGAATCTACAAAATTAAAATTAAATCATCATCAAAATGAATGTATGAGTTTGAATTCATTGTTTTATTTTAACCCCTTAATTTGATATTTTATTATGATATTGAAAAAAGAATATCATGAGTAACTATAATCTGATGAACTCTAGAATAATTATTTTAGAATTAGAACATCATTAAGATAATAATTATTAAATATACTATATTTTATTATTAACATGATTATATGTGTAAAATGGGAAATTAATAGTTACAATTGAGCATTAGTTGATGAGTTAAAAAATTAATGTAATTTGAGTAATATATATTAAATTCATCTTATAATTGAAATGTATTGAATTTTATAAATTAATATGGTTTGTATTTTTTTTCACTACCATGTGTTGTTTTCTTAAATCATATTTTAAAATTCCTATGAATATTACAGAACCAACATTTTATGAAAAATTTCTATATTATATTTTTTGAGAGACTCAGGAATATTCTCTTCTAAAATATTCTTGGTATCACGTGTAGGAAATAACTATAAATATTCACTTTTATCATTATTGATGAATTTTTATTGTAATTCCCTTTTATCTAGGAATTTATCTTGAAATAAATCCTAATTTTTTTCTAAATATTACAATAATTTCAATGATTAGAATGAAAAAATGGTATAATCATATTATATACATTCATAACCTACTAACAATATGTTTAGCTACATTTAAAATTCTATATATAGGGGTGATGTTGTCTCTTATATACGGGGATTCACTTCATCATTATAGGGATTTTCATGGGATTTTTAGATAATCTATTTGATCATTCTTTGTACTTTATTATTCACATATATTTCTAAAAATATTAAATATACCTATATATAAAAATATAATTAAAATCATAAATTTATTATCATTTGTGAGGATAAAAATCACTTTTTAAGGAACATTTATCTTATGTTTGTATTTGGTTAGGAGGTGGATGTGATATTTTTATTAAAAAAATCATTCAAAAAAATTCAAAATTAAAATAAAAACAGGAAAACACAATATATGGTGATTCATTCATTATGATTACTTATACTTGATCAAAAATTGAGATTTCTGGTTTGGATATGACTTCGTTGTTGTAGTATTTCATTATATTTTTCATTTGAAATCATGTTGTATGATTAAAAATAAATCAACCTTCTTTACCCTTATTTTTATTCATTAGCTACCAACCCTAAACCACATAGACATCTGAATTGTATAGATGTTTCCTTCTAATTAAATTTGAACTCTATCATTACATGGGGTGTATATTTACTCTTCCTTAAAACATTACATTATTTTGAATTAAATGAATAACTCACATTGAAGATCTTTTCAGGTTTAGATATTAACATAATTAGGCTATAACTGTTATATTACATCTCATGTATTACGAAGTAGACACTTCTACTCAGTTTCAATTTTTTTTAAAAGTAAAAACTCTTGAAAAAATATAGTCATGTCTAGATCCATATTTTAGACAACATGACTTTTCCTCGATCCCATCCTTGACCCTATTTATCTTAAGGTCATATGAAAAACATTTCAAAACATGTGATGAGCATAAAAACCTAGTAAGTGTTATAAAACAAAGAAAGTAAACATATGTTCATCCTTAAATGCATACCATAAGATCTTTAACATACCTCATAAAATCATAAGATTTATTAATGATACATAGAAATCATATATCCAAAAGGTAACTTGTGGCATCCATATCATACTTACATTGTAGCTATCACTACTTTGTAGGGAGTTACATTTGGAATACCCATCACAGTATATTCCCTAAATCTCATAGGATAAAAATTTCTATTTACCTCCCTCATGTTACCCAATTCATTGGAGAGAAATCTCGGGATCACACACCGAACGTTTATCACGGAACCACCTGTATACGTAAGCAATGCCCAATGACCATAACACATAAAACAAGTATAATGGAAATATAAAATTTCCACATTTCAATCACAATATTTCATTTCAATATATTGAAGTAATAAATTCTTTATCTAAACCATATTCAATGCCAAAATACATAAAAAGGTTATATAGTATTTATTTTCCTTAAAAACACTACAGCATGTTAAGGAAGCCGAGGATAGAATAATTCTTTCCGCGGCGGAAAGCTCATTGTCACCATTACATTAAAAAATACATTTTTTTGTCGTTTAGTAAAATTCTTGGTAGAAAAATATTCCCTTTAAATGAAATGAAAAATCAAATTTGTTTATATAATGTATAAAAGAAAATAGTGTATTAAAACAAAATATGTCTCAATGAAAGGAGATTGAGATGAAGACCCTTACCTCGTGTCTTATTTGACCCATTCATTCTTTAATCTCATGAATAATAAACTAAATTTAATTTCTACTTTCTTGAGATAATTTTCCAATTTTATTTTTCCTTTTATATTACTTATTACTGTGTTATAAACATTATTTAATCATTTAAGTTAATAATGGTCATTTGGTCGGTATTTGGTACTTGAGTCAAAAATAAACTTCTTATAATTACAATTTGTTCATGTAGTAAAATATACATTATATCCAGAATGATATTCATGATGTAGATATCAATTATATCATATATATCTATTATATGTATGTATTTATAATAGTACATAACATTTAGAGATAAGAAATGAAATGCAACGTTCATGGAGACGGTAAGTCGTACGTACGCATAAACACTTCTTTCATTTGTATTTATTATTTTAATGGAATTAAAAAATAATGATACAAATTTCTATCATAATTCAATTATAATATAATATATTATATCATTAACTATATCCTTTATACATCCCACATTTGGCATTAACGAGTCTTATCACTTTGAGGGGGCGGTAGTGTGCACTTCCTCAAATGAAATTATCGCATTTACACATTATGGAATCCATATAGGTATGCTTTAAATGGAAAATATAAAATATTAATGAAAACATAAAAATAATATATATCATTTATAAATATTGTTCCCACATAATGGCCACCATGAGACGCGGTAGGTGATAATTGAACAATCATCATTTCGTGAGGTGTTAGTTTTCCATCCACAGAAACGGTATGTTCATTACCCATAAGATGGAGGTGTGTTTAAGTGTAGTTAAAATACTACTCATAAAAATATCCTAGTATATTTATCATACTGTTGTGGTTATAAATTAAATGAATAAAAAGAGTTTATGGGGTTGGATAGGTAAAATAAAACAAAATAACTTAAGATAAGATGTTACCTTTAAATTGGGTAGCACCCTTTGGATTGAACCAAAATGGTTTGTTGAAGTCCCTTATGCCTATGTTAAGGATTCTCAGTGGAGGAGAGGGATGTAGAGAGATTAATTGGGAATATATTGTATGATTCTAGGGGCTTTAGAGGTGTGTGGAATGGGTTAGAGGTGAGGGCTTTTTATAAGGTGGAGTAGGGCTCTTTAGGAATGTTTGAAAATATTATTTCATTACATAATGATTTTTGGATTCTAAATGTCCAAAAATTAATAATTTAGAATATAAGATTAATAATGGTAGAAATAAAATCATCCAACAAGAATTTTATAGTTTTTTGAACTTTATTTTAATCTTTATAATCTTATTTATTTAAATCTTTTATTAATGAGGTAAACACTACATCATTACTATGTCATAAATAATTTAATTTATCTATTGTATAAAAATGATAAAAAAATATCATGATGTAGTAAGACATTTTATCTTCCCATATAATTTTTATAATTGAAATTTTAACTTATATTACTTTATGTAAACATTTTTTTACTAAAAGTTATTTTTTATGTCATTTTTTTCTTTACATAATGTTAATTAAAATAAAGTGTCATTATCACTCCCAAGTGGACCCATGGGGTCCCAATATCGACCCAAGGATTATCATGGTCAGTATTTTATCAACCAATCAGATTAGGACATTCTTAAGGTAATTTTATACTATTATTGAAAAATTTCTTTACCCTTATTTACAATATTTTCCCAATAACCATGTTAAATAAAATATTTACTAATGTAAATATTCATAATATTTTAAAATAAAAGTTACTTATTTACAAAATTTGGACCCCCTGAATACAAATATGGAATCTAGTTTTCCAATTTCATTACACAAAATTTGTAGAATTAGATTTAAAATTAATTCCATTTGTTAAAACAAAAGGCGTGTTTTTTTGAAATAATTACTAAAAAAAATTGACACTTGTTTCTGTCCAATTTCAATGTGAAATTAATTTCAATAACTAAAATTGGATTAAATGGTAAAAATATCATCTAATTAATCTTTAAAACCTATTAAAAATATAACCTGACAATATAAATTAATTATATTTAAATGCAGTTATGAATTAAAATACAGTATTTTCTCATTCATTAAAAAATGAACTTTATCAGAAAAATACCAAAATTTCATCCAAAATAAATTTTTTATCCCGATTCTAAAGAAAATTTTATTTTGTTAAATATAACATATAAAAGTGGAAAAAACTATATTTAAAAAGGGGTCTCCATCAAAAGGCGGTAAATCTACCTTTTAAAGAATATTAATGTATTTGTGCTTAAAATTCGATTCATTCACATTTTAATGCTCTAACTGTTGTTGAAAAAAATATAAACCCATTTAACAAACATGTATAATCATATTTTAGATAGTTCTATTCATTCCTACCAATACAATGACTAGGTATTAACTACCATTTATAATAATAATATTATATTATTATTGTGCAACATAAGATTTCAAAGAAACCCATTGTTGTATATCATGTATGCCATTGAAAATAGAAACATCTTTAAGGTAAAATTAATATTTAATTCACAGAATATTTATTAAAAATAAAATGCATTATTTATTTATTTACCTATGATATTAAATCCTTCCACATATTGGAAATTACTTTCTCGCAGTTTTATTCACTTATCATATAACTGGGGGTATTTATCCCTTATAGTATTTTCAGATTCCCACATTGCCTCTTCAACCATATGGTTTTTCCACATATCATTTACCTTGTGAATTACCTTATTCTATAATACCTATGCCCTTAGGTCAAGAATCTAGACTATATGTTCCTCATAACAGAGATTCTATTCTATTTGAACTACCTCTAGACTAAAAACATTAGATGATTTTGGAATATTCCTTCCCAACATTGAAACATGAAAAAAAATTTGAACCTAGGAAAAATGTGGATGTAAAGCCACTCTGTATGCAACTGATTCAACTATCTCTAGGATTTAATAATTTCCAATAAACCTCAGACACAACTTTACATTCCTACCAAAACACATCACACTTTTCTATGGAGAAACTATGAGAAAGATGTGATCACCTATATCAAATGAAATATCCTTCCTCCGATTATCCACATAACTTTTTTTCCTACTCTGATATATTCTCATATGCTTCTGAATCAACTGAACTTTTTCTTCTATATCTTCTACCAATTATTTTCCCATCTGCTTCCTTTCACCTACATCATCCAAAATATATAGTGTTCGACACTGCTTCCCATATAATGAATCAAATAGAGACATCTATATACTATAATAAAAACTGATATTATAAGAAAATACATCCAAAGAAGGACGTTAGTCCCAACTTCCCTAGTAATACATCGAGGAAGCACATAACATATCCTTCAAGCTCTGAATTTTATATTCTGACTGCCCATCTGATGGAAGATTCAATATCCAATGACTTCTCAAGGCCTTAAAAATGTTAGAAGTAAACTTGGGATCACAATTATATACAATGGATATGGGAACACCATGAAACCTAACTATATCTATAACATACAACTGAGAAATTTTATCTTGAGACAAAGCATCTCAAATATGAAGTAAATGAGATGATTTAGTCAATTGATCAACAATAACCCAGATTTCATTATTACCTCGAGATGTCTTTGGTAGTCCCACAATGAAGTCCGTGGATATATTTTCCTATTTTCACTCTGGCATAGGTAAAGACTGAAGTAACCCTTTCGGTAACTACCTCTCTGCTTTAACATATTGAAAAGCAAAACACATCATAGTAAATTCAGTAATATCTCTTTTCATTCCATCTGACTAGTAATACTCTTGAAGATCTTTGTACATCTTAGTATTACCAGGATGAACTGAAAACGGGGAACTATGAACTTCACATAACAACTCATTTTTCAACTCTGAATCACAATACATGTATAATATTTTCCCAATCCCCATAAAACACTCATTATCAATGTTAAATTCATGGTAATTACCCTTCTGAACCAACTCTACCATTTTATACAACTCACTATCTTCATTATGTGCTTGCTTTATTCGGTCTGATAGAGATGATTTCAATGACACCTGAAACAAAACAGAATAATTTCCTGCACCAATAACTTCTATGCCGAAGTTCATCAAATCAATTAACAAATGATATCGTTCCAAATGTAGCATGGTTAATGAAACATTATTTTTCAACTCAATGAACCAGCCACTTTATTTGATTTTCCCAGATTGTAAGGGATTGTGCAATCATAATCCTTGATTAATTCCAACGATATCCTATGTCTCATGTTCAATTCATTCTAAGTGAATATATACTTTTAATTTCTGTGGTCAGTATATATTTCACATTTTACTTCATACAAATGATGCCTCCAATTTTTTAAATCAAAAAAACAACAGTACATAATTCTAAATCTTGTGTAGGGTAATTTTAATAATGAGGTTTCAACTAACGTGAAATTTAAGAAATTACCTGATCATTCTGCATAAGGACACAACCATGTCCTTACAATGAAGCATCACTATAAATAACAAACTCTCTATTTCTGGATGGTAGTGCCAAAACTGGAGCACTTACCAATCTTCTTTTCAACTCCTGAAAAAAATCATCACATTCTTTTGTCCAAATAAATTTAACACATTTTCAAGTTAACGTAGTCATTGGACTAGATGAGCATGAAAAAATATCAACAAACCACTCTTAATAACCTACATAACCAAGAAAACTACCGATTAGTTATATTTGTCTGTCTTGGCAATTCTTTAACATCTTTTTTTTAGTAGGATCTATAGTTATGCCATTTTTTGTACAATGTGATCAATGATGGAAATTTGTTGTAACTGAAACTCAAACATTCTGAATTTCCCAAATAGTTTCTTTTCTTTTAATTTTTGTAAGACAACCCATAAATGAATTTCATGTTCTTATTTAGTTTTAGAAAAAACAAAAATATCATCAATGAACAAAACCACAAACTTATCCAAAATCTCTGGGAGACTTCTATTCATAAGATCCATGAATAAAATAGGTGAACTGGTTAAACCAAAATTCATAGCTAAAAAATTTATAATTTCCATATCTAGTATGAAATCTAGTCTTTGGAATGTCTACATACTTTAATTTCAACAGATGGTACCCTGACCTCATGTTAATCTTCGAAAAATACTTAGCTCCAAAAGGCTAATCAAAAAAATCATTGATATGAGGCAAAGGATATTTGTTTATAAATGTGATGTTATTCAATGATCTATAATAAATGAAAAGTCTCATTGATCCATATTTATTTTTTACAAATAATATAGGGGCACCCCATAGTGATTTGCAAAGTTGAATGAAACCTTTATCTAATAAATCATGCAATTGCTTATTTATCTCTAAAAGTTCAATTTAAGCCATTAGATAAGTGGGTTTTGAAATTGGATCATCATCAAGAACTAAGTCAATAGTAAATTCAACTTCCAGATCAGGTATAATACCAGGAAACTCATCAGGAAAAACATCAAGGTACTTATTTACCACGGGAACATCATTAATCTTAATAGTTCCTTTGTTTTCAATAATAAGTACAAGGTAACATTAATTTCCATCATTTACTAGTTTCTCATCTTCCTGATACGTTATCATAAGTAAGGGTTCATTCTTGTACACAAATTGAAAATATTTCTAAAACAAAACCTCTCTAGCTCTACAGTCAATCTTGGATTGATTACCAGAAATCCAATCCATAACCCAAATAACATCAAACTCTTCTAGAGTCCAAACAATAAGGTTTGATAGTAGATTCTATCTGCACACAAGGACAAAAAGGTTCTTATAATTTTTTTTGTTTCAACATTTCCTCCATGTTTTTTGACCATAAGTTCAGGAATCATATCTTGAAATGGAATTCCCAATTTAGTAGAAAAATTCATAGAAATGAATGATTGTGTAGACCTCGAATCAAACAACACATTGGCATTATATGAAAAAACAAATAGTGTACATTATACTACTTCATTTAATGGACCAACATATGCTGAAGAAGTTGCAAAGGACTTCACCACGCCTTTTTTCTTGTAGTATGCTTTCTTTCCCTCAGATGAGTTCTTTATTGGGAACACATTTTCATAATGACCCATTTCATTGCACTTAATACATTTTACTAATTTTTAATTAGGTTTTGCCTTACCATTACCCTTATCTTCTATTGTAAAATTAAGAACTTCATGTACCATTTTGCCACATCGATAGAACTTACCAGAATTCAAAAGACATTCCCCATAATTATTTTTACCTCAATTTTCACAAACTGTAAACTTATGTTTCTTACCATCTAACCTTTCTGAAGATTTTTTCCCTTTATTTTACCACATTGACATCTTATTCTATTGTTTATCAATGAACACCTGATCATGGTGAAACTCCATTTCAACCTTCTCTACACATCGAACAAGGTTTTCATATATTTTTAACTCAGGAGAAGCTAAATCCCTTTGATAATTTGGCATTATTCTTGAGAAAAAAATGGTTGATTTTACTATTAGGATCTCATATGAAATTTGGAGAATACATTTCCAATTGAGTGAATTTTTCTTTATATAGAATCCACTAATCCATACTCCTGCCTCAATTCTAGGAATTTCTATTCCATCCTATGATGAACCACCTTATGAAAATATTACATGGGAAACTTACCATTAAATTCATCCTAATCAAAAGCATCAATCTCCTCACTATCCCATATATTTTTCCCCATCGACCACCCCTAATCAGCTTCACCTTCAAAACGGTATATAGTGAGACTGACCTATTGATGTTCTGAACACCCCATAACAAAAAAAATCTTCTCTAGTGATTTAATAAACCCCTTTCATAGCACAGGGTCAGATGATCCTATGAATTATGGGGGATGTTGCCTTATTAAATTATCCACTACTAACTTGTTCCTCTATGGATGACCTGGATAATCTCATGCATGGATAACGCCACCATTTATATCCTAAGTCAACTGTTCGATCACTACAATAAGCTGTTCGGTTCTGATTCTACCCATCAAAGTTTGCTGATTTGGAAGGTTGTCTTCCTCCTGATGTCATCCCAACATAGCTACCTCGTTTCCTCTACATTAAACAATTCTGAACATAGAGATATATTGGGCGATGCAACATGGTACTATTTAAATGATATCATTTCAATATTAACATTAATTAATTTAGGTATATTAATTTAAAAATACCCTACCTCGTTATGTTGTCTAAACCAACCTATGATACCCACTATAAGGAACTGACCTTAAAACATTACATAATCTTGAATTAATTGAATAATTCACATTGAGGATCCTTTCAGGTTTAGATTTCTAGAGAATTAGTCCATAACTATTACATTACATCTCACGTATTACAAATTAGACACATCTATACAGATTCCATTTTTCTCAGAAAAAAATCATGAAAAAAATAGAGTCATGTGTAATTCCATGTTTTAGACAACATGACTTTTCCTTGATCTCATCTTTGACCCTATTCATCTTTATGTCGTGTGAAAAACATTTTAAAACATGGGATTAGCATAAAAAGATTAGTAAGGGTTATAAAAAATGAAGAGAACATTTGTTCATCAATACATACATAACATAAGCTCTTTAAAATACCTCCTGAAATCTTAATATTTATGAATAACACATAGAAATAATAAATCATAAATGTAACTTTTCGCATCTACATCATAGATACATTGTATTTATCACAACTACGTAGGGAGTTACATTTGGAACACCCATCAAAGTATATTCCCTAAATCTCTTAGGAGAAACATTCACGTTTACCTCTATCATATTACCCAATGCATTGGAGAGATATATCGAGCTCACCCGCCCTAGGTTTATCATGGAACCACCTGTATACATAAACAATTCCCAAGAACCATAACACATAAAACAAGAATAATGGAAGGATCACATTTCCACATTTCAATCACAGTATATCATTTCAATATATTTAAATAATAAATTCTCTATCAAAACCATTTTCAATACCAAAATACGTAAAAAGGGTATATAGTATTTATTTTCCTTTAAAAAAACAGTACGCCTTCTTAAGGATGGAAGAGAGAGAATAATTCTCGTAGTGTCTTATGGGTCTTTGTCACTACTTACGTATAAAAGAAACATTATTTTTTTCATTTAGTAAAACACTTTGTAGAAAAATATTCCCTTTGAATGAAATGAAAATTCAAATGTGACTATACATCGTATAAAAGAATGTCAGGTGTTAAAACAAAATATGTCTCAATGAAAGGAGATTGAGATGAAGTCCCTTACCTCAAGTCTGATTTGACTCATTCGTTATTTAATCTCATAAATAATAAAATAAAGTTAATTTTTACTGTATTAAGATCATTTTTCAATTTTATTATTATTTTTGTATCACTTATTACAATTTTATAAAATTATGTAATGATTTGTGTTTATAACGGTCGTTTTTTCGATATTTGTTACTTGATTCAAAAATGAACTACTTATAATTACAATTTGTTCATTTTGTGAAATATCCATTATATCAAGAATGATATTAATTATGTAGATATAATATATATCATATGTATCCAGTATATTCTTTTATTGATAATAGTACATAACATTTAGAGATAAGAAATCAATATACACTATTCATGGAGACGGTAAGTCATACGTACGCATGACCGCTACTTTCATTTATATTTTTTATTTTAATAGAATTAAAACATAATTATACATAGGTATCTTATAATTTAATTATAATATCATATATAATATAATTAAACCCATCCTTTATACGTCCCACATATGGCATTAACGAGTCATATCACATTGAGGGGGCTGTAGTCCGCACTTCCTCAAATGAAATTATCGCAATTACTCATAATGGAAACCATAAAGGTATGATATAAATGGAAACTACAGAAGGATAATGAAAACATAAACATAATATATATAATATTTAATAAATATTCCATCATAATGGACACCATGAGAGGTGGTAATAATTAATTGAATAATCATTATTTTCTGAGGTGTTAGTTTGTCATCAAAGGAAATAGAATGTTCTTTACCCATTAGTGGAGGTGAGTGTATCTTTAGTTAGAATAATTCATAGAAAAACATCCTAGTATATTTAAGATACTATTTTTGTTATATAATAAACGAATAATAAGATTTTATGAGGTTGTAGAAGTAATGTAAATCAAACGAACTTAAGAGAATACATTACCATTAAATTAGGTAACTCCATTTGGCTTGAACCAAAAGGGACTATTTATGTGCCTTATGCCTAAGCTAAGGATTCTAGGAGGAGGATATGGATATAGGGAGATTAATAGGGAATATTTTGGATGGTACAAGGGGATTGAGATGTGTTAGGAAGCAGTTAGAGATGAAGGTTTTTTATAAGGGGGGAGGGGCTCTTTAGGAATGTGTGAAAATATTTTTTTATTATATAACGATTTTCGGATTCTAAATGTCAAACAATTATTAAATTGGAAGATCAGATGACTCATGGTCGAAAAAAAATCATCCAATAAGAATTGGATAGGTTTTGGATATTATTTTAATCATTATAATCAAATTTATTTAAATTTTTTATTAATGAGGTAAACACTACATCATTAATGTGTCAAAAATAATTTAATTTATTTGATGTCTAAAAGTTATAAAAAAAACATGATGTATGAAATCTTTTTATCCATCCAAGAAGTTTTTACACTATAAATGATAACTTATATAACCCAATGTAAAAATTAATTTACTAAATGTTATTTGTTTTTGACAGTTTTTTTCATTACATTAAGTTAATTAGAATAAAGTGTCATTATCACTTCCAAGTGGCCCCATAAGGTCACAAAATAGACCCAAGGATGATCATGTTACTACGTGTATCAACCATTATGATTGGGAAACGTTTTGGGGTTATTTTATATTATTATAGTTATATTTTTTGACCTTATTTAACAGATTTACCCTTTAACCATGGAAAATAACATATTTTCTGAAGTAAATATTCATAATGTCTAAAATTAAAAGATACCTAATTACACAATTTGGACCTCTTGATTCCCAATATGGGATAAATTTTTTCAAATTCTAAACATGGAAGTGTAATAAATAAATTTAATATTAATTCCCACTATCAAAACAAATGGAGTGTTTTTAGAAAATAATAACTATCAAAATATTTACACTTTTATGCGCAATTTTAATGTGAAATTAATTCCAAAAAGAAACGTTGACTTAAATAGTAAATATATAATATAATTAAGCTTTAAAACAAATTAAAAAGATAATCTATCTATATAAATAAATTATATTAAAATTTAATTTTGAATTAAAATATAGTATTTTTCAATATTCATTAAAAAATGAACTTTATCAGAGAAATACCAAAATTTCATCCAAAGTAAATTTTTATGTCTCTAATCTAAATAATAATTTTATTTTGTTATATAAAACATATAAAAGTGAAAAAACTAGATTTAAAAAGGTTTCTCCATGAAAAGTTAGTAAATTGGCCATTTAAAAAAATTAGAGTATTTAGGCTTAAAATTGGATTCATTAACATTTTAAGCTTCTAAATTTTATTGGATAAATGTAAAAACATTTAACAAACATGTATAATCATATTCTAGTTAGTTTTCTCCATTTCTTCTAATACAAAAGCTAGTAATTTACTACCATTTAAAATATTAAAATTATATTATTATTGTGAAACATAAGATTTTAAAGAAACTCATTGTTGCGTATCTGGTATGCCATCAAACATATAAACCCATTTAAGGTAAAATTAATATTTACTTCAAAAAATATTTATTAAAAATAAAATTTATTATTTCTTTATTTACTTGGGATGTTACATAATAGAGGTTTGATATCTTGAAACAAAAAGGTAAGTATAAAGAATTTGATATTTGATCTCAATTCTGGTTACATTTATTATGGTTTCCAAGGGTTTTAAATCAATAGGTCCCATTATCATAGAAATAGGTATTCATTTCTCATAATTCCCCCTTTCTAAAGGAGGAGACTTATACCAAAATGTTTATTGATGGTCACTCATTAACCAAAACGTGATTATTGGATGACAATTTATCCTTCCATGGATTACTCCTTCGATCGCATCACCTAGTATGTGTCTCCATAACAGATATAAGGCCCCAGCCTTAAACCTTACCTAATCTTGAGTTATTACAAGATTACACATTGAGGATCTTTTCAGGTTTACAGTTTTAGAGAATTAGATCATGAAACTTGCATTACATTCCACATTTCAACAAAGTGGTTACATAAAAGACAGTATTTATTCTTCCCATCAACGGAAACATATTTAAAATGAAACATGGATTCTTTCTTGACACATCCTCGACACTATCATCACATCATGTACCTTTCCCTTGACCTGTGAAAAACATTTCAAAAACTTGGGATGAGCATAAAAGGCTCAGTAAGGGTTATAAAAAATCTGGAAAGGAAACATGAGTTCATATATACATAAGAATGAAATCATACATTACCCATAAAACATAGGCATATCAAATCATGAATAAATCATAGAAAACATAAGACATAAAGGTAACTTGAGGCATTAATAACATTCTTACGTAGGGAGTAACCCCCTTGGTTACGTTTGGAATACCCATCATAGTATATTCCCTAAATCTCTTCGGAGAAACCTTAACCTTTCACTCCTTCGCGTTACCCAATGCATTGGAGAGCTATATCGGGCTCACCCGCCCTTAGTTTATCACGGAACCACCCGTTCTTCATAACAATGCCCAAGAACCATAACATAATCGTATCACATAAACATGAATAAAGGAAACATAACATTTCCACATTTCAATCACAATATAACATTTTAGGATATTGAAAAAATGAATCCATTCAAAAAGAAACCATTTCCAAAACCATTTAAAACATTTAATAAAGAGATTTTTGAATAAAAGTGTCCCATACCACCTTGAAGCTTTTACCATTTTAAACCATTAATATCCATATAAATAAACCCTTAAAACCATTTTGAAAACATGGATATTAATAAGAACAAATAATTAAAACATTTAAAACGATATTTTGGTTAAAGGGGTTTTACCAAAATTAGAGACACTTGAATACAATAATCGAGGAATAAAATTTAGTCAGAACATTATAATATCATGAGAATAAAAGGATTCATGATATAATACTCCAAAGGACAGTATATACACCATATAAGTGTGAATTGGTGCATAACAACAATGAACCCTCAATAGAAATGTCAAATGTGATGAAATCCCTTATAAAGAAGGTATCCTTAAATTAAGGACAAATAAATCTCAAAAATATGTGTGAAAAATATATATACACCCAATATAATTGGATATTAAGTGTAAAACAATAAAAGGTCATTCACACATATTCAATGGATGACATATTCAATGACTACAAGTTGAACCCAAAGAAATCAAAATTGGGTTAAAAAGTTCCCTTGATAGCCAAACGGCATCACATCAAAATGAGTTGATGAGAGATAAAAAGTGTATCTCATCACTTGTAGATAAATTTACATCAATAAGGATGTATGAGAACATATCCCAACATAAAAATATGTAAATTAAAAGACCCAATAAAAGAAGTCTTTTAAAAAAAAGGAGGGTGAAAGGGTCCCTTACCGACTTGGGTATCTTTCAAAACATACACCCCATGAAATAAAGACAATAGGTCATTGATGTAAATACTCATAAACGAAAGTATATTACACAAAGAGTAGAATAATGGGTAGTACATACACCACTCAATGGAATTTGTGGCAAATGTAGCATAAATCTCACGAAAATAAAAGTGAGATGAAAAATCCCTTACGAAAACTCAGCAGCCTAACGGCGCCACATAAAACATCCAAAATGGATTGATGAGATCAAATAGAGTATCCCATAATATTACAATAGAATTTACAGAAAGAGGAATATAAAAGAAAATCCCCCAACATAACAAATATGAGCTTAGAAGAAGTGACACAAAGGAGAGTAATTAAAAAGAAAGAGAGATGTTAGATCTCTTACGAAAGTTTGGCAGCCTAACGGCGCCACTCAAAACTCCAAAAATGGATTGATGAGAGAGAATAGGGTCTCTCATCACATGAACATAAACATTACAGTAAATTTAATATAAAAGATCATCCCAATAACAAGAAATATGAGCTTTAAAAGGAATGACATAAAAGTGTATACTTAAAAAGAAACAGAGGAGTAGGATCCCTTACCTCGGGTCCGACTTGACTCGATCTTTCTTTAATCTCCTGAATAATACAACTTGAGTTAATTTTTACTTCCTTAAGAACCTTTTTCAAGTTCATTATTCCTTTTATACCACTTATTACCATGTCATAAACATTATGTAATCATTTAAGTTAGTAATATTTGTTTGGCCGATATTTGGTTCTTAAGTCGAAAGTGGACTTCTTACAATTACATGTTGTTCATGTGGCCAAATGTTTATTATATCCAGAATTTTATTCATGATGTAGATATAATATATTTCATAAATATCCAATACATGCATGCATTTATAACATTACATAATCATTTAGAGGTAAGAAATGAAATGCACCGTTCATGGAGACGGTAAGCCGTACGTACGCATGAACGCTACTTTCATTTCTATTTCATATTTTATAGAATGTAATAATAATTATATAAAGTTATATTATAATTCCATTATAATTTCATATATAATATCATATTTACATCCTTTATACATCCCACATATGGTATTTAACGAATCAAATCACTTTGAGGGGGCGGTAGTCCGCACTTCCTTAAATGAAGATATCGCGTATACCCATAATGGAAGCCATAAAGGTAAGACAAAAATGAAAACTACAGAAGCATAAGGAAAACATAAACATATTATATATCATATATAAAAATAGTGACATCATAATGGCCACATTTGAAGGTGTTAAATGAGTATTGAACAATCATCGTTTCGGGAGGCAGAATTTCACCATCCACGAAAACCGTATGTTCTTTAACCATTTGATGTAGTTGTGTGAGAGTGTAGCTCGAATAAATCTTATAACAACATCCTAGTATATTGAAGATACTGGTGTTGTTAAAAAAGAAATAAGTAAAAAGAGTTTAGTGGGTTGGAGAAGCAAAATAAAACAAATGAACATGAGAGAATGAATTACCTTTAAAAGTGTAACTCCTTTTGATTTGAGCCTAAAGCCTTCCTTTGAAAGGATTATGACCAAAGGGAATCCTCTAGGATGAGGAGAGGGATGTTTATAGAGTAAATGGCCAGGGGTTGGCCGAGACAAAGGCTTGATGAGTGTGTGAAAAGAGGTAGAGGTGGGGGCCTTTTCTAAGAGGAGAGGAGGGGCACATTTGGAAAGTAAGGAAATATTACTTTATTTGAAAATGTGTTTCGGTTTTAAAAGGTCCCACATTGATATAATTAGTGGATAAGGTTATAAGGGTTCTAAATACACCCATAAAATAAGTTTTGGACATGTGTAGTTCATAGATATTACATTGTATTTCCATTTTATTTTAATCGTTAAATAATGATGTCATCACTGCATCATTATGATGTCATAAATAATTTAATTTATATAATGTCTAAAAATTATAAAAAAATTACTATGATGTAGGAAATCGTTTTATCTTTCCAATGACTATTTATAATCAAAAATATTACTTGTATAACCCTAATTAAAAATGGTTTTAGTAAAACATATCATGTTTGTGTCAATTTTACTTTTCCATTAAATAAAAATATATTATTGTCATTTTCCAACTAAAGTGGCACCATGGGGTCCCGAAGTTGGCCCATGGCTTTTCTTGGTCGGCAATGACTCACCCAATAGGTGTAGGACAAGTGTCATGGTGTTTTCACATTCTTATAATATCATTTTTACATTAAACTACACTAATTACCACTAATCGCGATTAAAAACTTAATAAGTTACTATTCACCAAAAAAAAATTTATCCCATTGAACCATATTTTACTTCTTAATGACAACCATGTATGTCGGATTTTCAAAATTCAATACACATTAGTGGGAAACTTTCATTTAACTGAAAAATCAGTTTGCTTGATTACCACTTAGTGGTTTCACTATTCATCAAAAATTGGAGTTTTTCAGAAAAATACCAAAACTTCACCCTAAGGTATATTTGATATTCCGAATTCAAAAATGAATTCCGTTTTACAAAATTCAAAACATATTAGTCACATTAATTAATTTAATAATTAATTCCCGCTGTCAGAGCAAATAGCGTGTTTTTATAAAACAATAAGTATCAAAAGATTGACACTTGTTTAAGTATGATTTCAAAGTGAAATTAATTCCAACGACCACTATTGGATTTAATGGTAAAAATATTTTCTAATTTCACTTTAAAACCAATTCAAAATATTATCTAATCATATAAATAAATTAGATTAAAAAGAGGTTTTGAATTAAAACACAACATTTTACACTATTCATTAAAAAAATGAACTTTATCGGAAAAATACCAAAAAATTACACAAAGTAAAATTTGATGTCCTGATTCTTAATAAGAGTTTTATTTGGTCCAAAATAATTTATAAGAGTGATCAAAACTATATTTAATGACAGTTCTCCATTAAAAGGCGATAAGTGAATCTTTAGTGAAAACTAGGGCATATACGCCTAAAATTGAATTCTTTCCGTATTTTAAGCCTTTAGCTTTTATTGGATATTAAAAAACATATATAATCATATTTTAGTTATTTCTATCCATTCTCGCCAATACAACGGCTACATGTTAACTACCATTTGAAATAATATTATTTTATTATTAGAGTGCAACGTAAGATTCCCAAGAAACTCGTTGTTGCGTGTTGGGTATGCCATCGAGCATAGCGTCCCCTTTAATGTCATATTAATATTTCATTCACAAATATGGATAAATATGAAAATTTCATATTCTTTATTTACCTGGGGTGTTACATCCTTCCCCCCTTTTGGGAATTGTGTCCTCGCAATTTTTAAAATTGAGCTTGGAAACATCCTTGAAAGTCCCACATCGGAACAAAAGTCGGTAAAAAAAACACTTTAAAATAAAGAAAGATAAGTTCAAAGGTCACCCGAGTTAACCCATACTAGGACTCCATGTAGGAAAACATGGACATGGCGGAGAAAACATAGGGTCATGTTCTGATGGAGAGTGATAGAAAACATGTTTAGGAGAAAGTTAACAATGACAAAATCACAAACTTGTGATGGGTTAAACGGTGTTGGGTTCCCCAGTAGGAAAAGATAATAGACAACATTTTTGTTTTATGTTACTTTCTATTGAGGAATTTATTCATAAGGAAACATAATCACTTATCATGTTGACTTTCAACTTTTACTAGATTCCTTAATCAAACTCATATTTTTTCCAAAAGACGAGTATTTAGGGAGACTTGTTCGCATTAAGAGTACTATAATCAACTTCTAGAGAATCACCTAATCCACAAAAGAGAATTATATACTTCCCATTTCTTTAGGCTTTAACCAAAACCAAAACCAAAAGGTTAGTACAAGATTAGATAATCCAGAAAAGGACAACCCTTTATAAAAAGAAAATCTATTCTTAACTCCCAAAATTTTTCCAACAAAACCCAAATTTCAACGAAGACCATTCTATAATCAATTTGTCCATAAAATTCTTCAAAGTAAACCAAACTAAGATTGAAACCCAAATATTTGAAGGATTTAGTCACATAGTCTTCTAAGTTAAATCGTAACATTTATCTCCAAACAACATCAGTTTCTCCTAAAGTCTCGTATTGAAAAGTAATTAACCTAATCACATATCCTCTATGATAGGTTAATCATTTTCATAAATAATCCAAAATCAACTTACTCTTAATTAATAAAATCATATAACTAAAAAGAATCAGTCAAACTAACCAGGGACTTCACGTAGTCCAGTGGTAGGCGATAAATACCAGTCGCACTTTGGTTGTGGGTTCGATTCCCGCAGAATTGTCCGACGCGACGGGTTGTCACACTGTCTGCGTGTTGTCCTTTTTCTAAAACTATATAATTCTAAAATCATTACCCAAAAAGGGATAAATTCATAAAAAATAACCATAACATAATTTAACCTTAATTTTATCTCATGCCTTTCACTTCAATCATAACATATAGTAACCCATAATTACCTCAAAAGTAAGGATCATATAAACTCAAATGGTTCTTTATAACTATGTCCACAAAAGAAAATATAACTATTAATTGAATAAAATTTTCCTATATTAAACATTAGGGTTACACATAATATAAAAAGTCTTCTAATGTAACCCCATCATCAAAAGAGACTTAATACTCTTAAGAATTTCACCATAACTCTTGAAGCCCTTATATGTTTACATCTTACTCATTCAACATTCTTCATGATCCATTATCCATTCCTTTCCAACTTATTCCGAAATACCTCTTTCCTACAAACAAAATCATGAATCATATCCTAAGATTCCAAAATAGGAAAACAATAGTCATGAAATAGTACATACCTTTGATTGGTCATTGTCAGTTTCTTCATCCTCAATCGGAATGACATTAGGTATTGGTAAACGAATATTGGTACGCTCTTGGTGACCCCATTCACGAAACTTCTTCATAGGACATGTGTTTGCATAATGACCATGCACACCAAATTTAAAACATTTAATTGATCCCTCAGAAAGAACTTCTTTCCCTTTCCTCGAGTCAACTGGATGCTTCCTTTTTCCATGGAAGGTTCTTGCTTTATGACCTTCATTTCCACATCTATAGCATATTTCTGTCCCTTCGAAACATTTTCCTAGGTGTTTCTTTCCACATCTTTGACACATAGGTTTTTGAACACACTTACCTTTATGATTATTACCTGTACTTCCGTAGGGATTTGTTTCTTGCATATATGATGTCTTAGAGAAATCTCTAAGGTTTAGGTGGTCAATCATGACTCCAGATAGTTGGTTCAAGATAATCACAAGAGTTCTCATTGCAGCTCCCATATCATTCAGTTGCTTGCTCAAAACACTGTCACAGTTTCCTTCACATCCACTGTTACTTTGGTGCCTGCTAGATCCAGCCATTTACTAAAACCAAAAAGGTCAGTGTGAGTATATCAACAAAACCATCATGTACTAATGAGTAAGATAAACAATAAGATATACTTACTCATTCAATTTATCTTAAACTAAGACTCTTGTCTGTAATCCTAACCATTATGGTAATGTCAGTTATGCTTAAAGAATACCCTAACCTCTAAAGTTATCTAAACTGACCTTTGATACAAACTATAAGGCCCCAGCCTTAAACCTTACCTAATCTTGAGTTATTACTAGATTACACATTGAGGATCTTTTCAGGTTTAGAGTTTTAGAGAATTAGATCATGAAACTTGCATTACATTCCACATTTCAACAAAGTGGTTACATAAAAGATAGTATTTATTCTTCCCATCAACGGCAACATATTTAAAATGAAACATGGATTCTTTCTTGACACATCCTTGACACTATCATCACATCATGTACCTTTCCCTTGACCTGTGAAAAACATTTCAAAAACTTGGGATGAGCATAAAAGGCTCAGTACGGGTTATAAAAAATCTGGAAAGGAAACATGAGTTCATATATACATAAGAATGAAATCATACTTTACCCATAAAACATAGGCATATCAAATCATGAATAAATCATAGAAAACATAAGACATAAAGGTAACTTGAGGCATTCATAACATTCTTACGTAGGGAGTAACCCTCTTGGTTACGTTTGGAATACCCATCACAGTATATTCCCTAAATCTCTTCGGAGAAACCTTAACGTTTCACTCCTTCGCGTTACCCAATGCATTAGAGAGCTATATCGGGCTCACCCGCCCTTAGTTTATCACGGAACCACCCGTTCTTCATAAAAATTCCCAAGAACCATAACATAATCGTATCACATAATCATGAATAAAGGAAACATAACATTTCCACAATTCAATCACAATATAACATTTTAGGATATTGAAAAAATGAATCCATTCAAAAAGAAACCATTTCCAAAACCATTTAAAACATTTAATAAAGCGATTTTTGAATCAAAGTGTCCCATACCACCTTGAAGATTTTAACATTTTAAACCATTAATATCCATATAAATAAATCCTTAAAACCATTTTGAAAACATGGATATTAATAAGAACAAATAATTAAAACATTTAAAACGATATTTTGGTTAAAGGGGTTTTACCAAAATTAGAGACACTTGAATACAATAATCGAGGAATAAAATTTAGTCAGAACATTATAATATCATGAGAATAAAAGGATTCAAGATATAACACTCCAAAGGACAGTATATACACCATATAAGAGTGAATTGGTGCATAACAACAATGAACCCTCAATAGAAATGTCAAATGTGATGAAATCCCTTATAAAGAAGGTATCCTTAAATTAAGGACAAATAAATCTCAAAAATATGTGTGAAAAATATATATACACCCAATATAAGTGGATATTAAGTGTAAGACAATAAAAGGTCATTCACACATATTCAATGGATGACATATTCAATGACTACAAGTTGAACCCAAAGAAATCGAAATTGGGTTAAAAAGTTCCCTTGACAGCCAAACGGCATCACATCAAAATGAGTTGATGAGAGATAGAAGTGTATCTCATCACTTGGACATAAAATTTACATCAATAAGGATGTATGAGAACATATCCCAACATAAAAATATGTAAATTAAAAGACTCAATAAAAGAAGTCTTTTAAAAAAAGGAGGGTGAATGGTTCCCTTACCGACTTGGGTATCTTTCAAAACATACACCCCATGAAAGAAAGACAATAGGTCATTGATGTAAATACTCATAAACGAAAGTATATTACACAAAGAGTAGAATAATGGGCAGTACATACACCACTCAATGGAATTTTTGGCAAATGTAGCATAAATCTCACGAGAATAAAATTGAGATGAAAAATCCCTTACGAAAACTCAGCAGCCTAACGGCGCCACTTAAAACTTCCAAAATGGATTGATGAGATCAAATAGAGTATCCCATCATATTACAATAGAATTTAAAGAAAGAGAAATATAAAAGAAAATCCCCCAACATAACAAATAGGAGCTTAGAAGAAGTGACACAAAGGAGAGTACTTAAAAAGAAAGAGAGAGGTTAGATCTCTTACGAAAGTTTGGCAGCCTAACGGCGCCACTCAAAACTCCCAAAATGGATTGATGAGAGAGAATAGGGTATCTAATCACATGAACATAAAAATTATAGTAAATTTAATATAAAATATCATCCCAATAACAATAAATATGAGCTTTAAAAGGAATGACATAAAAGTGTATACTTAAAAAGAAACAGAGGAGTAGGATCCCTTACCTCGGGTCCGACTTGACTCGATCTTTCTTTAATCTCCTGAATAATAAACTTGAGTTAATTTTTACTTAAGAACCTTTTTCAAGTTAATTATTCCTTTTATACCACTTATTACCATGTCATAAACATTATGTAATCATTTAAGTTAGTAATATTTGTTTGGCCGATATTTGGTTCTTAAGTCGAAAGTGGACTTCTTACAATTACATGTTGTTCATGTGGACAAATGTTTATTATATACAGAATTGTATTCATGATGTAGATATAATATATTTCATATATATCCAATACATGCATGAATTTATAAAATTACATAATCATTTAGAGGTAAGAAATGAAATGCACCGTTCATGGAGACGGTAAGCCGTACGTACGCATGGACGCTACTTTCATTTCTATTTCGTATTTTATAGAATTGAATAATAATGATATAAAGGTATATTATAATTCCAGTATAATATCATATATAATATCATATTTAAATCCTTTATACATCCCACATATGGTATTTAACGAATCAAATCACTTTGAGGGGGCGGTAGTCCGCACTTCCTTAAATGAAGATATCGCGTATACCCATAATGGAAGCCATAAAGGTAAGACAAAAATGAAAAATACAGAAGCATAAGGAAAACATAAACATATTATATATCATATATAAAAAGAGTGACATCATAATGGCCACATTTGAAGGTGTTAAATGAGTATTGAACAATCATCGTTTCAGGAGGCAGAATTTCACCATCCACGGAAACCGTATGTTCTTTAACCATTTGATGTAGTTGTGTGAGAGTGTAGCTCGAATAAATCATATAAAAACATCCTAGTATATTGAAGATACTGGTGTTGTTAAAAAAGAAATAAGTAAAAAGATTTTAGGGGGTTGGAGAAGCAAAATAAAACAAATGAACATGAGAGAATGAATTACCTTTAAAAGTGTAACTCCTTTTGATTTGAGCCTAAAGGCTTCCTTTGAAAGGATTCTGCCCAAAGGGAATACTCTAGGATTAGGAGAGGGATGTGGAGAGAGTAAATGGGCAGGGGTTGGCCGAGCCAAAGGCTTGATGAGTGTGTGAAAAGAGGTAGAGGTGGGGGCCTTTTATAAGAGGAGAGGAGGGGCACTTTTGGAAAGTAAGGAAATATTACTTTATTTGAAAATGTGTTTCGGTTTTAAAAGGTCCCACATTGATATAATTAGTGGATAAGGTTATAAGGGTTCTAAATACACCCATACAATAAGTTTTGGACATGTGTAGTTCATAGATATTACATTATACTTCCATTTTATTTTAATCGTTAAATAATGATGTCATCACTGCATCATTATGATGTCATAAATAATTTAATTTATTTAATGTCTAAAAATTATAAAAAAATTACTATGATGTAGGAAATCCTTTTAGCTTTCCAATGACTATTTATAATCAAAAATATGACTTGTATAACCCTACTTAAAAATTGTTTTAGTAAAACATATCATGTTTGTGTCAATTTTACTTTTCCATTAAATAAAAATATATTATTGTCATTTTCCAACTAAAGTGGCACCATGGGTCCCCATGTGGGCCCATGGCTTTTCTTGGTCGGCCATGACTCACCCAATAGGTGTAGGAAAAGTGTCATTGAGTTTTCACATTCTTATAATATCATTTTTACCTTAAACTACACTAATTACCACTAATCGCGATTAAAAACATAATAAGTTACTATTCACCAAAAAATTATTTTTATCCCATTGAACCACATTTTACTTCTTAATGACAACCATGTATGTCGGATTTTCAAAATTGAATACACATTAGTGGGAAACTTTCATTTAACTGAAAAATCAGTTTGCTTGATTACCACTTAGTGGTTTCACTATTCATCAAAAATTGGAGTTTTTCAGAAAAATACCAAAACTTCACCCTAAGATATATTTGATATTCCGAATTCAAAAATGAAGTCCGTTTTACAAAATTCAAAACATATTAGTCACATTAATTAATTTAATAATTAATTCCCGCTGTCAGAGCAAATAGCGTGTTTTTATAAAACAATAAGTATCAAAAGATTGACACTTGTTTAAGTATGATTTCAAAGTGAAATTAATTCCAACGACCACTATTGGATTTAATGGTAAAAATATTTTCTAATTTCACTTTAAAACCAATTCAAAATATTATCTAATCATATAAATAAATTAGATTAAAAAGAGGTTTTGAATTAAAACACAACATTTTACACTATTCATTAAAAAAATGAACTTTATCGGAAAAATACCAAAAAATTACACAAAGTAAAATTTGATGTCCCGATTCTTAATAAGAGTTTTATTTGGTCCAAAAGAATTTATAAGAGTGATCAAAACTATATTTACTGACAGTTCTCCATTAAAAGGCGATAAGTGAACCTTTAGTGAAAACTAGGGCATATACGCCTAAAATTGAATTCTTTCCGTATTTTAAGCCTTTAGCTTTTATTGGATATTAAAAAACATATATAATCATATTTTAGTTATTTCTATCCATTCTCGCCAATACAACGGCTACGTGTTAACTACCATTTGAAATAATATTATTTTATTATTAGAGTGCAACGTAAGATTCCCAAGAAACTCGTTGTTGCGTGTTGGGTATGCCATCAAGCATAGCGTCTCCTTTAAAGTCATATTAATATTTCATTCACAAATATGGATAAATATGAAAATTTCATATTCTTTATTTACCTGGGGTGTTACAACAGAAATGAGTCATGTTAATGATACTCATTCTAGATTCCATATTGTGGTGGAAATTGGTTAATTTAATTTCTTAGATCTCATCATGGTCACAATTTTTAGAAGAAGTAGATTATAAAATTTTACATTATCATGAATGTCTATACATTATGTATATTGGAAACATGTAATTACTTCATAATTTGGAGGTAATATCATATGAGGCCTCCTTGGATAGGATATCTTAGGAATATTATGCCAAACAAGTTGTAATTGACACCAGGGGAATATGTATTCCTCCTATTTTTACCGTAGTAATCTAATGATATTTTCATTGGGAATGAATTATGCACCAGTGTATTATTTAAATGAATTATTTAGGTTGGAAAAAAGTTAATATATTGTTGGTATGGGATGGTAATATGTTGAATATATTGTGGTGACGGGTTTAAAAATATTAAACGGTTGTTGGGATTAGCTGGGAGAATTTTTAATGACTTGTTGAAGCACATTAGGCATAGGATTATAGTCAGGAAGGGATTGTTTGAGTATAAGAATAATTTATTTTAAGGGGATATTATGGGCATGATTAAAATATATTGGGGATAGAATGATTAGAGGTTAAATATCTTGTCAGTAATGTTTTAGTTCATGTTTAACATCTCGCATAGACAGGTTGGATGCATGTTTAACATCCTACATGGACATGTAAGGTCATGAGTTTAATGCACTCTGGGTATAGATCAGAATGTACTATTCATAATAATTCATTCTTAATTATAGAATCATGTTGAGAAAATCATAATTTCTTATTGATATAGGCATTATCAATGTAAAAATTTCTGATGGATATGAACTATAAGATCATATTGAAAAATATGATGTCACGTGACTAATGTCTTGTAGAGACGGATTCTAATGTCTTTTTGAGAATGATTGGGTGGCTATGTGATTCCCCAGGGGGAGTTCACACATTTATTTTATCGTCAATATTGAAACATAGGGAGTCATTCTACATACCATGTTTAAGATACATGGATCAAAACCTATGTACTTCGATATCATAATTTAAGGTCATGTGGATTAACTAGTCCATGTTGTTTGATAACTTTTGGTAATGATTATCTTTGCAAGGATAGTGAATCAATGAGGGTTGGGGTTGGGATTACATGTATAATTTTACCAATGAAAGAGGATCACATTATAGGAGATGTCATGGGGATTATGCATGTAAGCTACATGAGATATTATATGAGAAGTGATGATGCATTTTGGTATATGTATGGAAGATTCGTGTCTTGTATTCCCATTTTTTATGTCATTATGGTATCCTATGCTAACTTAATGGGACATGATTATTGTTTAATATCTTGTGAACTGACATGGTTCATATGGATTATTCATTGAACAACCATTCATTTCTAAATCATGTCTGGTCAAGATAAAATCCCATGTTCATTATGTGGTGTATGATTATAGTTTAATGTCATGTGAAATGTAGTGATGTGTGGGGATTATTCGCTGAGATTCCCATTATGTATTACTTGTGTTGGGTCCAGAGGTCTTCCCGAGTTCATTGAATTTTGTAAGGTAACAATTTAACTTCATGTGAATAGATGTGATGTTTTTTTATTATGCATTGAGTATCCCATATATTTTTCATTATGTTGGGTCAACAGAGTATCCAATGTCTATATAATATTGTATGGTAACAGTTTAACTTCATGTGAAAAGGATATAGTTTGTGGGGATTATGCATTGAGTCACATGTTTTTTATTCCTCAATTGGAGTTGAAAGGGCATCCAATGTACATGAAATATGGTAATGTTATAGTTTAATTTCATGCTAAATGAAATGGTATATGGGGATTATGCATTCAGTATACCATTATAAATTATCCATGTCATGTTATAAGGACATATAATCTCACTTGTGAGTTGAGGAATACGATTGGGATAATATATGATGGTGAGGCCCATGGGATATTTTTTATCATCTCATGATCAAAATATGAGGCAACATTCACATGACACATATAGTATCTCATTATTTTTATAAAAGGAATAATATTCTCATTGTCTACTACATTCTATAATTTATATCATGTAGTTCAGACTAATGGGGAAGTCTTAGGATCATGGGAAGAGGCATATTATACTTGACACATAAGGTAACTCATTATTTTAATAGGAGTCATTCTATGTTTTTCATACAGGGTGTTCTCCATTATAACATCACGTAGGGAGGACTAATAAGAAGGGGAACTTATGAAATGGTTGGTGAGAAACTTATCAAATAGTGGACCTCTCTGGTTAAACCAGGATGTGGGGTTAGGTGATGAAGTTTCAAGAGATACATGATAAGTATTCTAACTCAAAGTACTTGAGAAATAAAAGAAGACAGTCTCAACTCATGGCATGAGAAAGTGACTATGAGTAGTAGGTTGAATCAAGGTGTTTCAAATATTGTAGGGTGATATCTAAACTCATGGTACTGTATGGGGTATACATTTTAGAAGTATGGGTTTCAATTAAAAGTGTTTTCATATTATCCAGAAACGTTCATGTTGAAACTCTCTAGTTCTCACGGTGGTTAATGAATAATGTATAGTTAAGAGTTCCATAAAAAATATGATTTTCACAACATTTCTAAACATTATCAGATATATTCCCAGTGAATTGTAGTGTCCATATGAATATGGAAAACACTATTTTGTAAAACAATGGAGTTTAATGAAAATTAGAGTTTCATGAGGCATGGACACCATACGAGAACGAACTTCTTCATGGATAATCATTTTTTGAAAAAAATAAAAAAAAAAGACCCATATATGGAATGTCAAAAAAAAATTTAGAAGGAGAAATTCCGTACACATATTTAATAATCTGTTTAGTTTTTCCCAAATTTACAGAATGAAATTATAGCTCGACATGACCTCTTAAAAATTTTGTCATGCGGGGGTATCTATTGTTTAATAGGAGGTATGGTCCATAATTTTGTAAAAGATAGGTTCCTTTGTGAATAAATGATATTTTTTTGTAGTAATGGAATTCTAAAAATGGGGATTACAATATGATAATGATTCCATCAAGGAAACATGTTGTTGGGTACCTCTAAGAACAGAACATCAACGAACAAAACTTCCATGAATAATACATCATAAAATAGGACATTAGAGTACCAGAATTTTGTAAACCAGAGTTTCATGAAACAAACCTCATCAAATAGGAAATCCACGAACTAGATTTCTATGAAATAGGCTTCCACAAACCATATATCCATGAATAGTACATATAATAATGTAATTCCTTGAATAGGAAATTCATGAATGGGACTACTATGAAATGAAATTCCATGAACTGAACATTATCGAACTAGACTTCTACATAACATGTTTCTATTTAATAGGGTTGTGTGAACAATATTTCAATATAGTAGTGGTTATGACCAATATCCAAATTTTCAAAATATTCTGTACTTTTATTTAAGATCCACCATACAGAATATTTTTTTTTATCAAAGATTAAAAAAACGAAAACTCTTGATACATAAGGCCATTAATACTTGAAGACATGGTAAATCGAAACTAGTTAAGTGAACTACAATCCTAGATAAATATACTCAATGTTTCATCCATTCATGGACAACTTTTTCAGAACAAACAATTACATTAAGATTTGGGTAATAAATATTTCATGTGAAGTATGTTGAAAAGTGGTTTGCACAATACTGAGGAATTATGAAATAAAATATGTAGTAAATAAGGGAACTTTTATTTAAAATGTGGAAATGGAAAATGAATAATTGGTTTTATTTCATCTAAGATTGATTATATTTAGGATGAAATTTGAATGTTTAATTTCCATTTGAAACCACATTACTTTTTTATTTTGAAATTTAAATATGGGTAGAGTGATATACCTAAGAATGGTTTTGATATTTCATTAATGAGGAAAAGAATGTTCTATGATTGGTAGAATTGATAATGTCATATTTTTCATTAATATTTAATGTTTAAATACTTTATTTATAAAAATTAATTGGTTATTTATTCTGATATTTAATTTTTTAGTATTTCATTAAGATAGATAGTAAATGATAAAAAATTTACTAATATTAGACGAAATGATAATGAAAATGTTGTCTTATAAGAAAGGAAAAGTGATGGCTGAATCCCAAGGATTGAAAAGAATAAATGGGATGTACTGAAGAAATAATTAGGAGAAAATGTCAAATTAGTTTGTAAAAGTCATCCATGAAATCATCTTATGATGAATATATGAAATAATGGAAATACATAAAAATGAATAATGCATGACCATACCTAAATGTGTCATAACATGACACATATATTCATTCCATGGAACAAACATGTATCACATTAAAAGATCTTAAAAGTGTAAAATAATATATGATAATTTCATATCTACACATTTTATGTCATGAAAATAGTATTAATGATGTAAAACAATCAAATGGAAATAAAAAAAATATAATAATACTGGGGAATGACCACTTTTATGTCCCTACGAAAACCCAATATATATTTTTTACTTATTTATTATCCCATTAATGTAACACGTTATAGCACATTATCCATATAAATAGTGGTTTTGAGGGTGTACATAGAAAATTAGTTCCCAATGATCTGATACTATGCTACACTATTATGATTCTTCTACTTTATATTTCTATTTCATTTTTCATTTCTTCACATTCTGTTTAATTTCATTCATATTTTTATTTTAGATCATCCAACTACTTATTCCAATATTAATTTCATTATCTCTTCCATCATTCCATCATGAACACATTCTTGTAGAAATTTCATGGTTCAATATTAAGGATTAGTCTTGGGAGAGTTTTCTTGGTGTTCATAATTATTATGCTTCCAATTAATAATTTTCATAATTTTATTTGTGGTGAATGATAGTGAAGTGTACGAGTGTGATGGTCATCCACCATGTCCTGAATCTCTTATTCATTCCCACTTTCTACCAAGAGGATGTGATTATTTTTCAATGTAAATTTTGTAGGAATGAATAAAAAACTCCTTAGATAGGGAAAATTATCCTTATATAGAGTGATTGATTTTAATATTCAATATAATAATGATATAACTCGTGTATCTAAACACTATTTCTATGACCTTTTACACTTACCATTATTATTCCTATATTTCTTTAATCATTTAGGTTTTAAATTTTAATTTAATTACTTTCCACACACCAAAACTAAAAATTTAATTTATTATAATAAAAAAATGAAAAGATGAAAAATAAATCATTTATGTGAATTAGATATTAGGGATTCATTGAATATGAAATTCCTCAAGTGAGAAGTCACTATTCTGAATTACAAATTTATTAGGGAAATAAATTTACTTTTTTAATTCCCTATTAATGGTGAATTACTACCTAGGAAAAAGTGCAGAACTGATGTCTATTATATAATTTTATCATTGGATAAGAAATATTTTAGACTAAAGAATCTCAATATAGATTATTGAATGGGATTAGGTGAGGCTTAATGATAGTAGTTTAGCCTAGATAAATTATTTTCGATTTATTTTATATGTTAGCTTCCCATTGATTTTTTATTTGGGATGTATTATTATATTGAGACAATTCATTTATTATACAAATTTATGAATTATTGATAATATAAAATCTAATTTTTTTAGATGTTGGTCGGTTATTATGTTACGATTGAAAAAATATGATATTGAGGTCACATTAAGCTTTTATTTTTGATTGAGTAGCTTTATGATCCGTGGTATATCTTATTGAACATGGGGGAATGATTGAGGATATGTTACTCTCAGACCAAGTCAATAATAAATATTCTTACATTGAAGAATTAGAAAACTCAACGCAAATAGTTGGAAACATTATAAAAAATTCCCCCAAAACATATAATTTTCATTTATTTAAATTTTCTAGTATTTAATTAATTCGTAAAAACAATGCTAATGGTGGCCTCATCAACATGTATCGTTAATTTAGGTAAACTATATTTTGGTTCAATTTGGAGGGAAAATATAATTATCTTACAAACTCAATATATTATCATAATAACTTCCATATTATAATAACCATTTCAGTTATATATACCCGATTCTATTCATCCTTGTATATCTGATTATATTTAATATAATACAAACTATCTTAGTGGGGTGGATAATTTTAATGTTGAGGAATAATGTTAAGATCGTGTTCATCTACAATAATATTTAAATTTATCAATGAATCCTAAATTGTAATTTTAGTTCACTCCAATTGGTGATTATCAAAATAACTCCATCTTATTCCTAGTTATAAATAAATGGGATATCCAAATAAAGTATCCCCTAAAATGGGGAATGTTTTAGAATAATCAATTAATTAATAATTGATTATTTTTTTAGCCAATTCCAACAAGTACTTCTATAATACATCCCATGGAGAGTAAAATTATATTGGGCCTTGAATCTAGAATTTTCATAGAATATAAAATTATATACCCATGAAATATAATCGTTTAAGTATTAATAATACAATTCCAAAGAAAATGAAATTTCATTTTTGGATATAAAACATTATAGAGAACACCAAACTCAAATGTTTACTATTAAAATTTGGATGTTTGGTGGATATATTGGCTTCCAAATATGATTTTTAATTTCAAGGAAATATCTAATTTTTCCAAACATTAACATAATAATTATATCATAATATCAAAACAAATTCATTAATGTATCTTAAATTTAACCATTTTTTATAATAAATAATTGGATCTATTTTTCATATTATATGATAAAAAACTAAATCCCTCATCATGATAGTCATTATGGAATGCCTCATTGGAGAAATAATATAACAAAATCCACCATGGTAATTAAGGATAACCAATTCTCGACCAACATTTCAACAAAAATTTTCTTAAACTAATATATTTGAAGAATTTTTGTAAATATATTACCTAAATAAAATAATATATATATATGTTTTATTTTTTAGAAGAAGTATTTGTCTAATATTTTCAGGTTTTTCATGTAATTTAATATTTTAATTTTGTTATTTTATTATTTTTCTTGATTTTCAAGTTATATAATATCACTCGAGTTTTATAATAAAACAATTTATTTTATCTTAATTATTATTCTTCTCAACCCTGTCACTATAATAAAAAAAGTTTGGCGTTAATTCATTCACCCATTAATGAAATTGGTTTTTATTTAATTTTTTTATTCAGAAATCATGATCCTATAAGTCTAATTCTATATCATTTGAAGTTGTTAATCATAAATAGGATCACCATTTAATAGTTTCATTATTTTTTTGGGTTGTAATACATGTTATTTTATATTACATAAAATTATAAAAAGTTATTTAATTTTAGATCCCATTTTTAATACTTATTTTAAATTCATCTTCAATGAATTTTTAAACGAATAATTTTGAATTATAATGTAATATTATAACATGGTATGATCATGAAAATGATAATATATGTTTTTTGGTGATTATAATTTAATTTTATAGTTCATAAATTTCAAAATGTTATGGTTAGTTTTTATCTCATTAAATTCGTACGTCATTAATTATTGAGATCGAATTATCTATGAAAAAATTCATCCAATCATTACCTAGAAACGTCATAGGATAAAATAATCTCCATTAATCATTTTTAATGAATATTTTTTTATTATCCAAATCAATAAAACCCAAATTATTTCAAATTTAAATCCAAAACCCTATATAATAAATCCTTTTTTCTTAGATCGCATCTTAGGTCTCTATGGAATTGAAAACCCTAAATTTCGAAAAAGCATCCAATTCATACTATTGGGTAAATTTGAGAGAAAATTTAATATTCTAGAAATATAATTAAATAATAATTTATCATAAAATTTTAATAAAATTTTAATAAAATTACGTCAATTAAAATTTAATAGTGGGAAACTGAACCTGTTAAATCGATAAGGTGATGAATCATAGAAAAGTGAGAATGAAATGATATGGATCATATAAAATATATTGAAGCTAAAATGTATGGTCATATAAAAATAAAATAACCAATAAATTAATTTAAATTTAATTTTAACATTTAATTTCTTATATAAATTGAAAAAATATGTTAACTAGTGGGTAATAAAGAATATTACATCACATAAACCTATTGGATTTGAATTTTCCTGTCCAACTACCGAAACTCATAATAATATATATATATATATATATATATAATTATGTATTTTATGGTCTCATATATAGAATAACTATGATTAAATATAAACATTTTATGTAAATAGATGAGTTGATGTGGTGGAAATTATGGTGTGATATGTGGACTTTGAATAAATAAATTAGCGAATAGTATATATTCACGTCATCTCAAGTTCTCTGGTACACCCATAGTTCCCCATTATCACACATAATGGTCTAATATAATTATTAGAACTAAAATTATTACAAATATTCTAAATTGGTTGGATTTTGTCATGTTTAAAAATATATAGTGTCATATTTAATATATATTGTATTATTTCATAGTTTTTATCATAATTTCTTATTTTTTTTCAAAAAATATACAATTTAACCATTACCTAATGTTGATGTCTTAAATAAAAATATGTAATTCTTTTATATTTAATTTATATTAATATTTTAAGATATTTTTTACTTTATATAATCACATAGTATAACAACATAACAATTATAATGGCTACATTATATTCAACATGACTACTTTATCTAAATTTGAAAGAAATTTTATAATAATAATTATATAAATATGAAAACATAAAACTAAAATAAATATAATAAATAGTTTTTAAAATATTATTAATGATAAATATGGGTTTTCTATAAAAAAAGAATAATTTCATTTGAAAAAATATAAATAATCCAATAACTTTGGTTTGATAAATGGGAATGATACATTAAAAAAATAAAAGATAAATAACTCAAATCCCCTCTCACAACCAATTTCCATAGTCCAAGGAATCCCATAAGATCCCTCATAATAATATGAGTGTAAGAGTTCTGAAATTGGTTTTAGGGTCATGAAAATTGAATAATGGGAGGATGGTAGACAATTACATTATAATAGAGTAAAAAATATAAAATGACAAAAAAATAATTTCCCTAGAAAAAATATTTCCTTCCTTATCTTTACATCTAGGGGAAAGCTCTAAGGGTATGAATATTTCATTAACTGAGATAGTCAATGTATTATGAATCCACTGATAGATCACTAATATAAATCCATCATTGTAATAAATATAGTATCCATCTAAAACCTCATTATAAATCTTCAAAAAAATCCTGGGGGATATCATTAATGAATTTGTAATGGGTTTTGAATTTAGTAGAAGAGTCATATTTCATTGATATGTTTGATATTATCACTGAAAGAAGTTGAAGACATATCTATAATTTTATTCTCAATTTATAATTTGATGAAAAGCATACCATCTCTTTAAAAGAATCCCTAGTATATGATAAGGGTACCTCTACATCAATTTTCATATCTGAATCAGATCTACAGACAATAATTATGGTCATATTTGAGTAATCATTCATAAAAAATTATTTCACTAAGCTAATGTTCTCCCATGATTTTAATGTGGATTAAATATATGGATGGTTTTCTCAAAATAAATGACATTTGGAGAGATAGGTCCGTTAATATTCAATTATGTTATATAAATGTTTTCCTAATATCCATCTTTTAGTTGTTCATATTTCTTATTTAGTATCATTATATTTGTTAACTCAAATACCCTCTCCAATTTCACCAACATAAAGGGGTATTTGGAACAATATAAAGGTTTATATTTTCATATCCTTATCACACCTATTAAAATTCATACTTCCATATTATCTATATAAAATACACAAAAGATATTCATAAAACCAAAAAATAGGGATGTAGTTCCTGAACCAGAAACATTATATTATGTTTAGGATTCACCTCTATGTCTCCCAATAAATCATTCCTAACCTATTGGAAAATTGTATCATTTTTTATCTTTAATGTAGATTATCCTTAAAAATATAACATCTATAGTACATTTCGTGGTATCTATAGTGTTACCATGGTATGTTTTGGAAAAAATAAACAAGAAAAGTTGATTTGGAAAGGAAATAATTCACATATAACACCTTCAGTCATTTAATAAAATGTAGGAGAATTTGAAGAGAAAAAATGAAATAATAATAATTGGATTAATAGAAAATACTTGGATTATAAATCATTCATATACTATTACAAACCATATAAATTCATTGTGGGGAATATAGATATCAAACTCAACACAAACTGGATCATGGATTCGATGATTAAATTTTTTTTTCTTTTGTTATGTACATAAGAATTCCCACATGGAAAGACACAATTATATAATATATATTCATTATATAGTGTTAATATAAATCCATAGATATGAATACATAGTTTCACTATCCTCAATTACTTCATCTCATGCATATCATTTAGCCATCAAATCTTTATGAAATGATATCAATTCTTACTCATGGATCTATGTTGAAGGGATATGACTAGATCTTCTTCAAATTTAATTCATGTTTATATTAAATGATCATTATGAAACCTCACATGTTAAAATTTCTTATGTACCCATTCATAGTTGACATCCACAAAAATAGCTGTATAAAACTATTATTTGTTAATTATTTCCAAGAAAGTAAAAGAATAAAAATATTTATCATCTTCTAACTCAAGGTAATACATCTAGAATAATCTACATTTATTAAGGGTCATTATAAAAAAATATAAAATCTAATGGAATATTATAATTGGAATTTGAAATTATAATTAATAGGATAAAATAGATGCATAATCCTAACATCATTTAATTCCTCTTTAGAAATGGCATAAATCAAAAAATAAAGGCCCACGTGCATGGTAGTAAGTCAATTATCACACTCCAATCCCACCTAAAATAGGATATGTTCTAGTGACTTGCGCAAATTAGAAATATAACACATCTCAAAGGCTTCATAATAATTCACATATACATAGGAACACGTATCTAAAAGCACACAACATTAATGAAGAAGTGTAAACAATCGGAATAATAAAAGAACACATATCATGCAACATCCCATATTATAAAAAAGAAAACACATAATGAAATTAAATAGGGAATTAATAATGAACTTGGTACGAGTAAATAGATCCATCCTGATAATAACGGAGGAAATAATCTCAACACACAACCACCAGTCTTGAAATAATAATATTTTCATATACTCCAAACCATATTAAGTACAACCCGCACCTTGTCTACATAGATCTATATAAAGTATCTTATCATTAAAAAAATATATTACACATTTGGGTAGCTATAATCTAGGGGTGGATATGTTCATACCAGGTAGGACTCCACAAAATTACCAATAAGTTTGTAAAAAAAATAGTTATCTCAAACCAGGAAAAAATGGGAAATAAAATAGAAGGAACCATATATGACCATAGAGGGGACTTAATCCATAGAGTATGGATTCATTCCTCATAGTTACCCTAAGTATTTTGAATATCCCCAAAGACAAGAAATCCTTATGATCCTTCTACAAATATAGAATCTTTATACCTTTAGTATAAGATATTTCACCACTAGTAGTGTTGGGGGAATAAATAAGCCTTTTGAGGATATCACTCACTATTTGAGCTCAATAATATAGAGGAAAGGCCTAAACTTAAGATGGAGGCTCTTATTCCCTATAATTTTAATTTTAATATTCTACCCATAATATATTTGGGGGTAATTTTCGACCCTAACTAATGATTGTAAAAGAATACTTCACCCGAAATCTCATATCTAGGTTGGATTCCACTCACTATGAGTTTTCAAAAGAAATAACTAATATCATAGAATATGATGCAATTAATCAATATCATATAATTTTAATTCACATATCTTCTAATGTATATAAATCCACAATCAAATGCTAGCTATAAATTTCAACTCATTTTTTATTTTATAAAGGCCCAATCCAAAATAATAGAGTACACCATGATCTCAAGTTTTATATAGCATGTAGTGCATATGTTTTCATATGCCCCTATATTATCTCACCATGTGGCCTGAAAGTGATAGATATACAGTGTGTGTGTGTGACATGTCATTGATATGTAGGTCCTAGTTTCACCAATTCCATGTGTTGTGATTCCTGATTCATGTTCCACAGGGAGTTACATGAGGCGTGTCGTTGGAATACATGATCATATTTTCTATTTTGGTTCATTATTCATGTACACCTTTTACATATCGATATAGTTTTCAAAGGCCACATAGATTGTGGTATTAGACACAAGACTATGTGATATTTATTATATAATCAAACCCTAGTGGAACATCAATGAGATAAAGAACATTTGTTCTTTCATATTATATGTTTCATAGTCATGAATTTTCTATAAGGTCATCTTCAAATATAAGAATCATTAATGCCTTTACAATTTTCCTGATTCTCACTGGTAAAAATAAAAACCATGTTTACTGATATCAATTTTCTGTCAAATTTTATATTCGTTACAACATTATTTAAAACAAAGAAATCATTACATCATCAAATATAAATCATTTTATTTTTTCGTCTCTTAACTCCCCTTATATATTTCTCTCATTATATAAAATAATTATTGATGAAAACCCTGATTACAAACCCACATAAATGATTAATTCTACTAGTATTGATATTACCATTAAATAGCTCCCATATTGGTTGAAGTGTCAGCCCATAATTGAACACTTATAATGAATTTAAATAACAAGGGGATATATAAATGAAAACACATAAATATGTGTAGGTGTGATCATGTTTGATTAATCACAACTTTAATTGGTATAATACATGGATACAATGATTATATATAGGATTCCAAAAAAAATTAACCATAAATACAAATTTAAATAGAAAATTTTATTCGGAATGGGCCATATGACGGTTGATTGAAAAATTAAATTCTTAGAAGAATTAATTTTTAAATGAATTAACATCACAATAGTGAAATAAATCCACTAATAAAAATTACTACCATAAAGTCAGATTGATCAACAACATAAAAGGAATTTGTGATAATTTTTTGGATATACTTATAAATACAATTATCATTGATGAGTTTCACTTATTTTAATCATCGATTCTAATCCCATTATCAATGCACTCCACTATAGAGGCCCAATAAAGACTCTCTCTTAGATTCATCATCCAAGAGCCCATTCAAAAGATAATCCATTGTTCACCTGGATATTAATGCATGGAGTTAATATATATAATACTTTATATATATAAAATGGGTTTAAATGAAAAACTAAACTCCACACAAACTTTTCTTATAGTAAAAATAATATTACTGAAAATATCAAAATGGTTTGGTCATGAAAATGGAATCCATTACAATGTCACCGACTTATATGGTTTTTATCATAAATGTAGAAACAACATGAAAAAGAGAGGGTATTGAGCCTGAATCTGTTTATAATGTTCCTATAATCCTTAGTAATTATTCTCATTATACCAGAGAACATTCGCAAGTGATATTTACCACCCATAATGGATCTAATCCCATTAATTCGTGATCTTAACCATGCAATATAGAATGGTTTCAAATTCATTAATATAAAGATTACCATGGTAAAAAAATGCAATATATAGTGCATATATTTTCATTTCTATGATACATGGAACACATCATGAACACATTCTATCCATGAAGGTAAAACTATGAAGTACACAACATTTCTTATCTTACACATAATTTGAAAAAGACCATGGAACTTCATAAATTTCTTGTCTCCCACGAAAAATAAATGTAAATCACTCTATGGTGAGTAATTTAGGAACATGTATTCTCTGTCACTAAACTCCAAATCCATTATTCATTGATTTTTATAGGACTTATGAGAGATTTTGGCTACTATAATCTACATTTTCATAAACTACACAAATTATATAATTTCCAACCCAAACTCTATAATCATAAAAAATTAATTCTCTCAAAATTGACTAGAAGTGTGCAGACATGAATGTTCTTAAATTAATTGACTATATTTTCACTATACTAATAGTAGTGTGATATTTGTTTTTGTTGAATTGACTATAGAATCCTGCCTTTTTATCACATAAACTTTCATTACATTTTACAAAACCGAGGATCTTTAAGGTTTAGTGTCTTGGAAACCAGGAACTTAAAACATGAAAACATAAAACATTATTCTTAAACACTTGAAAGGATTCTCCTCATGTTCATCCTAGTTTCATTACTGCATCTCATAACCTGGGAATATACATCAAAAGAAAGGGTGAGTAGAAGGACCAGTAAGGAAAACAAGAGAAACATTTTACATGTGAACTTGAGATACTTCAATAAGGTCATGAAAAGAACTTTAAGGCATGAGAAAGAAATCATGAGATATATCATAATCAAAATAACATTTTTCATAACTTGAAGATGTGGCTGCAACATTTAATATAGAAAATCATGAACATATCACCAAGGTCCATCCCCAAGGTGTCATTTGAAAATTACCAAGGTTATTCCACAAGGTATCGTGAAAATTGTAATCTCTAGTGGTTACATCATTACCCAATGAATTGGAGCGCTATCAGGGCGCACCCTTAAATTTTCCTTTATTATCATGTGAGCCACATATATCATCATCAATAATTTCATAAATAACCCATATAGCATAAAATTAATGGGTTTCATTTCACAATCATAATGTTTTAAAAACTGCTTTAAAGACATGATCTTTACGTCACTTTAAACCCACGGAAAGGGAAAGAGGGTTTCATGTATGTAATTCCCAGAATTTAAAATAGAACATTTTGATATATATCCTGTAGGAATAATAGCTTTGAGTATTCACTTTATAACATAAAATAATTTTTAGAAAAGAGAGAGAGGCATTTTGAGACGAAAATTCTGCAGCATAACGGCTATGTTACAAGGTTTTAGAAAACATTGAGAAGAGAGGGGACATGGGTAAAACATTCATAAATGACCCATAAAACAGTAGAGGGACAAAATATAAGGTATTTATGAACATGGTAATGAAATTTGAAAATATACCATATGAAATGAAGAACATGAAAGGAAGAAAAAAAAGATTTCTCTTGTGAGAATTCGGCAGCCTAACGGCGTCACTTAAACTTCAACAAAATTGAATTGACAAGGTCAAATAGGGTCTCTCATCATATGAACATAAGATTCCAGTATGATAGATATAGAGATCATACCCCAACATAATATAAAGGAACTTGAAATAATTGACATGAAAGTAGAACTTCAAAACGAGAATGGTGAAGAACCACTTAAAAATTCGGCAGCCTAACGGCGCCACTTAAACTTCAACAAAATACTGAATTGAAGAGATAAAATGGGGTCTCTCATCATATGAACATAAGATTCCAGTATGATAGATATAGATATCATACCCCAACATAAAAAAAAGGAACTTGAAAGAATTGACATGAAAGTAGAACTTCAAAACTAGAAGGGTGAAGAACCACTTAAAATTTCGGCAGCCTAACGGCGCCACTTAAAACTTCAAAATACTGAATTGAAGCGATCAAATGGGGTCTCTCATCATATGATCATAAAAGATCAGTATGATAAATTTAGAGATCATACCCCAACATAATAAAAAACGGAACATGAAATACTTTACATGAAAATAGATCTTGAAAAATGAGAAGGGAGAAAGAATCCGTTACAAATATTTCGGCAGCCTAACGATGCCACTTAAAACTTCATAAAACGAAATAATGAGAGTAAGAGGGGATCTCTCATTATATTAACATGAAAAGGGCAGTAAGATGAGTATAAAAGAACATCCTCCAACATAAGAACATGGAGCATAAAAGGAATGACATAAAAGAGATTACTTGAAATGAAAGAGAGAGGTCGGATCCCTTACCTTAAAACGTAACTCTTAAAACTCAAAGGATGGGACCTTGAGGGCTTGGGGGCACCTTGGGAGGACTCCTTGGAAGTTAAGGAGACCATAACTTCGTTGAGGATGGTTTTGGAGTCGAAAATATGAGAGGAGGGCTTGGTATTTATAGGGAAAGTGAGGGGACAAAGCATTAATGGCCAAGGGACACCTCAAAAGTGGTTTTCTCAAAAGCATGGGCCCTCCCATGGTACTTCCCATAAAGTTAGGCCACATGGGGACCCCCACACAATAATTCATCCTCTTTAGTCGAACATCCTTTAAAATATCTCATGACATCATCATGAAACAGGTATGACGTCATTAAACATACCGAAACCCTAAAACTGTATTTTTACTATTCACTGAAAATTCAACTTTCTCAGAAAAATCCCAAAATTTCACCTTAACCAAATATCAATGCTCTGATTTCAAAAATGAACTCCATTTTAAAATTTTCTAAATATTTTTAATTTATTTTTTTAAATAAATACACTATTCACCGAAAATTCATTATTTTTTAGAAAAATCCCCAAAAATTACCTTAACATAATATCGATGCTCTGAGTTCAAAAATGAAATCCATTTTATAAAAATAATTTTCTAAATATTTTTAATTTAATTTTTTAACTAAAAAACACTATTCACCTGAAAAACTAATACTTGAATAATAATTTATGAAACCGTTTTTTAACCATTTTATTGAATCACATTACTTAATCAAGGTGCCTAGATTATATTAATAATTTATTTAAGTGAGATTACTAATCCATTTGGTTACATTACTAATCCTAAGCATAAAATCACTATTCATAATTTACTATTCATCAAAAATTAAGTTGATCTTATTAGACTCTAAATTCCATACTGAACATATTTGTAGAAGAGCATTTTTTGAAAATCATTACACATTTTTATTTATTTAAGGTTTACATAAACATTTTTAAAATATCTTTTCTCTAAAATTCATCAAAAATATGCATACTATATTTATCCGGTCATTTGAAAATTCATAAACTTCATCATAAGAAGAAATCCCAATTTTTATTTAAAACAAAGGATTACACAAGGCAGTTACGGTCTCCTTACATAGCCCCTTATCACACCAGCATAGGACCTAAGTGTAAGGTCTGCTAAGGTGAGAGAATCCGAGGGAGGCTCGGCCAACATCGCACAAGTAGTAATTTCTATCAGTTTGAACTTCTTGCGAAGGCGATCCCGTTCTAGCTTTATACGATGAAGTTCAGCTTGGGATTGGTCCAGATCAAAGCCCAGTGGTGCTACCTCCTTCCCAAGTTCTGTTAGGTGGGCTTCGATCGGTCCAAGACTACTGGGTGAGGCCATGGAATCTTCTTTCTATATTAATTAACCAGGATTACTTGTATTTAGAGACAATAATCAAAACATTTAGTTTCCAGTGGTCATATTGACCAATGGTCATATAATAGTCAAAAACCAATGGTATCATTTTAATTATACTCATTTTATCAAATGAAACATGTTTGTTGAGTATAAAAATAGAATAAAATAACACATAAAATTAGGAAACAAGATTTATTCAAAATTTCGGGTCGTTACAATCTTCCCCCCTTAAGAAATTGCATCCTCGCAATTTTTTAAAATTAGGTTTTGAAATTTCATTGAAAGTCCCACATCGGAAAAGGAGTCAGTAAAACTATTACTTTAAAAGAAAGAAAGTGAAGTATGAAGGTCACCCGAGTTAGCCCACACTGGGATTCCATGTAGGAAAACATGGACATGGAAGAAAAACAAAGGGTCAAGTTCTGAGGGAGAGTGATAGAGAACATGATTAGGAGAAATTTAACCATAAAAAATCCCAAACTTATGATGTGTGTAAACGGTCATTGATTACCTAGTAGGAAACGTAAACCGACAACGTTTTTGTTTTACCTTCCTTTTCATAATTTTGAGGAATTCATTTACTACATAGAACAAAAACATAAGAAAATATACCTACCTTCATGTAGAGTTTCATCCTTTAATATGTTTCCACCAAAACTAATCTTTTCTCCGAATGATGAGCATTCAAAACTACTTGGTCTCATCAAAACACAAGAATCATCTTCTAGAGAATCACATAATCCACAAAAGATTAACTATCTATTTCTTCTATCTTAAAACATTATCCCAAAACAGAAAGGGTAAGGTAAAACAACTCTTCAAAAATAAAGAATCCCATAGGATGGGAAACAATTTTTAAATCTTCAATGTTCCATGGTACTACCCAAAGTTCATCATAGACCATCCCATAAATAACGGTCCTTAAAATTTCTCAAAATAAACCAAACTAAGATTGAAACCCAAATACAAGATGGATTTGATAACATAGTCTTCCAAAATAACTTCATTGTTCATCTCCAAACAACATCAACCACACCTAACATCTTATAAAAAAAGTAGCTAACCTAAACATATTTTACCCAAGATAGGTTAATCATTCCCATAAGTAACCTAAATTACTATAAGTCCACCTTCAATTCATTGATTCTTCAAAATATATTTCAACCTTACTCCTCAATGAAAATACCATAGTAATCTATTTACCTCGATCATATAGGGTCCTGAAAATAGTGAACGTCTTCCAACATAATAAACATATTTTAATCCCCTAATCATCTCTATCGTATTAATACGACAATCGTAGCATTTCCTATCACATTGGTTGTTGGGACATGTTCTTCCATTTCCCGCCATTAACTAAGAAAAGAAACTATAAATAGGGGCTTAAATACTTAGCCAATAGTCATGAAAAGAAACATAAAGCATATAAGGATAACTTGTAGTTGAAAAGTATACACTAACTTGTGATCCCCTAGGTTTCCATATAGATTATCCATGATCATATATTCTTATGTGAACCTTTATTTTATTTTATCTTTGTTCCTTTAACAATGGTTCATACTAAGCTTATGAATTTACCAAAGCATATCCCCCGGGAGTGTCGTAACCAAGAGTGCAGCAAGGCTCGTTGTCGTGTACCAGTTCCCGTTCGAGTCTAGCTCAAAGCGGTGTTTTCAAGTTTTACCCCTATGTACATCTGTGCCAGAGCCACCTCTACCCGCTCGTATCCAGACAGGTATGTATTTTCTTGGAAACCCTTTACTCAATACTCACCAAAATACCAGGAAGATTTCTTATATTTAAACTTTTCTATAGGGTTCTTCCCAGATTTTTCATATCCTAATTTCCACAAATAACTAAACCATCCTTTGATACCAACTATAGCATCCTGCCTTTTTATCACATAAACTTTCATTACATTTTACAAAACTGAGGATCTTTAAGGTTTAGTGTCTTGGAAACCAGGAACTTAAAACATGAAAACATAAAACATTATTCTTAAACACTTGAAAGGCTTCTCCTCATGTTCATCCTAGATTCATTACTGCATCTCATAACCTGGGAATATACATCAAAAGAAAGGGTGAGAAGAAGGCCCAGTATGGAAAACAAGAGAAACATTTTACATGTGAACTTGAGATACTTCAATAAGGTCATGAAAAGAACTTTAAGGCATGAGAAAGAAATCATGATATATATCATAATAAAAATATCATTTTTCATAACTTGAAGATGTGGCTGCAACATTTAATATAGACAATCATGAACATATCACCAAGGTCCATCCCCAAGGTGTCATTTGAAAATTACCAAGGTTATTCACCAAGGTATCGTGAAAATTGTAATCTCTAGTGGTTACATCATTACCCAATGCATTGGAGCGCTATCAGGGAGCACCCTTAAATTTGCCTTTATTATCATGTGAGCCACATATATCATCATCAAAAATTTCATAAATAACCCATATAGCATAAAATAAATGGGTTTCATTTCATAATCATAACGTTTTAAAAACTGCTTTAAAAACATGATCTTTACGTCACTTTAAACCCACGGAAAGGGAAAGAGGGTTTCATGTATGTAATTCCCAGAATTTAAAATAGAACATTTTGATATATATGTGAATACACCTGTAGGAATAAGAGCTTTGAGTATTCACTTTATAACATAAAATAATTTTTAGAAAAGAGAGAGAGGCATTTTGAGACGAAAATTCTGCAGCATAACGGCTATGTTACAAGGTTTTAGAAAACATTGAGAAGAGAGGGGACATGTGTCAAACATTCATAAACGACCCATAAAACATTAGAGGGACAAAATATAAGGGATTTAAGAACATGGTAATGAAATGTGAAAATATACCATATGAAATGAAGAACATTAAAGGAAGAAAAAAAGATTTCTCTTGTGAGAATTCGGCAGCCTAACGGCGTCACTTAAACTTCAACAAAATTGAATTGACAAGGTCAAATAGGGTCTCTCATCATATGAACATAAGAGTCCAGTATGATAGATATAGAGATCATTCCCCAACATAATATAAAGGAACTTGAATGAATTGACATGAAAGTAGAACTTCAAAACGAGAATGGTGAAGAACCACTTAAAAATTCGAAAGCCTAACGGCGCCACTTAAACTTCAACAAAATACTGAATTGAAGAGATCAAAGGGGGTCTCTCATAATATGAACATAAGAGTCCAGTATGATAGATATAGATATCATACCCCAACATAACAAAAAGGAACTTGAAAGAATTGACATGAAAGTAGAACTTCAAAACGAGAAGGGTGAAGAACCACTTAAAATTTCGGCAGCCTAACAGCGCCACTTATAACTTCAAAATACTGAATTGAAGCGATCAAATGGGGTCTCTCATCATATGATCATAAAATATCAGTATGATAAATTTAGAGATCATTCCCCAACATAATAAAAAAAGGAACATGAAATACTTTACATGAAAATAGATCTTGAAAAATGAGAAGGGAGAAAGAATCCGTTACAAAAATTTCGGCAGCCTAACGGCGCCACTTAAAACTTCATAAAACGAAATAATGAGAGTAAGAGGGGATATCTCATTATATTAACATGAAAAGGGCAGTAAGAGGAGTATAAAAGAACATCCTCCAACATAAGAACATGGAGCATAAAAGGAATGACATAAAAGAGATTACTTGAAATGAAAGAGAGAGGTCGGATCCCTTACCTTAAAACGTAACTCTTAAAACTAAAAGGATGGGACCTTGAGGGCTTGGGGGCACCTTGGGAGGACTCCTTGGAAGTTAAGGAGACCATAACTTCGTTGAGGATGGTTTTGGAGTCGAAAATATGAGAGGAGGGCTTGGTATTTATAGGGAAAGTGAGGGGACAAAGCATTAATGGCCAAGGGACACCTCAAAAGTGGTTTTCTCAAAAGCATGGGCCCTCCCATGGTACTTCCCATAAAGTTAGGCCACATGGGGACCCCACACAATAATTCATCCTCTTTAGTCGAACATCCTTTAAAATATCTCATGACATCATCCTGAAACAGTTATGATGTCATTAAACATACCGAAACCCTAAAACTGTATTTTTACTATTCACTGAAAATTCAACTTTCTCAGAAAAATCCCAAAATTTCACCTTAACCAAATATCAATGCTCTGATTTCAAAAATGAACTCCATTTTATAATTTTCTAAATATTTTTAATTTATTTTTTTAAATAAATACACTATTCACCGAAAATTCATTATTTTTAGAAAAATCCCCAAAAATTACCTTAACATAATATCGATGCTCTGAGTTCAAAAATGAAATCGATTTTATAAAAATAATTTTCTAAATATTTTTAATTTAATTTTTTAACTAAAAAACACTATTCACCTGAAAAAACTAACACTTGAATAATAATTTATGAAACCGTTTTTTAACCATTTTATTGAATCACATTACTTAATCAAGGTGCCTAGATTATATTAATAATTTATTTAAGGGAAATTACTAATCCATTAGGTCACATTACTATTCCTAAGCATAAAATCACTATTCATAATTTAATATTCATCAAAAATTAAGTTGATCTTATTAGACTCTAAATTCCATACTGAACATATTTGTAGAAGACCATTTTTTGAAAATCATTACACATTTTTATTTATTTAAGGTTTACATAAACATTTTTAAAATATATTTTCTCTAAAATTTATCAAAAATATGCATACTATATTTATCCGGTCATTTGAAAATTCATAAACTTCATCATAAGAAGAAATCCCAATTTTTATTTAAAACAAAGGATTACACAAGGCAGTTACGGTCTCCTTACATAGCCCCTTATCACACCAGCATAGGACCTAAGTGTAAGGTGTGCTAAGGTGAGAGAATCCGAGGGAGGCTCGGCCAACATCGCACGAGTAGTAATTTCTATCAGTTTGAACTTCTCACGAAGGCGATCCCGTTCTAGCTTTATACAATGATGTTCAGCTTGGGTTTGGTCCAGATCAAAGCCCAGTGGTGCTACCTCCTTCCCAAGTTCTGTTAGGTGGGCTTCGATCGGTCCAAGACTACTGGGTGAGGCCATGGAATCTTCTTTCTATATTAATTAACCAAGATTACTTGTATTTAGAGACAATAATCAAAACGTTTAGTTTCCAGTGGTCATATTGACCAATGGTCATATAATAGTCAAAAACCAATGGTATCATTTTAATTATACTCATTTTATCAAATGAAACATTTTTGTTGAGTATAAAAATAGAATAAAATAACACATAAAATTAGGAAACATGATTTATTCAAAATTTCGGGTCGTTACATTAACACTCTATTAGAGGTATATTAGCCTGCAAATTACTACCAAATTCCAACATGAAAGCTCACAATTTATCTTCCAAGACCTAAATAGTCTCCTGATTATATCTATATGAATATTGGTGTAACATCATTCTCATCTATAAATAGGTCCTAAAATCCTCATTCAAACATGTGCATATTCATTACAGGATCATAGTTTCATAGTCAAATAAAATTAAGGATCAAAACCATGAATCTAAATGATCTCATATAAGAAAAAGTGCCTGAATCGTTCTACTAAACATTTCTCTCTGATACTAAGGAAGTGGGATGATTTAGTGAGTTGATATACAATCATGAAGTAATTTTCATGGGATATAACCATCTTGGGATTTCCAATCCTGAAATGTGTGGATATATTATCCTACATCTATTCTGGAACCTCAAAGGGGTGGTATAACCCCATTGCAACTTGGTTCCCTTCCATAACATGCTTACATATGAGGCTTTAATTGATTAAATGTGTAACAATAACATTTTCCCATAGACAAAAAAACTATTTATTACGGTCATAGTATGTATTTATCACTCCATGATACATTGCAATAAGGTATGTATGGAACTCTATCATCATCATATGTAAATGTAGAAATAGAACAACAATACATCATCAGGAGAGAATGAAATTCCCAAAAATTACTTATAATATATCAATATTATGTACTATACATATTTTACATCCCAAAAAATGATAATAAATATCCCCATCTATGATTCTCTCACACACTATAATATTGGAGGGGTTACAACAGTCAATCAAAGTCATGCTGCTCCTCCATACTACAATATGGAGATTTACAATGAGGAGAACTATTTTGACACCTCACATAGAGACATATAATTAGATTTCATAATAATAACATCATCTAGTGGACTCCCTTTTCATGGGGTATATAATATGATCATGTTGGAGTATTGTAAGAAATACATCAATCATATCTATCAAGACCCCTTCCACCGATATGTACCAATGTAGACCTGACAATGAGAGAAGTGAGGTAATCATGGATAAACATTTCATCCAATGGGCCACTTGTTGTAAACTAACACTAAGGTTATATCATACACTCATATGGGAATCATTTCCTAATAAAAATAAATATGAATAATATATAATATTATATTGATAAACAACTCTTTAACATAAGAAATGTAAATATATATCAAATTACAGGAATGAAATTCTACACAAATAGAAAAAATCCACAAGAAGATACACATACAAAAAATGAAAACCTCATTAACAACCCCAAATCCCAAAAAACTATTGACCCGCACAATTAGCTAGTGATGTATATCCTTATAACCAACCGTGTACTGTTCTCCAAAAAATGGTTTTTATATATGTAGGATGACCATACAAAGAATACATAGATTTATTATTAACGTAGCATCCTATAAAGATGGATATAAAGGATTAATAAAAACCAATGAATAAGAAGTGGAACTAAATCATCCCCTAATCTAGTATACTATGTTATCTATCTAACAATGGATCTACCAACAAGTATCTCAAAAAGTATGATATAATATATAATACAATGTAAAAGTGACAGTACTATACTACAAATTTTCCATTGGTTTTCCACTCTACCCAAACATTTTATTTCCCAATCCATAAACCACTAAATAAGACACATGAATCACTGAATGTGTATAATCACCCTCAACTTGTAGGTATCATTATCTCATCATCAGCATCAACATATTCAAATATTAACTAAGAGGTATTAGGATCCACCCAATCTGAAATGTCATGTATTATACCTCAATCCATCAAATCTCATACAAAACATACATAGAAAAATCAATAGGGTATAATATCTGGAGAATGAAGTGTGTGAAATAATGATAGGACATTACAAACCTCTAAAACTATTAATGGGAATGGTAACAATTATATATACCAGTACATATTACTACAAGGATTTGAGAGTGGGGGATTGATAGGGTAGTCATCTATTCATTCCTTCATGTAACGACCCAATGTTTTTCAATGGAAATTCTATTCTTATATTTATGTCATAAAATCACATAAAAGCACAACATAAGGAACTACTAAGTGATAAGTGACCTTTAAACATACGTTTTTCACTACTGTGTTTGGAATATTGAAAAGCTATCATACACGGATGTGTTCAAGATGTTTTTTGGGTTCTTATAAAACAAAAATAATTTTTGGTGAATAGTAACCAACCCAAATGAATAGTAATATACCCTTCTGAATAGTGATATACCATAATGAATAGTAACCTCACCTATGGTGGTATAAAAATAATATTCAGATTGGAAGTACGATATACCAATATATTAGAATGAGTTAATTACTATTTTAAAACTGGTTTTGATAATAAACTATTATTTTAATTAAATATTAAAATAATCATATTTAAAAAATTATTTTTGAGAAATGGGATTCATTTTTTGGATTATACATGTCGAAAAATGGTTTGGGTGAATTTTTCGTATTTTTTTGAAATACATGAATTCTTTGATGAATAGTAGAATCCGATAATTTACAATAAATGCTAAATAATGGATTAATTGAGTCATCAAGGATGATCTGCTGATGTAAGCCACCTTGGTTAGAATTCACATGATCCATTTACTATTCTTGGTGATGGAATACTTACTATTCCTCGTCTTGGGATGAAATAATAAATTAATGATTATAATATCAGGAAATCCCTCCTCTCCTCAACTATAAAACCCCCCTTCACTCTCTATTCTCTCCACTCTTCTCAAGCTCCAAGGATTATATAAATTCTTCCCAAACCTCTCTCCATGGTCCCCCCATGTCCAAAAGCAATCATCCTCCACAAAATTCCAAAACCTCCCCCATTAAGAGGTTCTCAAAGGAGGAAGTCTCAAGAGGAAAATACTGCATTCCAAATTTCTTCTTTTCTTTTAAGTTCCTTTCTTTTTGTTTTCTTTACTCACCTCCCTTCACCAAAATAGTATGATAAATATAGTAACATAGATTTACTAGAATGTATTCATTATAGTGGTATATTTTATTATCTTCTCCCTTTATCCACCCTTTTATTTGAATGAAATGAATGCACTGTTTGAGATGTTCCAATTTAGCACATTCAAGGACATCATTTTATCAATTTCTATTATTATATTTAATTATGGTAATGAAAATATTTGTGTTATTGTTGAACTAGATTATTATATATGTAATATATCATATTTTTGGATCTGTAATCTTTTGGTACAAATGGAATTAAGTTATAATGAAAAACACATTCTTCGTAATCAAACCCACCGAATTACAAAAACATTTATCACTTAGGATATATATGTAATAATTCAACATCACTCTAAGTAACCTAATTAAAATTAAAACCATGTAATCTAATGGATATGAACTATATAATGTAACTTTAATTCTATCAAACCACTGTCATCTTTCATATAATCCAAAATTGAATATAAGTGAATCGATCTTTTAAAGCCATGTAAACAAATGAGCCCGAACAATGAAATTAAACCTTATAACTAATAAAAAGGGATTTGAATGAACTAAAAAGGGTTATAATAAATAAATTAAATATATAAGAGGTTATGAATATTTGAATTAATAATCCTAAAATTTTTATTCAGGTCATTAAGTACATGTGGAGAACACCACCACATTTGAGGTAAGGGATCATCTCCTTTTCTCTCTTAATCAATAATGTCCTCTATACTATGCCTTTATATGTGTACTAGAAAATGATGGGGTATGTTTATGAACCACCACCATAATTACTTCAGGATTTTTAAGTTAAATGAATCCACATTTCTCTCTCATCAATCCCTCTTGGTCACACCCGACACCATGCCGATAAAATCATAACGAATTCTACTCGAACCATTGTTCTTAGAGTTGCCTTATCATTCTTTAAAGGTGGTACTATATTTTATATCTATGTGAGTCTTATTAATTCTGTTTAGTTTTAAAATATTCTGATATAAATACCTTTGCATCACTATCTTTCGGTAATATACATGATTTTGAAATATTCCCTCCTTAGAACTTTCCGATAAGCCAACCTGTTTTAAGGGGACTTCCCATATTTTTTACCCAAATTTCAAGTGCACTCTATCCGATGTTTTAAAAAATAATTGTATTTATAAAATAATTATTTTTTTTATGAAAACCTTCTTGGTTCAATTATTTTTTTATATAAAATAATTTTTTCTTTTCTATTTGAAAAGCTCTAGAGTGTTTTCCTTATAACCGCAAAAAAATGTTGTAATGCTAATGTCCATAAAATACATTTTTAATATGATTTCAGTTATATTTGAAACCACCTACCATGTTATATTCCTATTGTACTCTATAAATATCCATGAATTTTCTAATCCTTTCCTTTCATGGAAACATTCATGATACACTGATTCTATATGTTTTTTGTCATGATTGTGGTACCCAATTCTTTCCATGGGTACCCTTATGTTTATGTATGGTTGATTATGTATGATAATTTATGTGGAATGATTATTTATTTCGAAATATTATTCATGTATATGTTGATATGGGTGCGCCTAGATAACACTCTAATGCATTGGGTAAGGATAAGTCTCATGAGATTTGATGTGAAACAGGATTGGCGGTAAACCTTGACCCATACTAAAATGGGAAACACGATTAGCGGTTAGCCATGACCCATACTAAATAAATGTTTTATGATTCTACCACATTTATTTTATTCCATGTTTATAAGATCCCATGCTTATTTTAAAAAAATTCATAAGTTTCATGCTTTGGATATCATTAGTTAATGCCTCATAACTCATGTCCTTGAGATGTATCCTTGTGTTCATTTCTTTACTGGTCTTTTTAGCTCATCCCTTTGTTCATGTGTTCCCTAGGGTACCCTATGTAGATGTAGAAGCTGAATGGAAGTTAGAAGATCTTTATGGAGATTAAATAAAGCTATTTTTTAGTCCCATGTTTTATGTTATATCTACCTAGTCATTCAAGACACTAGCCTTATCGATCCTTCGCTTGTACTCTGATGATTAATTATGCTTAAAATCATGAAATGTTTTACGTAAAAGGATTGGGTCACTATTGTTGGTATCATAGGATGGTCTAGTTATTTTTGGAGATTAGGAATAGAGAATGATTGTGATAACCTTAAGGATGAGACTATGTATAAAAAATAGTCCTAATTTTTGGTGATTATAGAGGTAGTGGTTTATCACGAAAACACATCCCTGTCTGGATACGAGCAGGAAGAGGCAGCTCTGGCACATGTGTATTTAGGGGTAAATCCCGAAAACACCACTTTGAGCTAGACTCGAATGGGAACTGGTGCATGACAATGGGGTTTGCTTCACTCTTGGTTATGTCACTCCCGAGAGATATTCTTTGTTAGATTCATGAGCTTAGTATAAACCATTATTAAGGGACAAAAAAATCCTATACAAATAAAAGTTAAGAAATAGATCGAGGATATCCTAGAAATTAACCTAAGGAATCACAAGTAATGATGTACTTCTTCTTTATAAGTTTATCCATTAATTTTCAATGTTTCTTTTTTATGCTCAATAGCTAAGTATTCAAGACATCTAATTATATATTATTTTTCTTAGTTAATGGTGGGAAATAGAAGAACACATTCCAACAACCAATGTGATAGGAAATGTGATGATTGCCCTAATGACATGCCTGATGTGATGGAAGAGGGTACTCAAAACATCATGGTAGTACTTGCTCAGCTGGATCGAGTTATGAATAATAACCTGAATCAGGTGGAACGCCCTCCTCCCCCATGGATAGAGCAAGTTGTCATGGAATCCTTCATACGAAAAATGCCTCCCATGTTTAGCGGGTCTTCTGATCCCCTCCTCACAGAACAATGGATTAACTCCATTTAAATTATATTCTTCGTCCTCCAGTGCTCGGAAGAAGAGAAATTTGTACTGGCGGTCTATCGTTTTAATGGGGAAGCTGATCAGTGGTGGACACTGATCAATAATACGAAGTCCCAAGATTAAATCGATTCCATAGATTAAGAGGAATTCAAGAGGATGTATTTTAACAAATATTTTCCTTGAACCCTCCATCTCAAGACTGAAAGAGAGTTACTTGGACTCATGGGAGCAGTGACAAGAAGTGGAAGATGGAAAACAACATGGGTGGTCAATCAAAAAAATCTCATTATGTAAAGAATCCCAACTTTAACCTCTACAAAAATTATGGGAAGATGCGTCCTGCTAAATGTCTGAAGGGAACCATGAATTGCTTAAAACTCGAAAAGTTTCATCATCTATCCAAGAACCTCCGAAGGGATATGAAAAATCCCACTAATTTTGAAGAAGAACGGAAGGTTTAGATCAACACTTAGCCTGCAGTGCAGTGTTTTAACTACAAGGAGCTTGGAATTTATGCGAACAATTTCCCTAAGCCGAGGGTTGTCGAAGGCAATCGGCAATAACCTCCAATGCAACAAGGAAGGTCTTATGCTATTTCTACTGCTAAGGTGGAGCTGGAGAATTATGTGGTGACATGTATGCTTCTTATTCATTCAAGAATAGTGAACGTACTATTTGATTCTGGTTCTACGCATTATTTCATATCTTTCATGTTTAGTAGAACTATTCCACCACCACCTCAAAATTTGGAGGAAATGTTATCTGTGAGAAAAAGGAATAGATAAATTATTGAATCTATGTTTTATAACTCCTCCCCAGTTAATTTTTGTGGACTGAACCTCCCATCAAATCTTTCCATACTTTATTTAGTGGAGTTTGACGCTATCTTCGGCATGGATTGGATATCTTTGTATAAGGCCAACATCAACAGCTGGGAAAGGGAGAATACTCTTCACATCCCTAAGCATCCTCCAATTATTTAAAAGTTAAAGGAAGAAGATGAGTCTCCTTTAGAATCATTTTCACAAGTTTGGATATTTCTTTTTTATGAGCATGTATACCTAGCTCAAATGATTGAGAAAAAGGAGAGAATCATGCTTGATGACATGCCCATCATGAGGGATTATACTAATGTATTCCCTAAAGAGTTGTATAGTATTTCCCATGACTGAGAGGTTGAGTTCTCAATTGAAATTATCCCTCGATCACTTCCAATATCAATGACACCTTTCAGAATGGCCACTGTAGATCTAGAAGAGCTGAATAAGTATTTACAGGATAATATGGAGAATGGTTTTATACGCCCGAGCGATTCATCGTGGGGTGCTCCAGTCCTCTTTTTCAAGAAGAAGGATGGATCAATGCACCTCTGCATTTATTATTGTGAGCTCAAAAAAATCACTATAATGAACATGTATCCCCTTCAACGAATAGATAACTTGTTTGATCAGCTTTGTGGTGCCAGTTATTTCTGTAAATTGGACCTTCGGTCGGGATATCACCAACTAAAGGTGAGTAAAGAAGATATTCCCAAGAGTACCATTCGAACAAGGTATAGACACTATGAGTTCATAGTGATTCCCTTCAGACTCACTAATTCTCCATCAATTTTCATGGATATATTTAATAGAGTCTTTAGAGATTACCTAAAATATTTGTGGGGGTCTTTATTGATAATATTATGATATACTCCAAGAGCAAGGAGGAACATGAGGAGCATTTGGAAACTGTGTTAAAGACATTGTAAAGGGAGAAGTTGTATGAAAAGTACAGTAAATGTGAGTTATAGATGGAGGAAGTATCATTCTTGTTGCATGTTATCACCTGGAAAGGGATATCTGTGGACCCTTCCACGATGATGGCATTTGAAAAGTGGCTGAGGCCAACTTTTGTAATAGAGATACACAACTTTTTAGGTCTAGCTGGGTACTATCGATCATTCGTGAATAAAATTTCATGAATGTCAAAACCAATGACCAAGATGACACGAAAGGGAATAAAGTTCTTCTAGAAACTGGAATGTGGAGACTGTTTCAAGGAGTTGAAAAATAGGCTTCTCATTGCGCCGGTACTCACACTCCCTTCAAGTGGAGAACAATATGAGGTGTATAGTGATTCTTCTATGAATGGATTAGGTTGTTTTCTAATGAAAAATGATAAAGTGATATCTTATGCCTCATGGAAGCTGAAAATCCGTGAGCAAAACTATCCCAGGAATGATCTGGAGTTGGCGGCTATGATTTTTGCGTTGAAAATCTGGCGGCATTATATCTATTGTGATAAATGTGAGATATATACTGACCACAATAGTCTCAAATAAATATTCACACAGAACGAGCTTAATATGCACCAATGAAGAGGGATATTTCTCATCAAGGATTATGACTGCTCATTCCACTACCATCAGGGTAAGGCAAACAAGGTGGCAGATGATCTAAGAAGAAATGATCCTACATCTTTAATAATGATGAGAATTGAAAAGTATCCAATCTTCAAATATTTTCAAAGGAAGTACATGGGAATCATTAAAGGAGGAACATCATCAATAATTTCTCAAATGATTTCTCAACCATCCCTCATGGATAAAATAATGGCTACTTAATCAAAGGATGTGGAAATTCATAAAAGGTTGGAAGCTGTTAAAAACGGGAAATCCACCGACTTCAAAATTGATGAGGAAGGAGTTGTAATATTTGGGCACAATTATGTGTAACCTCTAACCTAGAGATAAAGAAGGATCTATTGAATTATGCACATAGCTCAACCATCTCTATCCATTTTGGGAGTACCAAAATGTACCGTGATCTCCGAGATCACTTTTGGTGGGATAACATGAAGAAGGAGATTGTGTAATTTATATCAAGGTGCTTGATATGTCAGCAAGTTAATGCTGAGTGAAAAAAGTCCAAAGGCATGATGCTGATATTTCCTATACCCATGTGGAAATGGGAAAATGTTACTACGGACTTTTTCATGGGTCTCCCGAAGACGTCGAAGGGAAATTATGCGATATGGGTTGTAGTTGACCAACTCACCAAGACATCTCATTTCATCACTATTAGGGAAGATCTCTCTCTTGAACACCTTTAAATGTTATATATGAAGGATGTGGTTAGACTGCACGGTGTTCCACTCTCAATTGTCTTTGACCGTGATCCAAGGTTCACATCTATATTTTAGAGGACCCTTCAACATTCATTGAGTAATGAATTAAATTTCAGCACGGCCTATCACCCTCAAACTGAGGGCTAGTCTAAAAGAACTATTTAGAAGCTTGAAGATATGAATAGATCCTACTCTCTAGAATTAAAATGAGGATGGGATCAATATCTCCCATTGGTTGAGTTCTCATACAACAATAGCTTCCACTCAAGAATTCAGATGGCTACATATGAAGCTCTATATGGAAAGCGATGTTGAACTCCAACCTGTTGGGATGAAGTAGGAGAGAGAAATCCACTTGGACCGAATCTTGTTCAAGAGATGACAGAAAAGGTTGAAGTCATCCAGAAACACATCCAACCTGCTCAAAGTCAGAAAAAGAGCTATACAGACAACCATCGAAGGGACTTGGAGTTCGACGTTGGTGGTAAAGTCTTCCTTTGAATATCTCCATGGAAGAGAGTCATGCGATTCGGGAAGAAAGGGAAGCTAAGCCCATGGTATATTGACCCCTTTTATATCTTTCAACATATAAGAGACATGGCCTATCAGCTTGAAATTTCACTGAATATGGATTGAGTTCATGATGTTTTCCATGTATCCCTCTTTAGGAAGTGCATACCTGATCCCTCGCATGTACTAAACTCAGAGGTGGTGTAGCTGGACGATGATCTCTCCTATGAGAAGCAACCATTAATGATTCTGGATCAGAGAGATATGGTTCTACGATATAAGAAAACCCATCTTCTCAATGTGTTGTGGAGGAAACATAATTTTCAGGAAGAAACATGGGAATTGGAGGAATCAATGATGGAAAACTACCCGCACCTGTTTTTGGATTATTATGAAAAACAAAATTTCAAGGGTGAAATTTCATAAGGGGGGAAACATGTAACGACGCAACGATTTTCAATGGAAATTACCTTTTTTATATTTATGTCATAAAATCACATAAAATCACAATATACTGAACTTCTATGAGATAAGTTTCCTTTAATAATAAGTTTGTCACTTCTGTGTTTGGAATTTCAAAAATTCGGCATACACAGTTGAGTTCAAGTTGTTTTTTGGAGTCTAATAAAACAAAAATAATTTTTGGTGAATAGTATCCTACCCTAATGAATAGTAACATACCCTTATGAATAGTGATATATCCTAATGAATGGTAACCTCAACTATGGTGGTATAACAATATATTCATGTTGGAAGTATGACATACCTATATTTTAGAATGAGTTAATGAATGTTTTTAAACGGTTATAGATAATAAATTTTTATATCAATTAAATACTATAATAATAATATTTAAAAAATTATTTACGAAAAATGGACTTCATTTATGGATTTTACATGTCGAAAATTGTTAGGGTGTATTTTTGGGATTTTTCTGAAATACTTGAATTTTTTATGAATAGTAGAATCGGATAATTTACAATAAATGCTAAATAATGGATTAACTGAGTCATGGATGATGCTCTGCAGATGTAAGCCCACTTGGTTCGAATTCACATGACCCATTTACTATTATTGGTCATGGAATACTTACTATTCATTGTCTTGGGAAGATATAATTAATTAATGATTATAATATCATGAAATCCATCCTTTCCTCCACTATAAAAACCCCCCCTTCACTCCCCCTTCTCTCCACTCCTCTCAAGATCCAAGACTTATCTAAATACTACCCAAAACTCTCCCTAATGTCCTACCACACGTCCAAAAGCTCTCAGCTTCTTCAAAATACCACAACCTCTCCCCTTAAGAGGTTCTCAAAGGAGGAATTCTCAAGAGAAAAATTCCACTTTCCAAATTTCCTCTTTTCTTTAAAGTTCATTTCTATTATTTTCCTTCCTCACCTCCCTTCACCAAAATAGTATGATAAATATAGTAACATACATGTACTGGAATTTCTTTATGCTGGTGGTATATTTCATTATCTTCTCCCTTCCCTAACCCTTTTATTTGAAGGAAATGAAAGCACCATTTGATATGTGTTAATTTAGCACATTCAAGGACAACCGTTTATCAATTTCTATTATTATCTTTAATTATGGTCATGAAACCATTAGTGTTATGGTTGAACTAGATTATTATATATGTAATATATCCAAATTTTCTTTCTAAAATATTTTGGTACAAATGGAATTGAGTTATAATGAAAAACACATTCATTGTAATCAAACCCACTGAATAACAAAAGCATTTATCACTAAGGTAATATATGTTATAATTCAACATCACTATAAGTAATCTAATTAAAATTAAAACCATGTAATATAATGGATATGAACTAAAAAATGTAACTTCAATTCTGGAAAACCACTTTCATCTTTTATATAATCCAAACTTGAATATAAGTGAACCGATCTTTTAAAGACAAGTAAACAAACGATCCTAAACAATTAAATTGAAACATATAACTAATAAAAAAGTATTTGAATGAACTAAAAAGGGTTATAATTAAAATATTACATATATAAGAGTTTTTTTACTTATGAATTAATAATCCTAATTTGTTTATTCAGGTTATTAATAAAAATTGGAGAACACTACCAGATTTTTGGTAAGGGATCCTCTCTTTTCCTCTCTTAATCAGGATTGTCCTCTATACTATGCCATTATTTGTGTACTATAAAATGATATAGGATGTTTTATAACCTCCCCCGTACTTAATTATGGATTTATAAGTGATTATAAATTCCATTTATTTATTTTAAATCTCTCTTGGTCACACCTGACACTATGCCGATAAAATCGTAATGAATTCTACCCGAGCCTTCTTTATTCTTCGGGTTTCCTTATCATTCATTGAAAGTGGTTCTATCTTATCTATCTACATGTGTCTTATGAATTATGGTTATTTGTACAATATTCTTATGTCAAGACCCTTTCATCACATTCTTTCAGGAATATACATGTTTTTGAAAGATTCCCTCCATAGAACTTTCCGATAAGCCAACCTCTTTTAAGGTGACTTCCAAAAAAATTTACCCAAATTTCAAGTGCACTCTATCCTATGTTTTATAAAACCATTGTATTTAATAAATAATTATTTTTATTATAAAAACAATTTAATTTTAATTATGGTTTTATATAAAATAATTTCCTATTTTCTATTTGAAAAGCTCTAAACTGTTTTCCTTAAAAGCTCACAAAAATGTTTTAACGCTGTTGTTTCAAAAATACATTTTTAATATGTTGTCATTATATTTGAAACCACATAACATGTTATATTTCTATTTTACTCTATGAATGTCCATTTATGTTCTAATACTTTCTTTTCATAAACACTTTCATGATACTCCCATTGGATATGTTTTATGTCATGATTGTGGTACACAATTATTTACATGGGTACTCTTATGTTTATGTATGGTTAATTATGTATGATTATTTATGTGGAATGATTATTTATGTCGAAATAATATTCAGGAATATGTCAAGATGGGTGCACCCAGATATATATCCAATTCATTGGGTAAGGATAAGATTTATGAGATGTGATGTGAAACGGGATTGGCGGTAAGCCTTGACCCGTACTAAAATGGGAAACGGGATTTCTGCTTAGCCTTGACCCATACTAAAGAAAAGTATTATGATTCTGCCACATTTATATGATTCCATGTTTATAGGATCCCATGTTTATATTAAATGATTTTATAAGTTTCACTGTTTGGATATTATTATGTCATGCCTCATAACTCATGTGATTGAGTTGTATCCTTATGTTCATTCCTTTACTGGGCTTTTTAGCTCATCCCATTGTTCATGTGTTCCCCATGGTACCTTATGTATATGTAAGAGCTCAAAGGAAATTATAAGTTCTTTATGGAGATTAAATAAAGATGTTTTTAGTCCCATGTTTTAGGTTATATGTACCTAGTCTTCGAAGACATTAGACTTAACAATCCTTGGCTTGTACTCTTATGATTAATTATGCTTGAAATCAAGAAATGTTTGGTGAAAAAGTCTTGGGACACTATACTTACAATACTGGTAATTTGGAAAAACACCATCTAGATAACATTGCTTATGAATCACCATACTGACATGGGTATTTTAGAATATGAAATTAGATAAATGAGTAATATATATATCTCACTATGAAACCAAGATAAAAAAATTAAATAATCAACCATAAGTTCCTATTTTATATCTTAGACATCTATATTACACCGAATTGTATTATATAACATATTCTTATTGAAACATTTTACGAAACTATAATGCAGTTATTTTTGTTATTCATTTCAAAATTACATTAATTACTATCCAGTTTTAATTCCCATAGGACATAAAGCATCCTATTAAAATTATCCACAATAATTATTATAATTTAAAAATTCATATTGGCCACCAAACCCTCTGTTTAAATTTTTTATCATTAAAATTAAATAATTTCATTTACTCTTGGACTCATTATAAGATACTTTAAAAGATTCAAAACTGGAAAAAAATACATATGCTAAGAACTGGGGAAATGAATTAAAAAACATAATTCTCATTCATTCAACCATTATATTAAATTAATTTAAAAGAAATTATCTTATATTTTAGTTTAGAAGACAATCGGAATAAACAATATCAACCCACTCTATCAGTCCCGATGTCATCTTTGAAACCACTTTACATATCAACATCCATCATGTCATTACAAGTGTTGAGTATATCCATATTCATAAGCATCCCCATCCATTTATTACCCAAAAATTAGATATTACATCACATATCACATCACAAATTAAGGACCTCTATAATATAAAACATTGAATGTAGTTAAAAAATAATAAATAGATAATTGGGCATCTTTTACCAAGAGGAAAGGAATTCATCCTTCATAAGAAAACTAGATAAATCATCCCCAAAATAGTTTCAATATCTAATAACTAATTGTTAAAAAAATTGAATTAACTAGTTCATATATCATTTTTTTCCCATGTAAAATATGGAATTATTTATCTAGATTAAAATTTTATTTAAACATGCGTAAAGAATTAATTCAATTACATTAACCATAATGTCGATTTATTTAATATTAAATTGATATTTTATTATTCGGGAAGAATTAGTAACTAAATTTATATAATTTCTCCATATTGTAATGATAATAAACATGTCGACCATATAATAAACAAAATATATCACCTAGTCAATTAAATTTAGAAGAAACAAGTTAATATGTCATAAAACCAAGGTATCAATACAACCTAAAACTGTTTCATTCCTTCTCTCTAGTTCAATATTCATTAATTATAGTTCCACCAATTACTAATAGGAAAAATCAATACAAAATTATTTATAAACATACTAACTAGGATATTTAATGAATCTATTTCCTTAAGGATTTAGAAATTCATTGAGTGAGAATTAAGTTAAAATAATGGATCTCTCATTGTCTCTCCTAGAATGAATTGATGGTCCCTATAGACATAGAACAGTTCCCATGTTTAAAACCCTCAAATGTTATCCTTTATAATGAATAATATATTATTCCATGTAATGGAAAAATAGAAAGGGAGAAAATAGAATTGAATGGAGAATAAAAAACAAAGAAAGGGGGATTACCCACCTCAGATCACCACATTTTGATCTATACAATGTGGGGTATGAAAAAAATCAAAGGGGTTATTAAAGACATAAAAGTATCTGTCTTCAGTTCCTATGATTTTTGAACAATGTTTTTAGAAATAATGGTTATATGGGGGTTCAAGAATTTATATGATATAAAGAAATTAGAAGACATAGTAAAACAATATACACCCAAGTGAAAAGATGTGGACATGGGACACAAATATAATTTAAGGTAATAGGTTACGTCATAGTGTCCTTAGCCAATGTCACGTTTTAGTAATATGGGGAAGTCCATATCATATATCCTATAAAATATGAAAAGGACTATAACTCAAAAGAACCACTATAGAGAAATACTCTAATTTATAATGGATTGGGCTATATTGTAATATACCTATATTGAATAAAAACCTCAAATATTGAACAAAAAACAAACCTCTAAAACAACTAAATCATACCTATTACTAAATGTTTTATACACATCTCAAAACAAGACCATATAGTCTAGAAAATCCATCATGTTATAATCCTTCTATGGAGAAAAATTTTCACCTTTACTCCCCTCCTTTGTCCTCTAATTATCCACTTGGAATCTAAAAGACCTTCACTATAGAAACAAAAATGATTTAACACTCTAGGACCATACATCATATACCACATGAAGAATTATCACCCTTAATGATTTGAAACAAAAACCAATGTAAAGTGTATAAAATAGGGTAATATGAATCCCCCCCCATGAAGCTCTATTGAATAATATTTATAGAATAAGGGAACAACCAAATCACATAAAAACATGGTATGAAACTTTAGAGAATAAAAAACCATTTCCAAAAATTATCAATGGCATATACCTCTAAAATGGTAGAAAAGAAATAGACAAGACATCAAGGAATAATGTATTATCTAAAAAACTATATAATGTTAGAGAAAAAAATCATAATTTAAGGATAATAATTTAGAATCAAACAATTCACGATGATAAGGGTATATCTGCAACTCTCATTCGCATATTCTCTTATCTACAATTCCTTTCCAGCAAACTACATTAACTAAGGGAATATATATACCACAAAAGACTTTCTCTTGGAGGTCTTATATCTCCATTAACTACTCTTATAAGATTATATCATCATCAATGTTGATATGACCCTAATCAATGACCTCAGAATCATCATGAAGATTATGGTAATGTTTAAACACGTAAAAGTGATCATAAACAAGTCTTATCTGTGGGGGAGATTTAACCAAAACATGGGACTCCATCATGTTAGATCACTTCAAATGAACTAAATACTTTGGAGGAATCATAATACCATTATAAAAGTTTCACTAAAAACAATGAGGATCCATCATCAAGAATGCATGATCTCCGATTTCAAACTACAAATGATTCCTTGTTTCGACTAAAGGAAAAACATGTGCTACCCGACAGTTGATTAGAGAAGGTTGGGTTCTGCTTAATCACTCATATCTGGTGCACTGTTTTCATTTCAAAATGCCTAATGGTTCCATATCCAATTATACATGGAACTTCTTTCGAAAGGTAGGCGCTCGCTGGATGAATTGGCCAGCAGCACTTAAGAACTCACAGTGGTCGAGAGGATTGGAAGTCGGGCTCATCGCACCCTTTTGGGTGGAATTATTTTCTATTTTAGGAATCTCTTATAGATTTAAGATGTATTCATATGTTCACAAATCTTTGGATTATACCCAAGCATAGTATCCATGGATTACTTTGGACTGGAAATGGTCAGTTGAACTCAGAGATTTAGAATCATTTAGGACCAAGGTTTACCATCTCTCATTGGATTAAAGAAACTGAAGAGTTTGGACTCATTTTTTTGACAGTTGTTTGAAGCCTCATAATTGGGTGATCTGAAGTTTATTATCATCTAGGTGGGACAGATAACGACTTGAGCATTTGGATCAAACCCGTGATACGGGCTTCATACATATCCTTGTGAGAGGAATCAGAATCCACGTAGTTCAGTGCCACTTGAAAGGAAACATCACATTTTATGGTCGTTCGACAAGGAACCAATCGTACATTTTAACATCTTCTGGAAAGGACACCCTGGCGAGAGATTCCTGGCCAAAGTTGGTGCAAGACTTACATCGATGCGGCCTGGAAGACCCAAGGGATGCAATTTCTTGGGCCTAGATATGGTCCTGCTGGGGTCATGAGGACATGGTCTGAATGTGATGAATGTATATCAGACATATATATTGGGCTTTCACCTTGGGGAGGTTTATTACGTATCCTAGTTGGTTGGGGATCAAAGTCCATGTAGTTCTGAGTGATTAGGGCTTACACATGAGTGTTTCCTATTGTTGGGATTGAACCTTGGGGAGGCATCCTACGTACCCTGTTTAGGAAACATGGATCAGAACCCACATATTTCTTCTTTAGGGGCATTATTGGGACATACACATGGTTAGTGGCCCGAATTGGGATTGAACCTCAGGGAGGCTTCTTATGTACCCTTTTTAGGAGACAGTGATCAAAACCCACGTAGTTCATTTTGAGTGATGTCATTATGCAGACATTGTGACCATCACAAATATCTAAGCCCACATGAGTAATGGTCGGTGTGAGAAAACAAGAGATTTCAACAGGCTTGGAAATCCTTGAACATTCTCCCTAACAAGGGAAGGGGAGGATGATGACGAGAGGAGGAGAATGTCGGGACCACTGGACTCTCCTTCTCCCTGACGTTGGAGGAAGGTAGGAGTCGTGCAGTGGAGAAATGAACCTTTTGTGAAGAGTGGGGAAGATACATTTTCATCCGGCGAGGTTGGTGTGGGGCTTACACCAAGAGGGAAACCCAACCACTCCCAAAAGAGGGGAGAAGCGCTCACCGCTAGCACTCATCAAATGGAAATGTGAGTGGGGTCCCTCAATTCGGGCAAGTGTAGAGGCACAATGGGGACTCCCGGGCTTAGAACCTATAGTACCGTGGGAATGTGAACCCAATAATGCTTTCGGAATCTGCTCAGTAGCGAGGGAAACACCATTGCCCTCTCCTACAATGGGTAACTGATCTCAAAGGGGTGCAATGATGCACCTGAAGGTTTCAACGTACAGGTCCAGTGGCATCGGTAGAGGCCTTGGCTCAGGGATGATGAATAGGCCAATGAAGGGATTGTGAAGGATCGAGCCAGATTGAAAGGGTTCTATCTGGATCGATGAATGGGGACACTGAAGGAGTTGGTTGGCCGTATGGGAGCATGAGGAGTGGCACCCTTCATGTTGGGGGTATTGCGCAGAGGTTTTCCACGTACCAGCATGGTACACGGACTGATAGGCATCCCACGTACCACGGTGGTACACGGCTTCAGCTTCGGCCCGCGTACCATGTTGGTACGTAGTGGAGTCCACATGAGCAGTAGCGGCCAGGGGTGTCGCTAGTCAGGGGTTCACCGGTCAGGGCTTCACTTGTGTAGGAGGGTGCTACGCGGTGCGTTGGATAGAAGAAGGGGCATAAAATACCTGGTCCATGGGGAGTAAATATGTGGAAGGTCCATGGCTCGTGATTTTTATTTGAAGTTCGCATATCACCAATTTTTTATGTGTTTTTCAGTTCCTTATCAATTTGTTTCTAGTTTTATACCTGTTCTGGTTTGTGAATTGGAACTTCACTCTTTGTGAAATCCTATGCTCCTTCCTTCGTAATATTTCCTTCCGAAGTCGATCTCCAAACCATCTCTCCAATGGAGTCCAATCAATAAATCCCTCGATCTATGAATCCTTCTACCCGAATCTAATCCCCATTTCTTCTTCCACTTGATGACCTTTGATAGAGGTGGAAAAGAGATGTATATGTGGTCATGCATCACCTTTTTCGGAGGCCCATGATTGAAAACCCAATTTACGGATGACTTGGTCAATCTGTAAATAGCAGGGGGACATTTAATGCACCTCACCCACGAACCAAATCAGTTTCGAGGAGCTTTGCGGCTGCGCAGGGCTCAACCTCTATTCTGTGAATGACAGTGAGTGCAGTCTGGGATGGTTGGTGCGTTTCACGGCTGGGGCGATTTGTGACGGTGGACCGGTCTTCAGCTCCTCCTACTTCATTCCCGCAAATGGGTTCCAGCCTCCATTTGACAATGGTCCATGGAGGGGGCGGCTCGCTGAACCGGCCGCGTACCATCAATGTTGGATCGGTATGCGGATCGGTCGGTCCTTTCCCAATCTTGAGTATTCTCCATATTTTTGTCCAATTCATTGAGGGAAATTGGGTATGATCTTTTCTCAAATTAAGGGGGATTTCCATTCTCCTTTTCAGATTTTTCAGGACCCTACAAATTCCCCCCTTCAGAATGGGGTCTGATCAGAATGAAGCGGAGGATATTCCGATGTAGAGTGGTTTTGAAACATGGAAAGTTAGCAGTAGAGGAGTAGACCTAGTAGTGGTCCATGCCTATAAATAAGGGTGTATGTACTTATATTTTACCCGATTCCTCACAAAAACGGAGCACCCGCTTTTTGTCTCCGCGCGCCTACCACCTTCATGAAAAAACTCGTCCGTGATCCATCTTCTGTTTCCGCGAAACGTTCCTCATTCGCGCTTGCCTTCACCCACGAACCAATGTCCCATCCATGGACTAAAAAATTGATTCAATTAAAAATTAATTCATGGTAGGCCGTGTAGTTTCTACTGGAATGACTGTTGTATAAATAACAACTCACTGAATTAGAATTAATCATAGTTCAGAAATATGATAAAATAGAAATGAGATCTAATTTTTTCCTGGATCATGCGATCCAGTGAGAATAGTTTGACTATTGATATGGTTTTTTATGAAAACCCTAAAAACTTTTTTCCATTTCCATCAATACCCTAAGACTTTCTTGGGACCATTTAGTGTGTTCTTAGTAGGTATAGCCCAACTTTTTCTTAGGTAGTCCTTTTCGATTTTTCGTCATAACAAGCTTTGTGTTTTTTTTTGAGCAGTTTAAAGTCCCTCTAACAAGACTATAATCACTAATGTTTTAGGTCAAACAGTTTTGACCAGATAGGTTGGACAAAGGGCACCGGCGAGGTTTGGTTGATTAAAAGATGTCTCAATGCCATTCAGACGCACGTGGGGGGACACGTGTTTAGATTTAAACAACATGCAGGGAATGTCACAAGGCATGGGAGCCATATCGGTGTGCATAGGTAGGAAAATCATCGCCTAAGGACGAATTTACTTTGTTATATGGGTCAGGGGTGATCAATATTTCGAGCTGCTGAGGGAATGGTATGCATAATCCTACAAAGGTGTCCTTAAGTCAACGATTGTCCATTTCTGATGGCCTGTGGACTTCATGGAAGTCTGGATTATGGAAACCACCATGGGTGTCTTGGATAATTATGAAAACCACCATGGGTGGCTCAAAAAGGGTATGTGACATCTGAAAGGGTTCGAGAACATATGTATTAATTAGGTGTGTGGACGAAGGGTCCATGTCCTATGCATTTAGCTAGCGTGAAGGATGGTTGGAGCATGGCATCGTATAAAGTCATGGAGCTAGGACATTCCTTAAAATGGAATGGCTTGTCATGGTTCTCAGTAATATCTCCAGAGACATTCTACCATACTCAGGATGGGTTGTGATGAAAGGTTGGTAAACTGAAACTCAGAGGGTTTCTGAATCCCGCGATGAACATGGGGGGCTTAAAGGCCAAGATGCATATGGAGAGAAGCATTGCCTAAAGAAATCTTTCCTTTGGAAGGCGGAACATGGACTATAAATATGCAGAGCCGCTAGGGGCATGGTATGAATAGTCCTAAAAAGGTTTCCTTAGGTCAATTATTGTATTCTCTCATTAGGCGAGAAACTTTAGGGAAGTTGAGATTCGGATCCACCAGGGGTGGCTTGCAAGAGTTCAGCTTTTTCTGAGTATGATGTATGGTTTATCAAAAGAGGGTTCCTCGATACAGGAGGCACATCTAGGCTCAACATCACATGAATAGGTAATGTCATCCCTTCTCAAACTGTTGTGAGATAGAGGTTTGTGCAGGTCTGGCACATACATTGAGAGATGGAGGAAAACCTATATTTATAGAAGAACCAGTGAAGAGTTCGACCATGCAGTTTAACGTCATGTGGAAAGGATGAAGGGCATTGTTATTATTAATAAATCCATGCAGTTTAACATCATGCAGCGAGTATGGGGGCATTTTAAATTCTGTGCAGTTTAACGCCATGTGGTAAGGATGGATTCCTTGCATTTTAACATCATGCGGTAAAGATGGGGAGCATTATTAAAGATATGGTGCAGTTTAACGTCGTGTAGTGAGGACGAGAGGGGAGGGGGGATTTTTAAATCCGTGAAAAAGCTTGTAGTTGGAGGCATTTCCCTTGATGTTTAATGCTTGGTCTTTGCAGCTTCACACCAAGCTGAAAAGATATGTTCCATGCAGTTTTAGTCGTCATGCGGTAAGGACGTAGTTGTAAAGGCCACTCTTGATTAGAATGTCACTGGGCTCCAATATCTCAGCATGTCTAAGATGTGGAGAGGGTTGATGGTGTAAACCATGCTTCCGAGGCTTCTTGGATCAGGATAGATGATATGGGGGATATGAGGTCGGTTAGCGTATGGGGTTAGGAATAGTATCGCCTAAGGAAATCTTGACTTTGGAATACGGGCCATGGGCTATCAATATGAAGAGCCGCTAAGGGAATGGTATGCATATTCATGCAACAGTGTCCACGGGTTGATGAATTCCCACTTCCGATGGCAATGAATGATTATGAGGTTCCGTGATTTTCTAGGCCATGAATTCTATCATTTTGTAAGGATGTATCTGGACATGTCCTGGATGTTTGTCCCTGGTTGATGTAAAAACACTAAGAGTTCGCTGCACTAATTTATCTTGTGCATGGGGTGTACCTTTACTCCGTGCAGTTTAACATCGGGTGGTAAGGACAAAGTACTCATTGTTTAACTGTCATAGAGTTCATACCATTGGTTTACTATTTCTACAATCACCCAAAGGGTAATTGAGGACATGATCTGGTATACTCTGAACATGTTTGAGGGAATGAGGGTGTAAACTGTAACTCTGGGGTGTCCCGGATAAGGAGATATGGTGTGGGGCTCTGAGGCCGGTACGCGTACAGAGATGGGAAGGGTATCACCTGAATAAATAATGCCTTTGGTGGATGGGCTAGGGGAAATCAATACGCAGATACACTGAGGGCATGGTATGCATATTCATACAAAGGTATCCACGAGTAGATGACTTTAAACATCCGATGGCCATAGATGATTATGAAAATCCAAGATTGCTCATTGCATAGGGTTTGGTATATGTGGTTAATGGTGTCCAATCATACAAGAAACATCTTCACCACAATTTCCCATTGAGCCAAAGTAGCAAAGCCCTGTATTGATGTTTATAGATGCAGATCATTATGTGAACCAAGGGCGGATACATAGGCTAACCAAGTAGGGATACCCTTTAAACATTTGGATGAGATAGGGAAACAAACTTTTAAACCACTGCTCCATAAATTTTTGGATTGGAAGATATGATATGGGGCCTCTAAGGCCTATAAGTGTACAGAGATAGGAAGACTATCGCCTGAGGAAATCATGCCTTTGGTAGACAAGCCAGCGGCTATCAATATGCAGAGCCGCTGAGGGCATGGTATGCATAGTCATACAATGGTGTCCATGGGTCGATAAATTTCCACTTTCTATGTCCATGGGTGGTTATGAAGATATGCAATTATCAGGGTCGTGGAGTATGATGTATGGAGAGGATGAATCCAAATTCAAAAGGATTATTCCCATCTGGTTTCGCCGTATATCTTGGGTGGGTCGTGATGAAGTCCATTCAATTTAACGTATTGTGATGAGGATTAAGTCCATGCAGTTTTAAAGTCGCGTGGTGAGTACGAAGTCCTTGCAGTTTTAATGTCGTGTGGTGAGGAAGAAGTCCATGCAGTTTTAACATCATGTGGTGAGGACGAAGATGAACTAACGTGAAAATGGGATTCAGTTCAGTTTAACGTCATGCGGTATGGATGAGGGGTATATAGAAATGTGATTTATTTTAATTCCAGCTGGCCTATGAGATAAGATCTCAACATCGCTACATATCATGTGAGGGAAGGAATCAAGACACATGTAGTTATTTTGGGGAATACACCCCATGTAGGTCTGGTATGTATGGGGGAAAGGGGAAATTTTGTTTCATTCTTATCCGTGCAGCTTAACATCATGTAGTAATGATGAGGAACACACCCCATGTAGGTCAGGTCCTTACATGGGGGAAATGGGGTATTTTAGCTTCATTTGGGGTGGCTAGGCCAGGGTGTGGAATTTTGGCGTCACTACGTATCCTATATTGGCAGGAAGCACGCCGTACATAGTTTTTTGAAAGATAATGAACCCCATGCAGGTTTGGTCCGTACACGTGGGAAATGTCATTTTTAATCTTTATTCTTGGGTGGCATGGCCAAGATGGATGACCCTTGCATCGCTATGTATCCTGCAAGGGCAGGAATCAAGCCGTATGTAGTTCTCTGAAATACGTTCAGTTTAACATCGTGCAGTGAGGATGAGACACTCTTAGATTAGGGTCACAGAGTATGGACCATTGGGGGTTGGCAGTTTAACGTCCTGCAGCTCGGATGATAGGTGCTTGGTTGTTTAAATTCTTACAGATTAGACGATAGGTGCTTTGAAGTTTATCATCCCGCTACTCAGACGATAGGTTCTTTTCAGTTTAACATCATGTAGATCAGAATATAGGTGTTTGGCCATTTAACATCATGATGATTGAATGATAGGCACTTGGCAGTTTAACGTCCTGCAGTTCAGACAATAAGCACTTGGTAGGTTAACATCCTGCAGCTCAGACAATAGGTGCTTGCTAGTTTAACGTCCTACATCTTGGACGATAGGCACTTGGTAGTTTAGCATCCTGCAGCTCGGACAATAGGCCCTTGGCAGTTTAACATCCAACAGCTCAGACGATAGGCGCTTGGTAGTTTAACATCCTGCAACTCGGACGATAGGTGCTTGGCTGTTTAACGTCCTGCATCTCGGATGATAGATGATTTTGGTTATGTGAAATACCTCTTCATAAATCTCACATTCGTAGGAGTGGTAGTGAACTACCCGTCCATAGAGATCAGGGCATATGCTTCGTTGTACTAGACCTTGTGTATATTATATGGTCACTCCCACTTGGGCTCCATCTTTAGAGGATTCTTTCCGTGTATCATTGGGGTCTAGAGGACCAACACCAATTATCCTTCCAATAATGACCAAAGACGAACCATTTTAATAATGGCTAGTGTGATCCACTTCTGATATAATTTTAGATGGTGCAAAGTGTGAAACCGCTTCTCATCCAGTTGTTCCAATTCACCTAGCTGTTTTTTTGATTGCTCATCATTGGATAACTAATTACAAATGTAAAAACAGAGCGAGGGCAATTGAAGATCATTGGGAAGGACCGCTTCTATTCTGTATACTAATGAGTATGGAGTAGACCGAGTAGCGGTGCATATTGTGGTTTCATAAGCTCACAATGCATGTAAAAGTTAATCCGTCCATGATTTATTGCCTTTGTCCACCATATTCTAGAGAATGTTGGACATGGTCTTGTTAAAAGCCTCTATCTATCTGTTGGCCGCTACATGGTAGAGGGATGAGTGGTTAGCCTTAATACCATATTCTTGGTACAATTTCTCCAATTTAGAAGAGCAGAAGTTTGTATCATTATCCTTCAGTATGGTATAAGGGGCATGAAATCTGGTGATGATATTGGATTTCACAAAGCTGACAATGTTTCTTTCCTCAACTTCTTTGCGGGGTACAACTTCTGCCCATTTGGAAAAAAAGTCAGTTTTTGTGAGGATATACTTAAGTTGTTGGCCGTGACGGGAGGATATGGTTTCACAACGTCCATTCCCCAGATGGAAGATGGCCAGAAGTACTTGGCCTGAAGAATTAACTCTGGGGGTTAGTGAATGAAGTAGGTATGAATTTGGCAGGTGTGTAATTTTGTGGTAAATTGCTCGGAATCTCGTGCCATGGTGGTCCAATAGTACCCAAGCCATCGAACTAAATGGGGAAGCATAGAACCCGACTGATGTGCTCCACATACTTCGGCATGTACATCATTTATGAAAATAGCAATTTCTTCTCCATGAATGCATCTGAGGAGGACTCTGTCGAGGCCTCTTTTGTAGAGGACATCTTGATAACATGTTCCATGATATACGACAATATTGATTTCCCTTCTCCATATTTGCTCTCTTTCAGCCCTATCTGATGAAATTTCTCCTCCTTGAAGGTAGTCTGCAACAGGGGTCATCCAGCCGATGGTAGGAGCATATGGCTCAGGGACTAGACTGACTTTATTGATTCCTTCATTCTTAGTATGAACAAATGTCAAGACAATTCGACAATGAGAAATACTGATGATTGTTTCATCTTGGTCTGGATCAGTGAGGGTTGTGGTCGCATTAGCTAATGCATCGGCCTGGGCATTCTGAGACTGGGGAATATAAGTCAATGTGGGTTCTGTGGAGAATTCTGACATTAACCCTTGGACATGGTCAAACAAGGTAATCAGCTCCACTTTTTTAATAGAATAGTCCCCATTTACTTGCTTGATGACCAGTTATGCGTCACCTTTTTCATTAAGGTGATGTACTTGTGCCTGGATTGTGAGCTCCAGGCCTACAATGATGGATTGAAACTCCACTTCATTTTTCGTAAATCCTTATGATAGGAGGAAGTAATATGGGAAGACTGCCTTTTCTGGGGACATGAGTATGATCCCTAAACCCACCTTGTTAAATCTGGGATCCTCCATCCTATTCTCTATCAGGCTTCAGGATGCGCCGTCGAAGTAAATTTACAATTTTGGGAACTCCTATTGAACTGAGAGGATGTGTTCATCAGGTAGCTCGATGTCGGGTGCGGTGCTCCCTGTCGTGGGGTGCTCTGCCAGAAAAGCTTCTAATATCTGGCCTTTGATGGCTTTCTGAGGCACAAATCAGATGTCAAACTGTTGCAGGATGACTGCCAATCAGGATAAGCGCCCAATCAACATCGGGTAGTTGAGGATGTACTTGAGCGATTTACTACGCGAGACCAAATAGACTCCAGGATGTTGCAGTTAATATCGCAATTTTTGAACTTCATAGACCATGGCCAAACAACTCTCTGCGATGTTTGAGTATCGAGTTTTAGCGTCGATCAAGGTTCGACTGGGGTAATAGAGACTTGTTTCACTGTCGGCGTCATTTTTCTATTCGATGAAGGCTCCTAGTGACTGCTCTAAAGATGTGACATATAGGATAAGTGGTATTCCTTCAACCGGGGGCATGAGAACAAGTGGGATTAAGAAGTAGTTCTTGAATCTGTCGAATGCCTCATGGCAATCATCTGTCCATTGGTACGTAACCCACTTTTTCATTAACCTTGTGAAGGGAAAACATTTACCCACCAGGTTGGATATAAACTGCGTAATGTAGGCAATGTGTCCTTGGAATCCTCTAAAATTAGTGAGATTGTGGGGAGGTTGTAAAACAAGGATATCCTTTTTATTTTCAGGGTCGCCTTCGATGCCACACTGGCGTATGACGAAGCCAAGGAATTTCCCTGAGGTAACCCCGAAGGTGCATTTCAAGGGGGTCATCTTTAGGAAATTTTGTCGAAGTTTGTGGAAGATAGTTTCAAGGTATGATAGGTGATTAGAGCATTGTCTTGATTTGGAAACCAAGTCATCCATGTAGAATTCGAAAAATCTCCCTAGGAATGGTTTAAAGATATGATGCATGTAGCATTGATATGTGGCGCCAATTTTCTTGAGACCATTGGGAATGACCCTGTAACAAAATACTCCTTGAGGGGCCCTAAAGTTAGTGGCTTATTCATCTTGTTAGACCATGATTATTTGATTATACCCAGAATAACCATCCATGAAGGAGAGAACCTTATACCCGACCATTGTGTCGATTAATATCTCTATTATTGGGACCTAGAAATCATCTTTCAGGCAATGTCGATTGAGATCTCTGAAATTTATGTAGACTTGTTTTTGTCTATTATTTTTCTTTATGAGGACAAGCTTGGTTGGATAGATTGGTTATTGGTCCTCCTGAATGAATCCTACTTTAATAATCATATCGAAATCATCCTATATTTTGGAAGCATGTGTGGGGTGCATCCTTCTGGCGGCTTTTTTATAGCCTCGGTGGTCTTCTAGAAGACCTAAGTGGTGTGTCTCCACTTCATGATCGTGTCCTATAATTTCTATTTAATTCTAGGAAAAAAACATCCCGATTTTGCCTCAGGAAAGATGTATATACCTCGTGCTCTTTGGGAGACATGGCTGTACTAATGAGAGTGGGCCTTAGGTCTTCCTCGACACCCCGGATTTTTTCTCTGAGCACGTTCACTGTGGTGGAGATACCTTCCTCAAATGTGGGAGGTACATCCATGGGATCTTCCTTCTCTACTTCCCCCAAATTCGTATCTTCTTGATCTAACCGGGGGAGAGTTCTCGGCAAAGGCTCTTGGGAGTCTGGAGGTGAGGCATTATCGGAATCCTCGCTCAAGTATTCGCCACCAAATTGAGGGTTAGCATTCGTTTCTACACTGTTATGCTTGGGTGTCTTTGCTGAAGTCATGAGGATAGATCAGTACGTGTCCGAACATGAACTCCTACTCTAAACATGGTTGATGGTAAGTATGTAGTATTCACCGAGGTTCTTGAGGGAGTCACAAGGAACCATTTCCAGGCCATTTGGAGTGGGAACCCCGTCGATACCATCGATCGAGGGTTTCTTTTTCATTTTCTCATAATACCAGGGGTCAATGTAGTGTAACTCAGAGAGCTCAAAAGGGGCCTTGTCAACATGAAATGTCCCAACTTTTCCATTGATGAAATACTTGATACACCGATGGTAGGATGAAGGAATGGCCATATGATTATGGAGCCGAAGCCTTCCCAGCAGGGCATTGAATGCTGTGTTCTGCTGGACCACCAAGAATTATGAGTAGGCCACAAGGTCACCAAAATGGGTTTTTAGCTTGATTTTTCTCATTGGATTCTGTTCACACTTGTTTTAACCTAACAGTGTTGTGGCTGTGGGTATTAGATCATCCTCACTGTAGCCCAACATACGAAGTGTCTGTAGGGGAAGGAGGCTAACTGCAGAGCCATTGTCAATAATGAATTTCCAGATCTCAACATCATTTAGTGTGTCAGACACATATAGTGGATTGATGTGTCCATGCATGATGGAATCTTCATCCTGATCGGTGTAGTAAATCACCACATTTAATTCAAACGGTCCAGTCTCTGTCTGGTAAATCTCAGTGGCGACTACCTCAGCATGAAACTCCTAGGGGCTGAGCAAGGCTTTTATAAGTTCCTCCTTGGGGTTTGCTTAAAAAATCATTGCATCCAAGATTGACAGCATGGATGGTAATGATGCCACCTGCTTAAGGATGTCATATATTTGCTCCAGCGGCCTACACTTCTCCATTGGCGGGAGAGTCTTAACAGGCACTTTGGGAGCTAGAGTATGTGACGATGAGGGACCGGACGCGGGGTCGGATGTCGACGGTGTTCCCACGTTCTAGGGACTCAGCCTGGCTGGTCTATTTGTGTTAACTTGGTGTCTAGACACTTGTTCCTCCTCTAATGTGTAGCATAGAATGACAGGGCTAGAGTGGCTTCTTATGGAGGTGGAGAGATATTCTTTCTTCTGTTGGTTCTGTTGAATGTATCTCCCACAGGTTTCCGCGATATTAATGGTTTGGACCGGGGTAAAACCATAGAGTTGGTTTCAGCCGTGACTACGCCTCCCCTAGTATCCCCTGCTTCTGTGATTCCTCCTCCCAGACCCTTGTGTTGGGAATTCGAGTTCATAACCATACCCTTCATCAGTGAAATAATCCATTAGATGAATGATGCTGATGGAACCAAATATTAGCTCCTCATCTTGTGACAGGTCAACCTAGTCAGTTGTCCCTGATGGTTCCATTTTGTGGGTCGGTGCCCGTGGTTCCAAGTTTGAGGGAATAAAATTCGACAGTGTCGGGGCTAACTTTGGCCTCTTTGAGGACTGCTCCTCTTGTGCTTGTCTCCTCCCTTTTCTATTATTCCTGCTTGATTGTCTTGTAAAGGGTTGTGTGGCTGGTATTGTTAGATATGTTGTAGTAGGGGATGTTGGCGGAAACACCGGCTATTGTAGTTGAGCTTAGAGTATGCCCTGAGCTCGAGTGACAGTCTTCTGAGTCATCGAGTCATCAAATTTCTTTCCCTTCCTACTGGTGACTTCCTGCCACCCCTCTCATTTGTCAATGTCAATGGTAGAAATATACATCACATGTGATGGGGGTGGTCCCATCTCAACCTGCCTAGAGTCTACCATCCTTTGCATGAGGTCTTTGAAGACAAAGCATTCTTGGATATTGTGCCCCAACATTCGATAGTAGGGGTAGTAATCTAGAATATCTTCACAACCGAATTCTTCCGGCTTCCATGGCTCCGATAAGTGGAGAAAATTGCAATTCATGGCGGTGATGGAGTAGTCTTGAAATTGGTCCTCTCGGAATGAGTAGAATTTGTGTCTTCGTTCCTCAAACTGATTTCTCTTCAATCCTCTCTAATCGTCCCTATTGGGTGGAGTCAGCCACTGATATACAGGGGGGCCTTGACGATTTGGTAGAGGCCTAGGCTGTTGAATAGGTTCAAGGGCTGTCTTGAGAATGATAGAGGATGATTAAGCTCAAACTGATCTCTTTGCAGGAGCTTGTGAGGATATTCAGGACTTCATATTAGTCCTCTGTAGGGAGTATTCAATCCTCTGGGAAATGGAAAAGATAATTCTGAAGCCAGTGGTGCACTCCACTTGTTTGAGGAGTGTTCGTAGCCCATCTCAAAGGTTAACGATGCATATGGAAAGCATCTCATCTTGGGGAATTGGTATGTTCTGAGAGTCGTCCATACCCTTCAATCAGGAGATAAAATCTAAGACCCTCTCATTCTCCCTATGTTTTCAAATCATGAGGTTGCTGACCATTGTTTTAGGTAGCGTTTAGATGAAGTGGAATAGGAACTACTGTCGAATGTCTTCCCAAATTTTTATTGACTGATCTGGCAGACTCGTATATGAGACTATGACATATCCTTGCAAGTTCCACACGAAGCATCTTAGTTTCAATGCTTCTTTTTATTCTGGATTTCCCATCATAGAGTATCAATAAGACACTTAGTGCATCAAATGTTGTTCCGGATCGCCTGATCCATCGAAAATAGGGAATACATGGCTCCTAGAATTGGGTGGAGGAGTTGTGTTTCACACCAATCTGGGTAGGGCTTTCTCTGTAGCTATACTAGAGCGCGTTGACCTTCCATTGAATCCAATCGAGCTTTCAGTGCCTCGATGGTGTTGGGGAGACCCTTGTTTACATCCTGTTGGGCCCGGTCTTGGGAAGGTTTTGCCTGAGACATCGCATGAGGATCCGGCTCGGTTGACACCAAGGGTGCATATGCCGTTTGTGACACCTTCAGAGGGTTCAGACGTACTCGCTTCGGTTTCTTTCTAAGTGGAGGGAAGTCTTCGTATTCATCCAAATCCATGTTCAGGTATTTGGATGAGCCAGACACCACATTGGGTGGGGGCCATGATTGTGCTTTGTTTGTTGGGGAAAGCCTTGGTCTTTGAGGTGCACTTTCTGTGAGTGCAAGGTGTGGATCTTCTTGGTATGCACATTCAATAAGACGGTTACTCTGGAGTAGCTTAGCGTTAAGACACCTAAATTATTTCATTTCCTCTTCTTGTCGAGAGAATATCTCTTCGAGCCTAAGTGGATCATTTTTATTGGGAGAATGATGCGGGTTAAGGGTAATCAATCCTTTGTTCTTATCTTTGTTGGAAGCACGCAGGGTAAGCAGAGGAGGTTTAGGAAGAGGGGTGACCATATTTAGGGAGGCCCTCTATTTCTGGTTGTGCATAGATGATGGTTTATTGTGAGTCACAACCTGAATAGAACTTTCATCTCTCGATCCATCCAGATTTGCATCATCTTCGGTGTCACCCGTGGGGTTAACCTCTATGGCGTTGATGGATGCATATCGTGGGGTGGAGGAGATTTCATCTTCCAAATAGGAAGAGGATCTCCCACACCTTTTAATGGTCTTCCCCTTCCCATCTCAGCATTGGTTTTGGACTCATTGACGAAGGGTGATGCGAAGAGTTCATTTATTCCACCTTACAGTACACCTACCTCTTGAAGGGGATGATGATTCAAAGGATGAGATAGGGCAGAAACCTCCTCTTCTGACTATCCTCCCTAGATGATAGAATACTGATTCTCGTGAGGGAGGTTGTTTTTGAGGTGCTAAAAATGCCCCCAGCCCAGAGGGTAGGGGTTGGCTCCGTTCTTTGGACGTTGAGTCTCTTCCTGTCCTTATTGATCATACGGGGGCATTTGTTGTTAAAATTTCCCCTAGCCCTACAGGCTAGGGTTGACCATTGATTGCGGTAGTGATTGCTGATATCGCTACCTAGCTGCTCTTGTGTGCCCCCATTTGGGGGTGAACTAGATCTGATGCTGAGTTCACCTATGAATCAATCCCATCTGTGGAGGCAAGCAATGAATACTAATTGGCCTCTCTTAGGTGAGAGGCCTATTGTATGCTTTCGGTGGCCTCATTCAAGAATTTGTGAATGGATTGTTCCCTTCGGGCCTGGAAATTCTGGGACTTACTCAAGGACTATCTCTATTGGGTGTGTCACCTTTTCTGAACAGGGACCTCACTCAATTGTTTTCTTGACATGATGACGTTGCAAGGCATTATGCCGAATAGGTTCTTATGGGTGGGGAGTAGAGTCAAATGCAGAGCTCCATGTTCTCCGCATCCTCTAATATGCACTCCCTTCGGAGTGTCACCAATGAAGCTATGCTACTGGTGTAGTGCACGGAGGTCGACGAACTCAAGGTTTCCTTTACGCCTCTCAGGTCACGGTTGTCGCACCAAAGGAAGAGCTTCTAGGTCAATGTGATGCAGGAGGTCTCCTATTGTCATGATATGATCTACATACCCATCGTAGAGAAGGAAGCATGATTTCATCTAGTTAAGGGCTATCCATATATTAAAATGGATGTTGTGCACACATTTTTCTTCCAACTTATTGGGTGTGTCGAATTGAGAGGTGGTCGTGGGAAAAAACATAACTGTAACATCATCTCTGGCATGTCGTTTCCTTAGTTGTAACCTGTCGGCATACTACTCCGCAAGTGATTCTTCTGCTTAGTCGGCCCAACTAAGATGCTCACAGATAGTGTGGTTGGGGTAAATGGGGCCAGTAGGTATTGAATTATCATGTAGGCGGTTCCGATGTAGTCCAGAAGATGAACGTTGCCCCAGAACGTCTCCTGATTGAAGAAGGGTGTCGTTGGCGACTGGGTGGGAATATGAAATGCTTGATCCCATCCTTCTAAGTGACTCAGAAAATGATATATTTTCTGTTCTTGATTCACCAGGGGGAGGACCTTCATGTTGACATGATATGTCTCTGTAGGGAGGACCTTCACAATGGCAGCTGAAATGGCGAGGACATCCATTAAAGTTTCTCCAGGGATAGAACCTGCGGGGTACACCCTAGGGAGAGCATTTAGAAAGTAGTGGAACTAGGGTAGGGACATCTCATTGGTCAGCGTCTAGGCGGGGAGGACCTCCGCTATCCATGTTGTAATGGTGTGGCTACCATTATTGCTTGATTACTTACTGCATAAAGGTCTTTTTCAGTGCATACCCTAGGGAGGACCTCCAAGGTGTGTCACAGCAAGGGGAGGACCTTCTGGCTATGTAGCATTGTCACGGGCAGGGGCTTCGAAACAACTGCCATTATGGTGAGGATGACCATCACGGTTTGACGTTTGATGTGTATCCTAGGGAGGACCTTCAAGACACACTATGACAAGGGGAGGACCTTCTTATTGCTTGGGGCCATTGCAGGGAGGACCTTTGAAATGGAGGCCGTGCTGGCAAGGACTACCATAATACCTGATGCAATGGCGAGGACTACCATCATAACTGCGACAAGGATAATGTCAGGGAGGGCCTTCAGATTGTACCGCAATGAGGGTAGGACCTTCTAGTTGCTTGAAGTCTCTATGGGGATGACCTCTGTTATCATAGTGTGGAAGAATACCATCATGATTTGATGCCTGGATGCGCGGAGTGTCATTGCAACATAACCCCCGGGTAAGACCTTCAGGGCGGGCCACAATAAGGGGAGGCCCTTGTTGTCATGATGAGACGTCACTGCGGGGAGGGCCTCCGCAGTTGTGACTACGATAGCGAGTACTAATATCATAATCTATGCTCCCACTGTACGGAGAGTGTTTGTAGTGTATACCCTGGGGAGGACCTTTAGGGTGGACCGCAGAAAGTGGAGGGTTGTCTTTCCACTCGATCTTATGGTCACATGGAGGGCTTCCGTGATTCGCATCAAAATATAAGATATCGTGATCCATCATTATATGCCCATGAGGGAGGCCCCCAGGGGTTCTCTGGGGAGGTTTTCCAGAGCTACTGGTAGTGACATTGTACGGAGGACCTTGTCAACTGCTACTACCACTCCCATAATATGGTAATGGATGGGCAGGGTTCTGAGCCTTCGATATGTGCTTAGCGGCATTGGGAACACCAAATTCTAGTTAAGTGGAGTCATGAACCTGCTCTTAAATTTCTGGCTGCCTTCGGTGCATTCGGGACGCTTTCTTGCAGGAAGTGGGGACTATCTGCTGTTGATAATGGCCTTAACCTTTGGGTCCCTCTCTAATTGGGTCCCATGATGCTGTCGAGATTTGTTGAGGAACATATTGAATTTTAGCTGGGATATATGCCTGCTCTGGAGCATCCACCATGATGGAAGGGTATCCCCTATTTGGAACGAGTGAGGCTACTCGATTTGGTTGCCCTTGTATCATGGAATAAGGCTGACGACCCTCCTGTGTGGAAGAAGGGATGTAGATCTACTCGGAGGCGGCTATCCCGTCATTTAGATGAGTCGCCTCAATTGGGGAGACGGGATCACGGGCTCGAGTCCCTTATGTTGCCACTGATACAACTACTTTCTGGAAAGTTTGCAAAGATATGATATGGGATCGATACCTGCTCCTCCATCATTTCCAGGATATACAGAGAGTCATCATTGGATGAAATGGGTATGAAGGCCCATTCTAGAATCGGAGTAGGAATATCCTACTCTGGTCCTCCGGTGGTCAGTGGGTAATGACAATTCTCCTATGTCAGGGCAGGTGAATGAGCCTGCCCCTGTTCCAGGATATTTTGGTCTGTCACTCCTTTTGCCCCCGCATCAGAATGGTGGAATTTACTTGCATCAATAGGGAGCTGGCCCTGCATATGTTCGTTTCCCACCGTATCGAGTTGGTGGCTTTTATTGGCAGGGAGACATGCCTGAAAATTAATTGTTTCCACATCTGGATCGCGAGCCTTGTTGATCTCCACCACATCATGATGGTAGGAGTTAGGAAGTTCTTCTAGGAGATAGTCTTGCAGGAGTTGGGTTGCCACCATGACTGGATGGTGGGCTTCATGACCTTGGGTAGGGAGAGGTGCCTGCCGGGTAGGTGTCGTCCTGTGTGTGTGACAGACTTGATAGAGCTCGGCGGGGATGCACGCCTACTCATATGATGCCACCATGTCTAGATGGTGCTCTTTGGAGGAGAGGATAGGTGTATGTGCCTACTCACAATATATCTCCGTGACTGGGTAGCGGAGCTCCTCATTAGGGACAAGGGAGATGACTGGTCCCTGTTTGTACATTTTCTGACCGCGCTGGGCGGTTCGAGGGGTTGGAGCATGGGAAGCATGGGCCTAGATCCTGATGGCGACATTCTCCTTACCGTGAGGATATTGAGTCACGGTGTAACCGCGATGACGTCTTCCGGTGGGGGCCTTAGACCAGAACCCCCATTCAGCGGGGATGAAGTCCTCAATTTCGACCTCATCTGCCTCCCTAAAATAAGGGAGGTATGCATTGTCTTTATCTGGAGATAGAATCATGAAATGGTTTGATATGGAAACAGGAACCGTCTAGATCTGCTTTTGCCACCGCTGCTGGGCAAGCCACAGATGGGTCATGGCAGATTGGAGGGTGTGCATGGCCACCTCCACCGTTGGGAGAGTACCGTTCAAGTGGTACTCTCAGATCAATGCATCTAAGACCCAGTTTTGAAGACACTGAGTAGGTGACAGGGTCCTTCTTTGGTGAGGATGTTCGGTCATTGCATTGCTTGAAGTATGCAACTGTGAGTTCCTCCTCGATACCATTGGATAACAAGGAGTTCTGTTCTGTACCAGTAAAATATTTTAACAAATACGAATAGAAAACCTATCAATGCATCATCTCATAATTCCATTCATAATTAATGAACATGGTTGGACCTCCTTGTGATTATAAGGGGACATAGAGTGGGATTAGGCTAAATCTGTCATGCTTGGTTAATGATTAATGTCAGGTTCACCATTTTTGTTTCGAGCGAGGGAAAAACCTGTTCTGCCTGAAAGTTGATTAGAGAAGGTTGGTTTATGCGTAATCACTCATATCAGGTGAACCGTTTTTTTCTAAACGCCCAGTGGTTCCATATCCAACGATAGGTGGACCTTCTTTCCAATGACAGGCATTCGCTGAGTGATTTGGCCAATGGAACTTAATAACTATCATTGGTCGAGAGGATGGGTAGTTGAGCTCGTCTCACCCTAATGGGGGGAATTATTTCTTGTTCCGGGACTATCTTATAGATTTAATATGTATTCATATGTTTTCAAATATTTGTTTATACCCAATCATAGTATCCACGGATTAATCCTGGTTGGCAATGGTCAGATGAACGCTGCGATTTAGAATCATTTAGGCTCGAGGTTTACCATCCCTCATTGGATTAATTACTACGAGGAGTTTGGACTCATTGAGATGGCACTGGTTTGATGCCTCATTAATGGGCACTCTAGAGTATATTATCATCTAGGTGGGACAGATAAAGACTTGAGCGTTTAGATCAAAATTGTGATACGAGCTTGCTATGTATACTCGTGAGAGGAATCATAATCCACGTAGTTTGGTGCCACATGACGGGAAACATCACCTTTTAAGGTTGTGTGACAAGGACCCTACCGAATAGTTTAACATCTTATGGCAAGGACACCCAGGTGAGAGATGCCCAGTCAAATTTGGTGCGGGAATTACACTAATGCGGCCCGGAAGACCCAATGGAAGCGATTTTCATGGGCCTTGATACGGTCATACTGGGGTCATGAGGACATGGTCTGAAAGTTACAGATGTATATCTGACATAGATATCGGGCATGCACCCTGTAGAGGTTTCCTACGTATCTCATTTTTTTGGGGATCAATGTCCACGTAGTTCTGGGTGATTAGGGCTTACACATGAGAGTTTCCTGTTATTGGGATTGAACCTCGGGGAGTCATCCTACGTACCCTGTTTAAGAAACTGGGTTTAAAACCCACATAGTTCATTTTGCGGGGTATGATAGGGACATATACATGGTCAGTGGAACAAATTGGGATTTAACCTCGCATAGGCTTCCTACATACCCTGCTTAGGATACAGGGATCAAAAACCATGTAGTTAGTTGTGAGGGCCGTCGTTGTGCAGACACTGTGACCATCACAAATCTATAAGCCCATGTGAGTCATGCTTGGTGTGATAAATAAGAGAATGAAACAGGATTGGAAAGCCTCACACATTCTCCCTACTAAGGGAAGGGGAGGAAGACGATGAGTGGAGGAGAAGGTCGGGACCACCAAACTCTCCTTCTCCCTAATGTTGGAGGAAGGTAGGAGTCGCGCAGTGGTGCAATGAACATTCCTTGATGAGAGGGGAAGGGACATTGGCATCGGTGAGGATGGTGTGGGGCTTACTCTAGGAGGGATGCCCAGGAACTCCCAGGAGAGGGGAGAAGTGCTCACCGCTGGCGCTCGTCAAAAAGAAAATGCGAGCAGGGTCCCTCAATCCTGGAAAGTGAAAAGGCACAAAGGGGACTCTTGGGCTTGGACCCTACACTACCGTGGGAATGTGAACCCAGAAATGCTTTGGGAATCCGCTCAAAATCCGGGACAACCCCTTTTCCATATCCTTCCATGGGTATGTGAACTCAAAGTTGTTCGCTGATGAGCCTGAAGGTTTCATCATACTAGTCCGGTGGCTTCGGTGGAGGCCTTGGCTTAGAGACGATGAATATGTCAATGAAGGGATTGCAAAGGATTAGGACATATTGGAAGGGTTTTATCTGGCTTAAGTAATGGGAACACTGAAGGATTTGGCGGGCCACATGGGTGCATGAGTAGTGGGGCCCTTTGCATAGGGTGTCCTACACAGCTAGAGAGGTCGTCCATGTAATAGGGCGGTACACGTACTGATAGGCATCCCACATACCAGGGTGGTACGCATCTTCAGGTTCAGCCCGCGTACTGGGTTGGTACACGGTGGAGTCTGTGCGAGCAGGGGAAGCCAGCGGCGTCGTCAGTCAGGGGTTCGCCTGTCAGGGCTTCACCTGCATAAGAGGGTGCTACGTGGTGTGTCAGATCAAAAAAGGGGCATGAACTCCCTATCCCATGAGGAGTACATCAGCGGAGGGGCCATGGCTCACGTTTTTTATTTTAACTTCGCGGTTCACAAATTTGTTATGCATTTTTCAGTTCTTTATCAATTCATTTCTAGGTTTATACCTGTTCTGGTTTGTGAATTAGATCATCACTGTTCGTGAAACCCTAAGCTTCTTCCTCCGAAATCCTTCCATCAGAAGTCAATCTCCAAACCTTTTCACCAATGGAGTCCGATCAATCGATACCCCAATCACCGAATCCTTCTACCTGAATCTGATCCCCCCTTTCTTCTCCCACTCGATTTTCTTTTATAGAAGGGAGGAAGTGATGTTTCTATGGTCATGTGGCACATTTTTTGGAGGTCCATGATTGAAAACCCAAATTACGAATGACATGGTCATTATGCAACTCGTGGGGGGTCATTGAATGCACCTCTCCTGTATACCAAATCGGGTTGAGGGTGCTTTGTGGCAGCGCAGGGCTTCGACTCTATTCCATGAATGACAGAACATGCGGTTTGGGCCGGTTGGTGCATTTCGCGGTTAGGGCGGTTCGTGATGGTGGACTGGCCTGGCGCCCGTCCTGCTTCGCAAGCGCTGAGGGTTTCCTGCCTCCGTTTCATGAAGGACGCTAGTCCGCGGTGGGGGAAGCTCGCTGAACCGACTACGTACCATCAATATTGGACCTGTACACGGACTGGTCAGTCCTTTTCCAATATTGAGTATTCTCCATATTGTTTTCCAATTATTTTAGAGAAATTGGGTAGAATCCTTTCTCAAATTAAAATGAATTTATGTTCTCCTTTGCGGATTTTTCAGGACCCTACACTGCTCCTATGGTTTTAGTTCGACTTATAATAAATTTTCCACCACCAACCTCTCATGAATAAACGAGAACATTTTTATCTTTCTTTTTCATTGGTTCTGACCTTGAAATTGTTTACTCTTTAACATTATTCTATCATAATAGAGACCATAAACATTTGTTATAAAAATATTCAAATACTTTCATACCAATGCTGAAGTTAAAAAATGTTCTATGATAACTCAACCAATTTTGGGATCCTCTCCTACAACACTAAAATATTAAAGACATAGTCATTAATCATTTCATCACCACTTTAGATGGTCAGCTCTATCTAACTCTATATCTAGGGATTAATACCAGTTCTCTGTCACAAATCATATCCACAAGTTCACTAGTGACCCCACTACATCCTAAAAAAAGGATCATAATCATATTTGAACATCCCCAGTAATCCCTAATTCCTTACCACCTCATCCATGTACTAACTCAATTAAACCACCACTAAGATCAACTACATGGTCACTATAATGTGATAAGATATTTTCAAACTATCAAAAATTAACCATATATAATCAATACCTCCTTAAGATCAAGGTAAAATTTTGAAAATATTAAATTAAATATATTCCCACATACATTATGGATTTTTTGGAATATACAGAATCTCACAAGAAAAATAGTGTTCAACCTTGAAATCTGAAAAACTAAACATTGGGGAAAAAAATTGTAATTGAATGCCTAAATACAGGGTACCAAAATTGACTAATCAAAGAAATGTACATCATTTTCTCACCAGGATGAACCCGTAAAGTGGAGTTGTGCAATTTCCTGAGAATTGTCTTTGTACGTAACCAAATAAAAGAAAATCCACCATTGAAATAATTCCCAGAGATATTTTTCATTATTTATACTATCTGGGTTATCACTACAGACTACTAAATCCCCCTAGACCTTGACCTAAAAATTTTCTAGATAGTAGCCCTCTACCTGTTATGCTAAATTTTACTGCACCATCATCTAAAAAAATTTCTTCCACCAACCTCTCACATATCAATATTCATTACGAATATCACTTCCATCACTCTTTATGAATCTCATGAATCGCATAAGGTATCAGTATGTTATTACATGATTACAACGTTTTCCATGATGTTATAATCTAATGGTGTATAATACATCATAAATACTATTTTTCCATTGATTATATACACCATCAATGTTAAAAATTCAAGTGATTCTTTGATAATACATGACATAGGATCTTGTTATAAATGAAAACCATAAAGTACATGAGTATAAGATAGTGAAACAATAAATTCAAGGAAAATAAACATCTACCAAATCAATATATTATGTTTTATTTTTTACATTCATATGATGGTAACTGTAAATAACAATATAAAAAACAACCCCTCTATGTTAAATCAGAACACATACTAGGTAAACAAGTGGATCATAAAGGAAGATCTCAAACTAAAATCCATCTTCTATAAAATGATTAATTGGGGAAATAACCTACTTCTTCATTATGTATAGAAAATCATTTTAGCATTGTTCAGTCCATGAGAATTCATGATCCATTCAAATCATGGATTTTAAAGGTGTTGTAATATTAAATATTTTGGGTGAGAACCACCTATAATATCATTATAACATAAGGAAACTATAACTGGAACATCATCTCTAGCTTGTCATTTCCTTAGGTGCAACATGTCGACATACTACTCCACCAGTGATTCCTCTGCCTGGTCGGCCCAACTGAGACGCTCACAGATAGTGTGGTCAGGGTAAATGGGGCCAGTAGGTATTGAATTATCATGTAGGCGGTTCTGAGGGGGTCCAGAAGATGAATGTGGCCCTAGAACATATTCTGATTGAAGAAGGGTGTCGTTGGCGACTGGGTGGGAATCTGAAATGCTTGATCCCATCCTTCTATGTGCCTCAGCAGATGATGTCTTTTCTGTGCTTGATTCGATAGGGGGAGGACCTTCCTATTGATATGATATGTCACTGCAGGGAGTACCTTCACAATGGCAGCTGCAATTGCGAGGACAACCATTACAGCTGCTCCAGGGATAGAACCTGCGGGGTACACCCTAGGGAGAGCATTTAAAAAGTAGTGGAACGAGGGTAGGGACTTCTCATTGGTCAACGTCTAGGCGGGGAGGATCTCCTCTATCCATGATGTAATGGTGTGGCTACCATTATTTCTTGATGACTTACTCCATAAAGGACTTTTGTAGTGCATACACTAGGGAGGACCTCCAAGGTGTGTCACAACAAGGGGAGGACCTTCTGACTATGTAGCATTGTCATGGGAAGGGGCTTCGAAACAACTGCCATTATGGCGAGGATGACCATCATGGTTTGACGTTAAATGTGAATCCTAGGGAGGACCTTCAAGACACACTATGACAAGGGGAGGACCTTCTTATTGCTTGGGGCCATTGTAGGGAGGACCTTTGCAATGGAGGCTGTGGTGGTAAGGACTACCATAATAGCTGATGCAATGGCGAGGACTACCATCATAGCTGTGACAAGGATAATGTCAGGGAGGGCCTTTAGATTGTACCGCAATGAGGGTAGGACCTTCTAGTTGCTTGAAGTCTCTATGGGGATGACCTCTGCTATCATAGTGGCGAAGAATAGCATCGTGATCTGATTCCTAGATGCGCGGAGTGTTGTTGCAACGTAACCCCAGGGTAGGACCTTCAGGGTGGGCCACGATAAGGGGAGGCGCTTGTTGTCATGATGAGACGTCACTGCATGGAGGGCCTCCGCAGTTCTGACTACGATAGAGAGTACTACTATCAGAATCTATGGTCCCACTGTACAGAGAGTGTTTGTAGTGTATACCCTGGGGAGGACCTTTAGGGTGGACCACAGAAAGTGGAGGGTTGTCTTTACACTCGATCTTATGGTCACATGGAGGGCTTCCGTGATTTGTATCAAAATATAAGATATCGAGATCCATCATTATATGCCCATGAGGGAGGCCCCCACGGGTGCTCTGGGGAGGTTCTTCAGAGCTACGGGTTGTACATTGTGGGGAGGACCTTCACAGCTGCTACTACCAATCCCATAATATGGTAATGGATGGACAGGGTTCTGAGCCTTCGATATGTGCTTAGCGGCATTGGGAACGCCAGATTCTAGTAGAGTGGAGTCATGAACCTGCTCTTTATTTTCCGGTTGCCTTCGGTGCGCTCGAGATGCTTTCATGCAGAAAGTGGGGACTTCCTGCTATCGATAATGGCCTTAACCTTTGGGTCCCTTTCTAATTGGGTCCCATGATGCTGTTGGGATATGCTGACGAACATCTTGAATTTTAGCTGGTATATATGCCTGCTCTGGAGCATCCACTGTGATGGACGGGTGTCCCCTATTTGGAATGAGTGGGGCTACTCGATTTGGTTTCCCTTGTATCATGGAATAAGGCCGATGACCCTCCTGGGTGGTAGAAGGGATGCAGATCTACTCGGAGACAGCTATCTCATCATTTAGATGAGTCGCCTCAATTGGGGAGATAGGATCACAAGCTCGAGTCCCTTATGTTGCCACTGATGCAACTACATTCTGGAAAGTCAGCAAAGATATGATCTGGGATCGATACCTGCTCCTCCATCACTTCCAAGATATTCAGAGATTCATCATTGTATGAAATGGTTTTGAAGGCCCATTCTAATATCGGAGTAGGAATATCCTACTCTGGTCCTCCAGTGGTCAGTGGGTAATGACAATTCTTCTATGTCAGGGAAGGTGAACGAGCCTTCCCCTGTGCCAAGATATGTCGGTTTTTCACTCCTTTTTCCACTGCATCAGGAGGGCGGACATTACTTGCATCAATAGGGAGCTGGCCCTACATATGTTCTTTTCCCACCGTATCGAGTTGGTGCCTTTTGCTGGCAGGGAGACATGCCCGAAAATTAATTGTTCTCTATCTGGATCGCAGGCCTTGTTGATCGCCACCACATCAGGATGGTAGGAATCAGGAACTTCTTCTAGGAGATAGTCTTGCAGGAGTTGGGTTTCCACCACGTCTGGTTGGTGGGCTTCATGACCTTGGGTAGGGAGAGGTGCATGCTGGGTAGTTTTTGTCCTGTGTGTGGGACAGACTTGATAGAGCTTTTCGGGGATGCACGCCTGCTCGTATGATGCCACCATGTCTAGATGGTGCTCTTTGGAGGAGCGGATAGGTGTATGTGCCTACTCACAATATATCCATTTGACTGGGTAGCGGAGCTCCTCATTAGGGACAAGGGAGTTGACTGGTCCCTGTTTGTACATTTTCTGACCACGCTGGGCAGTTCAAGGGGTTGGAACTTGGGAAGCATGTGCCTAGATCCTCAGGGCAACATTCTCCTTACCCTGAGGATATTGAGTCACGGTGTAACCGCGACAACGTCTTCTGGTGGGGGCTTAGTCCAGAACCCCCATTCAGTGGGGATGAAGTCCTCCATGTCGACCTCATCCGCCTCCCTAAAATAAGGGAGGTACGCATTGTCTTGATCTGGAGATAGAATCCTGAAACAGTTTGATATGGAAATAGGAACCGTCTGGATATGCTTTCTCCACCGCTGCTGGGCAAGCCACCGATGGGTCATGGTAGATTGGAGGGTGTGCATGGCCACATCCACCGTCGGGAGAGTACCATTCAAGTGGTACTCTCAGATCAATGCATCCGAGACCCAGTGTTGAAGACACTGAGTAGGTGACAGGGTCCTTCTTTGGTGAGGATGTTCGGTCATTGCATTGCTTGAAGTACGCAACTGTGAGTTCCTCCGTGATACCATTGGATAACAAGGAGTTCTGTTCTGTACCAGTAAAATATTTTAACAAATACGAATAGAAAACCTGTCAATGCATCATCTCATAATTCCATGTGTAATTAATGACCATGGTTGGACCTCCTTGTGGGTATAAGGGGGCACAGAGTGGGATTAGGCTAAATCTGTCATGCTTGGTTAAAGATTAATTTCAGGTTCACCATTTTTGTTTCGACCGAGGGAAAAAACCTGTGCTGCCTGAAGGTTGATTAGAGATGGTTGGTTTATGCTTAATCACTCATATCAGGTGCACTGTTTTTTTATAAATTCCCAACGGTTCCATATCCAACGATAGGTGGACCTTCTTTCCAATGGCAGGCGTTCGCTGAGTGATTTGGCCAATGGTACTTAAGAACTATCATTGGTCGAGAAGATGGGTAGTCGAGCTCATCTCACCCTAATGGGGGGAATTATTGCTTGTTTTGGGACTCTCTTATAGATTTAATATGTATTCATATGTTTGCAAATCTTTGTTTATACCCAATCATAGTATCCATGGATTACTCCTGGTTGGAAATGGTCAGCTGAACGCTAGGATTCAGAATCATTTAGGCTCAAGGTTTACCATCCCTCATTGGATTAATGACTACGAGGAGTTTGGACTCATTGAGATGGCATTGGTTTGATGCCTCATAACTGGGCACTCTAGGGTTTATTATCATCCAGGTGGGATAGATAAAGACTTGAGCATTTGGATCAAAACTATGATACGATCTTCCTACGTATACTCGTGAGAGGAATCCGAATCCACATAGTTTGGTGCCACATGATGGGACACATCACATTTTAAGGTTGTGCGACAAGGACCCTACCGAATAGTTTAACATCTTATGGCAAGGACACCCAGGTGATAGATGCCAAGTAAAAGTTGGTGCGGGAATTACACCGAAGCGGCCCAGAAGACCCAAGGGAAGCGATTTTCATGGGCCTAGATACAGTCATACTGGGGTCATGAGGACATGGTCTGAATGTTACAGATGTATATCAGACTTAGATATCGGGCTTGCACCTCATAGAGGTTTCCTATGTATCTCGTTTGGTTGGGGATCAATGGCCACATAGTTCTGGGAGATTAGGGCTTACACATGAGAGTATCCTGTTATTGGGATTGAACCTCGGGGAGTCGTCCTACGTACCCTATTTAGGAAACTGGGGTTAAACCCCACGTAGTTCATTTTGAGGGGTATGATAGGGACATACACATGGTCAGTGGAACAAATTGGGATTGAACCTCGCATAGGGTTTCTACGTACCCTGCTTAGGATACATGGATCAAAACCCATGTAGTTAGTTGTGAGGGTCGTCGTTGTGTAAACGTCCTGACCATCACAAATCTATATGCCCATGTGAGTCATGCTTGGTGTGAGAAACAAGAGAATGAAACAGGATTGGAAAGCCTCGCACATTCTCCCTAATGAGGGAAGGGGAGGAAAACGATGAGCGGAGGAGAAGGCCGGGACCACCAAACTCTCCTTCTCCCTAATGATGGAGGAAGGTAGGAGTCGCGCAGTGGATCAATGAACATTCCATGATGAGAGGGGAAGGGACATTGGCATTGGTGAGGATGGTGTGGGGCTTAATCTTGGAGGGATGCCCAGGAACTCCCAGGAGAGGGGAGAAGTGCTCACCGCTGGCGCCCGTCAAAAAGAAAATGCGAGCAGGGTCCCTCAATCCCGAAAAGTGCAAAGGCACAAAGGGGACTCCTGGGCTTGGACCCTACACTATCGTGGGAATGTGAACCCAGGAATGCTTCGGGAATCCGCTCAAAATCCGGGGCAAACCTTTTTCCATCTCCTACCGTGGGAATGTGAACTTAAAGTGGTGCGCTGATGAGCCTGACGGTTTCATCATGTGGGTCCAGTGGCTTCGGTAGAGGTCTTGGCTCAGGGCCGATGGATATTTCAATGAAGGGTTTGCGAAGGATTGGGACATATTGGAAGGGTTTTATCTGGCTCAAGTAAGGGGAACACCGAAGGAGTTGGTGGGCCACATGGGTGCATGGGGAGTGGGGACCTTCGCATAGGGGGGTCCTACACAGCCAGAGAGGTCTTCCATGTACTAGGGTGGTACACATACTGATAGGCATCCCACATAACAGGGTGGTATGCATCTTCGGGTTCAGCCCGCATACTGGGTTGGTACGCGGTGGAGTCGGCGCGAGCAATGGAAGCCAGGGGCGTCGTCGGTCAGGGGTTCGCCGGTCAGGGCTTCACCTGCATAGGAGGGTGCTACGTGGTGTGTCGGATCAAAAAAGGGGCATGAACTCCCTATCCCATGAGGAGTACATCAGCGGAGGGGCCATGGCTCATGGTTTTTATTTTAACTTCACGGTTCACAAATTTGTTTTTCATTTTTCTATTCTTTATCAATTCGTTTCTAGGTTTATACCTGTTCTAGTTCGTGAATTAGATCATCACTGTTTGCGAAACCCTAAGCTTCTTCCTCTGATATCCTTCCATCAGAAGTCGATCTCCAAACCTTCTCACCAATGGAGTCCGATCAATCGACACCCCAATCACGAATCCTTCTACCTGAATCCGATCCCCCTTTCCTCTCCCCCTCGATGTCCTTTTATAGAAGGGGGAAAGTGATGTTTCTATGGTCATGTGGCACATGTTCTGGAGGCCCATGATTGAAAACCCGAATTCCAAATGACTTGGTCATTCTGCAACTCGTGGGGGGTCATTGAATGCACCTCTCCCGCGTAACAAATCAGTTTGAGGGTGCTTTGTGGCAGCACAGGGCTCCGACTCTATTCCGTGAATGACAACACATGCGGTTTGGGCCGGTTGGTGCATTTTGCGGTTGGGGGGTTTGTGATGGTGGACTGGCATGGCGCCCATCCTGCTTCGCACCCGCGGATGATTTCTTGCGTCCTTTTCATGAAGGACGCTGGTCCGCAGGAGGGGGCAGCTCGCTAAACTGGCTGCGTACCATCAATATTGGACCTGTACATAGACTGGTCAGTCCTTTTCTAATATTGATTATTCTCCATATTGTTTTCCAATTCTTTTAGAGAAATTGGGTAGAATCCTTTCTCGAATTAAGATGAATTCATGTTCTCCTTTGTGGATTTTTCAGGACCCTACACTACTCCTATGGTTTTAGTTCGACTTATAATAATTTTTCCACCACCAACCTCTCAAGAATCAATGAGAACATTTTTATCTTTCTTTTTCATAGGTTCTGACCTTGAAATTGTTTGCTCTCCAACATTATTCTATCATAATAGAGACCATAAACATTTTTTATAAAAAGATTCAAATACATTCATACCAATGCTGAAGTTAAAAAATGATCTATGATAACTCAACCAATTTTGGGTTCCTCTCCAACAACACTAAAATATTAAAGACATAGTCATTAATAACTTCATCAACACTTTATATGGTCAGATCTATCTAATTTTATATCTAGGGATTAATACCAGTTCTCTTTCACAACTCATATCCAAAAGTTCACTACTGACCCCATTACATCCTAAAATAAAAAAAAAGAATCAGAATAATATTTGAACATCCCCTATAATCCCTAATTCCTTACCACCTCATCCATGTACTAACTCAATTAAACCGCCACTAAGATCAACTACATGGTCACTATAATGTGATAACATATTCTCAAACTATCAAAAATTAACCATATATAATCAATACCTCCTTGAGATCAATGTAAAATTGTGAAAATATTAAATTAAATATACTCCTACATACACTATGAAATTTTTGGAATATATTGAATCCCACAGGCAACATAGTGTTCAACCTTCATATCTGAAAAACTAAACATTGGGGAAAAAATTGTAATTGAATGCCTAAATACAGGGTACCAAAATTGACCACTCATAGAAATGTACATCAATTTCACACCAGGATGAACCTGTAAGGTGGAGTTGTGGAATTTCATGATAATTGTCTTTGTGCGTAACCAAATAAATGAAAATCCACCATTGAAATAATTCCCAGAGTTATTTTTCATTATTTATACTATTTGGGTTATCACTACAGACTACTAAATCCCCCTAGACCGTGACCTAAAAATTTTCTAGATAGTAGCCCTCTACCTGTTATGCTAAATTTTACTTCCCCATCATCTAAAAAACCAATTTTCATCCACCAACCTCTCACATATCAATATTCATTACGAATATCACTTCCATCACTCTTTATGAATCTCATGAATCACATAAGGTATCAGTATGTTATTACATGATTACAACATTTTCCACGATGTTATAATCTAATGGTGTATAAGACATCATAAATACTATTTCTCCATTGATTATATACACCATCAATGTCAAAAATTCAAGTGATTCTTGGATAATACATGACATAGTATCTTGTTATCAATGAAAACCATAAACTACATGAGGATCAGATAGTGAAACCATAAATTCAAGGAAAATAAACATCTACCAAATCAATATATTATTTTTTATTTTTACATTCATATGATGGTAACTGTAAATAACAATATAAAAAACAACCCCTCTATGTTAAATCAGAACACATCCTCGGTAAACAAGTGAATCATAAAGGAAAATATCAAACTGAAATCCATCTTCTATAAAATGATTAATTGTGGAAATAACCTACTTCTTCATTATGTATAGAAAATCATTTTAGAATTGTTCAGTCCATGAGAATTCATGATCCATTCAATTCATGGATTTCAAAGGTGTTGTAATATTAAAGATTTTTGGGTGAGAACCACCTAGAATATCATTAAAACATAAGGAAACTATATATATATATGATGAATTCTTTGATGGAATATCATGAAATTACCATCCCAATCATCAAATGATTAATGTATACAACACACTAAGTCATTACATGCCCCAAAAAATAAACCTCATAAGAATAAAACACAAAAATATTTAGTTTCTAAAAAAGTTTCTGAAAATTATGAAATACCAAAAATGTCCCCCCAAAACTATAAATGATACTCCTCATATATGGTGTAAAAAAGATCTAATTGATGAAAACCAGAACGAACTTATCAAGAAACTATTAGAATAGCACATCGATCATCCCTATGAACATAGTTGAATAGTTATGCACACCAAATAAAATTAAAAGGAATTCATAACACCCATAATGAAATTAGTATGTTTTAATTAGAATATAACCATCCTTTAAAATGTTTTTGATGATATCCCAACTGTATATTGATCATAAGGAACCAAATATCCCCATTCAACTAATCAAATAAATCACTAATATGTATAAGTGGATATCAATCCTATAATGACAAAATATTAAAGAGACGTTAACCAATACATAAAAGTTCACATCCACCATTCTTTATCTAAAATAAAATAGAATGACCATAATGTAAAACACTTGTCTGAACAAATCCTCACAACAATAAATCATTTATCTATATTCAGGACTCCCATAGCTCTAAAGGAGACATCATATATAGATGAATTTATAATGGAGACCAGCGTTAATATATCTTAATCTGAAACTCAAAATTCCATCGAGTGGGTAACTCGACAACCTCTTTATGAAAGATATCAGCGTAAATTTCCCCAAAAATTGGAAAAAATTCCATCTAAACCTCTAAATAACTGATAATCATCTCATCCATCAAACAAGATATGGTAAAACAAGCCTTCAACCCATAAGAGGGTTTTTTATTTCAACAAAATCAATAGATTATCCCTTAAAATCATTTAAAATAATATTCTACCTGAATTATTTTATGATAGTATAAATTGAACACATCTAGTCCATTCAAAGAATGATTTTTTATATATGTATCTAAAATCATATGATGTCTCACCAATAGTAGTTCTTCCCATGAAAATGCACAAAAAAACTACACAATTCATACAATCTAGCTTAACCACTAACATGTGTAGTTAATGTAAAGGGAACTATAAGCCTCTCAATGTCATGTACCAAAGTGAGGACCACGAAATGTGAAATTAAAGAGTTTGAATATTAAAAATAAAACAAGGATTTGACCCATTTATAAAACAACTAAATGTTACATTGGATGATGTCAAGACTTCCTATTGCTAGAAGCTCTAAATCACATATCTTGAACTGAGATTATATGTTGTCTATTTAACCCAAATAATGAACATCATCATGGAAATACTCATCACTCTGATCGTGAGAAGTAACAAAGGATTTCCCTCTTAATAAACCAACCCCCTAAGAAAATTATAGGATATGTATCCCTACTAATTTTTCCTCAACAGAAAAGTACTAATATATGGTAATAATAAGAGGAACATTGACAACATATTTCATACTATAATATAATTGGAACTAAAATAACTGGTAAACATTACCTATAAAATAAATTAAAAATCTAATCCCATGTATGGGGCTTGATATCTACCAAACAAGGTAAAAATATATGTAGAGTATCTGTACCTACCTCTAGCTATTAGAAAACCCATATATCTTTGAATCTAGGATCCCTATACTATATCTTTATTACATGGATAATCATAGAAACTACACGATCATGATGATAATTCCTGAACATATTCCTATAAAAATCATTTTCTCTCACAAATAACTTGATATATGTTATGGATATATATGTGTTGAATAATGATGTTTATTTGGCCACAAATTATCCTTGAAATTCTTTATCATGGCCTCCAAACTAGGAATTAGGACTAAATCAAATCATATTAGGTTTTAGAAATGGATCTTAGAAATTCCCAAGCTAGATATTACATAATAACACGTAATAATCTACGGAATAATAGACACCATTTTTCTCAAACAATAAATCTTGACTCAAAATTTATCTCATAAATTCTTCCTTGAAATAGTGTATTCCATGCGATCCTAATGGAATAAGAACCACCATTCTCTTTCTTCCTTATACAGTATTGTCATCACCAATGAGATTCAAAACAATACAAAAGAATATATCAATTTAAATTCTATATGAACCTTCTTTATCTACTACCATATAAATAAATCATATATTAATATATTATACTTTTGCATACTGAGTTGATGAAACTCTTGGAGTGTCCTTATTTATGTGTCGTCATTGTCAAAACGAACATAATGGAAGTCTAGTGGAACATAATACTAAATATATTAATAATTATACGAATGTGTATGTTGAACTAGATCTATACATAGAAAAGAAAAATGGTTATGGACTCCTAACTAGATAATATGAAATTTGGATACTAATTTGTTAATGTTCATCCTAATATCAAACTCTACCCATTTCAAACACAAGATTGAACACCAATAATGCATTGTACATTCCACGGTCATTACCATAAAAATACAATAATTTTATTTAGTAGGACTTCGAACCATAAATTTCATTACATTTCATCATAATGAGGCCAAATACATACATTCTTGGCAGTCTCTCTTGTATACATTTCATAATAGGCTTGACTGACATCAGTGGCCTAAAAACCAATTAAATCCTTACTAGTTTCAACCACTAAAAGTCATCATATCCTTAAAATTGGCCCATCATACTACTATATCATGAACCCTTCTATAATTCCCATGTCTTTTATGAAACATTTATTTTTTGTAGAAATAATTTTGATATCTTCTGTTACACGCACAATGTAGTTTTTATGAACCATATTATGTTATTAATATTTTTATTTAAACATGTGAATCATAACCTAGTTGCTAAATTTATAGGTATAAATAGTAATAACATCATTTTAATAATTATGTATAAATTTCATAGATAAAAAAATATATTTTTGAAAATTATTTCATTTTTAGAAATATCATTATATTATTTGAAAATCTATTTTTCAAATAATATGATTTTTATTTCTTTCTCAAAAAATAATGAAATTATTTTTTAAACATTTGAAAATTTCATTTTAGACTATTAAATTCATTTTTGGAAACATAATTTCAAGATTGAATTAGTTTTAATTTTTTTATGTTTCTTAATGTTTTTTCAATCAATAATGGAAAATAATGATTTTTATGGAAGTTTTTTTAAATTCATTTAGAGGATAAATTTTGTATTAGAATTTTTAAAAATTAAAATTACTTCAATTTTTTCACTATTAATCAAAATTAGGTTACTAGGATCAATTATTTTTAGATCTTTTATATAATTTCATTTTGTACATATAGAAATGTTTTCTTCAGAAAACCAATTTTTCATCAAGTTAGTGGGATTGATTTTAAAATAAATTCCCAAATTAATTGTATTAAATTTTGTAAAAAAATTCCCAATTTTTTATTTAAATAAATAATATTATCTTAAATTTTGACCTCAATATTTTCACATAATGTATATTTAAATAGTAAATATTATTTGTCCTTGTTAATATTGAGACAGGTTTAACGGGTGTTAAACTAAAATGATAAGGATTAAAATGAAAAAATACTAAATTCTATTTCTTCTATATATTAACCATATAACATCAAAGGATCTATAATGATCTATTTTGGAGCCTTGTATCATATGTAAATTTGGTATAACATATTCTTCTAAAAAATTCCAAAAGTGTACTCTCCCCCACTTTTAAAAGGGAACCCTCTATCCTCACCACATCAAACACCAAATGAGTTTTTTCAAGACAATACCTATACAAATTTCCTCCATAAATAAATCCCCAGTTCATATAGTCCTTATTTTTATTATTAAATCATACTAAGAAGGCTTTTTGGCTAACTGATGGTGGTTATCTAAAAGAGATGTGTTGTTCTTAACCAAGAGGTATCATTTCATTTGTTTTTCATCTCCATAAAATATTTATCAACTAAGGTGATATAAAAACATATATATATATCCAATATACTGTGAATTCATTATTTTAGTGTCATAACCAATAACCATTACCTCCTCCATAAAATAGGAAATCCAATTTTAATTTATGTGTGTGGGGGACTTCCGCCTCGCGAATCAATGTAATCATCTTTCCATCACTCCCTTTTAAGTGTAGATATATAAAATGGATTTACGATATTATTATAAAATTTATCATATAATTATAAATTTTTAATTACACTATCAAATAATCCTTATCACCGTCCAATTCATGGATAAATGATGACATCACTCGTGTGCATGTGTGGACTATTGTGACCATGAAGTAATGTGACACATTTTTTATTTTATTTTAATATTAATGGTAATGAGGGAAAATTAATTAATATATATTATATATTATATATATATATAATATTATTATAAATTTAAATTATTATTTCCCTTTTTTCATTCCATCCATTGAGAAAATGGAAGGAGTGTTCATGCGTAGATACAAACTGTATCTTACAAATTATGTAACTATTTTTCTATCACTAAATTTAATGAGTTAACCTAAATAAATTTATAATGAATATATCTGATATTTATATCATGTATAAAATTCTTCATATTATAGAACAATGATCAATTTAAACATAATGAAAGTAAAAAAACCAAAACATGTATGATAAATTAAGCATTTATTACATAAAAAGTAATTTTAAGAATTAATTATTAATACATTGTTAATAAAAGGTCATAATAATGTAATATATGTTAATAAATATATGATTTTGTTACTGGAATAAATTTATAATTAATCTATACATATTTTATAGGAGATTTTATTGTGTGTGATGAAATTTGATACTTGATGTATGAGATATTAGAATCACTTTTATTTCCATGGGACCAATTCCATATTGACCATGTGTTGTTTTAGTGTATTTTATATAATTCCCATGAATGAATTTTGTGATTATTATCATAAAATATAAATGTATTAAAATTTCTATATAATGTTTTTTATATCATGGAGCATTTGATTTATAAGTAACTTATTTTTTTATGGTTTTTATGATAAAATCAATTTGTTTATAGAGATTATTATAATTATGGTTCCAATGATAAAAAATTATAATATATCACTCAAGAAAATAATTCATTTTCTTATCTTCTGTTTATTTCACTAAAATAAAATTTTCTATTCATTTCCCCTCATTATTTACTCAATGTTCCAAATTAATGTTTTTAAGGAAAATAATCCTTATTTATATACAAATCAAAAATCCATTCCCTTTCATGTACATTTTATCAAAAAAATCTTAAATAAAACTTTAAACTATTATAATGTGTCTTTTAATGATTTTTTACCCATCATTTACTTTTTATAACATTTTTTAAATGGGTGTTATTTTTTATTTTCCAAACAAGGATTTTATGACCATTTATTAAAATGTGAAAGAAGTATTCATTTTAATGTGCACAGTATGAAAAACATGTTCTACCATACTGGCCACTCAATAATTTAAAACATCCTTGTAAATAGTCCAATATTATTTTCAATGAAATGTTTTCAATAATATTTTTGCAATTTATCGATTTAAAAGCATGTTTTCAAATTGGGATTGTTATTTTCCTTACAAAATGTTCCCAGTGGTAATCTTAAATAATGATCCATATAAGTTGAAATCATTTGAGGTTTCAAAAAAATTAATAGGGATATTAGGAAATTATATGATCATTATTATTTCTTTAGGAGATTTATTTTTATAAGGATAATATGTTTCATAAACCTATTACATTTTCATAGGTGTTGATATGTGGAAATATTTATAAAAATCATTTATTTTAATAGTTTATAACATGATGAATGTTTTATGATTTCTTGGTAGACATAAGTAAGATATTTATTATGTAATGTGTGGGCCCATAATTATATATCCCTTCCATTCATTTGGTCATTATTAAAAATTTATGAGCTCCATATGTATGTAGGAAGTTATCCCATGTCCATAAGAGGGTACATGTGAGGTTAGACCAATCCCAATAGAGGATACAAAATATTCTATCCAAATCCTATAGTAGGTACCAGATTTTTTAACCCAAGCCTAAATTGATATGATAGTTTTTGTGGGTCACCATGACATGACAGTTTCCATTCTTGTGTGTATTCCAAAAATCTATCTTATTCCAATTATATTCTCTCATGGAATATATTATATGATAACTTTAATATACATGTCTTATGAACTATCATAATTTATTACATTAATACTTTTTATGATCTATTTTATATATGGTATGAATTTAAAATATTTTATATTATTCCTAAACCCTTATGATTATGTTTTATTGATTTATATCTTATTTAGCCTTACTAAGAATCGTATTTCTCCCTTTATTATCATTCCTCTGTGCAGGGTATGAAAAATGGTATTATGTATGATATGTATAAGTGGGTATAATTATATGAATAATATAGTGGGAGATGAGGTAGTTCACCTATAGACAATTATTTCTGTATATAATTTTCCAAAAGCACTAGACCAATATGAATATAGAATGGATCATTATGCAAGGTTATGAATATTTCCCTATTGAGATGTGATATCTATGTATGAAAAGTGTGGGTTATTATACCCTTCACCCATAGTACCCCTCCATGGATGGAAATGAGAAAAGAGATATAATGATGCTCAAATCCGAACATTAATATCCCACTGGTTGGTAACTTTCATTGATTACATATCATTATCACATATGGGATGGATTACCCTCTAATAAGAATAAGGAATGAGATATAAGATAAGGCTATGAATCAAATCATTTTCATTAAAAATTAAAAATACACCACAATATATTCTTTTAATGTCGTACAACTAGAAAAAATACATAAAAAACTATAAGTACTGAATAGGAAATCCTATGTAGCATCTTCGAATCCCAAATAGATCATAGACAACACAACCAGTTTGTAATATCTAGAAAAATTACCATGTAGATCATTATAAATAGATAAAAATTATATAGATATAGGGTGAGTATAAAAACAATACACAAAAAGACCCTACAAAAATCATATGTTATAGAAAATAAACAAATCATTCTAAATACTGATAAATAATCATGTGAAACACACTCATAATATAATAGGCTATACAATGCTCTCTTATTTTCCATGTATCTACAAATACTTATCACAATCATATAATATATAATATCAAAAATAATATAATGGTTAAGGTACCATATAACTAAATCCCCACTGGTATCTCGCACTACCCCAAGTTCATACATCATGGGCCATATTTCTTGAAATTATCCCCATGCCTCAACAGAAACATTAGAAAAAACTAAACCACATCAATGTCATAATAAAATAATCAACATACATATGCCCTGACAGTATCCCAGTTGTTTTTGCGAGCCACTTTAGCTTTAATTTCATTCATTATATCAAATTCCATTACAACTCATACAGAACATACCAATAACAATCTTTAGGATACTATATCTAGATATACATGTGTATGATATAACCACAAGACATTACAAAAATACACATACATATATGGTAACTATCACACTTTTACCAACTTTCACATAATACTACTAGAATAAGAGAGTAGTGAATGATGGGGTAATTATACATCTATTACTCTCTAACCTAGATGTAAGGGAAAATCCATCCAATGTTTAATGGTTGTTGGTCACCCTGTCAACATGGGTGAGGTAGTACATAATATCCCATAACATATTTAATATATATATATATATATCTCACAACCACACAACGGGAAACTACCAAACCTTATTCACAATTGTTTCTTTTATCCCTCAGACACCCAACATCCAATAGAAGGACTAGATATAATAAAGTAATACAAAAATATCAAGAGATATTTAATTACTATAAAATTTTGACTTTTAATTAGCAACTAATTTCTATGACCTCGATGCATAAACTAACATATTCAAGTGTTTCTTAAGAAATATAACAATTTCATTTTTAAATTATTCCTCCTTCCCCATGAAATAAATAATTAAAAATTTCCATTATATTATTAAATGTAATCTCTAACATGTCCTAATATACTATAAAAGATTAATAAAAGTGTAAACCTATTTTTTCACATCATTGGGGAAATAAATACATGAAAATGAAACAAAGATATACCATTTTTAAAGAATATTCATTAACAATAAATCACCCCAACATTCATCGTAACAAAAAAATAGCTACACACCTTCAACCCTCCCTATCAATCATTGTTCATTACCTGACACCACAGTACATATCACCATCCATGTCATTGTCCTTGATCCAAAATGCTTCCACAAACCCAGGAATCTACTACCAGGTATCTCCCAACCATCAACCATTACAGGATCACATCACATTGAATATTATTGATCATGATCTAGATAAAACACACAATGAAGAATGATGAAAATAGTCTTTTAAGAGGAAATCTAAACCCTCGATTCAAGGAATCCATCCTTAACAAGAAAATTGGATCCTTCATCCTAATAAATTATCTTTATCAAATAAAAAATTCTTTACCATATTGAATTAAATTTTTATTTTACAATAGGTTACAACCATAGGTATCTTAAGGCATCATCTATCAACAACATTTTTTTATTTAATCATTATTAATGAATAAAATCAACTTCATCAACCAAAAAAAATGAAGATAAAAAATTAACATGCCAAATTTTAAATTATCCAATAAGAATTACCAAACTTATGGTATTTATAAATCTTATAATATTAGTTAATGTTATAAACCATACTATTTTAAATATATAACAGAAAATATATTAAATAAAGAGGTAAAATAATATAACATCATAATCACATGTTTACACTATAACGTAAAACTAATTTATTCCTTATTTACTTCTTAATATTCATTGATATTAATTCCATCATTATTTAATGAGACAAAGAATAGTAAATTTATCATTACCCAAAACAAATTTGGGCCATGTTGTGTTTTTATTTTTTTCCAATAGATCAAAATATGGAAATCTATATCAAATGAGATTGTTTTAAATGAATAAAATAAAAACCACTCATAAGACTCAGTCCATTAGAGTTTTTTAATACAATTCATTAGATTAGGATTTTCATATAAATTCATATGATTCTATAAATTTTAATGAGTTTAGAATGAATTTGTTGGTCATAATGAGATGTTGTATTGGAGTTTTCATTTTGAGCTAAATATGATGATTCATTGTTGACCATGTTGTTGTTATAAATCATGAATAATTTATGATAAAATATCTAGTTTAGGGTATAGTGGTGATTATGTGTTTAATTATTCTCTCCATTGATCATCATTGTGATGAACTCCATACATAGAATGATGTAGATCATCATAATGAGAATAATTACTTTGAAAATACAAGAAGGCTTCATGATTGATCTTTTTGATGTAATGAAGTCATTATTGATATCGATCTATCACAATGGGTTCTGAACCTAAATCATTTTATATTTATGATTTCTTTATTTTATTTGAATATGAGTTTTATTAGAGGAAAAATGTTTAAGAATGTTTGGATTGTTGGAAATGATAATCCATTATGAGTATTCATAGAATGATTGAACAGATAAAAAAATGTAGTTTTCCATTTCCATAATGTTGAAGTGTATTTTGATTAGGTCAATAGAAAAATAAAAAAATTATTTATTGTTTCTTATAAAGTTGTATTGACTCATTACACTTGCACTGATAAAAATATATCAGAGTAAGGTTGAGAATAATCCAACAGATGCGACCTAACTTTGAAAATTTCATCAGACATAGGATTATAGGTCAAAGGAATTGAATAAAATGAGAAATATATTTATTATATTTCAAATCTTCTATTTATGAAAATATATTATCAATGGAGGAATATTAGGTTATAGAATGATCTCATTGTTTTAAAAAATGTAATTTTTTTCTAATAGTATGTATGAGATGAATTTTGGTATTTAAATGTGGCCATTGTAATAAATAGTCCTTAGATGGGAATATTTTTTCATCATAATGAATAATGAGACTAATGAATTTTAATTAATAAATTTTTATAAACTTGATTAATTTTGATATTTTGATAGTATTCGAGATGATCCAGTAAGATCCAAGAAGTATTGATAAGAGTTCAAGAAATAAAATATACATTGATAAATTATCCTAAAAATTAGGATTTATGAATTTTATTGAGAGATAAGTGCAATTAGTTTTCATACATTTTCTATTACTGGATTCTTATAAATGTAATGAATAATATGTTCATAATTTTTATGTGTTTTTAACTATTAATGTTTGATATAGCTTAAAAAATTTAGTAATATATATTAAGATTCAAGTCATGTTATTTGTTTCAGGTTGAATATAAGGAAGATTCGTCATAGTTATGTTTAACGTGATCATCGAAGAATTTTCTAATAGATGATGTTCGAATGAACAAGTATATTAGAGGGAGACCATTTGTGAAACATTTACTAGAGAAAGGTTCATCAGAAGAAGTTCTATCAGATAGATAAATTATGAGATTTAAATTGAGTTTCTATGTAGCTGAATAAGGAAGGGTAGAGGTGGAGTTGAAACAGGGCCAATAAGATGGATCTCATCAGACATATGATATAGATCTGAGTAATGATCTGAATAAATTTTGTTGAGGATGTTTTCAAGAAGGGTTTTTTTTGAGATTGTATTAAGTCGAACATGTTACATAGAGAATTATTTAATTAATTGAATATTTTACACATTTTAAGATAGTTTATTCTTTTATGTAGATGAATTAAAGAATATAATGATGTGGATTAGAAAAGAAGAAACAAATTGAAGCTTGTTCTTGTTTATACATAACAATTACTGAAAATTCTTCTATGTTTGATGAGAGTGTATAACAAGTGCTGGGAATATGGATATAGAAATGGATTGTTTGGGGGTATAATAAACTATAGTTGTAATGTTTCTACTAGGACTTTATAACTTTTCAATGCTTGTGCCTTTTTATTTTGAAATGAATTTCAAAAATAAAAAATTTTAGGTTTCACTATCCAATTTGGAAAGGATTATGTCTTTTTACCGATCCTTCTAAATATCATGTGTTTCCCTTAATTTGTGTTATTTTCATATGAAGGTTATGGTATATACGTTATACTTTAGTGGGTCATACTATTAAAATGTTTTAGAGGTTAACATAATTTAATAATAAAAATAAGAAACATTATTAAAAAATATAAACCAAGTACTAATCCCCACCCCCAAGGGTTTCAATCTTATTTGTGAAAAAATTTGAAAATGGATGATAGTGAAAATATGGAATAATACATTACAATGGTAAATGAAACTGAATGTGTCATTATATGTTTTGGAGTGAAGTTGTATGATTATAAAATTGTTAGGAAAATATAATGAAACATTGTAGAAATATTTATTGTTGAAGTATTACATTTACTAGATGATGAAAATTTAGCCTTATATGAAATTTAGAATATCCTTATGTAATATGAAATTATAAAATATCCTTCCTTCAAGCGAGTTAATAATAGATAAATGGATTTTAAATCTATTTTAAAAGGAATAAATAATGATAAAGGAGTTAAATAAGAACAAAAAGATTCATCACAAGAGAAAGAAACTATATATTTTAGCACAAATATTCCCCTAATATATGTGAAATACAATAAGAGAAAATTGTAAAGTAAAACATGCATGTGTTGTAATTATGGAGGAAAAGTAAAATTTTCCCAAATTATTCATATGAAGAATGTTTAAGTGCATGAGTATGAGGAAGATGATCATAATTCTAGGAAGCAAAAGTGAAAGAATCATATGTAATTATTTTCATATAACAATATGATGAATAGTTATTTGAGGAGAATAATGAAGGATAAATCTTCATCCAATGATGAATTTGATAATCAAGTCAACATTATTACTCATTTTAAAATTTGTTATAATTCTTCATATAGTTATGATGATGAAGATGATATTACTCAAATGGAGTGGATTCATAAAAAATATTGGATAAAAATTTAACCACAATAATGAACTCATAAATAAAATAAATAATTTAAAGAATGATTTTGGTAATATAAATTTATAGAATATTTTCTATATTAAGAAATAAGAAACAAATAACAATTTTATTAGACCTTATAATTTTAATATTTTTGAGATTAAAATAAAACAAAAAATATATATACAAATATCAACTAGAAATGAGAACCACAACGTGGAAGAATCTACACTTGTTGAAAAATTTAATCAGAAAAAATGAAAGATATATAAATCTAAAACAATTATAGATGTTCCAAATTAGTAATTAGCTGAAAATTAATAAGAATTTATTGAATCATAATCAATTATTCAAACAATAAAATGTGAGATGGGAAATATGAGGGAAAGAATCACCATGTTAGTTAATGTTAAAATTAAAACATATAAAGATGATTAAAGAAAAGGATTTAAAAAGATGTTTTGTGAAAGGACATATTTCACAATGAAATATAAGAATTATTCAACCTTATATCCTACTAATAATAAATTTATATTAATTATGAGTAAACAATAACCATTATTTTATGAAAAAGTTCAATATTAGTCTGAAAATAATTATTTATAGGTTTTTATTGGTGTTATGGAGTTTTTGAACATATAGTGTATTCATTACAATATAACATATATTCTTTATGAAATATGAATGAATATAGGGGGATATATGGAGAGAAAAGAATAAAAAAGATCCAAAAAATATGAGGATCTAACAATATAAAACTCAGAGGATGAAGAAATATGAGTATGACAATTAATGTGAGAATAATAAGCAATATGATAAAAAACACTTCATAGTTATTTAGACAGAACAAGTTGAAATAAATTGAAGGTTATAAAAAGTAAAAAAATATATTATTATGGAAAGGGGAAGAAAAAGGTTTTTGAATATGTGGGAACATTTGATAAAAATATCATAATATAATGTTTTTTAAAAAACTACAAATGATGAAAGAGATTTTTGAGTGAAGGGAGTCCTTGTAAACTTTTTTTAACTATCCTACAAGAATAATAGAAAGGAATGAAATAATTTTCACTAAATCACTATAACAAAAAGTTACTAAATAATAAAAGTAGTTGAAATCATTATTTGAATAATATGCATATGAAAATAAAAAATTTAAAATATGATAAGTATTAATAGAAGGAAGAAAATACATCCTATGAAGAATGTATAAAGAAGAATAAAAATTAAATATTGATATAACACTCACATTATTAAAGTTTATTCTATGGAACTATTGAGATTCCTCCTAATTCAAAAAAATATTTTATATTTTTTACTAACTTTTAAGGAATTGAATGTATTGAAAAAACAAAGTTGATGTTGGTGATTATCATAGTATTCTTCTAAAATAATCTAATGAGGTACAAAAATATGAATTTTTGGAATGTTATATCTATAGAACTTATTATTATTATATTATTATTGAGATGGGTATAGGTTATTATTATATTAAAAAATATTCAGATGATATTCCCCATAAATAAGAATACCGAAAGAAGAAGGTTAATTTATTAGATGAAATTTGAGTTATGGAATACATTTATAACCTTGATTAAACATTTGTATTTTATACAATGGAGTTTCCCATGTAGACTATGATTTGTTAACCTAAAGGCAAATTATTATGATGCTCGTGTGATACTTATATTCTCCAAAATAATAAATTCTTGATTTTGATATGAAATGTTCCAACAATTAGAAATTAGATCAATTGTTACTAAGGGGATACATGTAATAAATTCCACATTGAATTTGATATTCAATAAGTTGGAGGGAAATTGAATTTAGGAAGGAAAATCAATCGAATTGGAAAGAAATGAATGTTCTGAAAATGATGTGGAGAAGACATGTGTGTAGGGGGAGAATAAAAATTGGAAAACAGGTGGTACTGTTTTTATGTGTGTATTGACAAACAAACTCAAAGGGGAGATTTTTCAGACTATGTTGTGTCTTATTTATAGTCATTTGAAATAGATCAATTTATTGAAATCAATATAAAATTAGGGTTTTTCCATTGTTGATAATCAAAAAAACACATCAAACTCAGTCCATTGGTATGAGTTTTTGAATACTATTCATCATATAGGGGTTTTTATAGAAATTCATAGGTCACTAAAAGTCGTAATTAGTTTTAAATAAAAATATTAATTGTAATTTGAAGTCATAATAAGTATAAATTTTAAGATAAATGTGATGATTATTTTTTAATAATGAAGTTCTCATAAATCATGAAGATTTTATGATACAATAAAGAGTTTTTAGACGAAAAGAGAAGAAGATGTCAATTATTCTGGATGATGATCATCAGTGTGAGGGACAAAAAACATTGAAGGATGTAGATGATCATCATGAGAATCACCAGTGTGACAATATTAGAATCCTGGAAAATTTTCCTTTCTAGATGAATAAGTCCTTATTGAAACTAATCGATCAAAATGGATTATTACATAGATTCATTTATTATTATTGATATCAATTTTTTATTGAAAAAACTTATTAGGGGGACAATGTTTGAAAATGTTTGGATTGTTGGAAACGATTATCCATTTGAAGGGTTTGAAGATTGTTCAACTGAATAAAAAAATGTAGATATCCATTTTCACCAGGATGAATATTATTTCAATTATGTCAAGAGAATAAGAACAAGCATATTGATAGCTTATCAGGAATATGTGCCATCTCATTGGAATGGTACAGAAAATAAATTAATCGGAGTAAGGAATAGGTCGATCTTCAAGATGCTCTCTGACCCTGAAACAATTTTCCGACATTTTATCATTGTTTTATGGAAATAAGTAAAATTATTAATTAATTGAATATATTTCATATGTTATCTTGTTACCAAATAATTTTCAAAGTTATTTTGAATGATATATACTGTTAGTATTGTTTTAAAACAAATAATTATCTTCGTATAGATCATCTGTTTGAGAATTAATTTAGTATTTTCATGTGGTGTTCTTAATGAGTAATCATTATTTCTGTATATTTTTTCATCATAATAAAATATATTTTTGAATAATTGGACTGAATAAATGTTTTTAAACTTTATGAAGTTGGATGTTTTGAGAATATTTAGGATGATGAAAGAGGATCAAAGATATTTTGAGAAGAGTTGATGATGTGGAATATGATTACAATGATGGATTTCAAAGTTTCCAATTTTTGATTTCATTGTCTAAGAAGTGAAATTATATTTCCTTCCATTTCTAATCTATGTTACCTATTAAAGGATATCAAAATAAATTCTCACTTTGTAATAGAGTTGAAATATTCATTTTCACCAGATCCCAGATAATTATTGAACATGATCTAGTATTTTGATCAAACTGTTTTTTATTTAGTTTTAAGGTAATAATAATATATAAGAGATATGAACATTTTATTCATTAATGAAAGATCCAATGGATGAAATTCTAGTGTACCAACTCTATCGAAGTGACACTGTCATAGAAAAATTCATTTGAGAATGGTTTATCTCACTGAGTTCCATTTGATGGATGAACTATGAGTTACTAACTAATATTATACTCATTTTAAGAAGTAATAGCATATGGATATCTGATCAAGGAAAATCAGGAAGATCCCATAGGATAGTGGTTACATGAAAAAGTTAGATCAGACCTATTTTTTATAGGAAATTTTCCATACAGTGTTTGCGGTGAATTATTCATGATGAACTTATTCCTTAGAGAATTATTGATGTCATTGAATATTTCAGTTATGAAAATTTTGATTCATCTTACTTGTGGAGAATGTGAAAAAAAATTTGGAGTTATTTAGAAGAGAAAATGAAAAGTGGATCTTGTAATAATGGATACATACCATTTACTCAAAATTATTTTTAATTTTTTGGGATGTATAATTAATGGTGGGAAAGTGAATATTTAAATGGATATTTGGTTGTTATAACAAACTATAAAAGTAAATTTTCTACTAGGATTATATTATTTTACACTGATAGTGCCTTGGTATTCTGGAAAGATGTTAGCAAAAGAAACCATATTGGTGGGAGTATCTAACATTTCAAGGAGTGGGTATTTTTCCTAAACCTTTTAAATATCATTTGTTACATCAACTTTATACTTGTCTAATATGAAAGGTATTATTGTGAAGTGATAATTCAATAGATGGTATCATAAAAAATATTCATAGGTTATTAAAGATTTTGAAATAAATTATGAAACATTTTTATTAGAGAAAAAAATAAATTAGTGATTCACCCATAGTAGTATTGATCTATTTAGGAACAACAATGTGTATCATAGGGTAGGTTCCTAGTTAAAGATCCATATCCCATAATATAGAATTTTAATTTACTGAATAGTAATGGTGTCCACATTTAAAATGGAATGTAATATAACAGTTGTAAGAATTATATGTTACACTATCTTCTTTCACTTGGAATTGATGTTTGAGATGCATCAATAATGGGATTTCCTCCCACAAAGGAAATAGTTCTGAAAACAATTAAAATGTATGGTATAGAAGATTCCATAAATGAATAGAATTATTTTTGATTAATCTCACTGATGGTGATTATTAAATTTCTATGGGGTTTCCAATAACTAGTTATATGTGGGAGAATTTCATAAGAAACTATGAAGGGAAAGAGAATTTTGAGGATGATATATTATAATTATAGAGAAAAATATTTTTTGATTTCAAAATGGATGATAATCAAATTATATATAGTTACATAAAAATAGTAAATTAAATTTTATATACCATCATATGATTTCATGAGAGGATAGAATATTCTATAAATTTTAATAAACTAATGAGAAATAACGCAGATAGATTTGATGACAAAGTCTCATTTTTAGAAAATTGTAAATTTTTATCCATGGATGAACATATGAATTTACTTATGGATTATAAAATGATAAAACATAAATATTTAAAGAAAATGGATCAGATATTTATTTATTTAAAATCTTTTTCAAAAGGTAAAAAATGAAAAATAAGTTATAGATTAATCACATGATTCAGAAGTAGAAGAAAAAGATAAGGATTTCAACGCAATTTTTTCCTACATTCTAAAAAACACAATAATGGAAAATGGAAAAGTAAAAAGATCATGGGATGGAATTGTGAAGGAAAAGGAAATGTTTTAAGGACTTTTCCTAGGATAAATGTTAAATAGAATGAGTATAAGGAATATGATGAAAAATTATTGAAATAATATAGGAGAAATATAATTAATGGTTTCCTAATAAAAAGAAGAAGAATCGTTTTTCAACAATATTAAAGAAGGATGATTCCCCATACAACAATGAATATGATCCTCAAAACAAATATATTTCTCTTGTTTGAGATGGAATTACTTTTTCATATATTTAGGATTATGATGATGATATTACACAAATATTGTAGATTATTAAAATTAATACGAGAAAATAAATATTGTATAATACCCATATCAACTCAAGAAAGAATGATGTTTATTAAATATATCAAAATTATAACTTTTTAGAATATTTATATGATGAATAATGATTAATAAAATCTCAATTTTGTTAGATATCATAACATAAATAAAGGTTAGCTTTAAATAAAACAAAATCTATATAATGAAAGATCAACTAGAAATGCAGATATCAACATGGAAGAATAGAAAATTATTGAATAATGAAAGTAGAAAAAATTGATGATACATGAATCTTAAACAATGATAGATGTTATAAAATAATGGTTATATGATAATGATGAGTAATTATTTGAAACCCAATCAATGTTTCATACTATAAAATGTAAGATAATACTGATTATAGAAATCTTCTCTGAGATAGTTTATGTTAAAGAAGTAACATTTAAAGAAGTTCAAAGGAAGGGTTTATAAAAATATGGCTTTTGAGATAACATATTTCATAAATATAAATTTGAATTTTCAAGAAAAGTATCTTTTTAATAAAATTGCTCCATGATTTGTGAAGAAATAAAAATACCAATGTTCTGAAAAATTTCACCATCATTGTAAAAAATAAATATTAAGATATCACTATTGTTGTTGTGGTGTTTTCGAACACGTATATTATTCAAACTGGTATGAAATGTATCTATCAAGAATCATGTATTAATCAAGGTGAAACTATGGATAGAAAATTATATAATATGTACCTAAAAATATGAAAAATAGAAAAAAAAATAAACTCAAAGGATGAAGAAATATGAGTATGATAAGAATGCTGAAAAACTTAAGAAGGATGGTCAGGAAAACAAAAAAATAAAAGTGATATGGACAGATCATATTGAAATGGATATAATGTTAGAAGTGTCACTAAATTCTATTAGATAAAATGGGATTAAAAGTGTTTTAAGATGTAAGGGAATATTAAAAAACATGTCAATTGATGGGGTTTTAAAAATTATGAAAATTTCAAAGAGAGGTGTAAAATGAATGGCATGTTAGTAATAGTTGTTTAACTATCCTTTTAGAATAAGAGTAAAGAATGAAAAAGTTATTACAAACTCACTGTAACAAAAAGTTTGGTAAAGAAGAAATGTAGTATAAATCTTTATCATAAAAATATGAAGATTAAAGGAAACTATTTAAAAAAATATGACAAGAATTAACATAAGGATGAAATTATATTCAATGAAAATATAAAAAGAAGTAGAAATCATCATGAATAATATTGGACTCTCATTCTGAAATATTCTTATAAGGATATAATAAGGTTTCTCTTATTGTCCAAAAAATTTATTTTAATTACCTGTATGAAATTGATTGAGTTGAAATAAGGGACCTAATGTTGGTGATTCTTTTACTATTCATGAAAATTAATGTAGTGAAGATAAAAAAATATTACTGTTTTGGAAAAAAAATTATATACCTAATATTTATGATTTTATTATTGATCTAGTTGTAGGATATTATTTTATCAAAAGATAGTCTAATGAATTTCCCCAGAAATAGAAATTATGAAAGATGGAGGTTAATGCATTACGTAACATTTTTTTTATGGAAGACAATGATAACCCTAATTATAAACACTTGTTTTTTAAATAATTATCCCCCACATATAAATTAGGAGGTTTAGATAATGGAAATTTGATATGAAACTCATGTGATTATAAACAAATGATTCTTAAATAGTTATCCCCCACATATAAGGCAGGATGTTTTGATAAATTCACTTTGATTGGAAACTAACATGATACATATGTTATCATTTTGAAGAGTTCCAAAATTTTGATATGAAAATTTTCAACCATTGGAAATGTTATATTTTATCAATAAGGGAGAAACATTTAATTGTAGAACAATTTGATTTTATTATGAATAATGGGGAGATAAAAGGAATTGGAGAGAGATGAGGAATATGGGGAATATGATAATAATGGTTATAAAAATACATAGAGAATATATATTTGTTGGGGAGAAGAAAACAAAAAAGCATGTAGTTTTGTTTTATAGTTGGTATTGAAAAAAACACCAAAGGGGATGATTATTATTCCCATGTTGTGTTTAGTATTTTTTTTAAATATATCAATAAATGTAAATATATATAAAATATAGTTTTTTGAAAAGTTGACAATAAGTACAACCTGTCAGAATCGGTCCATAGACATATGTAATTGAATATGATTCATTGGATTTGGGTTTTCATAGAGAGCTAGAATCTATTGAAAACTTTATTGAGTTTTCAATTACTGTTTTGATATTAATGAGATTTTATATTAGATTATACATTCAATAAAAAATCTGAATATGTCTTTCTAATAATGAATTTCTCATAAGTAATGAATAATTCATAAAAAACTTTTTTTTGGATAAAACGGGAATACATTGTAAATAATTATGACTATTTCTCATCAATGTGTGGATCACAGGATGCCAAAATAATGTAGATCACTGGATTGAGAATCATTAGTTTGATAGTATCAGTAGGCTGGAATATTTATCATGCTCATGTAAAGAAGTCATTTAAAACACCTAACACTCATAATGGATTCTAGCACCAATTCTTTTAATATTGTTTATATCGCTTGTTTTTTAAAATAAATGTTTTATTTGGGGTAAAATTATTGAGAATTTTTTTATTATTTGTGACAATAATCCAAAATAGGATTCAATGACCAATCCACTTGATTGATGGAGACAATGTAGTCATCAATTTCCATTAGGTTGAATTTTAATTCAATTGAGAAAGAGAAAAATGTATTTACTATTTTTCAAGAAGTGTTGAGGACTCATTAGATTGATGGTACCATTTCCCATCAAATTATAGTATAGACCAATCCTATAGATTTTTCATGATGCAGAGAAGTTATTCAAATATAGGATCATTCGTCTAAAGAATTGATGAAATATTAAATTATATAATGATATTTCTGATATGTTATTTTATCCAATGTATTGAAAAAGTAGTTATTTAATTCTATAGAATCCCATAAATTTCCAAGAAATGTTTTTTTATGGAGAATCTGTATGAAATGTTATTCTGTTTTTACAAGTGGTATTCATAATGTACAATACTTAGTTGTTGATATTATTTAATCATAATTAAGATTTAGACTAAATAATCAGACTCAATAAATGTTTTTAAACAAGATGTCTTTTGGTGTTTTGAGAAATTTGAGAAGATTCTAGAATCTCCCTTTTATATTTATAAGTGTTTAATAATTAAAATATGAATATATAAATGAATGTGAAATTTGGGTTTAATAAATTTTATTTTGTGTGAAGAGAAATTAGTTTTACGAGCCTTTCTATTCTTGGGACCCAATAAAATTACATCATGTTTAATTCATACATTGAAAGAGTGTGGAACTGCTTACATGTGTTATAACACTGTCAATTGAGGAAAAGGTACTGAGATTCTGAAAAACTATATGTTTTAGGATGAATGTAGGGATGATCCATCGAAGTGATGATCATTATTACCATCATATCAAGTTCTAGTGGATGATCTTACAATGTTTCATGTCCATAAGTCTGATCCCATATGATGTAGATCCGTTGGAACAAGGTTTATCACAACGAGTTCCATGGGAAAAATGCATTATGAGATGCCAATTTAGTTTCTACTCAGTTGGAGATGTAAGATTATGATGACAATTGAACCGATTGAAATTGGATATATCCCATTAAAAAAATGGTTACTGGACTCAAGAATATCATAATGAATATTTTTTGGATGCTATTAGGATAGTGTTTCTATAAAATGTATCAAGGCACACTAGTTATATAGAGAATTTTTTATGTTTCATGAAGATAGTATGCAAGATATATTTGATTCAACTTACATGGGTAGTAAGTGTAGAAACTATTGAAGTGGATAGGAAAAGAATAAGTAAAGTGAACCATTTAATGGTTCATATATACCTGTTACTGATCATATTTGTGTGTTTTATGGGGTTTATAACTACAAATGTGAATTTGAACACTAAAAAGGATAGTTGTGATATAAATAACTATTGAAGTAAAATTTATAATGGTATTTTATATTAGTTCACCTATTATGAATTTGTATTCCAGAATTTAGATCATAGAATAATCCATGTTGTTGGGACTTTCCAACATGAAAAGGAGTATGTTTTTTAACCAAACCATGTAAATGTTATGTGCTAATTTCATATTATAATTTTTACATATGAAATGTAATGTTATGAAATTATATATGACTGTATCATAACGATAACATGTTTCATTGGTTATTAATGGTAACTATAGAAATTAATAAACATTCATATAAAATTAAAAAGGGACAACTGAATCCCCCCTTTCAGTGGTCTCAATCCCATTTAGAAAAAAAATTATAAGGATCAAATCCCATAAATTAATTATTTTAATTTTCATTAAATGATAATGAAGTATTAATATTAAATCATGGATCAACTCTTCAAAAATGAATTGATGATCATTTCAATTTCCACACCAAAAACACATCACCAAAATATTAAATTACTATATAAAAACAAAAGAGGTCAATCAACATAGAATGGTTAGAGAGAATAGTTAAAAATAAAACTAAACACACAAATCCCCCACATAAATATGGAAAAAATACTATGGATCACCATGGATTTATCTCTAGAATATGAGGATTGATCCCAACTAATATTGCACAAATTTATTAATATAGGAAAAACTATAGTATATGTTAATACACTATGACCTGACATCCCTTCTCCAAGACACATCTATAACAATAGTGTTGTACATGATGAAGGTCATATAAATTGTGAAAATAACCACAGTGTAAGGGAACCACTATAACAACAAAAATAATTTCCAAAGTAATGGGATATGTTATAACATATATACATTTTGTAGAGATCCCAGAAAAAGTAGAACCACCCAAACCTCCACTCTTAAGCCTTCATACAATTTATTGTAATCCATTCCACAATTGAATATTTTTATTGGACATTACATTATAGAAGAACCCTTCCAATTGAAATTCTAATATGTAGTTGATTTTTTTGGATTCCATTTATCCTTTCACCCCCAAGCCACGTCTTAGAAACTATAACTCCTATAAAATAAAATGGAACAAGATACACAAAACTAGGACCTTACAATATCTATATCACATTGATATATCTCTACGTAAACATATACATGGTTCTTTTGTGTTTATAATAAACAAAAAGTTAATTATTGAAAAGGTGGGCTAAATAGTATATATGAAAAATGCCATAGATAACAACTATAAGTCATAGGATTCATAGTTATTTTTCTAGGGTCTCAATTGGATAAATATATTTATTATCACTATATACATATGCATTAAAACAAACCATAGATTCATTCTAGTTTCATCACATAATACCACATACTGAACACCCTCTTATAAAATCTTCATAAGGGGATTGTGTGTCAAACTATACAATAATTCCTCAAATTTATTCTAATACATTTACCACTATATAAAAGGATTTCATATTCAAGTCTAGTAAATCAATATAGTTTCAAACCAATAGATGTCTGGAATATATTTCTAACAATATTAATTAATATACATGATGTTTCAGACAACGTTATTTTTATCTTTTCTATACCAATATTTCATTTCCTTATTCCTAATGGGGTATAAAAAAAATCCAAACTCTAATATAACATTTCTTCGTAATTTGAAATCTTTAATATAGTATATAAATTTCAATAGTTTTTCATATAATTGATGATGTATATTTAAAGCAGAGACCATCCTCAAATTTATGAATTCTTAGCCACCACTATTATGTATATGAGAATTAAATATATGAATAATACCCATAACTATTTTATTCATGTCTCGAATATCTAGTTCATAATCCCTATGAACACTATTAGGGATGTCATCATGGAAAAGAGAATCACCATGTACACATATTTACCATATGGAAATCGAATGTCATATTTAGTATGTCCTCCAAGAGAACTTGAAGTTAGTGATATCCTTTCCTGATATCAATCTTTACGAATCATTTTTCTCATTTAAAATGATTAGCGGTGTAATCAATTATCATAGGAGGATATGTATTTTTCATTGTTTCCTAGTTTATGAGATTATAATCTAGGTAAAAAATTAGTCTCACATCCACCTTCTTGTTAAATAATATCAGAGCTGCATAGGGGGAACACTAAGTCAAATACAACCATTCCATTGATGGTCATCTAACTAAACCCATATACCTCAATGATCAGTGGGTTCCATATGATGTTCTATAGAAGATATTAGAGAAGTCTGTAGATATAATCCAATATAGAAATACGGATCCCATAGAGAAGGTAAACTAAATACATCATCAAGGAGGATGTTTAGATAATTATATTGTAATAATGAGAACATGATTTTCATTGATTTTCTTTCCCAAAGATCCATTCTAGCCAATTGATCATAAATCAGGTACTAAATTATAAAAATATGCTCAAACTTTTTTACTATAATTTCTTTTAATCATAGAATATAAATATTAATGCATCATTTTGGTTACGTGGAATTCACATAAAAACAATTAATGTAGTCAAGGATGGAAGATAACAATATACATACAATGAATGGGTTTATAATATCGCATCATTGCATTTAATAGTTTCCATTAGTAATTCACACCAACATGCACCAAGTAACACAAAAGAAACATGAGTGTGTTATCAGTATCTCCTCATTTAGGTATCCTGGATTTTATGGGTTGTAAAAGATGACCTATTGTAAAATCAAGTTCATGAACATTGGATATGGATATAAATGAATTTCTCAAAAAAATTAAAAGATAAATATATGCTATTATAGATAATACATAGATCATACCACCGATCATATATAGATACTCTAATTCATAAAAATCCACTCTATACAACTAACCATGTATAAGTAATCCAAATTATAATCTTGACATTCACCACCATGAGGTAGTGATAATTGTATTATATCATAATGCTGAAAAAATCATGTAACTCAATGAGCTCATTTTCTATAAATTTTTTCTATAAATCACCATACATGAGATGATGCCTCTTCCTTAGTGATCCATACACTATCTAACTATCTATTATTGCATGGAAGGTTAGGAATTATCCTAAAATATGACTCTAATAAACCCTATATAAGTATCATCTTATGCCCCCTTATTTACTTGATCTTCAATATGATTCATGGATTTTTAATATCTTCTCTTGATCCTGGGAAACGTTTCACATATTTTATTAGTATATTCCAACTTTTCATTATTCAATCACTGATGAAGGAAAAATAAAATGTTATTTACTAAAATCCCCTACCACTAGCTAACCCTCATCAAGAAATTCCACCAAAACAAGGGATCACTCTATCGCCTATGTATATGTAGGGATACGTAGGATAACTTCTCCAAATTGAACATATCAATGAACTCTAGCCCAATGTTCCATTATTTTATTTACCCATCATTAACCATGTTAATAAATTTTTCTGAGAGGTTTATAAGTTTAAATGTATACATAGATAATTACATTTTCCTTGTATATATCATGAATATGTTATATGTACACTAATAATTGAAACAATGGAAAGTAATCCTCTTGAAATAGGTTCTCAAATATAGTCTATGGTAGTGTCACCACATCATGCGTTTGAGTCACCAAGATCCACCGACACCATACTATTCCATAGAGGAGTCTTACCTCAAGAACACACATCTAATCTACATGGGTCTTATAATGGAAAAACACTAGAACCATCTCCTCCACCAAATCATTTTATACCTATGTGCCCAACTCTCCCAACTACCGAGGTGGTATCTGTATCAGGAAATCCTTAAGTGTGATCAGCCAACACGTGTCATCATTTTAATAATCTGAAGCGATATGTTTCTGGTTAAGAGGTTAAATATATGTGTTTCTTCTGAAGGTGGTTCTAATCCTTTCTTAATTGTTGGATGTTCTCCTCATTTTTCACAAGGAGGAAACAACCCCCGTATAAGTCCCTATAGTAATAGCCCATCACTAAGCAAATTTTCATCTTGGAGTTATCAAAGAATATATGTTAGATGTTTATGTGGATGAATAATGCAGTAATTAATATCCAACATGGTTATAATAGAATATATAGGGAGACAAAATAACAATGAAACAGAATCTATATCTCATTCCTATATGACACATGTACCATTTTATTCCATATAAATGGTATCTTATTGTGCTAAGTCAATATGTGGGTTATCAAAGTACCATATAATGTACATGTTAGTCACTACACCATCACTCTAGTCTTTTCCTAGTGATCCAAACTTCAGACTCTTTATCACTATTTACTTAGATAAATAACCAATCCATACTACTACTCTAACAACAAAATTGTTCATCATCCATCCATTCGACTGATATCCCTTCTATATGACCTGAACCACCAGGTCGATCCTAGAAAACTATATTCTTAGTGTTTCACCCTTGGACCATCATTTATTGGTATGGGGTTTGTGAATATCAGTGAGTAGACATATCACACATAAGGGAGGACATATCCCAATGCACCCGTACACATGCACACACATGTACAAATTCACCAGGGTAATTCATAAGGGTAAAAAAATAAAAATAAATGTCTTAAAATATTCTTACATCCCATAAAAGAACATATATATAATATATTTCACATTGTAAGGGAAAAATAATGGTATAGTAACTTGTAGGTGGATATTACCTGAAAAAAGTGTGGAAACAGTCTCAGTATGCCCCACAAGAGTATTTAAATAATAATTCCATTATACATTACTAACAATAATAAGAAAAACACTCATCAGATCCATTAGTGAGGATTCCAAAAATATATTTCATTATGGTTATATTTTAGAGTCTAAATAAATCGTGTGTGGATAGTTTATGTGTTACTTTTTATTTTTCCACTTGTGACTTGGTTTTATTATATGTTTCACCTAGGTTGGGTCACCATCAACATTCAAACTAAGAATGTTGGTTCCATGATTTTTGGAGTTTTAAGAGTCAATGAGAATCTTGTATAGGTATATTTTAAATTATAATTTCTGATTTAGTTGATAGGTATCCATGATGTTTTCTACACATCTCAACTTAAGAAAGACCTTCCAGATCCCTCACATTTCATAGTTGGGAGGTCACTACACCAAAATCAGTTTTTTGTTTGAATTTGTTAAATACCGCCTCTTAAACATTCAATTTTTTTCAAAATCTAGACACTTCTCCCTAGAACCCTACACTCCCCAGAGAATCTCCGCCCTTCATTGTGCCTCGCCTCTGGTCTTGAGCCTCACCCCTTCTTACCACCGGTCATAAGCCTCATTTCCCCTCTATTGTAGGATTTGGGATTCTTGAATATTCATTTTAAGGTTATTTAAATATTAATATTCAACGAATATATTTGATGATATTTGTGTGATAGTTCTAGAGATTCAAAAGTGAACTTTTTTAACTCTAATTATGATGTCCTATCTATATGATTTCAAGATTATAATTTAGAATAGTTTCAAATTTATAGATCATTTTGTTACTGATTTTTATAGACTTTCTAATTTTTAATATTATAAAATATCATCATGGTCTTTTGGGATTTAAAAAAGAGGAAATGATTTTAAGAATAGTTTTTTATGATGAATTGATTGAGACTAGAAATTTCAAATAGATTGTTAAATCATATTTACATCATGTTATTAAATCAGCAGGGATATTGAATTTATTTTGACTATTATGAAGGCTCAAATAGAAGATCTATATTTTTTTCTGAATCATGATTGAGATCTCGAAAGGGATTTTAATTATTAATTTGGACACCATTGCAAACCAGATTGATCCAGTATCGAGAAAGGGAGGGGACATTTTTATTAGGGAATGGATTTAGGTTAAGGATGATACATACCCTAATGTAATAACTTTTTAAAATTATTGATACAATTATGTCATAGAATTATCTTCTGCATAGAAAGAAAAAAAATTCACCCACATCGGTGCTGAACCTTTTAAAAACTTATGTTCCTTGTTTTAATGTTTGTTTTATTCAAATTTCTAGGTGATAGTTTATTATGTCAAGGGGTTTTTATATTTAACCAGTTATAAAAAAACAATTGTAAATAAATAGTTATATTAATTAAAACCTTTTAATAGTATTATATATCAAATCACCTAAGAACATTAGGTATTTGGGATAAAAACCATTTGAGAATACCCTTATATTTATAGATCTAGTATAAGTGTATGGGGAAATAATTTTATACTCAAATTTATTTTTATTAATTTCATCATAATTAATTTTTTTACAAATTTATAAGGTGGATGGAGTAAAGAGACGAACTGATAAGAATATATGATTTGGTGGATATAATAGTCAATGTGATTATTATCCGTGTGTTAAAAAAATCATGGGTGATAATATTGAAAACATCATTGTTCTATTAACACAATGACTCATGTTATGGATAATTATGATAACTATATACAAAGTCCTACTTCATCATGGAATTGACCTGAGGAAATGACCTATTTCATTTTGTGGTCCCATGGATCCAATTAGAGTTTAATGGTTGGTATAATCATTTGAAAATATATTTAATATAGGGGAACACTATGAAAAATAGAATATTTTCTAAAACAATTATCATATTGAATGATATTTTGAACAATGGTGTGTATTAATAAATAACATAAATAATGATGAATACATTTAGTCTATGTTATGGTGTGATTTCATGAGGTTTTTCCATGACAAATAATTCCCTAAAAATGTAAAAATCATGATGAGATGAACATTCCTTGAACTAAATTAGAAGAATAATGTATCCACTATGATATACAAAGTTAACTTTACTATGTTAAAAGGTATGATTTTGGATTTTTAATTCAACTAGAAAGTAATATTGATAGATTTTATAACGTATTAAATCCAAGTATATATAATAAATTCGAAATCTATGATGTAAATATTTATAAAATAATTTTATGTTATACTAGAACGATGTAAATAGAGTTATTGAATATTCAATGATCTTGGAGTCTTTAATAATATGTTTAAAGAGCATAAGCATACTAGAAGTTCATTTAAGAGTGACGTGGAGTGGAATAACTTTCAGTACACCACATGTAATAAACTTTACCAATCTCTCCCATCCAAATCCATGATTCATCCCACTACAAGGCATAAAGTGAATTCTTGATCACTACAGGATAAAAATTAGTTTCAGAAAATCAAACATACTCTATTGGGAAAGAGTTTACCCAATAAAATATAATACCAAACATGTGCCCCCCCCCCCCAACTCGGAATAGCCTTTCTATAAATTGGTGGGTCATAAATACATAATTAGAAGTTTTGAAATAACATATAACAAAACATGGCAGAGAAACTCAAAACCAAATGTAAGCAATATGGCCAATTCAAATATAAAACAATATGTACATAAATAATTATAAAATAAAGGAAAAAATGTGATGGTACACCTATTAGGCTGAATATACATGGGATACTGAAATAAATGACCAAAAATAATAAAATGATAAACCACTATAACTCATCATTTTGTGAATAAGGGGTAACTACCACCTAACACCTCCTCTAAAACCCCAAATAAGAGATACAATAAACAAACTACCTCATAGATGATCCTTTCCTTTAATCGACTAAAATAATAATAAAAATTTATACACCATAAGGGTGGCTATAGGGTGTGGGTATAACAAGCCACATTTTATTAAACCACATGTTGTAACCCTATATTATCTCTTTTATGTGTATAAATTTATTATATTATATATTACCATATGTTTAATGTGTTTTGAGATGAAAAATACAATCAATTTAATACTTTTCTAGGATGTAATATTTCCACATGGTTTTTTAAACCATGAAGGTTAACTCAGTAGGTAAATAATGAAACCTTCTTGAAAATGAGAATTTTTTTAATTTTTTTAATTTTTTAATTTTTTAATTATTTTTTCCATAATTTCCTTCCCACATTGAACTGGGTGTTTAGGATACTAACCCCTACCAACTCTCTCCCTCTCTTATCCATCCTTAGTGTAATCTATGTGATTTATTATATGTTTCCCTTTTAAATCATAAGGTGAGGGAATATTCACTATTATCCATCCTTATTCCATTTATTTATTCCTTAATTGTAACCTCTTATCTAACCCTAGAATCCATGGTGTTCAATCCTCATGTCTACGGATGTCTTAAATTGGGTTTTTGTTTTCTACATATTGTGATGTTCCTCTTGTGACTTGATATTCTATTATTCATCAAAGGTGACGTGATTTTTTTCATTGAGGTGGGCGCCTCCATACCCTTTCATTTATTTTAGATATATTTTAATGATTCTATATTTAAACATGTTTTTATTATCTAGAAAACTAATTTATAAGATACTTGTAATGGTTATTTCAATGAAAAACACTACTTTCCGATGACTTCCGAATGGAATAATCAACAGAATTCAAACTGATAAGTTAGTTTAATTTAAAATGTAACTATTTTCATGTTTCATGTTTTATAAAATATAAATGAGGGTTTTCTAAAAAATAAAAGAAATATATATGATGTTTTCATTTAAATTGATTTATAATTGAGGGTAATCTATGGATCAAGAATTTTACTGACATAAAAAGGATGTTATTGGTTTATAGAAATGTATTATTAATTTTATTTATTGATTATGATTTTAATTTTATATTTATTGTATATTATTTCAATTTCACATTTATTGGGTTTTAAATGTATGATGAAGAATTAGGAAAAACCCATGTGTAGAAGATTCAATGGATTTCTATAGAATGTTATCCATTTGTGTTTTTTCTATAAATAGAAGCTAAGGAAATATAATGATAAAGAATAAGAAATATATTTAGAAAATCTGGGATTCATTATACTGATTTTTTTGGGCATTTATAGTTTCCCTATATTTCCTTATTCAATATCAATTAAAGAAGGGTTGAAGTTCACTACTCTACAGTAGTTTCTTCATCAACATATTCCAATAGTCCAAATAGTTTTATTATTTTTTATAATTTTATATAATTATTATTTCACATATAATTATATGTACATTTAAAAGGTATTGTCTAGTAATTAAAATATTCATATCTTTTAAACTAGTATATATGAATCTGTTTTTTTATTTTTTAATATTTATGTTATTTAATTTATTTTCATAAAGTGTAGGAACACTGTGATCAATATGGATAAAAGCCGGATCACCTTACCAAGGAAAGAACCACAATATACTAAGTGTTTGTAAGAGTTTTTAGATTTTTCAATTTTCAATAAATTTTTTGATAGGAGAATAAGATGCTCATGTCCGAAATATAAATTTAGGATATGGTTGAAGAGAGATGAATTTTATGAACACTTGATATTAAAGAAATTATCTTCTCATTATTTGTGTTTGATTTGGAATATAGAATCTAATGTTACAGAAATGTTGAGAAATGATTTCAATTCAATGAATAAGCTACCAACATCATCAAAAATGGAAAATGAAATGGAAATCCTTTTAAATGACACATTGAGTATTGCAAGACACCAACATCAACATAAAAACATACGAGAACAACAAGCTGAGGGTGCTACAAATAGAAATGTGACAAGTTATGTTTTTGAGACTATAGGACTAATATATCAATATTGTAACATATAATTTAATCATCCTCTTGATTTTTTATAGATTAATGTAAGATAAAAATTCATTGAGAAAACAAATGTGTTTAATGGTTTAGTTGAAAATGGAAATAAAGAGTTGTATTGATGTTGATTGAAATATTAAAAACATTATTTTCTTATAAAGTTATACCATATCAAATGATTATGTGGTATTAAAAATAAGGTGATGTCCATGATATTGGAATTATTGCATGATGAAATTTTGGAAACAATAATCCTTGAGCCCTTTTGTGATTTGAAAAAAGTTTTTAACAATCATGGTATGAATTGTACAAAAATTCATGTGTGTCCCAATGATTGTAGGATTTATTAGAGAGAATATTGAAATATATAGGATTTAAAGAAAAGTTCATCCTCTAGATGTCACATTATGGGTGATGTTGGAGGTCTAAATCAACATACCACAATGATTAAGAATAAAATGAATACACATGTAATGGTTTTTCATTACATTCTATTAAAGAATCGATTGAAAATATTATTCATGTCATTGAAAACCGTAGAACACATGAAGTAGAATTCAGTAGATAATAAAAATGATGGGTTAATGCAACATCTAAGATGTTTAAAATCATGGAATACATTTGATTCAATACATCTATATTTTTTATCTAATCTGAGTAATGTTGGATTGGGATTTTTTGACGACGGATTCAACACATTTGCATCTTTCAGTACCATTTATAGCATTTGGCCCGTTGTTTTTGATCCCATAAAATATGCCTCCACGGATGTGTATGTAACAAATATCTTATTATCATTTCTATGATTATTCCTGGAAAACAAATGACTCTAAATGATACTTATGTATACTTATATCCTTTAATTATTGAAATTTAGTATTTATAGAGTGACAGTGTTGAGACATATGATGCATCTTCTAGTACAACATTCAAAATGAAAGATGATCTAATGTTGACCATTAGTTACTTACATGGATGTCATAATTTATCTTGTCAGAACAAATACATAGGTTTGGCATATCCAATTTGTTACTTGGATTTTGAGCCTAAATGGCTACCTCACAGAAGGAAATGGTTCTTGTTGTGTCATCGATGATTTCTCGATCAATCTCATAGGTTTCGGCTGAACATGTAAAAATTAAATGGTATCATTGATCCTAGACCACCTAAAAATTTGATAACAATTCTTAAATATTGACACAATGAAGAAATGTTGAAAAATAATTGGGTATGGTGAATCATTTGAATGATAGTGGGAAATGTGTTTGAAGTGCATCGTTAAGTGAAATAGGAACACAAAAATGGAACAAAAAAAGAATACTATTCAAATGTCTGTAGTGTAAATTTAATTTTATGTGGTATATTCTTGATGTGGTGTATATTAATAAGAATTTCTGTGACAATTTGATCTTCACATTTCTTAATGAGAACGTAAAGTAGAAGGAGCATCTTAATTATCAGAAATAAATACAAGCAATGAACATAAATCATTATTTACAGCCATAGATTATTGGAGAGTGTTTTCTCATGTATCAGTATGTCCAATGTGGGTATTTTTTATCATTTTATTATATATTATATAGGATTGGTACGACAGGTTTCCTATGTATGTTTTGTATAACCTTGTGTTTATATGTTGTTTTTCAACTGGCCATGGAAATTAACATTTCTATATGATAATAAATGAGGTTTAGTTTCTTGTCTCTCTTTTACATATAGGTTTATTCTTTTAATGTGTTGGGTTTTTGTAGAAAATTTTAATGTATTGAGAAATTCATTATATCTTTCAATGTGTCTTTTCCATTGGTCAATGTTTCAATTCATTATGTTTTGGTGTGAATCAACATATGTTGATTCTTTAGTTTTAACATGTTTTTTCCCTTATACGTTGATGATTTGGTAAATTTTTTAGTGTTAATAATTTTTTAATCTAGATGTAAGTTATAGGGATACCAAATCTACTGATTTCTGTTTTTTAATTCAGGATATAGTGACAGTTTAAACCGATGCTTGAGATAATTTATTTTTCACCGTGATTTATACTACTGATATATTATGATATTTTTCAATGGGTTGTGGTTATAACCACTGCAAAATATGAAAAAATTTCTAATAAAATATTTTAAATCAATATTAGTATATGTTTTTTTAGTAATAAAGGCCATACATTACCAGTTATTGGATACCATAGCTAAATCCTAGTTATTTATTTCTACAAAAACCACCGCTAAAGCAAACAAAAATGACACTAAATACATCTTCTACAACACTATACAGAAACTACTGCTAAATGGAAAAGTCTATCGCGTATTCGTTTTCGACAGTACCATTAGTGGAGGGTTTTTGAAACCATCACTGAACGATATATTGGCAGTTTAAACTTCCTCTAGAATATAAAACTACCTCTATACAGTTAGTTTTTTTCAGTGAGTGACCGGGATCAATCTAAAATTTTTTGTTTTAGAGAAACAATTATGGATTTCTTACTCTCTAATAAATATCTTATGCGAGATGTTTATTTTTTTGAGAGAATCTGTTATCAAAAATTTAAATAGTCTCCTAAGAAATGGGACTGTAAGTCGTTGATGATGGAGTAGTGGCCTCCCTACTTTAAAGAAACAATTCCCCCACAGGACTTCTCAAGGATGGAATGTCTTATGACATAAATTTTGCAACATCCTTTTACCCACATTAGTGCATTTCTCATTACATTGTTCTTTTACCAGTTGGTTCGAATATGTTTTAGTGATTTTTTGAATAAATGTCCATTATTTGAGAATAAATACCTAATTTTTAGGGATTTATATTAGTTGGAATTAATATTGTCCTAGTATAAATGTTTAAAAATCATAAGAGATTATTTGTTGGGGTGAAAGTTTACCTGGAAAATTTTCCTAATACTTTTTTTCATAATCTATATTATAGATAGTATCACATAATAAAATGGTTCTGAAATTTGAATCTATTTTCTTGATAATCTTATGAACTTGTTCTGAGAATGAAATGTTTACATGTCATTTGACTGGTCAACATTGTGAATAATTTGATCGGTGATTTTCTAAAAAATGTGACACCTTTTTAGGGATATATGTCATTCATTGATTTTATTTCATGAACCCATGATACTAATCAGGTAATGTTTGCATCCTATAGGAATTTATGTGCTACATGTATTATTTTTTTCCTATTTGGTTGCATCCTTATCTCTCAAGATCTGGGAGATCATAGAGATGATTTTAGGGATTTATACTCCTTTAAAATCATTTCATTAGGTGATTGACGATCATTATAGTTATGATTCATTTGTATGAGTAAAGTATATTTCTATTTATTTGTATTTTTTACTTGTATCATCACCTTTTTTATATTCTTTCAAAATTGTTGGTCTTGTTTTGATGATTTTTTTGATAAATTATAGATCAGTCAAGTGATCTTCCAATGGAAGATGACCATTATATTAGATGTTGTGAGGAATATGATATTCTTTTGGTATGTTTTTTATATCTTATTAGATGACCACTATACATGTTGAATTAATTCTAATATGTGAGAATTTATTATAGGGACTCTGTTTTTGTTTTTGTTGCATTATTTCATGTCAGCGAATCTAATTGCATGCATGTGAGAGTCAACATTATAGCACGTGGTTCTGTATCAATCCTATTCAATATGATCAATATCACTCTAGTTTTTTAAATTATTTTATATGTTATTTTTCATGATTTATTTTTTTAGGTGGAAACATGTTATTTAATAATTTTGTTTCCCTCTATGTTTGGGTAAATGAAATTTAATTTACAAAGAGCTGTGAAATAGAGTAATAGGATAGTTTTCAAATAATTGTTTTGAGGAAATGGATTGAAAATTTAAAAAATTGTAAATCTTTCGTACATAGTATAATGGGTTTTTAATATTCCACATCCATGGATACCTTTATGGTGTTAACTCAAGGGCTATTCCTCCACACCCAAGGCCCATTGTTCCAGGGCCATTATGGACATTTTTAGAGAATAGGTTTTTGTGGTTCTCCCCTATTCTCAAAATTCCATTCATATATCATGAGAATTGATGAACTTTATTGTATATGATTGAGTATTACTGTCATAGCTACATGACATGTTTTTATCATTGGTATGGTATTTCCTGTACTTTAGTTTGAATGTAGTTGGATTTGATATGACATGTGAATAATGATTCAATTTTACTGCATTGGTATATCTGAAAAAATTGAAATTGTTTCCCTAATAATATGGATATGTAGAAAAAGTTGAAATATTTTAACATTGTTTTCATATAAAAATTTATCATTATTTCATTTTATTAATATTGGGAATTGTTTTAATTTGTGTATAGAGACATGGTATGATACACATGTGTGAGATCCTTATAATCACCTGAGCTGTTATGAATGAAATTATGCTATTTTAATGAATTAAGTAAATTTTTTTATATAAGAAACATGCATTGTTTTGTTTTATCAACTTGTATTTTAATGACCATTTTGTATATTTATTTTTTATAATATAGTCATTGAAAATTGATCATAATATTAGTATAAATATGTGGTGTTAAACAATCTAATTATCATAGAAAAAGGATGTCATTTCCTGAATTAGTATGATCTTACAATATAAAGCCTATTATTTGAGATTCTAAGGGAGATATCATTTTTGGGATTTCCACGTTACCAATACCATATTGAAATATAATAACTAAAGCAATAGAAACCCATTTACAGGATAATTTCAAGCTTATCAAGATCACGACCCAAACCATGTTGGTTGAATGGCCCCACAAAATCCCCACCATCATGCACCTCACTCTTTGGGAATATGTTGTGGTAACAAACGGATATATATCAATACCATGTCAATAAGAATTTGCACATATTTTTTATAAAATAATGAATATATTTTAATCCTATTATTGTTACATTGTAAATAAATTTTTTAGAATAAATAATATTTTTCGTTAATATTCAAATTAAATTAATGAAATTATAAAGTAATATATTTTTAAAAAAAATAATATTTTAATAATATTTTATTATGAAATAATTTTTATAAAATTTATATCATCATATAATATTTATGAATTCAAATGTAATTTTCTATAAGTGTTTGAAAAAATATAATTGTCAAAAACCTATCATTTCAATAAATGTAAATTATATTTTAAAAGAGAAAAGTCAAATATTTATAAAATTATTTATATAAATTGAATATTATTTTTGGAATTAGTGTATCTAAATTTTCCATTGGGGACTTCTTCATAATTTTCTATGATATTCTAATTTCTGAGAAAAAATTAAATACCCTATAAATATACCTCGCATATTTTGACATCATAATGACTCGAAAGAGATGTAATAGGTAATATAAATTGGATCCACAACCAAATAAATGTTTCCCTTTAAAATATTTTGATTTTATGTTTATTTTAATTATTTTATATATCCAATATGAATCCTCTATGAGTTATAATATATTTTTTGAATTTAAAATCATTCCTTAATGTGTGTAACTCAAATCCACATTACCAACTGTGATATTGAAATGAGTTCTGCACTTGGTCATATAAAATAATGTAATCCACTCTCATTTTTTACAAACCATGGGAAAAACCATTAGATGGTTTTTTATTGTGAATATTTTAATATGTAGTGTCCTAAACAAATATAATAACAAAATCCCCCGCTTTTCCCATATATACACACAAAAGAGTAGATTTACCTTCATTAAAACTCCTTGGAGAAAGGAAAAGCTCTTCCATAAACTCCCAAGAGTCCTCCCAAGGTAACCTGAAACTCTCACGAAGTCCTTCCCAATCCTATGTAATCATACATTCCTGTAAGGGATCTTCCACCCCCATCTTTTATCAAGAACTCCTTTTATGTAATATCTTTTAATTTTATTTTTACTATGGTTGTATATGTTCTATAATATCCCCCTTACAGTCCATTTGATTAATAAATGATTATACACCATTTAAATATTATTTATCCATCTGAATATCTTTTATGTACACTCGTTACCATGCAAAATATTTCTATGGGACTTTACTCCCCTCCTTTCATGTTCAATAAATTTATTTTAAATTACTTATTGTAATTTCTAATGTTTATATTTTCTTTCATTTATAATCAGTAAAATAATTTAAATTTGATGTTATTTTAATGGGTGATCATTTATCCTCCCCCATTTGGACTCCTAACTAAGTTGTTACTATGTCGAAATTCTATGAGGGGACCTCAACTTCCATTGAATAATCATGTTTTCTTATGAAAATATGCATTATATTTCTATTTAATAATGTAGAGACATGTATTTACATGTACACTTTAATAAAAAATTTATATATAAAACATTATTTACCTCTTTTTTCTCATCGGCCATTTGTTTGAATTTTTATATAAGGATGTTATGCTGACATAATTTCTCCACAATATTCCATTCTGAAACAATTGTGTATGGAATATGATACTAATATTCCAATGAACATTTTTCTCAATTATAACCATGAAATAATTTACTGTGGACTTACATTTTTTAATTCCAAATTATATAATCATGGAATAAATTACGATGATGAATGAATCCATATTTTATGATCTATAGGGAACACCTAAGTATAATAATGAAATGATAATGATGGTTGATCATAGATAGCACTCCAATACATTGGGTAATATTTTGTATCGTGATATGCCATATTGGGATAGGGGTGTACCTATTTACTCTATGGTACTTTTTACACCATGAATTCTTGAATGATTTATCCATGACTTTTCATTTTGATGCATTGTTTTAAGTTGTTTCCACAATTATTATGTTATGATACTTAAATAATATCATGCCTTGTAATTCATATTCCTTTTATGCTCCACTGATATTCCTATTGTCTAAATATTATTTTATTATTTATGTTATTCATTATTTATTTTTTTACTAGATGTCATATCTTACCACATATTTATGTATTACCTTTTTTTATTGCATGTTGTGTTAAGTACAAAGGATTATTTTGAGTTTGTTAAATAATTGTTCAATAATGATGTTGTATTCCCTATTTTATATTGTTGTGTGATGTACCTAATTACAAAAGTCGATATAAATTGTCAACATATTTATTTTATTTAGTTTAGTATTATGTAATAAATCATGTATTAATTTGAAATAATAAAAAGGGATTTTATATTTGGTATTAGAGAAGGGTTAGTTATTTTTGTGATTATGATTAGAAAAATTTAAAAAACTCATTAGGGAAATACTAACTATAAGGAAAAAACCAGAAATTTTGCTTAATATAGACTAATCCTTTTATAAAGAAAATACACTTATGTATGGATAATACATGTTGAAATGGTTTCATAATATATTTATCTAGGGCTAATAACTCTGAGAAAATGCTCGAGGCCTGACTCAGAATAATATGGTACATGACTATATGTCTTACTTCACATGTAGTTTGACACTGTCAGGGGATATGCTTTGGTAAATTAATAAGATCCTTATAAACCATAATTAATGGAAAAATATTCCTATAGAAATATGTTATATGAAATCAATAATGGATAACATATATTGAAGCCTCTAAATTCCTATGTTAAGGAAATAATTTTAATTTATATGTCATACAATTATTCCCATTGGATTTCAGGTATATGTTCAACTGTTTGATATAAATCATCCCTAAGTCAATATAAGGTAATGTAGAACCAAAATAAAAAATAAAATAGAAGGTCTATCACCCATAGTTCTACACATTCTTTACCATCGTGAATTTTTAGTAGAACTATCCAAACACCATCACGAAGCATGAAAATATATTTTTCAGTGAAAGTGGAATATGGAAACATTATTACATCCCATGTATATTACTTCAACCATATCAATTTTTATGGGATGAACTTCCAAGATAACATTGTAATACTCAATTTTTATGAATTTTATGAAATTATAAGAATGTGTTTTCTTTTCCTGTATATAGCCAACATAATTTTTAGTGAGAAGAAAATCTCTCTCCGTATAGATAATCAACCCCTGATTCAATTAAAGTGAATAGAGGACGAAGAATCTTCATTAGTGTCATCATCTCAAGCATGTATATTATTTCCCTATAAGAAATAGTATCTATCATAGAATGTTGAGTCTATGGAATTTATCATCCTTTAAGACATTATTACTGTGAGGGAATGGGATAATGTGTTTCTTGATGAGTTGCATGGTCTTACTCCTAGGCGAGAGCTTCAATTTGTCATCGAACTTATATCTAGCGAGTTTCTAATATACAAGAACACGTATAGGATTTCTGTGGTTAATATTTGGGATCTAAAGATACAACTATATGAGAATCTAGATAATGGGATTATACACCCATGTGTGTCACCATGGGGAGCACTAGTCCTCTTCATTAAGAATAAGTATGGGTCATTGCACCTTTGCCTTAATAATCAAAGTCTCAAAAAGATCATAATAAAGAACAAGTAACCTATACCTTGGATTGATGACTTTCTCAATCGGTTTTTTGGATAAAAATACATCTCCATACTGGATCATAGGTTGAGATATTATCGAGATATGTTGAAGAAGGATGAAATCCTCAAGAACTCTTTTTGTACAAGCTACAGGCACTCTGAGTTCTGTTTGTTGCCATTCAGACTCACTAATTCTCCAAAAAACATTAGGGTCATGAGGAATAGAGTCATTATAGATTACCAATAAATATATTAGGTAGTATTGATATATTATATTCCAATATACTCTAAAACCAAGGAGGACCATGAGGAACATATGAGAGCAGAGCTACAGTCCTTGTGAAAGAAGAAGTTCTATGAAAAGTACAACATGTGTGAGTTGTGGTTAATGGATGTCTTGTTTATTAGGTTTATCATAAAAATAAATATAATATATATAGATCCTTCAAAAAAATAGTTAGTTAAATGATGGTAATGTCCAATATCCATGATATATATCCACTGATACTTTGGGTTATTTGGGGGTTATTGCCGATTTTATGAGAATTTTCTCGAGATTTTCATAACCTCTTACCAGGTTAACTTAGAAGGGGGTAATTTTTTCATGGAATTATGAATTTGAAGATAGATTAATGAAGTTTTAGAAGATTATTAACACTATCCCTATGCTCACACTACCCAAAAGTGGGGAACATTTTTTAAATTTCATCGATGCTTCAAAGAAGGGTTTGGGCCATGTGTTGATGAAAAATGATAGTGATTTATATTGATAGAATCATCACAAAAAATCAATCTTTTTCAAGAAACCCTTTGGGAAATTTCTCAAATTCTATCTACTCTGGTTCAACATTTCATCAATTCAATAAATATATAATGACGCTTTAGAAAATACCACATAGTTTAACCCCTTTGGTCCCACATATTAGAGACACTTCATGGAATCACTCAATGTCAATTTCCCATGTGGTCTTTTAATGATAAACTAAAAATTCTCTAAGGAAGCACTAAATTTAAATTCCACATGTGGTGTCGTAGACACTATGAGGGAGCACCCACCATTAATCCCCCTATGGCGTCACGATGTAAATATGACAAACACTCTGAGGAAGCCCTCAACGCCAATTCCCCCTATGGGAAAACTACACCAGGTTATTAGAGCCCTATGTAATACAATCATGCACAAACGATATCCATCAGCCCATGTAATCTCAACTACATCAAAGATAAGCAGCTACAATGCATAACACATGCATTCAATAAGAAGTAATAAGAAATCAATTCAAAACTTACATGAAAGGAGAGGAAAACAATGTTTTCCTCATAGGAAACCTTGACCAAATGACCATAACATTAAAACAAGGATAATGCACTCATGGGATGTCCCCTAAAAATGAAATTTAAAATAATATATCCAATAAAACCTTTAATATATTAATCAATCTATGAAGGATGATATAAGGGTTCAATTCCTTAACACGGAATACCCAAATCATGGGTTGTCAGCCCTTAGGCATATACAACTTAATGAAAAACTCATAAAGAAAATAAACCACTAACCTCAATGTTGTATGATGAACACTCTTGAATTTCATTCCATGAATCGGCCTAGAATGTCATAGATCATCAAAAAGGACAAATTCATTCAACCCGGAATAACTCGTGAAGGAGAAAAATCAAGAAGAGAGACTCTAGGGAAAGAGAACTCACCAGTGGGAATCCAACGCACCTGGCAACGCCTCTATCGGAGCTCGAACGGAGGAAAGGGAGGTGCTTGAAGATTTTGGTCTATATGACGCTCTAATGTTAGAGACAGAAGAAGAAGAAGGTACTTTTAGAGATTAAACACGACCCTAGTCTGATTAATCAAATAAAAATAAATGTACACAGTGTGTTAATTTAATGTTCACACCATGTACATTCCTCAACCATCCCCTGCATTAGGCGGCGGTCCACACATCCATGTACTTGTGCATTACATTGCTAGAACACGGCTACCTGGGGCAACTGCGTATACAACATATACTCTAGACTACACTGCGTGTACTTAGAAAATATCCACATTCTTCCTTTTCCCTAAAAAAACTCCTAAATTCAAGATCCATTGCTAAAATGAAGATCCGGGTTCTTACAAAATCCCCTCCCCCAACCCCGTAAATCAATTCATCCCTAAATTTTTGTTACAATGTTGGCGAAGAAGAAACTTCAAATAACTCTGGCCACTGGGATCGTATATCGGCATCCCTCTCCCAACTCTTGTCCTTTAATTTCCAATTCTAGCATAGCACCCATACCTGAGAAATAGACTGGCCATGGAAAACCTTCTCACTGTGATCCACAATATATATAGGGTGTTTCTCAGTGGATGCATCCACCTCCAACTCAACATCCTCGGGTTGAAAATGTGAGACGAGTCTAAAATGTAATGTTGTAAATGAGAAACATTGAAGATGTCATGCGTATCCCGGTACATCATAGGTAACTTCAACTGATAATAAACCGGCCCGACACTATGGGAAAAATGAATTTTTGCAACAGGCTTTTTGGGATGGGAATAAATGTCGTCCCAAAAGGTCAGTCGAAGAGGTTATTTGCGACTAGGGTAACCACCTATTGCAAATAACCAATTATTTATGATGGGATTTCGTCTCCTGTCGCAAATGTTTTGGCACAAATTACATGCCAAACCACGCGAAGCCGCGTGAGGGTAATTTGTGATGGTGGGATCCCACCATCGCAAATATTTCACTATTTGCGATGGGCCCCGTCACAATTACCCCAATGCGGTTAATAGATTTTTGTGATGGGATGTCGTCCTGTTATAAAAGGTGTGTCAGTAGGGACTCTTTGCGATTGGTCCCGTCACAAATAGATTTTCAACCGCCGACAATAATTAATGCAGGCGTAGGTATTTGTGATAAGACCTGTCGCAAAAGATAGTATTTGCGACGGGATACCCGTTGCAAATAGTTATGTTGCAAATAATCTAACCTATATATACCACCATCTGTTTTTCCTCTAATTACTTTGAATTCATAGATCATGTTTGGCTATGAACTCTGATTTTAGAGGGAAAATTTTTCTAAGTTATTTTTTTTGTTCATGAGAAAGTCGTGAAGCTGTCTACATCGATAGAAAATCAAGCTTAAAGGTATTTATGTTTTATTTAATTTAGTATTTATTTCATTTTTATGTTAATTTTTATTATTATTGATTAGATGTAAATAAATTAAATTAATTTTTTTTATGTTTATTTATTTGTACAAATAATTAGTAATTAATATTAATAATTATTAATAAATTGTAGTAAATAGTAACAATGAGCAATAAATAGTAATATGCAGATAGTAATTAATTGTAATAATTAGTAATAAACTATAATAATTAGTAATAAATTGTAATAATTAGTAATAAATTGGTACAATTAGTAATAAATTGTAATAATTAGTAATAATTAGTAATAATTAGTAATAAATTGTAATAATAAGTAATAATATGTAATAATTAGTAATAGAATGTAATAATTATTAATACATTTTAATAATTAGTAAGAAATTGTAATAATTAGTAATAAATTTTAAAAATTAGTAATAAATTGTAAAATTTAATAATAAACTGTAATAATTACTAATATTTAGTAATAAATTCCTAATAATTACTAATAAACTGTAATAATTAGTAAAAAATTGTAATAAATAACCATAAATTGTAATAATTAGAAATAAATTGTAATAATTAGTAATAAATAGGAATAATTATTAATAAATTGTAATAATTACAAATAAATTGTAATAATTTCTAATAAATTGTAATAATGAGTAATAAATTGTAAAAAATTATAATAATTACTAATAAATTTTAATAATTACTAATAAATTGAAATAATTAGTAATAAATTTTAATGATTATTAATAAATTGTAATAATTAGTAATAAATTGTAATAATTAGTATTAAATTATAATAATTAGTAATAAATTTTACTAATTAATAATAAATTGTAATAATTTCTAATAAATTTTAATAATTAGTAAAAAATTTCAATAATTAGTAATAAATTGTAATAATTTGAAATAAATTGTAATAATTAGTAATAAATTTCAATAATAAGTAATAAATTGTAATAATTACTAATAAATAGTAATAAATAGTAATAATTAATAATAAATTGTAATAATTAGTAATAAATTGATATAATTAGTAATAAATTGTAATAATTAGTAACAAATTGTAATATTTAGTAATAAATTGTAATAATTAGTAAAAATTTGTAATTATTAGTAATAAATTCTAATAATTAGTAATAAAATGTTATAATTTCTAATAAATTTTAATAATTAGTAATAAATTGTAATAATTAATAATAAATTGAAATAATTAGTAATAAATTGTAATATTTAGTAATAAATTGTAATATTTTGTAATATATTGTAATAATTTGTATTAATTTGTAATAATTAGTAATAAATTGTAATAATTATTAATAAATTTTAATAATTAGTAATAAATTGTAATAATTACTAATAAACTGTAATAACTCATAATAAATTGTAATAATAACTAAAAAGTGTAGTAATTAGTAATAAATTGTAATAATTAGTAATAAATTATAATAACTAGTAATAAATTTTAATAATTAGTAAAAAATTGTAATAATTAGTAATAAATTGTAATAATTAGTAATAAATTGTAATATTTTGTAATAAATTGTAATAATTACTAATGAAATTTAATATTTAGTAATAAATAGTAATATTTAGTAATAAATTTTAATAATTAGTAATAAATTGTAATAATTAGTAATTAATTGTAATAATTACTAATAAATTGTAATAAATACTAATAAATTGTAATAATTAGTAATAAACTGTAATAAATTGTAATAATAAGTAATAAATTGTAATATTTTGTAATAAATTGTAATAATTAGTAATAAATCTTATTAATTAGTAATAAGTTGTAATAAATAGTGATAAATTGTAATAAATAGTGTTGAGTCAATAAGGATTTCCTTATGAATTTTCTAGTCCTTCTTGTTTTGAAAATCACAAACACCTTATACATAACCCAATATATATTTTTACCTCCATAAGGAAAATTTTATTCTTTAATGAAATTTACTCTAACATAGATTTTCTTATACATATCAATATTTTTCTAAAGTACAAAAACCAGATTCATACCCAAAACCCCTAAACCATATAATGTCAATAATTAGAGTATTCTATTTTCAGTATCCAAATTCTGGATGTGAACTGTAATGTACTTCCACTCCAAATTCTAGATGTGAACTGTAATGATGTTCTACTCTGAATTCTGGATGAGAACTTTAATGAAGTTCGACTCCGAATTCGGAATTTGAACTGTAATAAATTTCCACTTCGAATTATGGATACAAAGATTCATGAGTTTAATTACGAACTCTTATAAAGTTTGGCTCCGAACATTCATGAGTTCGGCTCTGAACTCATATGAAGTTCAACTCCGAACTTTGATGAGTTCGACTATGGACTCTTATGAATTTCGACTCCGAACATTCATGAGTTCGACTCCAAACTCTTATGAAGTTTGACTAAGAACTTTCATGAGTTCGACTCCGAACTCTTATGAAGATCGACTCCAAAATTTCATGAGTTCATCTACGAACTCTTATAATGTTCGACTCCGAACATTCACTAGTTTGACTTCGAACTCTGCAAGTTCAGATTCTGAACTCTGGTGAAACCAGACTCTGAATTTCATTAGATATTCAGACTTTGGACTTCTACAGAATTCATGTTCTGAATTCCCTAAAACAGAATCTGAACATCTTTTTATTATAGAATCTGAATTTAATTTTGGTTAGACTCCAAACTTTTAAATTTATTACACTCCGAAACATTACCATGGATTTTGGTTACATATGCTCCATTACAAAATGATTTCGTGCATTCAGTTATACATGGTTTTTTATTAAATGATGTCATCCATTCTGTTTCAAACTAACCGTCAGTTGAGTTACACGTGTACAGGTCCCTCCGAATTTTAAGGAAAATATGACCGTTTGAGAGGGAGCTGACCGAGCCTATAAATAAGATCTCATTTGAAAGAGCTCAACAACAAGTTGATCATTCTAGATACCACGTGCTGTTAAGGTGATTTCTAGAGAGAGAATATTTTCATGCTTTGTACGTACTAAACCGCTCATTCAGATTGCTTCGTGCGACTCCGAATGTTGGTGATTACATTTGAGGGCTTCCAGGGATAGGAAGACAGAGGTGTCAACTACCTTGATGTTTGAAGGATTCCTTGCTGGGGAAGACAGAGGTTCCAACTACCTTGAAGTTGAGGGCTTGCGGGGATAGCCAGACAGAGACACTGATCTTCGTATCGAGGGCTTACCCTAGTGTGGGTAAAACAGACATGCTTGAATGTATAAATCAAGGGACCTTTATCCGAGGTTGTTGGATACCGTTCTCTTTGGGTTAATAGACTTATAACTTGTTACTTGTAGTTTTAATACCTGTGTTTTCCACTGCAATTTTGTATTGTAAGGAAAGTATAACTCTCTTATATTTCCTTACACTTGTACTCTGATTAGTTTAGATTCTATATGATTTAAGGTAGAATCTCATATTGTAATCTTTGGTTCCAATTCTGCAATTTTTGATTAGAGGTGTTGTGAATATGCTTAGTTTAACTTTGTTAAACATTGATTTTTCTTTGTCTAAGGAAATTTTTAAAGTGTAGAATTCATCCCCCCTCCTGTATATTGAGCATCTATATCATTATTTCGATCCTACAATTGGTATCAAAGTACGAAAACCTCATACTCTATAACAATATCACATTTGGTATCAGAGTCAAGGTTCTGAAATAATTATACTTACATATAAGTTTTTCCTTTCTCACTTTTTCATTGTTCTAATTTTCCTTGATATGAATATATATCTGTTATAACATTTCTATTATGAAGATTCTGGATATTGTCATTCAAATTTTTTTTCACTCTGTACATTTCCTACTAACAAGTTTGGTTTCCATAGTTTTTGTTAGAGATGGAAGGTTTAAATGTTGGATCTATTGATAATCTAAATCCTACAAGACAAGAAATTTGTGATGGTAATGATTATGAGTATTGGAGAGATCGAATGAGGACTTTCGTTATCAATACTAGAGTAGGCAACTTTGTTATGCTTACCGGTGGTTATAAAATTCCGGATAAGTAAGTGAGTGATTTCACAAACCAAGAGAAGCATGATTATCAATTAAAATATATGGTATACAATACTCTACTATGTTCAATGATTAGGAATATATATCCAAATATCTTCTTGTGAAACAGCTAATTTCAAATTGATGAAACTTGAAGTCACAAATTTTGGTACATCTAAAGTGATTGAGACTAGAAGAGCTATGTTGAGATTAGAATATCATGGTTTCAATTTTCCTTATGGGTAACCCATTTGTAAAGTTCAACAAAGATTTATGACTATCGTAAACAGCTTAAAATCTATGGGATAGAAAGGTCTGGATGATGAAGTTCTGTTTGATAAGATTATAGATATTATGCCCAATGAGTGGGAATCAAAGAGAACATCTATTGATGACAATAGGAAGCTCACTCAAATTTCCTTAGAACTATTTGGAACTCTTCTTCAACATGAAACAAGGATAATGAGAGATGATAAAAAAATCATAAAGAAGAATTGAAATGGTATTGTTTCTTTTACTACAACATCAAATCACATGAAAGAAAAGACTCCTGAGAGAGTAACCAGATCCAAATCTAACAAGGCTGTTATCCAATCAGAATCTAGTGAGAGTGAAGTGTCATAGAATGAACAAGATATCTTGTCAGAGAAATTTCCAATCCAAGTATAAAAATAAGGATATGAAATATAAGAAAGATTCAGAGCTCACATGCTATGAGTGGAAGAGAAGTGGACACATTAGACCTGATTGTCCTTTGCTCAAAAAGAAAGAAAGAAAAGTGAGGCATTATGAAAGGAATAGGAAGAATTATTATAAAGCTATAGCTAATAATGTTCTAAAAGCTAATGAAACCTAGAGTGCTAGTGGTGGTGACTCTTCAGATGAATCTTCTGATTATGAATCTTCTGGACAAAATAATCTTTGTCTTATAGCCATGCTACCTATTGACAATCATTGATTCATGGCTAAAGAAGATAAAGGAAGTATCAACAACTATACATGGTACATGGATAGTGGATGTTCCCGGCATATGACTGGTAACAAAAACTATTTTGAAAACATTATCAAGACAAAAGGAGGAAAAGCAACTTTCAGAGATAATGCTCAGGGATTAATTACTGGTATAGGAAACATAGTTATTCTGGGTAAAATCATGATTTATAATGTTTTATTTGATTAAAAGGATATATCAATCTTCAGTTTATCAGAACATAAGATCAACTTGCTGATATTTTCACAAAATATTTACCCTCTGATAGATATGAATACATTAAACAGAAGTTAGTAATGATAACCATAAGGTAATCCTTCTTCAATAACTTCTTATTGAAAAATTCGTCATACAGTAATAAACTCCTTTTCATAGCGGGAGTACATTTTCTTGATAGTGTAAAAAAATTTTAAAGGGGGTATTTGTAACAAAAATTTTCGATGTTAGTTTTTTAAACATTTCGGAACTGGAAATTTTTGTAATGATGTTTTCAGAACTTTTTTTTATAATGAAGTTTTCATAACTAAAATTTTCATATTGAAATTTCCGGAACTGAAATTTCTGGAATGGAAATTTTCTGAACTGAAATTTCTGGAATGGGAATTTCCATAATGATAATTTTCGTACAGAGAATTTTTCGTAATGAAATTTTCATTCTAAGATTTTCGTATTGAGAATTTTCGTAATGAGAATTTTCGTAATAATACTTTCGTACTAGGATTTTTCGTAATGAGTTTTTTTAAATATTACTAATTAAAAAAAATCATTCTATCCAATCCGAAAGGTATGTTTTCCTTACTTAAATTTTTGTAATCATACTATGCTTGCTGTTATTTTCCAATGTTTTAAAATAATTCAGATCCTAGTTTTCCATAAATCCAAATGTTTTTCTTAAAACCTCAAAAGATCAGAGTCATGATTTCCTTGCCGGTTTTTTCTCAACCGACAGATCATATCAAAATGATTTTCAACCGTTAGATGGCTTTTGGAAGACCAAAGGTCACCTCCATCGCCTATTTAAAGTGGACCCAAAGACTCGACCCACATCGTTTTTTCAAAGCTTTCACGTCTCGAAGCCCTGCTGCTCTTATTATGACCAGTTCCGATCTTTGCAAACCCATTCTGAATCATTCAAATCTCTCAGTTCTGAATGTCTGTTGAAGCAACATCCTATGATATGTCTACTTCAAAACCAATCTCAATATGGTTACTTTTCAGGGAATGGTTAGTGCATCCAGATTTCTATACGTTTGATTCTCTTATATCAATGAATATTAAATTGAATGGATGGGAGGATGTTTTGTTAGCAAAGTCAGATAAACAGGATCCGGTTTATACTGATTTGCTGATTGAGTTCTATGAGTCTGTTTCCTTCCTGTTGGAAGATGGTAGAGAGTGGTTTTCTTTTAAGTCTTATGGGAATATTTACAATCTATAATACACCAAGGTCGTGATCTTGGTTGGTTTATCCTATGAAGGGGAAGCTGAGTTTTGCTCACACAAATGTCCGGATGTGCAAGGAAGCCTTAATAAGGTGAACACATAGAAATGTCTTGAACTCAAGGATGATATAACTTCTAAGATTTCTCATCCTTATCCAAACAATATAATTCTAATGCTGTGGGTACAAGGTTTTATAGTACCAAGAAGGGGTGACAAGGATAATATGAAGAAAATTGATATCTATGTCTTAGATTTCTTGGTAAATCTATGAAAGGTAAATTTGATGAGGCATGTTCTGATTAAGATCAAGAACATCATGGAAGGAAACTTAAGAGATCAGATAATCATGTTCCCTGGCTTACTATCAAAGCAAATAGTTTGGTGCTTTGAGTCATTCAAAGTAGCACTGAAATCAAAAGTCTAGAATTGAAACTTTTTGCTGGTTAGTGATGATTCCTTGAAAAGGATGAAGAGGGGTTTTTCCAGTGAATTCAGAGAATTTTACTCTCTATCTGTGGAAGAGGTTGAGGTAACTCAGAAATATGCACAGACTCCAGAACCATCTAAAAAGGAAAGAAAGAAGAGAAAGCCTTAGGAAGTGGTGGCTGAAGATAAATCACCCAATGCTAAGGAAACTCAGTCTTCTCCCCCCAAACCGAAGAAACAAAAATCTTATCCTAATGAAGTTGCTACGAAGTGGATGGAAGACAAGGAGAAGAGGAAAGACGGGGATCCTTAGTTCGGATTTGACCCAACAGAGGCTAAGGCCTTAAAAGAAAGAGTTGCAGAAGAGTTAGAAAAGTAGGTAAAAGAAAATAATATGAAAACGAAGTTGTCTGAAGCTGAACTGGTGCAATATATTCTAAGAGATACTAAAATACACTTTGAAATGCTTCTCGTTCTGGAAACTTTCAGTACTGAACCTTTACCAGAGACTCCATCCAAGAAGTACTTTTCTCAGGAAAAATATAAGAGTAATGAGATGGTTGTTGTAGTAGAAATAACAACTGGAGAAGAAGTAGAGGAAGAAGTTGAAGAAGAAGAAGAAGAGGGAAGTGAATATTTGGATGCCTTGATCAAGAAAGTAGAAGATTCTGAATAGAAGGCACGATCCACAAAAATAGCCACTTCGAGAAAGGGAGAAGAAGATAATAAAGACAAGGTTTAGGAAAAACAACAAGAATTTTTTTTTTTGATTAGGAAAAATCCTATGAGAAGGATTTTCAAGAGGAGGGACAAGAAAAGGAGAAAATTGATGAAGACCAGATTATTCAAGTTTCTGAATTCGAAGGAGAATATCCTAAGGAGGAACCAATTCTGATATATGATAAAGGAAAGATAGTGCTCACGTATACACCAATAAAAGAAATCATCAGAACGAAAGTGGTTGGTGGTTCATCTAGAAGGAAGCTAGTCCCGGTTGAGGATGATAAATCTCCATGAAAATTATCTAATTCGGAGTCACCAGCTCATGGTCATGATTTTGTGGTTGAATCTCTAAAAACATTGGTGGACACCATTCTGATATTTCTAACTATAGATTCCAGATGCCAGATCCTGCAACAGGGTATGAATCAGAAATCGGATTGCTTATCCATGGTCATAGATAAGTGTATAAAAATTGAGGATTATTATAAAAGTGTTCTTATCAATTATGATGTGCCTAGAATGTACTGCAGAAAAATAACTCTATGGTCTAAAAACGTTGAAGAAGAGTTGGATGTGTATGAAAATTTTCAGAATGAGGTGAAAGATTCTTTTGATACTGAGGATAACAAGATCAAGAATTTCAGGTAGAGCTGATCATTGAGCAAAGCACTCGGAATGAACAGGTTAGAGACCTAAATGGGAAGCTTAACTCAGTATCTAGGAACTGGAAAAGTTAAATAGATTTCCGGATTGAGTTTAAGGAGAAGTTGGAAAAGAACAATAAATTAATAGAGATGCAGAAAGAATCCATGGGGGTTCAGGAAAAATCCTTGAAATCCCAAGAAGAAAAGATGAAATCCTTGGAGAGACAAGTTTAGGAAGACCAAAGAGACTTGAAGAAGCTCAAAACTTTGTTAAAGAAGCTAACCCCAAAGGAAAAGGAAGAAAAATAAACCCACTCTGATATTTTTTTGTATTTTTCTTTTCTTGTAAAAATTTTCTCAACTCTAATGAAATATTTGGTTGTTGTATCTTGTTTTTTTATACACTAATGTTTTAGGTACCATATTTTCTTTTGCATTCCCATAAATTCTTTGTGGAAATCATAAAGGGGGAGAATGAAAAAGAACTACTCCTAAAGGGTTGAAGGAAAAAGAACCACTAAAATGTGGATAAATAAAAATTTAAAATGATGAAGAAAAATTTCTAAGTGAAGATATCCTTAAAGTAAGGGGGAGTTTCCCACTACGAAGATTTTCATTTTCATTATAATGAAAACTCCACTCCGGAAATTCAGAATACAATCCTTAGAGTTTCAATGCCTAAGGGGGAGTTAGTTGTATTCACATTCATCCATGAAAAACGGAGATAAGTTTTAATTTCAAAGTCTAATGAAATTTTTCAATGTCCTTATATTATTTTTCGTAAGGATGTTTGTGCTTTCCAAAAAGGGGGAGATTGTTAAGTCAATAAGGATTTCCTTATGACTTTTCCAATCCTTGTTTTTTTGAAAATCACAAACACCTTATACATAAGAAAATATATATTTTACCTCCATAAGGGAAATTTTATTCTTTAAGGAAATTTACTCTAACAAATATTTCTTTATACATATCAATATTTTTCTGAAGTAAAAAAACCAGATTCATACCCAAAACCCGTAAAACATATAATGTCAAGAATTAGAGTATTCTATTTTTAGGATCCGAATTCTGGATGTGAACTGTAATGAAGTTCCACTCCGAATTCTGGATGTGAACTGTAATGATGTTCCACTCCAAATTCTGGATGAGAACAGTAATGAAGTTCCACTCCGAATTCAGGATGTGAACTGTAATGACGTTCCACTCCATATTCTGGATACGAACTTTCATGAGTTTGACTACGAACTCTTATAATGTCCGACTCCAATGTTTCATGAGTTCGACTCCGAACTCTTATGAAGTTAGACTCCAAACTTTCATGAGTTCGACTCCAAACTCTTTTGAAGTTCGACTCTGAACTTCCATGAGTTGGACTCCGATCTCTTATGAAGTTCAACCCCAAACTTTCATGAGTTCGACTCTGAACTCTTATGAAGTTCGACTCCAAACTTTCATGAGTTTGACTCTGAACTCTTATGAAGTTCAACTATGAACTTTCATGAGTTCAACTCCGAACTCTTATGATGTTCGACTCCGAACTCTGCAAGTTCAGATTCTGAACTCTTATGAAACCAGACTTTGAATTTCCGTAGAAATTCAGACTCTTAACTTCTACAGATATCAGGTTCCAAATTCCCTAAAACAGAATCTGAACATCTTTTTATTATAGTCTCTGAATTTCATTTTGGTTAGACCTCGACCTTTTAATTTTATTACAATTTGAACTTTAGCATGGATTTTTCTTACATATTCTCCATTACAAAATGATATCGTGCATTCAATTATACATGGTTTGTTATTAAACGATGTCGTCTATTCTGTTTCAAACTAACCGTTGGTTGAGTTACACGTGTACAGGTCCCTCCAAATTTTAAGGAAAATATGGCCATTGGAGAGGGAGCCGACCGAGCCTATAAATAGGAGTTCATTTGAGAGAGCTCAACAATAAGTTGATCACTCTAGAGACCACACGTTGTTAAGTTGATTTATAGACAGAGAAGCTTTTCATTCATTGTGTGTACTGAACCGCTCGTTCAGATTGCTTCGTGTGACTCCGAATTTCGGTGATTACATTCGAGGGCTTTCAGGGATACGTAGACAGAGGTGCCAACTACCATGAAGTTTGAGGGCTTCATTGTTGAGGAAGAGAGAGGTTCCAACTACCTTGAAGTTAAGGGATTGGGGGATAGCAAGATAGAGACACCAATCTTCGTATCGAGGGCTTACCCTAGTGTGGGTAAGATAGAATTTCTTGAAAGTATAAATCAAGGGACCTTTATCCAAGGTTGTTGGATACCCTTCTCTTTGGGTTAAAAGACTTATATCTTGTTACTTGTAGTTTTACTACTTGTGTTTTCCGCTGCAATTTTGTATTTTAAGGAAAGTATAACTCTCTTATATTTCGTTACACTTGTACTCTGATTAGTTTAGATTCTATACGTTTTAAGGTAGAATCTCATATTGTAATCTTTGGTTTTAATTCTACAATTGGTGAATATAGGTGTTGTGAATTTTCTTAGTTTAGCTTTGTTAAACATAGATTTTTCCTTGTTTAAGGAAAATTTTAAAGTGTACAATTCACCCCCTCTTGTTCTTAGGATCTACATCATTATTTTGATCCTAAAAATAGTAATAAATTTTAATAATTAGAAATAAATTGTAATAATTCGTAAAAAATGTAATAATTAGTAATAAATTGTAACAATTAGTAATAAATTGTAATAATTAGTAATAAATTGTAACAATTAATAATAAATTGTGATAATTAGTAATAAATTTATAATAATTATCAATAAATTGTAATAATTAGTAAAAAATTGTAATAATTAGTAATAAATTGTAATAATTACTAATAAATTGTATTAATTACTAATAAATTGTAAAAAATTGTATTATTTTTTAATAAATTGTAATATTTAGAAATAATTTGTAATAATTAGTTAAAAATTGAAATAATTACTAATAATTTGTAATAAATTATAATATTTAGTAGTCATAAATAAGAATAATTAGTAAAAAATATGAATACTTAGTAATAAATATGAATAATTACTACTAAATATTAATAATTAGTAATAAATAGTAATAATTAGTAATAAATAGTAATAATTAGAAATAAATAGTAAAAAATAGTAAAAAATAGTAATAACTAGTATGGAACAATTAAGAATAGTTAAAAATAGTTAGGAATAGTTTGAAGATAATTTAATAAATTTTAATAAATTGTAAGAAGTTGGCACAATTTCCAGTGGGTTAACGACACTCCTTTTGCTCGATGAATTTTTTTCTTTAAACTCTCACAAACTCAAAAAATTATGAAAAATGTGCCACTACAAAGTCATATTCAATATCATATGCACGATATTTGATATGCATTCATAGGATCATATTATTTATAATTTTATTAGGCGGTGATAGTTGGAAGAAGATGATTCATTGACGAAAAGGGGGCTCTTTTGTCCGACTGGTCATTTACTTCCATCTTTCTCACACTAAAATCACAATAAAAAATCTAGTCGCAGGTACGCATAGTCATTCTCCGGCATACGAGAATTAATATGGGTACCTCCGACCAGATTATTCATTCTGGTTTTAGTGTGAGAAAGATGCACGTAAATGAGCCGTCGGACAAAAGAGTATCTGACAATCCACTTGAAATTGTGTCGCCCTTAATTAATGGTAATTATTAAGAATTATTAGTAATTATTTATGTTACTTTTTTAGATAGTGTTTTTACAATTTCAAATTTTTCAAAAATAGTGATGATTTTATATTTTGTAGAAAAATATTGAACAAGGAGGTCGACATCCATCATTATTAGATGATCACGCTTGGAAAAATTATCTCATAAATCCAAATGGTTCTTCTTTTAATCCTATATATATTGAGGGTGTTGAATCTTTCTTAACATTTGCATCATAAAAACTAGAATATGTTTCAGAATTCATAATTAAGTGTCATTGTGAACAATTTTCTCTGAGAACATTTGACACATTTTAAAAGGATGGGGGACATCACTTGCAGTTTAGTATTCAACCAGATTATGTTTTTTGGTATCAACATAGTGAATGGTGTTCCAGAGAAGATACTAATAACATATTTTTTTATCCATCTTGATTCCAAAATTTAGTACATGATGTTGTAGGTCCATCTGTTCAACAAACTGAAACTCACTATTTTATTGATTCAACCCCCGAGTTGGCACCATCCTAATTTTATGAGTTGTTGAGGTCCACTGAGGATGTAATATATCTGGGTTGCAAGATACGAAAATTAGAAGAGTTTACAAAATTTATGGATATTAAATCTGATAATGCAATGTCAAACAACTGTTTTGATCAGATATTTTCGTGGGTTAAAACACTGTTACCTGAGGGAAATGTTTTGCCTACAAATTACTATGAGAGCAAGAGGATGGTTCATAATCTAGGCCTTAGTTATCAAAAGATTTATGCATTTTAAAATGATTGCGTCTTATATTCTTGGGAAAATGAGTCATTGGATAGTTGTCCCACATGTGGACTGTAAAGGTTTAAAGAAGCTCAACCATGTAAGTCTGGATCAATTCCTATAAAATAGTTGAGATATTTCCCCCTTACACCCAGACTGCATGGTTTATTTATGTTTCAAAACACAGTGTCAATGATGTCATGGTACAAAACCAATATTTAAACTGCTAAAGGCTTGAATCATCCATTTGATGGTGGTTTATGGAAATATTTATCTCATCTGCATCCGGCTTTTTTCATTAGAAGCCTAAAACATGCGATTGGGACTTTCTACTAATGGTTTCTGTCTGTTTGGTTCTTATGGTAGTTAGTATTCATGTTGTCCTGTCTATATAATTCCATACAATCAACCTCCATGGATGTTGATGAAGGATACATATATCTTTTTGACCTTCTTAATCATAGGATATTCGAAAAATTATATTGATTATTATTTGAAACCATTGATTGATGAGTTAAATTCTATGTGGAGTAATGGTGTTAGTATATATGATGTTGCTGTGAAACAAAATTTCACATAAAAGATACATTGATGTGGACGGTGAGTGACTTTACAGCATATGGCATACCTGGCTAGAGTACACATGGTCAGAAATCATGTCTTTATTGTATGAAAGACAAAAATGATTTTATAATCATCAATGGAAAAAACATTGCTATTTTGACTATCATCGCAGATTTCTTCTAACTGATCATCCTTTTAGAAGGAAAAAATCACATTTCTGAAAAGCCACAATTGAAAGGGATGAACCTCCAAAAATGATCTCAGGTGCAGAGTTAAAATCAATAGTATTTTCATTACCTCCCATCACATTTGGTCCAACAGTAAACAAATAGAAAATTCATGGCTTTGGGAAAGAACATAATTGGATAAAATGAAGCATTTTTTGGGATCTCCCATATTGGCCTGATTTGTAAGTCCACCACATGTTGGATGTCATTTATATTGAGAAGAACTATTTTTATAATTTATTTCATACAGTTTTGGATACACCTGGTAAGACCAAAGATACTGTAAAATCACGATTAGATCTTGCCCAAATTTGCAGGCAACCAGAACTTGATCTATTTTAAAATGTCAGATCACAGAGTTTAATGAAGCCAATATCATCTTATACACTTTCCAAAAAGATTCTCTTATTATTTTGTCAGTGGATTGTAGATTTGAGACTTCCAGATGGCTATGCATAAAATTTGTGCAGATGTGTTAAGAATGGTCATATTACCAGATTAAAAATTCATGATTGTCATGTTATATTGGAAGGAAATATGCTGATTTGATTGAGATGATTGTTTAATTATTTGATTTGGGATTCGATAATAGACATATCATATTTTTTTTGAGACATTTGTTCATGGAAAACAAACTATGATGTGCATAGAAAACTAGATGAAGATGTTGCTGTAATTATATGCAAACTAGAAAAAATCATTCAACCTAGTTTCTTTGACTCAATGGAAGATATGATATTACATTTTCCACATGAAGTGAAATGTGGAGGTCCAGTATAGTTTCGATTGATGTATCCATTTGAGAGATGCATTTAAAAATTGATGAAAAAAGTATGTAGAAAACCATTAGTTGAAGGTTCAATTGCTGAAGCTTATTTCCAAGAGGAAATTGCTTTTTTTCTACTCTCACTATTTTAAATCTGAATATCCCTAAAAAAACCCACATGAGGAGAAATGAAAGAAATGTTAATGATCAAATGGGCAATCAATTAACAGTTTTTAATCATCCAAATCATTTCTTCGGTGGAGTTCATGAACGATGGCTTTCAGACGATGAACATCACAGATCTCATACATATGTTCTACTTAACTGTGAAGAAATGACAACATTTGTATTGTGAGTACTTATATCACTTATTATATAATATCTATTATATTATGTAAACTTATATTATTTGTATGTTATATATTAATCATATCATGAAACAACTTCCACAAATTACAGCAGCTGCTCTTGAAGAATGCAGAAAAAAATATTTTTTCCAATGGTTTCAAAAACTGGTAACAAAATTTAATGATGGTTTAATATCAATTCAGTTTACTATTAACTATATTGATAATTTTTTTACAAATTTTTTGGTGTCTCAAAATACTCATAAAATTGCTAACTGACTTTGTATATTGGGTAACCCATAATCCAAAATGGTTAAATCTTATAATGCATATGTGATGAATGGTTTTTGATTTCATACATGTGCATATGGAGGAATAAAAAAACAATGAACAATTGAGTTTGTTTGAGAGGATCGCATCATAGAGAAACTGATGTCGAATTTTACGGAATTATGGATGAAATTATTGACCTATGTTATATTGGACATAATTATATAACATTGTTTAAATATCGGTGGTTGGATACTAAGAGATGCATGCATGCTCATACGACTCATGTAATCATCTATATTAAATATAAAAGTCTTCTTGCAGTAAATGAACCATTTTTATTGGATTGACATGCACATCAAATTTATTATGCAAAGTACTGTTCTACATTAAGAGGCCTAAGTGATTGGTGGAGCATAATTAAAATGAAATCTCGTGAAAATCAATTTAATCAAACTAAATGTGGTTCCACTGAAGTGGATGGAATTGAAATTTTTTAAGAGACTACTAAAAATCCATATTTTTCCCAAAGAAACGTGAATATCAATAATGATACCTCACATTTAAGGGTCGATGTTGACCAAGATATTATTGATGTTACAAATGAATTTGAAATGACAAGTAATGGTGAATGTGAAAATCATATCGATATTGATGACGCTAAGGAGGTCTATGAAAACATTGACATTTTCAGACATGAAGACGATGGTGAAGGTGGACATTAACACAGTTAGATACTGGTTATGATCATAACTAATATATATATATATATATAATAGTTATTTTCTAATATATGCTAACAACAATTATTTTGTCATTCAGATAGACTATGATCTATTACATGAGCTATAGGAGGTTGAGCTACCTATGGATGCCGGGGATGTGGGATAATCTGACACTCAGCCTACTGGTGGTTCAAGAGATAGGCGGAGGGGGCACGGTCTTGCACGATTGACGATTCCCGATCCTATTTCCGAGTGACGTCCATGTCTTGGCTTCGATACACTCACACAGAGTTATGGTAACCTATATATTTTAGTTAGATTTCATTAATTTATTTATATATATACTAATTTTTTGATTATTTATTCTTTTTTCATAGTTTTGTGCATGTAACTGTTGCATAGGGAACTCCTATTTTGCGCAATTAATTTTTCTTCCATGGATCACATGGGAATATATTCTCATTGATTTGAGGCTCAAAATATACAATCATTGGCTGGTACATAAATAAATAATTTTTATTTTGAAATTTATTGTGAAATTTATTTCATTAATAACTTGATATTATAAATTATTTGTAGGGTTTATGGTATCCCATTGATGATAGAATGCATGATGATATCCATGTAGCATGAGAGGTGGCTATACGTGAGCATTTGCGTCAGTTTTTGCACAATTTGAGAAAGACAACCATTAAGAAAGAAAGAGCGATAGTATTTGATGAGTTGTGTAGAGCCCACCGACCAGAGTACATTTCATCTCAGGTGTGGGATGGATTACGTGTACACTAGTTGGGTGGTGGATTTTAGAGGAGGTCTTCATTGGGTCGTCAGAACCGGGGGAGACAGGAGGTGACACATCATGCTGGTAGTCGTATATTTAGTATGCATAGAGAGCATCTAGTAGATATTTATTTTAAATATTTTATATATCTTAAAATATAAACAGTTTATTTTATATTAATATATGCATTCGATCATCCTGATATTACATAGTTTTATATTTATTGGAGGATGTATAGTGATCCATCCACTAGAGAGAATAGAGGTGGTCGCCAGTGTCAGATTTTGGTTAGTCTTATTTTCTTCATTTTGACAATTAACTTCATATAATATTTTCAAAATTTTAATTTAAAATTGGAATTAAAGGATTCATATGTGGTTGTGACCACTCAGACACAAGCTGAGGGTCAGGATGGTGCGACTGATCAGACCAATGCCCACCATTTCGACGAGGCAGCGTGGATGCAGGAAACTCAGTATTGGTTTGATAAGGGCTGAGTAGTTGGCATCGGCTCTCATGTGACTCCTGGAACATATTATTGTACTTATTCGATTTCGGCATCCAACCCGAGAGGAGCTCATGGAGTGGTAAAAGCTTCTTCCTCATAGTATCCGTAGCAGTTTTGATCCCAGAATGTCCTTATAGAGAGTTTACAGAAGCAACAATAAGAGATGTGTCAGTAACAGAAGCATCAGCACGAGGCGGAGATGTGTCGATGGCAGGAGCAGCATCACGAGTAGATGGAGTACATGCACCGTCTGACTCGTAGTTTAGGGATGAAGTTTCCTCCACCATTTCCTTCATCTTCCCCACATCCTTCAGAAGACGACCCCAATGATTTTTTTTTGTTAAAAACATTTGAATTTTACATTTTTTGTAATATGATCTACTTAATGTTTTTGTCTTTTATATCAGTGCGAATATTAAATAATTTAATTTTTAATATTTTATGATTTTTTTAATATTGATAGTTTTAATAATTTTTTATTTGTTATTATTCTAATAATATTAATATTATTGTTTCATTAATCATAATTTTATTAAATATATTTTTTCATTATTATATTTTTTAATGTTTTGTTTATTTTACTAATAATAATAATAATAATATTATTATTTAATGATTTTTTTATATTTGTGAATATTGAGAATTTTAAGAATTTTTATTTTTTTATTATTTTAATAATATTAATATTATTGTTTCATAAATCATAATTTTATTATATATATCTTTTCAATATTATATTTTGGAATATTTTTTTAATTTTCAAGTAATAATAATAATAATAATAATATTTAATGATTTTTTGTAATTTTTTGTGAATATTTAGAATACTAATATTTCTTTTTTTTATTTTAATAATATTAAAAATAAATTTTCAATAATCAATATTTAATAAATATATTTTTAAAATATATTTATTATTTATTATGGGATCCTTTGCGATGGGTTCTCATCGCAAATAGGCTAATTTTTTAAAAAAATATATATATTTGCGATGGGATTAGGGGGCCCGTCACAAAAAGTATTTGTGATGGGCCCATGGCCAATAGTCTCAATAAATAATTTAAAAAAAGAATTTGTGACGGTATTACGAGCCTGTCACAAGAAAAACTATTTATTATGGGCTCATCACAAAAAAGATTATATATATAAAGTATATAATCGGAGACATATTTGCGATGGTGAAGCTGCCCGTCAGAAAAAAAATTATTATTTGCGAAGGGCCCATCACAAATAATATTTTTTGTGACGCTATTTTCTGCTACGGGATCCCGTCGCAAATAACCCGTCACAAATACTTAGTATTCTAGTAGTGAGGCTCCCTCCAAAACCTCGAAGGGCCCGACATATCTCGGTGAATACATTCCCTGTCTCCTAATACTGTTGTGTCCCAACCTCAGTGTGACACGTATCGAAACATAATCTTCGACCTAGACCTCCATAGGTCATCTCTGTCGATCATCATATTATTTCTGGTGAGACTGTGTAGTATCCATCCTCTTCTGAATTAACTCCACCTGCTAAGTGGTCTCCTGGACAAGACAAGGTCCCACCATAGCCGCCTCTCCTACCTCCTTCCTACATAAGGGTGAACAACATGGCCTACCATAAAATACCTCATAAGGTTCCATCTGAATCATCTCCTAGAAGTTGGTATTGTAGAAAAACTCTACTAGGGTATGTTTCTCTCCCCTTAACCCCTAAAATATAGGATGCATGCCCAAACCATGTCCTCTATGTCATGAATCGTGCGCTTGGACTAGCAATTTGTGTGGGGATGGTAAGTTGTACTCATAATTACCTATGTACCTAAAACCCTATGTAGTCCCTACCAGACATGAGAAGTAAACGGAAAATCCATGTCGGAAATGATAGAGTGTAGAACCACATGAAAATGTAAAATCTCTCAGTTGTACAACCTTTCTATCTTATCAAAACTGAAGGTCTCCTTGATCATTAAGATTTGTTCAACCTTCATGAGTCAATCAATGACAAACCAAAATTGCATCATTCCCTCGAGGTAATCTTAGTAAGACTATCACAAAATCTATCGTGACATCATTCCACTTCCACTAGAGAATGGGTGACTATTGTAAAAGCTCTGATGGTTGCTGATTCTCCACCTTCCCCTACTGAAAGGTGGAACATATCATAACAAAACCAGTAACATCTCTCTTCATACCTACTGATGGTGTAATTCTCAATACATATTGGTGACACTAGGATAAACTTTCCAAACTGAGGAACGAAAATCATGGATAAACTCCTCACATATGTCTGCAGACACACATACACACCCATTAAAATGCAAAATCTCATCATCGCTTACGATCCACCCAGGAGTAGTGTCCTCGCCTGACAAACTCCCTCATAGTACTAGGCCTTCAAAGATTAATAGCTGCCTCATATGCACTCAGTCTAGAATACATGAGGTAATATCTATAAAAGAAATAAATGTCTACCCCAATCTATCATGAACCTATAAATTCTTCACATAGAATAGAGACATAAGCTTCCACTCACTGAAATCCTCCACAACTACCTGTATCTGAGTCCCCTTGATCAACGCATCATCCATTGTGTTTCTATTCCTAGGCGTGTAGACAAGATCAAAGTCAAAATACTTAAGGTACTCAACCCACATTTTCTATCTCAAATTCAGAACATGTTGATTTAAGATATACTTGAGAGTTTAGTGTTCATTGAAAACACAAAATTCTCTCCCAACAGATAATGTCCCCAACCACATAAATCATGAACAACTACAGCTAGCCTAAGATCCTGCATTGGGTGATTCCTCGCATGTGGCGTCAACTTCCGAGACCCATACATATTGACTCATTCACCCTGTATAATCATTTATCCAATCCATATACCTGATGCATCATTGAAAACGGTTCAACTATTTCCCAGCTCCAGCAAAATTAGTATTAGTGCTGAAGTCAAACTCCCTTTCATCTCCTAAAAGGTTGAACTGTAGGAATATATCCATAAGTACTTCACACCCTTCTTATTCAGGCTCAAAATTAGTGATGATAAGCATGACAAGTCTTGTATAATGTGTCTTTAGTAACCATATAGCCCTAAAATGGTCCGTACCTCAAATCCTTTCTTCAGCCATTCCCAGGAAACTGATGCTCTAAATTTCTCCAAATCTACTGATACTCAAGTCTCCGAGATTACATGACACAAGAAGTGAATTTGGTCCCTCAAAATGTGCCATTTTGAGAGCTTATAAAATAACTGATTCTCTCTCTATGTACTTAAAACGATCTAAATATGAGTGGATTGTTCATGTCGAGTGTGATTGTACACATATATGTCAACCACGAAAACAACCACAAAAGAATCCATGTAAGGATGGCACACCCAGTTCATCAGTTCCATGAAAACTTCTAGTGTGTTCATGAGACCAAACGTCATTAACATATACTCATATAGAACATACCTACTCCGAAATGATGTAAGAGTTATATCTGATGGTCTAACAAGAAAATTATGATAATCATATCTCAATTCAATATTTGAGAACACTCGAGATCCTCGAAGCTGAGCAAGGAGATCATCAATACTCAGAAAGGGATATCATTTTTTGACTTTCAACTGGTTCGACTTTGGATTATCCACAAAACGTCTGAGGGTAACATCCACCTTCTTCGTAAATATGATAGGAAAACCATAAAAACAAGTACTAGGTTAGATGAACCCCTTAGACTGTAACTCTCTTAACAGCTTCTTAATCATTGGTATCTCTGGTGTAGCCATCCTATATGGATGAATGGACATTAGTGCTACTCCTGGCACATGTTCAATGGAGAAATATACATATCTCTAGAGGTAATCCTAAAAAGTCGCCTGGAAATACATATATGAAACAACCCACCACATGAGGAAAGTTCATCTATGAAATCCCCTGGACATCCAGATATAAATTTGTAATATGAGCTGTAATTCCTCCCAAACCATGATGCTCTTGTCCATATATACTTTCATGGAAATACCATTCTCCATTGTTTAGAAAACACCAGCCCTCTGGTGATGCGAAACTCACCCTACAGCGATAGAAGTCAATGAAGGATTAAAGGGATACTAACCAAAACATTCCAAGAATGTCCTCGAAGCCTATAATCTCTATGAAATAGTGGTCCCAAAAGAAGATACACCCTCCAACATCAAGAGGTCACTCCTTGTACTAACATACACTATCTTTACAAGGCCCCAATGGAGTGTCTAACATTATAACATCCTCATAAGTAAGGATACATATCCCAAGGCTCTCCACAATAGAAACAGATATAAAACTATGAGAATCCCCTATACCGAAAAGTGAAAAAGCTAAAAATTAGGCAACTAGAATCATACCACTAATTGTAGAGGGTCTAGGATACTTCTCCTCTTGGGCCTGATCCACTACAACGGTCTGACATGTACCACGAACCCGTGACCCTTCCTAACTACCCTGAGCTGATCCACCTTGATATTGCTGAAATCATACCGAATTGCTACAATGATCATAATGGACACCTCATTCTAAACAGCCAGACGAACCCCAATTCCTAGACCTATGAGAATCTGGTGGTCCTTCTCTAGAATTTAGAGTCATAACATAACTCCTATCACCAGCTACTGGTGATAAATACTGAAAATAATGCTGAAGATGGCACATATTAACACAATATCGACACTTAACTAGGTCTCTCGTGTTGTGAGTTATTGTTTGTACACTCTTATCACTAGTAACATACCACCTGGCTGCCTGAAGGAGTATCCAATATACTCATATCTCCATATATAGACTCCCTATGGAGCTTCCTATTATCAGTCAAAGGAGCACCAACTCTAGATGTCGAACCGCACAGGCTCACAGCTCTAGACTCCCTCATATTACACTCAGCGAGTAGTGCCAAGTTTTATATTGAATATATGGAAATAAACCTAAATATGATCACCTAGGATCATATTTCATGTTTGAGAACATTTTGAAACTTCCTAACTAGAAATAACTCATCTCCCCCAGAATGGTTGTGAAGCGTTACAACTATATGAATTGAGAAAAGTACTCCATTACTGAAATAGTGCCATGTTATAACCCATGAAATCTCAGGATCGGTCTTACCTCATGTTCATTGGGTATAAATAGTTATAGAAGGTTCACTGGAACTCATCTCAAGACATAACTCATTGGCTTCCCACCTGTGAGATAACATCCCACCATCTCTTGGCGGAATCACATAACATGTATGTCACGATATTCACCCTCCTCTCCAGTGTCGTCTCTAGATGATCGAAGATAGAAATCATAGCTTCAAACCATGAATTGATAGCATGAGTTCCTACATCCCCTATTAATGTGGGAGGATGCTACTACTGAAAACCCTATATCAATTCTTCAATAGACCTGACAGGATGTGGTGCGCCCTGGAAGGTCTTCATAAACCTCGTGAAGCTTTCTCGGAACACTGCATCAGCACCTATGTCTCTCATAATAGCTGGTTCCAAGACAATCATGATTGGAGGATCTGATGGTAGCCCCTAATCAACCATTTCTGGTGTCAGATTGTGTCACTATATCTGTCATACTACCATAGGACATCTCGGTGGCATGACTCTGCATGGTCAAGCACACACCTCAGTTCAAGATTATCATGGACTAAAACATAAAAGTACAAGAATGGAACCTGAGGAGTAAAACAATAATGTTTTACAAAATAGGTATACATGGCGTGTATAACCCCTACACTATGTGTTCCCTTATACTTTTAACATGGGCGTGTTCTCCTGTCAAAACCAGTCGTGTAACACCCCTACACACAGAGTGTGCCTCCTATGACATGGCGTGTACTAGAATTTTCTATCATGTCCAAGTTCTTCTACATGTATAAACTACATGGTTCTCTCCTTGGTAACAATACACGTTGTGTTCACCCTAAACATGTAATCTACCACTTATTTTTCATCCACCCATGTCATTAGTCAAACAGTTGGATACATGGCATCTTCACCATGATTTCTACTCCCAGTACACGACTTGTTCTACCCATGTATCAATACCTTGTGTCTCTACTCACATAGCCAGTCATACGATTGAAGACTACATGGTATTTACATATAGTACATGGTATGTACATAAGAAAATATGTTTCTTCCAGAATAGAATAACACATTGAATTTGTTTATAACACACACACAATTTTGTCTAGGTTTCTAGATAGTAGACATATGAAACTCTTTTGGAATCCTTAAGAACATAAAACTTTTTCCAAGGAATGACAAATTCTTACATGTGAGAGACCATAATCCCACAAATCAATGTTTGGCATCCTTTTTTACATTACAAGTTGAAAAAATTCAAATAATGTTCTAACATCATCCACAAAATCCCGATCCAAGAGGGTCCATAACACCTCTAGGACCAAAGTTTGATGTCCATCAAATTGAAACATTACATATTATCAATACCCTACAAAATAGAAGGTATTCTATCATATCATCTATCACAACATCATGCATATGAAGATAAATAACAATCACAACAGCATGAAATCAATAATTCACTCCAAATGGCATGACAAGAATGCAAGACATGTGATCTCTATAATGTGACTATATGATGCAAGACATGGCATACCATCGTCTCATCAGATTTCAATATAAATAGAACTTTAATAATATCAATGATAATAACAAAAATTGGAGAATCACCCAATGGTGAAATCAAATCAATTGTAACAATTTCAAAACCATAAAAATGTCAATATTCGAGTTAAATTGTCTTTTACCTATACATGGGTTAGCTACCCCAAGACATAGATTATTACAAATAAAAATTACTTCATATCCCTGTCTATAGGCTCCAAATAGTATGAAAAATCATAACAGGACCAACCTCTGATAAAACTTTGTAACATCTTGGTTATGAGTGTTTCCCAATGGTGCCCCGTACCAGATTGGTCACATGGCCTCAAGGGAATTTCCCTAAACACTAGAGGCTTCCAACTAAATATGAGGGCCTTGGGTGTGATATTGGGAAAACTATTCCCTCATTTTAAGAGTAACACAAAAGAAAAAATTAGTAAAGAGTTAAGGAAATTGTAATACCATACAACAATGTAAACATCGTAAGACTGCTAGTATAAAAAACTGCAGCATATATATATATATATATATAATGATGCATATTAATAATATCTACGAAAGTATCTAAAAAATTCAAAAATTTTAAAGTACAACACTAAAACCAAAGTAATAAAATAGTAAACAACTCCAACATCATTGAAAGCCTCATCTTGTTCCCATGCTCTCCTGCTCCAACAAAAATAAAGTACCTGATGAAGAATTGTTTTTTCCTTTATCTATAACTACAACCATATAATATGTTTTTTCCCAAAAGAATGAACCAAACATGGTGTGAGATGAATTTCAGTAGGCAACCACAAAAATTTATGTGCCTAACTATCGGTGAAAATATATTGCAGGAAATATGAAAAATGAATCAAATAATAATGAAGTACTCATAAGTAAACAATCATACAGCTTCCAATTACATTCATTTATATTTATTAATAATTCAAAACATTGAATAAATAAATCCCGATATCTAGACAATGCTTAGTATCCACAATTTAATAGAAAAAAATATATCATAGAAGATATAATTTCCCTTTGGGAAATCTCACAAAGTCAAACCCCTTTGGTCCCACAAAATGAAGACTCTCTGAGGAAGCAGCCACCGTCAATTCCCCTTGTGATATTTTAATGATAAACTACATACTCTCTATGGAATCACTCAACGACCATTCCCCATGTGTCCTCATAACGGTATACAGTAGACAATATGAGGGAGAACTCACCATCAATCTCCCCTATGGTCTTGCAATGTAAATATGACAGACACTCTAGGGAAGGCCACAATGTCAATCCCCCCTATGGTCTAACTACACCAGTTTCTCATAGCCCTGTGTAATATAATCGTACCCAAATGATATCCAGAAGCCCATGTAATCTCAACTACCATAAAGATAAGTAGCTACAATGCTTAACATTGTCATTTAACAATAAGCAATAAGCAATCAGTTCCAACCTAACAAGCAGGGTAAGGAAAACAAGGTCTGCCTCATAGGCAACCAGGACTAAACAACCATAACATTCAAACAAGGGGAATACACCCATGGGGTGTCCCCTAAACACGTAATTTAGCATAATATATCCACAAAAATGCTTAATCTATCAATCTATCTAAATAATATGATAATAGTGATCAATTATTTAACACGAAATACCCACATCATGGGTAATCAGAACATAGGCATATACAAAACAAGGAAAAACTCCAAAAGAAAAAAACACCCACCTCGACATTGTATGATGAACACTCGTATACATCGTCAATTGAATCCACCTAGAACATCGTAGATCTAGTAAATTTACAAATTCATTCAACATTTAATAACTTGAGAAAGAGGACAAATCAATAAGAGAGACTCTTGGGAAAGAGAGAACTCGCTGGTTGGAATCCAATGCACCCAGTGATGCATCAATCAGAGCTCATATGAAGGAATGAGATGCACTCGAATATTTTTGTTCTTACGTCATTCTCTAGTTCGAGACATGGAAGAAGAAGGTGATTCTTCATATCATACGTGACCCCGGTCTGATAAATCAAATAAAATGAAAAGTACATGACATGTTCATTTAATGTACAAGCCATATACATGCCTCATCCAGCCCCCACTTTAGGTGGTTCACATGACCATGTAATCATCCAATGCATAGATAATACATGGCTTCCCACAGAAACCAAGTACACTACATGTACTCAAAATTTTTATAAATTCTTCCTTTTCCCTCTAAACACCTGAAATCAAGATTCATACCTAAAATGATGATTAATGTTCTTAAAAAATCTTTTTCACTAAAAGGCCCCATGAATGACCAACCATCCTGAACCACACTCTTAGGGAATATTCTTATGTATTAAAGAGATATGAAACAAGACCATATCAATGGGAATATTAATATTATTCTATATAAAATTATGAATATATTTTAATCCTATTATTTTTACATTATAAATGATTTTTAAAGAAAAAATATATTTTGGGTTAATATTGAAATTTAATTTTTTAATTTATTAATTAATGTATTTTAAAAATAAATTATATTATTAAATAATATGTATTATATAAAAATTATGATATCATTTTTATAAATTCAAATGTAAATTTTTATAAGTTTCAAAAATAAATTCTCATTATAAGAAAACCATTATTTTCAATAAATGGCTGTTTTTATTTTAAATGTGTAAAAAAAATATTTGGAATATTATTTATATAAAATTAATTTTATTTTTGGAACTAGTTAATCATAATTAAACAATAGTGAATATTTCATAATTTTCCGTGATAATTGAATTTCTAGTTAAATAATAAATACACTATAAATATAGATTGTGTTTTATCACATCACAATGAACCAAAAGTGATGTAATAAGTAAAATAAATAAGATTCATGACCAAATATATGTTTACTGTTTAAAATATTCCTATTTTATGTTCAATTTTTTTTTTTGTAAATATGTAATTAATATTCAAACTGTTATAATATAATTTATGATTTTAAAATAATTTCATGTAGAGTGTGACTCACCTCCACATCACTAATGGAAATATTTTAATATTTTTGAACCATTACCTGATAAAATAATGGAAAACACTTCCATTAGATTGAAACTATGGGAAAAAGCCATGGGATGTTTTGTGGTTTTGTATTTTTTGTTTTGTAGTGTTCAAAAGAAAAATAATTAAAAATCTCCATCACTTCCATTATAAACCCACCCATGAAACTGTTTCACTTAAATAAAACTCTATTGAGCATGTCAACACTCATACCTACACTCCCTAGAGTCCTCACAAGGCTCCCACATTTTCTCAATATATATTTCCAAAGCCGTTGGAGTCACACATTAAAGTATGGGATCTTCCGCCCTCCTCTTTTATGAAACACTCATTTTATGTTACGTATTTAGTTTTGTTTTATTCTATGGTGGGATATGTTCTTAAATATCCCTCATAATTTCAAATTATTTAGAAATGATTATATCTTATTTCACTCTCATTGATTTATTCAATGAACTTTTACGTACACCTGTTACCATTCCAAAATTTTGTAAGGGACTTTCATCTCCCCCATTCAAATTCAATAAACTTATTTGAAATTAGTTATTTTAGTTTAAAATGGTTATATTGTAGTTATTTTATAATAATTAATTTACAGTTTGTTTGATTTTATTTTATTTATGTATCATTTATCCTCTCCCATTTGGACCATTCTGTAAGCCGTTACTATGCCGAAATTCTATGTGGGGTCCTTACCATCTATTATTTGTTCATGTTTCTTTATGGAAATATACATTCAATATCCATTTCCTAATGATGAGACATGTATTTCCATGTCCCAATTATTGAAAAAGGACTTTTTAAATGATTAGATACCCATTGAGATCGCATCTACCTTTTTATGATATTTTATGTAATCCCTTTATGCTACCAAAATTTCACTACAACATTCTATGCCAAAACAATTGTGCAATGAATACAAAGCCCATTTTTCTATTAAGGATATCCACCTATATGAACATATACATATGGATTGGGGACTTATATATATGTATCAAACACTCATTAATATTGGAAAAAAATATTTCGATGAATCAATCCATGTTTTATGATCTATTTAATACACTTAAGCATGATAATTAAATGATTATGATGGGTGTGCCCTAATAATGATCCAACGCATTTCATAATGTTCAGTTTAATGATACATCACGTTGAGATAGGGTGTAACTAATTACTTTATGGGAATTGTTGAACTATGAAATCTTAGAATATTTATCCTAGACTTGTGTTCATGATTCACTGTTTTATGTTGTTTCCACATTTCCCATGTTATGATTATCAATATATAACAATAATTATTATTCATATTCCTTTTACGATCCGTTGATATGACAATAGTCAAACATGTATTATCATCTTGATGTTATTTTTTTTATTCCCATAAAGAAATTCATAGCTTAACCCTTTCTTATGTATGTCCTTAGGATATCCGAGGTAGTGTTATGTATGAAGGAATATTTTGGGAATGATTATGATTTTTTCAAATAAGATATTCTATTCCCAATATTATTTTGTAATGTAATATATCTAATTCCCAAATAAACTAGTATTCTAAATAATTGGTATTGTATTGAGTGTAGTATTATGTAATAAATAAATTATTAATATTAAATAATGATCGGGGTTGTTATAATCTTAATGATCCTATTTAGATGACACCCTATGCAGCCCATTGTCGGTGCATATATATTATTATGTATTCTAATGTCGAGAATGTAAAGGAATTGTATTGAGGTGATAAGGTTTATTTTATATAATTCATGGACGATGGTGGAGAGATGGTTGAAGTTTTCCCACACTATATCTTGGGGTATCTATCTCAGTTTTATCTTTCCTTTTCTATTATACTAGTTTCCTGGTGATAGTTTATATATTTTTTATTTGTATCACTTATACTATTTAATTTTATATATGAAATGTATTTCTTTTTTTAAAATTACTTATTTTATTCCAATGATGTATATATATGTGTTTTTTATTATGTAAACTTATATTTTTGTTAAATCATTCATTCCTAATGGTGTTGATGCCCAACAACAATTCAGTAATCTATATGGATCAAGAATTCACTTTAGGTATATAGGAGTTCAAGTCAGGTATTGCTTAAGAGGGTTTCTTGGTCAGGTTCTTCATAGTATTTGGATGAAACGGGATGAATAATATTAAACTAAAAATGGTATGTATATTAGAAATAACTCTGTCTTATAACCAAATAAAGTACCATACATAAATGGTTTAGAATATTAGTGTATGCATGTTATGGTGGAAAAAATTATTTTCTTAGTATTACAAAGGGTAGTTAGTTTGATCACTTAATAAAAATCAAATCATGATACTCATATATATTTTTATTATTGAGTGATATTTATCTATGGTATTCTTTCATATTATAAAAATTATGATGATTATGTAAAACATATATGGTCTTTTCTTCTAAAGTTTTCATTTAAATGATTTGAAGCATATATTAAATTAAATCAATAACCACGAAATCTTATTTTATGAAGAGGTTATATGTTTGGGGTTTACTATTCAATAACATGTTATTTGGAGATGTATATATCTAAGGATTAACATATTATTTATTATGATATAATAATGGTTTTATTGATTCATAAAAATTTTGTTTGAAGGTATTCACAACAACGATATTAATAATTAATTCATTAAAATTTTGGTGAAGTTTTTCATGTTTTTAGGACTGGGGACTATATGATATACTGTGTTATTTAATGAAATAATGATTAATATTGTTTCAGGTTTGAAGAATATGTTGATTTTTTTAAGAATTTATTTTCTCACTATTGTTTAATGTCTTAGATATATAGATTCTTTAGCTATGTTATATTTTTTAGAATGTATGGTTAGTGTATATGAATATAGTTGTATATAATTGTATAAAATATTAATGTTATCTATGGAAGGATAAGTAACATAATATAGACTTTGGGATAATAGTAGAGGTCATATTATAAGTTATATATAGAATGATAAATATGTTACAAATTCTGTGCCCTATATTCATCAATAAGTAATAATTACTATTTTTAGGACACTATTTATTTAACTGGGTAGAAAAAACAACGTTTTATCTTGAATTACATATTCCCTAAAGACCTAATATTTTCAATAATGTGTGATACTCACAACACCAATCTATATAAACCAAGGAACAATATATAACTATTAAAATGTTACCATATATTTTTGAGTAGAAATAGTTGTAACATGATTAAGAAATATATATAGAAATTAAAATTAAATTTTTTATCCTTGTTAAAGAATTGATAAATAAAATTAGTGTAGATAAAAATTACAAATTTCTTATTGGAAATTCATCTTAATTAAAATTTTAATTTTTTATGGGAAAATATAATTTTTTTTGAAAAATATATAGTGTTTCTTGAAATAATATATTAACTCTAATTCCATTTTTAATTGATATTCAATAGGAACAAATTTTTTTATTACTTCTAAACATGTTATATTCCTAATATTTTTTTTCATTTAAAAGATAAAATAAAAAATTTTAGAATATTATTTTGATAATACAATCCCCATTTTTAGATTTATCATTTAATTATTATCTAGAGATGATTTTTTGTGATTTTTTGAAATAGTTGATTTTTTTGGGAAATAGTTAAATACAAAATACATACCAAAAAAATAAATTTTATGAATTTATCATTATATAAAAAAGTTATATAATTTTATAAAAAAATTAATCTATCAAATTTTTATTTAATGAGTAAATATATTATTTTTAAAATACCATTCAAAATGTTATCCTTTTATGAACATAAGTAATATTTTACAATAAAAAATATTCTCAACATTTTATTTTAATTAAATATTTAATTTGGTAAAAAATATCTTATTCTAAAATAAAAATTTGTTTATTATAAAACTAATTAATTTTATTTAAATAAAATAAAATTTAAATTGTATCCCAAATATAAATTTCAATCTTAAAATACACTATTTCAAAAAATAGAATTTCACATGATACATGCACTAATGCTAAAATAAATTTCCTGAAAAAGACATTTTACCATGTAAAATTTATTTGAAAAATTTATGTAATAGATCCAAATTATTTAATAAGTTAAATTTTTTAGGCTTTAAAAGTACACTACTATTGAAAAAATTAATTACCAGGGTAAAAAAATGCAAAAGGGGGAAATTTTAAGTTTAAAAGACCTAAAAACCAGTTTAAATCATGCGTGAAAAATAATAATTCAGGGAAAATAATCTTTATCTCTTCCATCAATCCATTATTTTTCATTTTTTAGCGTTCATGGAATTTGAATCATGTTACCTCTTTTTATTAAATTTCAATATTTTAAAAAATGTTATTCTTGCTACTTATAAAGGAGGTGTCTCACCAACCCATCATAAAAACTCCAAAAATATGGTTTCCGTTTAAGAAATAAACCCTTTATAATCCCCTATAACCATTTTCCATTTCATTAATCCTCTTGCCACAATATAATAGCCAAATACCTTGATTTTCAATGATTCTTCCAAGGGAAATCCAAAGTACTATTAATTATTCCTAAATAATTTTCAATTCACTATTACTTTCCATTGTATTATTTTCTGTAACATCCCAGGTAAATGAAGAATAAATAATTTTAATATTTATTAATTTGTATGAATTAAATATTAAATTCTATTTTAAAGGGGTTGCTATGTTCGATAGCGTACCTGATACGCAACGATGAGTTCCTTTGAAAACTTACGTTGCACACTAGTAATAAAATAATATTATTTTAAATGTTAGTTAACATGTAGCCTTTGTATTGGCGGGAATGGATAGAAATAACTAAAATATGATTATATATGTTTTTAAGTGTTTTTATATTTATCCAATAAAAGATAAAGGCTTAAAATACGGAAAGAGTTCAATTTTAGGCTTTTATACTCTAATTTTCACTAAAGGTTCACTTATCACCTTTTAATGGTGAACCGTCATTAAATATAGTTTTGATCACTCTTATACATTCTTTTGGACCAAATAAAACTTTTATTAAGAATCGGGACATCAAATTTTACTTTGTGTAATTTTTAGTACCTTTCTGATAAAGTTCATTTTTTTTATGAATAGTGTAAAATGTTGCATTTTAATTCAAAACCTCTTTTTGATCTAATTTATTTATATGATTAGATTATCTTTTGAATTGGTTTTAAAGTGAAATTAGAATATATTTTTACCATTTTATCCAATGGTGGTCATTGGAATCAATTTCACTTTGAAATTAGACTTAAACTGGTGTCAATCTTTTGATACTTATTGTTTTGTAAAAACACGCTATTTGCTCTGGCAGCGGGAATTAATTATTAAATTAATTAATGTGACTTATATGATTTGAATTTTGTAAAATAGACTTCATTTTTGAATTCGGAATATCAAATATAGCTTAGAGTGAATTTTTGGTAATTTTCTGAAAAACTTCAATTTTTGATGAATAGTGAAACCACTAAGTGGTAATCAAGCAAACTGATTTTTCAGTTAAATGAAAGTTTACCACTAATTTGTATTGAATTTTGAAAATCCGACATACATAGTTGTCATTAAGAAGTAAAATGTGGTTCAATGAGATTAAAATAATTTTTTGGTGAATAGTAACTTATTAAGTTTTTAATCGCGATTAGTGGTAATTAGTGTAGTTTAAGGAATAAATAATGCTTTAATAATATAAAATGACCTAGACACGTGTCCCAACCTTATTGGTTGTGTCATGGCCGACCAATACAAGCCATGGTTCGACTTGGGGACCCCATGGATCCACTTTCGTTGGGAAATGACATAAATTACTTTTTATTAAATGTTAAAGTGAAAATGACACAAACATAATATGTTTTGCGAAAAAAAATTTTAAGTGGGGTTATACAAGTCCAAATTTTGATTATAAATATTCAATGGAAAGCTAAAACGATTTCCTACATCATAGTAATTTTTTTATAATTTTGAGACATTAAATAAATTTAATTATTTATGACATAATAATGATGCAGCGATGACATCATTATTTGACGATTTAAATAAAATGGAAAGATAATATAAAATCTATGAACTACACATGGCCAAAACCAATTGGATGAGTGGATTTCGATGCCTTATAACCTTATCCACGAATTCTATCAATGTGGGACCTTTTAAAACCGAAACACATTTTCAAATAATGTAATGTTTCTTTACTTTCCAAAAATTCCCCTCCTCTCCTCTTATAAAAGGCCCCCACCTCTACCTCATTTCACACACTCTTCAAGCCATTGGCTCGGCCAACCCCTGCCCATTTGCTCTCTCCACATCCCTCTCCTCATCCTAGAGGATTCCCTTTGGGAAGAATCCTTTCAAAGGAAGCCTTTAGGCTCAAACCAAAAGGAGTTACACTTTTTAAGGTAATTCATTCTCTAATGTTCATTTGTTTTATTTTGCTTTTCCAACCCCCTAAACTCTTTTTATTTACTTCTTTTGTAACAAAACCAGTATCTTCAATATACTAGGATGTTGTTATAAGATTTATTTGATCTACACTCTCACACAACTACATCAAATGTTTAAAGAACATACGGTTTCTGTGGATGGCGAAATTCTGCCTCCCGAAACGATGATTATTCAATACTCATTTAACACCATCAAAGGTGGCCATTATGATGTCACTATTTTTATATATTATATGTAATATGTTTATGTTTTACTTATTCTTCTGTATTTTTCATTTGTGTCTTACCTTTATGGCTTCCATTATGGGTATACGCGATATCTTCATTTAAGGAAGTGCGGACTACCGCCCCCTCAAAGTGATGTGATTCGTTAATGCCATATGTGGGACGGGTAAAGGATGGATTTAAAGTTATTATATATGATGTTATACTGGAATTATAATATACCTATATATATCATTATCATTTATTTCCATTAAATTATGAGATAGAACTGAAAGTAGCGTTCATGCGTACGTACGGACTACCGTCTCCATGAACGGTGCATTTCATTTCTTATCCCCAAATGTAATTTATTATTAAAATTACATGTATATAATGGATATATATAATTAATGATATATCTAAATGATGAATATAATTCTGGAATTAAAATATACATAAGTCTCATTTAGTTTTAATTCCATTAATATGACAAAGAAATGAAAGTAGCGTTCATGCGTACGTACGGCTTACCGTCTCCATGAACGGTGCATTTCATTTATTACCTCTAAATGATTATGTAATATTTTAAATACATGTATGTACTGGATATATATGACATATATGATATCTACATCATGAATAATATTCTGAATATAATGAACCTTTGACCAAATTAACAACATGTAAGTGTAAGAGGTCTATTTTTGACTTAAGAACCAAATACCGACAAAATGAACATTATTAACTTAAATGATTACATGATGTTCATAACATGGTATAAAAGGAATAATGAACTTGGAAAAGATTCATAATCAAGTAGAGATTAACTAAATTTTATTATTCAGGAGTTTAAAGAACGGTCGGGTCAAGTCAGATACGAGGTATGGGAACTTCTTAACCCAATTTCCATTCTTTGGGTTAATCTCCTACTTTCAAATTATGTCATTATATTATTATGTCGTATCTTGTATTTGTACTTTATTTATGTGTACTTATAGTGAATACACATAATGTATCTATTTTATTTTAAAAATTATCTTTGTATGGGACTTCGTCTCAATCTCCTTTCATTGAGGCATATATTATTTTATACACAACTTTCTTTTGTACGGTGTATAAACCCCTTTGACTTTTACGTTTATTCAAAAGGAATCTTTTTTATACGAAGCGTTTACTAAACGACAAAAGGGAATGTTTTTGTCGTACGTATGCGGCGACAACGACTTCTCCGCCGTCGTAACCGTTATTTGAGTTTCGGCTTCCTCTACAAGCCATACCTTCTTTTTAAAAGAAAAATAAATACCATGTTTTACTTTTCCTTTTATTTTGGTATTGAAAATGGTTTTCACAATGTTTTTGTGTTGTATTGATATCTTGTGATTGAAATGTGGAAATGTTATGTTTCCTTTATGCATGTTTTATGTGATACGATTATGTTATGGTTCTTGGGCATTATTATGAAGACGGGTGGTTCCGTAATAAACTAAGGGCGGGTGAGCCCGTTATAGCTCTCCAATGCATTGGGTAACGCGAAGGAGTGAAACGTTAAGGTTTCTCCGAAGAGATTTTTAGGGAATATACTGTGATGGGTATTCCAAACGTAACCAAGAGGGTTACTCCCTACGTAAGAATGTTATGAATGCCTCAAGTTACCTTTACGTATTATGATTTCTACTATTTATTCATGATTTTATGAGGTATGTTAAAGTGCCTGTGTTTTATGGGTAAAGTATGATTTCATTCTTATGTATATATGAACTCATGTTTCCTTTCCATGTTTTTTTATAACCCATACTGAGTTTTTATGCTCATCCCAAGTTTTTGAAATGTTTTTCACACGTCAAGGGAAAGGTACATGATAAGATGATAGAGTCAAGGATGTGTCAAGAAATAATCCATGTTTTATTTTAAATGCATTCCCATTGATGGGAATGAAGAATACTATCTTTATGTAACCACTTTGTTTATATGTAGAATGTAATGCAAGTCTTATGATCTAATTCTCTAAAACTCTAAACCCGAAAAGATCCTCAACGTGTAATCTTGTACTAACTCAAGATTAAGTAAGGTTTAAGGCTGGGGCCTTATAGTTGGTATCAGAGGTCGGTTTAGACCACTTTAGGAGTTAGAAAAGTGTTAAAGTATAATATGATTGAAATGATATAGCATTTACGGATTACCATGTTGCTTCGCCTAAGATATTTCGGTGTTCAGAATGGTTTTCCGCAGAGGAAACAAAGAAGCTATGTTGGGACGACATCAGGAGGAAGACAACCTTCCAAATCCGCAACCTGAGATGGTCGGAATTGGAACTGAACAGTTTGTTGCAGTAATGGCGCAGTTGACTCAGGCGATAAATGGTGGTGGTATCCATGCATGAGATCAGCCAGATCAACCGCAGAGGAACATGTCAGTGGTGGAACATTTCATGAGGCAACATCCACCATCATTCAGAGGATCATCTGACCCGGTGCAAGCTGAAGGGTGGATTAAAGCACTGGAGAAGATTTTTGATGTCATGGGGTGTTCAGACAATCAAAAGGTTAGTCTTGTTATTTACCGTTTGGAGGGTGAAGCAGATCAGTGGTGGTCTATGGTTAAAAATATCAGGGATGCCGATGAGATTGATGCTCTTGACTGGGATGAATTCAAAGGAATGTTTCTTGAGAAGTATTTTCCTAAGGCTGTTTGACTTAGGATGGAAAAGCAATTCTTGGAATTGAGGCAAGAGGAAGACTCAGTGGCTGCCTATGAAGAAAGGTTCACTCGATTGGCAAGGTATGCTCCAAATTTTATCAGAGACCTTGATAGTAAAATCAATCGTTTTTACTCAGGATTAAAGCCAAAGTATCGAAGGGCATTAGCTTCTTGTGAGTTTAAAAGTTATGAAAAGCTTGTTCGATGTACTGAGAAGGTGGAAATGGAGTTTGCCGATGACCAAGTTTTCTATAACAACCACCAGAAGAAGAGACCGAGGTGGCAGGAGAAAGGTAAGAATTCTTCAAAAAAGTCTGATGGTAAGAAAACTAAGTTTCCAGTTTGTGATAAATGTGGAAAAAGGCATGCTGGGGAATGTCTTTTGAATTCTGGAAAGTGCTACCGATGTGGTAAGATGGGACATAAGGCTCGTGATTGCACTGAAAAGGATCAAGGTGAAGGTAAGAATAAATTTGATTTACAGTTAGTGAAATGTTATAAGTGCAATGAGATGGGTCACTATGCAAACGAGTGTCCGACAAGGAGCTTGAGTGATGGGAAGCAGCTAGACTACAAGCAGAAAGGGGTGGTAAAATCATTTGCAACAACTTCAGCAGATGTTGGGCCATCGAATGAAGTGGTATCAGCTCCAGGGAGCTCAGTATTTTTCAAAGATTGACTAGAGGTCAGGGTACCATCAGTTGAAAGTAAAAGAAGCAGACGACTGCGTTCCGTACTAGATATGGCCATTATGAATTTTTAGTTATGCCTTTTGGGTTAACCAATGCACCTGCTGTATTCATGGACCTTATGAATAAAATTTTCCATGAGTTCTTGGATAAGTTTGTGTTTGTGTTTTGAGGTTTGTGAAGAGGTTATGTGTGCCTTGTGATTCACAGTTGAAAAGAGAGTTGTTATGTGAAGCTCATAGTTCTCCGTTTTCAGTTCATCCGGGAAGTACTAAGATGTATAGAGATCTACGGGAGTATTACTGGTGGGATGGAATGAAAAGAGATATTGCTGATTTTACTGTGAAGTGTTTGACTTGTCAACAGGTTAAAGCAGAGTGGCAGTTACCGAAAGGGATGCTTCAGCCTTTACCAGTGCCAGAGTGGAAATGGGAGAATATATCCATGGACTTTGTTGTTGGATTACCGAAGACATCTCGAGGTAATAATGCAATCTGGGTTATTGTTGATCGCTTGACCAAATCTGCTCATTTCCTTGCTATACGAGATACTTTCTCTCTTGATCAACTTTCCTGTTTGTATCTTAAAGAGATAGTCAGGTTACATGGAGTTCCTCTCTCCATTGTATCGGATCGTGATCCCAGGTTTACTTCTAACTTTTGGAAAGGCCTTCAGAAGTCGTTGGGTACTGAATTAAATTTTAGTACAGCTTTTCATCCTCAATCAGATGGGCAGTCAGAATGAACAATTCAGACATTGGAGGATATGCTACGAGCTTGTTCTATGGATTATCAGGGAAGTTGGGACCAGCATCTTTCTTTGGTTGAGTTTTCATATAATAACAGTTTTCATTCCAGTATACAGATGGCACCATTTCAGTCATTATATGGGAAGCGGTGTCGAACTCCAGCTTTCTGGGATGAAGTGGGTGAAAGAAAGTTGATGGGACCAGAATTGGTAGAAGAGATGGCAGAAAAAGTTCAGCTGATTCAGAAACACATGAGAACAGCTCAGAGCAGGCAGAAGAGTTATGCGGATAACCGGAGGAAGGATCTATCTTTCGAGGTAGGTGATCATGTTTTTCTCAAGGTTTCTCCTTGGAAAAGTGTGATGAGATTTGGTAAGAAAGGAAAGTTGAGTCCAAGGTTCATTGGACCATACGAAATTCTAGAGAGAGTTGGATCAGTTGCATACCGAGTGGCTTTACCTCCGAGTTTATCTCAGGTACACAATGTTTTTCACGTTTCGATGTTGAGAAAGTATATGCCAGATCCATCTCATGTTTTGAGTCCAGAGGTAGTTCAGCTGGAAGAGAACCTATCTTATGAGGAACAACCGGTCCAGATTCTTGACCACAGGGAGCAAGTGTTACGGAATAAGGTGATTCATCAGGTAAAGGTTTTTTGGAAAAACCATGTGATTGAAGAGGCAACGTGGGAATCTGAAAATGCTATGAGGGTTAAATACCCCCACTTATTTTGATAAGTGAATAAAATTGCGAGGACGCAATTCCCAAAAGGGGGGAAGGATGTAACATCCCAGGTAAATGAAGAATAAATAATTTTAATATTTATTAATATTTATGAATTAAATATTAAATTCTATTTTAAAGGGGTTGCTATGTTCGATAGCGTACCCAATACGCAACGATGAGTTCCTTTGAAAACTTACGTTGCACACTAGTAATAAAATAATATTATTTTAAATGTTAGTTAACATGTAGCCGTTGTATTGGCGGGAATGGATAGAAATAACTAAAATATGATTATATATGTTTTTAAGTGTTTTTATATTTATCCAATAAAAGATAAAGGCTTAAAATACGGAAAGAGTTCAATTTTAGGCTTTTATACTCTAATTTTCACTAAAGGTTCACTTATCACCTTTTAATGGTGAACCATCATTAAATATAGTTTTGATCACTCTTATACATTCTTTTGGACCAAATAAAACTTTTATTAAGAATCGGGACATCAAATTTTACTTTGTGTAATTTTTAGTACCTTTCTGATAAAGTTCATTTTTTTTATGAATAGTGTAAAATGTTGCATTTTAATTCAAAACCTCTTTTTGATCTAATTTATTTATATGATTAGATTATCTTTTGAATTGGTTTTAAAGTGAAATTAGAATATATTTTTACCATTTTATCCAATGGTGGTCATTGGAATCAATTTCACTTTGAAATTAGACTTAAACTGGTGTCAATCTTTTGATACTTATTGTTTTGTAAAAACACGCTATTTGCTCTGGCAGCGGGAATTAATTATTAAATTAATTAATGTGACTTATATGATTTGAATTTTGTAAAATAGACTTCATTTTTGAATTCGGAATATCAAATATAGCTTAGAGTGAATTTTTGGTAATTTTCTGAAAAACTTCAATTTTTGATGAATAGTGAAACCACTAAGTGGTAATCAAGCAAACTGATTTTTCAGTTAAATGAAAGTTTACCACTAATGTGTATTGAATTTTGAAAATCCGACATACATAGTTTTCATTAAGAAGTAAAATGTGGTTCAATGAGATTAAAATAATTTTTTGGTGAATAGTAACTTATTAAGTTTTTAATCGCGATTAGTGGTAATTAGTGTAGTTTAAGGAATAAATAATGCTTTAATAATATAAAATGACCTAGACACATGTCCCAACCTTATTGGTTGTGTCATGGCCGACCAAGAAAAGCCATGGGTCAACTTGGGGACCCCATGGATCCACTTTTGTTGGGAAATGACATAAATTACTTTTTATTAAATGTTAAAGTGAAAATGACACAAACATAATATGTTTTGCGAAAACAATTTTTAAGTGGGGTTATACAAGTCCACATTTTGATTATAAATATTCAATGGAAAGCTAAAAAGATTTCCTACATCATAGTAAATTGTTTATAATTTTTAGACATTAAATAAATTTAATTATTTATGACATAATAATGATGCAGCGATGACATCATTATTTGACGATTTAAATAAAATGGAAAGATAATATAAAATCTAGGAACTAAACATGGCCAAAACCAATTGGATGAGTGGATTTAGATGCCTTATAACCATATCCACGAATTATATCAATGTGGGACCTTTTAAAACCGAAACACATTTTCAAATAATGTAATGTTTCTTTACTTTCCAAAAGTGCCCCTCCTCTCCTCTTATAAAAGGCCCCCACCTCTACCTCATTTCACACACTCTTCAAGCCATTGGCTCGGCCAAACCCTGCCCATTTTCTCTCTACACATCCCTCTCCTCATCCTAGAGGATTCCCTTTGGGAAGAATCCTTTCAAAGGAAGCCTTTAGGCTCAAACCAAAAGGAGTTACACTTTTTAAGGTAATTCATTCTCTAATGTTCATTTGTTTTATTTTCCTTCTCCAACCCCCTAAACTCTTTTTATTTACTTCTTTTGTAACAACACCAGTATATTCAATATACTAGGATGTTGTTATAAGATTTATTTGATCTACACTCTCACACAACTACATCAAATGGTTAAAGAACATACGGTTTCTGTGGATGGCGAAATTCTGCCTCCCGAAACGATGATGGTTCAATACTCATTTAACACCTTCAAAGGTGGCCATTATGATGTCACTATTTTTATATATGATATGTAATATGTTTATGTTTTACTTATGCTTCTGTATTTTTCATTTGTGTCTTACCTTTATGGCTTCCATTATGGGTATACGCGATATCTTCATTTAAGGAAGTGCGGACTACCGCCCCCTCAAAGTGATGTGATTCGTTAATGCCATATGTGGGACGTGTAAAGGATGGATTTAAAGTTATTATATATGATGTTATACTGGAATTATAATATACCTATATATATCATTATCATTTATTTCCATTAAATTATGAGATAGAAATGAAAGTAGCGTTCATGCGTACGTACGGACTACCGTCTCCATGAACGGTGCATTTCATTTCTTATCCCCAAATGTAATTTATTATTAAAAGTACATGTATATAATGGATATATATAATTAATGATATATCTAAATGATGAATATAATTCTGGAATTAAAATATACATAAGTCTCATTTAGTTTTAATTCCATTAATATGACAAAGAAATGAAAGTAGCGTTCATGCGTACGTACGGCTTACCGTCTCCATGAACGGTGCATTTCATTTCTTACCTCTAAATGATTATGTAATATTTTAAATACATGTATGTACTGGATATATATGACATATATGATATCTACATCATGAATAATATTCTGAATATAATGAACCTTTGACCAAATTAACAACATGTAAGTGTAAGAGGTCTATTTTTGACTTAAGAACCAAATACCGACAAAATGAACATTATTAACTTAAATGATTACATGATGTTCATAGCATGGTATAAAAGGAATAATGAACTTGGAAAAGATTCATAATCAAGTAGAGATTAACTAAATTTTATTATTCAGGAGTTTAAAGAACGGTCGGGTCAAGTCAGATACGAGGTATGGGAACTTCTTAACCCAATTTCCATTCTTTGGGTTAATCTCCTACTTTCAAATTATGTCATTATATTATTATGTCGTATCTTGTATTTGTACTTTATTTATGTGTACTTATAGTGAATACACATAATGTATCTATTTTATTTTAAAAATTATCTTTGTATGGGACTTCGTCTCAATCTCCTTTCGTTGAGGCATATATTATTTTATACACAACTTTCTTTTGTACGGTGTATAAACCCCTTTGACTTTTACGTTTATTCAAAAGGAATCTTTTTTATACGAAGCGTTTACTAAACGACAAAAGGGAATGTTTTTGTCGTACGTATGCGGCGACAACGACTTCTCCGCCGTCGTAACCGTTATTTGAGTTTCGGCTTCCTCTACAAGCCATACCTTCTTTTTAAAAGACAAATAAATACCATGTTTTACTTTTCCTTTTATTTTGGTATTGAAAATGGTTTTCACAATGTTTTTGTGTTGTATTGATATCTTGTGATTGAAATGTGGAAATGTTATGTTTCCTTTATGCATGTTTTATGTGATACGATTATGTTATGGTTCTTGGGCATTATTATGAAGACGGGTGGTTCCGTAATAAACTAAGGGCGGGTGAGCCCGTTATAGCTCTCCAATGCATTGGGTAACGCGAAGGAGTGAAACGTTAAGGTTTCTCCGAAGAGATTTTTAGGGAATATACTGTGATGGGTATTCCAAACGTAACCAAGAGGGTTACTCCCTACGTAAGAATGTTATGAATGCCTCAAGTTACCTTTACGTATTATGATTTCTATGATTTATTCATGATTTTATGAGGTATGTTAAAGTGCCTATGTTTTATGGGTAAAGTATGATTTCATTCTTATGTATATATGAACTCATGTTTCCTTTCCATGTTTTTTTTATAACCCATACTGAGTTTTTATGCTCATCCCAAGTTTTTGAAATGTTTTTCACAGGTCAAGGGAAAGGTACATGATAAGATGATAGAGTCAAGGATGTGTCAAGAAATAATCCATGTTTTATTTTAAATGCATTCCCATTGACGGGAATGAAGAATACTATCTTTATGTAACCACTTTGTTTATATGTAGAATGTAATGCAAGTTTTATGATCTAATTCTCTAAAACTCTAAACCCGAAAAGATCCTCAATGTGTAATCTTGTAGTAACTCAAGATTAAGTAAGGTTTAAGGCTGGGGCCTTATATTTTCTAATTATTATATAATTTAATTATTATTGTCAACATAATTAGTTTTATTAATATATAGGAAAAACTATAAACAAACTTTTTGGATTTATATTAGGAAAAATTATATCATCATTTGTGTGTTCTCTTAATATTGTCCCCATGAAGTGATAATTTTTTATATTCACCACTGATTCTCCTATATTTTATCTAGATGAAATTTAAGAAATAATGTGTAATAAATAATATTATTATTCTTATGATATAAATTATAATTCACTTTATTTTCAACACATTCATTGTGAAATGAAAACATTTACTATGTGTTGAAAAGACTATTTCCACCATAAAGTTACAAGTTGTGTATTCAATTTATTTTATTTATTATTTAAGAAAAAATAATAATAAAGGATTAAATAGTATAAAATTATATAATTAAAATAATTATGATTATATAATAATGACCTTATTTTCAAATTAAATGACCTTGATAAGCATAATAATCCATTAATTATAGTGTATTTATGTTTGTGATGGTCTAAAAACATAGTTGAATAATACTTTTAAATAATATCATGGATGAATATAAAAACATAATAAATGATAATATAATAAAAAAATAAGAAAATAAATTATATAATGGTAACATTAATTTTAAACCATTTCATTAAGATAAAAAATTTAATTCATGAAATATAATAGAAACATTTTCATCACTAATTTTATATTTAATGTTTGTTACCAAAACATCCATAGAATGATATTTGAAAATTATAAATAATTATGAAGGATAAATTAAAATATAATTTTTGATCTATTAATTATAATAATTTTTATTATATTGAATAATATCACCGCTATTAGCCAACATTCTCAAAACAATCATAGTTATATACACCTGATATTGAAACTAAATAATAACTAACTGATATACATATTGAGAATAATTATAAACAGTTTTATAAATGGTCTTAAATATATATATATATGGATCTAAAATTTGTGATTAAAATATATTTTTTAGGTATATTTATATTATTTTTTGGTATTCATGAATTAAGTTAAGGTTTTTTAATCAAAAATTACCACCCCTTGAGACGTATATCTTATTGTACAATATATTTTCATTAAAATGGTGTGTATATTAACAAATTACTATTTTTAACATGATTCCATAATTATTAATTTTATTAAATGTATTTTTTGAAATTACATCCTACTGGATGATTTAATCTAACATTGCTATTGTTTAAGGGGTTTACAGTGTCGAGATTAATTTCAGGACACATATTTGATATTCCAGGCCAATAATTATTTTATATTGTTAATTCTCAGAGATATTTCATTAATGCATGATATATATTTCATTTTATTAGATTTTAATATTTATTTAATGAATTTCCTCTCAGGTTCCTTTTATTCTTACATTACAAATATCAGGAGAGGACCATTTCTAATCTCATTTTCAGATAGATATTTATTTATAGTGATAATACATCTAAGGTGATTTGAATTCTTTTCTATCCCAACACATTATTTTACACATATATCATTTTTAATATTTTAATTTTATTATATCAATTTAGCTTTCCCTGTTGGATCATTATTTACCTATTCTACGTAATCTAACCTATCATTCCGTTTATGGTCAAGAAGCACCATTTTATAAATTTATATTTAGTATATTCTTTTTAGAATTTCAATATATATTAATAAAAACGTTATTATAGTAATTTTAGACCACTTAGGCTTCAATAAATATTGTTAAAAATATTAATATTTTTTTTTCATGGGACTTTTTCATCAATGTGTGAAAATTATCTCTTTTGAATGTGTTAAATTTGAACACATCATTCAACAACCATTTTCATTTCATATAAAATCATCTATTAAAATATTCCTGGAATTTAAAATAATTTATTTCTCTTAGTATGTGAAAATATTTCTTATAAAAAATATTAAAATTATAATGAAACTTTCATATTTCTAATTGTTTTTAAATAATAAAAAGGGGTTTTCATACAAGTCCATTTCTTTTCATATAACTATTTTTTTCAAAGATATATATAAAATGAAATAATCTACATTATTTATCTAGATGGATTATTTAATGTTATTTCATACCAAATAAATGATTCATCACATGATTTTTTACTCTTAATCATCCTTGATTATTTATATGGTTTTATAAATTTTTTTTTCTATGAAGACAATATTTCCTTTACTTTATTGAATTTTGTACACCATGATTCTACAAATTTATTGATTGGGGAATTTATTAACATAATTATATTACCATTACTCTATATAGTGATATTAGTCAATATTATTACATATAAATTATATATTTTTACTCCTTGAGGTATTATAGAAAATTTATATATGTGTTATTCTGATAGGTATAATTATTGTTTACTCATTCTACATTTTTAAGTATTGTATAAAAATTCTAATAAATTCATTTTTATCGTTAATTTTCATATATTGATTGGATCGTTTTTTGAAATTTTGTAGGTTTGTTTCATAATAAATATATTAAGTGATTAATAAAGAATGTTGTTTATAAATATAATTCATATTATTATCATTGACAATGTAAATGCATCAGGCATTTCATAAATACTATGAAATTCTTTAGGGAACACATCAGTGTTGTCCCTCACAATGGGCATGTCATAAATTGTTATTTTCTCCTCTGTCTAAATCATTTGATATATAAATTTTCCCAATAGGATATAATATCCACACATGATATGATGATTCTAAAAGGGATTCATTAACATCTATATAGTTATATAGAATTGAGGGATTTCTCGTTACGTGATAAGTGATCTCCCTTTCCCAAATGTTTTTGTTGAATTTTTATAATGATATCCAATCCATAACAAAATATAATTAGACTACAATGAAGTAAATAAGACAATATTTTCTCATAGGTTCAGTCTAAAAACATTAATCAGGGTGGATTTGTATACTATGGATGCTAAAATTGTTTCTTTTCTTGATCTCACATATTACCCAACCAACAAATTTTGACGTGGTGTTTGAATAGTTCTATTAAACATCATTGATATGAAGTAATGCACATAACTAGAATAAAATAGAAATTTCACTATTTATCACTGAATAACCATGGTTCCTATCAACACATCATTGTCGGGTTCCAACTTCGCAATAGTTATATTATTTCTCTTATACGTTTCTTTGGAGGATGTTTTTGATCGATCGACTCCAACAACCCTTATCTTAGGGAAAAGGATCACATACTTCCAATGATCTTACTAGTTAGAAAATGGAACTATAGGATGTGTGTTTATATGAACCTTCTTTTATTCATTCAAATTTTAGGGATACATTATATACCTTTTGAAATTATTCTCCACATGCAAAACTCTTTACCATTTGATGAATCTCTTAGTTCCCTTGACACAGTTCCCATTATACTCCATCCCACACTTTTTAAACATGAGATGCTTGGTTTTCATTACATCATGAGATATATATGGTTATCCTACCATATTAAACACCATTTTACACAATTTATATTCAGGCCCATGAGTTTACTGAAATTATTTGGTCTCCATTTTCATCCGAAATAGATCATCAAATAATCTTCTCATAGATATCAAAGTCTCAATTCACCAAGGATTTACATGGACTAAACATTAGTTCAACAAATATATGATCCATATTTCATCCAATTTTCATGAAATAGATAGAGGATTATCATGAAATCCTTATAAAGTATTCCTCATACGGCTCGATAAACACATCTTATATTTTCTTCAGCTTGAGGAACTCCATTTCCATATTAAGTTGGGGAGTTTATGGAAAATATTTATTGGAAAAATATTTTCATGAATTCATCTAAATATATTGAATCAATTATATCATTTGTATTTTTTATTTGATGAATTTGCATGATTGGTAAACTTCCCCATTAGATCGATAGACCACCAGCATGACATTATAGTCTTCAGAGCACTAGAGGAAAAAATATCTTCTCAATGTAGTTAATTCATTAATAATTGATAAGGGGATCATATGATACATTGAATATAGGATTCATTTTTCTCATAAAGGATTTGACAACAAAAAAATTTCTTTTATTTGTAGGGAATTCGACATTATTCAAGTTATTTTTCATAACATGATACATTGTTTCTAGTTCCTTCCTATTGTTTTGAGTGCCTATTCCCATTAGATTGAGAATTCTATCAGGCATATAATCACATTTTCTTTGACATTGATTGTTAAAATGGGTCCCCTACTTCCCACAATTATCTAAGAAAAAGTTTTAAAAGTTAGGTAGGATTTAGTAAGTTGATATTAATAATATAAAAAATCAAAATTTGATCATAAAATGATAATCATGATAATGGAAATTATATCATTACATATGATTTCCTAAGATTAAATCTATTTTATCTATAGTGATAAAAAAATCAATAGGGATATTTCAAGAGTTTTCTAATCATAATCCCCCAAAATACCTACACCATCATATAATACCAAATATATTATCCATATCAATTTACACATATTGTTACATGATTTTAAGTATAATTAACCATCAAATAAAAACCAAGGATTGTAATTTCTAGTGTCTTTTCAAGATTAGGTACATAATAAGAAAACATGAAACCAAAATAAATAAATATTTCCTAAAATATACATAAGGATATCCTGACGTACATTGATCTCTTATATCCTTATATGATAAACTACAGAATACATGATGAAAGGGATGATCTAAGAAAACTAGTAAAGGAATAAACATCGGAATAAATCATATCACATGGGTTGGAATGCATATCATGATAAAAAATGCATTAAACATGAATAAAAACATTGATTCAAGAAATGTAGATCATAGTATCATGTAATCATGGCATAAAATGAATGTGGAAGTAATATAAAACATGATATAAACATGGCTCAAGGCTAAATATCTAGTCTATATCACATGGTGGACAAAGTCCAATTAACAAATCAGGTTTACTCACAATACCAACAAGACAAATCATGAGACTAAACGTTACCCATTTATTTTGAGCCCTATCTTAGAACACCCATTATAAAATGTTCATTCAATATGTGTTTTATGTGATGAATCAAATATAAGTGATTAAAATAAGTGTTACCCGTGAAACGAAATAGTTGTCCTAATCATGTCATAATGAATAACAATGGGGTATTTCACAGGGATGTTAATTAATGATGGGATATAAATCATACCTGGTTATTCGTAATTGAAATTATTCACAGTTAATGATAAATTATTTAAAATTTAATTGAAAACGTTTAAAATGAGTGTTTACGAATCTTTAAAAATGTGCCAGTTTAGTGAGGTTTATCGGATGATATAAAAGTGTATTTGAATTAAACAAAGAATAATAGCATGCATAAAACAAGAAATGAAAAAAGGTAATTTTAAATTATAAAATGTGTCATTTTATAAAAATATTTTTTGCTTAAAATATATTATCTATTGTACATGAAAATGTGAAAAAATTGGGATGTTCCCTTTAATAATTCTTGTTTATTAGGATGTATTGAAAATGGAACCTTATAAAAAAAATAATTCCCCTTCAAAGAAAAACGAATGGTTATAGGTACATAACATTGAAAAATAGAAATATTATTTGCAAGGATTTTATATTATGAATATATGATTAAATTTTGGTAAAGAAATAGAAATTATAACTTGATAGAAAAATGGGGGTTTGGAGGGAATCCCTAACCTTTGGTCTAAAACTGTTCTACACTTGTACTTAATTTTCCAGGTAATCAAATTAGATCAATTAATTAAAAATATAAAAACATATTATATATGTATTTGATTTAATATAAACTTATTATGTTCATTTATGGAAATATTTATGAGTTATAAGATTAAATTTATAACTCCGGGAGTGTTCATTTTAATTGGTTCCCTTGAGATTAATTATGGGTATTCTTCTCAAATGAAATAAAAACTATTGAAGTTTAGTTGAATCATATTTATAAACTTCTATAATTTTTAATTTTTAGTTATATGATTTTATTCATATATGAGAATGATTTATTTTATAAAATGATAATGATGAGCATAAGTTTAATTTGGTGAATTTTCAATTGTCACAAACTAGATTTGTTTTATTATTTAAGGTTATATATATATATTAGTTATATAATATAAAATAAGTTTTAATATAATTATTAAAATATTTTTCCACCATTATAATGGTTTTACCCACTTCCATGAGTGTTTTAATTGGAAATTAAAAATCATCATCCCTAAAGGTGGTGAATCGACACATCACAAACGTTGTTTTCATATTCAATATAAAAAGGAGAAGATAAAAGATTATATGATGGTTATAAAATTAAAATAATACCAATAAATTATATTTATGATACTAGAGTAATCATGTCACTTTGGATAGTGGGGGATAGGATGAGGTAGAATTAATAAATTATTTATAATGGATGGGTGGATGATTTTATCTCTTGAATAACCTCTCCTTGATATCCTCCTTAAGACAGGTAGAAATGAGATTTTTGTAATACCAATAATACTAGAACATGGGGTAGAGGCTTGTAAGAGGAATTAGATAGTATATTAGAAATATAAAAATTTTAGAAGTTGTTACGATTAGAAGTGGTGAGAGGTGGTATTTATAGTGGGATGAGTTGGAGGTTTTTTATTATTTTATTCAATAGTTTATTAATTATAATCAATAATATCAATAGTGTTTATTCATGTTAATATGTAAAGTATATTTTCCATTATATATTGATGTAATGGGTTCATAAATATTCTAGGAATCAAATCATCATAAATTTAGCGTACAAAGTAAAATAGTGTAATTTATCTTATTTCAGTATTCATGAAACATTCAACTACGTCAGAAAAATCCAAAAATTTAAATCCAATTTTTTTTATGTGTAGATTACAAAAATGGTCATAATATTGTTAACATAATATTTTATATATTAAAATTTTATATTTTAATAAGAGTAATTATTTTTTAAAAAAATATTGATTTTAATATTGTAATTAACTTTAGGAAAATTTGAAAAATTAATTACGTTATCATAAAATTATCTTATAAGAAAAAAATATTTTGATAGTTTATTTTATTAATTTTTTTATTCTTTTAAATTATTTTATTAATTATAAAATTTTAAATTAAAATTTACATTTTACTAAAATACGAACTATAAATTTATCATTTTTAATCATATAGAGCATTTATATCATGGTATAAATATATATTATTTTCACTTATAAGATATTAAAATTTATTTATATAATTTAAAAGAATTTTTTACTCTTATATTGTCAATATGACTATTCCTAATTGGTATATTTCTATTTCAATAGTCATGTTACTATTCCATCGATATAGATTCCTTAATTTCACGAAATGCCTGTTGAATCACTCATTATTATTTTATAAATTTTGTATTATGATATCTAACTTATATTTTGATTTATACTGTATTGAAATATTATAAAAAATAAAAATTCCATTTATTAAATTATGGGTCGTTGCATGATCCCCTTTAATCTTTTTTTATTAATGAGTTTCACTAAATATGTTCATCAATTCAAGGCTCACCACCAATGTTCTCCACAATGGATATCATAAAAATACATATATTGGTTATGTCGATAAATCTATTGGTGTTTATAATTTTATATTATACAGATCCTTTCTATGTTTAACTACTAAATATTAAAAATTAAATTATTAATATACATTAATAACTTACTTTAACTATGATCTTCTAGTGATATTGTCTAATCTTAGGGTCTTATGTGATCTTATAATATGTCATGCCTAGGGTGAAACCCTATAATCGATTCAAAAATGGACATTATTTCATCATGCAAGACTCTTCTCAAGAGATATTCTGTTAGTTCTTAGATTATTAAGGCATGTGAGTTAATATATTTAATAATTTAAATATATCAACATTGGGAGTATACAATTCCCAAAAACATATTAAAATACCATGAATAATTCCAAAAATATTATTTAAAATATTCAAATAGAGTTGAAACACAAACCATATCTCTGATAAGAATCATCCTTCCTCTCTAATGGATAAAGAGACAAAACAGCCATGGTTATTGAACCAAGGGGAATCAAATTTTTGACTATCCCTTATCCCTAATAAAACTGCTCTTCTCCCGATCATCTCTCATCATTCTAGAGAAAATTGTGTTAGCTTACCTTTGAAAAAATATATTATATTACAAAAACATACAAAAATAGTGGATTCCTAAGTTAAAAATATGTAAACACTCAGTTACTGGTTAAATTCATTATTTCATAATAATTATATATTCCTCATGAGATATTAATGTACATTTCAAAAAAAATATAAGGAAGATTATTTTCTATTATAATTTATCTAGAAAGTAATTTGAATTTAAAAATTTATATACCAATTTATGATTTTTGTTGCTTACATGATACAATTATAATAACTATTAAAATGTATGTTATAATAAATATATTACAATTATAATTGATGTATTTTTAGAAATAATATATTTATTATAGAATGAAATGAATCATGAGTTATATAATTTAATTTATAAGATCATTTTATGAAATAAATATTATTTTGAGAAACAAATATATAATACTATTGTGATTCATAGAATAATAATCCATATTTATTAATATAAAAGACAATATAAACAATTCATATATGAGTATATAGTATAAAATATATTGAAAATATATATAAATATAGTAAATTGGAAATTATAAAATCATGATTTCCAAATACTGTATTTTCTCATACCGTTGAATGATTTAAGAAATATTTCATAATCAAAATTTATTACTCATTTTTTATAATTTATTTTATGTTGAAAAATATATCATATATCAAAATAAATATTTTTATGAAGGAAAAAATTACAGCACATAATAATTAAAAAAATTATTAAAAAATAATATATAAAAAACTCTAACTAAATAACACATAAATAAAATACTCCATATTTCCTTATTTTTATTGAAAAACTAATATATTGATCTCATAAAAAAGATAGTTATATGTTATATATTTTTTATAACATTGTTTATTTGATGAAATTATTAGTAATGAAATATTTATGTAATTTTTGTAAATTATAATGAACAATATTTACATAAATAATTATAAGGTATCAAAAAATCATACATTATGATGTTTTCCATATGAAAAAAATTAATTTAATTAGATAATAGTGTGTACTATTTATAATAATTATCTTTGTCATAATTGATTTAGAATACTGTTTTATTTATATCCCTTATTAATGCAATTCAATTTTATTAATATTTTATTTTATATTAAATGTGGTTAGTGTAATAAAATATTGAATTCATTTTTATCTTATAGCATTCATTTATTTATTAGTAAAATTAATCTATCATCATCTTAATAAAATAAAAATATAATTAAAGAAAATATTATTATGACCCACATAAATTGTCAAGTGAAGCATAATTAGAAATATTTTGTACATTAAAAATAAGTGTCATAAGAATATACCGCTATTAAATAAATGCGACATCATAATTTTAATTCATTGAAAAATAATTTCAAATCTTGAATTTCATAACTTTAATAATGATAATCATGTTGACCACAAATATTTCACTTTATTATTTTTTTCTATTTTACCAAATATTAGGCATGTGATATTAATGAAAAATGTTGAAATCCATATTTTCATTTTTAGTTAATATATTAATATTTATTTTTAAAAAATATGATCACAAACATTCCTTGTTATGATAAAACTTTTATAAATTGAATAAGAGTTAGATAAGTAAAATTGATATTTACTTGTAAACTGAATATTATAAAATGTATCAATGTCACTTGACTAAAAAGATTAAATATTAATTTCAATCGGATCTTCTAGAATAGATTTTCGGGTAGTGGGATGTTTCTTCTCATCTGTCATGAATAAACACATTATTTTGTTTATAAATAATATAAACAACCATAACATTTAACGTATAAAAGAAAATGGTGGTTTAATGTTATTATATAAGTACCTAGTATTTTTTACCAATGATTACAAACTATGATAAAAATTGATAGAAATTATTATTGGGTCATAATAGAAATTATTATAAATTGAATAGAAAAACATTAACCTATATGTTTTTAATAGTTATACCTAAATTAGTTTTGAAAAATAAATTTATATATCCTAATGTTATCCTCCATAACTACCAAATATAAATCCATACTTACTAACATTATTATTCTCTGCTCTTATACCAAATGAATAACATCGGACATGTAATATCTCATATTGTACTAAAAACACATTTATTGATGAAATTTAGTACATTAAAATGAATTTCCTAATCCTTATGACAAATATATTTCAAAATTAATTCATAATATTTAAAATAAATTTCCATAAGTTATTTTTAATTTCTCATGGAATCATCCATGAAAGAATAGTTTCTCTCACCTCCATGGAGTTATCACATTATTGGAGTTTTTGAAAATCATAAGTAAACAGGTTAGATAAGTTCTTAGTAAGAGTAATAAAATATTAGTAGCATATTAATCCATTTAACAATTAAAAAAATGGTTGAATAATAATGCATGAAAAATAAAATGATACATATAGAAATCATTGTACATAAATAAATCATCTATACTATAATGTCATAAACATGTTGGTAATAACCCTATTGATAACAAGGTCACCTACAAAATCCATGGTATTTATATAGAACTAAGGAGAAGGATATTTAATAATACCATTGTATAAAAATTATTCAATTTTCATAGTATTTATAAACGTGAATATTTACCCAATTCATTTTATAGATATATAACGTGGCCAAAAAACTTGATAATATATCAAGTATATAACTCATAACATAAAATATACATTCATGAGAGCATTGATATAAAATATTCATAATATATATATATATATATATATATTAAATGTTAACGTACATGTTAATATTTGAGTTTTTATATTATAAATCCTCATTAAAGTAATGTTATTTGTTTCTATGAGAATAACCCAATATTAAAATATTAAAGCTTAAGGTATTCATGATGTAGGTAAAAAGATAATAGTTCCCTCTATAGAAATTCTTTTCACAGGGTTATGTGTATGGATTTCCAATGTAATAATGAATTATATCCCCAAAAGGAGTGGAAAATAAATAATTATATTATGGTCCCATTAGATAATACATGGTAGTTGGGATCTATAATTAACCTGGCCATTTTCACATATTATTACATGATATTAAGCATAATTAACAATCAAATACAATCCATGGATCATAAAATCTAGTGTTTATAGAAGATGAGTTACATAAAATTGAAAACATGGAAATAGAACAATTATACTATTTATTAATCATATATAATGAGTTCCTAGAGTCTTTTTATCTCTTACATCTTTATAGGATAACCTATGGAATACATAGACAAATGGGATGAGATAAATCTCCTTGTGACGGAATAAACAGGGAAATACAGAATAACACATGGGTTAGAAGGCATAACATGATACCATAAAAAGGCATGGAACATTAATAAATATATGGAATAAAAACATATATAACATGAGATCATGTTATTATGGAAATATAGGAATGTGTTAGAGACATATAACCTGACATAAACACATGTCGTGGATAATTGCATTAACTATATCACATGGTGGACAATGTCTCATAATGGAATCAGGTTTACTCCATTTCCCAACATGACAACACATGAGACTAAAAATTTACCAATGAAATAGTTCACAATTTAGGCACAATCATCCTATCATGTTCTTTAAAATTTAATCCACATCATGAATAAAACATAATGGATAAGATTAAGGATTTCCCATGGAATGAGATTTGAATCGTAATCATGTTATAATTGACACCTAATGAAATATCATAAATATTACCAAAAAAGAAAATTTCATATCATTAATGGTAATCAATAAGATAAAATAGGTCTATATATCGATTAATTATGTCCAAATTATTATAAATCATGCAAAAAAGAGTGTTTAATAATCATGACAATTGATCCACATCGGTTCAGTTTAAAGGAAAATAGAAGAGTCTTTAAGGTGAAAAAATAACAATTGTTTTCATAAAACCATTAATGAATACAGATATTTTTTCATGATAAATAATATGATATTATTATTATATTTATTACTTAAAATATATTGTTTATTCTATAAGAAAAAGAGTAAAAAATTGGGAAGTTTCCTTTAATCGGGCTTTCTTGTCATGTTGAATGGGAATGTGAGCCTTATGAAACATGTATTTCCCCATAAATGATAGAATAAATGAAAAGTGTACATATTTATTTAATATACAAAAAATAATTAAGAGTATTATATAATAATAATTAAGAAGTAATTTTTAGTAAATATGTAGAAATTGTAACCTGAGTGTAATTTGCTGGTTTTGAGAGAATTTCTTACCTAATGTAAAAAAGTGTTATTCACTTGAAGTTAATGTCCTCGATAATAATACTTATTAATTTATAACCTCTAATAAATATATTTAATTTATTATAATGTTATTTGGTTCATTTCTAACCCATTAGTTTCCTTATAGTGTTTAATTTCATTATGTTGAGAGAGCTTGGGACATGGATTCATGGTGTGTTCGATTGTGTATAATTATTATTTCTATTATGAAGGGGTGAAAAAAAACCAGAATTGGAATTAAATGATATTTATGAACGTCTATAGTTTCTAAATATTCCATTTTTCATTTTCAATATATTATAAAGACTCAATAGATAAAATGTTAATGAGAAATGTTACTTTAATTTTTTTGAATTTTTTATCCTCACAAACTAGTTTTGATTTATTATTTAATATGATGTATATAAATTTTCTCCATAACATAAAAAGGTATAATATACATTTTAAATAATTTTTTACCCATTTTAATGTTTTTATGAATAGTTATAAATGCCGCAATTGTGAAACAATAAATCATTATAAACAATAGTGGTAAATCGACACATCATAGACGTTGATTTCATTTGTAAGAGAAAATATAAGGGAAAAGATATGATGTTGGATATTACATTAAGATAATAATATTCTAGTACATATATTATACTAATGTATTTATGTAACATTTTATAGTTTTGTAAATAAATTGGTAGAAGTATGAATTAAGTTAAAAGAGAAAGGTGGGGGATATTACCTTCTGAATAACGTCTCCCTAAGAACCTCTTTATGCACATCGAAATGAAATTTTATTGAGACTCCAAAGACCAGAATATGGAGAATTATCTTAGGAGAATAACTAGGAATAATTTTAACATGATTTTAATCTTATATGGTGCGCAGATAATAGGTAGCCTTGGGTGGGGTTTATAGTGGGAGGAGAGGGGTGTTTTGATTATTTTATTCATTAGATTTTTATTTTGGCTCATGATTGTCAGTAATATTGATTCTTTTGAAAATTTAAATTATATAAATATTTTTAGTTATTGATAATATGCAATTAAAATATATATGACTAAATTATTACTACCAAATTCATTACTTAAAATGTGAAATACTATAAAATATTTTATTTTAATATTCACATAATCGTTATCTATTTTAGAAAAATCCAAAATATTCACCCCAAACATTTTTTGACCTATATATTTTATAAATAGACTATATTTTATCAAAATAGTATTCTCTATATGATAAATTTAATTTTTATTTAAAATAACCATTCGATAAAAAATTACCCATTTTAATAATTTAGCTGATTTTATGATGCATTTTAAATTTAATTACGATCTCATTAAATTATCTAAATATTATAGCACAAAATTATTTTAGATTATAAATATATTTCATGAGAATAAAATTTATTTTAAATCATTAGGTAAAATATTTTATTTTAAATGAAAATTTACATTTTGAAAAAATAACAATAATAAATTTATCATTTTTCAAACCTTTACCTATTTATTCCATGTTGTAAATATATTATAATTACCTACAAAAGATACATATTTTTTTTACATATTCATTCATGAGGTAACAAAAATATTTTATTGATTAATATTTATAATGGTCACATTACTATTCCAAAGTTCCAGTGACTATAACATTGGTATTGGTTCTTTAATTTCTATAAATACAACTTATTTAAGTCCTCATTTTTTAAAATAATATATTTATTATGTCATATATGAGAAGCATGTGTTGTATTCTATATAACACTGTTATAAAAATTGAAATTTGACTCTAAATTTTTGGGTTGTAATATTCTCTCCCATTATGAAATTTCATCATTCAAATTTCATTTTACATTCACTATTGAAATAAGGCGGGGGTACCTCTCATTCTTCACTTACACCAGTTATCATGTTCCCTTTTCATTCATATGGTTCTTCCATAGTAATTTAACTAGGGGAGTAGTCTTATTGTGTATAACTTTTTCCTCATAGTCTAAGAACATCACTAGTTACTCTTCTTATGAGATGTCATTCTCTATTTATACAACCTTTATATTCAGTAAAAGTGATTGATTTGTAATGTACATACTCAAGAGGGACATGTGGAATACATCATGCACTTGAGACATGGATGGATGAATTTCTATTTGATGGTCCACAACATTGACCTAATCAATAATCTTGAAGGGGTGATGTACATGTGACTTATCATTCCTTTCATCCCAAATATCATGATCCTCTTCCGTTGATATATAAATATAAATACAATATCTCAAAACTAAATCTCTATGTCTCATCATTGATGTTACAAATATCTCTTCTATCAAATTTTTTCACATGGATGATTCTCTAAATGGTTTTTACTTTTTCTACCATTTCATCGACCATTTCAAGTCCTTACATGTTACATTCATCAAGATCATCCAATCGTGAAGATTTTTTGACTCTTTTTGCATAAATGGATTCATATGGAGCCATTTGGACTATCTAGTGGAAACAATTATTTTAAGAGGACTTAACTATATGTAGATATCAATCATATCCTCCCATGAAGTTCATAAAACATGCACTCTATATTTCTTCCTATTTTTGAACAGTCCACTCTAATTGGGTATGTGTTCGAGGATGATAGAAAGTACTAAAGTTATATATTTTTTATTTAATGTTGTATATTATTTTAAAAACCATAAGTATATATCAGATCTAAATTAGTAAAAATTAAGAGTTTTAATCATTTAAGTCCCACCACTTCTCTGATGTATATTTTTGCACATTTTTTGAGTGATAAGTTCTCTCAAATTGTTATAAATTGAGATATCATTGTTATATGATCATAAAAAACCCATATAGAATCGTTTCTTCTATATATATTTAGATGTCTAGTGAAAATTTCCATGGTGATGTTTTACCATTTCTTTGTTGTTAATGATAATGGTTGTATCATCCCCTTATATTTTTCCTGTCATCCTTCACATGTTGACATACCAAAAATCTTCATGTGTATTTAGTGAATCACTTCTTTATATTGTCCCCCGATATTACACATGGATATCTTGATAGATATTTGTGCTACATGGGTGAAAAGAGAAGGTTGTGATATGTGATTCATTCATAATATATTTTTTTATCTCTATATTGGTTGTTATAAATAATAATGAACCAAATCATATGGCTCTTTTATCATAAATTTTGACCTCTCATGATTCTCTTTTCAAAAATATTCCACCATTTTCTAAATTTTCTAATCATTTATTTGAGAATCAATTATTTTATATATGATGAATAGATGAGAGTTCATTTAATAAAGGAATAATTATATTCATTCTAATTTTATTCCCATGTCCATCCTTTTCATGTCTAAGAATATTTGATACTTTTTAACCCTCATCATTAATAATGTTATAGGATCTTTTCCACCTACAATAGCCATCGCATTATTTCATTTACCAGTATGGTAGTGGATTTAGAATTTAAAATCCTGGATGAGATCTAATCATCTTATTTGGTTCATATTAAGGTCATTCTATGTAAATATATATTTGAGTCACTTACTATCATTATATGTCATTCAATTCTTCTTGTTGAGATAATACTTCCATATTTTCAACACAAAGATCAAAATCCCAAACACTAGATCATGTGTGGGATAGTATTTCTTAAAAATTTTCATCATCCTTGATGAATAATCTATAAAATTATTATTTTTAATCATTATAAAGACTAATATATTAAGTAAAGTTTTGTATTAGATCAAAATGAGTTCCCCACATGTCTGTTGTTTGAGGAATGGTTTATTGATAAGCCAATTTTTCCACACACGGACGCAATCATCACATTTACTGCTCTAGAGAAACATCACTCCCTTCCAAATTATCTCAGTCCATAAGTTTAAAAATCCTGATATGTTGTTCACAAATTGTCATTAATACCTAAATATACCGCATAATGTACATATTATAATTGGAGATATTGGATTGGGCATGTTTTTTGTTTCCATTGACTTGGATGGGTCCACATGTATTTCATTTCAAGAGACAACATTCCCCAAGAATGATACTTCATACACATAGAAACAAAAATTACTATACTTAAAATAGAGTCTCTCCCATACCAAAGTCTTTAGCAGAGTATTCCAATACTCATTGTGAGCGTACATTCTCTTTAATTATTTCAAAATATCATCGTTAATTACTATAAATTTGTGTTGATGTAATCTCTAAAGATGTCCTTCAAGAAGTCTATACAAATTTATGGAGAATTATTGAGTCCAAAGGTATTAACTACGAACTCATAGGTTCCATACCTCATTTTAATGTTATTATTGTTATTGTCATCCTTTCATACCCTTAATTAGTGACATATTGATTGATGTTCCTCCAAAGAAAAATACTTGTCTCCATGGAGATAGTCTGTCTACTCATCAATCCATGGTAGGTAATACATTTTCATTTTTGTGATTTTTTTAAGAAGGCGATACTCAATTCAATGGTGCATTGATCCAATTTTTTTATTGAAAAGTAGGATAACAACACCCCATGGTAATGTACTCGGGTGTATGAAAACCTTTTCTAGAATCGCTGGTAACTGCTTCATTAGTTATTTTAACTAAATGTTTTCAATTAAATAAGGTTTATATGATATAGCTGTACATCTGTGATTAACATAAATTGATAACTCAACCACTTGTATAATAAAAAGACAAATAAATTATTTAAGGAACATATTAGTGTAGTCCCGAACAATGAGCATGTATTCGATCTTGATTCTCACCTTCAACTCAATAATTTGATAAATATATTCATTATCATAAGGAAATTAGATCCACAATTTTGATGTTCATTTTGATCGAGATTCATCCCCTGCATTAAAATTGTACAAAATTGTAGGATTCATCATGACGTGAAGTGTGATATCCCTTTCCAAATAGTTGAGGTTGTCTATATCTAAAGAGATTAAGCCACTGTTTGATATTGCATCAAACTATACCAAATGAATTATGACCAGATATTCTAGGAAGTTCATTCAATAAACAATAAACTAAGAGGACATATATACTTTTGATGAAATAAATTCTCAATTTTCTATTCTGAAAAAAAAACTCATCCTTCTAATGTTTAGGTTGTGATTGGATAGATCTACTAAACATAAAATATATGAATGAATTCATAGAACTATAATCAAATAGTATGTCTTATATTATTGAATTAATGACTAACAATCCAATCATTTTCTCTTTTTCACGATCCACCTTACCATATGTGATATAATATTCCCTTATTTGATTCCATTTTGGTTGTTATTTATCCCCTTTAATAACCCTTGGATTAGTGAATTAGCTTTATAAAACCTTCCTTTTACACATAAAACTACCAAATTTTATGCATAATTATACATAAAAGTATCAACCAAGGATCGTAAAATCTAGTGTATTGGAAGACTATGAACATAAAAGTAAAAACATGGGATAAAAACACTTCATTATTTAATCTTCATAAAGAGATCCTAACATCCTTTGAACCCTTACATTTAAATTATATAACCAGGGGATAAAATGAACAAATGGATGGTCTAAAAATCCTAGTAAGGGAGTATACATACGAAAAAGGCTTTTGAACTTGGGTTACAAGGCAAGACATAATAAAAAAATAATGGAACATTTGTAATAATAACATATAAACATGGTATCATATAAAGATGGATTCATAGAAATATGGAAGAAAAATAAAACATGCATTTAATACGAGTCAAGTCTAACCACTAAGACTATATCCCATAGTAGAACATGTCAAGGCTAACCACCAAGACCATTTCACATAGTAGCACAAGCCAAGGCTTACCACCAAGACCATCACACATAACATCTCAGGAGACTCAAATTTACCCAATGCATTGGATCTCTATCTAGGGCACACCCATATTAAAATTTCATGAATATTTTTCCCATATAAATAATCATATATAATCAATATTACATAAACATAATGGATACCCATATCAATAATTAGGTACCACTATAATGACATAAAGCATAACCAATGGGCGTATCATGAATGTTTCCATAAAGTGGATGAATTAGAACATACATGGATGTTCATAAGGTAAAATAGGAATATATCATGGTAAGTGATGTCAAACTGAGTTGATAGCATGTAATAAATGTATTTGAGAAATTTTAGCTTTAAAAAAACATTGTACGATTTTAAGGAAAATACTTTAGGGATTTTAAAATAGAAAAGGGAACAATCTTCTATATAAAAACAGTAGTGAACAAAGATGGTTTTCATAATAAAATGGTTGATATTATAAAGACAGTGTTGGATTAAAACATAATATATAGTGCATTGGAAATTGGATAAGTATTTGGGAAGATCACTCAAAACAGGTTTGTTTATCGGGAAGTATTGAGGTGAGAATCACTCTAAAATATGAATATCCAAGAAAGATAATGATGAATGAAACATGATACATGTGTTGGTAGAATATAGAATGTGTGGAGAAGTTTTAAAAAAAATTAAATGACAACTTTATTTGGACAAAAATAAATATAAATAAACTCGAATGAATAAAGACGATTCAGGTAGAATTATTTACGGATTATCGACATGGTATCGGGTTTACATAAGATGTTTTAATGAGAGATAAATGGATTTATAATCTTTTATAATTCATTAGTAAAAAATGGTGTACACGGAAAATCTTACCCCATCACTAGGAATTACATATAAAAGGGCATAACATAGAGTAAAATCTTAAATAAAAACGAAATGGAGAGGATCCTTTAGCTTAATTTCAACTTAATATCTTCTCTTCTACACTGCCTAAATAATAGATTAATCTTTAATAAAATAATGATATTAAATAAATTATATTCATTTTATAAAATTATTTATCAATAATATTCATTATATTTTATTTCATAATTTTCATTGATGTAATTGAAGCGTTTTCATGTCATATTTTACTTGAACATTTTCCGTCTTACGACAATTTAACTTTTTAGTAAACATAATTTATAAATTAGTATAATTAGTTTTAGAATCATATTATGATTTTAATTTGATATTAATATATTATATAAATTTTTTGTTTTTCATACATGATGGTTTTATTAATAATTAACTTTGAAAAATCTCTATAGATGGATAACTGACCTTTAACGGGACGTTGTCGATGGTGTGGGAAAGGGAAGTATTACATTTTTAATTATTATTAATATTATAATTATAATAGATTAACTTAATTAATATAATGTTAAATTACTATATAATCAATTTTGTTTCATATTTTTTTTATATAGAGAGTGTTAAATAAAAAAAGAGGAAGAAAAGAGGGATGATTTAATAGTGTCTTACTCTATCCTCATTGTAGCTTCTCTTGCACGAAACTATAAATCCATTAGTGATTGGAGTTGGAGGGATCTAGAACGTCCCTAAGTATCATTAGAGGCTTAATATGGTGAAATTTTCAAAGATTAGTCTTAGTAATCAATGATAGGAATTTATTTCTAAGGGGAGGGAGATGGTTTATTTATAATCGAGGAGGGGTGTTTTTAGAATAAAATATTAAATATAATAATATATCAAATGTTGGACTTGTAATAGTAGTTATTTTAGAACATAAATCATATATTAATATAATATAATTAGTTTTAGACTCAAAATCATCTTTATAATTCAAATTCATTAATTTATTAAAAAAATGTGTTAATAAAGAGAAAATGATGTTTTATGAAATCACTTTTTGACTTTAGGTTTCGGAAAGTTCTTTTTTAGGTTTGGAAATTGAGTTTATTGTATTTTAAGGAATAATTTATGAAATTAAATAGAAAATGAGAGAATATAAATTTATAGAAAGTTTATTAATCATTACATCATGAATGGTTAAATTTATGATATATTGGTTATGTGGAAAACAGTATTTTTACTATTCACCCAAAAAATGAGGTATTTCGTAAAATTACCATAAAACCACCCTAATTATTTTTTTATTTTTATAATCAAAAAAGGAACTCTATTTTTCAAAACTATGTTTTAAAATATGATTAATTGAATATTTAACTAAAATACATATTTACTTCAAAAATAAAAATTTTAAATATAAGATTGCTTTTATAACACATTGAAAAATTACATAAAGGAATATAAAATTACCTTAGAATAAAAATATTAATTTATGAATACATTTCATTAAAATTTTAAATTAATAATTAAATTGTAATTAAATTTTATTGAGTCATAAAAATACCAAAAACTTAATAATAATTTTTGAAATATTTATTTAATTATACTATAATATAATTATACCATATTGTCAGTTATATAGAGATAAATTTTAATTATACTTTCATTGGAGAGGTTAATATTACATCGGTCAGTATACTACTCATAAGGGTCACATTACTATCCTAATGGTTTATTTACTATTGTTATATGTTCCTTAGCTTCAAAATATACCTTGTATTTCAATTATTCTTCACTTATAGTGTTTTTATTGTCCTTCAAAAGTAATATTATGTGATTATATTATAAGACATAATTATAAGAAGGGAATTTACATTGATAAAACATTCGGTCCTTAGATTCCTCCTCCCATAAGAAATCTCTCCCTTGAAATTTCATTTTACATTATATGCCAAAAACAAGTGTGGGTACTTATCTTTAATTTCCTCCTCCAGTTACCATGTTTCCTCTTTTTACTTATGATTTCCACCTAGTACCTTGTATAAGAGTGTAGTATTGTTACGTATAACACTATCTCTACGACCCATGATCTTCTCTAGTTTCTCTTTATAAGAAAGATCATACTCCAATTGTACCACCTCCGAAGATAGTTCATGTTAAAGTGCTGTTATGTACTTCCTTAAGAGGGATACATGAAAGAAATCATGTGCTTTGGACATGGTAGGTGGAAGTGTCGGTTGATAGGTTGTATCCCTAATACGATCAAGAATTTCAAAGGGGCTGATGTACCTAGTTCTTAACTTTCCTTTTTCCCAAACCTCTTGACCTTATTTCAAGGAGATACATGGAGAAATACCAAGTCTCTAACTTTGAACTGAAGGCCTCTTTGAAGATTTCATTCATACCTATATTGTTCACTTTGGGATGCCTTGATTTTATACTAAATGGTTTTCAACTTCTCAACAATTTCTTTTACCATTTCAAGTCCTAGAAACTTATGCTCACCAACTTCATCCCTTCAGGCTGGTGTTCTACACCTTTTCCCATAAAGGGCTTTGTATGGTACCATTCGGATGATCGAGTGGAAAATGTTTTTGTAAGAGAATTCAACCAGTGGAAGATATTGGTACCATCATTCTTTGAATTTCATCTAACATGCTCTCAACATGGCTTAACTTGTATGAATAGTTATTTCAAATAGGCTATAATTTTTAGGATGATAAGTCGTACTGAAGTTTAGTTCAGCGCTTAGCACATGTTGGAGACATTTCCAGAACATCGAGGTGAATCTTAGATCATGATCGAATATAATAGATAGTGATAATCCATTCAGAATTTTCACTTCTTTGATGTAAATACCTATATGTTTTTCCAATGAGAAGTCCTCTTGAATTGTGATCAAGTGAGTTGTCTTTTTAAGATGATACACAATGACCCATATATAAATGTATACTCTGGATTCCCTTGGAAGTCCAATGAAAAAGTCCATGGTGATGTTCTACCACTTCCGTGTTGGTATGGGTAGTAGTGGCATCATCCCATTAGAGTTTTTCCTATTATCCTTCACTTTTTGACATACTATGAACATTAATGTATTTTCAGAAATCACCCTTTTCATATTGTTCTACTAAAAGTATTCATAGAGATCTTGATACATCTTTTTGCTCCCTTGGTGAATAGAGAAGTTCATGTTATGTGCATCATTAAAAATCTCTTTCTTTATCTCTAGATCATATAGTCCCCATAATCATGACCAAAATCATAAAACCCCATCCTCATTAATCTTGAACTCTGAGGATTTTCCATTTCTGATAACTTCCACCCTTTTGAGTATTTACACATCTTTTCTTTGAAAATAATATATTTTCTCAATAAGGGATCATCGAGCAATCATTTGAGAAAGTGTTGAGGGTGTTCCCCACTTAATTATTCATGTGTATATCATTTGTATATTGAAGAAGATCGTATCCTTTTCAATTCCCATCATTGATAAAGACACATGATCATTTCTACTTAGAGCATCTACCACCCAGTTTTCCTTACAGGGATGGTAGTGGATTGACAAGTCTTAATCCTTGATGAGCTATATCCATCTTCATTGGTGCATGTTAATATCATTATATGTGAATAGATAGTTGAGACTCTTTTGGTTAGTATATATCTCACACATCTACCCATAGTGATAATACAACCAAATTTTTAACGCAAATATAACTGCCTCCAACTCCAGATCATGCATCTGGTAGTTTTTCTAGTGTATTTCCAACTACTATGAGACATATTATATCACATTTTTATTTTCAATTAGCACATATATTAATCCATTCTTTTAAGCATCAATATATACCATAAATTGTTCCCCACTTGTTGGGAGTGTGAGTACTGGTGCAGGTGTTAGCCTCTTTTTCAACTCAGTAAATAATTTTTCACATTCCTGAGTCCAACAAAACATCACTCCCTTCCATATCATCTTTTTCAATGGGATTTAAAATTATTAAATGTTATTCAAAAATCCTCTATAATACCTAGATAGACCCAAAAATATATGGATATTCATTACATATTTTGGTATGGGCCACTCTTCAATTGCCTTTGTCTTGTAAGGGTCCTCAAATATCCATATGGTGGTGCTAAAATGCCTGAAGAATGATAGATCCTACATCTAAAACATAAATTTACTATATTGTTCATACATCTTTTCCGTTTGAAAGGTTTTTAACAATGTATCCAATGCTTGTCATATTCCTCCTTTGTCTTGGAGGATATAATAATATCATTAATAAAGGATACCAAAAAAATATCAAGGTTATCTCTGAATGATCTATTCATTAAATCCATGAAAATTACTGGAGAATTTTTGAGTTTGAATGGAATCACTATGAACTCATAATATCCATTCCTCGTTCAAAATGAATTCTTGGAAATATCTTCCTTACTCACCATTAATTGGTGATAACCAGATTGAAGGTCCACCTTAGAGAAATAACATTCCCCACAAAGCATTTCGAAAAATTTATTTGTCCATGGAAGGGGGTACATGTTCTTTATCTTGATTTTATTGTGATTAAGATAATCAATATAAAGGCACATTTATCTATATTTCTTCTTGATGAAGAGGAATCACCCAATGGCAAAGCACTTGGGCATGTAAAACCCTTCTCAAAAATCCTATGTAACTGCTTCTTCAACTCTTCCAGTTCTACGATGGCCATTGTATAAGGTGTTTTTGATATAGGTAGTGATCAAAGAATAAGCTCAATTGAGAACCGAACCTATCAATAATGATATAGTACAAGAAAATCATTAATGAATATATCAGTGTATTCCCTCATGATGAGAATGTCTTTGAGCAAGACTCTCTCCTTTGTCTCAATCATTTTATCTAGAAATTCTTTCCCACAAGGAATTAATGTCCACACTTGAGACAATGACTATAAAGGAGATTCATCTTGCTTCTTAAACTTGTAAAAAATAGTATGATGCTTCGGGAAGTGAAGATTAATCTCTCTTTCCAGACAGTTGATGTTGTATTTGTATAATAATATCCAATCTATGCCCAATATAGTGTCGAACTCTACTAAATTAAACATGTAATGATTTTTTGGGATGTTCAGTCCACAAACATTAAATGGGGAGGAGTTATAATCCATGGATGCGATAATTTCCCTATTAGTTGTTCTCACATATTACTTATCCTCAAAATTTTGAGGTAGTGTTTGTATAGTTCTTCTAAAATCGCAAGATATGAAAGAATTTTTAAAACCAGAATCAAATAGTACATTCACTATTCTAGAATGAATAACTAGTGTACCGATCACCACATCATTGTTTGTATCCTCCTCGGTAGTAGTGATAGAATAATCTCTTCCATGTTTCCTTAGAGGTTGTTACTAATGGCCTCTGACAACCCTTACCTTATTGGAATTCACATAATTCCCATGCCCCTTGTTGTTGTAACACTACACCACTAGTTGAGTGTTGATCTGAACCTTCATTTCCTTTTCAAAAATAGTAAGATTTTTCATAACCCTTCTACAGTTCTTGGAAATATGTTGCAACTTTCCACATTTGAAGCTATTCCAGGATCCCTTTATATAGTTCACATGATTCTTCTTCCCACATCTTTTACATGTGGGGTATTCAGGCCTTTTTCCATCATGTGATTTGTTTGTTGAACCACCAATGTTGTTATCAATTTCTCGCTTCTTATCACTAGACCCACGAGACCACTAAGAGTCTCCAATATTTGTTTCAACATTGAGGGAACAATAGACAATCTCTTCATAACTATCAAAGTCTCTAATAGCCAATGATTTTCATAGAATCATGTTTTGTCTGATAAAGAAACCATCCACCTTAATTTCAATGTTCATTACAAAGCCATAGGTGTATCCTGCAATCCTTGTAAATATTACTTCATACACCCCGGTGGACTAATCTTCCTTCTTCTTGAGTCCAAGGAACTTTATTTCCATCATTATATGGAGGGTTAAAGTGTAATATTTTATGAAAAACATCATCTTGAATTACTCCCAATCCATGAAATCAATTTACTCAAAGGGATTCATATTCTTGATCAATTTCCACCACTGATTAGATTTCATATCAAAATGATTGATCGCCATAAAAATTTCTATTTTTTTTGAGAACTGGAGGACAGAGAATATCTTTTCTATGGAGTTAATCCATTGTTCTTTGAGGAGGGGATCATAAGATCTAATAAAATCAGAGGCCTTTGACGCTTGAAGTATTATATGGAAACTTTCTCTTTCCACTGAGGAGTAGGGTGTTCCACATCATTCAAGTTATTATTCATAACATGGTTCAACTGAGTAAGTACTATCATTATGTTTTGAGAACCCATTCCAATCATATCAAGTATATAATTAGGGAAATCATCACATTCTATATAACATTGTTTGTTGGAAGGAGGTCTTCTATTTCCCTAACTTAGGTAAGAAAAAGATCATATAATTAGATGGATTTAATATATATCTATTGAAGATAAAAAAGATACTTTTAACATTAAAGGATAATTTTTTAAAAGAGAAGTATATCCAAACTTGTTATTTTTTAGGCTTAAATATAGGCTATCCTTGATCTATTTATTAAATTATATTCTTATGGGATTTATTTTTATTCCTTTAATAATGGTTTGTACTAAACTTGTGAATTTACCAATGTATATCCCCCAAGAGTATCAAACCAAGAGTGCAACAAGACCCATCGTTGTATACCATGATACCCCAGGTCAGGCCTGAAACTCCTTGTTGGAGTTTTCACTCTTAGGTACATATTTTTCAGTGCGACATCTACCTGTTTTTATCGAGACATGGATGTATTTTCATAATAAACCACATACTATATACTTACTAAAATCTATATATGTCATCTTATACTTCGTCTCATCCTTGAGGTTCTTATTAAAGAGTTATATTCCTAATACCCAAAAATAACAAGACCATCCTATGATATCAACTATAGTGACCCTATCCTTTTACACATAACATTACATGATTTTAATCATATTTATACATCAGAGTAAAATCCATGGATCATAAAGTCTAATGTCTTGGAAGACTAGGAACATAAAACTAAAAACATGGGAAAAAACTTATTTATTTAATATTGTTAAAGATAAACTAACATCCTTTGAGCCCTTACATCTGCATAGGATAACCTGGGGAAAACATGAATAAAGGGATGAACTAAAAATCCTAGTAAGGGAGTATACATAAAAATAATGCTTTAGAACTTGGGATAGATGGCATGACATAATGATAAAAAAATACTAGAACATATGGAATCATAACATATAAACATGGTGTCATAGAAATGTGGAAGAAAAATAAAACATGAATTTATTACGATTCAAAGAAAACTGCCAAGACTGTTTCTCATAGTATCGTAGTCCAAGGCTAACTGCAAAGACCGTTTCACGTAGTAGCACAAGCCAAGGCTAACTACCTAGACCATCACACAAAATGACTCATGAATTTCAACATTACCCAATTCATTATAGAAATATCTTAGTGAACCCATCTTAAAATTTAATGAATATGTATTCCACATATATAATCATTCATAAACAATCTTACACACACATATGGGTTACCCATGAAAAAAATGGGTATCACAATCATGACATAAAGCAAAACCAATGGGCATATAATGAATGTTTCCATGAAAGAATGTAATTAGAAAATACATAGATTTTAATAATGTAAAATAGGATTATATCATGGCATGTGATGTCAAACTGAAGTAACAAAATATAAAAAAATTATTTGAGAAATTTAATCATTAAAACATTTTAGTGTGGTTTTATGGAAAATAATATACATATTTTAAAATAGAAAAGGGAAAATCTTTTATATAAAACCAGTAGTGAAACAATAATGTTTTAATAATAAAATTGATTATTTTATAAATATAGTGGTGGCTTATACTAAAAGATATAGTTCACTTCAAATCAGGTAAGAATTTGGGAAGCTCATTCAAAAGAGGTTTTCTTATCGTGAAGTATTGAGGAGGGAATCACTTTAAAACATATATATCCCTGAAAGAGAATGATGAATAGAACTTGATACAAGATTTGAGAGAATTTTTAAATTATTTATATGTTGTAAATAAAAATAGAGGACAATTTCATTTGGGTAAAAAGAAATATAGAGAATCTTGAATGAATAAAGGTGGTTCGGGTAGAATTCCATACGAATTATTGGCATGCTATCAGGTGTAAATAAGAGGGATTAATGAGAGATAAAGGGATTTATCATATTTTATAAATAATGAGAACGATATGGGGAGGTGCGTAATCATACCACATCACTAGGATTTACACATAAAAGGTCATAACATAGAAGACAATCTTGAATAAAAGTGAAATAGAGAGGATATGTTACCTAAATTTCTGCTTCATTTCGTCTCATCAGCGCATCCTGAATATAAATTTATGTTTATGTAAATAGTAATATAAAATTTATTTATAGTAATTTTAGAAAAATATTTATCTATTATATTCATTGTATTTTGGTTGATAAATTATTTTTTGAAATTGAAGCATTTTCATATCATATTTTACTTAAAATTTATTGTCTTGCGACGATTTCACTTTTTATTAAATTTAATTTATAAATTAGTATAATTAGTTTGAGAAGAATATAATACATGTAATCTTATATTAATATATTATATATAATTTATATTTTCCATACATGAGTTTTTGCATAACAATTATCTTTTCAATGTCTCTATAAATGGTTAATCGACCTTTACCAGGACGTTGTCAATAGTGTGAGAATGGGAAGTATGACATTTATATTTTTCATTAATAAGATACTTATAGTTGGTTAATATAATTAATATAACGTGAAATTTCTTTATAATATATTTTTTAGCATAATATTTTTAAAGGGAGAGGGTAAAAGTAAAAAAAATAGGAATAAAAGAGACAAGATTTAATAGAGTCTTACACTCTCGTGGTGTAGCTTCTCTTGCATAAAACTATAATTCCCTTGGTGATTGGAGTTGGAGGGCATCAGAACATCCCTAAGTATTATAAGATACTTGTGATGGAGAATTTGGGTATGTATTTGGATTATTAATGGATGATAATAATGGATTTCCAAGGTAAGGGAGAGGTGTTATTTATACTTTAGGAGGGTGTGGTTTAGAATTAAATATAAAATAAAACAATTTTCAAATGTTAAACTTGTAATATTATTTTTTTACAATGTGAATGATATATTAACATAATATAATTTTTTTAGAAATTAAATCATCTTTATAATTTGATTTCATTATTTTATTAAAAGGAATGTGAAAAGAAAGTGAAAATGTTATTTTAAGGAATCACTTTTTGACTTTATGTTTTGGAAAGTTCTTTTTTAGGTTTTGAAATTAATTTTATTGAATTTTATGATAATATTTATGAAATTAAATATAACATGGATGAATCTAATGTTATATAAATTTTATATCATCATTACATCATGAATGATGCAATTTAATATATAGCGGTTATGTGAGAAACAATATTTTTACTTTTCACTTGAAAATTGATGTATTTTAGAAAAATACCAAAAATTCAGCCAACCTAGTTTTTGATGTTTAGAATCAAAAAATAAACTCCATTGTTCATAATTAATTTTTAAACAGGATTAATTTAATATTTAATTAAAATAACAATTTACTAGAAAAATGCAAATTTTAAACTTAAAATTGTTTTTCAAACACATTGAAAAATTACTTAAGGTCGCATACAATTTCCATAGAATAAAAATATTAATTTCTGTATAAATTTAATGTAATTATTAAATTTATAATAAATTTTTAATTAAATATTCTTTACTTATTAAAAAACAACAACTTATTAATAAATTTTTAGAATACATATTTACTTATACTATAGTATAATTACACCATATTGTCACTCGTAAAAATATCAATTTTATTTATAATTTAATTAGAGAGGTAACTATTAAATTTGACGGTATACTAATCATAAGGGTATCATTATTATTCAAAGGGTCATGTTATTATTGCTATATGGTCCTTAACTTCTAAAGATCTATTTTATTTCACTTATTCTTCACTTATATAGTTTGTATTGACTTTTAAAAGTTATATTATGAGATTATACTATAAGAAATAATTATAAGAAGAAATATTACATTAATAATAATTTGGGTCATTACATTAGCTCTCATAATGCCCTTGTTCCTTATCTTTAAAATACTACACTATATTCTGAGTGTTTATTTAGATTGTCCTTTATTATGAAACATTAGTGGGATTATTCATATCACATCGGAAATAATTAGAATAATTCCCCTCTCTTTAATATTTTAAGCATTTCATGGTTCTATTCTCAAAGCTCTCTAGATTATTATTCCAACACTTTTCACACATGGGGTGTTGGGTTTTAAATCTATCATGGGATTTCTTTATTTTTCTTACTGTATTAAACACAATTTACCAATTTGTATCATAAATTCCATGAGACCAATGAGAGTCTCAAATATCTATCTCAACCTTAAATGAATAATATATTGTATCCTCATATATATAAAAGGCACAAATTGTGAATTCATTTCATTGGATTATCTTTAGTATGATAAATACACAATTCACCTTGATTTAAGTGTTGATGAGAATACCAAAGTCATATCTTATAAGACTTGTATCTTTTTCACTATATATCATGATAGACTCGTCTTCGTATTTCATTAAACTGTGGATGTCCCTTTTTCTATTAATGATGAGATTTTGGGGAATATATTTCTAAAAAATCTTTTCTTAAATCCATCCTAATCTATAGAATCAATTTTCTCCATAGAAATTGTGTATTTGATTAGTTCACACCATTGATTATATTCCCTATAAATATGACAAACTGCCAGTATGGATATCTCTTATTCTAAGCATTGATGGACTAAGAATACGTTCTCAATTGAGTTAATGAATTTATCTATGATTAATTTGTTCAGAATATCTAGTAAATATAAGATTCCTTTATCATATAATGGATTCTCCTTCAATATTATAATTATTAGATTAATTTGGGAGTTCCACAAGATTCATGTTATTTATTTGAGAAAGTTAAAATTGATCTAGTATTTTCATGATCTTTTCAGATCCCATACAAGTCAGATTTGGAATTTCTTTTGGGAAATCATCACATTACCTATCCAATTGATAATTGTAATGGGTTCTCTTATTTAAATACATTAACTAAGAAAAATAATTTACAATTGGGGGGCTTTAACAGTTTTATAATATGTATATAAAAATATCAATTAATAAATATGTATGAACTTTTATATGAAATGTATATCCTATGATTTGATTCCTTATGTTTTTGTCTATGTTATACATGGTGAAATAATTATCTCTAGGGTTACTATAGAATTTTTATATTCCTAATCATTGAAAATTACCAGACCATGACTATCATGTAAACTATAGTAATCAAAGACTTTTATACATATTACTACATAATTTTAAGTGTAATTAATCATCAATTAGAAACCATGTATTGTAAATTAATTTTTCATTTGATGTTTTGGTACATAAATGTGAAACCATGGGAATAGAATAAAAAAATTATTTTAATCATCCGTAATGTTCTCCTAGAATACTTTGAGATATTACATATATATAGGACAACCTATAAAATACATAGACAAAAGGGATGAGCTGAAAAGTATAATATAGTAATAGAAATTGAAATAAAGCACAACACAAGGGTTTGAAGGCATAACAAGATGACATAAAAAGGAATGTAATGTTAATAAAAATATATAAAATTAACGTATCGAATATGGGATCATGTAATTATGTAAATTTTTAATGTTTCATGAAATTATAAAATGAAATAATCCAGAACCAATGACAAATTCCAACAATATATCACATTATGGAAAAACCCCAAAAAGGAATCAGTTTTACTCCCTATCCCAATATGATTTATCATGAGAATAAAATTATCCAATGTGTTAGATCCTTATGTCAGTGCACCCAGAATAACAATTTCTTTAATATGTATGCCACATAAATAATCAAAAATAAGGCATTAAACTAAAGGGTACCAATGGAATGAAATGGGTATCCTATTCAATTAGTAATGCATAACTAAGGGAATATCATAATGGTGTCCACAAATGAATGTATTTAAATAATTAATTTTCACTCATAAGGTAAATTAGTAATATATAATGATAAAGTATATCTAGATGATGTGAGAAAAGGTAAAACAATTTTTTTAAAAACAATAGAAATTAGACACTTCAGTGTAGTTTAAAAGAAAATATAAAAGTGCATTTAAAAGGATTATAGTAAAATTATTTGGGAAAAAAAGAAATGATAAAATATAAATCTCATGATAAAAAATTTATTCTAAAAAAATTAGTGTCTTAAAATTGATTATGGAGTGTAATTGAAAACGGGTAAAAAATTTGGAAGCTCCTACAATTCTGGCTTTCTTATTGGGATGTATTGAAAAGGGAACAATTACAGAAATGTATTACTCCGTAAAATAAATAAGAATTGATCTAGGTAAATATTTTTGGAACATATAAAGTGAAATTATTAAAATTTCAAATAAATAATTTATAATTTCATTGTGGGAAATAAAGATATTGCATAACCCACATGTTATTTTTATGTTTAGAGAGAATCCCTTACCTTATGTCCAATAGTGTTATAAACATGTACATAATGGCCTAGAAAATTAAATAAAATAAGTATATTATTTAATTCAAAACCTATAATAAATGTATCTAATTTATTATAATATTATGAGGTTTATTTATGTCCATTTATTTGACTTATATTGTTTAATTTAATCATTTTGGCAGTTTTCATTTCATATTTCCACGGTTGGTTCACTATTGTGTAATTATGAAAGAACATTTCAAAAGGAAGAAAATTTGAAAAATTGGAATAATATGAAATTGATTCACCTAAATAATTTTAAATGGTCCAATATATCATTTTCTCATTTATGATAATGGTTTTATATATAAAATTTTAATGGGGAATGTTAGTTTATTTTGGAAAATTTTATATCATCATAAACGGGTATTTCATTATTACTTAATTTTATGTATATATATATTTTCCAGAACATAAAAAAATTATAAAATTAAACTTATAATATATTTTTACAGTTATAAATCTTTTATTACTAGAAATGTAGAAATTAATAGAAACAAAAAAAACATCATTCATAATGATATGATTCAACACATCACATATGATGTTTTTTATTGTAAAAGTAAAGAGAATAAATTTGATTATCGATATAACATTTATATGATAAAATTAAAATGTATGTATAATAATGGATTCATTATGTCGTTTTAGATAGTGAGGTATATGACGGGATAAATTAACTAAATAATTTAAAAGTGAAAGGTGGGCGATTTTATCTCTAGATTAAATATTCCTTGAGAACATCCTTAAGGCTCCTAGAAATGGTATTTTTGTGATACTATATTGTCCCAAACATCTGGAATTGGTTTGGGAGAGTAATTGGGAATAATATAGAATGAATAAAATCTTATAGGTTTTGAGGAGAAGTTATAGTGAGGGTTGGTATTTATAAGTGGAGAGGGGTGTTTTTGATTATTTCATTCATTATTTAATTATTTTGGATCAACACTATCAATAGTGTTGATTCCTTTGAATAAATAATGTAATTGGAGCATGTGAGTTATAGATATTGTCTAATTACATCATGAATGACTCAACCATGATTCAAAATTTCATTTATCTACAATTAATGTGAAATACCTTAAATTTATATATTTCAAAAATCATGAGAAATTGAAATGTTTTAGAAAAATATAAAAACGTAACCCTAATAATTTTTCAATCTGTGGATTCAAAAATGTAATCCATTTATATAAAATAATGTAATATATATGAAAATTTTATTTTTTTAATTAAAATCATCATTTAATTGAAAAATAATGAATTTTATATTATAACTATTTTGATAAAACTTTAAAAAATTAATTATTATATCATCAAATTATCATCAAATTATAAGTCAAAAAATATCAAATTGTAAATCAATTATTTGAAAATAATTTTTCTTTTAAACCATTATATTATTAATAAAATTTTAATTAAACATTTACTTTTCATAAAAATATAAATACATTATTTTTAACTTTTATAACATTTACTTTTTTATTCCATTATAGAAATATATTATAATTTCATTCATATTATACAAAAAATTTATTTATATGCTCACATGTGAGGTTATTATTCTATTAGCCTATTGATTATCCTTAATGGTCACATTACTATTCAAACTATCCCATTATTATTCCATTGGTATGGGTTGATTAATTTTTAAAAGTACCAAATTTTCATTCATAATTTATGAAAATAATGTTTTAATTAGGTTATCATTGTAATGTATATGTATATTCTATATAGCATGATTATAATAAGAAAAATTTTAATAACAAAATTTTAGGGTGTTACATGATCCTACTATAGAGAGTTTCACATGTCAACTCAACCCCTTTCGTACCTATAATTTTCCATTTCGAGCTATGTGGGTTCAATATCCCTCCATTAGAATAGAATATTTGTTTAATGAAAAATGCCTTTTTTTATTGAACTACATGGGAAGAAATTAGTAGAAAAAATTATTATTCTTAATGGACAAAAAGAATTTAATACAAATTGAGTAATGTTTTATCCCCTTATAAATCATTTAATCTCCATAGAATTATATATATATAGGAAAATTAATAATTAATATTGATTAATGGGATCATATTGGCATTAAAACAAGAAGGTAAAAGTAGAAATGATTAGTTAATGTATCTTTTAATATGGGTGAATTAAATTTTAACACACCATATATAAGATAATATTTTTGGGAAAATGGACTTTTAATAATTTCTTACAAAAAATCCTAATATTAAATAAAAGGGAAATGTATAGAAAACATGTACTTTGATATGGTAAAATATTTGAAAATGTTATGGGGAGAAAAATTTGTTGACATATCATTAATAAAATATTAAAAAAAAGATAATACCATACAATAATACTCATGGATAAATATATAGATGAAGATTTAAATAACTTTAAAAAAATTCATTTGAAAAAAAAATTATGAATTCTTATTCGGGCATTGTAATGACATGAAAAAAGGATTAATTAGAATAAATGAAAACACATTATAAATTATTAGATAACAGGATAAGATTGAAATATAAATAAAAATGAAAATTCATTTTAGATAGATGTTATAAAAATTTTATTGGAAAATTATTATGATAGTAAATAGAAATGAGTGGAATATAATCCATTCCGCAATCATTACAAAAAATTTATAAAATATTATAATGATATTGAATTCACATTCTATCATATAAAATATAAAAATGGGATGATAATATACAATAATCTATTGTTTATTATTATATAGAAGGATATTTCAAAATATACTACAATGAATGAATCATAATTTGAAATGAACGTTGGAAAATAGAAATCCTTACATGTAATTCATAAAAACACATGGAAAGTGTATTATAAAAGTATTTGGGTCATATATCATATGTAAAAGATAAAACATATGAATATTTACTATAATTGTAATAAAAAACTCATAAAATGTAATTTTGAAAAATATTTTCCTATAAGAATCACAATAAGTTAAGAAGATAGAAATAAAAACACATAAATTACATAAACATCACATCATTGAACCAATCCTTATAATAAAAAAATCATTTCAATAATAATTAAAGAGATATGAAATATACTCCTTAAAATAAATGTAATGATAAAGAAAAACATTTTTATATTAAGTTATGGGAATATGGGTTGGAAATTTGTAGGTGTAGCGAGTGGAATCCAATGGAATAATTTATTTAATATTTTAATTTCATATTTTTTTAGTTTCTCCAATACACTCATTGTTCCTTATTTTATGTCTTACTACTCAACTATAATATATAATTCCAATATTAGATCATGGGAACTATCATGGTTGTATTTTTATCATGCTTAAATGTAATAAATATGGCCATATTACCTAAACGATATTAGTTCGTTCTATATATGAACATAAAGGAACATCATGATGGTAATAAGTTATAATAAATTTGGATGGTTATAATACATCAATATATTAGGCCATTTTGACTTGTGGATTATTGGATTTTCATTTTATAGATGTTTTTAATGAGTTAGCATGACCTTTGTAGATGTTATACTAATACATAGACAGAAAATATTTATCAGTGAGGTGAACTATCCATCTGGTATATCAATTATAAAAATATTAAACAACAATATATACATTGATATATAACCCATAAAATAAATTTTAAAAAATGCTAAACTTTTCAAATCATCATATTTATTATATGTTAGTTTCAAAATATAGACTTGTGATCCAAAATAAAGTATTCTTAAGATGCATAATAAGTGACACCTAAGGTCAAATGTGTGTGATTCTTTGTCACTATCTTGATATCATATATAAGCATCATCAAAAATTCTAAAAAAACTGTGACATGTATTAAAAGAGTATACTAAGTAGTTTATAACCAACCAAATTAATATAACATACCATAAGATGAAGTGTATAATAAAATAGTGATCCACTAATGTAATATCAAAACTAAAGTAGAAATATCTAACAATAATATAATCCAAATCATGTCTATTAATAATTAAATCCCCATAAATGGAAGATCCATACCACTTATAAATGTGTTGGGCCTCAACCCAATGTTTGATATGAATGAAATGAATAAAAAACAATTACCAGGTAAGGCCATTATTCCCAACACATGAATGGGTTCTATGTACTCATAGTCATTTTATCTAAATTCATATCATGTTATGAAAATTGTAAGGGGGAATTTAATCTTAGGGTACCATGGGAATTTCCTTATTTACGTAAACTTTATTTCTAGACCATACAAAAAATCTAAATTTTTTTGAGCTATGTGTTCATTGCCCTAATCTCATAAAAATATATATAATTTCCATCATAAATTATATATTCATCATAACACCTATAATATATTAAACAACTAAAAAAAATTCCATTCAAACTATATAAAATTAAAACCATAGATATAAGGTAAATTATAATATGAATATCCACACACCTTACAATTTATCATTTGTGTTCCTTAAACCCTTACGTATCTTACATGAGTTCAAAATGTAAATCATATTATGATTGTATTATTAATAAAACACAAAAAATATAAAAACATTTCAATTACCATTAGGATAATTGTAAAAAAACTATTACAAAATGATAAAAATTCACTCTGAATAAAATTACCGTTGTCATTTTGTTTTTCTATTAACTCTATAATAATAAAAGAGGTATAAGGGAACACACCAAAATAGTAAATGTTGGAAATTTTGATATTTACATATAAAATAATATATATCCCTACTAGGAAAAAAATAATACCTTAAAAAATATATAGAGATTTAGGTCACTATTATCAACGAAGAAAAAATATAAAAATGAGATAAACAATATCACCATAGGTTTCTCTTTAGAAAACTCCCAAACAAATCCTGGGGAGAATGAATCCAATATTATTAGTGAATTTAATGACCTGGAAATGATTTCAATATATTATTTCGCATTATAATAAAAATTGATCAAGAAATTCTGTTGATTAGAGGATGATGATGATCCTACTTTGTTTAAGTAAAGATCTCATGACCATTTAGAATCACACCAATGAAAAGATAAAATGAACATCATTAAATGATAAGATAGAGTTGAGAGGGTTCATTAATGTGGTATCAAAAGCATAACATAAGGTAAATTCAGAGTCCATAAAATTTTGAATGGTTGAATTTATATTTAGAAAAATGGAAAATGCGATAAAAATGGTTTTTTGATAGTTATCTACTATGTACTCAGTATATGACCATCAGGTACCCATTGACCATTAAAACATCTTACTACCCTATAACCCCAAGAATGTAACTGATCACGATCAAATTGTTATTTTTTTTGACTTTGGAACTTTGGGTCACTTTTCATTCCACTCCACTTATTCTCACAATCCAAATACATCATTTTTTCATTCTAAAAACACCTAATTTGAAATTTAATTATGCAAACATAAATGGAAATATTACCTAGGAAGGATTATGTCATTAAAACCTCCATTTTACTGATATTCATATCCAATAAAATCTTCAACTATATTCATATGAAAAATAATCCATCAATTATATTTTAATCTTATATTATAAATTCCATGTTTCATCATAAAGCTTCACAAGATTCAATTTTACCAAACAATATGGGTCACACAAACTCAGATAACTTTTTGAATCTAATTTATGAAAAAAATATGATGATATTTTTTTTGTTCATATTACTTGATGTATAAATTTTTTCTCAAAAAAATCATGTTTATATGATCTTGTATGAATTTCATATGTTTGTAAACATGTAAGGTGTTATAAATGGAATTGAATATCAATGGTAATTATAGATCATAAATAATTTAAAAAAATACTAAATGTTAATTGGAACTATACATAATTGAAGTTAGCTTCCCATACATAACAGTTTCTCATTAAACAACCTTAATGAAATTCAAATGATGGAATAATCAAAAGCATTTAGTTTCAGGGGTTTTTATAATCTGTATACAACCTTTAATATCTATACATTATTTTGAGTAACATTAATGGTAATTTAACTAACCTAATTATATATTTCATGATATTATTCTTTATTATAGAGTATTTACCAATATTTTTCCATTATTAGAATGAATTTAAGTGCTTCTTATATGGATCTTTATATGGAGAAATTTTAATCAGTCATTAGATATTACTATTATATTAAAATTAACAAATCGAGTTCTGATACTCTCTATGAAATTATAATCCAGGATTTAGGCCTATGGAGTATCATTCAAAATATAAATCATATACCCAGAGTGGCCATCTATTTAAGGTTGAAAATTGTTTCATAATTTCACTTGAGTACTATAATATTTTTGAAGCATTTTCAAAAATTACAATGTAAATATTATGTCCCTATAAAAGGAAATATTGTCTTTCATTACATGTAACTTTATTATATCCATTATATATAAAATTATTAAGTCATATACAAATAATTCATATTTAAGATGAAGAATGTGGGTTGTCTGGGAATTATGATCAATAATTACCCAAAATGAATCCCAAAAATTTGGGGGTTTATTCGAGACATAAATACATTGTGATATCATCCCACTTAATAACTAGAAGAAGAATTAATTATATATAACATGAAATATTTTTATATTATTTCACTAGATAGAGACTAATTAATATAGAAATTAATAACATTATGTGCCTCTTTAAACTAGATTATAAAAAATAAAAAAAAATATCTACAAAAAAGTTCATGATTCATTGTTAGAAAACTCATTTAAAATAATTAGATTCACTCAATACCTCTTATATTAATTACATATGAACTAAAATATTCCAATAAACATTCATAAAAAATGGCTCCTAGAACTTATTATTAAGGATTTTTCCACTCTCAAGTATTTCTTAAATGATGATTACATCCTATTATAGTGTCATAGAGTGCCCAAAATTGTATAACAGAGTTGATTAATGATTTATGTGATGTATGTTTTAATTTTGGCTATGATAATCATCGAACACCATTCCTCGTTGCATTATTTCTACCATTGATGATGAGTTTTTTGACTTGGAGCTGGTATAATGGCATTTCTTTTCCAAAAATATATTAAAAATAAAAGATGAAATATTAGAAATATTAAACATATAATTACATAGTAATATTTAAATCAAAATATAATATAGTTTATTTTATGATTTTTTGGTTAATACTTTCATGTATGTTCTTACGATAATAGATATTTTCTATGTACTCTTAAAGGGTGAACATCAGTGACCAATTCTAGATTATGAGTTGGGAAATTTTTGTATGAGGATGGAAATATCTAAAATGATTCACCACTACCCAATAATTATAACAACCCTGATCATTATTTCACACATACATGTAAATTATTTCATTAAATATTTACATGATAAAACATATAAAATCAAAATTTCTAGTGACTTTTGGGCTTAAGAACATTACATAACTACTTAAAACATGAAATACACATCTTTATTGAAAACGCCTTTTACATGACCACACACATTCCTACATACTTAGAATTTCATGGGATAAAATGAGGACATGAATAAGAAAAGGGTGAGCCATAAACCCTAGAAATAGATTAAACAATGCATAACATGAAGCATATATTTCATTTTAGGAAATAGTAATATTAATGTATCATAAGAGAAATATGAACATAATGGCATGATATAGCAAGATTATCATAACATGGAAATGTGGCATCAATAGTTAACATGATATTATCATGATCCAAGGCACATTACACATGTATCATGTTTAAAACCTCATTTAACTTGAGTTATAATGAGTAAACCTTCATTAAACTTAATGTATCATGATACCAATCTTTACCTGATGCCTTGGAGCATTATCAGGGCGCACACATCTTAATCATTTCATTTTATGCGTAATTGTGCCACATGGATCATATAACATGGACTAATTAAACATTATCATTTATCCCAATATAAAATAATGTTGAATTTAGACATTAATCTCTTTAGTAAATAAGTAAATGTACATAATTTTGAATACCCTTGATAGAGAAATGTGTATGGTATTCATTACACAATGACTTTGGCTTGAAAAATCACAGTGCAATTCGGCAGCATAACAACATGACAAAAGAATTCATAAAAAAGGTTTATGAGAGATAAAAGGTTGTATCATAATATTTACATGAAATATTTAGTAAGGTTTTATATAGATACAAGGTCCAATATATGTAATGTAATTTAGATTCATAACACAAAAGAATTACTTGAACATAAATGAGAAGAATGAAATTCCTTACAGGGTTTTGCCATGGTAACAGTTGTACATGTGAGGAATTAATGACAGAGAAAGAGGTATCTAATAATTAAAATATAATTATGTAATTATGGGGGAGGTTCTAAATCATACCCCAAACATTTTTAATTTAAAATAAAAGTGTATAACAACCTAAAGAAATTGAGGCAAAAATTATAAAGGAAGAAGTCCCTTACTTGGAAGTGTGATCCCATAGGATTGGGTGAGGCTTGAGAGAGGATTATTAGGAGATTTTGGAGCCTTTGGAGGATTATAGAGAGAGTATAGAATCTTTTTGTTGAGAACAAATGGTTTTTAGTTAAGAGGAATGGGATAATGAGTGTATTTATATAAAAAGTAAAGGGAATACTTTATTATTTAGGTTTTTCACTCCACACATTAAACTAATCAAAACCACAAACCATCCCATGGTTTTTGACGATGTTTTTTGCCCAATGGGAGTGGAATCAATTATTTTATAAGGGAAATGTTTAAAATTATTAAAATATTAGGCTTGATTATTTGGAGGTGAGTCACACGCTCAAGGAAATCATTTTAAAATGTTAAAATGTTTTATAAGCCTTGGAGGGTCCACTAAGGCATTGTAAAATAAATAAAAAAAAACCTAAAATCATATTATTTTAAATGTAAAACATATATTGGCCGAAAAAACTTCTTATAGTATTTTATTACATCACTATTGTGTCATTATATTTTCATAAAACAAATTATATATTTAAAAGGTATTTAATTTTTACCCAAAAGTTCAACAATCTAATATAATTATGAAAAAATCACCATTAAATAATTTTTATGTCATGTATCCAAAAATAATATTTAGTATATCTATATAATTTTCTAAATATTTGAATTTAAACTTTTAAATAAAAACTCACAATTATAAAAAACTCATGGGTTTGGAAAATAAAAATCTCCCAATCCTTAATAAAATTACAATTGTATTCAAAAAAATTATTCGATCATTTATATTTAATAAAATTAATTTAGTAATAGTATTTTAATTAAATATTATTTATTTAAAAAATCTATTAATTAATAAAAATAGATTTCTTAATTGAATATTAACAAAAAATACTATTTGTGATTTAAAAATTAAATACAAAGTAACAATAATAAAATGAATGTTTATTATTTATTCTATATAAAAACTACTGAAAATAATCAGAGTGATATGGTATTGTTACATAACCCATTATAACACACACATAAGACCCAATGGTGAGGTCTGTGATGGTGACATACTGTTGGGGTGGCTGGGATAACATCGCTCGTGTGGTAATCTCTATCAACTTCCATATATCCTATAGGCAGTTCAGTTCAAGATTAATATGTTGAATGTAACGACCCAATCTTTTTTAGTAGTGTATTAACTTACTCTTAATGATTTAATAAGATGTTAATGGTTAATGCAGAAAGAGGAGTCGATGGCTTCATCCAGTAGACTCGACCCTTATGAAGCCCACTTATCAGAGCTTGGGAAGGAGGTAGCATATGTGGGCTTTGCTTTAGACCAAGCCCAAGCTGAACTCCAGCGTATCAAGCTTGAATGGAAATGCCTACATGAGAAGTTCAAGTTAGTAGAGATTACTACTAGGGCAATGTTATCTGAGCCTCCCTCAGATTCTCTCACCATATCACACCTTACACTTAGTTCTTATGCCGGTGTTATAAGGGGCTATGTGACGAGACCCTAGCTTCCTTGTGTAATCCTTTCGGTTGAATAAATTGTGATCTCTTCCTTTAGTGATGTTTGTGGATTTTCTTTTGACCGGATAATTTTAGGATATATTTTATTGAAAGAATATTTGAAAAAGGGATATTTTAAAACATTTATGTAAACCCTAAATAATTAATGATGTGTAATAATTTTCAAAAAGTGGTCTTCTACAAAAGTGTTCAGTAAGGAATTTGGAGTCTAATAAGATCAACGTAATTTTTGATGAATAATAAATTATGAATAGTGATTTTACGCTTAGGATTAGTAATGTGACCAAATGGATTAGTAATTTCACTCAAACAAAGTTTTAATATAATTTAGACACCAAGATTAAGTAATGTGATTCAATAAAATGGGTAAATAACGGTTTGATAAACTATTAGTCATGTATTATTTTTTTCGGTTGAATAGTTTGTTTAATTAAAAATTTAATAAAAAATAATTAAAAAATTATTTTTATAAAAAGGACATTATTTTTGAACTCAGAGCATCAATATTATGTTAAGGTAATTTTTGGGGATTTTTCTGAAAAAAATGAATTTTCGGTGAATAGTGTTTTTTTTAATTTAATTAAAAATATTTAGAAAATTATTTTTATAAAATGGATTTCATTTTGGAAATAAAAGCATTGATATTTGGTTATGGTGAATTTTTGGGATTATTCTGAGAAAGTTGAATTTTCGATGAATAGTGAAAGTATAGTTTATAAGTTACGGGTGTTTAATGACATCATTAAATGATGTATTAAGTATTTAATCAATATGGTCGACTTATGAATAGTAATATAAGGTATGAGGTGTCCCAAGTGGCCAATACCATGGTCAAATACCTTGGGAAAGCCCATGGGTTTGCCAAAACCACTAATGAGGTGTCCCTTGGCCATTAATGCCTTGTCCCCTCACATTCCCTATAAATACCCACCATTTCCTCCTTTAGTTTTCACTCCCAACTCTCCCTCAAAGAAGTCCTGGTCTCCTTACCTCCCAAGGAGTCCTCCCAAGGTTCCCCCAAGCCTTCAAGGTCCAAAACTTTGAGTTTCAAGAGTCATGTTTTAAGGTAAGGGATCCGACCTCTCTCTTTCTTTTCATGTAATCTCTTTTATGTCATTCATTTTATGCTCCATGTTATTATGTGAGAGGATGTTTTTTTATATTCCTATTACTTCCCTTTCATGTTTATATGATAAGATATCCCCTCTTACTCTCATCATTTCTTTTTATGAAAGTTTAGGTGACGCCGTTAGGCTGCCGAATTTTTAAGTGATTCTTTCACCCTTCTCATTTTTCATGTCCGATTTTCATGTCAAATCATTCAAGTTATTTTTTATTATGTTGGGGTATGATATCTATATCTATCATACTGATCTCTTATGATAATATGATGAGAGACCCTATTTGATCTGTTCAATTCATTTTTGTTGACGTTTAAGTGACGCCGTTAGGCTGCCGAATTTTCATAAGAGAAATCAAATTTTTGTCTTCCTTCCATGTTTTTCATTTCAAATGGTATGTACTTGAAATTGCATCACCATGTCCATATATCCTTCTTATTCTGTCCCTCTACTGTTTTATGGGTCAATTATTATTGTTCGACCCATGTTCCCTCTATTTTCAATGTTTTCTAAAACCTTGTAACATAGCCATTATACTGCAGAATTTTCGTCTCAAAATGCGTCTCTTTTCTCAAAATTATTTAATGTTATAAAGTGAATACTCAAAGCTCTTATTTATACAGGGGTATTCACATATATATCAAAATTTTCTATTTTAAATTCTGGTATTTACATACATGATACCCTCTTTCCATTTCCGTGGGTTTAAAGTAACATAAAGATTATGTCTTTAAAGCAGTTTTTAAAACGTTATGATTATGAAATGAAACCCATTTATTTTATACTATATGGGTTATTTATGAAATGTTTTATGATGATATATGTGTCACACATGATAATAAAGGAAAATTTAACTGTGCGCCCTGATAGCGCTCCAATGCATTGGGTAAAGACTTAATCTCTAGAGATGACCATTTTAACGACGCCTTGGTGAATAACCTTGGTAATTTTTAATGACACCTTGGGAATGGACCTTGGTGAAATGAAACGATTGTCAATATTAAATGTTGCAGCCACATCTTCAAGTTATGAATATTTTTATTTTTATTATGATGTATCTCATGATTTCTTTCTCATGCCTTATAGTTCTTATCATGTCCTTATTGAAGTATCTCAAGTTCACATGTAAAATGTTTCTCTTGTTTCCCTTACTGGGCCTTCTGCTCACCCTTTCTTTTGATGTATGTCCCCAGGTTATGAGATGCAGTAATGAACCTAGGATGAACTAAAGGATAATCCTTTCAAGTGTTTAAGAAGAATGTTTTATGTTTTTTTTTCATGTATTATGTTCCTTGTTTCCAAGACACTAAACCTTAACGATCCCCAGTTCCGTGTAATGAAATGAAAGTTATGTTATAAAAAGACGGGATGCGATAGTTGGTATCAAAGGATGGTTTAGTTATTTGTGGAAATTAGGATATAAAAACTTTAGGAATAACCATATAGAAAAGTTTAAATATAGGAAAACTTCCTGGTATTTTGGTAAGTATTGAGTAAGTGGTTTATCAAACAAATACATCCCTGTCTGGATACGAGCTGGTAGAGGCGGCTCTGGCACAGATGTACATAGGCGTAAAACCTAAAAACACCGCTTTGAGATAGACTCGAACGATAACTGGTGCACGATAATGGGCCTTGCTGCACTCTTGGTTACGACACTCCTGGGGGATATGATTGGTTAATCAGAAGCTTTTTATGAATCATTATGAAGGAATTATAGAAAATTGTTATTGTCTAAGCATGAAGTCTTAGTTAAAAGATTCATAAATGAAATAAGTTTCTTACTAAGGTTTTATTCTTTTAGAAAATGGCGGGCAATAGGAGGAACCGTGCCGATGGTGACCGCAATGCACCATGTGCTAACGGCCCTCCGATGGAAGCCGGAATGGAAGCATTCATGCGAATGATGAACCTACTGACTCAAGTTATGAGTAATAACTTGAATCAAGCTGAGAGGCCGACCTCACCACGAAGGGAATAACACTCTGTTGAGTCCTTCATGTGTCAACGACCGCCAACATTCAGTGGATCTACTGTCCCATTGGTTTAAGAACAATGGATAATCTATATTGAAAAGATCTTTTCTGTACTTCATTGTTCTTACCAAGAAAAAGTCACCATTTCTGTTTACCGCCAAGAGGGAGAAGCTGATCAGTGGTGGTCACTGATCAAAAACACAAATCCACAAGGAGAGATGGAAGCTATGGAGTGGGAAGAATTTCGGGGACTTTTATTTAACAAGTATTTCCCTCGTTCTATGAGAATGAGAATGGAGAAAGAGTTTCTTGAGCTAAAGCAGAAGGAGAACGAATCTGTCAGAAGCTATGAGATGAACTTTACAAGGATTTCCCGTTATACCTCAAGCTTTGTCATGGACCCTAATGGGAAGGTTTATAGATTCTTTGGTGGACTACGACCTCAACTGCAGAAGAATCTAGCCAACAGGGACTATGCTAGCTATGAAGAAATAGTTCTAAGTGCTATGAATGTCGAGCTGGAGTTTGGTGAGACACAGTGGTCTCATAAACCAAATGAAAAGAAGAGATCATTGGAGCCCAGTTTAGGGAAGTCTTTTGATCACAGAAGAGGTGTAAAGAAAATGCAACTTACCACATGCAATAAATGTGGGAAGAATCATCTGGGGAACTGCATGAATGGAAGTGGAAAGTGCTACAAGTGTGGAAGAGGAGGCCATATTGCACGGAATTGTCATAGTGAGGTGAAGCCTCAGCTTCCAAACACTAACAACAGAGGAAAGATGGTTCTGGCCCTACCCGAAGTCACATGATTCAAGTGTGGACAACTTGGGCACTTTGCTAACCAATGTCCAAATCCGAGGGTGGTGGAGGGGAATCACCATCAACCTCAGCAGAGGCCAAGGGAGAAAGGTTGTGCTTTCTCTATCACAACAACTGAAGTTGAAGTTCCAAACGATGTGGTAGAAGGTACTCTTTTTGTCCTCTCAAAACTAGCAAGTACTTTATTTGATTCTGGTTCTACGCATTCCTTTATTTCCTCCAAGTTTGCAAGGAATATAGAATCAATCCCCGAACTGCTAGAGGTAGAGTTGTCAGTCAAGACTCCAAGTGGGATTATCCTTGCATCAATAGTATTTAGAGACTCTAGTGTTTACTTTGGTGAGCACAATCTTATCGCAAATCTAGTAGTCATTCCCATGATGGAATTCGACATCAGTTATCTTCCGAGGAGAGATATCCCGAATATATCCCTATCTAGAAGAACCTCCTATAGCTTTCTTTATGGAGTTAATCAGTGATGATGAAGAAGGAAAAGAGAGCATACAAATAGAAGATGTTCTGATTGTTTAGGAATACATGGATGTATTTCCTGAGGAGTTACCTGGACCTCCCCTAGAAAGAGAGGTAGAGTTCTCCATTGAACTCATACCTGGGTCTCAACCGATATCAAAGACTCCATATAGAATGGAAAATGTGGAGCTAGAAGAGTTAAAGAAACAACTCCGAGACTTGTTGGAGAAGGGGTTTATCCGACCGAGTGTGTCTCCTTGGGGAGCACCAGTTCTCTTTGTGAAGAAGAAGGATGGATCAATGCGGCTATGCAGTGATTATAGAGAACTGAACGGGATCACAGTGAAGAACAGATATCCTCTTCCGAGAATTGATGATTTATTTGACCAACTTCGCGGGGCTCAATTCTTCTCTAAGATTGAACTTCGATCTGGTTATCATCAACTGAGGGTGAAGAAGGAAATTATTCCAAATACTGCCTTCCGATCAAGATATGGGCATAATGAGTTTACTGTTATGACCTTCGGCTTGACTAATGTTCTTTCTATTTTCATGGATTTGATGAATAGAGTCTTTAAGAACTACCTTGATAACTTTGTGGTAGTTTTTATTGATGATATTTTTATATATTGAAAAAGTCGTGAGGAGAATGAAGAACATCTAAGGGTTATATTGAAAACTCTACGGATGGAGAGGCTCTTTGGGAAGTTCAGCAAGTGTAAGTTTTGGTTACAACAAGTGGCTTTCTTGGGGCACATCGTAACCAATGAAGGAATCTCGGTTGACTCTGCAAAGATAATGGTTGTGGAGGAGTGGCCTAAACCCATAATAGTGACTGAGATTCATAGTTTCCTTGGTTTAGTGGGATATTGTAGGTGGTTTGTGAAAAACTTTTCACGGCTTTCTAATCCACTAACCAAGTTGAATCGAAAAGGGGTTAAGTTCATCTGGACAAAGGAATGGGAGGAAAGTTTCCAAGAGCTGAAGAAGAGATTGGTTACTGCACCTGTGTTAACACTACCCTCTATCGGAGAAGGATTCGTTATTTTTAGTGATGCATCTCTGAAAGGGCTTGGGTGCGTACTCCTGCAAAATGACAAGGTAATTGCTTATGCATCTCGACAGTTGAAGATTCATGAGTAGAATTATCCTACGCATGATCTAGAGCTGGAGGCAGTTGTTTTTTCTCTAAAGATGTGTAGGCACTATCTTTATGGGGATAAATGTGATATATACACTAACCACCAAAGTATAAAGTATATTTTCACACAGAAAGAATTGAAAATGAGACAAATGAGATGGTTGGAGCTTATTAAAGACTACGATTGTTCAATTCATTATCACCCTGGAAGAGAAAACAATGTCTCGGATGCGTTAAGCAGAAAAGATCCTGTTGTTCGGGCAATAATGATGATCCTAGGAGATCCCTTGATTAAAGATCTAGCAAAACTGGACATGGGAATTATAAGGAAAGGGACATCATCAACCCTATCCCAAATGATCTCTCAACCATCATTACTAGAGAAGATCAAGAAGACTCAAAAAGAAGATCCTTTGCTGCAGGAGAAGTTGGAGGCTGTAAAAGATGGGAATTTCCCTGATTTCAATATTGATCAAGAAGGTGTATTGAAATTTCGTACAAGACTATGTGTTCCATGTATTCCAGATATAAAGAAAGAACGGATGGTTGAATCTCATAGCTCTTTGTTCTTTATACATCTGGGAAGCACTAAGATGTACAGAGACCTTCGTGATCATTATTGGTGGGATATCAGGAAGAGGGAGATTGCTGATTACACTACATGGTGCCTAGTGTGTCAGCAAGTAAAGGCAGAACGACAACTTCCTAAGGGGGTATTACAACCACTACCCATACCAGTATGGAAGTGGGATAATATCACTATGGACTTTGTAACTGGTCTCTCGAAAACATCCAAAGGAAACAATGCGGTATGGGTTATTGTGGACCGTCTCACCAAGACAACCCATTTTATCTCTATTCAGGAAGATTTCTCTCTGGATCAGCTTGCCAAGATATACGTGAAGGAAGTGGTAAGGCTACATGGGGTACCACTATCCATCGTGTCTGATCGGGACCCAAGATTCACATCAAAATTCTGGAGAAGTCTTCAACATGCTCTGAGTACTGAATTGAATTTTAGTACAGCCTATCATCCTCAAACTGATGGCCAATCTGAAAGGACTATTCAGACACTCGAAGACATGCTGAGATTATGCACAATGGAATTTAAAGGTGGATGGGATCAACACCTCCCATTAGTTGAGTTCTCCTATAACAACAACTTCCATTCGAGTATTCAGATGGCACCCTATGAAGCTCTGTATGGAAAGCGATATAGAACTCCCACTTGTTGGGATGAAACTATAGAGAGAAAGATTCCTGGGCCTGATCTTGTGCAAGATATGACAGAACAGGTTCCTGCCATCCAACAACATATAAAGGCTTCTCAGAGTCGGCAGAAGAGCTATGCTGACAATCGTCGAAGGGGCTTGGAGTTTGGTGTTGGTGACAAAGTCTTCCTTCGAATTTCTCCATGGAAGAGAGTCATGCGGTTTGGTAAGAAAGGGAAGCTCAACCCTAGATACATTGGCCCCTATGAAATCCTTGATTGCATAGGAGCAGTGGCCTATCATCTAGAACTTCCACCGAAACTAGCTCAAGTTCACGATGTCTTCCATGTATCTCTCTTGAGGAAGTACATACTCGACCCTTCGCATGTATTGAACCCAGAGGTGGTACTACTGGAACATGACCTCTCTTATGAGGAGAAGCCAGTGGAGATCTTGGACCATATAGACAAGGTCCTACGAAACAAGACTACCCAACTTGTGAAGGTGTTGTGGAGGAATCATAAATATGAAGAAGCAACTTGGGAGCCTGAGGAAACAATGAAGCAAAAGTACCCTCACCTTTTCGACTAGGCCTCAAGTATAAATTTCGGGGACGAAATTTCTTAAGGGGGGAAGATTGTAACAACCCAATATTTTTGAGTAGTATATTAACTTACTCTTAATGATTTAATAATATGTTAATGGTTAATGTAGAAAGAGGAGTCGATGGCTTCATCCAGTAGACTAGACCCTTATGAAGCCCACTTATCAGAGCTTGGGAAGGAGGTAGCATCTGTGGGCTTTGTTTTGGACCAAGCCCAAGCCGAACTGCAGTGTATCAAGCTTGAACGAAAACTCCTATGGGAGAACTTCAAGTTAGTAGAGATTACTACTAGGGAAATGTTATCTAAGCCTCCCTCAGATTATCTCACCATAGCACACCTTACACTTAGGTCTTATGCCGGTGTTATAAGGGGCTATGTGACGAGACCCTAGCTTCCTTGTGTAATCCTTTCGGGTGAATAAATTGAGATCTCTTTCTTTAGTGATGTTTTTGGATTTTCTTTTGACAGGATAATTTTAGGATATATTTTATATAGCATCCCGCCATTTTATAACATAATCTTTCATTACATTTTACAAAACCGAGGATCTTTAAGGATTAGTGTCTTGGAAACCAGGAACTTTAAACATGAAAACATAAAACATTATTCTAAAACACCTGAAAGGATTCCCCTCATGTTCATCCTAGATTCATTACTGCACCACATAACATAGGGACATACATCAAAAGAAAGGGTGAGCAAAAATCCTAGTAAGGTAAACAAGAGAAACATTTTACATGTGAACTTGAGATACTTCAATAAGGTCATGAAAAGAACTATAAGGCATGAGAAAGAAATCATGAGATACATCATAATAAAAATAACATTTTTCATAACTTGAAGTTGTGGCTGCAATATTTAATATTGACAATCGTTTCATTTCACCAAGGTCCATCCCCAAGGTGTCGTTAAAAATTACCAAGGTTATTCACCAAGGCGTCGTTAAAATGGTCATCTCTAGAGATTAAGTCTTTACCCAATGCATTGGAGCGCTATCAGGGCGCACACTTAAATTTTCCTTTATTATCATGTGTGACACATATATCATCATAAAACATTTCATAAATAACCCATATAGTATAAAATAAATGGGTTTCATTTCATAATCATAACGTTTTAAAAACTGCTTTAAAGACATAATCTTTATGTTACTTTAAACCCACGGAAAGGGAAAGTGGGTATCATGTATGTAAATACCAGAATTTAAAATAGAACATTTTGATATATATGTGAATACCCCTGTATAAATAAGAGCTTTGAGTATTCACTTTATAACATTAAATAATTTTGAGAAAAGAGAGGCATTTTGAGACGAAAATTCTGTAGCATAACGACTATGTTTTGGGGTTTTAGAAATCATTGAAAAGAGAGGGGACATGAGTCAAACGCTCATAAATGACCCATAACACAGTATAGGGACAGAATATAAAGGATTTGAGAACATGGTAATGAAATTTGAAAGATATACCATATGAAATGAAGAACATGAAAGGAAGACAAAAATAATATTTCTCTTATGAAAATTCGGCAGCCTAACAACATTAGATAAACTTCAACCAAAAATGAATTGATGAGATCAAATAGGGTCTCTCATCATATGAACATAAAATATCAGTATTATAGATACAGATATCATACCACAACATAATAAAAATGAACTTGCAAGACTTGACATGGAAATAGAACTTTGAAAAGGGAGAAAGGTGCAAGGACCACTTAAAAATTTAGCAGCCTAACGACGCCACTTAAACTATAAAATACTGAATTGAAGAGATCAAATGGGGTATCTCATCATATGGTCATAAAAGATCAGTATGATAGATATAGAGATAATACCCCAACATAACAAAAAGGAAATTGAATGAATTGACATGAAAGTAGAACTTCAAAACGAGAAGGGTGAAGAACCACTTAAAAATTCGGCAGCCTAACGGTGCCACTTAAACTTCAAAATACTGAATTGAAGAGATCAAATGGGGTTTCTCATCATATGATCATAAAAGATCAGTATGATAGATATAGATATCATACCCCAAAATAACAAAAAGTAACTTGAAATAATTTACATGAAACTAGAACATCAAAACTAGAAGGGTGAAGAACCACTTAAAAATTCGGCAGCCTAACGGCGCCACTTAAACTTCAAAATACTGAATTGAAGAGATCAAATGGGGTATATCATCATATGGTCATAACAGATCAGTATGATAAATTTAGAGATCATACCCCAACATAATAAAAAGGAACTTGAAATACTTGACATGAAAATAGATCATGAAAAATGAGAAGGGAGAAAGATTCCGTTACAAAAATTTCGGCAGCCTAACGGCGCCCCTTAAAACATCATAAAACGAAATGATGAGAGTAATAGGGGATCACTCATTATGTGAAAATGAAAAGGGAAGTAAGAGGAGTATAAAATAAGACCCTTTAACATAATAACATGGATCATAAAAGAAATTACATAAAAGTGATTTCTTGAAAAGAAAGAGAGAAATCAGATCCCTTACCTTAAAACATAACTCTTAAAACTAAAAGGTTGGGACCTTGAGAGCTTGGGGGCACCATGGGGGGACTCCTTGGGAGGTAATGAGACCAGAACTTCGTTGGGGGAGAGTGGGGAGTCGAATGGATGAGGGGATGGCTTGGTATTTATAGGGAAAGTGAGGGGACAAGGCATTAATGGCCAAAGGACACCTCATTAGTGGTTTTGCAAAACCATGGGCTTGCCCATGGTATTTGCCCATGGTATTGGCCTCTTGGGACACCTCATACCTTATCTTACTATTCCTAAGTTGGCCATATTGATTACATACTTAATACATCATTTAATGATGTCATTAGACACCCGTAACTTAAAAACTGTATTTTCACTATTCATCGAAAATTCAACTTTCTCAGAATAATTCCAAAATTTCACCTTAACAAAATATCAACGCTCTGATAAAAAATATGAACTCCATTTTATAAAAATAGTTTTCTAAATATTTTTAATTTAATTTTTAAATTAAATCACTATTCACCAAAAAATCATTTTTTCAGAAAAACCCCCAAAAATTATCATAGCATAATATCGGTGCTCTGAGCTCAAAAATGAAATCCGTTTTATAAAAATAATTTTCTAAATATTTTTAATTAAATTTTTAATTAAAAAACACTATTCACCCGAAAAAACTAATACTTGAATAAAAATTTATGAAACCGTTATTTAACCATTTTATTGAATCACATTACTTAATCAAGGTGCCTAGATTATATTAATACATTCTTTAAGTGAGATTACTAATCCATTTGGACACATTACTAATCCTAATCATAAAATCACTATTCATAATTTACTATTCATCAAAAATTATGTTGATCTTATTAGACTCTAAATTTCATACTGAACATAATTGTAGAAGACCATTTTTCGAAAATCATTATACATTTTTAATTATTTAAGGTTTACACAACCATTTTTTAAATATCCTTTTTCTAAAATTCATCAAAAATATGCATACTATATTTATCCGGTCATTTGAAAATTCATAAACATCATCATAAGAAGAAATCCCAATTTTTATTTAAAACAAAGGATTACACAAGGCAGTTACGGTCTCCTTACATATCCCCTTATCACCCCAGCATAGGACCTAAGTGTAAGGTGTGCTAAGGTGAGAGAATCTGAGGGAGGCTCGGCTAACATCGCACGAGTAGTAATTTCTATTAGTTTGAACTTATCTCAAAGGAGATTCTGTTCTAGCTTCACACGATAAAGTTCAGCTTTGGTTTGGTCCAGAGCAAAGCCCAGTGGTGCTACCTCATTCCCAAGTTCTGTTAGATGGGCTTCGATCGGTCCAAGACTACTCGGCGAGGCCATCGAATCTTCTTTCTATAATAATTAACCAAGATTACATGTATTTAGAGGCAATAATCAAAACTTTTAGATTCTAGTGGTCATATTAACCAATGGTTATATAAAAGTCAAAGCCCAATGGTCTCATTTTAATTATACTCATGTTATCAAATGAAAATATTTTGTTGAGTATAAAATAAAATAACACACAAAATTAGGAAAAATATTTATTCAAAATTTCAGGTCGTTACATTTTATTGATGAATATTTGAAAAAGGGATATTTTAAAACATTTATGTAAACCCTAAATAATAAATGATGTGTAATGATTTTCAAAAAATGGTCTTCTACCAAAGTGTTCAGTACGGAATTTGGAGTCTAATAAGATCAACTTAATTTTTGATGAATAGTAAATTATGAATAGTGATTTTACGCTTCGGATTAGTAATGTGACCAAATGGATTAGTAATTTCACTCAAAGAATGTTTTAATATAATTTAGACACCTAGATTAAGTAATATGATTCAATAAAATGAGTAAATAACGGTTTCATAAATTATTAGTCAAGTATTAGTTTTTTCAGATGAATAGTGTTTTTTGAATTAAAATTTAATTAAAAATAATTAGAAAATTATTTTTATAAAAAGGACATTATTTTTGGACTCAGAGCATCGATATTATGTTAAGGTAATTTTTGGGGATTTTTCTGAAAAAAATGAATTATCGGTAAATAGTGTTTTTTTAATTTAATTAAAAATATTTAGAAAATTATTTATATAAAATGGATTTCATTTTTGAAATCAAAGCATTGATATTTGGTTAAGGTGAAATTTTGGGATTATTCCGAGAAAGTTGAATTTTCGATGAATAGTAAAAGTATAGTTTTTAAGTTACGGGTGTTTAATGACATCATTAAATGATGTATGAAGTATGTAATCAATATGGTCCACTTATGAATAGTATGATAAGGTATGAGGTGTCCCAAGTGGCCAATACCATGGGAAAATACCATGGGCAAGCCCATGGTTTTGCCAAAACCACTAATGAGGTGTCCCTTGGCCATTAATGCCTTGTCCCCTCACTTTCCCTATAAATACGCACCCTTTCCTCTAGTTTTCACTCCCAACTCTCCCCCAACGATGTTCTGGTCTCCTTACCTCCCAAGGAGTCCTCCCAAGGTGCCCCCAAGCCCTGAAGGTCCAAAACATTGAGTTTCAAGAGTCACGTTTTAATGTAAGGGATCTGACCTCTCTCTTTCTTTTCATGTAATCTCTTTTATGTCATTCCTTTTATTCTCCCTGTTATTATGTGATAGGATGTTCTTTTATATTCCTCTTACTTCCCTTTCGTTTTTATATGATGAGACATCCCCTCTTACTCTCATCATTTCGTTTTATGAAAGTTTAAGTGACGCCGTTAGGCTGCCGGATTTTTAAGTGATTCTTTCACCCTTCTCATTTTTCAAGTTCGAATTTCATGTCAAATATTTCAAGTTCCTTTTTATTATGTATGATCTATATATCTATCATAATTATCTCTTATGATCATATGATGAGAGACCCTATTTGATCTGTTCAATTCATTTTGGTTGACGTTTAAGTGACGCCGTTAGGCTGCCGAATTTTCATAAGAGAAATCAAATTTTTGTCTTCCTTCCATGTTTTTCATTTCAAATGGTATGTCCTTGAAATTGCATCACCATGTCCATATATCCTTCTTATTCTGTCCCTCTACTGTTTTATGGGTCAATTATGATTGTTCGACCCATGTTCCCTCTCTTTTCAAAGATTTCTAAAACCGTGTAACATAGCCGTTATGCTGCAGAATTTTCATCTCAAAATGCCTCTCTTTTCTCAAAATTATTTTATGTTATAAAGTGAATACTCAAAGATCTTATTTCTACAGGGGTATTCACATATATATCAAAATCATATATTTTAAATTCTGGGATTTACATACATGATACCCGCTTTCCCTTTCTGTGGGTTTAAAGTAACGTAAAAATCATGTCTTTAAAGCAGTTTTTAAAACGTTACGATTATGAAATGAAACCCATTTATTTTATGCTATATGGGTTATTTATGAAATGTTTGATGATGATATCTGTGTATCACATGATGATAAAGGAAAATTTGAGGGTGCGCCTTGATAGCGCTTCAATGCATTGGGTAAAGACTTAATCTCTAGAGATGACCATTTTAACGACGCCTTGGTGAATAACCTTGCTAATTTTTAACGACACCTTGGGGATGGACTTTGGTGAAACGAAACGATTGTCAATATTAAATGTTTCAGCCACATATTCAAGTTATGAAAAATTTTATTTTTATTATGATGTATCTCATGATTTCTTTCTCATGCCTTAAAGTTCATTTCATGTCCTTATTGAAGTATCTCAAGTTCACATGTAAAATGTTTCTCTTGTTCCCCTTACTGGGCCTTCTGCTCACCCTTTCTTTTGATGTATGTCCCCAGGTTATGAGATGCAGTAATGAACCTAGGATGAAATAAAGGAGAAGCCTTTCTAGTGTTTAAGAAGAATGTTTTATGTTTTTTTTCATGTATTATATTCCTTGTTTCCAAGACACTAAACCTTAACGATCCTCAGTTCCGTGTAATGAAATGAATGTTATGTTATAAAAAGACGGGATGCGAAATTGAAGCCATGTTTTGTATTGGTCAAGAGAAAATAACAGTCACTCTACCTCCTTTCTGAGCTCTGAAAAATGGGATTTTGGTGGAGAACTACTATTAGATGAGGCCACCTCTTCCTTTATCTATGTAAATTAGAATTGTTAAAGTAATATATTTATACTAATCATGCGATCACTATTCAATGGATATATTTTGAATGGTAAAAATTTGTAATGGAATTTCAAAATCAAAAAACATAAAACCAAGGAAGTGAATATGTCTTATATATCCATTATACATAGTAATAAATATAATCAGATCAAGATGAATTTTCATTAATAAATGTATCGGTCGTTACAATATTCCCACCTTAAGAAGTTTTTCCCTAAAAATTTCCTTTTCCCCACACGAAAATTGATGAGGTTATCTATGCTTCATCACTTCCTATTATTCCCACATTTTTTCTTCAAACTTTTGGTTTATCCATAACACCATGACGAGGGGCATTGTCTTATTTCGTAGAACATTTTCCCTATGATATATGATCTTCACTAGCTTCACTTCATAAGAGAGTTCATTATCCAATGGTACCACATCTGGATTGAGTACATGCAAAGGGTTATGAATTTACTTCCTCAAGATTGATACATAGAATACATCATGTACTCGAGATAGGTTTGGTGGGAGTGTCAGTTGATAGGTCACTACTCCAATGCGATCAAGGATCTCAAAAGGGTCGATGTACCACGGAATATGCTTTCTCTTCTTCCCAAATCTCATAACTATCTTCCATGGTGATATGCGGAGGAATACCGTGTCTCTAACATCAAACTCTTGGTCTCGTCAATGATTATCATCATAGATCTTTTGTCAACTCTAAGAAGATTTAATGTTTTGATTAATTGTATTAACCTCCTTCACCACATCTTCGAACATTTCTAGACATAGGGGGTTTCACCCCCCAAATTCATCCCAACATGATGGTGTTCTTCAACACTTCCCAAAAAGGACTTCATAAAGAGCCAATTGTATTATTGAGTGGAAAAATTTATTGTAAGAGAACTCAACCAATGGAATATGTTGATCCCATTATCTTTTAAATTCCATTGAGAATTCTCTCAATATATCCTCAAGTGCTCGGATAATCCACTTAGATTGGACATCAGTTTGAGGATGATAAGCCATACAGAATTTCAGCTCAATATTCAGAGTGTGTTGGAGACTCTTACAGAACATATTGGAGAATCGTGGATCTCAATCAAATACAATAAGTAGTGGAACTCTGTGTAGTATTACCACTTATCTGCTGTATATATGTTCTAGTTGATCCAATTCAAAATACTCTTGAATAGTAATGAAGTGTGCGGTATTTGTACGATGATTCAAAAAAACCCAGATATCATTGTTTTATTTGGATGTCTTCGAAAGTCCAATCACAAAGTCCATGGTGATGTTATCCCAATTTTCATGTTGGTAAGCATAAAAGTTGCATCATCCCATTGTCATTTTCCTCTCAACCTTCACTTTCTGACATGCCATGCACACTTATGTATACTTAGTGATCTCCTTCTTCATGTTATCCCACCAATACTGATCTCTAAGATATTGATACAACATTGTGTTTCCTAGGTGAATGGAGAAATTCGAACAATGTGAGTTATTAAAAAGTTCAATCTTTAACTCCAGATTTTATAGAACACATAGTTATGTCCTAAATGTAACAATTCCATCTTCATTAACATTTAACTCTATGGATTTCCCTATTCTGATAGTTTCTAATTTCTTTTAAATTCCTACATCATCCTTTGGATCATCCTTCAATCTTTCCAAAAGAGATGGATGTGAAATCATCTATTAAAGAATTTATGATGTCCCCTTATTTATGATTTCTATGTCCATATTCATCAAAACTAAGAATATCATATCCTTTTCAATTCACATCAATGATAGAATTGTTGGGTCCTATATAGTTAGAACATCTTCCACCATGTTCTTTTTCCTAGGGTGATAATGGATTGAGCAGTCACAATCATTGATCTGATCTAGCCATCTTCATTGTTGTATATTCAACTCTTAATATGTGAATATACAATTGAGGCTTTTGTGATCTGTGTATATTTTAAACTTCTCATGAGATAATGTCACAAAATTTTGAAGTATAATATTACTACAGCCAACTCTAAATCATATTTTCTATATTTTTTCTCATGAACATTCAATTTCCTTGAATCATAGTGAATACTTTTTTCATTTTTCAACAATGCACATACAAGGCCCTTCTTCAAAGAATCACTAAATGACACAAATAGTTCTCCACACGTGGGTAGTGTGAGCACAGGTTTAGTGATAAGTCTCCTTTTAATCTCCGTGAAGATCTCTTCACATACATAACTCCAAGAAAAAGTTACACCCTTCAATGTTATCTTGGTATGATGGTTGTTCAATCATGAAAAATATCTCACAAATTGGTGATAATATCCAGCTAACCCTAGGAACCTTTGGACATCTATCACTGATGTTGGCCTCATTCATCTTTGAATTATGGATTTCTGGGAGTGATCCATAGATATCCCATTTCTTGTGATGATATAACCTAATAATGATACTTTCTTTAAACATAACTCAGATTTTCTATACTTTTCATAGAGCTTCTCCATTCGCAAGGTCTCTAGTACAATGCTTAGATTCTCCTAATTCTCCTCCTTGGTTTTGGAGTATATAAGTTTTTCATCTATAAATACTAACACAAGTTTTTCAAGGTAATCTCTAAAGACTATATTCATCAATTCCATGAATGTTGATAGATCCTTATGGATTCTTAAAGTATTTACTATGAATTTATAGTGCCATTACCTTGTACGAAAAGCAGTCTTGGGGATATCCTCCTTTTTCACACTTACTTGGTAATATCCCAACCACAAATCCACCTTGAATAATTATTGGGCTCTACGTAGCTGATTGAAGATGTTATCAGTTTGGGGTAAATGATACCTTTTCCTTGTCATGATTTTATTAAGATCACGATAAACAACGAAAATGTGAATTGATCAATCCTTCTACTTGAATAAGATGATTGTTACAACCCATGGTGAAGCACTTGGGCATATAAACACATTATCAAGATTCTATTATAGTTGTTTATTCATATCCTCATGATCCACAATAGAAATTCAATATATATTCTTGGATATTGGAAATGCCCCAGCTATAATATCAATTGAAAATTCAACATCTCTTATAGGAGGGAGACCAAACTCATTTGAAAACAGTTCAACAAATTCAATCACAATTTGCATGTCTTCGAGGATGGTTGATTACTTATACTCAATCATCTGTGCAAGATATGTATTCTCATAGGGCAGTAATATCCATGCTTGAGATGATAGTGATAAAGAAGATTCATCTTCCTCCTTGTAGTTATATAAAATCGGAGGTCGATTCACCGTATGGAGACTAATTTCCCCCTCAGGTCAATTTATGTTGTCTCTATATAAGGAAATCCAATCTATGCTAATAATTGAATCAAATTCCTCCATAGGGAGTATGATGATGTTCTCCAGGAAGTTCAATCGAATAATTATGATAGAGGACGAATTATATTCATGGGTTGCAATTATTTCCCCATTTTCTATTATTACCAACATCTACACTTCCATGATTTTTGGTGGTGTTGGGATTGTTTTTACAAAATTTTGGGATTTAAAAGATTGATTATAACTATAATAAAATAGTTTGTTCTATATTCTTGAATGAATAACTAGTGTACCAATCACCAATTCATTTTCAGGGTTCTTTTTAGTGATAGTGATGAACAAATCTCTCCCTAACTACCTTAGAGGTTGTTGGTTACCTCTGAAAACTATTTGGTCCACTATGCTAGATACCCTGAGATGGGTGTGAATCAGGGTATGACAGATTTAAACCTATACCCCTTTTGATCTTGTTTCTCTATTAAGAAAAACACTCTTCTATCTTTTTACTATTGTAATTTTTAAGAAGAAATTAAATCCTTCACAAGACATAGAAATTTTTACATAGTTCACCCTCACTGGGATATGTCTAAGGAGCATACACCGAGGATGTGCCAATGTTCTAAATCCACTAAAAGTGCACGGTTGTTTATAGAGTTTAGAGTAGACACACTGTCATTTTTGGTTTACAACCAATCACAATATGGAATCTCACTGCTCACTCAACTAATGTGTGCTCACTGCCTCTTCAAAATATCCACTCATAGTTTAAAGACATATAGGCCCATTATTTATCATAAATTAATGTATCTTCCTCTATATGTAGATGCTCGGTTGAAGTTCAACTTTCATCCACTGATGAATACAAATTTACCACATTTGTTCTGGGAAATCTTGCAACATTTGTGCAACCCAAGAATGACAGGCGTGCTTCTCCAATCATGGAAAGTAGGTTTCATAAAACCACTTGCACAAAACTCCCTTCTTTAACAACAAACATGGGCCCCTCACACCATTTTACACCTAATCCAATATTGGCATGCAACTATAAATTGGTGTGCTTCTATTTTCCTGGAGTGCAAGTGTCACCTAACCACTTGCATGAAACCCCCTTGGAAAACTCAGAAACTGGGTGACTCACGCACTTTTATGCCCAAACTAATATTGGTGTGCAATAATAAACTAGTGTACAATTTCGAAATATCATTATACTTGTGCGACCAAACCATCTGCATGACTGGTGCTCAATTTTTCTCAAACTATTGAGATTCACATGATAATGAGGATGGGTATCCCTCTATTTATAAGAAATTTGGTCACCCTGAGCACCACGTGCAACTCTTCTCCTTGCGCACAAGCCCATTCTCCATAGCCTATGATTCCCTAGTCACCTTGTGTGGACAAACCAAAACATCAGAACCCCTCTTTCCTTTTCCATATTTGATATTCTGATCTTGAAAATATATGGCGCACAACATTCTAAACCTTCATGAACCTGGAGTGCAAGTCCCTTTTCCAAAAACACATTTCTCCATTTGTTGATTTTGAGGCCCAAATATTTTGAAAACATTGGAAAATGGTGCCATCATGTATCTGCTCTTTTTTTACCATCTCTAAATCATTGATTCCTTTATCCAGGTTCTTCTGTTATTCATGGATTTTCAACAACATCTCCTGAACTCGAAAACTCACCATGGGAATCCCCTTTGCCACAAAATTGTACATCGTAGCCAGCTTTATCGAAAAACACAACTTGGGAGCCATATTTTTCAACAAACACAATCACGTAAACTATTCTTCAATGATACATAGAGGGATTTTTCCCAAAAATCTCCCCCTTTTAGTTTGTTGAAAACTCTTCCCCTATCATGATACCTCGTTAACGCTTTATCCACCATTCTCCTCTTGAGGATCCAATAATAATCATTGATTCACTCAATCACATACTCTGAGACCAGATGAGCCATGATCAGCATGAGAGACAATAGTAAATGAAATTTTTATCAATGAATAACTTAATTTCTAGTGCCAATTGTTCATAAAAATCGATACCAATTGATGATCATTGGAAACCTTATAACACCATTCCAATTCCACTTTTCTATTTTTCTCATGATCCTCATCTATCGTGATATCTATTCCTTGATAGATATCTTCTAGCATTGACATATTTAATACTCTCATTCTTCACTTCTTGGGTTCCTGTGTTGTCCAATCTAAGCTATGGCAGATCACTCTGAACACTACATTAAATCACCATGGTGCTCCCCCTACCATCTTCTTCACATGTCTGGATAAACTCCCCCTATCTCGCAGCACCACCTGTCAGCTTCTCCATGTGTATTTGAAAAAGCCCTCGTCTCCCTTCTGTAGCCATAGTTTCTCCCCATTTAAGAGTCACTTTTTCTCCACCTTTTCAACGAACCCAAAGAGTCACTCCTTTTTTCTATGAAACAGTGTAGAGAAGACAGATTAATATAGTACATAAAACACACCATACCTCATGGATAGGGGGACCCACATCCAAACATGTTTATGTGTGAATAATTGGTTGTACTCCCAGACCCAGTCGATGTTTCTCAAATGCTTCCTTGGGTAAGGCCTTCATTAGAATTTATTCAATGTGTTGTTCTGTAGGCAAATAATCCTACTTCTTGATTCCATGCTCAACCATCTCCTTGATAAAATTATTCTTTATCTCAATGTTATTTTTCCTCGAGCGATGGATTGCATTTTTTATAATATTTATAGCAGTTGAGTTATCGCACTTGATTCCTATCAGAGACTTCACTTCAAATCCCATATCATAAATCTACTACATCATCCACAACAACTGTGTGAATGCTTGGTTTTTCACAATATACTCAGCATATATGGTGGTTAATGAAATTTAACATTTATTCATACTTAAACATGAAATACACAATCCACTAAGATAGAAATCACCTCATGACATTGATTTCTTGTCATCCGCTATACCGGCTCAATCTGCATCTGTATATCCCAATAGCTCCGACTAATATTTTTCATTATACGTCAAACCAAAATACACATTTCCCTAAATATAACAAGGTATTATTTTCACTGTAGTCATGTGTCTTCCCTTGGGATTGATTTTATATCATGCTGCTTTGCATGTGGAAAAATCAATATCAGTTCTTATTCTGGTAAGTTACAATGAACCCCTAATAATCTACCTATATTTTGTTATATTATCAGCCTTTCCATTATAATATTTTGGATAATTTTCTTCAGGTAGAAACCAAAGTATTCATCCTCTTTGAATTTTAATTTCCAAAACTTCTATATCCTCATTGGAATATTTCGATTGAGAAAAGAATGGGTCATTACTTCCCTGTAAAACCTGTAAACCAAGGAAAAATGTTATATCTCCTATCATTGACATTTGGAACATACATTTCATGAATTCAAAAAACTTTATGCACTGAGCTTCATCTGATCCACAAATATTATTTCATTGACATAAACCATCATCACCATCCTTTGATTACTATTGTTGTTGAAATAGAGATTGTAATCAAATCCCCCACAATGAAAACCACACTTCTTCAAAAACTAATCAATCATTGAGTACCATTCTCTATGTTCTTGTTCCAGCCCATATAATGCCTTCTTCAAACCACACACCTTTTTCTAATCCTCATGAATGAAAAAATTTTCTGGATTCTCAATATACACATCTTCTTCCAGAACCCCATTCATGAATGAAGATTCAACATCCATTTAGAACACATTAAAATTCAGTTGCACATTAATGACTAGGAATAATCTGATTTTCTACATCCTTACAATTGATTAAAATGTCTCATAAACATTTATACCCTCTATCTGGGAGTATTCGTTGAACACTAGTCATGCATTTTTTTGAATAAATTTTCCATCTTCAATACTCTTGTTGCGAAAGACCCATTTAGTTTTGATGATATTATTATCTATTGGACTCAAAAAAATCTCTCATGTATGAATTTTCTCAATCTGATCTAGCTCTTCATTCATAGCATGAACCAATTTTTCATCTTCAGTTGCATCAACAAAGCATTTAGTCTATAACTTGGAAAAGAATGATTTTTGTTGTAGTGATTTCATTATTCTTGCCAAAACCAGAGCTAACTAATCACCAATGATATTATTTCTGTCAATTCCAGCTTGAATCCTTTGCTTCTATGCAGATATGGATTTTACATCCTCATGATCATCATCGGAATATTCTTCTGAATCTGCATCATCCACTTCTACTCCCCCTTGTGTTTCATTCCTCTTCATCACCTTCATCAGGAAATTTTTCATTGTGCTATTGAATTATCTCTTCATTCTCCACTATAGTGACGTCATTTCTCTCAAATACTTTTCCCAACCTTGTATTAAAAAAATTTTATGCTTTTATTTGTTTGCAGTAGCCAAAGAATATCCCTTCATCTCTTTGTGACTCAAATTTCTTATATTTTTCATTATTGTTAATGGAACAGATACTTCCAAAGATTTGAATGTACATAATTATAAGCTCTTCTCCATACCACATCTCATATAGAGTATTTCCTTTATATAGACACAATATAGACGTATTAGAAATATAGACCGATGTCAAAACTACATTCTTCCGAGATTTATCTGGCATGACTTTTTCAATAAGCATGGTTCTAGCCATGTTGTTGATGATCTGATTTATTATTTCAACACTCCATTATATTAAGGAGTTATTAATGAAGAAATTTGATTCCCTATCCCATTTTTTACTAGATAGTCTTTCACCAGGTTGTTTGTGAATTCCTTATCATTGTTAGTAATAAACATCAGAATTTTCAGCCCAAGAATTATTTCAGATTCCCTCTGATACTATTTTAGGAAACTGAACACATCAAATTTATGGTACATGAAAAAAAACATTTCATTATACTATATTCATCAATGAAAATAATGTAATACATCTTTCCATCAAATTTCATTGGTGTGATAGGCCCACAAACATCAGCATGTACCAATTTGAGCACTTTTGTTGACTTCTTTTCCATTTCCTTACATATCTTAAAGATGAGATTCCCTTGTTAGCATGCATATAATATGTGAGTATGATATTGTGATATATTGGGGATGTCTCTATCTACATCACACATTACCGAATCATCCAAGGATGGATGGAATAGATGACCTATTAGATTATTCCACAACTTTTTTTCCACCTCTCTAGATAATATCACATATCTCCTTTTCCAATTACTAGGTAGAGATTCCACTTTGTTATTTTTACCTATAGGATCACTATACCATATCCTCCCTTGAAGACACATGTCTTCTTAGTAAACTTTATTGAAGGCCCTGAGTCACAAAGTTGACTGACGCTGAGAAAATTGTGACTGATACCTTCTACAACCATGACATCAGCACGTCTTATTTCTTTTCCCCAAAACATGGCCTTTCCCGATCCAATTATCTTCAACCCTTCATCATTTAAAAACTAGAAAACTCTTTCATTGGCATATTTTATGCATGTAATCAGATCCCTATTACATGTCAAGTGAGATGTAAAACCACTATCAAGGATCTATACACCAGAATGGTATGATGTTTTAAGAGAAATTTCAGTAACCACTGCCTTCTATGCTCTCTTCTTCTCTGTCCATATTTTTGACTTCTCACTTGATATAGATTGAGTATCACGATCTTTCTCAAAGTATGATGAACTAACATCATCTTGTAAATATGAAAATCTATTTTTTTATTTACAACTCACTTGTTGGTTTATTGATCTGCTGCTTTAAAACATTTTGATTCTTCTTTAGCACATTCCTTTGTATGGACGATGTGTCGTATCATTCCATGTGTACAAATCCTCTACACTGAAAGCAGTGTCCTTAAAAATATGTTCTAGGGAACCATTTTCTATTTTTCATCCACCTTCCTTCTTGTGCCCTTCAGTATCATCTGGATATTGAACACACATTTTGTGAGTGTCCCATCTTTCCACAGAAATAGCACCTAATAAAAGTTGCATTCTTATGTGTCACTTCTGTATTTCCAGTTGTTCTTTGGGTTCGTTGAATATTCTGATATTTCATTATACCCACATAAAATTTCATTTTCAGAATGGGTGCTTTTGGTATGACTTTATCCCTGACTTATTTCTGTTTCTGATCGAACACTAAATCACCCTTAAAATCATATCTCAATTACTGATTATTTCATGCTAAACTACTAGGGTCCTCTTTTATATTTTAAACTTTTGAATGATCTACTTTCTCAATGTCACATTGGGGGTCAATATTTTTTCTTGTTCCTTCACTTTTTTTCACATAATATTGAATTAATATTCATGTTCTTCATTACATTTGACTTGATATTTCACTTTTCTATCCAAGACATCAATCTCCCTTTTCTATTATTTGATATTGAGATTATTTCCATCAACCTTTTCCAAGATCTATGTCCTGAAAGACATAATTTTTTCGATTTATTTTACCATCTCATACTACACTTCTTCTAGTTCTTGCATAGAGAGTTTGGCATCATGTACCACCTTGTTGGATTTCATTTTTTTCTCACTCCAAAAATCTATCTATTAAATATATTATTTAATTTCAACTTCAATGTCGACTCTCCCATTAATTTCTTCTTCTTCTTATTCATCTTTGGATTCATCATGTTTCTGAGATCTACTTACATATTCCACCATAGCATTCTCTCCACGATCTTTGCAGTTCTCTATCACTTGAACCTCTTCAACCTCAGGCTCATCTAAACTGACACATTCATGTGAAATAATGTTCTTATTCATAATGAAATTTCTCATAAACAATTTCTAGCCTTTCAAATAGGCTAAAGACTTCTTCTTGGGAATTATAGCTTCATCGACATCATCATCTTCTTTTTACTTTTTGTCGAACCTTTCCGCAAGATGTCCAACCCTTCCACATCGAAAACAACCACGTGGAAGTTTCCCTCTAAACATTCCTGTTCGTCTTTTAATGTTTGAGAAGATGAAAGAAATCACCTAATCTGTCTCTTCTTCTTTTTAAGTTTCTTTAATAGTTATCTTTTTCATGTATTAGAATGCCACCTCATTGGATTTACCCTTTTCCACAACATCAATATCATCATTTTGTATTTCATATGCTACAATGGTATTGTGAAATTTATCCATAGTCAGCTCTTTTTTATCCTTTTCTTCAAATGCTGAAACCATTAGGTTGAAAATAGGTGGAATTTTCCTCAAGATGTGCATTACAATCTTTATGTCTTCAATGACTTCACCAAGACCTCACATGTCTTCCACTACACCATTTACTATGTCAAATAATGCATCAACATGCCCATTTAGGTTCATTATAAGATCATCATACTTGTTCCACAACACTAGAATCTTTACTTATCTAACCATTGAATCTTCTTCATATATGTTAAAAAAAGTCCCACATTGAATGGGATGATTTTCAAGAAACCACCATCGCATAGATTGCATTGGATAGGGCTCCCCATAAATCATTGATTCCCTTGGCGTCCGCATCCAATTATATTTTCTCTGTAACACCCGAGACTTTTATGTTATATAAGTCATGAAAGGAATATTTTTCTACACACAACACTTGCTTGGCATGCTTTACACGAAATTGTAACCTTCCTCGATAGCTTGCGTCGTACGCAATACCGAGTTTCACTAAACAATGATATGCTAATAAAATATTATTAAAACTAGCCGTTATGAATAGTAATAACCACTTTTTCAAATTTTATAAATTTTATTTTTCAAAATGGACTTCATTTTTGGACTCGGAATATCAAAATTAGGGTGAAATTTTGGTATTTTTCTGAAAACATTCAATTTTTGATGAATAGTAAAACCACTAAGTGGTAGTTAAAAAACTGAATTTCTCATAAAACATAATTTTACCGCTTTTGTGAGTGGGATTTCGAAAATCTGAGACACACGGTTAATATCAAGGACTAAAATGTGGTTCAATGAGATGAAAATAATTTTTGGTGAATAGTAACTTTTTACCTTTTTTTAACCACGGTTAAATGTAAATATGGTAATTAAGGGTACAAATGAATTTATTATTACCATAACACATGTCCTAATTCTATTGGACAAGTGTAATTCGACCAAAAAAAACTTAGGAATAAAATATGACCATTTAGGCCCACTGGGATTAGATTAGGATATTTATTATTAATTTATTTAAAGAAGGGTTAAAATAGTTAAAATCAAAGTTTAATAACTAAATCATTTTTAATATGGGGTTATACATAAGATAAATTCGACTATAAATATTCATTAGAAATCTAAATAGATTTCCTACATAATGGTATTTTATTTTTAATTTTTAAACCTTAAATAATTTAATTTATTTATGACACAACGATGATGCAGTAATTATCTTATTAATGAAATATTGACATAATTGATGTTATAAATACCCAAATAAATATAATTTGAGATTTTTTATGAATTCCACTAATTTTATTGGTTAATATGACATGTTATTATTGATTAAATTAACTTTTTTTGAACTTATAATTCTGTTATGATTTTCACAAAAACCAATTACTAAATAGTGTCAAAATTGACATAAAATAGTTTTTAAAACAAGTATTATATTATTAATTGTTATTTTTTTCCTAAAAATCTAAGGTTTGGCTAAATGACTTATATAAGGTTATATATTTTAATAATAAACAACTTGGGGTTCTTTTGGCTTTATATAGTATGTTTATTAACCTTATAGTATAAGAACATAAGAAGACACGATAAAAGTACAATTATTTAAATTAATGTTAAATCTAAATGATAAGGTTAAAATAGGAACCTAAATTTGTCTAAATTCTATTGGATGAGAGTATTTCGACCCATCCCAACATTAGCCTCGAAATAAATCTATTTGAAGCTATTTAAAACAGAACTTGACTTTATAATAAAATAATATTTTTAGTTATTCCAAAGGTGCCCCTCTCCTCCCTTATAAAAGGGAACCTCCTCCCTCTCTTCCTCACACCACTTTGAGCCTTCATGCTCGGCCAAACCCTGCCACTTTCTCCTCTACACTTCCCTAGAGACATCCTAGATGTCCTGGTATTCTTCAAAAACCAATTATAGTGACCTAAAAGAAGGTCTCAAAGAAGCACTTCAAAGAGGAGGTAATGTCCGTTACCGATTCTTTCATCTTTATTTTTTCTTCCACTTTTTCTTCATTAGTTGTTTCATTATGTAGTAATAAAATCAGTATCACTCAAATACTGATATGTTATTATATGTTTGAAACAACCCTATTTCACCATCTATCCATCCTACGGAAAAAGAAATCACCGCGTGTGCGGACGTACGGAATACCGTTCAACGCCGTGGTGTAATCTATTTTCCACTACCACCTTACTTGGATGGTTATAATGGTGTAAATAATGACAATACATGAATATTATAAAGTTATATTGATTCTGAAATTGTATACATACTCTCCGAAACAATTCCACGATCATAGGAACGATATCATCACTCGTGCATACGTACGGAATACCGTCTCCACGATGTGATGCGACTCGTTCTACATGATCTTCATTTCATAATGATTATATAAATTAATTGATTGAATGAAAATGATATATATTACACTAATACCATTCTGGAAATGAGTTATCTATACCCTAAAGAGAATAATAAGAATTTATTTGACAAAACACGCATAAGAACAAAAAGTTATAAACACCCGAATAACAAGTAGCAATGAAATATTACTACTAAGAAGCTAAGAATATGACAATATATGATATCATAAAAAAAAGTATGATTCTGTAATAAGTCAATAAATTATTTAAATCATTATATAGTAGGTTCGGACACGTACAAAGCATATCGGACCAAAGGTAAGGGAAATATCACAATCTCATTTTTATCCGATATTGCATATAATTTAGTATTTACTGGGGTGTATTTTATCATCCACATCCATTTTTCCTCAATATGTAATATTATTTCCATCCACATACAATTTTTTAAATCTAATTTTACCCTTTGGTGAGTTTTTAGTAAAAGATATGAAAGGAATCTTTTGTCATTTTTCGTACGAGGTACTTTTTGACTTTTCTGACAAAAGTACGAGAAGAATGTTTTTTTAACTTATACGGAATGAATGGATTTTTAAAACATTATTTCTAAGAAGATTCCTTTACATGTTTTCAATTTTATATTTAATCAACTTCTTTTAGTTTATAATTGTACGACATGTTAAGAAAGGAAAAGTGTTTTTGATGTAGAAAGGATATTTTCCTCAAGAATGGTGTTCAAGTGTTTTATCAAAATTATTTTCCATATAAGATAATAAAGGGTTATGTTTCTATCCCTATTATTACATTGATTTTATTTTGTTGTGATGGAATTATTTTTATGAATTCCTTTATCTTATATGATTTGTTTTATGATGTCACGATGTTTAAGATTCCCATTTTTATTACATGGGTTATGCAATGATGTATGACTTAAGATTTTGTGGCACACATAATAATGATATCATTATGAGATTGGTGGGACCTATATCTCCCTCCAATGCATTGGGTAACGATTTTATATCTCATGAGATAGACATGGCTGGAATGGTAGGTTATACCGATTCAGTGAAACAGGACTGAAATGAGGGTGAATCAGTTCAGAAATGGACTTTGTCCACTAATATAGTATTGGAAATGAGTCTTGACTAATAAGAAATGATTATCTATGATTATGTGTGAATTCCACAAAGTTTCATGTTTTATGTTATGATTATTGGGATTACATTTCACTTCTATGATTTATCCCATGTTATGATATTATGATCTCCTTTTGCAGGTTAAGATTTCCAAAACTTATGTTCTTATGTATATGATGTGATTGATATTTCTTTTGTTTACCCTTACTGAGTATTTGAGCTCACCCTTTTGTATGTTTTACTTCCCCAGTTCAGGAAGAAGGTTATTAAGTAGAATATGCCAAAAAGAGACTCTGGATATGATGAAATAAATTGGAGGTAAAGTAGATTCTTTATAAACCAGTTGTTTATGTTTCCTAGTTTCTAAAGACACTATACCTATACGGTCCTTTCATGGTTTTTTTATATGTTGTAAAAAGTGTGCTTCAATTCTGAAGTAATAACAATGTATGTAAAGAATGGGTCGTTATATTTGGTATCAGAGGAAGGGTATAGTCAACCTTTGGAAACTAGGATGCGAAAGCCTTAGTAAGAACCCTAAGGATAAGTCTAAGCATAGAAAACAATCTTAGTGTTTTAGAAATGGCCATGAATAACCTAGGAGAAGACCTTAAGTGTGAAATTTTATTCTTTATTATGTGGTTTTCCAATTATAATTAGTGTTCCTCACACTATTTTTCTTGGTTTTAGTCAATGGATGGAACCCGAAAGAATCGTGTTAATGCGGAATGTGGCGGGCAATGCAATGATTGTCCCCCTGAGAAACCAAACGTTATGGGAGATGGAATGAAAAATCTTGTAGCCATGGTCACAAAACATTCTCAAGCTATGAATCATGAAAGACTTACAAACGAGAAATGGAAGGAGGAACATTCTATTGAATCCTTCATGAGACAGCGTCCACCTTCATTCAGCGGGTCTACTGATCCATTAGTTGCTGAATAATGGATTAGTACTACTAAGAAGATATTTTCAGTTCTTCAATGTTCTGATCATGATAAAGTCATCTTAGCAGTGTATCGTTTGGAGGGTGATGCTGATCAATGGTGGAATCTTATTAAGAATACGAGGCAAAGGGATAAAATTGAGTCCATGGAATGGGACGAGTTCAAGAACATATTTTTCAATAAGTACTTCCCTCATATTCTCCGAACAAATATGGAGAAAGAGTTTCTTGAACTGAAGAAAAAGTATAATGAATCTGTTGGTACCTATGAAGCAAATTTTACAAGACTTGCAAGGTACGCTTCTGGTATTATTATCCAACCTGAGAGTAAGAGCGATCAATTCTTTAGTGGCTTAAAACCAAGTCTTCGAAGGGCCTTAGCCATAAGGGACTTCAATAGATACGAGGAAATCGATTGATGTGCTCTCAAAGTTGAGATGGAAATTAGAGTAACCCATCAATCATATGGGTTTGATAAGAAGAGGAAAATGTAATTCAAAGGAAAATCTAAAGATCACACTGAAAAGAAGATGAGCTTTCCCTTATGCTCAAAGTTTGGAATGAAACATGGAGGGAGTTGTCTTAAAGGGACAAGTAAATGTTTCAAATGTGGAAAGTAAGGTCATCGAGCATTTGAATACCGCGATGATGGGAAGAAGATGTCTAACAATGCAAACAAAGGAAGGGATACATATAATGAACCTAGTACACTTCAATGTTTCAAGTGAAAGTAGATGGGACATTATGCCAATAAATGCCCTAATCCAAGGGTTGATGATGATGGTCGACGTCAAAGAACTCTTAAGGCTAAAGACAAAGTAAAGTCACATGCAATTTCTATCAGCGATGTGGAGTACGATAACGATGTGGTGAAAGGTACACTTACCGTCCACTCTAAAGTAGAAAATGTTTTATTTGATTCTGGATCCACCCACTCCTTTATTAATGAAGACTTTTCTAAGAGTATCATCGTATTACCTCAACAATTAGATGTTCAGTTAGCTATGACAACACCTAATGGCACAAAAGTCGCATCAAAAGTTTATAGTTCTTCTCCGATTGAAGTTTGTGGGAAAGTGCTTCCTGCAAATCTTGTGATCCTTCCTATAATGGAATTTGATGTGATTCTTGGCATGGATTGGCTTTCTCTACATGGAGATCATATCAATTTCCAAAGAAGGGATGTCACATCTCATATTCCAGATCAATCTATGATCGTCTATAGATGCAAGGATGAACATAACCTTCTAGTGGAAATTCCTTCCATCTTATGGGTCTTGATTCCACTAAATGATGGTTATTTATCTCAATTGGTTGTTGAGAAACTCAAAATTAAGAATATGCCCATTGTATAGGAGTTTTATGATGTCTTTCCGGAGGAATTACCGGGTCTTCCATCGAATTGTGAAGTTGAGTTTTCAATAGAACTCTTACTGGGTGCTTTTCCCCCAATTGAGTTGCAAGAATTGAAGAAGAAACACCCATAGAATCTTGATAAGGGGTTCATACGCACTAGTGAGTCACCTTGGGGAGAACCTGTTCTGTTTGTTAAGAAGAATGATGGATCAATGAGACTCTGCATTGATTATCGAGAACTTAACAAGATCACTTTCAAGAACAAATATCCTCTCCCGCGCCTCGATGACCTATTTGACTAACTACACGAAGCTCAATACTTTTCCAAGATTGATCTTCGTTCAGGGTATCATTAATTAAGGGTAAAAAGGGAGGATATACCAAAGACGGATTTCCGTACAAGGTATGGACACTATGAATTTATAGTGATGCCATTTGGTCTTACTAATGCCCCTGCTATCTTCATGGATCTAATGAATAGAGTCTTCAGAGGCTATCTTGATCAGTTTGTTGTAGTCTTTATAGATGATATTCTTGTCTATTCAAAGAGCAAGGAAGAACATGAATATCGCTTGAGAATTATAATGAAGACCCTGAGAAAGGATAAGCTTTATGCCAAATTTACCAAGTGTAAATTTTGGCTTCAAAAAGTTTCATTTTTGGGTCACATAATCTCAAAAGCGGGGATATCTATGGATCCGGAAAAAACAGAAGTTATCGGAAGATGGTCGAGACCAACAACAGTAACTGAGATCCGAAGTTTTCTTGGTTTGGATGGATATTATCGAAGTTTTGTGAAAGATTTTTCACAATTATCTAATACACACACCATGTTGACACGGAAAGGAGTTAAGTTTGTTTGGACGGAGGAATGTGAAGAGAATTTCAAAGAGTTGAAAAGAAGGTTATCCAATACACCCGTGCTCACACTGCCTTATAGTAGAGAAAGGTTTGTGATCTACAGTGATGCATCCAAGAAGGGATTGGGGGTGTGTTCTTATGAAAAATGTTATGGTTATAGCTTATGCCTCACGACAGTTGAAAATACATGAGCAAAATTACCCAACTCATGATTTGAAGTTAGCTGTGGTAATCTTTGCACTAAATATTTGGAGGCATTATCTTTATGGAGTTAGGTGTGACATTTATACTGATCATAAAAGTTTAAAGTATATTTTCACACAAAAGGAGCTGAATATGCACCAAAGAAGATGGTTGGAGCTGATTAAGGAGTATGACTGCCCAATTCATTACCACCCTAGGAAAGAAAACAAGGTGGTAGATGCATTAAGTCGACAAGACCATGCTAGTTTATCCATGATGGGGATCACAAAAGATCCAAAATTTATGGATTTACAAAGGATGGATCTTGGAATTATAATGAAAGGCGAAAAATCGTATCTTTCTCAAATGAATGTTCAACCATCTATACATGTGAAGATTAAAGAGGCACAAAAAGAAGATGTTGAGTTATAAAAGAAGGTGAGAAATGTTCCTGAATTCAACCTTGATTGTGATGGGATAATAAAGTTCAGGAATCAGGTTTGTGTTCCTCCCATCCCTGAATTAATGAAGGAGCTGCTGGATGAGGCTCATAGTTCTTCATTTTCTATTCATCCTGGAAGCACGAAGATGTATAGGGACCTGAAAGAGTACTTCTAGTGGGATGGCATGAAAAAAGATGTTTCTGAATATGTCCCTCGATGCTTGGTTTGTCAACAAGTTAAAGCTGAGAGACAGAAGTCAAAGGGGATGTTACAACCATTACCCATACATGAATGGAAATGGGAAAAATCACTATGGACTTTGTCACAGGACTTCCTAAAACATCCAAAGACAATAATTCTATATGGGTTATAGTTGATCGTCTTACAAAATCTGCACACTTCATTGCTATTAGAGAGGATTTCTCTCTGGATCAGCTTGCCATGACATATGTAAAGGAAGTGGTAATATTGCATGGAGTACCACTTTCTATTATATCTGATCGGGATCTGAGGTTTACCTCAATGTTCTAGAGAGGTCTTCAGCATACTCTAGATACAGAGTTCAGTTTCAGCACTGCTTATCATCCTCAGACAGACGGTCAGTCTGAGAGAACAATTCAAACTCTAGAAGATATGTTGAGAGCTTGCTCTATGGATTTCAAAGGTGGTTGGGATCAACACCTACCTTTGGTGGAATTTTCTTATAATAATAGCTTTCACTCCAGTATTCAGATGGCCCCTTATGAAGCCTTCTATGGAAAGAAATGCAGGACTCAAACATGCTGGGATGAAGTTGGGGAAAGAAAGCTATTAGGACCTGATCTTGTTGATGAAATGGAAGAAAAGGTTAGATCTATTCAGAAACACATAAGAGCAGCTCAGAGTCTACAGAAAAGTTATGCCGACAACCAAAGAAAAGACCTAGAGTTTGAAATGGGTGATAAAGTGTTCTTACGAATATCTCCCTGGAAGAGGGTTATTAGATTTGGAAAGAATGGGAAGTTGAGCCCTAGATATATATGTCCTTTCGAAATACTGGATCGTGTTGGGAAGGTAGCTTTCCGATTGGCACTTCCACTGAATCTCTCTCAAGTTCACGATGTGTTCCATGTATCTCTCCTGAGAAAGTACATACCTGATCCTTCACATGTACTCAGCTCAGAAGTTGTACTGCTGGAGCAAGATCTTTCTTATGAAGAACAACTGATAGAGATTCCGGATCGTAGTGAAAAAGACCTACAAAACAAGACCACTAGATTGGTGAATGTTTTATGGATGAACCACCAATTAGAAGAAGCTACTTGGGAGCTTGAGGATATGATGAGGGAGAGGTATCCTTATCTGTTTGATACAAAGTGAACGAATTTCGAGGGCGAAATTCATTTTAAGGGGGGTAGAATGTAACACCTGAAACTTTTATGTTATATAAATCATCAAAGGAATCTTTTTCTACACACAACACTTGCTTGGCTTGCTTTACACGAAATCACAACCTTCCTCGATAGCTTGCGTCGTACACAATACCGAGTTTCACTAAACAATGATATGCAAATAAAATATTATTAAAACTAGCTGTTATGAATAGTAATAACCACTTTTTGAAATTTATAAATTTTATTTTTCAAAATGGCCTTCATTTTTGGACTCGGAATATCGAAATTAGCCTTGGGTGAAATTTTGGTATTTTTCTGAAAACTTTCAATTTTTGATAAATAGTGAAACCACTAAGTGGTAGTTAAAAAACTGAATTTTACATAAAACATAATTTTACCGCTTTTGTGAGTGGAATTTTAAAAATCCGAGAGACACGGTTAATATCAATGAGTAAAATGTGGTTTAATGAGATGAAAATAATTTTTGGTGAACAGTAACTTTTTACCTTTTTTTGTCGCGGTTAAAAGTAAATAGGGTAATTAAGGGTAAAAATGATATTATTATTACCCTAACACATGTCCTAATTCTATTGGACAAGTATAGTTAGACCAAAAAAAACTTAGGAATAAATTATGACCATTTAGGCCCACTTGGATTAGATTAGGACATTTATTATTAATTTATTTAAAGAAGGGTTAAAATAGTTAAAATCAAAGTTTAATAACTAAATAATTTTTAATATGGGGTTATACATTAGATAAATTCGACTATAAATATTTCATAGAAATATAAAATGACTTTATACATAATGGTATTTTATTTGTAATTTTTAGACATTAAATAATTTAATTTATTTATAACACAATCATGATGCAGTAATTATCTTATTAATGAAATATTGACATAATTGATGTTATAAATACCCAAATAAATATAATTTGAGACTTTTTATGAATTACACTAATTTTATAGGTAAATATGACATGTTATTATTGATTTAATTTACTTTTATAGAATGTATCATTCTGTTATGAGTTTCACAAAAATCAATTACTAAATAGTGTCAAAATTGACATAAAATAGTTTTTAAAACAAATATTATATTATTAATTGTTATTTTATTCCTAAAAATCTAAGCTTCGGCCAAATGACTTAGATAAGGTTATATATTTTAATAATAAACATTTGGGGTTCGTTTGTCTTGATATAGTAAGTTTATTAACCTTATAGTATAAGAACACAAGAAGACACGGTAAAAGTAAAATTATTTAACTTAATGTTAAATCTAAATGATAAGGTTAAAATAGGTACCAAAACTTGTCTAAATTCTATTGTATGAGAGTATTTCCACCCATACCCACCTTAGCCTTGAAATAAATCAATTTTGACCAATTTAAAGCCAAACTGGACTTTATAATAAAATAATATTTTTAGTTATTCCAAAGGTTCCCCTCTCCTCCCTTATAAAAGGGCACCTCCTCCCTCTATTCCTCACACCACTTTGAGCCTTCAAGCTCGGCCAACCCCTGCCACATTCTCCCCTCCACTTCCCTAGAGACATCTTATAGGTCCTAGTATTCTTCAAAGACCACTTTAATGCCCTAAAAGAAGGTCTCAAAGAAGCCCTTCAAAGAAGAGGTAATGTCCGTTACAAATTCTTTAATCTTTATTTATTCTTCCACTTCTTCTTCATTAGTTGTTTCATTATGAAGTAATAACATCAGTATCACTCATATACTGATATGTTATTATATGTATGAAACAACCCTATTTCACCATCTATCCATCCTACAGAAAAAGAAATCACCGCGCGTGCGTGCGTACGGACTACCGTCTCCACGCCGTGGTGTAATCTATTTTCCACCACCACCTTACTTGGATGGGTATAATGGTGTAAATAATGACTATATATGACTATTATAAATTGATATTTATTCTGAATTAGTATACATACACTCCAATACAATTCCATGATCATAGGAACGATATCATCACTCGTGCGTACGTACGGAATACCGTCTCCACGATGGGATGCGACTCGTTCTACATGATTTACATTTCATAATGATTATATAAATGAATTGAATTAATGAAAATGATATATATTACACTAATACCATTCTGGAAATGAGGTATCTATAACCTAAATAGAAGAATAAGAATTTATTTGACAAAACACGCATAAGAACAAAAAGTTATAGACACCAGAATAATAAGTAGTAATGAAATATTACTACTAAGAAGATAATAATATGACCATATATGATATCATAAAAATAAGTATGATTCTGTAATAAGTCAATAACATTATTTAAATCATTATAGAGGAGGATCGGACACGTACAAAGCTTATCGGACCAATGGTATGTGAAATACCACAATCTCATTTTTATCCATGATTGCTTATACTTTAGTATTTTATGGGGTGTATTTTATCATCCACATCCATGTTTCCTCAATATGTAATATTATTTCCATCCACCTACAATTGTTTAAGTCCAATTTTACCCTTAGGTGAGTTTTTAGTAAAAGATATGAAAGGAATATTTTGTCGTTTTTCATACGAGGTACTTTTTGACTTTTCTGAAAAAAGTACGAGAAGAATGTTTTTTTTAACTTATACAACATGAATGCATTTTTAAAACATTATTTCTAAGAATATTCCTTTACAATTATTCATGTTTATTTTTAACCAACTTCTTTTAGTTTATAATTGTACGACATGTTAGGAAAGGAAAAGTGTTTTTGAAGTAGAAATGATATTTTCCTCAAGAATGGTGTTCAAGTGTTTTATCAAAATTATTTTCCATCTAAGATAATAAAGGGTTATGTTTCTGTCCATATTATTACATTGATTTGATTATGTTGTGATGTAATTATTTTTATGAATTCTTTTATCTTATATGAATTGTTTTATGATGTCACGATGTTTAAGATTCCCATTTTTATTACATGGGTTATGCAATGATGTATGACTTAAGATTTGGTGGCACACATAAGAATGGTATCATTATGAGATGGGTGGGACATATATCTCCCTCCAATTCATTGGGTAAAGATTTTATATCTTCTGAGATAGACATGGCTGGAATGGTTGGTTATACCGGTTCAGTGAAACAGGACTGAAACGAGGGTGACACCGTTTAGAAATGGACTTTGTCCACTAAGATAGTCTTGGCAATGAGTCTTGACTAATAAGAAATGATTCTCTACGATTATGTGTGTATGCAAGAAAGTTTCATGTTTTATGTTATGATTATTGGGATTACATTTCACTTCTATGATTTATCCCATGTTATGATATTATGATCTCTTTTTCAGGTTAAGATTTTCAAAATTTATGTTCTTATGTATATGATGTGATTGATATTTCTTTTGTTTACCCTTACTGAGAATTTGAGCTCACCCTTTTGTATGATTTACTTCCCCAGGTCAGGAAAAAGGATATTAAGTAGAATATGCCAAAAGGGACCCTAGATACGATGAAATAAATAGGAGGCAAAGTAGATACTTTATGAACCAGTTGTTTATGTTTCCTAGTTTCTAAAGACACTATACCTATACAGTCCTTTCTTGGTTTTGTTATATGTTGTAATAAGTGTGCTTCAATTCTGAAGTAATAACAATGTTTGTAAATTATGGGTCGTTATAGTTGGTATCAGGGGAAGGGTATAGTCAACCTTTGGAAACTAGGATGTGAAAGACTTAGTAAGAACCCTAAGGATAAGTCTAAGCATAGAACACAATCTTAGTGTTTTAGAAATGGCCATGAATAACCTAGGATAAGACCTTAAGTGTGAAATTTTATTCTTGATTATGTGGTTTTCCTATTATTATTAGTGTTTCTCACACTTTATTCTTGGTTTTAGTCAATAGATGGAACCCGAAAGGAACCGTGTTAATGGGGAATGCGACAGGCAATGTAATGATTGTCCCCCTGAGCAACCAAACGTTATGGGAGCTGGAATGAAAAATCTTGTAGCCATGCTCACACCACTTTTTCAAGCTATGAATCTTGCAGGACTTCCAAATGAGCAATGGAAGGAGAAACATTCTGTTGAATCCTTCATGAGACAACATCCAACTTCATTCAGCGGGTCTACTGATCCATTAGTTGTTGAACAATGGATTAGTACTACTGAAAAGATATTTTCAGTTCTTCAATGTTCTAAGCATGATCAATTCATCTTAGCAGTGTATCGTTTGGAGGGTTATGCTGATCAATGGTGGAATCTTATTAAGAATACGAGGCAAAGGGATGAAATTGAGTCCATGGAATGGGACGAGTTCAAGAACTTATTTTTCAATAAGTACTTCCCTCGTATTCTCCGAACAAATATGGAGAAAGAGTTTCTTGAACTAATGCAAAAGGATGATGAATCTGTTGGTACCTATGAAGCAAATTTTACAAGACATGCAAGGTACAATTCTGGTATTATTATCCAACCTGAGAGTAAGATCGATCGATTCTTTAGTGGCTTAAAACCAAGTCTTCTAAGGGCCTTAGCCATAAGGGACTTAAATAGCTACGAGGAAATCGTTCGATGTCCTCTCAAAGTTGAGATGGAAATTGGAGTAACCCATCAGTCATATGGGTTTAATAAGAAGAAGAAAATGGAATTCAAAGGAAAATCTAAAGAGCACATTGAAAAGAAGATGAGCTTTCCCTTATGCTCAAAGTGTGGAAAGAAACATGGAGGGAGTTGTCTTAAAGGGACAAGTAAATGTTTCAAATGTGGAAAGGAAGGTCATCGGGCATTTGAATGCCGCGACGATGGGAAGAAGATGTCTAATGATGCAAACAAAGGAAGGGATACACATAATGAACCTACTACACTTCAATGTTTCAAGTGCAAAGAGATGGTACATTATGCCAATAAATGCCCCAATCCAAGGGTTGATGATGATGGTCGACGTCAACAAACTCTTAAGGTTAAAGACAAAGGAAAGTCACATGCAATTTCTATCAGCGATGAGGAGTACGATAACGATGTGTTGAAAGGTACACTTAGCATCCACTCTAAAGTAGAAAATGTTTTATTTTATTCTAGATCCACCCACTCCTATATTAATGAAGAATTTTCTAAGGGTATCATCGTATTACCTCAACAATTAGATGTTGAGTTAGCTGTGACAACACCTAATGGCACAACAGTCACATCAAAATTTTATAATTCTTCTCCGATTGAAGTTTGTGGGAAAGTGCTTCCTGAAAATCTTGTGATCCTTCCTATAGTGGAATTTGATGTGATTCTTGTCATGGATTGGCTTTCACTACATGGAGCTCATATCAATTTCCATAGAAGGGAAGTCAAATTTCATATTCCTGATCAATCTATGATCGTCTATTGATGCAAGGATGAACATAACCTTCCAGTGGAAATTCCTTCCATCTTATGGGTCTTGATTCCACGAAATGAAGGTTATTTATCTCAAATGGTTGGTGAGAAACTCACAATTTAGAATATTCCCATTGTACAGGAGTTTGATGATGTCTCTCCGGAAGAATTACTAGGTCTTCCACCGAATCGTGAAGTTGAGTTTTCAATAGAACTCATACCGGTTTCTTTGTCTATTTCAAAGACACCTTATAGAATGGCCCCAATTGAGTTGCAAGAATTGAAGAAGAAACTCTAAGAGAATCTTGATAAGGGGTTCATACACCCTAGTGTGTCAGCTTGGGGAGCACCTATTCTGTTTGTTAAGAAGAAAGATGGATCAATGAAACTCTGCATTGATTATCGAGAACTTAACAAGATCACTATCAAGAAAAAATATCCTCTCCCGCACATTGATGACCTATTTTACCAACTACGCGGAGCTCAATACTTTTCCAATATTGATCTTCGTTCAGGGTATCATCAATTAAGAGTCAAAAGGGAGGATATACCAAAGATGGCTTTCCGTACAAGGTATGGACACTATGAATTTATAGTGATGCCATTTGGTCTTACTAATGCCCCTGCTATCTTCATGGATCTAATGAATAGAGTCTTTAGAGACTATCTTGATCAGTTTGTGGTAGTCTTTATAGATGATATTCTTCTCTATACAAAGATCAAGGAAGAACATGAAGATCACTTGATAATTATACTGAAGACCCTGAGAAAGGAGAAGATTTATTCCAAATTTACCAAGTGTGAATTTTGCCTTCAAAAAGATTCGTTTTTGGGTCACATAATCTCAAAAGAGGGGATATCTGTGGATTCGTCAAAAACAGAGGTTATCGAAAGATGGTCGAGACCAAAAACAGTAACTGAGATCTAAAGTTTTCTTGGTTTGGCTGGATATTATTGATGTTTTGTGAATGATTTTTTCACGATTATCTAAACCACTCACCAAGTTGACTCAGAAAGGAGTTAAGTTTGTTTGGACGGAGGAATGTGAAGAGAATTTCAAGGAGTTGAAAAGAAGGTTATCCAGTGCACCTGTGCTCACACTGCCTTGTAGTGGAGAAAGGTTTGTGATCTACAGTGATGCATCCAAGAAGGGATGGGGGTGTGTTCTTATGCAGAATGATATGGTTATAGGTTATGCCTCACGACAGTTGAAAATACATGAACAAAATTACCCAACTCATGATTTGGAGTTAGCTGCGGTAATCTTTGCATTAAAGATTTGGAGGCATTATCTTTATGGAGAAAGGTGTGAAATTTATACTAATCATAAAAGGTTAAAGTATATTTTCTCACAAAAGGAGATGAATATGCGCCATAGAAGATGGTTGGAGCTGAATACGGATTATGACTGCTCAATTCATTACCACCCTGGGAAAGCAAACAAGGTGGAAGATGCATTAAGTCGACAAGGCCATGTTAGTTTATCCATGATGAGGATCACAAAAGATCCAATATTTATGGATTTACAAAGGATGGATCTTGGAATTATAATGAAAGGGGAAATATCGTATCTTTCTCAAATGAACGTTCAACCATCTATACATGTGAAGATTAACAAGGCACAAAAAGAGGATGTCGAGTTACAAAAGAAGGTGAGAAATGTTCCTGAATTCAACCGTGATTGTGATGGGATAATAATGTTCAGGAATTGGGTTTGTGTTCCTCCCATCCATGAATTAAAGAAGGAGCTGTTGGATGAGGCTCATAGTTCTTCATTCTCTATTCATCCTCGAAGCACAAAGATGTATAGGGACCTGAAAGAGTACTTCTGGTGGGATGGCATGAAAAGAGATATTTCTGAATATGTCCCTCGATGCTTGGTTTGTCAACAAGTTAGAGCTGAGAGACAGAATTTTAAGGGGATGTTACAACCATTACCCATACCCGAATAGAAATGGGAAAAAATCACCATGGACTTTGTCACAGGACTTCCTAAAACATCCAAAGGCAATAATGCTATCTGGGTCATAGTTGATCATCTTACAAAATCTGCACAATTAATTGCTATTAGATAGGATTTCTCTCTAGATCAGCTTGCTAGGATATATGTAAAAGAAGTGGTAAGATTGCATGGAGTACCACTTTCTATTATATCTGATCGGGATCTGAGGTTTACCTCAATGTTCTGGCGAAGTCTTCAGCATACTCTGGATACATAGTTGAGTTTCAGCACTACTTATCATCCTCAGACAGACGGTCAGTCTGAGAGAACAATTCAAACCCTAGAAGGTATGTTGAGAGCTTGCTCTATGGATTTCAAAGGTTGTTGGGATCAACACCTACCTTTGGTGGAATTTTCTTATAATAATAGCTTTCACTCCATTATTCAGATAGCCCCTTATGAAGCTCTCTATGGAAATAAATGCAGGACTCCAACTTGCTGGGATGAAGTTGGGGAAAGAAATCTATTAGAACCTGATCTCGTTGATGAAATGGCAGAAAAGGTAAAATATATTCAACAACAAATAAGAGAAGCTCAGAGTCGACAGAAAAGTTATGCCGACAACTGAAGAAAAGACCTAGAGTATGAAGTGGGTGATAAAGTGTTCTTACAAATATCTCCCTAGAAGAGGGTTATGAGATTTGGAAAGAAGGGGAAGTTGAGCCCTAGATATATCGGTCCTTTAGAAATACTGGATCGTGTTGGGAAGGTAGCTTACCTATTGGAGCTTCCACCGAATCTCTCTCAAGTTCATGATGTGTTCCATGTATCTCTCCTGAGAAAGTACATACCTGATCCTTCACATGTACTCAGCTCAGAAGTTGTACCGCTGGAGCAAGATCTTTCTTATGAAGAACAACCGATAAGGATTCTTGATCGTAGTGAAAAAGTCCTACGAAACAAGACCACTCGATTGGTGAAAGTTTTATGGAGGAACCTCCAATTAGAAGAAGCTACTTGGGAGCTTGAGGATATGATGAGGGAGAGGTATCCTCATCTATTTGATACAAAGTGAACAAATTTCGAGGGAGAAATTAATTTTAAGGGGGGTAGAATGTAACACCTGAGATTTTTATGTTATATAAATCATCAAAGGAATATTTTTCTACACACAACACTTGCTTGGCTTGCTTTACACGAAATCGCAACCTTCCTCGATAGCTTGCATCGTACGCAATACCGAGTTTCACTAAACAATGATATGCTAATAAAATATTATTAAAACTAGCTGTTATGAATAGTAATAACCACTTTTTGAAATTTTATAAGTTTTATTTTTCAAAATGGCCTTCATTTTTGGACTCGGAATATCGAAATTAGCCTTGGGTGAAATTTTGGTATTTTTCTGAAAACATTCAATTTTTGATAAATAGTGAAACCACTAAGTGATAGTTAAAAAACTGAATTTTACATAAAACTTAATTTTCCCGCTTCTGTGAGTGGAATTTCGAAAATCCGAGAGACACGGTTAATATCAAGGACTAAAATGTGGTTCAATGAGATGAAAATAATTTTTGGTGAACAATAACTTTTTACCTTTTTTTACCACGGTTAAAAGTAAATAGGGTAATTAAGGGTAAAAATGATATTATTATTACCCTAACACATGTCCTAATTCTATTGGACAAGTATCATTCGACCAAAAACAAACTTAGTAATAAATTATTACCATTTAGGCCCATTTGGATTAGATTAGGACATTTATTATTAATTTATTTAAAGAAGGGTTAATATAGTTAAAATCAAAGTATAATAACTAAATCATTTTTCATATGGGGTTATACATAAGATAAATTCGACTATAAATATTCCATAGAAAGAAAAAATGATTTTATACATAATGGTATTTTATTTTTAATTTTTAGACATTAAATATTTTAATTTATTTATGACACAACGATGATGCAGTAATTATCTTATTAATGAAATATTGACATAATTGATGTTATAAATACCCAAATAAATATAATTTGAGACTTTTTATGAATTACACTAATTTTATAGGTAAATATGACATGTTAGTATTGATTTAATTATATTTTTTAGAATGTATCATTCTGTTATGAGTTTCAAAAAAATCAATTACTAAATAGTGTCAAAATTGACATAAAATAGTTTTTAAAAAAATATTATATTATTAATTGTTATTTTATTCCTAAAAATCTATGGTTCGGCCAAATGACTTAGGTAAGATTATATATTTTAATAATAAACAACTTGGGGTTCGTTTGGCTTGATATAGTATGTTTATTAACCTTATAGTATAAGAACACAAGAAGACACGGTAAAAGTAAAATTATTTAACTTAATGTTAAATCTAAATGATAAGGTTAAAATAGGTACCTAAACTTGTCTAAATTATATTGTATGAGAGGATTTCGACCCATCCCCACCTTAGCCTAGAAATAAATCAATTTGGAGCTATTTAAAACCGAACTTGACTTTATAATAAAAAATATTTTTCGTTATTCCAAAGGTGCCCCTCTCATCCCTTATAAAAGGGCACCTCCTCCCTCTCTTACTCACACCACATTGAGCCTTCAAGCTCGTCCAAACCCTGAAACTTTCTCCTATACACTTCTATAGAGACATCCTATAGGTCCTGGTATTCTTCAAAGACCAATTTTAGTTCCCTAAATGAAGGTCTCAAAGAAGCACTTCAAAGAAGAGGTAATGTCCGTTACCGATTCATTCATCTTTATTTCTTCTTCCACTTCTTCTTATTTAGTTGTTTCATTATGAAGTAATAACATAAGTATCACTCATATAATGATATGATATTATACGTATGAAACAACCATATTACACCATCTATCCATCCTACGGAAAATGAAATCACCGCGCGTGCGTATGTACGGAATACCGTATCCACGCCGTGGTGTAATCTATTTTCCACCACCACCTTACATGGATGGGTATAATGGTGTAAATAATAACTATATATGACTATTATAAAGTTATATTGATTCTTAAATATTATACATATACTCCAATACAATTCCACGATCATAGGAACCATATCATCACTTGTGCGTACGTATGGAATACTGTCTCCACGATGTGATGCGACTCGTTCTATATGATCTTCATTTCATAATGATTATATAAATGAATTGAATTAATTAAAATGATATATATTACACTAATACCATTCTGGAAATGAGGTATCTATAACCTAATGAGAATAATAAGAATTTATTCGACAAAACACGTATAAGAACAAAAAGTTATAAACACCCAAATAACAAGTAGCAATCAAATATTACTACTAAGAAGCTAAGAATATGACCATATATGATATCATAAAAATAATTATGATTCTGTAATAAGTCAATAACATTATTTAAATCGTTATACAGGAGGCTCGGACACATACAAAGCATATCAGACCAAAGGTAAAGGAAATATCACAATCTCATTTTTATCCGAGATTGCTTATACTTTAGTATTTACTGGGGTGTATTTTATCATCCACATCCATGTTTCCTCAATATGTAATATTATTTCCATCCACCTACAATTTTTTAAATCCAATTTTACCCTTCGTTGAGTTTTTAGTAAAAGATATAAAAGGAATATTTTTTCGGTTTTCGTATGAGGTACTTTTTGACTTTTCCGACAAAAGTACGAGAGGAATGTTTTTTTAACTTATACGGCATGAATGGATTTTTAAAACATTATTTCTAAGAAGCTTCCTTTAAAAGTATTCATGTTTATTTTTTATCAAATTTGTTTACTTTATAATTGTACGACATGTTAAGAAAGGAAAAGTGTTTTGAAGTAGAAAGGATATTTTCCTCAAGAATGGTGTTCAAGTGTTTTATCTAAATTATTTTCCATCTAAGATAATAAAGGGTTCTATTTATATACCTATTATTAAACTGAATTTATTATTTTGTGATGGAATTATTTTTATAAATTCCTTTATCTTATATGAATTGTTTTATGATGTCATGATGTTTAAGATTCCCATTTTTATTAGATGGGTTATGCAATGATGTATGACTTAAGATTTTCTGGCACACATAAGAATGGTATCATTATGATATGGGTGGGACCTATATCTCACTCCAATGCATTGGTTAAAGATTTTATATCTAATGAGATAGAAATGGCTGGAATGGAAGGTTATAACGGTTCAGTGAAACAGGACTGAAACGAGGGTGACTCGGTTCAGAAATGGACTTTGTCCACTAAGATAGTCTTGGCAATGAGTGTTGACTAATAAGAAATGGTTCTCTACGATTATGTGTGTATGCCACAAAGTTTCATGTTTTAAGTTATGATTATTGGGATTACATTTAACTTCTATGATTTATCCCATGTTATGATATTATGATCTCTTTTGCAGGTTACGATTTTCAAAAGTTACGTTCTTATGTATATGATGTGATCGATATTTCTTTTGTTTACCCTTACTGAGTATTTGAGCTCACCCTTTTGTATTTTTTACTTCCTCAGGTCAGGAAGAAGGTTATTAAGTAGAATATTCCAAAAAGGGACTCTAGATATGATGAAATCAATGGGAGGCAAAGTAGATACTTTATGAACAAGTTGTTTATGATTCCCAATTTCTAAAGACACTATACCTATACGGTCCTTTCTTGGTTTTGTTATATGTTTTAATAAGTGTGCTTCAATTCTGAAGTAATAACAATTTATGTAAAGTATGGGTCTTTATATTCTTAGGGTCCAATAGATAACCAATATGAATAAAGGTTGTTATACCATGCATTGCTGCTATAAACACATCCATTCCAGATCAAAAGTAGTATTGAATCTGATTCTTGCATAGCTGAAAAGTATTCCCATCAATGCTCGGAATCCCTTAATGATTGGAGACGTATATTTGAGAAAAAAACATAGATACCAACCTTTCCATTTGATACCAATTGTTAGGTATACTAGGCTAGATACCGTGAGAGGGGGGGGGGGTGGTGAATCGGGGTATGATATATTTAAACCTCTACCACTTTTGATCTTGTTTCGTTGTTAATAAAAATACTCTTCTCTATATTTATCATTGTAAAGTATGAATATAAATTAAATAATGAAAATGACACTGCAATTTTTACTTTGTTCACCCTCACTGGGCTATGTCCATGGATCATACACCAGTGATGTGCCGATGTACCAAATCTAATAAAATCGCACAACTGTTTACAGAGTTCAGAGCCGGCTCACTGTCCTTTCTAGTTTACAACCAATCACAATATGAAAGCCGACTTCTCTCTAAAATAATGTGTGCTCAATGCTTATTCATAAGGTCCATTCATTGTTTAATGACTTTTATAACATTCCATTATCATAGAAGAATGAATCTTCCTCTTTATGTAGATTCTCCGTTGAAGTTCAAATTTCCTCCAACAATGTATACAACTTTACCGCAGCTGTACTAAGAAATCATCCATCTTTTGCATAGCCCTAGAATGACAGGCTCACTTCTCTAGTCCAGGCACATAGGTGTCACCAAACCACTTGCATGACACTACCTTCATCAACACAAAACATCCGTGTCTCACACCCTTTTATGCTCGAAACCAACATTGGCGCGCAACAATGATCTTGTGCGCTTCTATATGATTTTCATGTAAGTGACACATAAACAATTTTGTGACACTCCCTTCACCAACTCAGAACATGGGTGATTGGCACCATTTTATTCCCCAAACAATATTGGCATGCAACTATCAACTGGCGTGCTACTTCTGAATATCTTTATATGTGCACGACCAAACTACCACTTGCGTGCCCAAACCACGTATGTGATGAGAGCTATAATTTTCTCTAGTTGATGAACTTCACAATAAATGAAGAGGATTATTTATCTTTTTATATTAATTTTGGTCACCCTGAGCACCACGTGCAAGTCTCCTCCCAGCACTCCAGTCCAACCGCCTTAGCCTCTGTCAACCTAGTCACCTTGCATGGCCAAACCACAACATGGGAACCCCTCTTTACTTTTCCATATTTTGATGTTACAATCTTGAAAATAATAAGGCACGCAAATTTACAAGACTCCAAGAACCCAGCGTGAAAGTCCCTCTTCCAAAAACACTTTACTCCATTTGTCAATTTTGAGGCCAAAAAATTTGGTAAACATTGGAAAACAGAACTACCATGTATCTGCTCTTTTTGTACCACCTCCAGGTCGTTGATTCCTTTGTTAAGGTTTTTCTATCAATCATGGATTTTAATGTTCAAATAAACTAGAAAAATCACCTTGTAAATCCCTTTTGTCAACAAATTGAACATCATGGTCTACTTTGTCAAAAAACCCAACATGGAGGTCGGCTTTTTCAATAAACACAGTCACTCAAAAATGATTCAATGATGCATAGAGGGATTTTTCCCAAAAAACCATTGTTTTAGGGACATGTTTTTCAAATTATCCATGTTCTTTACAGTTTAAGCAGTGAACAATGTATTGAGGGTCGAACGGAGTGTTCCTCTCTTCTATCGCAAGAGAGGTTTTTCATTTTGGTTGTTAATATCCAAGTGCCCATATCTTTCACACCTAAAGTATTTCCTCGTCCCCTTCAAGAAATTTCTGGAGTGATTATTTCTGCACCTTTTGCAAGTGGGGTTCTAGAATTTCTTATCATCATTGGATTTATCCATCAGACTATGAAAAATACAGTCCAATTTCCTCTTCTTGTCCCTGTGATACCCCTGATATTTTCGGATCTCCATTTTTACTTTGAGGCCACATCAAACAATTTCTTCATAGCTATCAATGTTGTAGATCATCAGGGATTTCCATAGGCTTGGTTTTAGCCCACCAAAGAAGAGGCCATCCTTGAAATTGGGGTTAATGACAAAGACCAAGGCATATCATTCAAGCCTTGAGAAGTTTTCCTCACACACTCTAATGAATTCGTTACCCATTTGCATGAGTTCAAGGAAGTCCCTTTCCACATTAAGTCGGAGTGTGCAAGTAAAATATTTATCGAAAAACATTTTCTAGAAATCTATTCCTTCCAAAGCCTTGATCTCCTCCTCATGCTTTGTATTTTTTTATCAATGTCTGTCATTGATCTGCTTCACACTCCATACAATAAGAAGACAGATGTACCTTCTCTTGTTCAGATCATTTAAGGATATATGAAGATCTTCTCAAGGGAGATGATCCATTGTTCGACGATTGAGGGTCAGATGATCCATTAAAAGTAAGAGGACTTTATCTCATAAAGCTCTCGATTGCAGCTTGTTATTTCTTAGGGGGGTTGAATGTTCCTATTGAGTCATATTTCTATTCAAAATTTGAGTTAACTGAAAGATTATTGTGTTGAAGTTTGCGATTCCCTCTCCCATCAGATTGGGAATCTCATTACAACAGTTGTCACATTGATCTTCACATCAGTTAGCCTTATTCCTCCTATTATGAATCATTGGCTAGAATAAAAGGAATGTTTGGGGTAACACATAAAGGGTAATACAAAGAAAAAAAATATTACATATAAATTACTTTTATTTCCTTAAATTACAAATTTATAGGCTTCAATATTTGTTATCAATGAACTACTTCCCAACATATATTCTTAGGGAATTTTTTATTTCCTTAATAATGGTTTATACTAAGCTTATGAATTTACCAAATAATCTCCCCCAAGAGTTCATAACCAATAGTGAATCAAGGCCAGTTGTCATGAACTAGTTCATGTTCAAGTCTACCTCAAAGTAGTGTTTTCATGTTTTACACCTAGATACATCGGTGCTAGAGAAACCTCTACCTGCTCATATCCAGATAGGGATGTATTTTCTTGATAAACCACTTACTCAATATTCATAAAAATATAAGGATTTTTTTATTATACATATTATTATCACTAAGGCATTCACTTGGGTTTTTCTCATCATAATCCCAAAAATAACTAAACATGTCCTCTGATACAAACCATTAAAACCATGATCTTTATTTAACAAATAAACATAATTTATTACATAAAATATTTACTTGATACAACATAGAATATCAAGAGGTTTAGTGACTTTATGGATTAGGAACATTACATAACAACTTATAACATTAAATACACATACTTATTGAAAACATCTTGTACATGACCACACACATTGCTTCGTACATAACATTCCATGGGATAACTTGAGGACATCCATAAGAAAAGGGTGATCCATAAAGCCTATTAAGAGAGTAAAAAATGCATATCATGAATAATAATATACATGTTAGGTAATATAAATATCAATGGTGCACAATATAAACATGAACATAAAGGCATGATCTGGAATGATTATCATAACATGGAAATGTGTCATCAACAGTGAACATTATATTAACATGATCTGTGGATTATTGCACATGGAGAATGAGTAAAATGTCATTGCACTTGAATTAGAATTAGTAGATCCTTATTGCACTTGATGTATCTTGATTGTAATCATTACCCAATGCATTGGAGTGCTATCAGGGCGCACCCTTCTTAGTTATTTCATTTCATGCCTAAGTGTGCCACATAGATCATATAACATGGATTCATTAAACAAAATAATTTATACTTTGATAAATTAATGTGTAATTCATAAAATAAACTCTATAAAAAATAGGTAAATGTAAATAATGGTGAATACCATTGACAGATAAATGGTCATGGTATTCACTAGACAATGACTTTGGCTTGGAAAATCGTTGTACAATTTCAGTAGTATAACTGTGTGACATAAGAATTCGTAAAAATGGTTGATGAGAGAGAAATGGGAGTATCATAATATTTAAATGAAATGGAAAGTAACTGGGTTATATAGATACATGTCTCAATATATGTAATTAAATTTATATTTATAACATAAATGAATTTATTAAATGTAAATGGGAAGAGATAAATTACTTACAGATTTTCGGCATGTTAATGGGTGTACATGGGAGGAATTAATGAGAGATAAATGGGTCTCTAATCATTATAACATAAGGCGGGAAGTATGGGGGAGGTGAAAAATCATACCCCATAATTTTTAATTTAATATAAATGGGTATAACAACATAATTAAATTGAAACAAATATGTGAAAGGAAGAAATCCCTTACTTGGAAGTGTGATCCCTAAGGCTTGGGAGAATCTTGAGATTGTATTTTTGAGAGATTGGGGCACCTTGGTAGGATTATAGAGAGAAGAGAGAAGAGTTTTTTAGATCTCCATATTTTTTACTGAAGAGGGGTGTAATAATGAGTTTGTTTATATAGGAAAGGATAGGTAATTCTTTATTATTTAGGTTTTGAACACCACATATTAAAATAATCAAAACCAAAAACTAAACCATGGTTTTTACCATGTTATTTTATATAGGGGAGTGTAAAACATTATTTTATATGCAAACTATCTAAACTTATTATAATATTAGGCTTTCATATGTTGATGTGAGTCACACTCTCAAGGAAATAATTTTAAAATGTTAAAACGTTTTATATGTCTTGGAGAATCCACTAAGAATTTTAAAATAAATCAAACAAACCTAAAATCTTCTTATTTTAAATTTAAAACATATATCGAATGAATACACATTTTATAGTATTTTATTACATCACTATTGGGTCATTATGATGTCATAAAACACATTATATATTTAAATGGTATTAAATTTTTTCCAAAAAATAGATTAACTTAGAAAATAATTAAAAATTAACTGATAAATAATTTTGAAATTATGATTCCAAAAATAATATTTATTTGATATAAATAATTTTATAAATATGTTAATTCTTACATTTAAAATAAAAATTGGCATTTATAAAAAATTAATGGGTTTTGACAAAAACAGCTTTCAAACCTTATTAAAAATTACAGTTGTATTCATAAAAACTATAGGATCATTTATATTTAAAAAATGTATTTTAGTAATAATATTTTATTTAAATATTATTTAATTCAAAAATCTATTAATTCATTAAAATTTATTTCTTAATTTAATATTAACTAAAAATACTATTTGTGCTCTTAAAACTATTTTCAACATAACAATAATAAAATGAATGAATATTATTTATTTAATAAAAAAACTAACACACATAATCATAGTGACAGTGTATTGTTAACTAAAACCATATAAAACCCTAATAATCACCATGGCTAAGCTGTGTGATCGTTATAGACTCCTGGGGTGCCCTGGATAACATCGCTCGGGTGGTAATCTCTATCAACTTAAACATCTCATGTAGGTAGTTCAGTTCAAGATTTACATGTTGAATCTCAGCTTGTGCTTGATCAATAGAGAATCCCAGTGTGCTACCACATTTCTGAGCTGTACGAAATGGGCTTTGTATGGTGTAATTCTACTGGATGAGGTCATTTTTTCTTTTGACTCAGTAAATTGTATTTATTAATGCCTTATATTTATACTAATATTGTGATCACTGTTCAATGGTTATATTAAAAATGGTAAAAATTCTTATGGTTTTTTAAAAATCCAAAAACATTAAACCAAGGAAGTTCATATGTCTTATATAACCATTTTACATAGTAAGAAATTTAATCAGATCAAGAAGAATTTTAATTAAAAAATGTTTTGGTCATTCCATTAATAATAAATAAGAACACATTTAGGGATAATAAAAATTCGGTACAGTACACCAAGTTCCCCCACCATAAAAATTTAATAACAACAATAGAGTATTGTATATAGTTTTTTTATATCATTAAAATCATCGTCACACATTTTATACCATGTGAATTTTTCCTTTCTAAGTAAACATTATCATGGGTATAACGGTCTTAGGGAAATTGTGGAGGATGTAGAAATAATATCCAATGTTTTAATGCAATTAGTTAATCTAAAACATATTTTATGGGTTATTCATATAGTACACTGATCACACTTTTTTATGATCCATATAAATTTAATGTTTTAATTTCATTATACTAATGGCAGTTTCATTTTTATAGAAAATAATTATTTACAATGCTTAGAATTTAGATGGTGTTGCTATAAATAATATAAAACAATATAGAGATAGATACTATGTTCATCCAGAGACTCCAAGTTAAACTATATTTCATCCATATAATGATTAATGATGTAGTCTCTAAAAGGAAAAAATAACCTTTTATTTATGTGAAAATATAGATAAAATATTATTCAAACGAAAAGGCATAATTGGAAACTTTAAATGGCCAAAGTGGATCCAAATATTAGTCTCTAGAATATTCTAAGGAATTACTCAAATATTGTGATAGGTGACGTAATGGTTTTTGTTAAATACCAACCATTTTCCCATCAACTGGAGAAAAGGATAATCGATAGTAAAATATGGGTAATAATTATTGATCTTATTCTTTTTTAATTTCATGTAATAAACATTTTGAAAATGACTATCATTAATATTTTTAGAGAGGATGAAATGTGTAATCTAACATGATGTCCTCATCCAAAATAACACCATTGTTTCTAAATCCATTATCTAAGTCTTTAATTCCAAAACTTAATTTATTAAATTTTTTATGCTTGAAATAAAATTATTTCAGTACTAGGTTGAAAATTAATAGAAATTTAATCATTATTCTATAAAGTTTTTCCAAAAAAATCATTAGGGAATATATATGGATAAAGATCCAAAACATGAGGTAGCACATATCACATCCTAAATTCATGTTCCCCAACAAAAATACCATAAATCATGGTAGTAGTATATTATGTCAAATATGGAGAAGAAAATGACCCCAATTTTTAATTGAAATAGAATCTATCATAGAATTATGATAACAATATTATATAATTAATGATATAAAATGATTCCATGATCAAGAAACTTCTACATTATAAATAATCAGATGTAGAAATTAATAATGTATAGAGTATATATTTCTAGGTTCTTTCAGTTTTCTTTCCCAATGAGGTATCATAAATCCTAAAATAGTGTATAAGTTTCACATTAAATTCAAATATTATTGAATTTTAATTTTTAGTAAATGTAGTTCATTATACATGTTTCAAATAAATCATGAGGTAAATTATTGTATAAAAAAGAGATACTATATATACATAAGTCCTCACATCTATTGTGGTTATACACAAATCAATGATTTTTATCTTTCTCACCTCCTCAATCCAACCCTAATGTAAATTAATATACTATGATGTTTATACATCAACTAGACTACCCTATCTATCACATACAACTATATATATTGATATCTTTTATGATGGATGATTGACTCCATGATGTTAATAAATTAACTATACACAATATTTATGAGTCATCTAAGGTCATTCTATAACACTCCTATAGTTTCCCTATTGGAATAAATATTCTAAGGTAGTCATACTAACAGTGGGAGTGTAATTGTTTTGGAATCCATGGTACATTTTGGTTTCATATTCCACGTACACCAACATTAGTATAACTTAATTAGTGTTATTAATGTTCTAAGGGACAACAGAACAATATATTGATATTTTCATTGAAAATAAATTTCACTAATTATATCTTTAGGATGATTCATTGGATACTGTATGAGATATCACCAAGAAATTATCTATAAAATGTGATACAAGTACCTAAAAACTATTTTCATATCATCTTGTAAAAAAAAATTTCTCCTCTTTAGTTATATTAATTATATGAAAAAAATATTTCATATTTTTATAATGTATCTTTGAGGCCTATCTCAAAACACTATTCCATTGAAACATTATCCTCTACTAGTGAAGCATCATAATAAATAATGTCAATAAATCTAGTGACATGTTCCATAACAGATGTTGAGACCAACATTATATCCATAAACAACCATATATTAACTCGTGACATAGTGCTATGATAAAATTACCTAAGTAATAACTCTTTGAAATTATTCCATGTAATACACTAGCCATTCCTCACCTTAATAATCATGCCCCAATATAAATGTGTTTCCAATTCTCACCTTTTTTTCAACCTTACCTATCATACATTGATGTATTGATACTCTTGAAAATTTATTAGAAATAAATAATATAATCCTCATCATCATGAGGAGACACCACACTTAAAAATATTTCCATGTGATAAAACTAGAATATTATCATAATATTTTTGTTAATGTATCCCTTAAAATATCTCCAAGAATAGTCTCTTTAGGTTTTTGTATAATCACCTCCAAGACATCAGGTTCAATGGAAAGTAAATATGGTGGCACATTTTTATACTCTCATTCATTCATTATAGTGGGTGGTCCATTATGAGACTCACACTATAATAAGTTATAAATTAACATAAAATCCCTATATCAATAGAAATATAAAATTAAAAATATGGGATGAGTTTTAATGTTATATTTACCCCATACCCTCTCCCTTAAATTCCGATGTTACAAAAAATATTCAATTTAAAAAAATATTTTTTCATGATACATTCAAACATTTATACATGAAGTAAAAACAACTTCATTATCATGGAACATAAATATTGGAAAAATACTAATAAATTAATAAATATTATACAATAAAAATTAACATATTCATTAAATAATTATAATAAATTTTAAATACAAAAATTATAAACTTGTTATCAACTAGATGAGAATATTTTATTAATATAAGGAGTCTAGATAATAAGTCATGTTGGTAAAATAACTCTAAATATATATTGAAAATTGTAATTTATTTTTAAATAATATGCCAGTTTTTTTGAATAATCATTCATCCACAATAATGGAATGATAAATAGAGATATACAAGAATATATGATTTCTTATCATTGATATGGTTCCCCATTCCACTAGTACTTCCCTTCCTCTCTATGAATCTCTTAATATGGGTTCCATTATGCTCCCCTCACACAACCATGATGCATGGTGTCTATCCGTGATTTGTTCATATTTATCCTCAATATTTCTACCACATGGTCTCTAGATACAATGAATATACAGTGCTTTCATTTTATGTTTATGCAAAATGGTTGAGGCATGTTCTTCTGTGCTTGACATCATCATCAAATAATATTGGGGATCCAATATTTATTTCTATGTTAGTAGGAATTATCCTTTTTAGGATTAATTTACTCTTCTAATAAACCCTTGTATTATGGATTCAATTTAGTTTATCCATAGCTATATCAGTAATGAATATGTTATTATTTATCATACTTCAATGGTACTTCATATCAAATACTCAACAACCATGGCCTCACCCCATTTTTTGCTCTTCCTACATTAATTCACACTAGGCTGTGTCTCTTCTTGTTATTTGTTTTTGGTTGTAAACTTATCATCAACCTGTTTTTCTCAAGTACCCTCTTTCATTTTGATTATATCGATCATGAATGAACTCATCATGGATATGTGTGTTGGTAACATTAGTTAATTTCTATTGTGTTTGTGGGAATCAAAAATTGTGGTTAACATAAGTAGGTTTAATTTTGTGGTAGTATTTTCACACCCTTTACTTATTTATAATCAAATTTGTTTCCAGCCCGATGTTTCACCATTCATTAGGAATGTTTATATTTTGGTTCCAAGACCCCATATATTCATCACGATAGTGTCTTTCAACATGATTATATTTATTCTACACTAGTTGTATCTAATGATGGGTTGGGATATGGTAAGCGTGGTGTTGATTTGAACTATGATTTTTAGATTTAATAGTAATCAATTGCTTCAATTTCTTTGTAATCCTAATAGACACCATGAATCAGCATCTCTATAATATCAATCTTTCTAAAGGTCCATTAAACATTGTAATGTACGGCGATATTCTTATGAATTGACAATACTATCTTTAGGAGAGACTATGGGATGTGTGGCATGGGTGGTGTGTAGGGTGAGACCCATAGTGATTATCTTAGGTGGTTACTATGGGGTGGGTTTTGGTTTTGATCCATGTGGCATAGTTAGCCTGCCAATGTTCATTATTTTGGAATCCATCTCAACAAATTTGAAAGGTTGAAAATTTAAAATTTTATAAAAAACTGTTTAAAAAACATTGCATGTTACCCTATGTGTTTGTTCCTATCAAATCAAATATTAATGTATGAAACACAAAATGATGATTTTAAACTACAGAATAAATAAAGAAAACTCATTCCATTACTTTTAAATAAATATAACACTATAAATATTACATAATTTAATATATATAGGTTTTTTTAGCTTCAATATTCATGTCTCTTAACTACTTTCAATCCCATTACCATAACTGTTGGTTCCCAATGATAATATTTTGGTATATTTGTTGATAGATTCTATGTATGTATTACGATATTAAAAACAATACCTGAGGTGATCCTCTAAGTATCTAATGGTTTATATAGATGAAAAGGGTTAGAATATATTATTTTGGGATATGGTTTCCATCGTACATCATTAAATCAGCGTGTTATCAAATTAGTTAATGATTCAACAAGACCTTTATTTTGGTCATACTAATATACACACACTAATAATTAATTGATGAGGGTACTTATCCACTAGGTTTCTAAATGACATAAACAGTAACCCACTATTCAAAAATTACATGGATATGTAAAAAATGATTTGAAAATTATAATATAATAAAATTATCATATATGAAATATTTCATTTTACAAAAAAGTCCTAAAAATCAAATATGTGGAGTTATCAGGCTCCATATTCTACATCACCCTAGGATTTATTTTTCAATTTGTTTCATATAGTTGGATCTCAAACATATTAATCAAAACATATCAAAAAAAGTTACACATAAAATGTGATTATAAAATACCCAGCAGGTGGTCACCACCCAGCTTATTATAACCATTCAATATATAATGTGTATACATAAATATTGAAATGATAGTGTACTAAATAGTATTTTTCGACATGTAAAATGTGAATATCAACCATAATAGATGCAGTAAAAATTTACTCCCAACATTTGGAGGGTCTATACAACCATATTGTGTTTCAGGTCTCACCCCAATGTCTGGGATGAATGAAAAGAAAAAATATATTAAGACAATGTCAATTATGCCTACAAATACTAGGAAAATGTATATAGTACATATAGTTTACAAATAATGTAGACCACTCAATCAAGAAATATGGAATGTGAAATACAAAGTTATTGCACTATGATTCAAAGACAATGCCTAGAATGTGAATTTAGAGGTAGTATAAAAATTCCCACATATCCAATAACCCATTCATACATTCTTATACTCATATAAAATTATATATCTATACTAACATAAATTATATATATATATATCCTACCATCAATATGTTATTGAACATATATTAAAAAATAACCATTGTAATCAACTATTATTATAACCATAGAAAGAAGGTATGTTGAGATATCATATAACAATACACCTTAAAATTATCATCTTCAAAAATAGTACCATATTCATATTACATAGTCTCTATATATAAATTATCAAAATGTTAGTGATCAAAATATAAACTAGTCCAAACAACAACAGAAATATCATTTAAACAAATTTGGGAAAACATGTATTAAATGTAACAATTCATTAGAAAACAATTTCACTCAACCCTATACCATTTAGTAATTGATCCTTTATGAATATGAGAGTTAGAAAAAAACGGATCAAATTTATAGAAGATGTTATTTGAGGTTCCTATATGAAAATATATTCCACTACTAAAAACAAAAGACCATCATAAAATGAGATATATGTATATATTTGTAAGTATATATCATCATAGAATAGAAAATCCAAAAACCATTATAAAAAATTTACTTTGGTTTATCTAAAAGAAAATCCTATATCATCCTTAATTGAAAGAACCCAATAGATTTTATAAATTTTAATAGCCTTATATTCGGTTGAAAATAATGTATATTGACAATGATAAAGAAAAAAAATAAATAATATTCATGAGGATGACCAAGAACCAACCCTGTTGAATCCATTAACACATGACTAGATAGAGCCACTTTAATCCAAGGATCAAATAGAGAACTTTTTAAGATTATAAGTAGTTGATGAAAGGCTTATGAGAGGTCTTACAAAATTGTAATTAAGTGATATTAAAATGGGTAAATAAATTTGGGGTCACATGTTTTCTAAAAAGTCATAATAACCTTTTAAAAACGACTTTGGACCTCATTTATATTGAGTACCTAGTAAATGTAAACATTGTGTCCAATTCCCTTCAAAAATCTTTATATACCTCTAAAACCACACAAAGTACCTAGTCCAGGCTTTCAAAGTACTTAGTTGACCACTAGACCATAATTACCTATTAATTTATATTATCTTATTCTTCTATGACATATTATTCCATGTGATATATAAAATGAAATGAAAATGAGATAAAATATCTAGAAATTAAATGTTCAGATCACTCATAATGGTTAGGTTCTTTTGACTATATGTATATGATTTCATAATGATCAAAAATTACTATATTTTCTCATTATATATATTATTTTAATATTTTTTCAAAAAATAGAATATATTATTCTCCTAACCATCCAAATATTTAATTCAGTTTACCAAATTCATATACTAATAATGGGAACTATATATTTTAAATTATTTTATGTGAAAACAGTTTTTGTGTAAAAGAAAATATTCCAAAAAAATAAAATATTTTCTAATGGAACTTTTACTTTTCCAATGAATACATTATTTAAATTTGACATTCATTATATGATAATAATCCTATATGTATTATGAATTTATTACAAAAAATAAAAAAACTTATAAAATATTGCTACAATGAAAATATCATACTATATTATTAAAATAAATGTTTTAGAAAAAAATACATGCACATAGAATGGTGTATTAGTTTAGATATATATATAATAATTTATGTATTAAATATATTATTATGTGAAAATTATTAGTCCTCTATAAAATAATTTTTTATCATACTAATATTATTTAGCAAATTATTTTAACATATAATAGATATCAAAATTAAATTTTTATTGAAATAATATATAACAAAATATTCTTTTAAATGGTTGGAATTTACACATATAATACTATTATAATAACAACATTATAATGAATATTATTCAATTATAATTTTCATAAGTAAATATATGAAAATTTTAATAAATATAGATAACAGATAATCGTGGATTCAATAAAATCTTTTATATAAAACCATTTTATGAAATAAATATTATTGTAATAAATATTCATAAAATTTTGATACTATATGTAGAATAATAATTATAATATATATATTTTAAACAAAATATTACTATTTACTATATATGAGTACAATATAATGTATATTAATATGTATATAAATATGTAAAAAATGGAATTATAATTTTTTTCATAAATGATATTTTCTTACCGTTATGATAATTAATAGCTATTTCATAAAATTTCATTGATAATCCATATATATATATATATATATATATATTTTTAAAAAATATATTTAATTTATAAAATACCATTGCTTTAAATAAATAAAAAACTTTTTTTAACAAATAAACACATAACAGTCATTTCAAAATAATATATACCCGGTAGTTATTAATGTAACATTGAACTCCTATACATCACTATAAAAGTATTCTATTTCTAAAAAATTTATATGAATATCTTATTTAATTAAATTATATGCACCTTATTTATTATATATATAGTTTCTTATATATATTTTCTGAGTTAGATGATATTAATGTAAATTTATTATCTATAATTATGTAAAATAGTGACATATAAATTTAAATTTATGAAAATAATTTATATTTCATAATGTAATTCATATAATGAAATATAAATTTATGTGATAATATTTTTAATCATGTATAATAATTATTATGGACATGATGGTTTTGGAAAAGTAGGAGATTTAAATCCATTAATCATGACATTCAAAATTATTAATTTTTAATTCCATTTTAAATACATTTATTTTTTATCATTTTTTAACACTACATTAAAAAATAATGATATCATATTTATCTTATCATTTTCATTTATTTATTTATGATGTCAATTAATCTTTAATTTTAAAACCGTAATGAAAATTATAATAATATTTATCATGAAACACATAATTGTAAAAGTAAATAAAAACGTGAAAAAATCTAAACTTTGAAAATATGTTTCATTAAAACATAAAATTAAAAACATTAATAATAATGATTTTAAAAAGGGAAATGGGCCATTAAATATTTAGATAAATATATAATAACGTGTTTTAGATAATTTTTTTTATTTTAATGTTATGGAGATGATATATTTTTTCAATTTTTATTAATATAAATTAGTTATTTTATATCATGATGCTAATATAAATTTCATGGTCTAATTTTTATTTATTTCATGGTATCAATATGAATAGATGGGTTATGTTTGAGTTCATTTAATTTTTTTTTAATATTATTGAACTACATATGGTTATTTAAAATATTTATTTTTTAATTTATCTAATGTTGGTCAATTTTATTGATAATCACCCCCTAAGTGATTTATTTTAATCATTGATACTTGTTATTATCCTATAGTGACTAGGTAAATCACACGAGGATATGTGTCAATTAAATTCAGTGACATGCCCATGCCTGGGTGGGATAATACATAATCTGTGTTAAATAAGATTACTTTTTATTGGATTTTGTTACATTTTAATAGTTATAAAATGGATACTATAGGTTGGAACATGTTCATAAAAATTTCATTTTTATAAATACAAATTATAACTACAGTAAAATTTTGAGTCACCAAGGAATATGAGATTGAGTTTATTGATTTTGATGCGTCCATATTTCTTTATTTACAATGATAATATTATTTTTGTGATATTAAATTAACCAATATTTATAATGACTAGTGAAATAGTAAATCATTATTTTGTCAATTTGTTACGTGATATATAATTGAATTTATTTATTTGATCTTTGAGAACACATTGATTTATAACATTTAATTTATATAAATGATTTAATTATTAATAATTTAATGATAATTTAATAAATAGTACTATAATTGATAAATTATTTTACTAATGTCATTGATAAGAGCCTCATGCAATGAGTTTGAGTTGAATTGATGATTCCTTTATGATTATATGTAATGATCTAATTATTGATGTGATGTTATATGTGTTATTTTGGAGAAACAAGTAATGATGTATCACAATAAGTGAAATTGGGAAATTTTATTTGGGGAAGATTTTAGTGTTATTTATTAAGCATATTGTTTCCTCGTACATTATGGATGGATAAGGAATGAGATTTTATAGAATATATATATATATATATATATATAATCACATGTATAGTTCTCCACCACTATGATCAGGCCAGAAATTTTATAAATGAATCACACCTCCATGCATGGTTGAGGTTTCTATCCTACAGAGAGCCTCTATCTATAAGGTCGAGAGAGTATACCCTAGTTTGTATAAATTTATACAAATCACATTTCAACCATAAATATTAAATTTTTAATAATATTGTGAAATAAATAAAAGTAATCATGAAAACTAAATGAAAACTAAATGTAAATTATATCCCCCATAAAATAACAAAAAAGTTATCACTAAATTCATACACCCATATAAAAATAAATAAAATACTCATTGTAATAACATAAACCAAATTCATTAAAAATATTCAAATTGTTGGAGATGACTATAAAACTAATCTTTAGTCCATGACCAGTCCCATATATCACCTGCTACCAAGCTCAAAATATCATCCATCAATATAAAGACCCTTACTACAAGATGGATCATGAAACATAAAAGATATTAGAGAATTAGAAAACCTATGTATGGTTTAAATACAACTCATCTGGTTACCACCACCAATGTCCCTAATCATGTCTAGTATATACATATGTATGTACAATGTGATATACAAGTAATTAAATTATAGTCCATGGGAGAAAAATAACCCATCACCATATAATATTTTATACATCCACATAGGTGGGACCATACCTTATTCAACAAGATTTTAAGTATCTCTTACCAAACTACATGGATTTTTAATGGCCATAATGACTATTAAACATCATAGCACCCTGATGGGTATGGATGATGGTGATAATAAAATTGAACTATTCTCGTTATTCAATTTAACTTTTTTTTGGGTCTTGTTCCCATTTTGTATGGAACCGTGTTAATATTATTACATGAATAATCTCTCTCAAGGACTGACATAACTATTATTATATTTATATAAATTAAAATAATTAACACAAGATATATATTATACTTGGTTCTCTTATAAGGATTATTCTAATCATCATATATCATCAATTTTTTAGTCATATCATAATCCACTATTCAATAGAAGTTTGTTGGATTCAATGTTTTATCCATTTTCACATAGATACTGGATCATTATGTTAAAAATAATTATTTTGGTCACTCTTTACCCAAGGTTCACTACCCCTTCAACACTCTCATAAAATAAATTGATGAATAATATTCAATTGTTTAATGAAACTTAGGTATCTTCAAAAGATAATATAAGTGAATGTATATTTATATCTATTTTGATACTAATCTTACATCGTATATCTTGATTTAATGTTATGTTATTGTTATTCTTACTATAACCTCCATATCCAATAATATAAAAGAGATAATACATAGAGTGAGAGTTCATTGTGTTTATTCCAAACTATAATAGAACCATAAAAACATACTTGGATGGGGAAAATTCTATGATGGAATTTTCTAATTTCTTTTATCTTCTTCAATGGATAGATATATCAAGGTTTTATGGTCTCGTGTTTTTAATGGGATGCAAATTCCCATATAATTTGACCTTTTTATTTAGTGTATGAGATGAATCTTAAATTCGTCCTCAGATTGGTGTTTTGAGTGTTTGATCCATTGAAATAATTTTTTAAATGAGCATTAAGGACAAAGAATTTATTAATATATTGAAATGACTTTGGAAATAATTGAAACTAAAAAACAATTTTCATGATATGTATAAAGGGGAGGATACTTTTATAAAAATCATATGGCAATCAAGGGGAATCCATACAAGATTATGAGGGGCATGAAATGGGTTTTAAAAAAATCCACCATTCCAGATGGCCATGTATGAATTCAACTAGGAATTGAAAATGTTGGAACATGGGTTGTTAAGGGTTTTTCACAATTGTACATCTATCCATTAAAAGGGCATGGAACCATTAATAGTGAGACCACATGGTTGGCGCATGGTTCTACAAATTGTCCATCAAAATAATGAAACTCATTGATGATATAGAAATAATCATCTCCACCCCTTTATTTTATATTAGAAACATCCCTTGTACTTCTTTTCTCACGTGAAATTTAGAAAATTGGGATCTCCCATTGTACATCCCCCTAGTATTTAGTGCATCTCCACCATTCAAGCTTTAAATCAAACTCTATTAGTTTTGTTAGATCACCATTAGTTTTTTTATTCCTCTTCCATCCATCATTTTTCTTTTTTTATTGAATTTTATTTAAATGCATAATAATTATCCCTATTTCGGGATATTTTTCTATTCATCATATTTATCTCATTCCATCTCAATTCATTTCCCGATATTGGATTGTTAAATTCCCTAAGCATTAGGTAGGCAATAATATTTATTTTCCCTTCATTTTTCATTGTTATAGAATATTTTCTATGTGTCACACACCAAAAATTCCATGCATTTCCTCTAAAACATGAAATACCTTAAATTAAATTCTTTAAACCATATCCTTCTTGTCCTTAGACCCCTTATCAAGGTTGGAGGTAGAATACCTCAATCCAAACAACCAATAACGTGACTTCAATTAAATTTTTCGTCAAATTTGTTTCCATTATATTTAACCAACACTATGGGTGTGTTGATCATAGAAGCCCCTTCAGAGAAGTCCAAGTAAATTAAACATGTTGGACTGTGAATTAGGGTTTTTTCATTATAATGATAAGTGGGTTAATTGAATTAATTATATTACATTTCAAATAATTTAATAAATTATATCGTTATAAATGGTGTTGAGGCATGGGTTATTCCCATGTCCTTTTTGTATGTTATAAATGAAATAGTTTTATTTTATATATTACAATATAATTGTGTGTAGTGTATTCCTATTCCCTATTATATATTTTGGAATCTATTTCCTCATGGACTATTGGAAAAGCTAAATGGAATATTATAATGGAAGTAAACTGTGTGTTGAGTGATATTTAGGTTCATTATATGGATTTCCTTTTATGGGATCCGGGGAGAAATGAAATTATATTATGTCATGGAAAGTATATTGATACTATTTATGATATTCATTGTATTTTATTATTGAATAATTAATAATATTTAAACACCTTCATAGATAAAATGGATTCAAGATATAGTATGACTATGATGGGATCAGTGGTTAAATGAATTATGATGCACACTAAGTGATACTGGGTTCCTGAGAGAAATGTTGATGTTGGGATCATAGCTTGCATATCATGATATATTCAATGAGAAATACATATACTCTTGATACAAACTTCCAAGGATAGTCTCATGGGTTCAATAAGATTATGACATGACTAGGTCCATTAATGGGTTCTTAATATATAATTCCATTGATTGGATCACAGGAAAATGAATTATAACAACATGAATATTAATTTAATTACCCTTTCTTGTTATGTCTTTCATATTAAAGAAAAAGTTTGATTTTATATGATTATCAATATACATTGATGAAAGTTATTATAGCCATAGGACTATATTTTTAATTATTATTCCCTTTTATAGATACTTGGTCTAATACCCAATTTAAAATGATACCCATATGATATTATTATTATTATTGATGCACGGCATTATTTCACCTAAATTTCTAAATAATACAATGTACAAATATTTAAGTCAATATATGTAATTAAATATATAGATATTATATATACATGTATTCACAAATATATATATATATACATATATATATATAACATTATAAAAGGTCGCAAATATTATGAGGTATTCCAGCTTAGCCCAAAGCATGTATGGATGAAAAGTTATCCTTAAGGAAACTGAGCTCAACATATTTATAGTTATTTATTGAACATTTATTTATTATAAGAAAACATTAGATTTTTTTATATTCATTTACAAGATTTATTATAAAAAGTTATTTGTAGTCTGTTGATTTTATATCACACCCTATTTGGAATGACTTTTTCTACTTGAACATACCAACTATTTTTAGCTAATGGATTATGGATTATGATTTGTGTTGTAACTCATTTATATGGTACCATAAGATCACATTATGGGTTTAATGGTCATGATGTTCATGGTGATATCCATTGGGGATTTTTTCAATTTCATTATTCATTTTTATGTACAAGTTTCTATAATTTTAATGTTGTATGGTGTATAATTTTCATGAATGATTATTTATTTAATTATTATTGATTAACAATTAGTATTATCTTCCACTTATTTTTTAAATATTCTTCCACAATTATTTATTTATATGTCTATTATGATTGTACTAATACATAGGGTATAGTCTCCACATTATTCCATTTTTAGACCATTTATTAAAATAAGGCTCCTATGGAATATGGGGAGGTGTTCTTGAGGCTACATAGGGAACCTTCTCAGGTAACTATCTTTTTGGATGCCATGTTTGGAAGAATAAATGTGGTATCAAGGGTTTCTTCTCATTTTGTCTTAATATTTTTTAATTTCATAAATGAGAATATAAATGCATTCATTAAATGGAAAATACCTCTTGTATGGGTCTAGGGAACCCACAAACAGGGGAAATATCATGGTTTCATGGATGATATTATATATTCTATTTATATACCAGTTTATAATTATATCCCCATGGGTGATTGACATGCTTACACATTGTAGTACCCCCAGTATGAGGTATGCGTCTTTTTTATGCATTTTTATGTGTTTAAAGTGCATGGGATGAGTTGGTAAGAGGTTGGGAGAGTTTGGAATGGGTTTTAATGAGTTTAAAGGCTGTTCTGTAGGGGCATGTTTTGAGCACGGTTTGTGGAAACCATGCGGATTCTCTAGGATACCATGTAGGCGGAGATAAAATATTTCGCACGGCTTGCACACGGTTTTCCAAACCCGGCGAGGAAACTGTTCAGACGCTTCCTCTCGGGGCAGTAGAGTTCACACAGTTAGCGCACGGTTCTCCAAACCGTGTGGCCACTTAATGAATAGGGTTTAAGTTCTAGGCTCCCTCGAGCATAACCTATTTGACTCCAATATTCATCCCACTCAAGCCTCACTTAGTATTTTTGGCTCTCGAGGGTTGGAGGGACTCTCCCACTCGTTTTGGAAGCTAATATAAGGGGTTTCGAGGTGGTTTGAAGGTGATTTCTCCCGAGTAAGTCTTCTTTCATGGTTTCTTTTGGTTTTCTCTATATCCATTCTTATATCTTCTGTGATTTTCTATTTTTACACTTGTTGTGTATAGATCTAGGGTTGGGGTTTCCTTGGATGTTGATTTTAAGGATTTCGGAAAATAGGGAAAGAGATCCATAGAGGTTTCAGTGGTGCATTCACCAGATTTCAGGTATGATTTCTTGTGGGTCGATTTCACTGGAAACATAAAGGTAGGTGGCTCCTCTCTTGACTCCACATGGATAGAACTAGTGGTTATTTGTTACAATTAATTTTAGTTATGAAAATTAATTGTGATTTGTTATGCGAAATTGGTTGGAAATCCAATTGATGATTTTTGGGGAAAATGGAGTTTTATGGTGAAATGCTTTTTGAAGTGGATTTTAAAATGAGTTTCTATGGTTGATTTCTGAAAATAATTAATGGAAAAGGGTTTTCAATGAAGTGGATTTGTTTATTGAAATGTGGTTTGTCATGGAAAATTATTTTCAATAAATGGGTGATTTATTGAAGTGGCTTGATATGCAATGGAATTGGTTGATTGCATGTTGTTGTGAAATTGGTGGGTTATATGCTTGGTTGTGATTGATTGGAATGTTTTGTGGAAGTGGCGAGAAGTACCACTATAAAAATGGGATGGATAGTGGATGGAAGATACACCATCAAAGGTATAGTTGATGAGAAGTGACACTTGGTGTAAATGGGTGAATGAGTTGGACGTAAGCTCCACCATTTTGATTGTTATTGTGAATGGGGGAATGGGTTGGATGGAAGATCCACCATTTTGGTTGTTTTGTTGTCCATTTCTTTGCAAGTTGTAACATTTTGTGCTAATGTGTGAATAATGAAATGGCTTGTGGCATGTTTGGTTGGATTTCCATTGGTTGCTTGGTTTGGGTGTGATGGCTTGGTAAGGGCATGTTTGGCTTATGGAAATGGTTGTACTTGTGATTATTTTATATAAATTGTTTTATAAAAATTTGCTAACATTTTTATCCCAGTGGCGTGTGTCGGGACGTCATTTGGGGAAATACTACTGAGTTTTAGTACTCACCCCCTACTTTGGAATGTTGGTGTCTTTGTAGATGTATTGTACCATGACGTGGGAAAAGGTAAGAAATATCTTTTCTTTAGTGGTACATCGTGGTGTCCTGGTGGAGCTTGGAGCTTGGAGTAGAGCTGTGGGGGTGTCATGGCTCGTAGAGTTTGTTGTTGGTTTCTTCTTGTACTCTGATGTGGTTTAGACATGTCTGGTGGTTTTGTTTTTGGGATGTATTGTGGTACAACTTGTTTGTTTTTTGGGAATGCATGCTTGAATGCCTTATTGACATGCATCATATAGTGGTGGTTAATGGATAGTTTGGTTTGTTTTTTCTTAAGGTAAAATCATTCCTCAATTTGATCCTGATGCCCTTAGCATTTATTTCCAGCCTTTGGCGTCTTGGGAACGTTTCTTAAGGCCAAGTATCCCTCAACGCCTCCTCAAGCTAATGAGGTAGGGCGGGGTGTTACAAATGGTATCAGCTTGTTCAGTTCGTTTGGAGTTGATTCTCGGATTTTGAGTTGACATTCGTTGTGGTATATTCCTTTATTCGCGATGGTATCAAGGCATAGGCTTGTCGGAACATGTAATGTATAGCATAAAAGGATGTAGCTAACCCTTTTATGCTGAAATTAAAATTACTAGGGATTTGGGTACATAAGTGTATTGGAGACACATATAGGTATTGGGAATCTCATATTCATGGGTGTAGCCAATGAGATGTGCATGGTATTTATGTTAGAAATTACTTCCCTCTAGGATTAATATTTCATTTGGGTATAATGATTTATGTGTTGAATTGAGAAACAGTTTTGTAAATGTGTGAAATTGTAATGTGAAAAAATATGGTATTTTGAAAATGGGTTGGTTTTCAAAAATGGCGAAACATGGCCAATTTGGAAAATGTGAACTTGTGGGAAGCCTTGTGCTATAGTGTTTTGTAATGTAATTTGAAATGGGATTTCATGATTTCTAAGGAAGTGAGACTCATGGTTTTTTGTTTTCTGTTTATAGAAATGGCACCAGGTAGGCGTCATAGAGACCAACCAGAGGAGGCTGCTGAGAATGTGGTAGCACCTGATCCCCAGGTGAACCAGCAGCTATTGAAAAGCATAGTGCATGCTTTCCAATTTGTGGAAAGTGGAAATAAAATGGATGAACCAAGCCATGTAGATCATGTGGTTCAACTTTATAATCATAATCCACCCATCTTCTAGGGTGATTCAGATCCGGTGAAGGAAAAAGCATGGTTGAATAGAATGAACAATATTTTTGAGTTCTTGGGAACACAAGTAGAGTTAAATGTGAAGATGTCCATGTATATGTTGGTAAATATTTCCCTTAGGTGGTGGGAGTTGGTAGTCTAATAGTAGACAAACCAGGGTGGGATGTGGGAAGGATTTGAGAAATTGTTTAATAAACAATTCTACCCACATACTTTTAAAAGTCAGCACACGACTGATTTGTTCATCTTGAAGGAAGAGCTTATGTATGTAATGGAGTATGCACCTATGATTATTAATTAGTGTGGTTTGCACCCGAGGTGGCGGGTATCACTTCGTTGAAGTAAAGGATCATTGAAACAACGTTAAGGCAAGAAATCCATTCAATGATAACAGTGATGTTTATAGATGATTACACAGAGAAAGTGAATAGATCCTCAGTGGCTGAGCGGGATCTTTTGGGCGCTCCGGGTGGAGGATGCGTGGTGGCACCAATGGGGAATAGTGGGAACTCTAGCACTGGGTTCAAGCGAAGGAGGGACAATTATTCCCCAGGTGGGAATATGACATATAATCTGATGGCAGGATCGGTGAATCTTCCTCTGAAGCGATAGAGAAAACCATGATGTTTTCAGTATGGTTCTACGAGCCACATCAAGCAGGATTGTATGGAACAACCTCGAGCATATAATAATTGTAACCAGATTGAGCATCTACAACATTATTGTCGAAATGATCCAAGGTCAGGTGCACATGATACTTCTTAGGGATCACAAACATCGTAAGCTTCAACGGGACGACGATAACAGCACACCCCTCGTCAGTAGAGTAGAGTGGGTCATGGGGATTCTCGGAATACCACGATTCCTCAGTAGAAAATAAAGAGTAGATAATGGTAATCAAACATGTTTTTGGAGCTATGAAGGTTGTGGTGGATGATCAGTCGGGACCATCCACAGTTTGAGGTACTATTCTTTTAAATTCCACATGGATTCAAGTGTTGTTTGATACGGGTGCTTCACACTATTTTATTACTGCATGTGTGGTCGATTTGCTGGGTTTGAGGGTTGAAATGATTCCATCGATTTTGAAACTTCAAAATCCTCTGGGTCGAAGAGAGTGTCGATCCTTCTTATGAAGAGCATGTTGTATTGTTGTGGGCAAGGTTGAGATAAATTGAAATTTCTCACTACATGAGATGGATGGGTATGATGTAATCCTGGGAATGGATTGGCTGGTGGATTTTAAGGCCCACATCAATTTTAATGCACAATAAAGTGGCTTTTACAACACACGATGTCTTTAAACATCTCTTTAGAGGAGAGGGGCATGAAAGTAAGGGTGAAACAGGTTTTTCGGCACTAGCAATGGGCACGTTATCGTATCAGTTGGTGGTGTTGTCGTTGAAATTAGTATACGGTGTTGAGAAGAGTGTTCTTCCAGCAGTGGTGGATCAGTTCATGGATGATTTTCCTAAATAATTATCTGGGTTACCTCCCGTAAGAGAAGTGGAGCTTATGATAGATCTCCTTCTAGGGACCATTCTGATATCACTTCCGTCTTACAGATGGCTCCTGCTGAATTTTGGGAATTTAATGTCCAGTTGGAAGAGTTAGAAATCAAAGGGTTTATTTGTCCTAGCACGTCACTATGGGCAGCACTGATGTTGTTTGTGAAAAAGGAAAATAGAAATTTGAGGTTGCGTGTTGATTATATTATACTTAACCATGTTACGATAAAGAATAGATATCCTCTTCCACGAATTTATTATTGTTCAACTAGTTGAGGGGAGACCAGTGGTTCTCCAAGATCGACCTCAGATTATGATATCATCAATTACGGGTGAGGAAGGACAATATTCCAAAAACTTCTCCTAGAAGTAAATTTGGGCATTATGAATATGTGGTTATGCCCTTTGGTCTAATGACTTCTCCAGTGGTGTTTATGGCATTGATGAATCAGATATTTTAGAGATATCTAGATTCATTTGTGGTGTTATTTGTTGATGATATTCATATTTATTCAAATACAATGGTGGATCATGAGCAGAACATAGAGACAGTGCTAGGGATCTTGAGGAATCATCGGTTGTATGCGAAATTGTCAAAGTGTGACTTTTGGATATAGGAATTTCGTTTTCGTGGCCATGTGATTTATGAAATGGGTGTATCAGTGGATCTGGAAAGGATATAGGCTGTTATCTCGTTGCAACTACCAAAGAATGTGTTGAGATACAGAGTTTCTTTGGTTTAGCTGGGTATTATCTGCGTTTTGGTCATGCTTTTTCACATTTGGCTTTGCCGATGAATGCATTGACGAGAAATAATGTTCCATTCCAGGGTAATGAATAGATTCGGCAGTGTTTCGAAGAGCTAAAGGATCGCCTTACATCATCACCAATCTTGGTTTTTCCAGAACCAGGAAAAGGGTACGTGGTGTATTGTGATGCATCAAGATCAGGGTTAGGGTGAGTTCTCTTGCAATGGAATCATGTGGTTGCATATGGCTCACGTAAGTTGAGGGTTCATGAGAAGAACTACCCAACTCATGATTTGGAATTGGCAGCTGTGGTGTGTGTTTTCAAAGTGTGGTGACATTATATCTTTTGTGAGAAATTCACAGTATATACATATCATAAGAGCTTGAAGCACATTTTTTGACAAAGGGATTTGAACCTGAAGCAAAGGAGATGGATGTAATATCTCCAGATGTTTGATTTTTACTTAATGTACACACCAGGTAAGGGAAATTTGGTGGTAGATTCATTAAGCAGAAAATCATTTGCTTAGATGGTGAAACAGGCATCAGATCACTGGCAGTTGATGTCAGTTATAGCCGATATACAGTTTGAATGTGAAGAACAGGGTGATAGGGAGGTCTTCTTTCCGATTTTGTTGATTTCTGACTTTGTTGGCTTGGTTAAGGTGGCACAGATATCTGGTGCTGAGTGTGTGACCATGGGTTCGAGAGTCAATGGTGGGGAGACCATTGAGGTTTGGAAACTGAATGGAGATTCAGTTTTGTGTTTTCGGAATTGGATGGTTATACCAGTTGCTTGTTAGGAGGATCTTCTAAGGGAGTATCATCATTCCAGGTGATCTTTTCATCCTGGATTTCAAAAAATGTATAAGGCATTGAAAGCATAGTTTTTGGTGGGCTGGTATGAAAAGAAGAGTGGATTTGTTTGTTTCGAGATGCTTGACTTGTCAGTAGGTCAGGGCAGAACATCAAGGGCCAACAATAATGTGGAAATATTTACCAATCCCAATTTGTAAGTGGGAGAAAATAGCAATGGATTTTGTCATAGGTCTCCCAAGAACGGTCAGAAATCATGATTCCATTTGTGTGATAGTGGACCAGCTAAGGAAGTTGACCCATTTCATCCCAATTCGTGAATCTCATACGTTGGAGGATCTGTCAAAAATCTATATCTGGGAGGTGGTAAAAAGTCATGGTTTTCTAGTTTCTATAATATCAGATAGTGATCTGAGGTTTAAATCTCTCTTCTGGAAATCCTTGCAGCAATCCCTTAGGAAACAGTTGACTATGAGCACGGCCTATCACCCTCATACGAATGGTCAATCTGAGAGGATGATACAAACTTTGGGGGATATGTTACGGGATTGTGTCATGGATTTTGGTTGCTCATGGTAGGATCACTTTTCATTGGTGGAGTTCTCATACAAAAACAGTTATCAAGAATGCATACATATGGCTCTGTTTGAAGCGTAGTACGATTGGATGTGTTGTTCTCCACTTTGTTGGGTGGAAACGGGTGAGTCCTCGATGGTTGGACTGAGCCTTCAGGAGACTATGGAGAAGATCAAGTTTATTAAGAAGTGAATGGAGACGGCTCAGAGTAGTCATAAATTCGATACGGATCATCGTCGATGGCTATTATCCTTTGAGATGAGTGATCATGTTTTCTTGAGGATCTCTCCAAAGTTGGGACATTGTCAGTTTGGGAAGGAGGGAAAGTTATCTCCAAGGTATATTAGACCTTTTGAGAATCTTGAACTGCTTGGTGAGGTGTCTTATCATTTTGATTTTCCGCCTACTTTTAGTGTGGTGCACAATCTGTTTCATGTGTCTTGGTTGAAAACGTATCAGCCAGATCGTGACCATGAGCTTCGATGGGATCATGTTGAACTAGAACCGGATACTTCGTTGGTTCACGTGCCAGTGTGTGTTGTTGATAGGCAAGAGAACATTTTGCATGGTAAAAACATCGGTTTATTTTTTGTTTTATGACATCATGGTTAGATTCAAGATGAGACTTGGGAGCGGGAGAAAGAGATTGTCGAGTAGTGGCCCAAGCTCTTTCGGGGAAGGGAGGGTTCACTACATTCTATGGATGAAATGTCCAATGGTGTGGAGAATATAGTACCCCTGGTTAGAGGTATGTGGCATTTATTTATGGATTTTTTTTTTGTTTAAAGTGCATGGGATGAGTTGGGAATAGGATTAGAGAGTTTTGAATGGTTTTGGATGGGTTTGAAGTATTTCTTGTGGGTGCATGGTTTGAGCACAGTTTTTGGAAAATGTGTGGATTCTTCAAGGAACCGTGCACGGGGAGACAGCAGGATTCTCATGGCCTATGTACAGTTTCCCAACACATGTGAGGAAACTGTGCGGACCTTTTCTCTCAGGTCAATAGTGTGGGCACGGTTTGCACACGGTTCTCCAAATCGTGCGGGCTAACCATGCAACCACTTAATGAATAGTGGTTAAGACCTGGGCTCCCCCAAGCTTAACCAATTTCACTCCAATCATCCTCCCACTCAAGCCTCACTCAGGATTTTAGGCTCTCCAGGGTTGTAGGGACTCTCCCACTCTTTTGGGAATCAAATCAAAGGGGTTTCAAGGTGGTTTGAAGGTGATTTCTCTTGGGTAAGTCCTATCTCATAGTTCTTTTTGGTTTTCTCTAGATCATTTCTTCTCTTTTCTTTGGTTTTCTAGATCAACACTTTTTTTAATAGATCTAGGGTTGGGGTTGCCTTGGATGTTTATTTTAAGGCTTAGGGATGATAGAAAAAGGGATCTAGAGAGGTTCGGTTGGTGCATCTTCTAGATTTGAGGTACGATTCCTTGTGGGTCGATTTCGCTGGAACCCAAAATATAGTTGGCTTCTCTCTCGAATCCACTTGGTTATAACTAGTGGTTTTTTTACAATTAATTATTGTGTTGAAAATAAATTTTGATTTGTTATGTGAAATTGGTTGGAAATCCATTTGCGGATTGTTTGGAAAAAATGGGGTTTTATGGTGAAATTCTTTTTGTTGTGGATTTTAAAATGGATATTTTAAAATGGGATGCTATGGTTGATTTGTGAAAATGATGTATGGAAAAGGGGTTTAAATAAATTTATTTTTTTATTGAATTGCGGTTTGTCATGGAAAATGATTTTCAATAAATGATTGACTTATTGAAGTGGATTGATATGCAATGGAATTGGTTGATTGCAAGTTGTTGTGACCTTGGTGGGTTATATGCTTGGTTGTGATTGATTGGAATGTTGTGTGGAAGTGGTGAGAAGTACCAAAATAAAATGGGGATGGATAGTGGAAGGAAGGGCCACCATCAAAGGATAAGTGGATGATAAGTGCCACAAGGTGTGAATGGGTAAACGGGTTAGACGGAAGATCTACCTTTTTTATTATTGTTGTAAAAGGCTGAACGGTTTCGATTGAAGCTCCACTATTTTGGTTTTTTAATGAATTTCTTTTCATGTTGGAAATTGTTGTGCTAATGTTTGAATAACGAAATGGCTTGGGGCATGTTTGTTGGGTTTCCCTTGGTTGCTTTGTTTGGGTGTGATGGCTTGGTATAGGCATGTTTGGCTTATGGAAATGGTTATACGTGTGATTATTTTATGAAAATTGTTTTATATAAATGTGTAATGGTTTTATCCTAGTAGCGTGCATATGAAAGTCATTTGGGGAAATCCTACTGAGTTTTAGTACTCACCCCCTACTTTGGCACATTAGTGTCTTTGCAGATAATGTGTATCGTGACTTGGGAAAAGGAAAGGCATCTCCCTCTTTTGGTAGTGTATCATGATATCTTGGTAGATCATGGTGCTTGGTGTGGAGCTATGGGGGTTTCATGGCTCGTAGAGTTGGTATTTGGTTTTCTCTAATACTCTGATGTGGTTTAGACATGTCTTGTTGTTTTTCTATTGGGTTTTATTTTGGTACAACTTCGTTGTCTTTTGGGAATTCATGTTTTAATGATTTATTGACATGCATCATATAATAGTGGTTAATGGATGTTTTGGTTGGTTTTTTCTTAATGGAAAATCATTCCCCAGTTTGATCTTGAAGCCCTTGGAATGTTTCTTCCGGGCTTTGGCATTATGGGAACATCGTATAAGGCAAAGTAGCCCTCACCGCCTCCTCAATCCAATGAGGTTGGAGTGGTGTGTTGCACACTAGTTATTGAATTTTTTTTATATGATATTTACTGGTTCGATAGGTCTGGATAGAGATTATGTTTTTTTATCCATACACATATAAATTTAGAGATTCACATGTCATGCATATTCCATGCCATGTAGACCACATTGTATATTTTCTTAATCAATGATGATTTTCTCCATGATTGTGTGATTGTTTTTTTTAATATATACATGCTACTTGGGTGATTTTTATTATTCACAAATAGTAACGAGACCACTATGGGTGAGGGCGGTTAATGAGTGGCTTGTTTTCCTTAATAAGAATATTTATTATCTTCTTTAGTCAACATTCTTACCCTATGGAACTTTTTAAAATAATGATTTACTCAAATTTAACTTTTTATCCATACCGTTTGTGTGAAATAAATATGAATAGAAGGAATAAAATTATATTTACATGGTTCGGTACAATTTCATACTAATTTTTATGATGTATAGTCCAACCAACATGGAATATTTCAATATCATAATTCTAGAATTCAAAGGATCAATTAGAGAATAATTCTAAAATCCCATTAGAAACATTCCTACTATAGTTTTTTATACCACCCCAACTATACTTTTTGTATCCACTTCCCACTACTGGTTATCCATCCCAGCACACACATGTTCCTCTTTAGTAACTACTAAATATCTATAGTTATCAACATCACATTCCTTCTTCTTTTTTAATGTACATCATAATGTTCTTCACTTACTCTAAATGTAATATTAACCAATCATTACTTATGTACATTATTCAACAACTTCAAAATTTCACTACGGAACTTGATGGTTATGAAACATTCTCTAGAAACTATGTAAAAAAATTAATATGAAAAAGATAGTATTTTATACCTCAGTCTAGTAACTTATTTCTGATGGAATCTATCTAATTGGACTTGGTAATATTTTCCTTATACACATACATATTTAATTATGTAAGAATTAATGTTAAAACTCACCACTTCCTACATCTCATAGAACATGTTCGGATGAAATTTTGTACAATGCAACATTATCCAATGATCACATTGAAACTCACTCTAATTAATCTCGTTAAGATGTAACTTCCTCAGTATTAATCTGAGAAAAAAACTATGTTTTAGAACTAAATATCTATTTCACAATTTTTGGAACTCTTGTTCACAAGAAAAATTCATGTTGGAAAAGTACTAATGTATTGTGGTATCCTTTTATAGTCACCTTAGTGGTGAAAATGTGGGTAACAAATTCCTTTTCCCTCTTAATGAAATTCACACATATTGAATTTCTCATTCATTTAAGTCTTCATATTTGACTTGTTAAACAATTATCAATACTTATGGGAGCTTCTCGATTGATCTCAAATCACATAATTCATCATTTTTACATACATTTCTTCATTGTCAAAATTCATTCCATTGAAAATGTCTGAAAAGATATATATTTCCCATTATGATGAACATTTTTAAAAACTTATATTCATCTCATATATATGACCAATATCACTAAAATGTGGTTGTTATGATTTGAGAGAATTATGAGAAAACATTGTGGATTTTATTTTGTATTAAACATACTTTCCACTTATATCGAATTAGCACTCCTTCAAAATTCTTCGACAAAAACTTCCAAATAACTTGAAAAAAGATTTTCAATATCTAAAATTTTCTTCTCCATTATCATACCTTTGATTATATGAACAGTGAAGTTAATAATTTGATGAATGTATCTTTTTTATCACACATATGATGGTTTTTTCTTTAAAAAACATTGGTGACATTATAAATTCTAGTTCAATGAGTTGGAACCGCTTCTCAAAAAACAATCTATACTTTTTTTCTTTTAATAATGACCCAATCAAAATACAATTCAACTTGATGAAAATGGTAGACTAAATTATTGGTCATCATACAGTTGATTAGTCACTGAATCATTCTCTTTAATAAATCTTTAAAAAAAATTTAATCAATATCTAGTTCAATAGAACATTGTATCTGATTTATTAAAGCTAAAAAATAAATATATAATGAGTCGATATCCAAATATATTATGATGAATCAGTAGCATAATGTGTTCGATGAACTGGTGTTGAAAATAACTTCATTAGATATAAAATATCAAACTTTTAGAGTTATGATATTATGACACCAATGATTATCATGATAATGATCTACATACATATTTTTATGTTGTTCCTCAGTGTAATAAGAAGCATTAAAAATACATCACATTGTATTCTCCTATCTTCCACATACATCATCTTATATAATGACTTCCTTATGACTTTATCAATGTTTATGTAAAACATAATATCATCTGACATATATTGAGTAATAGTATAGATTCCCTTTCTTAGAACACATCATTCATTCTAACTGATCCTTACCATAATTTGAAACAATTTCTCCCCCCAATTAATTCATAATTATCATATCCCATGTTTTATTGATTACATAGGATTTATGAGAACTACATGATTAGAACATAATAGTTATATTTAGTATCAAATGAATACTCTAATGAACTCTTTTGTTATGATCAACTCATTAAATCCTTCCTCAATAAGATTGTAAATAGATTTTTACTTTTTTCCAAAACTCTAATACGATAAGTCATAGACAATGGTTTATATGGATTGACAATGTCTGAGGAGTGGTTCTGATTTTCAAAATTGAAACACCATTGTTTTATCTGGATATCCATATATTTAACTACTGATTAAAATAAATCTAAAATAAATATTTTTCCTAAAATTATAGCCATTTTTATTTATTATCAATACACACTTCAACTATATCAAATTATGTACAAAAACATCCTCTTTTTCTTCTATCCATTCTCTTCTTGATCCCCCAATTAATTATCTCACTCCATTTTATTTTGTATCCATCATATTGAAATTCAAATTCAATCTGTTTATCATGGAAGGTTTCGCCCTTTATAAAAAAATTATAACGTTTCTAAATGTTAGAACTATTCATTTAAAAATCATAAAATTCTACTTCCAGCTAATAGAATTATCATATGATTTTCTTAATAAATAAACTTTAACTAATCAAATCTATTTATATTTAGGAAATCTAAATATCAAGAATAAGATTTTATAATTAAATTTATCATTGTTTTCTATAACACAACATCCATTTAATACCACAATTTTATTTTATATTTTTAGTTCAGAGGAATTTCTTAAGATGTTTTGTTAAGGAAAAAATGAACTCCACCCTTCCCATCAAAAAAATAAAAAAATTCATGTGTTAAAACACAAATTTCGAAGAATTTTTTTTTAAAATTCATTACATTATTTTGTATGAAACGATAGAGACTAATTAAAATCATCTTCAAATTTTAACTCCATCAATTCTTTAAAAGTATGTTAAAATAAAAAAAATTGGGAATAAATTGGAGCGTCAGTAATTCCTTATAAACATATTTCATATAGTTATTAATCTTTTATTATTGAATTTCTCTTCTTCTCCACATATTTTTCATTGGATTTCTTCTTTTTTCCTTCAATTAATACTTCCCATATTTTGTAACAAGATTATCTTCTTATTAAAATTATTCTAATAAGAATTTCAACGTCGATTCATCTTTTGAAAATATTTTTCAATAGTGATTTTTTATCAACTCTTTTATTCCTACCTCTTTAGAAATTCATTTTTAGACATAGATTATTCTTTCTCCCTTTTCGGTTCCACATACTATTTTTGAACATTTTGTATTACTTTATCATCATAGCATCCCATTTATTCACACATGTTTCATGGTAGAGATATGTTATACCAACATTAATAAGATTTTTTCCATAAAACTCCACAACACCACTAGTGACCAATAAGTATTGATTTTTAAGACAGATAGAAAATTTGTTCAAAATATTATTTTTGTTGTTTCTTCAAAATGCATGGATAAATTTTCTTAGGTTGATACATTCCTAAATAATTCTTATCATTCCTAGGTAAATATGTTTTCTCACAATATAGGTTTTATAAGTCATTCTTTTCTACATCTTTATAATACTCACCTTTAACATCAATTAAATAGGTGATGTTTTATTTCATCATTATTATCTCATATTTTCTTGTCATAATCATATATTGTGTTTCAATCAACTCCTATTCATTATAATAAAACCTTCATTTTATAAAAACTATATTTTTTTGATTTTGAATATCATTAATGTTTTATAATTACTTTCTGTAACAACTATAAATAAATCCATGTTGAGGCTCTCATTATCACCTAATCGTACGTCAAAGCATTTTAGTTTTCATTTTTTTAAAGGATGGGGCTGAAGCCTCATTTTATTTTTAAACCAAAGTAGAGACCTCTTTAACGAGGTATAGGGAGACCCATTACATATCCCAAAGGCCCTGTGGTCATTTATCCCATTACATAGCCCGTAGGCCCAAATTTTGTGCCAAAAGCCCATTCTGTGAATAGTACTACTACAGTACCTACACTACTACAGTTCCACAATGGTGTTGCTATAGTGACCTATGCCCAATGGGTTTTAAACCACAATTTTATATTATTATTATGGGGTTCTTACCACTATGAAAAAACCCAACTTCAATATCTCCAATATGTATATTATGAGATTCAATAAAATCTATATTTATTTCTTCTATCATTGTGTGATCACAATTCTTAAAATATATATTATCAACATCATATTAAACTTATTTAATTATTTAGGGAATTTTTTATTATTAACAATTTATTTTTCTATAATTTATTTAATAATCTACTCCATTTCATCAATCTAATCATCATCATCATCAATGATTGATTAATTAATTCCATTTATAACTTTAGCTATAATGTTGAGCTTATTAGATAACATTTATTTTTCATTTTCAAGGGATGTATTTTTTTATGTTTCTTCTTCATTTTTTCATTTATTTCCAATAATCCTATTCATAATCATAATCATTAACTTTCTTCCATGAAAATTCTGTGAAAAAATTACTTTTCATTATAAAATTAAACATTTGAGTGTTTCCCCCAATTTCACTAGTTTTTTCTATAAAAAGAGAAAAAAATTGTGTTTAAATATTTAGATTCCTCATATACCTCTTAATTACTTTATTCTTCTTCATATTCATTATAATTTTTCCCTTTTTAACAAATCATTTAATGATATTTCTGTATCATCATTTTTCTTTAAGTAATGAAATTTTCTTATTTAGTATTCCACAATGATATTTTGAAGTACATCCATGGATAAATCATTATTTTATTCTATTGTCAAAAAATGGTATCAAATAAATATATTATTTTTCACATAAGTTTATTTTAAATTTTTATAATTTTGTAACTTCTCAAAAAAACATATTATTTTAAATAAAATATTCTTTACCCTCATAAAGTATCTATCATGACATTAATCATTATCCATTTTAAAATCCTAAATTCTATTTCTCCTTATATTTATATTTTATTCTTTAACATTATCATTCCCTTTAAAGGTACTTAAAAAATTATCCACCATTTCTTATTCATTGGAAACTGCATAATATTTTCAAAAAAATCATCAATGAGTTCCATTAACAAAGCATTATGAGCATTCCATCACCTTTTATACATATTGTATCAATAGGTTTCATAATAGAATCATCTATGGGTGGAAATCGCACCATTAGTGCATCTTTAACATCAACGATAATTAAAAAATATATAGTAAATCATATTCTTCCATCTATGATAGATTATTATATGGAACATATGAAGATTTATTTTGTTAACTAAATTGAAAATATTTATTCTTAGAGATTGATCTTCTAGATGGAACCTACCCTTTGATACCAACTACTCATCCCCAATTAGATCACGACTGCTGATATAGGGATGGGTTAATAATTGGTTCCTATTCTTTTATAATAATGTTTCTCAACTATTGTAGTAATATTTAAAAATTTATGAAATTTTTGAAAGATAAAATCCAGTCAAATTTAACTCATCAACATTATATTTTGTATAAAATTACAAAGAGAAGGAATAACATTATATTTACATGGAATATTACAAATACCTAATATTTTCCATGTTGGATGTTCCCAACAACATGGATTCATTCACTATCATATTTCCAAAATTAAAAGGAAACAATAGTGAACAGTTATATAATCACATTATCAGCTTTTCCACTATAGTTGGATATACCCTCAAAATACCCTTTTCATATGCACTTCATAAAGATGTTTATACATCATTAAAAATATATAATGATTTATAGAAACTAGTGTGTATCCATAGTTACAGGTTTACATTTATTATTCTTTCCTGATCCACTACAGAATTTTTTATTCATTTTCGAAAATTAAACTGAATGAAAATTTACCTGCAGACAATCATCCAGGTCTATAACATTTATCTAAATAAAATATCAGTCTGGAAACATTCCCTGGAAACATTGTCCTGAAAACATCCTCAGAAAAAAATAATTTTGATCTGCTCTGTTTGGTGACCTCTTCCTGATGTTCTCTATCTGATTATCCTCGGGTGGATTTTCGTTCTTCTCTTCCTTAATTAATTGATATGGAACTCAATTGAAAGCTCAAAACCTCATGTATTTTATGGATATTGGATTGATGAACCTTTCTCTAAGGAATATATCATTGATGGAATTACTCTGAGAGGATCATACAAATTAAATGTTTTCTATTGAAACTTTATCTAAAGATCCTATTTAACCTCACCCCAGTGGATCTTTTTTCGATTCAACTTACATAGAATCAGCCAAAAAAATAATGTCTAGTTGTGAACTCAATACCTATTCCAAAATTTTTGGATCTCTAGTATATATGAATAGTATAAGATAGAAATATACAAATTTATTATGTTCACCTTTTATAGGCACCTTGGAATGGAAATGTCTAGAAAACAAATTTTTTAAGCTTCATGAAATTACAAAATACTAGAATTTCATTTCATTTATTTCTTGATCATTTAATTCTTAAACTCATCTCAATACTACTAGGAGGTTCTCAAATCTTTTAGAATATTCATACTTCATCGTGTTTTAAACCATTTCAGAAGTCTAATTCTTCATTCTGTTGAAAACTTATGTGACACTAAAGATGGAACATTATAATGAACATTTATAAAAACATAAAATCCTCTCATATAGTTTCTATATATCACTGAAAAATACATGTTATGAAATTAGAGCATTTTTGCAAACATTGTGGCATTTCTTTATATACATAGTTTCTATATATAATGACCCACTACTCCTTGTAAATTCTATGAAAATAGATTCCAACACCAACAATAATAAATTTTAAATATTTTAACCATTAATTCTTCCTCCTCCAATTGATAATCATATGAATGATGAAGTTCTATATTCAATGAATTTATTGATGTGATCATGTGGCTATGGATAAGTCAATACACCACTCTAGTGAATGTTGTCAGCACCAATTAGGTGATTCAACAAAAATTCTTGAAAAAATCACTACTTTATTTAATCTTGACCTAATTAAAATAAAATTAAAACTAATGTAAATGTTTGAATACATTGTTCAGAATAATTTGGTTGATTGTTCTGTGAATACATCTTTTTCATCAATCTCTACGACATAGTCAATGAATTTTTTCCAAAATAAAAAACTATATATATTTTATTAATGACACCAAAAATATATAAAATTAATTGATGTTAGAATATATTCTGAGGAATCAATGTAATTACTTGTATGATGGACCAGTTTTTGTCAGTGAATTCATTACTTCAGTAATATCAGTCTTCTATCCTTCTCATATTGTCACACTAATGATCCTCATGATGATGATCTATATCCTTCTATGTTTGAAGTTCCTGAAATAGATAATTTTTACTTATAGTACATAAAATCATATTATCCTCTATTGTATAAACATAATCCTGTATAGATACTCCCTACTAGATTTTAGAAAATTTATGTATGACATAGAATCACTTAACTTATATTGAAAAGTATTTTAACTTATAATTCATCTAGTACAACGTTCTTTCTAAAAATACCTAAATATAATTTGAAATAATTTCTTACTCCTTTATTTCATAAAAATTTTATGATATGTTTTATTGATAACATATGACTTTGTTTCCCTCGGAATTCGGGGATGTCCTCCTTAATAAGAGATTCAAACATTCCGATCGGTTTCTAATGGGTTTGTTCGTAGAACAGGAAACATCCAATGATTCCACATCCATTTGGACCTACTTTCCAAAGGTAGGCGCTCATTAGTTTGTGGACTGATGAGGCTTAAGAATTTTCATTGGCCGAGAGGATGGGAGGTTATAATCATCACACCTTTTTGAGTGGAATTATTGTCTATTCCGGGACTCTCTTTATAGATTTAAGTTACATTCATTAATCCTTATTACATTAACATGTATAAAATGATCGTTCCTTCAGTTTTGACAATCAATGATTAAATATTTAAGAAATTTAGAGAATCATTTTTATGTATTCGAGGTTCTTCGTCAATAGAGAATCATCTGTATCAATTTAGAGATTCTTGGTCAACGGTATCCTTCAAAATATTTATATAAAAGTCTCTTGGTCGTTATGATGACCAGGCTGGTTTTAAAGCCACTCAGTGGGGAACTTGATGTTTATTGTCATTCAGAAGGACATGGATTATTTTAGAGTTGGGATCGAACCCGTAGATGTGCTACCTACGTATCCTTTGTTTTGGAAAAGGAATTAAAACCCACGTAGTTCAAGTAAGGGAGTATGATGTTTATGATTGATGGCTCAAAGAAGGATTTCATAATTACTTTTACCCTCTAATCTCACGTGAGTCATGCTCGGTGTGAGAAATAAGAGGTATTGGTAATAGAATAGACAATTGGTCCATGAAAAATGTAATCATAAGAAATGGTTTGGGGCTAATGTATGTATGACTGCCCAGATAAATGAAGATTAGGATTTACTTTAGGGAGAAAATCCAGGAAGAGGGTCCATAAAGGTATATGTGCGTCAATGGAGATTTGAATACTCTAACTTGGGACTTATTCCTGAAAAGGAAACCCAGATTAAGAGAGGATTGATGATTGGGTTTTACTCCTGAGAAGGAATCCCAAATCAAAGCTAAATTAGGACTCGTTAAATAGAAATTAAGGGGATTGGGGCTTACTCCTAAAAAGGAAGCCCAAATTTATGACTCCGGCTTATTCCTAACAAGGAAGCCCATGTTAGGGGACTTGGGGATTACTCATGAAAAGGAATCCCAAAATAATGATTGGGACTTACTCCTAAAAAGGAGGCCCAGGTTAAGGGATTATGACTGGGACTTACTCCTAAAAAAGAGGCCCAAGTTAAGGATTACGGTTTAGGGCTTACTCCTGAGGAGGATGACCAGATTTGGGAATTTTAAGAATTTGGGGCTTACTCCTGAGAAAGATGCCCAGGTTAAAGGACTTATGACTGGGGATTATTCCTGAAAAGGAGACCCATGTTAAGGATTCTCTCATCTTAAAGGATGAGGTTGAATGAATTAACTCTCAATCGTTAGTGACATAATGATATGTAAATCACTATGTTTTGAGAGATATTCCACAGAATTCCTTTCAGATAAGGAATTAAAATCAAGAAATCATGCCATAAATGGCATTGAAGAGTGTCTTGAAGACTAAATCTTTAATAGGAGAGGTGGAATGTCATAAGAGGAAAAAATGGGCATGAAAGGCACTCAAAAAGGCAGGGGCGCGCAAGTCTTGGCAGGCGCGCAGGTACTGCGTGGGCGCACATGTTTTGGTCAAGCAGGTATACCTGCCCGACATGTGTAGGGTACTTGCACAATGTTCAACCAGCATTGAAATATTTGAGAGACTCTTGACTAAGGCCTTTAGAATTCTCTTGACATTCTTCCAGAAATGGGACGCGCAAATTCTATCGAAGGAGAAAGGCGGTGCGCAAGTGTGGCTACTTCCCTTAAGGGATGGCCACTCAGGCTCGCAAGTGTTGATGAGTTTCAACACTTAGGACTTCCTCCCTCTCTTTAGATCTTCTGTTCAAGATAATAAATTACCTTAGAAGTGTTCCGGAAGCGTTTAGAAGAGACTTGGGCATTGGGGGCTTAAATCCGAGTTTCTGGAAAAATTCCTCCAGAAATGGGGGGCCCACAGGGTCTATTTATAGGCAGGAAAAGACCCCGGTCAGTTATTACATAGGTCGCGCAATTGACTTGCGCGCCAAAGTGCATCCCACAAGTCCACTTGCGCGACTATGAGGAAACATGCGCGGCCTATGGGAGAAGTTCTCCTTGTTCATCCCTTTGTCAATTTTTGATATTTTCTAAAAAGGTTGAATCACTTTAAGCTCAGATCATCCCCTTTTCCAATCTTTAGATTCTGTAACGAAAGGAGTGTCAATAAAATTCCCCCCTTAGAGTTGGATCTGGAGAGAAAAAGACTATTTGACTCTGAGGAAATCGAATACATCCAAAGGAATAGTGGCATGAAAGTGTTCAAATGCACAAAGGGCAGCACGCAAGTGGGCGTCATGAAGGCCTTGAGCGCACTGGGTACGGCACACAGATAGGCCTCCTGGCCTATAAATACACATCCTTTGGCCGCGCATAGCATCCGATCCCGAATTTATCGAGCTCTCGCCGTTCAAGCCATCTTCACCACACAAGATTCTTCTTTCCACTATTTCATTGCTGTCGTGCTACTGTCAAGGTAATAGGACTTGCACGGTGATACATGCCTGGAAGAAACTTGTGCGGCACATGTAACACTTGTGTGACATCTCTATACTTGTGCGCCTTAATGTATTATCCATTTTTTTAGATTACTCACATAGTTTGTGGAAAATCAATCCATTTATGAATTAATTTATTCAACTCTTCTGTAGAATTAATGGCTCTTAGACCTAGATTAATTGATGAACTGGCTAGCAAGTGGATAGATGATATGATGAACATCATTGGCCATGATTATTATATTGTCAAAGATAGCACCCTTCATAATTTGGCTAGGTATCTGAAGAAATATCATCTCGACTTTCCTCAAACCACTTATCTACCTTTCTATGGCTATGGTCATCTACGAGAAGTCACCATTCCAGAAGTAAAGAATTATCTTCCATTTTCGTGGTTTCAGAATTATACCAACTTTGCTTCAGCAAATATCACAGGTGGAGGAGTATTTATAAATGTTGGAACAGTAGAGAAGGCCTATATAATACATCATATCCCCTGCACAACAGATCTGAAAAAACATACACCTGAGCTCCAACCACATTTTCATCCTTCGATCTTCCGAAATGCTCAGATTCATCAATCCAAAGGTGGGAAGAAAAGTTGGGACTTCTGTCCTGGGGGAGGTGTGAACCCAACATGGATGTGGGCATACTGGGTGTGACAGACCTGCATAGAGTTTATCGAGGATCTGAAGAGAGATGCAATATACGAAGCTGTCTGGGTTGGGCAAACATATGATTACAGACATGATAACTTTGTGCCAGAGATACTCATCCACTGGAGCCCAGCAACTAATTCTTTCCATATGAGTCATGGAGAAGTAGGTATCAGTTTGTGGGATGTCCACAAGATCTCAGGGGCTCCAATTTTGGGCGATATGTATGATGAATTCATTCCTCACAAGGTGACATGGAATGATTCCGAGAAGACTCTTGATTTAGCTCGGGAATTATTTAAGATTTTCCACAGGCTCAAGAGTCCAGATACCTCATTAACTCATTTTAGAAAAGTTATTCATCTGGAAGAATTCATGAATGTGTTTCACATTGAGAAGAAAGAGATAGAACCAAAAGAAAAAGGATCTAATAAAAAGAAATCCAAGGAAAGAAGGCCCAAACTTCCTACCACCTATCCAAAACCTGAGAAGAGAGGAGCTCCTGGCACATTCTGGCATACTCTAGAAGCAGGTGAGTTTGAAAAGTGGGGATATGAAGTGAATCAAAGAATTCCAAAGAAGACTCATCTGGAGGGTTTCATGGCAATGTGGCTCAGTGTTTATCTCTTGCCGTTCATGGATTCTAAGGGAGGCGTTAGGCCAGGGACCTTCATCATTGCGGAAAAGTTGGCTGAGGGAAAATGGTTGGGTTAGATACCCCCATTTTCACAAAGATTCACAGGATTTTATTTTGTTTCTTCATGGGTAAATCTCCTTTAATAATAGTGGGACCATTCCATGTTTTTTTGGGGATGGATCGCCACTCACTTTAGGACTTACAATGTACAGAATGGATTAAAATTCCTGGAAGCTCCTTCAGGCCGTCAGTGCAAGCATTCTCTGGAATTTCTCCATTAGATGTTAATGGTTATGAAATGAAAGTGAGGCTGAGAATGTTAAAAGAATTCAACTTATTTCCCTATGGAAGTCCTCCATCCGGGCGGTTTGTTGATGATGGGACAACCCATTTGGATTTGAGGGCATACATGCTAACTTGCAGTGATGGTGTGCTAGTTATCAGAATTGACAGAGAGATCATATGTGAGGCCTATGCTCCATATATATTTTCACGCCAATTCAAATGTCTGCAACAGATTATTGTGTCCCCTCCAGAAAATGTCAGGTTAGAGAAACATCCGATATTTTCTCTACAAATATGGAAGCTAACATCAAGAGAGATGACTGGGGAAATATTTGATCTACCAGTTGAAAAAGCGGCACATAATTTGAAAACATATTATGCCGAACACTAGATAGCATCATACCCTAAAGGGATATAGAATCACCCAGTATATCAAGTGGGAAAGAGGAAGAGGACTATAGAAAAAGAAACCCTTCCTCATGAAGGTGATGCTTCCCCACCTGAAATTGATTCAACAGACTCCTCTTCTAGAACTGAGTCACCGAATTATCATGATGGGGATGATGAGGCACAGCCGGCAGCAAAGCGGTTTCGTGCCCGATATAATCCACCGGACAGAATTAAAATACCCACTCTATCAACTCCTGGTGAGTTATTTCATTGTAGTAATTTTAATCACTGCTACTTTATAAATCAATAAGTCTTACGTTATTATTCTCTATTTGTAGTTTCCGGAGCTGGAATGAAATTAAGGTCAAAAATTGTAGGACTTTCCTCACAGCCTTCATATCTAAGACCAGAGGATGTCCAGCTATGGCAGGGCTTATACTATGGTACTGAGACTGCCTGGTTGGATTTGTGTGAGGGCCTATAACTTCTTGGAATAAGAAATCGTATGGCTTATAAAAATCTTCAATAGGAAGATAACCCCAATGAAGAGCGAGCATACATCAGAGAGCTGGAAATGCTCATATATTCCACTGATGATTATGTTCCTATCACAAGGTGGGTGAAGGAAATGATTGATCATGGCGCCATTGAGGGGGCTGGTGGTTCTGGAGATGAGGTATGGCAAGAGTACGTGGCTCCTAAAGATGTATGTTTTCATTCCTTATTTGCTTTGCAACTTGATTTCAGTTGAAGCGTTGTTACTTAAGGAAGTTATTTTCTTCATCTCACAGCTTGCAAAGAAAGGAACTAGGGTTCCTTCTCCATAGTATAGCTCTGGTGGTACTGCTATCGGGGCTGCTGCTGATTCTCCTCGCGAAACAGGCGAGATATCTCCAGGCTAGCAGGCCATGAATGAGGCGCTGGACATAGCCTTCCATTCGCCAATCCAAGTACCAATAAGTGAGACTACTGATACTCCCAAAAAACAAAATAAGAAAAGGCAATGAAGGAGGAAATCCACATCTAAACGCTTCATTATCAGCGGTAAGTCCTTCGAATAATCATGAGTTTATACCCATGATCACATGGTTACTCATATTTATGAGGATTGCAGGGGCTTCTTCAATTTCCCCCTTGAGGGAAAGGATTGATCCTCCTTCAAAGACCGTGGAGGGTGCTGTAGAACAATCACAGACCCAAGTTGACTCAGCTGCTCTTGAAGAAGAGATGGCATCCATTCCCAGTATCCCTCCTGCTACTGAGTTAAGAAGAGAAGAAACTGTTTCTGGTAAGTCAACAATGCTTCATAAAACTGTTTAACGAAACACCCACTGACTTCCATCCTATGATACATCAGGTTTAACTCCTGTATTAGAGCTTCTAGCAACTATTGCAAATGATTTTGTGATTATACCTAATGATGTTGTCCAGGGTCAGGGGTTGCAGGACGTAAGTCAGCAAGAATATGTAGCAAATGCTCCCATTGGTGAGACTAACCATGATTCTGAAATATTATTCGATGAAATGATGAATCAAGGAATGAATTTTGAAGAATTTTATGATCATGCTATATTGTCATGTGATTTAGAAGACCTTGTGCATGAGTGTTATCCTTCGCCCAATTTTTTTTTAAAAACTTACACTTCTAACCATGAAGGAAAATAATATGCAATTTCATCCACAGAAGATGCTGAACTGCCAATGCCTGAAGAGGGTGTGGACATTGATGTCAACCCAAACATTGTAGAAACATTAGCTCAAGTAGAGGTAAACCCAGTAAACCCTCCTAAGACCCATCTTGAAAATCCCGTTGAGACCGGGAAAGATGGGGAGAAGTCTTCTCAAGTTGTTGACCCACCGGTGTGTAAGGGATAACGATATTTGTGATTGTACATTATTTGCAAGACAGTCTATTCTTTTGTTATCCTTTGAAGCTAACCAAATATTTCAATTAATCGTGTAGGGCCATCAACTACAATGGATAGATCCATAGGTGAGGCCTCAGCCTCTACCCCAACGGGAATTGAAAGTGAAGAATCACAAATCAAGGGGGAAAGAGCAGGACAAGGCACTTCCCTAAGTGTGTTAATCCCATATTACATGCCTCCCTTTGACGATGATGTTGAATTAGATCTAGTGATTCTTAAAGTGATCAGTTTTTCACGACGTAAGGCATGGAACATCATATCTAGGGTGATTTTTGAAGAGCTACCATCAAAAATTTCTTGATTGTCATCCCAGTTTGTTATACTAGGACTTGGTGGTTTTGGATATGAAAAGATCCACGTCGCAGTGAAACAGATCATTTTCAGGAGCGATCAGGCGCAAAAAAGTCACGAAGATTTGATCAGAGTAAAACTATTAGTCAACATAGGAGAATTTGAGGCTGCAGTGTCCCCAGATGAAGCTGATTATGCTACCAAGATGAGGGAGATGAAGCATAAAATCAAAGAAAAGGTCGTCCATAAAGTACAACTCCAGCAACTGTTAGATTCTGTTACTAGGGAACTTGATCAAATTAATAAATAATTGGATGAAACTCATATGAATGGCATGAAATCCATTGCAGATGCTAAGAAGGCACTTCATCAAGCTGAAAAGAGTGAAGCTGGTCGAGTGCACGAGCTTCAAGTAACTGCTGATAAAGCTCAGGATGTTGTACATCAAATGAAGACTTATGTTGACAGTCTTTTGTAATTCCTGAAAAAAATGACGAGACACCAGTTTGTGGATGTCCTTCTATCTCCTGTGTATCAATGAAAAACAATTTCATCTTCAATCATTTGTAACTGCATTTTCATGCTACCTGCTTCAAATTTACTTAAGCCAATGAGCCTAGTAAGTATAGTTTTATTTCTACTAGGATAATTACAGATAACTCTACAAACATTGATTCTTTATATTTCTCAATATTAGCTAAATCATACAAAATGTATGTTTAGTGAGCAGGAACATGACTTTTATTCAGAGTTCCTTTATCTTTTGTGGGTAGTTTAAAGTCATGCACGCCGGGCATAAAGGGGCTAAGGTTTAAGGTCGAAATAGATTTGACAAAAATGGATTAAAATTGATTCAATTCCTTGAAAATTTATCTGAAAACATATTACCATACTCAAGTATGAGAGAAAGAAAATGTAAACTATGGATTAAGAGTATTTGAATCTGAGGAATGATATGGAAATGAGCTAAAATGCATCAGAAGAAGTAGTTTCCAATAATGAAGTTACTATCATTTAACAAACCCGTTAGGGGGTTGAATTATGTTGGGCCACCTAAGGGCATTGGCTGCATAGTCAAATAAATAGCATCTTTCAGCTGACAAGTCTGTTATGTGGACTGTTTATGCAAGGCCACCTATGGGACGTGCTGCATAATCAGGCAAAAAAACTCTCAGAAATTTACTTTCCTAGTGCTAAAAGCCAGTGAATGTTTATGGAGATTCATATTTTCTAATGTATATATTTTGTTGTATGGTAAGAGGTACTTGAATATGGAGAAGATATTTCCGAACAAAACTATTGAAGAATTGAATAAATATTACTCCTATGAAGGTCTGACCCAAATGTAGGGAAAGAGAATATGGAGAGTATAAAACATAGACTTGAATACTTTCAGATCATAAAAAGGGATATGGGACAAATATGTTAAAGATGGCTATTTTTTTGGCAGATCCCCACATACCGTCCTTTAAGACAAATAAGGACAAAAGAGGCATTCTTCCCAAGAATGAAGTTACCATTATCCAACAAACCCGTTAAGGGGTTGAATTATGCTGGGCCACCTAAGGGCATTGGATGCATAGTCAAATAAATAGTATCCTTCGGCTGACAGGTTTGTTATGTTGACTGTTTATGCAAGGCCACCTATGGGCACATGCTGCATAGTCAGGCAAAGGAATTCTCAAAATTTGACATTTTTGTGACTAAAAGTCATGAAAAGGGTTATGAAGATCTGAAATATTTAAGGTTAGGATTATAACACATAAAGATGGGTATTTTCCAATGTATACAGAGATACATAGGTCAATGATAACCATAATAATGTTGTGGCTGGGTCCTGAATTGAAATTTTGGACTTCACTACATATCTCATAAGAATGAGAATCAAGCCATACGTAGTTCTTGAGATGCAGTTTAACATCGTGCAGGATGAAGAATGATAGATCTTAGTTTAGGGTCATAGAGTTCGGACCATAATAATCAATACACAGTGTGTGTTTTCATGGGGACTTTTCAGCCAAGGGACTGAAAGTGAAATTTGGGGTTAGGGCCAAAATCCTTGGGGCTGGATTCGAGGGATACTCGAACGTTCCTATGTATCCCATAAGGATGGGAATCAAGCCCGCGTAGTTCTAGAAATACCCTTTGTACAAATTTGGTTCGTACATGTGAAGGGTGAAAAGGGGACTTTAGTACAATGATGGTTTAACCTGAGATAAAAAAAATTAGGCATTTCCATGTATGCACATAGTCTTTTGAAATGAAACATGATTGAAAAATCAATGTAAATAATGGTTCCCTCTCAAATGAGGACATCAAAAAAATATTGTAGTTTATTGTCATACCGGACAATAGTGTTATATAGTTTAACATCGTATAATAAGGAGTAAAGTGAATCAAATGTAAAGATATTGATTCTAATGGTGGTTTCACGAATCAACATCGTATGAGATGAAGGTGAACCGAAGTGAAGAGATTGTTTTTGGGATTGAACCTTGGATGGTTGCCTACGTACCCAGCCTGGATGGCAAGGATGAAAATCTGTGTAGTTCAATTAAAGAATAAATTAATGATCAAGTTGTTCTTAGGGACAACAACCTACAAAAAATGATGTTGGGACTTACACATGGTTAGTAGCCCAGAGAGAGTGTTATGGTTGAGGTTTTCTATAAGCTCATGTGAGTCATACTCATTGTGAGAAACAAGTGGTAGCAACAACCTTAAAGATGCACAGTTTCATGTCATGTAGCAGGGACAAAGCACAGTTTAGCGTCATGTAAGATGTATCAAGGACTTTCTGTACAGTTTAGCATCATGTAGTTAGGATGATGGGGAAAATATAGTATAACGTCATTTTGGACAAAAGGGGGGACCACGTAGTTTAATGTCATGCAGTATGGACAAAATAATACACCATTTAACGTCATATTGGACGCATTGGGGATTTTTTCTACAATTTAATGTCATGTTGGACAAAAGGGCGAATATTTTAAGGTCATATACATGGACCGTGGATGGTGCAGTTTAATGTCATGCTGGACATATGTATAGTTTAAGGTCATACATGACCTTTGATGATTATGTCGTTTAACGTCTTTCCGGATGTAAGGGACTTTCAAATAGTTTAGGGTCTTATGTGTGAACCGTTGCTGTATAGTTTACTGTCGTATAGCAAGGACGAACTGGTGCTGCATAGTTTAACATCATGTTGTAGAGACAATATAGTTTAACGTCATGTTGGATGAAAAGGGGACTGTGATGTTTAATGTCATGCAGTGAGGACAGATTAGGCACTTTTTTTTTCTTCTTCAGTTTAGTGTCATGCTGGAAAAAAGTGTGAATATTTTAGGGTCATATTCATGGACCATGGATGGTGTAGTTTAATGTCATACATGACCATGGTGTAGTTTGATGTCATACATGACCTTTTAGGGAACGTTTTCACAGTTTAACGTCGTGTGGGACGAAGTTGCAGTTTAATGTCATACTGGACCATTGCTGTATAGTTTAACGTCATATACCAAGGACAAACTAGTGCTGCACAGTTTAATGTCATGTTGCAGGGAAAATTTGTGAATAGTTTAAGGTCATACTAGACCAAGGAGGGGTTTAAGGTCATACTGGACCATTGCTGTATAGTTTAACGTCATAGAGTAAAGACGAACCGGTGCCGCACAGTTTAGTGTCATGTTGCAGGGACATATTGCAGAAATTTGCAGTTTATACAAAATACTTCTTCAAAAATCTGGAATTGGTTGGAGTAGTAATGAGTTCTCCATCCATCGAGATTAATGAATAAGCTCCATTGGAGTAGACCCTATGTATTGAATATGGTCATTCCCATTTTGGCTCAATCTTGGGAGGTTTCTTTCCTGGTATCATTGGAGTTCTGAGAACTAATATCAATTCTCCCTGAGTGAATGAACAAAGATGAACTTTTTTTGTTAAAAGCTCGTGCTATTCGATTCTGATAGATTTCCAAGTGGTGAAAAGTGCACAATATTTTCGCATCTAACTATTCCAATTCATTCAATCGCTTTTGGGATTTCTCATCTATAGATAACTGATCACAAATGGCTACTCTGAGCGAGGGAAATTGAACATCAATGGGAAAAATTGCTTCCGTTCCATATACCAACGAATATGGAGTTTATTACGTTGCATTGTGGGTGGTAGTCCGATAAGCCCATAAAGTTTATTAGGCCATGTCATCTTATCTTTATCCACCAACTTTTACAGTATATTTGAAAGAGTCATGTTAAAGGCTTCTATTTGGCCATTGGATGCTGCATGATACCGAGATGAATGGATGGATTTGATATTGTATTCTTGATACAATTTCCTCACCTCGGATGAACAGAAGTTGGTGCCATTGTTCGTCAATATGGTATGAGGGACGCCAAATCTTGTAATGATGTTAGATCTGATGAAGCTAACAATGCATCCAGAACTGACTTCTTTGAGAGGTATTTCCTTTGCCCATTTGGAAAAGAAGTCAGTAGCAGCAAGAATATACTTAAACTGCTTGGCCATAGTTGAAGGGTAAGGTCCACCCACATCCATTCCCCATGTGGAAAATGGCCACGAGTATTTATCTGTATGAAGCAACTCTGGAGGTTGATGAATGATGTTGGCATGTACTTGGCATGAATGACACTTCTCTGTGAAATTAATACAATATTGTATCATTGAATGCCAAAAGTATCGAAGCCTTCGAATTTGATCAGGCAATCTAGGTCCAGACTGGTGGGCACCACAGACTCCTACATGCACTTCTTTCATGACAGCCATTGTCTCTTCGACATCAATGCATCTGAAGAGAACTCCATCAAAACCACGTTTGTAGAGAATTTTCTCTAGGTGGTTTGGGCTATCATAAAGAGTAAAATTGACAACATGTCACCAGATTTGTTCTTTCTCGGCTCTATCAGGTGGAAGTGTTCCATTTTGAAGGTATTCCCTGATAGGTGACATCCATCCTGTAGTATGACCATACAGTTCAGGAATGGGACTAATTTCATTAATTTCCTCTGTTCTGACTTGAACATATGGTGAAATTGCATGACGGTGGGCAATACTGATGGTTGTCTCGTCCCGATTTGGATCTGTTAGAGCAGTGGCTATATTAGCCAGCGCATCAGCTTGAGCATTTTGTGATTTGGGACATAAGAAAATGTTGGTTCTGAAGGTAATTCCGCCATTAACTCTCTGACGTAATCATATAAAGGGATTAGTTCTTTTTTTTCTGATGGAATAATCCCCATTGACTTGTTTGATTACCAGCTCTGAATCACCTTTCACATTAAGTGATTCACTTGTGCTTGAAGCGCTAACTCCAAGCCTGTGATAAGAGCTTGGTATTCAGCTTCATTATTGGTACCACCTTCCCACAATAAAAACGAATAAGGTAACACTTCCTTTTCTGGAGAAATGAGCACAATTCCTAAACCAACTTTGTTGAATTTAGGATTTTCCATTTTCTTCCCTGTTGGACTTCTAGAAGCACCATCAAAATACCTTTCCCATGTTTGGGGACTCTCTTGAATAGAGAAGTCATCCTCATCAGGGAGTTCAATATCTGAAGACGTGTCTTCCACTGAAGGATGTTCAGCCAGGAAATCAGCCAGAGCTTTTCCCTTTATCACCTTTTGAGACACATACTGAATGTCGAACTGCTGAAAAATAACTGCCCACCATGCTAGACATCCTGTAAGAATTGGATGACTAAAGATGAATTTGAGCGGATTATTGCGAGATACCAATTGGACCTCGTGATGTTGCAGGTAGTGTCTCAGTTACTGAATAGAAATGATTAATGCCAGGCAACACATCTCAATACTTGAATATCAGGTTTCTGCTTCAAGCATAGTTCTACTGAGATAGTAGAGGCTATTTTCATTCCCAGCATCATTCTTTTGAGCAAGAAAGGCACCCAATGATCGCTCTAGAGCTGTTGCATAGAGGATAAGTGGTCTTCCTTCAACAAGTGGAATTAGTACAGGTGGACTCAAGAGGTATTTCTTGAGAACATCAAACGCTTATTGACATTCTTTAGTCCACTGGTAAGTGACTCCCTTTTCCCTCAATTTGGTAAAGGGTAAACTTTTGCCTGCCAAATTGGTGATGAAATGCCAAATATAGGATAAGTGTCCATGAAGTCCTCTTAATTATTTCAAATTCTGAGGAGGTGACATACCAAGGATTGACTTGGTCTTCTTAGGATTGAATTCAATACGATGATGGCGTACAACAAAGACGAGATATTTTCCTGAGGTAACCCCAAAAGCACATTTTAAGGGGTTCATCTTCAAATTATGTTGTCGAAGCTTGGGGAATATGACTTCCAAATCAGCCAAGTGATTAGAACGTTGTTTGTATTTAACCACCAAATCGTCTACATATCATTCAACAAACTTCCCTAAGAAAGGTTTGAAGATATGACGCATGGAACGTTGATATGTTGCACCTGCATTCTTTAAACCAAAGGGAATCACCCAGTAACAAAACACACCTTGAGGGGCTCTGAAGGCTGTGGATTCCTCATCTTATGGGGCCATTCGGATCTGATTATATCTGGAATATCCATCCATGAACGAAAGTAATTAATATCCAGCTGTCGCATCAATTAAGAGTTCTGTAATCGGAACTGGGAAATCATCTTTAGGACAATGCCGATTAAGATCTCTAAAATCGATGGAAACCCTAATTTATCTATTCATTTTCTTTACAGGGACAATATTAGCCAACCACATGGGATACTGAACCTCTCTGACGAAGTTTGATTTGATCAGCTTATCCACCTCACCTTCAATTTTAGAAGCATATGTTGGGTGTGTTCTTCTCACGGCTTGCTTAAATCCTTGATGTTATTTTGGTAAACCCAAATGATGAGTAGCAACATCAGGATCAAGCCCAGACATTTCTGTATAGTTCCAAGCAAAAATATATTTATTTCTCTTTAGAAAGGAAATATACATCTCTTTCTCTTCAAGGGTCATGGCCACACTAATTAAAGTGGGGTGTGGATCTTTCTCTATACCCAGATTTATTTCTCTGAGTTCATCTTCAGTGGAAGAGATACCCTCTTCAAATGCTAGAGGAGCATCTCTGAGATCTTCCTCTTCCTCTTTATCATGTGTTATTTCTTCCATTTCTACTTGCATAGTAGATGAAAAAACGAAATTTTCATGATCAGATGAGATGTCAAAATTTGAACATTTTGAAGAAGAAGCTTCCATTTCCGACCCTATTGATGATAAATGGTCTTCTTTGGGAAACAAAGAGTAGATGATGGATTGAGAATTGACATCATTATTAACCTTCGATGTTGCTATAACTTCTTCTAGCCTGATTGGCGAATTATAGACCTTTTGGATTTCAGCAGATGAAATGAAGATTTCACCACTTGTACTTTCATCACAACTTGGTAGGTTACCAATTTCTCCTATATTGACTGGCTCGATTGCCGTAATTGACATTATGGATCTTTCCATAAGAGTATTTTGATTTGGTCATATCTTTTCAATTTTACTGATAGGTAACACATAATCTATACTCACATGTGTAAATGGATTTACTGGAATCTTCTCCAAACCATATGGAGCATTAACTTTGGTAATTTCCTTTATTGTAGATTTCTCCCTTCCCTTCATGTGATAAAATTCCGCCTCAATGTATGGAGAATCACATGTCTTGAATGGGGCCTTGTCACCATAAAATGTTCCAACATGACCCTCAAAACAGTATTTGAGACATTGATGGTCTGATTAAGGGATAGCCGCATGCTGATGTAGCCAGGGTCTTCCAAGGAAGACATTGAAATCTGAGTCTTGATCAACAATCATGAAATCCGAATTGGATACAAGATCTCCAAACTGAGTTCTGAGTGTAACTTCACTCAGTGGTTCTTGTTCATTTTTATCATATCCTTATGACATAATGGTAGAAGGAGATAAATCTGATTCGGTGAGGCCCAATTGACGAAGTGTACAAATGGGCATGAGGTTGACTCCTGAACCATTGTCAATGAAAGCTCTTTGGACATCTACACCATTGACTTTTCCAGATAAGTACAGAGGTCTTATGTGCCCATGCACAACATCATCTTCATCTTTATCAGTAAAAGATATCACTGCATGGCATGATGCTGGATTATTCTCTATGTGATAGACTTAAGCTGCATCAATTTCAGCTTCAAACACCTGAGGACTTGACAAAGCTTCGATGAGTGCTTTTCGAAGATATTTTGATAGATTAAAGCATCCAAAATTGATAACTTGGCTGGTACTTGGGCCAAGTGTTTCAATATATCATACTTTTGATCTATATATCTTCGTTTTCCAACAGAAATATGCAGTTTAGCAGGTACCTTGGAAGCAGATGCTTTGGAATATGATGCATCTTGTATTGGGATTGAAGTTGGAAACATCCTTGGTTTTGGAAGATTAGACCGATTAGATCCATTTACTTGCTGAGATTAAGAAGATAGAACCTTCAATCGGTCTTCCCAAATACCTATGCCAAGACTGAATTGGCTATTGGGAGAAGAACTTGATTTTTCTTTTTGAGCTCGCTGAAGGGCTCTACCACGAGTTTCTACTGCATACACAGTGCTAGAAGGGGTAGAATTGGAGTAGTTTCTTCGGAAAGATCCACGTCTTCCCCCGTATCCTGAACCTATGGAACTTCCTCAGATTCCCTTATTTGATACATGGAATTCAGGCTCATCAAAATTGAAACTGCGACTGGAAAATAGATCTATTAATTGAATCATATTAACAGAACCGGAGATTAATTCTTCGTCTGATAAAGACTCTGCTTGATTAGCCTGTTTAGGCTGTGCCGTTTGGTGGGGTGGTGCCTGTGGCTTTGAAGTAGATTGCATGAAGTCTACCAGAGTCAAAGACAATTTAGGATTTGACACATACTCAACTTCTTCTGATTCTTTTTTCTTCTTTGAATCAAGCCATTTCTTTGAGGACTTTCCCTCAGATGAAGAGGGTTTTACCACAATATTCATGGCAGAAGACACAATTGGTTTCTTTAATTGTGTTCACAAAATGGCATGAGTCTGATTGATTGTCTTTCTGACAATCCAATCATCATTCTTCTGTGCATTTCTACTTTTGACTTCTTGCCATTCACCTTTCTCCTCTGGAACTGTAGCAGTAACACACGCTACCTTAGTCGAAGAACCTTTCAACTTGACTTGTCCCGAGTCGACCATCTTTTGCAGGAGGTCTTTGAAGACAAAACACTCCTGGATGGAATGCCCCAACATTTTATTAAAGGGACAATAATTGGGACAGTCTTCATCTCCTTCCTTGTTTGGCCACTTAGGCACTGGTAATTGAACCAAATTATTTTCCAGAGCTGAAATTAAGTAACCAAGAACTTGCTCATTTCAGAAAGAGTATGTTTAACTCTTCAAATCCTAAAATTGTTTTCGTCTTTGATCTCTTTGATCAATTGGACGAAACGTCCTTTATTGTTGGCGTTCAGGAGGTGGAGCCCTTCGAGAAGATGAAGGTTTTGAAGTAGAAATAGATACAGGCGCTTGTTTAAGCATAACTGTTGCAGTTTCCACTTTACCCATTCTTCTTCCTGGAGCTGATGGAATTACACGAGATTTAGCCTTATCCTGTATAAGGGAATCTTCAATATACTGAGCGATTGAAGTAAGGTGTCGAAACCCTCCTGTGTATTTCACAGGGATCAATGGCGTGCGTAATTTGTCATGCAAATTTGCCACACAGATTGGAAATAGTTCCTCCTGAGGGAGTTCCAAACTCAGGGAATATGTTAATCCATTCCAGCGAGTAATGAAATCAGAGACTCATTCATTCTCTCTTTGCTTACAGTTTTTAAGATCGAAAACTGTCATTTTTGGAAAAGTTGAGCTGAACTGAAGAAGGAATTTTTTATGAAGATCCTCCCATCCGATGATTGACCGGGATTGCAAGCTTTTATACCAGACAAAACCTGGTCCTTACAAGGTTCGCATGAAGCATCTGAGTTTCACTGCTTCTTGCTACTATGGAGTTCCCATCATAGGATCACAACAAGACACGTAATGTGACAAATGTTGTTCAGGGTCGCTTGATCCATTGAAAGTAGGGAAAATAGGGTTTCCAAAACTGGATGGAGGAGAAATTGAATCTACCCCTTCAGGGTAAACATTATTTTCTGGTTGAACTTGCGCACGTTTCCCTTCCATAGTTTCTAACCGAGCTGTTAATGATTCAATAGTAGTTATCAACTTTTGAGAAACATCTGGTAAAACTTGGTCTTGGGTAGGTGCAATGACTGGAGCTTGGAAAGATGTGGTGGTTGGTGCTGCAACTGATGGTAGCACTGCCAACTATTGTTGCGCTTGACCCGTAGGATTAGACCTCTGAGGGTATACTGATAGAGAAGGATATTATTGATCTATCTCAGTAGCTGTAACAAATTATATTGGATGACTGACTCCAGCATGTTTAAGAAGAATACTACTCTGAAGTAGTTCTGCATTCAACCTTCTTAATTATTTCAATTCTTCCTCCTGTTGTGATAACCTTTTCTATAATGAGAGCGATTGACCTTCTCCAGAGGAAGGATATGTAACCTTATTCTTTCCCCTCCCTTTGTTGGATACTTTTCGGAGAGAGGGAAGTGGGTTACTCAAAGGATTACCTAGCTTCTGAGTAATCCTTTGATTTCGTGTACGCACACCTTCTTCATTTGTATCGGTGCGTACATTTTCTTGAGCAGTATGCTCTTCATCTGAGTCCCCTAAGTGATCCTCCTCTGGTGGATCAGCAACAATGGAATTGATGACATTGATTGATGCATAACGCATCGCATCCCTTCTATCAACATTTCTGTGATATTGTCTTCTTTCATGTCTTTGATGGGACATTTCCTTTTGTTTATTCAATCCCTTAGGAACTTCTTGACGAGCCCTAACTTGGAGGGAATCTCTTTATAATTTGGCTCTTCGTTCCTCCTGAGGCTTCTTCCCCAATCGAAAAAAGACCGACATTCTCTGAGGAGGGGATTGATGATTTGAAAGAGTCCCCAGTCTCGTGGACTGGGGATATTCCTGTTGTTCCCGCTCAACTCCTAAAATCAAATTTGTTGATTCTGAGGGTTTGGTTAAAGGAGTCACCAATCTGACAATCTGGGGTGTCTATTGACATTCTATGTCTGAGACCTTCTTAAAATCTCTCTTGATCTTGCGAACCTTAGTTCGGAAATTAGCTGGATGTATTAACATGTATCCACTTTTATCACCTGGTTCAACAGACCGTTGGATGATTTCCAAAACATCTGCCACTTGATGATGTGTTCGCTCCATACAAGAGTCTTGTGCAATATTCTAGCCTGCTTGATGTAGGAGCAATTCAACAACTTGTTCTCTGTATGCTTGATTTTGAGAGGAACTCGTTGAAGCCTGTTCTTGAGCAAGCTTTTGATTACAAACAAAACCCATTGACTGTGGCCGGCCATGGGCAATAACATTGCATGAGACCATTTTCGGCAGGCTTTGTTGACTAGAGAGCACTATGAAATGTAGTGCTCCATGAACACCCCATCGTTTGATATGAATACCAGATGGGGCATTGGCAATTAACTGACGCAATTTTCTTAGTGTGCCAAGGCATGAACGTTGAAGGGTTCTCTTCTGCTTTTCAGCATTCAGATACCGAGAGACTAATAGAGATGCCAAATCAATCTGAGGATGCAGCCCTTCTATTATCTTAAGATGATTTTCATATTCATCATAAGATAATACCTTCTTCTTCAATTGAAAAAAAAGTTTTCCATATGTTGAGATGAATATCATGGATTCTATCTTTTGTCAACATCTATGGAATGTCATACTGGGAGTCAGCCAAAGGCCAAAACATGACTGGTACCTCACTTTTCGCCAGTTGTTTTCTCATGTTCAGCATTTCCTCTTTATCATTAAATAAATATTTTTCTACCTGTTTTGACCAGAGTTGGTGTTTCCTTGTTGCTTCATCAGATTCAATAAGATTGGTAGAGAGATCATTGATCAAACTAGAAGATGCATGACTTAGGGGTGGTTCGGAGAATGACCTACACCCTGGTCTATCTTCTAATTGAGAAAGTATTTCACCTGCTAGTGACAAAGCATCAGACATGACTGGTTTCACATTTGAAAGTTCCTCAAGATAAGAGAGCTTTCTCGGCACTACATTGTCCACTGGAGTATTTTCCCGGCAATGTGAATCACTACTGCAGAGAGGACTTTCGCAGCGAAATTCATCATCATGGGGAGGACCGCCATAATGGGTTACAACAAAAGATGAGATCTATTTCTCCTTGGTCTTCTGACTACACCGAGGGTTCTTGTGGCTCTCATCTGAAGACGAAACTTCAAGATCGACCGAATTGTCACGAAGCAAGCCTTCATGAGGAAGTGTATGTTGAAGACCTTCAGAATTAATGTTCCCATTATTGGGAACTGAGGGAGTAGAATCTTGAATTCCAACAGATAAATCTCGGAGGGCTTAAAGAACTCCAGCATTGAGCAAGGCCTTATTACAGATTGGCCTTTGATCTCCTGACTGTTCTGGGCAGATCTTTTTCTTAGTTACATTCTTACTCTCTTTGGAAACCAATTTATGACGAAAGTGGTTGCTTTGAACAGGTGTATGTGCCTGATTAGGAATGATGGTCAGGTTAGGCTGACGATCTCTACTCAAATCAGGTGTATGTGCCTGACTTGGTTGTCCGTATGATATGGGGGAGTATGCCCCATAGCCCTCTTGGACTGGAACAGATGTGTGTGTCTATTCCAGAGTGAATCGTTGATGTGTCACTCCACTGCTAGGGATAGATTTATGTGTGTTTTCTTGAGATGATGCTGAAGCTGTTATAATATCCTGGAAAGCATCCAGAATATGAGCAGGAATTTTCATATGCTCTTTCACCATTGACAAAATATGCTTGGTGACTTCAGCTGCTGGAACAGGGATATACGTCCATTCCGGGCTTGGAGTAGGTGTATGTGCCTGCTCCTGTCCTCCTTTTCCTGTCAGTGAATCCTGACAGTACTCAAGTGTGGGGGCAGAGAGTTGAGTCTGCCTCCTATTTGTCGTCAGAGATTTCTGACTGACTTCTCTGTGCGCTACCAAGCGAGACTGTTGGTAGGCTTGATTAGTACTAGCAGGTGTATGTGCCTGCTGATTACACTTCGTCGAACGTGGTTGACGAGATCCGTCATATGTATTCAGATGAGCCTGCTGTCTAACTGATAATGTATAAGCAGATGTGTGTTCCTTCATATATTACTCCACCGGAATTGCCTGGCGAGATTGGCGTGATGTTTCCAGAAGATTCTGCTGGACAGCGGAATTAAAACAGGCAGGTGTGTGTGCCTGCTCGTTGTTTGCCACTAAGTTAGGTTGGTGGGCTTCTTTGGAGATGAAAGGGATGGGAACCTGGCCATTGTTGACGGATTCCTCCTCTGGTGGTTTGTATTGCCTGCTCAGGTTCGAGGAACCTGAGCTGAACGTGTAACACACCAAGCTTCTACGGTACGCTTCTCTTTGAATAATGTGATAACGTGTGTTGTACGCAACACCGAGTTCTAACACACCCTAACCAATCAAACTAGCCGTTATGAATAGTAATACCAACTTTTTTGAAATTATATATATTTTATATTTCAAAATGGACTTCATTTTTGGATTCTGAATATCGAATTTAGCCTAAGGTGAAATTTTGGTACTTTTCGGATAACTTTAATATTTTGATGAATAGTGGAAATTACTAAATTTTAATTAAAAACAACTTTTTTAATCAAAATAATTAATAGTGATAAATCATAAATTTTAGTGGTTTTAAATTATATTTATAATATATTTTTACCATTTAATTCAATTTTTGTCATTGGACATAATTTTACAATTAAACCGGACATAAACAAGTGTCAATCTTTTGATAGTTATTATCTCTTAAAAACACCCTATTTGTTTTAACAACGAGAATTAATATTAAATTAATTTCTACCACTTTTGTGTTTTGAATTTGGAAAAATGGATTCCATATTTCTAATCAGGATTTTCAAATTGTGTAAATAGGTAACTTTTATTTTAAGACATTTTGAATAATTACTGCGGTAAATATTTTATTTACAATGGTTAAGGGTAAATCCGGTAAATAAGGGTTAAAAAAATAATATTATAATAATACTAAATTACCCTAAAACGTATCCTAACCTTATTGGTTGATACAGGTTCGACCATAGGCATCTTTGGGTCGATTTTGGGACCCCATGGAGCCACTTTTAGGTGATAGGGACACTTTATTTTAATTAAGTTAAAATGAGTACAAAAATGACACAAACATATATCTTTTAGCAAAACAATTTTTACATAGAGTTATATATGTTGGAATTTCGACTATAAATATTAATTAGAAAGATAAAAATATTTACTAAATAATTATATTTTATTTATAATTTTTAGACATTAAATAATTTAATTTATTTATGACACAATGATGATGCAGTAATTACCATAATAGTGAAAAATTAAAATAATTGATAGTATAAATACACAAATAAATAGAATTTGGGAGTTTTATGAATTAAACTAATTTTTTAAGTTAATATTCCATTTTTGGAATGATTTAATTAAATGTTTTCGAAGTAATCATTCTGTTATGAGTTTCACAAAAATCAACTATTGAATAGTGTCAAAATTGACATAACAGAGTTTTTAAAACAAATATTATATTATTAATTGATATCAAATTCCTAAAAATATAAGGTTCATCCAAAAGACATATATTATGATATTTGTATCATTAATGGACCACTTGGGGGTCGCTTGGATGTATATGATAGGTTTATTAACAATATAATATAACAATACAAAGAGACATTGTAAAAGTGAAACTAATTAACTTAGAGTTAATACTTATAGATAAGGTTAATATAAGTACCCAAACCTATCTAAATTCTATTGGTTGAGTTTTGTTCGACCTATACCCACCTTAACTTTTAAATAATCAACTTTGGATCTATTAGAAACCGAATATGAATTTATTATAAACTAATATTTCTATCTTTTCCAAAGGTTCCCCTCACCCCTCTTATAAAAGGGAACTCTTCCTTCTCTTTTCATCACACCTTAAAAACATTTTGGTTCAGCCAAAATCTGCCCAAATACTCTCCAAACTTCCCTCACTACAACACAGAGGCCTTAGTTTGATCATAAAGCCAACCTAAGGAGCCCTTTTGATCAATTCAAAAGGAAGAAACCGAAGAAGAGGTAACGATTTCACCACCCTTTTCCAAGTTCCATTCTTCTTCCACTTATTCTTCCTTTCTTGTTACCATTATAAAATTAAAACTCCAGTATCATATATATACTGTGATGTTATTATAAATATGGTACAACCATATTCAGTATTCTATCCACCCTTTAAATAACATGTCACCATACGTGCGTACGTACGGCTTACCGTCTCCACGTCGTGGTGTAATTGTTATTAAATATATTATTATTTGGATGGGTATAATAATGATGTGTAACTCATGTAAATAATAAATATAACATGTTAATGATTCTGTATATATTATATACCATCTATTTATATATTATTTTAATATCAAAATAATGATATTGTCGCACATGCGTACATACGGACTACCGTCTCCACGAACGCGATGAGATTCATTCTCCATCGTATCCATTCAAGTATAATTATCATTTTATGATTTAGAAATGATGTTTAAGGGCATTATATCATTTTGGATATGAATAATATACAACCTATCCATTAAAAACATTGCTTATGTAACAAAACATATAAAAGAAAATGAGTAAGTTAACACCCGAAACGACGATAATACTAAGATATTATTAACAAATCAATGTTAAAAGATCATATATGATATCATATGAATGTATATGATTTTGTATAATTTAATAACAATTATTTCAATATTATACAAGAGGTTAACCTACCCCAACCAAGGGAATGTACAAGTTAAGGGTTATTTCACAATATCTTCATTATCCGATGTTGTTTATACGTAATAATCTACTAGGATCTCTTTATCATCCAAATCCATGTTTCTTAAAAATGTATTTCAAATTTTTTTTTTACTATTTACTAGAATATGAGTTAAAGTCATTTATACCCTTTTTGACTTTTATAAGTGGTTTATAAAGGAATATTTTCGTCGTTTTCAAAACAGTGTCCTTTTTAACCTTTTCGATAGAATTAAGGTAAGAATGTTTTTTAACTTATACGGCAGGTGCAGCTATTTTCCTCCATTATAAAATCTTCAAAGCTTTCCATACAAGATTATAAGAATATTTTCAAAGAAAATGTAATATTTTATATTGCTCTTAAATGATTTCAAAATAAAAAGATATATTTCTCTAAAATGAGTTTTGATTTCATCTATGTCAACATCCTTTGTTGGATTTTATGCTTATGTGAAGTTGATTTATTATGATACAAACTTCTATGTTGTATTGAAGGTTTTGTGATATGTTTGACTGTGGATATGCTATTTTTATACCATTCATGGTTTATGGTGAAAGTATTGACATTTCGTATGCTGGTTTTAATACGAATGTTTATGTTATGTTTTAACCTTTTCATATGGGAATGCATTGGACTTAATATGTGACGGGTGGAGCCCACTATAGCTTCTCGATGCATCGGTATGTCTAATGAGACAAACTAGTGACTTGGCACAAGGCCTTGACAAAATATTATTTGTAGTCTTGGCACGAGGCCTTATCTATGTGGTTGTGACAGTCTGGCATTATGCATTCCATCATTATGAAAGTGGTTATTGATATTGCATGTGATTATTCGATTAGTAGAATATACATGTGAATAAGTAAATGGAATTATTTCATTTTACTTTTTCTATACTATGTTGAAGTTCTAAAAGGCTTTTGTTTTAGTTATACATTGCCTTAAATGTTTATGCTTATTTTTGAAAGTTTTTGTTATATTGTTATCCTTACTGGGCATTTGAGCTCACTCCTTTTCAATGTTTTATTTATCCTAGGAAGTGAAGAAGTAAGTTATGAATGACCTACAGGGATATTATGTGGGGATATGAGTGTGGAATATGGAGACTATGTTGTAGTAGTAGTTTTTCACTTTGTGATGTAATGTAAAACATTATGAATATATCTAGTGTTTCCAAGGCTACTAAACCAATCGGTCTTTCGAGATTTGATATTTCTTGTGATCATGCCAATGTAATGTAATAATGCACCGACTCTGGGTAACTAGGTTCAGGGCATTACAGTTGATATCAGAGGAAGTTTAGTACAAACCTTGGAAGCTAGATTTAGATAAACTCTGATAAGAGCACGTAGACCTAAGATGAACATTGAGGATTGGTATAGAAGAACTTCCTAGAATTTTGGTATTGTAGAGATTTTGTGAGTTTTCTGAGAAATACATCCCTGTACAGATACGAGCAGGTAGAGGTGGCTCTGGCACAGATGTACCTAGGGGTAAAACCCGAAAACACCGCTTTGAGCGAGACTCGAACGGGAACTGGTACACAACAACGGGCCTTGCTGCACTCTTGGTTACGACACTCCCGGGGGATATGCTTAGGATAACTCTCATTTTCTTTACAAATAATTATGAAGGATTTATGATTATATACTTCCTCAAAGAAAACATTCTTATGATTATGGATTATATCCATAAATAGTTCAATTTATGTTAATTGTTTTATAAGTATGGGATTATGTATTTTGATTCATAAACTGATCTAGTTTATGCCATTGTTTAGAAATGGCGCCTAGTGGAAGAAATGGAAACTGTATCAATGCACTCACTCCATGTAGTGATTTCCCTCCTCCTCAAGATAATTATAGTGGAGCTGGTGATGCAACTGGTGCCGATCAGCTAATCACCATACTGGGACAACTCACTCAGGTTATGAATAATAACCTTACCCGTATGGAGCACCCTGATCCATAGTGTGGAGGATCAATGTTATATCATTTCATGAGGAAACAACCACCAACATTCAATGGGGGTACAAATCCCTTAGTAGCTGAGCAATGGATAAATTCCCTAGAAAAAATATTTCAGGCTATGGGGAGTAGTGAAAGGGAAAAAGTTATCATGGCAGTTTACCGCCTCACTGGAGATGCTGATCAATGGTGGTCATTGATTCAAAACACGAAGGAAGATGATTAAGTATCATATATGGAATGGAGAGAGTTCATAGATCTTTTTTTAGAAAAATACTTTCCTCGCGACCATCGAACAAATATGGAAAGGCAATTTCTGAGTCTGAGACAGAAGGAGGATGATAATGTCGCAGAGTATGAGGCTAACATTACAAGGTTAGAAAGGTATGCTGGAGATTATATACGTAACCCAAGAAGTAATATTGATCATTTCTTTGATGGGTTAAAACCATTTCTCCATCGAGCATTAGTCTCAAAATCCTTTTCATCGTACGAAGACATTGTCTCATGTGATATCAAGACCGAAAAGGAATTCTCTAAGTCTTATGACTTTAAAGCAAAACAAGAGAAGAAGAGACCTTCTGATCAATTTGGGAATGGAAATAAGGGGAATAAAGGAAAGGTTGAATATCCATCCTATGGTAAATGTGGGAAGAAACACCTTGGTACTTGCTTGAAGGGAATTGGAGTCTGTTACAAGTGTGGTGAAAAAGGCCACCAAGCTCGTGATTGCAAGGGGAAGAAAGAAGCTACCAATGTTCAGTGATACAATTGCAGGGAGATGGGGCATTATGAAAATGAATGTCCTAAGCATCAGGAGAACTTACCTCAGAAAAGGCCAAGGGTTCATGCCCAAGCATATGCTATCACTACGGCTGAGGTAGAAGCTCCAAAAGGCGTGGTGGCAGGTAATTTAATGGTTTCCTCAAGTTTATAAAATGCATTATTTGATTCTGGATCATTGCATTGTTTCATATCTTCCCAGTTTGCTAAGAAAATTATATTTTTCCAATTTGATTTTAAAAGGGATTTGTCAGTTAAAACTCCTAAGGGAAATATCATTGCAACAAAGTTTTGTGAATCAGTCCCCATTAGAGCACATAAATGTTCTTTATCTGCTAATCTCATCGTCATACCTATGATTGAGTTTGATATAATCCTCGGTATGGACTGGATTTCGGACTATGATGCGTAGATTTATTGTAAGAATAAAGAGGTTACGATTCTTGATGATAATGATAAGGAACACCTTATCTTTAGAGAAGAATCATCACCACCTAATTCTTATATAGATCCACCCCAAGTAGCTCAACTAAATTCAATTATTGGGGAGGAAGAGAATGAAATAACTGTGGTTGAGGAATGGAATGTTCAAATAGAGGATGTACCTGTTTGGAAGAATTTGTAGATGTATTTCCGGAAGATTTACCTAGACATCCTCCAGAACGAGAAGTTGAGTTTTCCTTTGATTTAATTCCTGGATCAAGGCCTATATTGAAGACCCCTTATAGAACGACCACTGTAGAATTAGTTGAACTAAATAAACAACTAGAGGAATTGAGTAATAAGGGATTTATTCACCCTAGTGTTTCTCCATGGGGAGCCACTGTTCTTTTTGTTAAAAAGAAATATGGATCTATGAGGTTATGTATTGACTACAGGGAGATCAATGCTATAATGATAAAGAAAAAGTATCCCCTAGCTCGAATTGATGATTTATTTGACCAACTGCATGGAGCTCAGTACTTTTCAATGATTGAACTTCGATCTGGATACCATCAGTAGTGTGTCAAGAAGGAAGACATTGCGAAGACAACATTTCGAACCAGGTACGGGCATTACGAGATTACTGTAATGCCTTTTGGATTGACTAATGCACCCTCTGTATTCATGGATCTGATGAATAGAGTTTTCAATGAGTATCTCGATGAATTTGTGGTGGTATTTATTGATGATATCTTGGTATACTCCAAAATCTACAAAGATCATGAAAATCACTTGCGCATTATCCTGAAAACTCTGAGAAGACATGAATTATATGGGAAGTTTAGGAAGTGTGAATTCTGGCTTCAGGAGATTTCTTTTCTTGGCCATATTGTCTCTAAAGAGGGAATCTCTGTTGAGCCTTCTAAGACTATGGCAATCCAAGAATGGCCAGCACTGACGAGTATAACTGAGGTACGTAGTTTTATTGGTTTGGCAGGTTATTATCGACGATTCGTCCAGAATTTTTCCCGATTCGCTAACCCATTAACGAAGTTCACACGTAAAGGGGTTAAATTTGTTTTTACAAAAGAGTGTGAAGAATGTTTCGAAGAACTGAAGAGAATATTAGTCAATGCTCCTATATTGACTCTACCATCGGGAAATGATGGGTTCATTATTTATAGTGATGCATCGAAGAAAGGACTTGGTTGTGTCCTTATGCAGAATGATAGAGTTATTGCCTATGCATCACGACAGTTGAAAATTCAAGAGCAAAACTATCCTACTCATGATATCGAGTTAGTAGCTGTGATCTTTGCTTTGAAGATATGGAGGCAATACCTCTATGGTGAAAAATGTGAGATTTATACTGATCACAAGAGTTTGAAGTATATTTTCTCACACAAAGAACTCAACATGAGGCAAAGGAGATGGCTTAAATTACACAAGTATTATGATTGTAAGATACACTACCACCCGGGGAAGGAAAACAAGGTGGCAGATTCTTTGAGCAGAAAAGATCATGGAGTTTTGAAAAATATGAGAATTGAAAGGGATCCAATTTTCATGGATCTAGTGAATATGGACATGGGAATAACCAGGGAAGGCGAAACATCAATTATTTTTCAAATGGTTTCCAAACCATCTTTCCTAGAAAAGATTATGAGTTCTCAGACTGATGATGAAGAATTTCAAAAGAGTATTAAAGTTGTGAATGATGGGATATTGAGAGACTTTGTGTATGAAGATGGAATTTTGAAATTCGGGAAGAGACATTGTGTTCGCAATATACCTGATCTAAAAAGGGAATTGTTGGATGATTCTCATAGTTCTAACTTCTCTATACACCCTGGGAGCACCAAAATGTATAGATATTTGAAGGAACATTTTTGGTGGGATAACATTAAGAGGGAGATTGCTAATTTTGTGTCAAGATGTATGGTTTGTCAACAAGTGAAAGCTGAAAGGAAACAGCCTGGAGGAGTCATGAAACCTCTTCCCATACTAGAGTGGAAATGGGACAATATCATGATGGACTTTGTCATGGGACTACCAATGACTCCTAGGAGGAATGACGCAATATGGGTTATTTTTTATCGTCTTACCAAGTCAGCACATTTTCTTGCTATAAGAGAAGATCTACCACTGGAACGTCTAGCAAGACTATATATTAATGAAGTTGTGAGACTTCATGGAGTACCCCTATCGATTGTTTCTGATTGTGATCCCCATTTTACTTCAAGATTCTGGAAAAGTCTTCAGAAATCCCTGGATTCTGAACTTCATTTGAGCACTGTTTACCACCCTCAGACAGATGGACAATCAGAACGAACTATTCAAACCTTAGAAGACATGTTGAGATCTTGCTCACTTGACTTTTAGGGTATGTGAGATCAATATTTACCTCTGGTTGAATTTTCCTATAATAATAGCTTCCATTCAAGTATTCAGATGGCACCATATGAAGTGTTATACAGAAAGAGATGTCGTACACCAACCTGTTGGGATGGCGTTGGTGAAAGAAAACTTGTAGGCCCAGAACTGGTGGTGGAAACGATGGAAAAGGTGATGGTAATCCAAAATCGCATCAAAGAAGCTCAAAGTAGGAAAGAAGAGCTATGCCGATAATCGAAGGAAGGATTTGAAATTTCAAGTCGGTGATCATGTTTTTCTGAAGGTATCTCCATGGAAGGGAGTCATACGTTTTGGTAAGAAAGGTAAATTGAGTCCCAGGTACATCAGACCTTTCGAAATTCTAGAACGAATTGGGGTTGTAGCTTACCAATTGGCAATGCCGCCAAGTCTTTCCAAAGTTCACGATGTGTTACACGTATCTCTGTTGAGGAAATACATGCCTGGCCCAACGCATGTACTCACCTATGAAGAATTAGAACTGGAACCTGATCTGTCTTATTGCGAAGAGCCCGTTAGGATTCTTGATACAAGAGAACATGTACTGAGAAACCGGACGACGTGTCTGGTAAAAGTCTTGTGGAGAAACCATAATATGGAAGAGGCAACGTGGGAACCCGAGGAACTTATGATGGAGAACCACCCGAGTCTTTTCATGTGATATGTATTCTAGAAATTTCAAGGACGAAATTATTTGAAGGAGGGGAGAATGTAACACCCCAAGCATCTACGATACTGTTCTCTTTGAATAATGTGATAGCATGTGTTGTACGCAACAACGATTTCTAACACACCATAACCAATTTTTTTCATTGGACATAATTTTACAATTAAACCGGACATAAAAAAGTCTCAATCTTTTGATAGTTATTATCTCTTAAAAACACGCTTTTTGTTTTAATAACGGGAATTAATTTTAAATTAATTTCTGCCACTTATATGTTTTGAATTTGGAAAATGGATTCCATATTTGGAATCAAGATGTTCAAATTGTGTAAATATGTAACTTTTATTTTTAGACATTTTGAATAATTATTGCGGTAAATATTTTATTTACCATGGTTAAGGGTAAATCCGGTAAATAAGGGTTAAACAAATAATATTATAATAATATTAAATTACCCTAAAACGTGTCCTAACCTTATTGGTTGATACATGTTCGACCATAGGCATCTTTGGGTCTATTTTGGGACCCCATGGAGCCACTTGTAGGTGATAGGGACACTTTATTTTAATTAAGTTAAAATGAGTACAAAAATGAGAGAAGCATATATCTTCTAGAAAAATTTTTTTTTCATAGGGTTATATATGTTGGAATTTCGACTATAAATATTAATTATAAATATAAAAAGATTTAATACATAAATATATTTTATTTATAATTTTTAGACATTAACTAATTTAATTTATTTATGACACAATGATGATTCAACAATTACCATAATATCGAAAAATAAAAATAATTGATATTATAAATACAAAAATAAATATAATTTGAGACTTTTTATGAATTACACTAATTTTCTAAGTTCATATGACATTTTTGGAATGTTTTTATTAAATTTGTTCGAAGTAATCATTCTGCTATGAGTTTCACAAAAATCAACTATTGAATAGTGTCAAAATTGACATAAAAGAGTTTTTAAAAGAAATATTATATTATAAATTGTTATTAAATTCATTAAAATATAAGGTTCTTCCAAAAGACATATATTATTATTTTTGTATCATTAATGGACCACTTGGGGTCTCTTGGATTTATATGGTAAGTTTATTAACCATATAATATAAAAATACAAAGAGACATTGTAAAAGTGAAACTAATTAACTTAGAGTTAATACTTAAATATAAGGTTAATATAAGTAAGAAAACCTATCTAAATTCTATAGGATGAGTTTTTTTTGACCTATTCCCACCTTAACTTATAAATAATCATCTTTGGAGCCATTAGAAACAGAATATGAATTTATTATAAACTATTATTTCTAGCTTTTCCAAAGGTCCCCTCACCCCTCTTATAAAAGGGCACTCCTCCATATCTTTTCTTCACACCTTCAAAGCCTTTTGGTTCGGCCAAACTCTGCCCAAATACTCTCCCAACTTCCCTAACTACAAGCTAGAGTCCTTAGTTTGACCAGAAAGCCAACCTAAGGATCCCTTTTGATCAAATCAAAAGAAAGAAACCGAAGAAGAGGTAATGATTTCACCACCCTTTTCCAAGTTCCTTTCTTCTTCCACTTCTTCTTCCTTTGTTGTTACCATTATAAAATAATAACTCCTGTATCATATATATACTGTGATGTTATTATAAATATGTTACAACCATATTCAGTATTCTATCCACCCTTTGAATAACATGTCACCATAGTGCGTACGTATGACTTACCGTCTCCACGTCGTTGTGCAATTGTTATTCAATATATTATTATTTGGATGGGTATAATAATGATGTGTAACTCATGTAAATAATAAATATAACATGTTAATTATTATTTATATATGATATACCATCCATTTATATATTATTTTAATATCAAAATAATGATATTGTCGCTCGTGCGTACGTACGGACAACCGTCTCCACCAACGCGATGAGATTCATTCTCCATCGTATCCATTCAAGTATAATTATCATTTTATGATTTAAAAATGATATTTAAGGACTTGATATCATTATGGATATGAATAATATACAATCTATCCATTACAAGAATGGTTTATGTAACAAAAAATATAAATGAAAACGAGTAAGTTAACACCCGAAAGGATGATAATACTAAGATATTGTTAACAAATAAATTTTAAAAGAACATATATGATATCATATGAATGTATATGATTATTGTATAATTTAATAACAATTATTTCACTGTTATACAGGAGGTTAACCTACCCCAGCCAAGGAAAAGTACATGTTAAGGGTTATTTCACAATCTCTTCATTATCCGAGGTTGTTTATACGTAATAATCTACTGGGATATCTTTATCATCCACATCCATGTTTCTTAAAAATTTATTTGAAAACATTTTTTACTATTTACTAGAATATGAGTTAAAGTCATTTATACCCTTTTTGACTTTTTTTATGTGGTTTATAAAGGAATATTTCTGTCATTTTCAAAACAATGTCCTTTTTAACCTTTTCGACAGAATTAAGGTAAGAATGTTTTTTAACTTATACGGCAGGTGAGGCTATTTTCCGCCATTATAAAATCTTCAAAGAATCCCTTACATGCTTATAAGAATATTTTCAAAGAAAATGTATTATTTTATATGGCTCTTAAATGATTTCAAAAAAAAAGATATTTCTCTAAAAAGAGTTTTGATTTCATCTATGTCAACATCCTTTGTTGGATTTTATGCTTATGTGAAGTTGATTTATTATGACACAAACTTCTATGTTGTATTGAAGTTTTTGTGATATGTTTGACTGTGGATGTGCTATTTTTAAACCATTCATGTCTTATAGTGAAAGTATTAACATTTCGTATGCTAGTTTTAATACGAATGTTTATGTTATGTTTAAAACTTTTCATATGGGAATGAATTGGACTTAATATGTGACGGGTGGATCCCGCTATAGCTCCTCGATGCATCGATAGGTCTCATGAGACAAACTAGTGTCTTGGCACAAGGCCTTGACAAAAGATTATTTGTAGTCTTGGCACGAGGCCTTGGCTATGTGGTTATGATAGTCTGGCATTATGCATTCCATCATTATGAAAGTGGTTATTGATATTGCATGTGATTGTTCGATTAGTAGAATATCCATGTGAATAAGTAAATGGAATTATTTCATTTTACTTTTGCCATACTATGTTGATGTTTTAAAAGGCTTTTGTTTTAGTTATAAATTTCCTTAAATGTTTATGCTTATTTTTGAAAGTTTCCGCTATATTGTTATCCTTACTGGGCATTTGATCTCAACCCTTTTCAATGTTTTATTTTTCCCAGGATGTGAAGAAGTAAGTTATGAATGACCTGCAGGGATAGTATGTGGGGATATGAGTGTGGAATATGGAGACTATGTTGTTTTAGTAGTTTTTCACTTTGTGATGTAATGTAAAACATTTTGAATATATCTAGTGTTTCCAAGGCTACCAAACAAATTGGTCTTTCGAGATTTGATCTTTCTTGTGATCATGCCAATGTAATGTAATAATGAACTAACTCTGGGTAACTAGGGTTGGGGCGTTATAGAACGCATGGAGTCGGTACACTCATCATGTTGAGGGTGCACTGCCGCACGAGTCTGGTGGCGATTGATGATAGGAGCCCTCGGGAAGGACTCCAGTCTTCATGAATTAAGGCCCTGAGGGACCTGATCATTCACTTCCTCAGAGTAAGGGAGCGAATGGAAATTGCATTCCCGGGATGACGACCTGAAAGGGTTGGAGATGGCAGTCAGCACCGCCTGCCTCTTGATCACCGGTCGTCGTTGTCCGGACGACCTGTGTGAGTTGTTCACATGGAGGGCCTGTCGGGCAGCCTCCAGAGTTTGGATGGTACCATGTTGACGGTACTCCTTAATCAGCGCATTTGATACCTAGCGTTGAAGACGCTGGATAGGTGATGTCATCCTCAGAGCGGATGACGATCCAGTAGGAATAGTAGCAGTGGTATTTGTAGCAGCAGTATTCACAGGTGTGAATTTGAGAGCAGTCATTATGGAAATATAGAAGATCTTGGAAAAGAGTTCCTATTTGATATAACAGACATAATCAAGATAAATTCAGTCACTTCATCCTTTGGATGAGCACACATGTCAATGATTTCTTTTGTTATCCCTCTTATTGAGTTTTAAATATGGGCTTAACAAATAGGTAAAACATCATTTTAACTTGGTTAAGGATTCACGTCGGGTTCACCATTTTTTGTTTCCCTAGGAATTCGGGGATGTCCTCCTTGATGGGAGATTCAAACGTTTTGATCAGTTTCTAAAGGGTTTTTTCATAGAACCAGAAACATCCAATGATTCCACATCCTTTTGGACCTACTTTCCAAAGGTAGGCACTCATTAGTTTGTGGAATGACGAGGCTTAGTAATTTTCATTGGTCGAGAGGATGGGAGGTCGGACTCATCACACCTTTTTGAGGGGAATTATTGTCTATTCCGGGACTCTCTTTATAGATTTAAGTTATGTTCATGAATCCTTATTACATTACCAAGTATAAAATGAACTTTCCTTCAGTTTTGACAATCAATGATTAAATATGTAAGAAATTTAGAGAATATTTTATATGTATTAGAGGTTCTTCATCAACATAGAATCATCTGTATCAATTTAGAGATTCTTGGTCAACGGTATCCTTCAAAACATTTATATAAAAGACTCTTGGTCGTTATGATGACCAGGCTAGTTTTAATGCCACTCAGTGGGGCACTTGAAGTTTATTTTCATTCAGAAGGACATGGATTAGTTCAGCGTTGGGATCGAACCCACAGATGGGATACCTACATATCCTTTGTTTTGGAAAAGGAATCATAACCCACGTAGTTCAATTAAGGGAGAATGATTTTTATGATTGATTCCTCAAAGAAGGATGTCATAATTACTTTTACCCTCTAAGCTCACGTGAGTCATGCTCGGTGAGAGAAACAAGAGGTATTGGTAATAGAATAGAAAATTGGGCCTTGAAATATGTAATCATAAGAAATGGTTTGGGGCTTATGTATTTATGACTACCCAGATAAATGAAGATTAGGATTTACTTTACGGAGAAAATCCAGGAACATGGTCCATAAAGGTATATGTACTTCATGGAGATTTGAATACTCTAACTTGGGACTTATTCCTGAAAAGGAAACCCAGATTAGGAGAGGATTGGTGATTGGGTTTTACTCTTGAGAAGCAATCACAAATCAAAGGTAAATTAGGACTGGTTAAAGAGAAATTAAGGGACTTGGGACTTACTCCTAAAAAGGAAGCCCAAATTTATGACTGGGGCTTATTCCTAACAAGGAAGCCCAGGTTAGGGGACATGGGGCTTACTCCTGAAAAGGAAGCCCAAAATTATGACTAGGACTTACTACTGAAAAGGAGGCCCAGGTTAAGGGATTATGACTAGGACTTACTCCTGAAAAAGAGGCCTAGGTTAATGATTTAGGTTTGGGGCTTAATCCTGAGGAGGATGCCCAGATTTGGGAATTTTTTGAATTTGGGGCTTACTCCTGTGATAGATGCCCAGATTAGAGGACTTATGACTGGGGATTATTCCTGAAAAGGAGACCCAAGTTAATGATTCTCTCATCTTAAAGGATGATGTTGAATGAATGAACTCTCAATCTTTAGTGACATAAAGATTTTTAAATCACTATGTTTTGAGAGATATTCCACAAAATTCCTTTCAGATAAAGAAGTAAAATCAAGAAATCATGCCATAAATGGCTTTGAAGAGTGTCTTGAAGACTAAATCTTGAATAGGAGAGGTGGAATGGCATAAGAGGAAAAAATGGGCAAGAAAGACACTCAAAAAGGCAGGGGCGCGCAAATCTTGGCAGGCGCGCAGGTACTACGTGGGCGCGCAAGTATTGGTAGCGCAGGTATACCTGCGCGACATGTGTAGGGTACTTGCATGATGTTCAGCCAGCATTGAAATATTTGAGTGACTCTTGACTAAGGCCTTTATAATCCTCTTGAGGTTCTTACAGAAAAGGGACATGAAAATTCTATCGAAGGAGAAAGGCGGCGCGCAAGTGTGGCCACTTCCAATAAGGGCTGGCCACTCAGGCGCGCAAGTGTTGACGAGTTTCAACACATAGGCCTTCCTCCCTCTCTTTAGATCATCCGTTATAGGTATGAAATTACCTTAGAAGTGTTCTGGAAGCTTTTATAAGAGACTTGGGCATCAGGAGCTTAAATATGAGTTTCTGGAAAAATTCCTCCAGAAATGGGGGGCCCACAGGGTCTATTTATAGGCAGGAGAAGACCCCGGGTGATTACCGAGTGGTTATTACTTAGGTCTCGCAAGTCACTTGTGCCCCAAAGTGCGTCGCGCAAGTCCACTTGTGTGACTATGAAGAAACTTGCACGGCCTATGGGCAATGTTCTCCTTGTTCATCCCTTTTTCGATTTTTGATATTCTCTAAAAAGTCTGAATCACTTTAAGCTCAGATCTTCCCCTTTTCCAATCTTTAGATTCTGTGACGAAAGGAGCGTCAACAGACTTTTGAGAACACCATGATTGGAATTTCATCATCAAATTTAATATTGAATAATGACACCAAAAAAAAATTCCATTACAATAAAAACATTCATTCTCACCAAAATTATATATTTAGTAGCCTCTACCATGCTGTCAAAACCTCAATATAATAAATGTTATTAAATGAATCATGTTGATGGATAGAGTCTGATGAGTGGTTCTAATTGACAAATATACAAACACCCTTATTTTATCTATATTTTGGTATATTCACCTATTAAAAAAAATACTACCAAAACAAAAAATGGGGTTTACATTTTTCACCATGCTTAATGAGTTTCAAGATTATTATATTTTTTCAATGATTATTTAAATGTTTAATAGATTTATTGTTCTCTAATAGAAATATTTATTATAATTAATATAATATAATTATTTATTAATTTTATTGGTCATCATAAATTGTTTTTTTCTACATATCATGATGGTGTAACTTTAATTAACTAATTACGATATGTTTGATCCAAGGACCATTGGTTTCATAAGTGGAAGAATTAGAGGATGAAATTAAATGGGTCCCAATTTCAATCAATAATGTATATTATCACTCTATCAAATTGGAAATTGTAATCCATATAATTTAATAACATCATATTAATTGGTTTCCATTCCATATCGATGTTAAAAACCTATTTGTATCTACATAATTACCAATTGTATCTTTTAAAGGATCAACCCATTATTATATGTGAATAGTAATTCATCAAATTGGACCACTATAAAAATATAAATGTTGTTAAGATAGGACTCATGAAAGATTATGTTTCTTATCAATCTTATAATTGACCTAACATGACATGGTCAATCCTGGTGCTTTATATTCATGAGATTATTTCTGAAAAAAATATGACTTCAATGGGGAAATTATTTTTTATGAATGGTTTTCAATGGTTTTGTTCATCGATCTGGAAACACCCAATGGTTATGTATCCATAAAGACCTTGTTTTCAAAGGCATGGACTTGTAAGGTAATTTGACCCACAATTCATACAAAATCGAATTGGTCGAGATGATGGGTGGTCAGGCACATCACACCCTATTGGTGGAATTATTTCATAATAAAGGACACCTTTATAGATTTAACATATTTTCACGAGTCCTTCATTAATTCAAAATTATGAGGTGGGTTATCCCAAATTTATCTATCAATTATTACCATGTATGGAATTTGTAATCATCTTCATTTATTCATGGTTTTCCATTAATTGGAGATATCTATAGGTATCCATTGTTCTCCATTAATGACATCTACTCATATACAACATAGATATTATTTGGTCTTTATTATGAGGATTTTGGTTTTCTATCCACATAGTGTGGAACTTCTGAGTTTATGTCCAACTAGGAGAATAATGTCACTCTGGAGTTTATCATTATCTAGGGAGACGAGAATTGTTTTATATTGGGATTGAACCAATAAATGGGATTCCTTCATATCCTTTTGAAAGGAATAAGATCCCACATAGTTTAGTGCCCCTTAATGGGGATCATCGTACCTTTTAAAGTAATGTGATGGGGATCCAACTGTGTAATGTTAATTCATTTTGAAAGGACATCAAGGAGGAAGGAGTATATTAAAACATTTGTGTGAGTCTTATGCTAAAGAAACCAAACGAACATAGAATTGACATGAGTTTAAATGTCAAATTTCACCATGTGAGGGATATGTCTGAAAAGAAAATGGATGATTTAGATTGTTGTGTTTAGACATCTGGGAGGTTTCCTATGAGTCCTCTTTGAATGGTAATAAAAGACCACATAGTTCATTTTCAAGGAACCATTCCTATGGATGCCCTCATGGGTATGTCTCATAGGTAATTAAGTCCCTTTGATATAATAGTACAGGGATTCTTCCTAATGATGATGTCCCCTATGAAGGTACTAGGAGGGGTGTTTCCAGTCAAGGTGATGTGGGGGATTATCTTTGGAATTACTCTTGAGGCCGACACCTGGATTAATGCAATTATAATTAGGGATTATTAATAATAGGATTCCCATTAGGATGAAGGCATATGTGGGCTTCCATTATATCCCACTTAATAGGAATCAGAGTTCTTTTATGTCAGTATGATTTTGGGATTACTCGTTGGAGGATGCCCATTTGAGGGGGGGGCATGATTTAAAATTTCATGGATAAGATGATATAGATATTGATCCCTGATAAGCCTTCCTAAATATCCTATTTATGGTGGGAATTATAGTTCTCATAGTTCATTAATTTTGGGGGATTTTATGGATGTTATGATCACCACTAACATCTATACTCACATGAGATATGCTCTATTTCAAAAACAAGAGGACATTAAATATTCAAAAAACCACACACTTTCTTTCATTTGATGATAGAAGAGGAGGAGGACGATGGTATAAGAGGCCAAGGTGTTTTTGGAAGAGGTTGGGGCAATGGTGGACGACATCAAAGCAATGAAACATCCCTTAGTTTCAGTTTATGTTGGATTTGAATCCAAGGTAAGGAAATAATGATGGTGAATGTGTAGATAGGAGAAGGATTATAACCTCCTTCATGAGAGGCTAGGGGAATACACCAGGATGGTTAACCTATAATTGGTTCCATAGTGAGGGAGGAGGATGTTGTTCCATGTTTAAAATAAATTCAAGTGTAATAATCATATTCCTTACTATAGAATGGAGGATCCAGATATGTGAGATGAGAGAGGGTGAACAATATCCTATCCCAAATATCTAAGACTAAGGAATCCTAAAAATTATCCATGTGAGAAGGGTTAACGGGACCATAGATATCCAAATCTATAGATTCCCCAAGGATCTTTATTCGCTGATAGGACATGTGTGGGAAACCTCTGACTGTAGAAATCCAAATCTAAATTGGAGACATGGAGATGATGATTTTTCCAATTCTTTTTAAATTAGGAGGCCTTGTTGTAGGTTTCAACATCATCTCTTTTAGACAAAGGAGACAAGAGAAAATAATACTTACCATGAGGGGATTCAAAGATGGATTAATGGCTAGAACACATAGGTCATGAGCGCAGGAGATCGGTGAAAGTCTACCACATAGGTAGGCTATGAAGTTGTGTCTTTCATGTTATACTAGGAACTAAAAGAGCTTACCACAGGGGAACAAGGTCTGAATGAGAAGGATAAATGTTTATTAATAGTTTTTTGGGGTTACTACACTTGGATGAATCATTTTCCATGAAACACTAAGTTTCTTATGGTGTTCTTAAAAGGTTTCAGGCATGCCCTTGAGCAGGGAGAGAGACCTATCATAGGTGGTTCCCCATAGAGAATAATGTTCCTTATGCGGGATTATTATCTATTTATACCCTAAGGGGAAATTGATATTTCTTATTCCCCTATTTATCAATTCCCTTGTGTATTAAAGAGATACTTGATAAATTTCAGGTGACCATAGTGAATAGAATATGAAATGAAAGAGCTAGGGTTTCTTCTGCATTTTCGGTTTCCTAAATGTCAAGCCCAATGGTCATATTTATAGGAAACATTGGGACCTGGTTGAATGGATTTGTTAGCATAGGTATTCCATGTAGGTATGTGGAAGAAGTCTTTCACACATTGGTGTAGGAATAAAACATCTGTTTAGGTCCCCTACATAAGTATTCTATGTAGGTCCTTGGTGTAGGGGGATGCATATTTTGGGCAGAACTAATGGGACCAGCGTATGTATCTTGAATTTCAGGTGTTTCATGCAGGTCTATTTGGAAATATCACATGGCTACTCATAATATCCCTTAATACATAAGATATCCAATGTAATCTTCATAAATGTTTTCCTTCCTTTCATAAAAGTGGGTGTCAAAAACTTCTCCCCTCATTATTGGATTTGAATAAAATAGGAGGGTCTAGTCTTATGGAAAATGATATTGAATAGATTATGAAGAATCATCACTAAGTCATGAAGTTTCTCCACATATCATTCTTATAGAGGGAAATAGCTTATTTTTTTGGGAATTGTTCAATGACCTAGAAGAATTTCATAGGTGAAAGGCATAGTCCAATGGTGCCTATAAATACCCCCATGCATTTTTCCCTTTCTCCACCCACATTTTATAATTTTTTATCTCTTCATGCAGGTCCTTCATCCAGCTATGTCATGTTGTGAAATTGAGAAGGTCCTTCAATTTCTTTTCTCAAGGTAGAGCCAGCTGAGCAACAGGGATTTGTGCCGTCATAATAGTAAAAAGTGATTCATTGATAGACCTCAGTGAGTTCAACTATGGAATGACGTGTGAAGGGAACTTTGTATAAGGGCCTACATGGGGAACCTTGTTGAATGGCCTATGTGGGACCCTTATCTAATGACCTATACATGTATTTTCATTTTCTAGATTCTTGAATATATCTATGCTAAAATTTGATAATTCTTAAGTAACTATTTTAACTTAATGAGAAAATTTGGAGTCTTCTTGTAGGATTGAAAAAGATCATTTTAGGAATGGATCTGATAAAGATGATGTGTATCATACAAAAATGATAAATGATAGCGGACTTGAGTATTATGATGTTGCTGTTAATACAGTAACCGAATTGGAAATGTTTTTGATTCTATATCAGTGTCAATAACCACAAAGCGACTACCTATATTTTCACAAGCATGGGATTTTGAGGGATGCCAACATTCCAAAATATATGAAATATTTCCTGAATAAATGAGTTTTGAAGCACCACAACTGTCCCTATTTTAAAATATCTATGTAGGGTGTCCCCATTAATTTGGGAATAATCCCTATTGATTCTTCCTATGAAAAAGTGGGCGTACTTAATATATGATGGACAATTTTGTAGATCCAAGGCCTTATTTACGTGATTCAATATTTCAGGCTTTCAAGACATTTCACTGTCATGGATTTAAATAATACTAGGTTCTCCACTCTAGATGGGGAGTCAGGCCTAAATGGATTTGAGAATTTTGGGTCTATCAAACTTGTTCATATTTTAGAAAACAACTATAGTATGTTCACATTTACAAGGTTATCTAGGTATGGAATAACGATGTTTACATTAATGTTGGTATCATTCCTAAATTTCTGAGGCGATGGAGTCCGAAAACAAATTATTTACATTTGTCACAATGTGAGGTCTCCATAAGTCTTTGGGATTCCTAAAAAATATATTGAGATCCCATTATTAGAAAAATGTATAAAAAATATATTCTTCAAATGAAAATGTGGGACAATGTAGAGAGGATTCCATCATTGCCCCATGATCTATTGAAAATAGTGAATAATCTATAGAAAAAATGGATCCTTTTCCCAGTTATGATGTCTATGATGAAGTGTGGGTATGGATTTTCTATAACCATAAAAGGATAAGGTTCTTACATGTTTTTATCCTACTATTTTTCCACTAACTATTATCAAGGTGCTTTAGGTATGTTTTGGCATACTATATATAATTATGAGTGAAAAAATATGGGTTATAATGTCAATCCCATGATTGATGTCGTGGTATGATAGGATGGATATCTTTCCATGGGGATAATTATTTATCTTCCTCCATCCTGTGAGTTTGATAGTGGTGTGAGGATGATACTTTTGTTATTGTGGCCATGTTAGTAGAGGGGATGTATATCGGGTTGGTTTCCAATTTGTTATAAATATTATATCTCTTCCTATTACCTTTATACTATGGGAAGGATATTTTCAGCTTGAATGTACATTTTAGGTGTTGTGGGGTTGCATTATAACACATTTCAATTCATATTTATTGATTAATTCAATTAGGTTCTCCAATAGTTGATTTACAATGTTCTTTTAGAATGTCACCATGATTCATCTTCTGAATAGCTTGATGAAGTCCTGATGGTACTGAACATATTATGAGACTTTAGCTTCCTTAAATATAGTAACTCATCAAATAGAATGTTTTTCAATGATGGTAATGAAAATAATTATGTGATGAGGGTGGGAATGATGTCATTCAGGGATAGTGTAAGGGTATCCCATATTGATAATGAGATTATCTATGAGTCCTACATCCCTTATTGATTTTCACTCTAGTTTAAATGTCTTCAACAATCAAGAACCATCCCTCTCATGTATGTTAGGAAAGAGAAGAATCCATGGATTTCCAGAAAATTATTAATCCTCGTGGCTCTAGAGACATAAAAAAATGTCAATCATGCTACCTCTGTCAGATGTATCAATTAGACTATAGGAAGGATAAGTCAAGGCATGTGTTTCTTCATACCCTCATGGGGCATTAACAAACGGATAATACAATTTAGAGGGAACAACTAATGTTGGTCAGGCCATGTATAGAAATAATTCCAAAAAAAAGATGATGAAGATGATCCAGAACCCTAAAAATGTTCTCGTAAAAATTCCACAATGAAATTTGTGGTTAAGGAAACAACACCCCCTGTGCTGAGGTGATCAATTCACCATTGTTGGGAGGGGGTTTCGTAATCATCCCCTCATTATTCTAAAAGAGAAAGTAGGTCTAGGGGGGTTTTTCAATCTGAAGACATTGATTTTTCACCTCATCCAACCACATCAAATATAAACTATGTAATATCCTTATAAATCTATTATTGGGAAATCTTGACTCATATCTCAAGGATGCATGGGAGTTCTCCAGGATGGCCATCGAATTCCAGTGTTATGTGATATTAAAGAACCCTTTTATTGTCATCCTAAAAATAGTTATGCTAATGTAAAAGAGTATATCAAGGTGATTAGGGCATTCATATATGAAACCATTGATCATGTCTTGCCCTCATAGAGAGTATACAAAATGTTGGATCTAGGATTAATTGAAGGGGTAGTTTTATACCATGGGGAGGAATGGGTAATTTCTATTAACCCTGTTGATGTATTTTCCTTTTGTCCTTTATCTTTTCTTCTCTACATCCACCATTAATAATATTGATGGTATTTCATTTTTTAGTTTGAAACAAGAGAAGGAGAAGCAGCAGAAAAGGATATTGGGTCACCAAAATACAAGCCTATGGGTTCCCCTATTGAGATGGTTATTTGGAACCTCAGATCCACAAAACTCTCTCTAGGTGGGAGGAATATAATGGAGGTGATGGTGATGTAAATTAATCAGTTTTTACCTTATGTATCTATTTCCAAGAGGAGTAGTACCTCCTCTCCACTATCATATTAAATGAGGTGAAAGAGAGCATTACAGTTCATCTACATAGTACTTTATTGTGATTATTTTTCAATCAACTGATATTAAAACTGGATTGACCCAATTATTTGACCAATTTCATCTATTTATATAACTCACATTACTTTCGTCCCTTAAATAATAAGCTATTTTTATTTCTATATAGTGAAGAAAACCCAATGGGAAATACATGTTTGTTTTGATGAAACTATTGTTCTAAAAGATGAGATACAAAGGGGGTAGATGCATCTTCTCCTACATCTATAGATTGGGAAGAGGGAAAAGGTAATGTTAGATTGACATATTTTTTTCCATATGATTTTTAAAACAATCTTCTATCCGTAATATTCTTGATCGGTAGCCTATGATATAGGACTCTGCAGTAGTCCATGATAATACTTGTGTTTCTTTATGAGGGAGAAACGAGGATTTTGGGCTATTTGAGGATGGTTTTTGTGTTAATCCTGAATCATCAAGGCATGATGAGATAATTCCAGTTGAAGAGATAATGGAGGATAATGTCAGTGGAGATAATACGGATCAAGACCAACATTTCATAGATAACCTAAATGGTGATTATACTATAAGATAAATATCATAAAACATTGAAATTAGGGATGCTCTTAATAAAGAAAACTATATTACATATTTCATCAATGAGTGTAGGGAATTTCATGAGGTAATTAAAGGGAGTGAGTTTTCTCATTCATGTATTCTTAATATATATTTGTTCTTTTATCTGACATTTCACATCAAAGTTCAACTCATGCAGCCCTTTCTTCAAAGAACATTGAAAATACCCTTCAAGAATGGGGCATTCCACTCCATCACACATTTGATGACATTAGAGATGTCTGGAATGGGAAGATAGAATTAGGATATTCTCCAAATCCTCTGATCACTTTAATAAGACATGCTCAGAAGAGTGATCCTCCCTAATAATTATTTGTTCAAACTACTAAATATTGGAATATTAGGGAGGAATATACTCATGCTTCTGAATTATTACCACGTAAATGTCACTGAATTTATTTATAATTCATCATTATTTATATTATTTCTTAGTAATAGGAATTATATTTAATAATTTAGAATTATCAACTTCTACTTCTAGTTTTGATGGTAAATAATATATTTTTTTCGACTAGTAACGAAATGTGAGGAAGTCGTTGCTTCAGAGAGAGCAGAGCATGACACTCACATGACAACATTGAAAAGATATCACTTCACGCATCATGAGAGTGGCTCAGATTCATACCCAGTGATGCAAGCTTATCTCAGTATATTGTGTGGTTGAACGTGGTGTATTATCTAGAATATGATCTCAGAGACTCCTCTGGAAGAATTGTCATCACATTTTCACTGAGTTACACCTTTTTTTAGTATAATGGGATTTAGTGGATTTGATTATCTTCTAATATATACTGTAATGAAGGAGATCATTCATCGGTGGGAGAAATAGAATTAACATCATCAAGAACATATAAAGGCTAAACTACTGTTCAATGTTGATGGTTATTTCATTGTGGTATCCCAAGCGAAGGCCAGCCACAACAAAAAGTTGGATTGGTATAGATAGTAAATTAAATATGAGACATTTTAAGTGTCAGGCCTTCAACATGAATTTGATTCTGCTCAAATAAGACTCAAAAAACTTCATAAATAATTAAGATAATTCCAATTGGAAGGGGTAACTACCATTGAACTTCCATGGATGTGCTTCATTAGGCCATGGAGACAGAAGGTGGTCAGGTGACTGATCTTAAATAAGCAGATGGTGGGTCTAAGGATGATGAGGAAGTGTTTTCCAAATTAATTTTGTAATATATGATAAAGATACTCCATATTGTTAATGTTCCTCTTATTTTTCTTCACAAATGAAAAATTATTGTGTCTCCAATCATATATGTCTTAATCATTACTTTCTTCGTAATGCAAGGGGCCTAGTGAGAATATGGATCAAATGAATGTGCTTCAAAAAGTATGTAGTGTGGCTCAAGAGGCTGTTCAGCATATGAAAAATTATCTCAAAGGGCTCTGGTAATTTATGGCAGAGAGAATCAATTTTTAGATGTTTCTATTGGGACGTTTTTCTTATAAATGAAAATAATTTTTTTTATAATCATCTATGACATCATCCCTACCAATATTCCTATAATAATAATTTAAAATATTATATTCATATAATTAAATCTTCATATCAACTAATCATAATTACTAAGAATGGAATGGAGGGCACTCTAGATTTTTACCTAATCCAAGGGTCCTAGTGAGCATAGTTCATCTGTTACTAGTGTTTTATGGAAAACTATATAAACATGGTGTCTTTTTTTTAATCACCATAATTATTTCATATGCTCAATATAGAGGAGACATAACTGGCGAGGTTTGAAATTTTCAAATACCACCCATTTTGTTTTTTATATTTTCTTCTAATAATTTTTGTGCCTTATTAACCTTTTATTTCTTGATTATTCCTAAATCATATAATTATTACATCATACAAGTTGAGACATGACTTTTTCCTAGGGTTCCCTTTGTGAGTTTTCAACGTTTTTAGTATAATGTCTCTTTTTTGGGAATTTTAATGTCTTGTATTCTAGACTAAAAGAGATGTTATTTTAGGTTTCATATCATTGATAATGAAAATTTAAAATTTTAAACCATAAAAGTCTTAATACATAATATTTTTTTCAATATTTATTATATACATCCAAGAGGAATGAGGATAAAATTTTTTATCTCTAAATCTAAAACATGGTATTCGGGGTTATAGATAGTATCTCTTGAGATCGAAGATACCAATAGTTGATAAAACCAATATTATGGCGATTTGATGAATGGCCAATTGGTGCATGTACTGCAAAATAAGGTAGTGGTATCCTTAGTTTAATAGGACTACAATGTGGGAGACTTATGAAAGGCCAACTAGGTGAATGTTTTGTATATTCAGGTAATGGGGTTTTCAATAATTATGATATTATTTTACTAATGATAATTGAAATATGAAGATGTGGTGTCTCAATACCACAAAGGGTGGGTATTCCATGTAAATGTATCTGATAATAATGGACTTGTCTATTCTGACTTTGGTGATGAATAAGCAGCCACTTCTACATGAATTTGATGTGTGAAGGAGGGTAAATTTGTTCAAAAAGTGGATTTCTAATATTATTCTATAAATATTTATTTCATGAAGAGATGTCATTATGTTGTACAGTTTTAATCTTGAAACAAGTTCATCAGGGGATGTTCATCTTAAATTCACACAACAAGGACCATAGGGGAAGTGCAATATCATATCAAAAAATAAGTAAATTATGGATTTTCAAGTTTCATTTAACGTAGAATAAAAATTACGGAGATACAATTTAACTCATTTAACTTTGACCAATGGTTTGATGATTCTTTTATTCTTGGTATGCTATCTGGAAATGTGCTAGTATATTCAAGTATGGATGTAGAAATTTGTAAGCTATGATTTTTGGATTCCTATATAAAAAATGTGGTATGGTAAAAAGTAATTATGGAATTAGAGGAGGTCTATCCCAAGAAAAATGTTACCACTAATTTACAAACCAGTTATGAGCACTGTTTTATATATGGAAAACCACGGCACGTATTACATCATCAACAATGGAATCCATAGGCAGATAGGATTGTTATTTAAGAGATGTTATAAAAGGACAAATAGGGAACATACTGCATTGTTAGGTAAAGGATGTCTCCATAATTATGACATTCTATCGTTATTATTTGATGAATGTTTACATAGATTTTGATTTTCCCAAGAACCTAGTTTATTTTGTTGAGGATGTAGCTGGATATGGAAGGGGAATTTCATGTCATAATTTTCAAAGAATTTGAAAAGAGGTTTCCCTATATAGGTCTAATCCTAGAGTAAGAAGTATGGTTCTTATAGTTTTAGTTTATATGATTTGAACTATAATATTATGGAAGAAAATGATTATATATGGTCTAATGGTCCTATGTTATTCCAATATGCTCTAAAAAAGTGAAAAGGAATGTTTAAAATAGGGTCTTAGAGACTTTTAGGTTAGTAGAAAATATATGGGAAAAATATAAAAGGGGTGACCAATGATTTATAGGTTCTAGTATACCGTCATCAAACCTTAAAGGGATAGAAGAGGCTTCTCATGAGAATAGAGTTATCGTAGGTTGAAAACCTATTATGGGGCTGTTTTATGAAAGGACACCTAAGGCGCGCACAACATAGTCAAATAGTGGAAATCTTATGATTAAAGGAGAATTACGTGGGAAACTTATGTTAGGCCTATTGAGGCACATACTACATGGTTCGGTAAACGAGTTATTAGTTATCAAACATTCTACCACTATATTCTAATGGAATACAATGAAAATATGATTGTATTCAAGATTATTTGTATGACAAGCGAATGGGGAAATGTTCAATTCCAAAGGGATTTATTTTAGCTAATAATGTGTATGAATTTAGAGTTCCATTCATAGATCTAAATCATATATATAATGGATACATATTTTTTCCTTGGTGGAAACTCAAGGGAGAGGACTCAAAATAAATTATCTTCTAAATGTTTTTTATTGTATGTAGGAGAGAGAAAAGTTTATTTTACCCTATAGATGGGGTAAGAGATTAAGGACTAGGTTTGAATACGTATTTCAATGGGATTAGAATCAAGCCACATGTTTTTCTATAAGTACTATAAATTTTTAATTCATATAGTTAGGACATTGTCCATGTAGTTTAATTTCATACAGAAATGAAGTGGGAGATTCTGACATAAAAAAGGAATATTTTAAATGCACCATGGTGTAGGAATAAGGCATCACTACGTATCTTGTTGGGAAAAGAATCATTCCATACATATTTCTAATATATACAGGTTCATTTGTAAAGTGATAACTTATACTGGATCTCCCCATGTAAATATGACTTTTACATGGGAGCGTATGGGATTTTCCATGTTGTGATGTGGTTGGGCCAAGTATTGATGATCTTTATATTAATACATATCTAAATGGGATGCTCTTAAAGATTATAAAAATTAATTAATGGTCCCTCAACCTAATTGAATTCACAATTGCAGGATAATGGAAATTTCTTTGAATACGGGTTCATGCAAAATATGATAACTCTTAATGAATCTCCTTTCATAGATCTAACTAATATATGGGAAAAAATATGCATTTTTGCGTCATGTGGCTACAAATCCCAAGATTGAGAGTTTAGACATCTCTATGTATTTAAAATGACCATGAATTAGGAGAGACATTTTTCTTTATGAAGATCCACATGCAAGTATGAATAATACACAATGAGTGGGTGATTATAAATTATGGTCTGTGTAGAGGATATGATCCAAGTGTCACCACGTATATCAATAGAATGAGAATAAATCCACATGTAGTTTTTTTAATTCCACGCAATTTTACATGATGTAGTACAAATGAAGGTTAAATAATGTTTACTGATTGATGTATTGTGGTTGAAAACACTAATGAATGTCTGTAAGTCACAATTTTTCACAAATGGGTGATAATGATGCCCTAAGTGTTCCTTGATAGGCACCCTATGTAGGTATGATTTGTGAACAATAAGTAAAGGGGGTTTATTATTTAATCATATCGAGACCAAGGATTGGAGAACTGGGCTTCACTACATATCTCAAAATGATTAGAATCAAGCCACACATCATTCTTCAATGTTGTTCCCCACACTAATAAGTCATTTAGTTGGAAAGATGGATTTTTATAATATCCAAACTACTGGTTGGTCCAAAATCATGAAGTCTAGGTATCAATACTTTTAAAATTTTTAATATAAATCAATGTATATTTCTCAGAAAGGTTCATTAGGTAGAATCGGTTCATGCACAGGAAAATGGATAGTGAATTACTATTCCCATAATGATGGCTAGTCACAAGATTGGATATTCCGGTGTCACTACAAAACTCAATTGGATGAAAATCAAGCCATTGGTAGATATTGAAAATTCTCCATGTGTAGGTTTTATTCAAACACACATAGGGTGAAGTGATTTTTTATAAGACATTGTGTCTAGACTTGAGATAGGAGATCTTAGTGTCACTGCCTATATTAATGGGGATATAATCAATTCCACACATATATCTTAAAGAAGACTCCCACACCAACAGAGGTTTTATATACGGATGATGAACTCAATATTTTTTAGTTATTTTTCATAACAATGGTTTGGATAAAGACATAAAATGGTATGATAATAAACTCAAATGTTCTAGAAGAGTTTCTAGTATAGATTTGGTATTTACACAAAAGAGAAGAAAAATTATTTCTCTATGGTCATGGTTGGACCTATGTTTAGAGATTCGTGCATCAATATGTATCTCTTTGAAATGAGAATAAATAAACACTTTTTTCATGGTGAAATGTGCATTTTATAATCATGCAATGAGGATGTGAGGTCACCTGATGTGAAATAATCATTGAAGATCGGCCGGAGATAGAATATCTAGGGGTATCTACATATCATTCTAGGTCAATAATCAAGACAAGTGTTGTTCATGAAATTTATTCCCTATGTAGGTCAAATATAGAAACATGGATAAATTGGGCTCAAGATCCACTGGGGATTGTAAATAAGGTTAATGAGGTTTACAAATTTAAGATATTCATCATTTGATGAACCACAAGGAGTTTCCACTCAGGGTATCATTGGGATTTATTAACTTCAAGAAAGGGAGACATTAACCATATAGTTTAATATCTTGTGTTGAGGATAACTGGAGTTATGAAGTATAAGGTCTTATAGATTGGAACAAATGTTGGTAAGATTATCATTATGGGACAAGGAAAGGATTCTACATAGATTAACTTCATATAACATGGATTACAATGGTGATATATAGTTTAACATATTGAATCTTAGACAAACATTGTGTGATTACATGACTTACTTCTTCCGGATCCTTGCTTTGGTTGGAGTTTAATGATTTCTCCATCCATAGATATTAAAGAACAAAATCTACTAGATTGAACCCTATTCATGGAGTAAGTACCTTCCAAATTAGGTTAATGATTCAAGGGATTATTTTCTGGAATTACTTGAGTCCTAAGACCAGTTCTAATTATCCTTGGAGGAATGAACAAAGCTAGACCTTCTTGTTGAAGTCCTATGTTATCCAGTTTTGATAGACCTCCAAGTTATGCACGGTGTGAAATATATTTTTATCTAATTTCTAAATCACATGAAGTTATTTCTTGGATTTTACATATATGGATAGCTGGTCATAATTGAACATTCCAGGAAATTAAAACTGATCCTTAATGGGAAATACTGGGTTTGTTACATATGCCAATGACTATGGAGTTGCTCACATAGCAGTACAAGTTGTAGTTTGATAATATGAAAAGGCATGAAATATCTTAACAAACCAAGATTTCTTATTTTATCCACCATATTTCTTATATATCTACATCATGATATTCTTATAAGCCTATATCATTCCATTGGCTGAGCATGATAGCAGGGTGAATGGTTGGATTTGATATTGTATTACGGATGTAGCTTCTCAACCTCAACATGAAATAAATTGGTGCCACATTCTGTAAAAAAAGGTATGATGGACACATAATCTAGTAATGATGTTAGATTTAACAATAATACCAATTCATTTGTCTCTGACTACTTTGTGTGGTATTCCCTCAGCCCATTTGGAGAAAAAATCAGTTGCAGTAAGGAATTACATGAACTCATTATCTGTTGCTGGAGGTTATAGAGAAACAACATCTATTCCCCATTTGGAAAATTGCTAGGACGATTTAGATATAATTAGAATCTCTAGGGGTTGATGAATGACATTGGAATTTGCATTCCAAGGATGACACATCATAGTGAATTCTATGTAATCCTGTGTCATCGAAGGCTAGAAGTATTCTAGCCTTTGGATTTGATCATAATACCTACTCCCTAATCTGTGGGTGCCATAGGATCCTATGTATACTTATTCCATAACAACTATAGTATCTTATCCATAAATACATATAATATGTACTCCATCAAATCCGCATTTTAATAGTTATTTATGGAAATATGGGATACTATAAAGTGTTTAATTAGCCACTTGATGCTATATTTACTCTCTTCCTACACTGTCTGGAGGAAGTATTCCATTTTGGATATATTACAAGGTGGGTTCATCCATTCTATAGTAGGGCTATATGGCTCAAGAATTGGACTAATTTCATTGATATCATCCTCTCTAATCCAAAAAATGAGAAACCATTCAATGAGGGGAAATTTTGATGACAATTACATACCGATTTGGATCTAACAAACTTATAGCTACATTTTCTAATGCATTTTCCTGAGAATTTTGTGATCATGCGACATGATTCAATATTGGATCAGAGGGAAATTTTTCTATTAACTCATTGACATAATCACAAATGAGAAATAATCCTTTCCATTATAATGGCATAATCATCATTGATCTTCCTAATTATCAGTTCTGAATTACCCTTAACCTTTATGTAGTTTACTAGTACATGGAGTTCCAATTCCATTCCTAAAAATAATTTTTGATATTCCAGCTCATTATTGGTACCACCTTATGATAACAGGAATTTTTATGGTAATACTAACTTTTATGGGGAGAAAAGAAAATTTTTTAACACAAATTTTTAAGTTTTGGGTCTTCTATTTCTTTTCCACCTGGATTTCTGGAAGCTCTGTCAAAATACATCTCCCATGTACACATGATATCTTAAATATAAAATATTTATTCATCTTTTAGTTCCTTATTTAATGCAATATCTTAGGTAGATGGGTACTCCACAAGGATGTATTTTAAATCTTATAAATTTTCTAATTTCTGGGAACAAACTATATATCAATCTGCTAAAGGAAAACTGCCCACCATTCCCGGTTCCCTGTGTGTTAGTATGAGTAAGGATAAATTTGAGCTGGTTGTTGTCGGAAACCATGTGAATATCATGGTGTTGTATGTATTGAATCATCTTGTTATAATTAAATAATAACTCCATGTAGCTATTCTCAATATCTAAATATCATGTCTCCATATTGATCTTGGATTGGCTGAGATAATAAACAAAATGTTCATTCTCTACATCATTATTTTTTGATAGGAAAGCACCCAATGATCTTTCTAGGGATGAATCATACAGAAAGTGTTTCTTTCCTTCAATAGGTGGTGTTAATATCATTGGGAACAAGAAGAGTTTCTTGAGGACATGAAAATTTTATTAAATATCATTGGTCCACTGATATGTGACCCCCTTCCTCATCAATTTGGTAAAGGGTAAACACTTTCCTATGAGGTTGGATATGAGTCATAGAATGTTGGAAAATTGTCCTTGAAGTCATCTTATGTCATCCAAGTTTTCAAGAAGTGACATAAAAAAGATATCTTTAGTCTTCTTTGGATCAATTTCGATGCCATGATTGAATAAAATGATGACATGAAATATTCTTGAGGTTAACCTGAAATTAAATTTCATGGGGTTCATCTTCAGAATATGATGTCCAAACTTGTTGAAGATGGTTTCTAGGTCATCCATGTTATCAAATAGTAATTGTGATTTAACCACTAGATCGTCAATGTAGAATTCAATAAAAAATTCCAATGAAGGGATAAAGGATGTGATTTATAGTAAATTTTTATATAACACTAGTGTTTTTAAGCCATAATGCAATACCTGATAGAATAATACACATTGAGGTGCTCTTAATGCTATAACTTCTCTTATATTTTGGGTATATCTATTTTTTATTGTACCCATAGTAGCCATCCATGAAGATAAGGTCATGTTAATTGTCCATTACATCAATAAATTGTTCTATAATTGGAATTGGAAATTCATATTTAAGAGAATGCTTGTTGAGATCACTAAAAAATATGAATACTCTAATTTTCCCATTTTTATTTTTCATAAGGAAAATTTTTTCTTACTATTTATGGCATTTTACCTCTTGGATAAAAATATCATTGATGATTTTTTCACTTCAACATTAATCAAGTATGCATGAGTTGGGTGTGTCATCCTGACTATTTTCATATATCTCCAATGATCTTCTAGAAAACCCAATTGATGGGTGTTTAGTTATGCTTCATGTCCTAGAATATATGTGTAATTATAGGGAAACACATCTAAGTGCTACTTTATAATGGAGGGGTATTCCTCTATTTCTTTGGGATACAATGCCTCACAATATAGAGTGTGGAGTGGATAATATTTTGTAACCTGATTTGTTTCTCTGAGTTCATCCATAGTGGTGGTTATACCCTCCTCAAATTCTATAGTGAATTTTTGAGATCTTATTCTTCTTCATCTTTTAATTCTCCATTATTTTTGCTTCTTCCTAAGGAGGAGGGGATAAACCAAATTCCTCACAAGGAATATGAGAGTCTCTATTTGGACATCTCGAGGATGAGCACATCATTTAAGAATAACTTGTTGGCATGAAACATTATTGGAGTCATGAAGGGGGACAAGGGACTGAGAATGATCCACTTCAATTTCTCCAATATTCATGAAAAATTATTCTAGTTCAATAGAAAAAATAAAGTTTTTTGTGGCATGAGGGACAGATTGAAGGCATTTTCATTTATTCATTCATTATCATTTTGAGGGTTGATAACTTCTTTAGCACTATCATGATCGACAATCATGATTAACATTTATGGAATCTTCCGTATGATTTCTTGAATTCTATCCCACCCTTTCTATTTTATAAATATAAATCACATAATATGCATTTAGCTGCATGAAAGGGTTAGATCAAATCGTCACCAAGCCATTTAAGGCATTGATTCAGGTGACATTATTTTCCATTGATTACTTCCCTTCATTTAGATAGACCCATGCACTGATTTATTTTCTTTCATAGAATTTGAATGGGGCCTTTTCAACAAATAATTTCCTAATTCAACAATTGAGATGTATTTGAGACATTGGTGGTATGAAAAAGGAAAGGTTGCATGATTATGTTACAAGTTCTTCCCATTAAAATATTTAAATCATTTTCCTACCAGACCACTATAAACTTTTAGTAGAACATAATATATCTGAACTAAGCCCATTATGTGATCTCTCCATGGGGTTTTATCACATTCTTTTCATAACCCTATAAGATCAGAGTAGAGGAAGAAAAGTGAGATTCATTGATACCCAATTTTCAATGTGTCCAAAATGGGATGGAATTAAGTACTGAGACATTATAAATGAAGGAATTTTAAATATCAATGTCATTTAATGTGCCAGATGTATATAAGGGTCTAATTTTTCATTTTATGATAGAATACTCATCTTGGTTAGTGAAGGAAATGACCGCGTGGAATTTTATATGATCATTCTTTACATGATATATTTTAGAAGTAGTGACCTCAACTTCAAATTCATAAGTTCATGACAATTTCTCAATGTTAGTGTCATAGAGGTCTTCTGAAATACTCAGAACATCCAGGATTGATAATATATCTTGCACTGGGGGAAGTTTCTTCAAGACATCATATTTTTTGTCTAAAGGATTTTTCTCTTTAGAATTAATATTCTATTTTAAAGTAAACTTTATAAATTATTTTCTTGATGTGGATGGACCATATCATGGGGAAGGAACCATAAGTGTTCCTGCTAATGGTGGATTAGGTCATTTACTCCTTCCCACCTATCGAGTTAGTGGTGTAATATACCCAAAAATATCCTCCAGTATAATTTTATCATGGAATACCTTGTCAAGTGTGGTGGATGAAATCCCATATCCATTTTGATCTCGTTGTATATTTCCCATGTGTTTTGGCTAAGTGGACTATTCTAGTGGGGGTGTGCTTGATATAGTAACTCCTATCATGGCCACGTCTTCCCCTATATACCTGACACTAAAGACCTCATCCCAAAGTTTAGAAATCATGTATGTGGAAGTTAGGTTCATAATCATAATCTTTAATTGAGTAATTATTCATTAAATATATAACCTTAATGGAATCAAAGATCAACTCCAAATTTTATGAAGATTATTCTTGGGGGTCTACTCTTATTATAATGTTTGGTGGGGCATTCTCCATGCATTAAATATGGTTGGAATTAAATATTATATGTTCAATGACATCTTTTCATGGGACATAATCTCATCTTATTCTATTTGTTTCATATCCTTCTATACATGTCACTTCATTGAAAAATTTTCTTCTCCATGTGGGGCCTTCGATAAACATGCCTTTGCAATAGTGGAATTGTAAGGAGGCACAATTGGCTACTTCAACTTTGTTCTTAGAATATAATGAGTTAGATTAATTGTTTCTCTAATCATACAATAATTTAACATTTTTTAATTATTGATTTTAATTTCATACCACACTTTTTCCTCCTCTATATTCATAAAATAAACATAAGTTTCTAGGGATGATAAATTTTTCAGTTTCACCTGCCCGAAATCCACCATCATTTTTTGGAGGTCCATGAAAAAAATAAAACTCTTAGATGAGAGTCATAAAAATTTGATGGAAATGGAAATAGAATGTGAGTTCTTCTTCACATCCTTGGTTAGGCTTCTTTGAATTTGGAAACTAAACAATTAGTTTTTCAAAACTGCAATTAAGTACCCTGGTACATGGTCATTTTAGAGGAATAGAACTTGTTTTTCATCTCCTCAAACATATTCCTCCTTTGATATCTTTGATCGTCTTGATGAGGATTTCATTTTTGTTGATTCTCAATAAGTGTAGCCTACTGGTATGATGAAGGATTTAAAGTTGGAGATGGTATCAGGGCCAAATTATGTGGAATTGTAAAGGCCTCTACCTTTTATATTCTCTATTCTTAAGCTGATTGAATCACAAGAAACTTGTATTTCTTCCTTGTGATGGATTTGTACAATTATTGATCAATTTAGTGCAACTCACAAAACTATCTTGATTATGTCATAGAGATCAATGGGCAAGCAACTCATCATGTAGATTTTCTACGTAGATTGGAAACAGTTATTCATGAGGGAGTAAGAATTTAATGTAGTAAGTCAATCTGATCCACCAAGAATTTAAGTATGAGATTCATTCATTCCCCATTTTCATGAAACTTCCAAGATCGATGATTGTTGTCTTCTATAGTGTTGAGCTAAACTAGAAAAGGAACATTTGAAAGATATCTTCTTATTCAGAGATCGATTGAGACTATAAAAATGTATTCCATTCATTGGGTGGCCCCACTAATGATTGTATGAAGCATATAAGTTTAACTTCTTCCTATTGTTTGGGGTTTCCAATCATGAGATTGCAGCGAGAGATGAAATTCATCAAGTGCTACTCCAGATCACCCAAGCTATTGAAAATAAAAAATTTATGATTTCTAGTGATTGTAGTAGTATGGGTAGGATCCAAAAATTCAGGATAACCCTTCTTTTATGTATGTACTATCCCACACCCTCCATTCGTGGCTTTCAATTGAGTTATTAATGACTTAATAGGGTTCATAAGAATCTAATGAATTTTCTTTTGATTCGGGACCAATATAGGTGTGGAAGATGGAGACTGAGCAAGTACAATGACTAGATGGACCACTAGTGGCATCACTAATGGTATCCACCATGGGTAACCAATAGGGGAAAGCATATAAGGATGCTTTTTAGCATGTTATGTATACATACCCAATGGAGGGAATTCTTGATCTACAATTATGGGATTCAAATATTTTTTTTGATGTTCCACGTTGATCAGATGTTCCCTATCTATTGCAGCTATTGAAAAACCCATCTATTATATAGTTTTCTAACTGGAAGTGTGAGTTGAGGTTTTTCATGCAGAAAAAATATATTTGGAATATTTCCATCGATTAGTTATGAATTGAGTCTTATCAACTCTCTCATTTCCTCTTCTTGAGGAGAAAATATTTCTTCTAGTGAAATATATTGGCCTTATTTATGGGTTAGGTGAGACATGGTATGACCGTTACCATTCCACCAAATAGGTGCCTTTGGAGAATGTAGAGTTGTATTTTTAGAGAGGATACCCAATCTTGGGTTAAGACTTTAGTTTCGGGAACACACACCTTATGCATCCATTTCAGTGTGGACCTTCACAGGAACATAAACATCTTCTCTAGAATCCTATAAATTTGTATTATGTTCTTGAGGGTTTTCACAAATGGAATTGATGACATTCATTGATATACAGTGAATCGCATTAACAGTATTGGAATTTGTTCAACAACGCCTTCTTCTGAGCCCTCAACAAGACATTTTCCTCTTCTTCACTTGTTCCCAGGGGGCTGTTTGATGAATAGTTACCAAAAGAAAATTCCAAAATAGTTTGGTCATGAACATTCCATGTTATTGAACGTGACCATAGAAGGGTAAAAATTAAAATGATTCATTAGGAGAAATATTTACTACAGAGGAGAATACTTATTCCCTATGTGGAGGGGATTTTAGTGGTGAAAAATACCCCATCTCTGAGGGATATGTTTATTCCAATTGTGCCTTCGCAACCCTTTAGTGTTGGTTTTATGATGTCAATGGATGGGTTAAAATAGGTTACATCCCTATATGATGTGGTTTTTTCCAAACTATTATGGTTGATATAACCATAGCCACTCATCTGATCTTAAAAATTCTAGTCTGAAACTGGGTTTGGAGCATTATATGACACTCACATAAATTGCACAATTCTGGATACCATTGTGCTATTTATGACATTTTCTCAATTTGTAGGCTGACATCCTATATGAGGGACACCTTCTCACTATTATTAGATTCCTGATGCAAATTTATCTTGATGTCTATATCTCTTCTATCATGATGTTGGTGAGAGTAACTCATGGATTCTTCATATTGACCATATATTCACCCATGAAGATATTCTATTTGTTGTAGTCGACATGAGGAAATGTAATTCTATGATTCCACCTTTGGTAGGATTTTATAACCTGGGTTATAGTGAAATTAAATAATCAATATACACCCCATCCTATAATGCGAACACCATATAATGTATCAGCAGTCATCTTTCACACCCCCATTAATGCATCGATGCATGCCCATTGATGGTCTCCTTATTGTTTCTCATTTTTTGGATGTTTAGAATCTTGGTGAGATGCCAAGTCAATTTGGAGCTTCAACCATTCTATTAACTTTATTTGAGTTTGATACTCATTATAAGGTTATACATTCTATTTTTGGTGATGAATATTTTTCTATATGTTGGGGATAATTTCATACATAAAATCTTCCCCCAACACCTTTAGAGTTCTATATTTATAGGTGGAAAAAGGACATAACATACCTAGTATGTTATATTTAGATACCTATTTCATCATGTCTAGTAGATCTTATTCATCTTTCATAAGAGTTTCCTCGACCTCGTTTGACTAGATTGGGTGCTTTTCTTTTTTTTTAATACAAACCAAGGGATAAGTTGGGGTTTCATCTTATATATTAGATGTAAAATTACCCAATGGATGTTTATATAATGATTGTCACCTTAGGATGTATTTTGGTTGAGAAAGGATTTACCTACTAGTGAGAATGCATAATATTTGACTATCCTTGTATTTTCAATCACCTCATCATAAGATGGATTTTTTGTAACTACATTGTTATGTGGATAATTATTTTGACCATGTCCATCAATACTATGGAGAGATATTTCACAATTATCAAGATCATTTGGAGGAAAATCATGGTGTATTGTACCAATGGGGGGACCCTCTCACTCCATGGTCTCTGGGAGACACGAATGTTTTTCATGTCTTTCATCAAAATATATAATATTGAGATTGATAAAATTGAATCCATGAAGAAAGCCCTCATGGTGAAGTGTTTGATGAGGGCCTTCGAAATTACTACTACAGCTCCTGTCAATTGATTACAGGAGGGTATGATCTATAGAAAAAATATATTAACATATGATAGAATAAATTAATCCAGCATCAAGAGATTATAGATGGTTGATATGCTCTTGACTCTCAATCCATGCTGGATGAGACTTATTCATAGATACACCCTCAGAAGCGATTGGGGACACATGCTAGGGAAAGTTGTCAATATGGGTAACTTTATGTTCTTTCCTTACAGTGGCTATTTGAATAGTCCAATTAACTCCAAGTGTAAAAAGTATGTTTTCCTGATAAAACTATTTATAAATTATGTGGATGAATTCCCCATGACCCTCATCGATGATTGAAAAGGTATGTATCTAATCTAGGGTGTCATTCTGATTAGACACCACTTTTTGGGGAAATATTTATGTGTTTATCCCATAGGAACTACTGTCAACACCGTGATGATAACCTAGGAATTATGTAGGATGTGGGAATGTATATTTTTGATCCCTTATACCATTACTACGATATTAATGTTGACTTCCGCAGTCAGAATGGGGATATACGTCCATTCTTTATCAAGAGTATGATTATGTGCCTTATCCTATCCTACATTTCCTGTCATTGAAAACTGAGATTACTCTTGTATAGATAGTTGAGTCTTCCTTCTACATGTCATTAGTACATTCTGAATGAATTCTATCTGTGCTTCTAGATGAGGTTGTTGGCAGGCTAGATAAATTTTGGCAGGTGTATGTGTCTACTCGCTGTTTGCCACCAAAATGGTCATTCGACTTCATTATGTGATACCAGACGAGTCCTCTAGAAGGATTGGAGGGTCCATGTATGTGTATGTTCCTTATTGAAATTTTACTTCATATTTGTTTAGTGAGAATAATTGAATGACTCTAGGAATGTCTTCTAGATGGATGAATAAAGTTGAGTGTGTTTATTTTTCTGTTGGTTGATTCTACAAAACATGGTTAGTTGGATTTTTTGGAGGGGTAAAATGCATGAAATATCACCCTATTGGATGGTTTTCATACAAGAATGGCCTTATTGAGTGCTCATATCTAAGGGACCTGGTCCAGACAGTCGAAGGTGACACCCTCATCTTGTTGATGTTTTACTATCGTTTGGTGTTCCCACTCACTTTTTATCACCAAACATGGTCGACAGACTTTTTTATGTGATGCCAGATGAGTATACTATAAGGTTTGATGTGTTCATGAATGTGTATGTTCCTACATGTAGGTTGATGCTGAATTTGGATCACATGATTCAATGAATACTGCCACACAAGTCAGCTAGCTAGCTGAATGAAGGAAGACATGTGTTTTTACTCAAGGTAGTTAAACTCGAGAGTCTACATAGACTTGTTTGAGCCCTGTAAACTTGACTTGTAGACTCAACTCGTAGACACATAAGTGTCTACTTCAATCAAATCTTTCGCCATAATTTGAAACTCCCATACAGCAAGAAGGTTATCAACCTACGTTATACTATATAAACAGTATTCCATCTTAATCTAGCCCTATCAAAATAAATTATAACAATTAAATTACAAAAACAATTTGGCATCATGCATCTCCAATTTTTCATTAATAATGTTTGAAAACAAAACTAAAAAATTATTTTCAATCTGAATTTACATCAAAAGGATATAACCCAAAAAACCCAAAAGGAAAATTTAGGAAAACCAATGTCATAAATCATGACAAAAGGAAACAAATCCAAAATAAATTACACCAATTCTCATATATCTTCAATTAACATCACACCAATTACATTTAAAATCAAAAAATTCAAATCTAAATTAAACAATGATGAATATCAACTCAATCATAGACCGACAATGAAGATTAAAATAATCAGAAATAAATAATAAAACAAATAGTAGTTCACTTTAATTAAATTCTAAATCCACATAAAAATGAGAGGTTAAAATTAGGAAAAACCTAGGCACCATGTTCCCCCCGAGCAAGATGGGTTGTTTCCATTTGTTGTCCTCTACTTGTGCAGGATGCTTCTTGTGTTCTTCTGGGTGTAGTGGATGGTGATTGTATGGGGCTTATGTCTCGTGGAGTGGGGATTGGTGGGGTAGCGGCCTGCTTTATGGTGCATAGAGTTGCTACTACTGCTAAGGTTTCTAGTCACGGTGTGGTTTCTATCCAGGTATAGTTCTAGGTGCTGGTCGGTTTTGGTAGTGTGTTGGGGGGCTCTATGCTGCAGTGCTCTTGGGGTTGGGGTGTTTGTGGCTATGGTTTGGACAGGCTGTGGTGGTCTGGTAGGTAATTTCTGTTGGCTGGTCTTTTCCAGGTGGTGTTGTCCATTTATTGTTCGTTGTCTTCTCTATTGCATGCAGGCTGGAAGGTTGAGGTTTGTTGTGGTTTTGACTAAGTTCAAGCTTGGGTTGTGGCTGGTTTTACTAGGGGATAACAATTTACATCAACTTGCCTACATCAATTAAAGATAAGAAGGGGAAAATGAATCCTTTGAGCACCTAAACTACATGTATAAACACTGACCTTTACACTATAGATAGCCACTTATATACCCCTTTTCCCAGCTACTCGTCCACCTAAATATCCTATTTATGGTGGGAATTATAGTTCTCATTGTTCATTAATTTTGGGGGATTTTAATGATGTTGTGATCATTACTAACATCTATGCTCACATGAGATATGCTCTATTTTAGATACAAGAGGATATTAAATATTCAAAAAAATCGCACACTTTCTTTCATTTGATGATAGAATAGGAGGAGGACGATGGTAGAAGAGGCCAAGGTGTTTTTGAAGAGGTTGGGGCAATGGTGGACGACATTGAAGCAATGAAACATCCCTTAGTTTCAGTTTATATTGGATTTGAATCCAAGGTAAGGAAATAATGAAGGTGAATGTGTAGATAGGAGAAGGATTATAACCTCCTTCATGAGAGGGTAGGGGAATACACCAGGATGGTTTACCTATAATTGGTTCCATAGTGAGGGAGGAGGATGTTGTTCCATGTTTAAAATAAATTCAAGTGTAATACTCATATTCCTTACTATAGAATGGAGGATCCAGATATGTGAGATGAGAGAGGGTGGGAAATATCCTATCCCAAATATCTAAGACTAAGGAATCCTAAAAATTATCCACGTGCGAAGGGTTAACTGGACCATAGATATCCAAATCTATAGATTCCCCAAGGATTTTTATTCATTGATAGGACATGTGTGGGAAACCTCTGACTGTAGAAATCCAAATCCAAATGGGAGACATGGAGATGCTGATTTTTCCAATTCTTTTTAAATTAGGAGGCCTTGTTGTAGGTTTCAACATCATCTCTTTTAGACAAAGGAGACAAGAGAAAATAATACCTACCATGGGGGGATTCAAAGATGGATTAAAGTCTAGAACACATAGGTCATGAGCGCAGGAGATCGGTGAAAGTCTACCACATAGGTAGGCTATGAAGTTGTGTCGTTCATGTTATAGTAGGAACTAAAAGAGCTTACCATAGGGGAACAAGTTCTGAATGAGCAGGATACATTTTTATTAATAGTTTGTCGGGGTTACTACACTTGGATGAAGCATTTTCCAAGAAACACTGAGTCTCTTATGGTGTTCTTAATAAGGTCTCATCCATGCCCTTGACTAGGGAGAGAGACCTCTCATAGGTGGTATCCCCATAGAGAATAATGGTCCTTATGTGGGATTATTATCTATTTATACCCTATGGGGAAATTGATCTCTCTTATTCCCCTAATTATCTCTTCCCTCGTGTATTAAAGAGGTAATTGATAAATTTCAGGTGACCTTAGTGAATAGCCTATGCAATGAAAGATCCATGGTTTCTTCTGCATTTTAAGTTTCCTAAATGTGAAGCAAAATGGTCATATTTATAGGAAGCATTGGGACCTGGTTGAATGGATTCGTTAGCATAGGTATTCCATGTAGGTATGTGGAACAAGTCTTTCACACATTGGTGTAGGAATAAAAAAACTTGTGTGGGTCCCCTACATAAGTATTCTATATAGGTCCTTGGTGTAGGGGGATGTAATTTTTGGGAAGAACTAATGAGACCTGCGTATGTAGCTTGAAGCGCAGGTGTGTCATGCAGGTCTATTTGGAAATACTACATGGCTACTCATAAGATCCCTTAATACATAATATATCCAATGTACTCTTCATAAATTTTTTCCTTCCTTTATTAAAAGTGGGTGTCGAAAACTTCTCCCCTCATTATTGGATTTGAATAAAATAGGAGGGTCTAGTCTTATGGAAAATGACAATGAATAGATTATAAAGAATCTTCACCGAGTCATGAAGTTTCTCCACATAGCATTCTTATAGAGGTCAATAGATTATATTGTTGGGCATTGGTCAATGACATAGAATGATTTCATAGGTGAAAGGCATAGTCCAACTGTGCCTATAAATACCCCCATGCATTTTTCCCTTTCTCCACCCACATTTTACAACTTTTTCTCTCATTGTGCAGGTCCATCATCCAGCTATGTCATGTTGTGAAATTGAGAAGGTCCTTCAATTTTTTTTTCTCAAGGTATAGCCAGCTGAGAAACAGGTCTTTGTAGAGTCATAGTAGTTAAAAGTGATACACTGATACACCTCGGAGAGTTAAACTATGGAATGACGTGTGAAGGGAACTTTGTATAAGGGCCTACATGGGGAACCTTGTTGAATGGCCTATGTGAGACCCTTATCAAATGACCAATACATGTATGTTCATTTTCAATATTCTTGAATTTATCTGTGCTAAAATTTGATCATTCTTAAGTAACTATTTTTACTTAATGAGAAAATTTGGAGTCTTCTTGTAGGTTTGAAAAGGATCCTTTTAGGAATTCATCTGAGAAAGATGATTTGTATCATACAAAAATGATAAAAGATAGTGTACTCGAGTATTAGGATGTTGCTGATAATACACTAACCAAATTGGAAATGTTTTTGATTCTGTATCAGTGTCAATAACCACAAAGAGGCTACCTATATTTTTACGAGCATGGGATTTTGAGGGATGTCTACATTCCAAAATATATGAAATATTTCTTTAATAAATGGTTTTTGAAACACCACAACTATCCCTATTTCAAAATATCTATGTAGGGTGTACTTATTAATTTGGGAATAATCCGTATTGATTCTTCCTACGTAAAAGTGGACGTACTCAAAATCTGATGGACCATTTTGTAGATTTAAGGCCTCATTGATGTGATTCAACATTTCAGGCTTTCAAGACAGATCAATGTCATGGATATAAATAAAACTAGGTTCTCCACTATAGATGGGGAGTTAGGCCTAAATGGATGTTGGAATTTTGGGTCTATCAAACTTGTCCATATTGTAGAAAACAACTACAATATGTTCTCATTTATGAGGATATCTAGGTATTAAAGAACTATTTTTACATTAATGTTGGTATCATTCCTAAATTTTTGAGGCGATTGAGTCCGAAAACAAATTATTTACATTTTTCACACTTTGAGGTCTCCATAAGTCATTGGGATGCCTACAAAATATATTGAGCTCCCATTCATAGAAAAATGTATAAATAATGTATTCTTTAAATGACAATTAGGGACAATGTAGAGAGGATTCCATCATTGGCCCATGATCTATTCAAAATAGTGAATAATCTATAGAAAAAATGGATCCTTTTCCCAGGTCTGATGTCTATGATGAAGTGTGGGTGAGGGATTTAATATAACCATAAAAAGATAAGGTTCTTACATGTTTTTATCCTACAATTTTTCCACTAACTATAATCAAGGTTCTTCAGGTACATTTTGGCCTACTATATATAATTATGGGTGAAAAAATTTGGGTTACAATGTCAATCCCATGATTGATGCCATGGTATGATAGGCTGGATATCTTTCCATGGGGATAAGTATTTATCTTCCTCCATCCTATGAGTTTGATGGTGGTGTGAGGCTGATACTTTTGTTATTGTGGCCATGTTTTTAGAGGGGAAGTATATCGGGTTGGTTTCCATTTTGTTATAAATATTATATCTCTTCCTATTTCCTTTATATTATGGGAAGGATATTTTCAGCTTGAATGTACATTTTCGGTGTTGTGGGGTTTCATTATAACACATTTCAATTCATATTTATTGATGAATTAAATTACTTTATCCAATAGTTGATTTACAATGTTCTTTTAGAATGTCACCATGATTCATCTTCCGAATAGCTTGATGAAGTGATGATGGTACTGAACATATTATGAGACATTAGCTTCTTTCAATATAGTAACTCACCAAATAGAATGTTTTTCAATGATGGTAATGAAAATAATTATATGATGAGGGTGGGAATGATGTAATTCAGGGATAGTGTAAGGGTATCCCATATTGATAGTGAGATTATCTATTAGTCCTACATCCCTTATTGATTTTCTCTATAGTTTAAATGTCTTCAACAATCAGGAACCATCTCTCTAATATATGTTAGGAATGAGAAGAATCCAAGGATTTCCAGAAAATTACCGATCCTCGTGGCTCTAGAGACATAAAAAAAATGTCAATCATGCTACCTCTGTCAGATGTATCAATTAGACTATAGGAAGGATAAGTCAAGGCATGGGTTTCTTCATACCCTCATAGGTCTTTAACAAAGGGATCATATAATGTGGAGGGAACAACTAATGTTGGTCAGGCCATGTTTAGAAATAATTCCAAATCCAAAGATGATGCAGATGATCCAGAACCCTCAAAATGTTCTCGTAAAAATTCCACCATGAAGTATTTGGTTAAGGAAACAACACCCCCAGTGCCGAGGTGATCAATTCACCATTGTCGGTAGGGGGTTTCATTGTCATCACCTCATTATTCTAAAAGAGAAAGTAGGTCTAGAGGGGTTTTTCAATATGAAGACATTGATTTTTCAATTCATCCAACCACATCAAATATAAACTATGTAATATCCTTATAACATTATTATTGGGAAATCTTGACTCATATCTCAAGGATGCATGGGAGTTCTCCAGGATGGCCATCGAATTCCAGTGTTATGTGATATTAAAGCACCCTTTCATTTTCACCCTAAAAATAATTATGCTGATGTAAAAGAGTATATCAAGGTTATTAGGGCTTTCATATATGAAACCATTGATCATGTCTCGGCCTCATAGAAATTATACAACATGTTGGATCTAGGATTAATAGAAGGGGTAGTTTAATACCATGGGGAGGAATTGGTAATTTATGTTAACCCAATTGATGTATTTTCTTTTTATCCTTTATCTTTTCTTCTCTTCATCCACCATTAATAATATTGATGCTATTTCATTTTTTAGTTTGAAACAAGAGAAAGAGAAGCAGCAGAAAAAGATATTGGGTCACCGAAATACAGGCCTATGGGTTCCCTTATTGAGATGGTTATTGGGAACCTCAGATCCACAAAACTCTCTCTAGGTGGGAGGACTATAATGGAGGTGATTGTGATGTAAATTAATTAGTTTTTAACTTATGTCTCTATTTCCAAGAAGAGTAGTACCCCCTCTCCACTATCAAATGAAATGAGGTGAAATAGAGCATTACAGATCATCTAGAGAGTACTTTATTATGAGTATTTTTTCAATCAACTGATATTAAAACTGGCTTGACACAATTATTTTACCAAGTTCATCTTTTTATAGAACTCACATTACTTTCTTCCCTTAATTAATCAGGTATTTTTATTTCTGTATAATTAAGAAAACCCACTGGGAAATACATGTTTGTTTTGATGAAACTATTGTTCTAAAAGATTAGATATAAAGGGGGTATATGCATCTTCTCTTACATCTATAGATAGGGAAGAGGGAAAAGGTATTGTTAGATTAACATATTTTTTGTTCCATATGTTTTTTAAAACATTCTTCTTTCCGTAATATTCTTGATCGGTTGCCTATGATATAGGACTCTGCAGTAGTCAATGATGATACTCGTGTTTCTTTATGAGGGAGAAACAAGGATTTTGGGCTATTCGAGGAAGGTTTTTGTGTTAATCATGACTCATCAAGGCATGATGAGATACTTCTAGTTAAAGAGATAATGGAGGAGAATGTCAGTGGAGCTAATACGGATCAAGACCAACATTTCATAGTTATCCTAAATTGTGATTATACTACAATATAAATATCAAAAAACTTTGAAATTAGGGATGCTCTTAATAAAGAAATTTATATTAAATGTTTCATCAAAGAGTGTAGATAATTTCATGAGGAAATGAAATGGAGTGAGTTTTCTCATTCATGTATTCTTAATACATAGTTGTTCTTTTATCTGACATTTCACATCAAAGTTCAACTCATGCAGCCCTTTCTTCAAAGAACATTGAAAATACCCTTCAATAATGGGGTATTCCACTCTATCACACATTTGATGACAATAGAGAGGTATGGAATGGGAACATTGAATTAGGATATTCTCCAAATCCTCTGATACCATTAATAAGACATTCTCAGAAGAGTGATCCTCCCTAATAATTATTTGTTCAAACTACTAAATATTGGAATATTAGGGAGGAATATACTCATAGTTCTGAATTATTACCACATGAATATCACTGAATTTATTTATAATTCATCATTATTTATATTATTTTGTGGCTAACAAGAATTATTTTTCATAATTTAGAATTATCAACTTCTACTTATAGTTTTGAAGGTAAATATTACATATTTTTTCAACTAGTAACGGAATGTGAGGCACCCGTTTCATTAGAGAGAGCAGAGCATGACACTTACATGACAGCATTGAAAAGATAGCACTTCACGCATCATGAGAGTGGCTCAGATTCATACCCTATGATGCAGTCTTATCTCAGTATATTGTGTGGTTGAATGTGGTGTATTATCTAGAATATGATCTCAGAGACTCTTCTGGGAGAAATGTCATCACATTTATGCTGAATTACACCTTTTTTAGCGTAATGGGATTTAGTGGATTTGATTATCTTCTAATATATACTTTAATGAAGGAGATCATTCATCGGCGGGAGAAATAGAATTAACATCATCAAGAACATATAAAGGCTAAACTACTATTGAATGTTGATGGTTATTTCATTGTGGTATCCCAAGAGAAGGCCAACCACAACAAAATGTTGGATAGGTTTAGATAGTAAATTAAATATGAGAAATTTTAAGTGTTAGGCCTTCAACATGAATTTGATTCTGCTCAAATAAGACTCAAAAAACATCATAAATAATTACGATTAGTCTTATTGGAAGGGGTAACTACCATTGAACTTCCATGGTAGTGCTTTATTAGGCCAAGGAGATAGAAGGTGGTCAGGTGACTGATCTTAAATAAGCAAATGGTTGGTATAAGGATGTTGAGGAAGTGTTTTTCCAAATTAATTTTGTAATATATGTCAAAGATACTCCATACTGTTAATGTTACTCTTATTTTTCTTCACAAATGAAAAATTATTTTGTCTCCAATCATATATGTCTTAATCATTACTTTCTTCATAATGCAAGGGGCCTAGTGAGCATATGGATCAAATGACGGTGCTTCCAAAAGTATGTAGTGTGGCTCAAGAGGGTGTTCACCATATGAAAAATTCTCTCAAAGGGCTCTGGTAATTTATGGCAGAGAGAATCCATTTTTAAATGTTTTTATTGGGATGTTTTTCTTATAAATGAAAATAATTTTTTTATGATCATCGATGCCTTCATCCCTACCAATATTCCTATATTAATAATTTAAAATATTATATTAATATAATTAAATCTTCATATCAACTAATCATAATTACTAAGAATGGGATGGAGGGCACTCTATATTTTTACCTAAGCCAAGGGTCCTAGTGAGCATAGTTCATCTGTTACTAGTGTTTTATGGAAAACAATATAAACATGATGTCTTTTTTGTAATCACCATAATTTTTTCATAAGATCAATATAGAGGAGACATAACTGGTGAGGTTTGAAATTTTCAAATACCATCCATTTTATTTTTTATATTTTCTTGTAACAATAAATGTGCCTTATTAACATTTTTTTTCTTGATTTTACCTAAACCATATAATTATTACATCATACAAGTTGAGACATGACTTTTTTCTAGGGTTCCCTTTGTGAGTTTTCAACGTGGTTAGTATAATGTCTCTTTTTTTGGGAATTTTAATGTCTTGTATTCTATACTAAAAGGGATGTTATTTTAGGTTGCATATCATTGATAATGAAAATTTAAAATTATAACCCATACAAGGCTTAATAGATAAGATTATTTTCATTATTTATTATATTCATCCAAGAGGAATGAGGATAAAATTTTGTGATCTCTAAATCTAAAACATAGTATTCAGGATTATAAATAGTATCTCTTGAGATCTAAGATACCAATAGTTGATAAACCCATTATTATAGAGACTTTATAAATGGCCAATTGGTTCATGTACCGCAAAGTCATGTAGTAGTATCCTTAGTTTAATAGGACTACAATGTTGGAGTCATATGAAAGGACAACTAGGTGAATGTTTTGTATATTAAGGTAATAGAGTTTCCAATAATTATGATATTATTTTACTAACGAACATTGAAATATGAAGATGTGGTGTCTCAATACTACAGAGGGTGGGTATTCCATGTAAATGTATCTGATAATAATGGAATCGTCTATTCTGACTCAGGAGATGAATAAGAATCCACTTCTACACAAATTTGATGTGTGAAGGAGGGTAAATTTTCTCAAAAAGTTGATTTCTAATATTATTCTATAATGATTTATTTCATAAAGAAAAGTCTTCATGTTGTACAGTTTTAATCTTGAAACAAGTTCATTCCGGGATGTGCATCTTAAATTCACACAACAAGGACCACAGGGGATGTGCAATTTCATATAAAAAAACAAGTAAATTATGGATTTTCATATTTCATTTAACGTAGAATAAAAATTAGGGAGATACAATTTAACTCATTTAGATTTTAACAATGTTTTTATGATTCTTTTATTCTTGGAAAGCTATCTAGAAATGTGCTAGTATATTCAAGTATGGATGTAGAAATTTCTAAGCTATGATTTCGGATTCCTATATAAAAAATGTGGTATGGTAAAAAGGAATTATGGAATTAGAGGAGGTCTATCCCAAGAAAAAAGTTACCACTAATTTACAAACTAGTTATGAGCACTGTTTTATCCATGGAAAAACAGGGCACATATTACATCATCAACAATGGAATGCATGGGCAGATAGGATTGTTATGTAAAAGATGTTATAAAAGGAAAACTAGGGAACATACTTATTGTTTGGTAAAATATGTCTCCATAATTATGACATTCTATCATTATTATATGATGAAAGTTTATATGGATTTGGATTTTCCCAAGAACCTAATTTATTTTGTTGAGGATGTACATGGATATGGAAGGGGAATTTCATGTCATAATTTCCAAATAATTTGAAAAGAGGTTTCCCTACATAGGTCTAATCATATAGTAAGAAGTATGGTTCCTATAGTTTTAGGTTATATGATTATAACTAAAATATTATGGAAAAAAAGGATTATATATGGTCAAATGGTCCTATGTTATTCCAGCATGCTCTAAAAAAGTGAAAAGGAATGTTTAAAATAGGGTCTTAGAGACTTTTAGGTTAGTAGAAAATATATGGGACAAATATAAAAGGGGTGACCACTGATTTATAGGTTCTAGTATACCGTCATCAAACCATAAAGGGATAGATGAGGCTTCTCCATAGAATAGAGTTATCGTAGGTTAAAAACCTATTATGGAGCTGTTTTATGAAAGGACACCTAAGGCGCGCACAACATAGTCAAATAGTGTAAATCTTATCATTAAAGGAAAATTATGTGGGAAACTTATGTTAGGCCTGTTGAGGAACATACTACATAGTTAGGTAAACGAGTTATTAGTTATCAAACACTCTACCACTATATTCTAATGAAAGACAATGAAAATATGATTGTATTAAAGATTATTTGTATGACATGCGAAGGGGAAATGTTCATTTCCAAAGGGATTTATTTTAACTAATAATGTGTATGAATTTAGAGTTCCATTCATAGATCTGAATCATATATATAATGGATACATATTTTTTTCCATGGTGGAAACTCAAGGGAGAGGACTCAGAATAAATTATCTTCTAAATATTTTTGATTGTATACAGGGGAGATTAAAATTTATTTTACCCTATAGATGGGGTAAGAGATTAAGGACTATGTTTGAATACATATTTCAATGGGATTAGATTCAATCCACATGTTTTTCTATAAGTACTATATATTTTTAATTCATATAGTTAGGACATTGTCCATGAAGTTTAATTTCATACAGAAATGAAGTGGGAGATTCTGACATAAAAAAGGAATATTGTAAATGCACCACAGTGTAGGACTAAGGCATCACTATGTATCTTGTTGGGAAAAGAATCATTCCATACATATTTCTAATATATACAGGTTCATTTGTAAAGTGATAACTTGTACTGGATCTCCCCATGTAAATATGACTTTTACATGGGAGCGTATGGGATTTTCCATGTTGTGATGCGGTTGGGCCTAGTTTTGATGATATTTAAATTAATACATATCTAAATGGGATGCTCTTAATGCTTATAAAAATTAATTAATGGTCCCTCACCCTTATTGAATTCATAATTGCAGGATAATGGAAATTTCTTTGAATACAAGTTCATGCCAAATTTGAGAACTCTAAATGAATCTCCTTTCATATATCTAACTAATATATGGGAAAAAAGATGCATTTTTTGCATCATGTGGCTACAAAGACCAATATTGAGAGTCTAGACATCTCTATGTATTTAATATGACCATGAATTAGGAGAGAAATTTTTCTTTATGAAGATCCACATGCAAGTATGAATCATACACAAGGAGTGGGTGATTTTAAATTATGGTTGGTGTAGAGGATATGATCCAAGTGTCACCACGTATCTCAATAGAATGAGAATAAATCCACATGTAGTTTTTGTAATTCCATGTATTTTTACATGATGAAGTACATATGAAGATTAAATAATGTTTACTGATTGAAGTATTGTGGTTAGAAAGACGAATGAATGTCTTTAAGTCACACGTTTTCACATATGGGTGTTAATGATGCCCCAAGTGTTCCTTTATAGGCACCTTATGTATGTATGATTTGTGAACAATATGTAAAGGGGTTTTATTATTTAATCATACCTAGACCAAGGATTGGAGAACCGGGATTCACTACATATCTCAATATGATTAGAATCAAGCCACATATTGTTCTTGGATGTTGTTCCCCACACTAATAAGACATTTTGTTGGAAATGGGGATTTTTATAACATCCAAACAGCTGGTTGGTCCAAAAGAATGAAGTCTAGGTATCACTACTATTTAAAATTTTAATATAAATCAAGGTATATTTTTTGGAAATGTTCATTAGGTAGATCTGGTTCATGCATAGGGAAATGGATGGTGAATTACTATTCTCATAATGATGGCTAGTCACAAGATTGGATATTCTTTTGTCACTACAAAACTCAATTGGATGAAAATCTAGCCATTGATAGATATTGAAAATTCTCCCTGTGTAGGTTTTATTCATACACACATAGGGTGAAGTGATTTTTTATAAGACATTGTGTCTAGACCTGAGATAGGAGATCTTGGTGTCACTGCCTATATTAATGGGGATATAATCAATTCCACACATATTTCTTAAAGAAGACTCCCACACCAACATAGGTTTTATATGCGGATGATGGACTAAATATTTTTTAGTTATTTTTCTTAATAATGGTTTGGATAAAGACATAAAATGGTATGATAATCAGCTCAAATTCTCTAGAGGAGTTTCTAGTATAGATTTGGTATATACACAAAGGAGAAGGAAAATTTCTTCTCTATGGTCATGGTTGGACCTATGTTTAGAGATTCGTGCATCAATACGTATCTCTTTGAAATGAGAATAAATAAATACATTGTTTATTGTGAAATGTGCATTTTATAATCATGCAATTAGGATGTGAGGTCACCTGATGTGAAATAATAATTGAAGATCGACCGGAGATAGAAGATCTAGGGGTATCTACATATCATTCTAGGTCAATAATCAAGACAAGTGTTGTTCATGAAATTTATTCCCTATGTAGGTCAAATATAAAAACATGGATAAATTGGGCTCAAGATCCACTGGGGATTGTAAATAAGGTTATTGGGGTTTACACATTTAAGATATTCATCATTTGATGAACCACAAGGAGTTTCCACTCAGGGTATCTTTGGGATTTCTTAACGTCAAATAAGGGAGACATTAACCATATAGTTTAATATCTTTTGTTGAGGATAACTGGTGTTATGAAGTATAATGTCATATAGATTGGACCACATGTTGTTTATATTATCATTATGGGACAAGGACAGGATGCTACATAGTTTAACTTCATATAACACAGATTAAAATGGTGATATATAGTTTAATATCTTGAATCTTAGACAAAAATTGTGTGATTACACGACGTAATTCTTCCGGAACCTTGATTTGGTTGGAGTTTAATAAGTTCTCCATCCATAGATATTAAGGAATAAAATCTACTAGATTGAACCCTATTCAGGGAGTAAGTAACTTCCAAATTTGGTTCATGATTCAGGGGATTATTTTTTGGAATTATCAGAGTCCTAAGACCAGTACTAATTATCTTTTGAGGAATGAACAAAGCCAGACCTTCTTGTTGAAGTCAGGTGTCATCCATTTTTTATAGACCACTAAGTTATGCATGGTGTGAAATATATTTTTATCTAATTTCTAAATCACCTGAAGTCATATATTGGATTTCACATCTAGGGATAGGTGGTCAAAATTGAAAATTCTGAGAAATTAAAACTGAACCTTAATAGGAAATAATGGGTTTGTTCCATACACCAATGACTATGGGGTTGCTCACATAGGAGTACATGTTGTAGTTTGATAATATGAAAAGGCATGAAAAATCATATCAAACCATGATTTTATATTTTATCCACCATATTCTGATATATCTACATAAGGGTATTCTTATAAGCCTATATCATTCCTTTGGCAGAGCATGATAGCAGGGAGAATTGTTGAATTTGATATTGTATTATGGATATAGCTTCTCAACCTCAACATAAAAGAAATTGGTGCCACATTCTGTCAAAATGGTATGATGGATACATAATCTGGTAATGATGTTAGATTTAACAATAAAACCAAATCATTTGTCTCTGACTACTTTTTGAGGTATTCCCTCAGCCCATTTGAGAAAAAAATTAGTTACAGTAAGGAACTACATGAAATCATTATCTGTTGCTGGAAGTTATGGAGCAACAACATCTATTCCCCATTTGGAAAATTACTAGGAAGATTTAGATATAATTAGAAACTCTGGTAATTGATGAATGAAATTGGAATTCGCATTCCAAGGATGACACATCATAGTAAATTCTATGTAATCTTGTGTCCTCGAAGGCCATAAGTATCCTAGCCTTTGGATTTGATCATAATACCTACTCCCTTATCTGTGGGTGCCATAGGATCCTATGTATACTTATTCCATAACAACTATAGTATCTTATCCCTCAAGAAATCTAATCTGTACTCCATCAAATCCATGTTTTTAGAGTTACTTATGTAAATTTGGGATACTATAAAGTGTTTAATTATCCATTTGATGCTCTATATACTCTCTTTTTACACTGTCCGGAGGAAGTATTCTATTTTGGATATATTACAAGATGGCTTTTATCTATTCTATAGTAGGGCTATATGGATCACGAATGGGACTAATTTCATTTAAATCATATTCTCTAATCCAAAAAAGGTGAAACCATTCAAAGAGGGGAAATTTTGATGACAATTACATACCAATTTGGATCTACCAAACCTATAGCTACATTTTCCAATGCATTTTCCTGAGAATTTTGTGATCATGCGACATGATTCAATATTGGATCTGAGGGAGATTTTCCTATTAACTCGTGGACATAATCACAAATGAGAAATTATCCTTTCCATTATAATGGCATAATCATCATTGATCTTCCTAATTATCAGTTCTGAATTACCCTTAACCTTTAGGTAGTTCACTAGTATATGGAGTTCCAAATCCATTCCTAAAAGTAGAGTTTGATATTCAAGCTCATTATTGGTAAGACCTTATGATAACAGGAATTGGTATGGTAATACTACCTGTTATGGGGAGATAAGAAAATTATTTAACAGAACTTTTTGAGTTTTTGGTCTTCTATTCCCTTCCAACTCGATTTCTGGACGCTCCGTCAATATACATCTCCCATGTACACATGATATCTTAAATATAAAAAACTTATTCATCTTGTAGTTCCTTATTTAATGCAATATCTTAGGTAGATGGGTACTCCCCATGTATGTATTTTAAATATTACACATTTTCTAATTTCTGGGAACAAACTATATATCAATCTGCTAAAGGATAACTTCCCACCATTCCCGGTTCCCTGTGAGCATAGTATGACTAAGGATAAATTTAAGCCCGTTATTGTTGCAAACCAAGTGAGTATCATGGTGTTGTATGGATTGAATCATCTTGTGATCATTAAATAATAACTCCATGTAGCTATTCTCAATATCTAAATATCATGTCTTTTTTTTGAGCTTGGATTGGATGAGATAATAAACAAAATGTTCATTCTCTACATCATTATTTTTTGATAGGAAAGCACCCAGTGATCTTTCTAGGGTTGTCTCATACAGAAAGAGTTTCTTTCCTTCAATAGGTGGTGTTAATATCATTGGGAACAAGAAGAGTTTCTTGAGGGCATGACAATTTTATTGAATATCATTGGTCCACTGATATGTGACCCCCTTCCTCATCAATTTGGTAAAGGGTAAACACTTTCCTGTGAGGTTGGATATGAATCATAGAATGTTGGAACATTTTCCTTGAAGTCATCTTATATAATCAAAGTTTTCAGGAGGTGACATACAAAAGATAACTTTAGTCTTCTTGGGATCAATTTCGATGCCATTGATTGAATAAAATGATGACATGAAATATTCTTGTGGTTAACCTGAAATCAAATTTCATGGGGTTCATCTTCAGAATATGGTTTCAAAACTTGTTGAAGATGGTTTCTAGGTCGTCCATGTTATCAAATAGTAATCGTGATTTAACCACTAGATCGTCAATGTAGAATTCATCAAAAATTTCAATGAAGGGATAAAGGATGTGATATATAGTAACTTTTTATGTAACACTAGTAATTTAAACAATAATGCAATACCTGATAGAAGAATACAAATTGAGGTGCTCTGAATGCTATAGATTCTTCATATTTCGGGTCTATCTATTTTTTATTGTACACAATGTAGCCATCCATAAAGATTAGGTCCTGATAACTGTCCATTACATCAATAAATTGTTCTATAATTGGAATTGGAAATCCATATTTAAGAGAATTTTGGTTGAGATCACTAAAAAATATGCATACTCTAATTTTCCAATTTTTATTTTTCATAAGGATAATTTTTTCTTACCATTTTGGGTATTTTACCTCTTGGATAAAAATATCCTTGATGATTTTTTCACTTCAACATTAATCAAGTAGGCATGAGTTGGGTGTGTCATCCTGACTATTTTCATATATCTCCAATGATATTCTAGAAAACCCAATTGATGGGTGTTTAGTTAAGGTTCATGTCCAAGAATAAATGTATAATTATAGGAAAACACATCTATGTGCTACTTTATAATGGAGGTGTATTCCACTTATTCTTTGGGATACAATGACTCACAATATAGAGTATGGGGTGGATTATATTTTGTAACCTGATTTATTTCGCTGAGTTCATCCATAGTGGTGGTTACACCCTCCTCAAATTCTACAGTGAATTTTTGAGATCTTATTCTTCTTCATCTTTTCATTCTCCATTATTTTTGCTTCTTCCTAAGTAGGGGGGATAAACCAAATTCCTCACAAGGAATATGAGAGTCTCTATTTGGACATCTCGAGGATGAGCACATCATTTCGGAATAACATGTTGGCATGAAACATTATTGGAGTCATGAAGGGGGGACAAGGGACTGAGAATGATCCTCTTCAATTTCTCCTATATTCATGAAAAATTATTCCAGTTCAGTAGAAAAAATAAAGTTTTTTGTGGCATGAGGGAAAGATTGAAGGCATTTTCATTTATTCATTCATTATCATTTTGAGGGTTCGTACCTTCTTTAGAACTATCATTATCGACAATCATGATTAACATTTATGGAATCTTCTGTATGATTTATTGAATTCTATCCCACCCTTTCTATTTTATTAATATGAATCACATAATATGCATTTAGCTGCATGAAAGGGTTAGATCGAATTGTCACCAGACCATTTAAGGCATTGATTCAGGTAACATTATTAGCCATTGATTACTTCCCATCATTTGGATAGAGCCCTGCATTGATTTATTTTCTTTCATATAATTTGAATGGGGCCTTTTCAAAAAATAATTTCCTAATTAAACAATTGAGATGTATTTGAGACATTGGTGGTATGAAAAAGGAATGGTTGCATGATTATGTTACTATGTTATTCCCATTAAAATATTTAAAGCATTTTCCTGCCAGACCACTATAAACTATTAGTAGAACATAATATTTCTGAACTAAGACCATTATGTAATATCTCCAAGGGGTTTTATCACATTCTTTTCGTAACCCTATAAGATCAGAGTAGAGGAAGACAAGTGAGATTCATTGAGACCTAATATTCGATGTGTCCAAAATGGGTTGGAATTAAATACTGAGACATTATAAATGAAGTAATTTTGAATATCAATGTCATTTAATGTCCCAGATGTATATAAGGGTCTAATTTTTCATTGTATGATAGAATCGTCATCTTGGTTAGTGAAGGAAATGACCGCATGGAATTTTATATGATCATTCTTTTCATGATATATTTCTGAAGTAGTGACCTCAACATCAAATTTATAAGTCCATGACAATGCCTAAATGTGAGTGTCAAAGAGGTCTTCTAAAATACTCAGAACATCCAGGATTTATAACATAGCTTGCACTGGGGGAAGTTTCTTCAAGACATCATATTTTTGGTCTAAAGGATTGTTCATTTTAGAATTAATATTCTCTTTTTAAGTAAACCTTATAGATTATTTTCTTGATGTGGATGGACCATATCATGGATATGGAACCATATGTGTTCCTGCTATTGGTGGATTAGGTCATCTACTCCTTCCCACCTACCAAGTTAGTGGTGTAATATCCGCTAAAATATCCTCCAATATAATTGTATCATGGAATACCTTTTCATGTGTCGTGGATGAAATCCCCTATCCCTTTTGATCTCGTTGTATATTTCCCATGAGTTTTGGCTAAGTAGACTATTCTAGTGGGGGTGTGCTTGATATAGTTACTCCTATAATGGCGACGTATTCCCCTATATCCTAGACTCTAAAGACCTCATCCCCAAGTTTAGAAATCATGTATGGGGAAGTGAGGTTCATAATAATAATCTCCAATTGAGTAGTGATTCATTAAATATATAACCTTAAGGGAATCAAAGATCAACTCCTAATTTTATTAGGATTATTCTTGGGGGTCTACTCTTATTATAAAGTTTCGCACGGAATTCTCCATGCATTAAATATGGTTGGAATTAAAATTATATGTTCAATGGAATCATTTTATGTGACACAATCTCATATTATTCTATTTGTTTCATATCCTTCTATACATGTCACTTTATTGAATAATTTTCTTCTGCATGTGGGGCCTTCGATAAACATGTCTTTGCAATAGTGGAATTGTAAAGAGGCACAATTGGCTACTTCAACTTTGTTCTTAGAATAGAATGAGTTAGTTTAATTTTTTCTCTAATCATACAATAATTAAACCTTTTTGAATTATTGATTTTAATTTCATTCCACTCTTTTTCATCCCATAGATTCATAAAATTAACATAAGATTCTAGGGATGGTAAATTTTTCAGTTTCACCTGCCCGAAATCCACCATAATTTTTTGGAGGTCCATGAAAATAATAAAACTCTTAGATGAGAGTCATAAAAATTTGATGGAAATAGAAATAGAATGTGAGGTCATCTTCACATCCTTGGTTTGGCTTCATTGAATTTGGAAACTAAAAAATTTGTTTTTCAAAATTGTAATGCAGTATCTATGTACATTGTCATTTTAGAGGAATAGACCTTGTTTTTCATCTCCTCAAACATCTTCCTCCTTTGATATCTTTTATCGTCTTGATGAGGATGTCATTGTTGTTGATTCTCAAGAAGTGTATCCCAATGGTATGATGAATGATTTAAAGTAGGAGATGGTATCAGGGCCAACTTATGTGTAATTGTAAAGGCCTTTACCTTTTCTGTTCTCTATTCTTAAGCTGATTGGATCACTAGAAACCTGTATTTCTTCCTTGTGATGGATTTGTAAAAATTTTGAGCAATTTCGTGCAACTCCCAAAACTATCTTGTTTATGTCATAGGGATCAATTGGAGAGCAACTCATCATGTAGATTTTCTACGTAGATAGGCAACAGTTATTCCCGAGGGAGTAAGAATTTAATGTAGTAAGTCAATTTGATCCACCAAGAATTTAAGTATGAGATGCATTCATTCCCCATTTTCATGAAACTTCCAAGATCGATGATTGTTGTCTTCTATAGTGTTGAGATGAACTAGAAAAGGAACATTTGAAAGATATCTTCTTATTCAGAGATCGATCGAGATTATAACAACGTATAACATTCATTGGGTGGCCCCACCAATGATTTTATGAAGCATATATGTTTCACTTCTTCCTATTGTTCGGGGTTTCCGATCATGAGATTGCAGTGAGAGATGAAATTCATCAAGTGCTACTCCAGATCACTCAAGCTATTGAAAATCTAAAATTTATGATTTCTAGTGATTGTAGTAGTATAGGTAGGATCCAAAAATTCAGTATAAGCCTTCTTTATGTTTGTACTATCACACACCTTCCATTACTGGCTTCCAATTGAGTTGTTAATTACTTAATAGGGTTTATAAAAATCTAATGAATGTTCTTTTGATTCAGGACCAATATAGGTGTGGAAGATGGAGACTGAGAAAGTACAATGACTAGATGGACCACTAGTGGCATCACCAATGGTATCCACCATGGGTAACCAATAGGGGAAAGCATAAAGGATGTTTTTTAGCATGTTATGGATACATACCCAATGGAGGGAATTCTTGATAAACAATTATGGGATTCAAATATTTTTTTTTTGATGTTCCACGTTGATCAGATGTTCCCTATCTACTGCAGCTATTGAAAAAAACCATCTATTATATAGTTTTCCAACTGGATGTGTGATTTGAGGTTTTTCATGAAGAAAAAATATATTTGGAATATTTCCATGGATTAATTATGCATTGAGTCTTGTCAACTCTCTCATTTCCTCTTCTTGAGGAGAAAATATTTCCTCTAGTGAAAGATATTGGCCTTATCTATGGGGTAGGTGAGACATGGTATGACCCTTACCTTTCCACCTATTAGGTGCCTTTTGAGAATGTAGAGTTTTATTTTTAGAGAGGATACTCAAACTTGGGTTAAGACTATGGTTTCGGGAACACACACCTTATGCATCCATTTCAGTGTGGACCTTCACAGGAACATAAACATCTTCTCTAGAATCCTATAAAATTGTATTATGTTTTTTAGGGTATTAAATAATGGAATTGATGAAATTTATTGATATATAGTGAATCACATTAACTGTATTGGAATTTTTTCAAGAATACCTTCTTCTGAGCCCTCAATAAGACATTTTCATGTTCTTCACTGGTTCCCAGGGGGCTGTTTGTTGAATAGTTACCAAAAACAAATTCTAAAATAGTTTGGTCACGAACATTCCATATTATTGAACGTGATCATAGAAGGGTAAAAATTAAAAAGATTCATTATGAGGAATATTTACTACATAGGAGAAGACTTATTCCCTATGTGGAGGGGATTTTAGTGGTGAAAAATACCCCATATCTGAGGGCTATGTTTATTCCAGTAGTGCCATCACATCCCTTCATTAATGGTTGTATGATATCAATGGATGGGATAAAATAGGCCACATCCCTATATGTTGTGGTTTTTCCAAACTATTGTGGTTGATATGACCATAGCCACTCATCCGATCTTACAAATTCTAGTCTGAACCTGGGTTTGGTGCATTATTTGACACTCACATAAATTGCACAATTCTGGAGACCATTGTGCTATTTATGATATTTTCTCAATTTGTAGGCCGACATCCTCTATGAGGGACACCTTCTCACTATTATCAAATTCGTGATGCAAATTTATCTTGACGTCTATATCTCTTCTATCATGATGTTGCTGAGAGTAACTCATGGATTCTTCATATTGAGCATATATTCACCCATGAAGATATTCTATTTGTTGTAGTCGACATGAGGAAATGGAATTCTATGATTCCACCTTTGTTAGGATTTTCTATCTTGGCTTATACTGAAATTAAATAATCCATGTACACCCCATCCTATAATGTGAACACCATATGAGGTATCTGTAGTCATATTTCACACCCTCATTAATGCATCGATGCATGCCCATTGAAGGGATCCTTATTGTTTTTAAATTATTGGATGTTTATAATCTTGGTGAGATGCCAAGTCAATTTGGAGCTTCAACCATTCTATTACCTTTATTTGAGTATGATAATCATTATAAGGTAATACATTCTAATTTTGGTGATGAATATTTTTCTATATGTTGGGGAGATTTTCATACATTAAATCTTCCCCCAACACCTTTAGAGTGATATATTTAGAGGTTTAAAAAGGACATAAAATACTTAGTATGTTATCTTTAGATACCTATTTCATCATGTCTAGTAGATCATTTTCATCTTTCATAAGAGTTTCCTTGACCTGGTTTGACTAGATTGGGTGCTTCCCTTTTTTTTAATATAAACCAAGGGATCATTTTGGGTTTCATCTTATATATTAGATGTAAAATTACCAAATGGATGTTTATATAATGACTGCCACCTTAGGATGTCATCTAGTTGAGAAAGGATTTACCTACTAGTGAGAATTCATAATATTTGACTATCCTTGTATTTTCAATCACCTCATCATAAGATGGATTTTTTGTAACTACATTGTTATATGGATAATTATTTTGACCATGTCCATCAATACTGTGGAGAGAGATTTCCCAATGATTACCATCATTTTTAGGAAAATCATGGTGGTTTGTACCAATGGGAGGACACTCTCACTCCATGGTCTCTGGGAGACACGAATGTTTTTCATGTCTTCCATCAAAATATATAATATTGAGATTTATAAAATTGAATCCATGAAGAAATCCCTCATGGTGAAGTTTCTGATGAGGGCCTTCAAAATTACTACTACAACTCCTATCATTTGATTATAGGAGGGTATGATCTATAGAAAAAAAAAGATAAACATATGATAGAATAAATTAATCCAGAATCAAGAGATTATTGATGGTAGATATGATCTTAACTCTCCATCCATGCATTATGAGACTTATTCATAGATGCACCCTCAAAAGCGATTGGGGACCCATGCTTGGGAAAGTTGTCAATATGGGTAACTGTATGTTCTTGCCTTACTGTGGCTATTTGAATAGTCCAATTAACTCCAAGTGTAAAAAGTCTATTTTCCTAATCAAACTATTTATAAATTATGTGGATGAATGCCCCATGACCCTCATCCACGATTGCAAAGGTATGTATCTTATCTAGGGTGTCATGCTTATTAGAAACCAATTTTTTGCGGAAACATTTATGTGTTTATCCCTTAGGAACTACTGTCAACACCGTGATGATAACCTAGGAATTATGTAGGATGCGGGAATGGATATTTTTAATCCCTTATACCATTACTATAATATTAATGTTGACTTCAGCAGTCAGAATGGGGATATACGTCCATTCTTCATCAAGAGTATGAGTATGTGCCTTATCCTATCCTCTATTTACTATCATTGAAAACAGAGATTACTCATGTATAGATAGTTGAGTCTTCCTTCTACATGTCATTAGTACATTCTAAATGAATTCAATGTGTGCTTCTAGATGAGGTCATTGGCAGGACAGATAAATTTTGGTAGGTGTATGTGTCTACTCGCTGTTTTCCACCAAAATGGTCATTCGACTTCTTTATGTGATACCAGACGAGTCCTCTCGAAGGATTGGTGGGTCCATGTAGAGGTATGTTCCTTAGTGAAATTTTCCTTCATATTTGTTAAGTGGGAATAATTGAATGACTCTAGGAAAGTCTTCTAGATGGATGAATAAAGGTGAGTATGTTTATTTTTCTGCTGGTTGATTCTACAAAAACATGGTTAGTGGGATTATTTGGAGGGGTAAAATGCATGAAATTTCACCCTATTGGACGATTTTCATACAATAATGGCCTTATTGAGTGCTCAGATGTAAGGGACCTGGTCCAGACAGTCGAAGGTGACACCCACATCATGTTTATGGTTTACTATCGTGTGGTGTTCCCACTCACTTTTTATCACCAAACATGGATGACAGACTTTTTTAAGTGCTGCCAGATGAGTATAATATAAGGATTGATGTTTGCATGAATGTGTATGTTCCTACATGTAGGTTGATGCTGAATTTGTATCACTAGATTCATTGAATACTGCCACAAAAGTTAGCTAGCTGGCTGAATGAATGCAGACAGGTGTTTTTACTCAAGGTATTTAAACTCGAGAGTCTACTTAGACTCATTGGAGCCTAGTAAACTCGACTCATAGACTCGACTAGTAGACACAGAAGTGTCTACTTAAATCAGATCTTACGCCATAATTTGAAACTACCCTACAACAAGAAGGTTATCAACCTACGTTATAGTATATAAACCGTATTCCATCATTATCTAGCCATATCAAAATCAATTATTACAATTAAATTACAAAAAACAATTGGGCATCATGCATCTCCAATTTTTCATTAATAATGTTTGAAAAAAAAACTAAAAAATTATTGTCAATCTGAATTTACATCAAAAGTAAATAACCCAAAAAACCCAAAAGGAAAATTTAGGAAAACCAAAGTCATAATTCCTGACTAAAGGAAACAAATCCAAAATAAATTACACCAATTCTCACATATCTTTAATTAACATCACACCAATTACATTTAAAATAAAAAAATTCAAATCTGAATTAAACAATGATGAATATCAACTCAACCATAGAATGACAATTCAGATTAAAATAATCAGAAATAAATAAAAAAACAAAAATTAGTTCACTTTAATTAAATTCTAAACCCACATAAAAATGAGGGGTTCAAATTAGGAAAAACCTAGGCACCATGTTCCCCCGAGCAAGATGGGTTGTGTCCATTTGTTGTCCTCTTCCGGTACGAGATGATTCTTGTGTTCTTCTGGGTGCAGTGGATGGTGAATGTGTGGGGGTAGATGTCTGGTGGAGTGGGGATTGGTGGGGTAGCGGCCTGCTTCTTGGTGCATAGAGTTGCTACTACTACTGAGGCTTCTAGTCCTGGTGTGGTTTCTATCAAGGTATAGTTCTAGGTGCTGGTCGGTTTTGGTCATGTGTTAGGGGGCTCTATGCTGTAGTGCTCTTGGGGTTGGGGTGTTTGTTGCTATGGTTTGGATAGGATGTGGTGGTCTGGTAGGTAATTTCTGTTGGCTGGTATTTTGTAGGTGGTGTTGTCCATTTATTGTTTGTTGTCTTCTCTGTTGGATGAAGGCTGGAAGGTTGAGGTTTGGTGTAGTTTTGACTAAGTTCAGGCTTGGGTTGTGGCTGGTTTTGCTAGGGGAGAACAATTTACATCAACTTGCCTACATCAATTAAATAGAAGAAGGGGAAAATTACTCCTTTGAGAACCCAAACTACATGTATAGACACTAACCTGTACACTATAGATAGCCACTTCTACCCCTTTTCCCTCCTACTTGTCCGCCTAACACAAAGAGAAACAAAGATATTATTTCATTTGATTTTAATGAAATACATAAACATGATCGTGTGTTGGGGGGCTCTCGCATTTTTGAAGTGGTCCAGCTGCAAATGTATTTGGTCTCTCTCCTCTTCGGTGGACACTAATATATTCATGCAATCATATAAGCCAATTTTGACTACTGCGCCAGCCATTAAGTTGGAACTATAGTGTAATTGAGGATTTAAATAATAGGAAGCAACATGCAATTGCCTATTGAGTTGAATAATACACCTCTCATCAATTATTTTCTAGATAGGCAGATAGCTTCATATTAAATGATAACAAAATAAGATTAATATTCAATAAAAATGACATAATAGTAATAAAAAATAACACTTTAAATAATGTACATTTTCCTGGTATTACTGAAATTTTCCTTAATTTTTTCCTTTTCTAAGTCCATCTCCTCATAAAGGAATCACATGGATGGTTTCTCATCAGAATCCAAAAGACGAAGTACTCTAATGAGATGGAATTCAACCCTTAAAAAAGTCACGACATCACACCAAAAGCATGTATCTAACACAGTTAATTGCACTTTCTTGCCATCTTTCTCTTTTTCAAACCTACTACACCACCATTTTTGTGATGTAAAAATATTTATTAGAGTACCCATATTCTCACTAAGGAATCCCTAAGTTATGTATGAGGTAGAAAACCAAGTGATACCCCACATAATCAAATCTCTCCCTTTTGTGATCTTTTAGAGCAAAGGTATGAGCATAGTCCTCGAATAGATATATTTTTTGACCTTTTATCCCCTATAAATAGTCACCTTATGAACATCTAATTTTTTATCCAAATACTATAACATCAAATCAGTACAGTGAGAAGCACAAGGAGTCCAATACAAGTGATTTCTTTTTAACATCAACATCTCTCCCACAGCTTTATAGTTTGATGTATTATCACTAAGTACTTGAACAAAATTTTCTTCTCCAACAAAATCCACAATCTCATCTATCATTTCAATGATTTTATCAGCAGTTTTTGATATATCAGATGTATCAATAGATTTCAGAAGTACAGACCCTTTTGGGCTATTTACCAAAAAATTACTGATCAATCTTCTCTTCTTATATATCCATCCATCAGACATAATAGAACGGCTCGTTTCATTCCATTGTTTTCTATACTCCTAGTGTATCTCTTGTGTGTAAGAAACTTCATTCTTAAAATGATTCTCCCTTATATAAAGATATTATGGGGGTTTATGTCCATTTCCACACCTTGAAATCATCTCATATATCTTCACAACCTCTGGATTTCTAGAACAATTAAAAGGTATAGAACTTGTGTAAAAAAACTGAGCTACTTGGGAATTTGTTTCCTCAAACAACTCCTTTTAAAAAAAACTGATTCATAGAAGGTTGCTTATAATTAATTAAAGACTTATTCTCACTAGATTTTTTCAAAAACCTATCAATCATTGTGACATCTTTCCCAGAATAAGAAGAATTCATTTCATCCCCAATATTATGAAGATCTTTTCATCTTTTATTACTCAAGACAATATTTATAAGAAGTGTACTTGAACATTCTTGTTTCGCTTCATCTAACACACTTCGGCATGGTGCTACATCTTTATTAGTTTTAGCCAAATGGCATTTCAATCGATTAATCCCTCCTGAAAACAGTTTTTCATAGAACTTGAATTTAACCTTTTTCCCATTGTTCTCAACATCAAAACCAAATTTCCAAGTAGAATCAGACCTATTTCTACTGCTATTTTTTGTAAATAATTTTATTTTGGATAGATGAGAAAGGCGTTATCCTGAACCAAAATCAGCATTCACTGAATAACAAAAGGAAACAATCCAATAAAATTATAGCAATCCACAAGAGACAACCAATTAACATCACACCAATAACAATTAAAATCAAAAAAATTTAATCATAATTTAGTCCAACAATTAAAATTAGTTCAGGCATAGACCAACTAATCATATTAAAATCATTAGTAGTAAATAAAAAAATCAGAAACCAATAAATAAATTTAAAACACCCCAAATAATCATTATGATATTGCAATGGAAAACTTGCATAAAAAATGAATATATTCTTGACACGAGGGTTTCCAATCACACGTCACCACATTTACCACTTTTTAATAAATGAAAAAAATTTCTCATCATATTTCTATTAAAATTACCAATGCAACAACCAAAATAGTTTATTGAATCAGTGAAGTATTCCTCAATCAAATCTTTTTCTTACCAATGTACTATATGTACCAGATTTTAAATTCAATTTCTTTTCAGCTGGGTAAATACTTAAAATACATGCACATAATCCTAACTATTTCAAGGGTGGCTGCATTCTAATTTCTAACAGCTATAATTAATCCTCTTAGATAGGATGACAAACACCAGGTGATTTCCATCAAGGTTAAATTACTAATGACAATTAAATAGTAATTGGATGTTTGTCCTTTGATAATATCACATGTCCTGATATTGTGATGTTGTATGAAAGGATATGTAGGTGTGTGGTCCTAGGATATTCATAAAACAAAAAGGATTACATGAATTGAATTAGAATTATAATTACAGGGAATAAATAAAAAAACCCAAATCACCTATCTTTTCTGGCTGTCCTATGCGATGCGAGCTTAAGGTGCACTACTGCTCACTCCTCTGTGCAATGCAATGTAGAGACAGACTCATGTCCAAGAGCAAGGCTGTAGTAGATTTGTGTACTGCAGATTACTGCCGAAGAAACAGAGCAGTAGAAAAAAGATGAGTGTGAGGAAGGGCAGAGTGGAGAGGAAGAAATTAAAACTTGAAACTCGAGGTGTGAGGCACGCCACCCCTCTGGATGAGTTAAATCCACTTCATTCGGGTTTTTATTAAAAAACATAATTTTATTCACTCGATTGACTCGGCGAGTTTTCCCGAGTCAACGAGTTTGTTCTGAGTCTGCATTTTTGCAGACCGATTCCACAAAAAATTAATTCCATCTCTGAGCTGAATTGGTGGGGATGAGAGAAAAGGTTAAATCGTATGAGCCTATGAGTTCCCTCAAGTGTTTAACTACATTGTTTGTACTCACTCACTGTTTTCCACCATACTGGATTTTTGGAATTCCTTAGAGAGTGAAAATGTATGAACCTTCTCTCTATTGGCTGGTTGTCATCATCAGTGGTCTGTCTTGTGTGATTGGGTTTGAGGGACTTGGGACAGATTGTTGAACGTGACACCCTCATCATATTGAGGGTTTACTACTGCATGGTGTTCTTGATGTAGATCGATGGTAGGATCAATTGATAAATACCCCATGTGTCTTTGGTAAGAATTTTGTAGGTGGCCTCCTGACCAACCTCCTGGAAATATTGGATGTCCTAGTTGTTCAGTTCTGGGGATAAGATCCTGAAACTATTGAATATTATAGTCAACACCTTCTACATCAGGACCACAAGTTGTCATTGACTCAATAATTGGTGGTGTTTGTTGAGCTATAAGTACTGTCATGCATCCGCCATGTTTTTAATTATACCATTTTGATAGTACTCTCAGACCTATGCATTAAATATGATGATTCTGTGATGACACCCTCTATTTGTACAATGATCCAACCATAGTAGTATCAAAATATTTCATTGTAGAAAATTTCAAATAATCCATTGGATTTAAGGGAGTTCTTATGAGTTATAAGGATGTGACTAATGATATATAACATACATAATCAAGAAAACCCAATTAATGCGACATCATTTTGCATGAATACATGTAGGATTGATTTCCCTATTCGAACATCATTTTTGTTGATAATAGAGGGGGCCCAATAGGTAGGTGACACTATCATCTTGGTTAAGGATTAACATTTGGTTCACCTTTTATTACTTCTGATGGAAATGTGACATCATTGGAGAAATCATTATTTCTAAATGATTTCCAAGATGTTTTTTATGGAATTAGAATAAAAAATGGTTCTATATCCATTGGGGCCTTTTTTCCAAATTCATAAGCTCCTTTGGGATTCCGACCCACGATTCTTAAGTAATATTTTTGGTTGAGAGGATGGGAGTTCATGCTCATCACTCCATTTTAGGGGGAATTATTACCTAATACAGGTTTCTCTTATAGATTTAAGATTTTTTCATGAATCCTTTATTAATTCCAATAAATGATTTGGGTCATCCCAAATTTATTAATCAATTATTACCATTTATAGAATTTATAATCATATGTATGTATATGAAGTTCTTCATTGACATGATATATCTTTATATATATGAGGTTCTATATTAATGTTATCCAATCATATACTACATAGAGATTCAATGGTTTTTATTACAAAGATCTTATTTTTCAAGCCATACTATACTATGGGGAACTCAATAGGTTATGGTCATCCAGTTAGAAAAATGTCACTCTGGAGTTTATCAACATCTAGGGTGATGAAAAATGTTTGATGTTAGAATAAAACCCATAAATAGGATTCATATATACTCATGTGAAAGGGATAATAACCCACATAGTTTTCTTCCATGGAATGGGAAAGATCCTACCTTTTAAGGTCACGTGATGGGGACCTAACCATACATTTTAACGTCATGTGGAAAAGACATCAAAGTGGAAGGTTTGTGCTAAATTATTTGTGTGATACTTATGACTAAATATCCTAAGGAACATGGAAGTGATATGATATTCCATTTTAAATTTTACCCTAGTAGGAAAATGGCCTAAATCAACAATGATGATTTAGAATGTTGGGTATGATCCTCTGGGAGGCATCTTACATATCTTGTTTGGTTGCGAATCAAAACCCCCATAGTTTGTTTATTATGACCCATGCCTATGGGGGCCATCAATGGTATGTCTCACATTAGAGTATGGTTGTTGGATATATTAGGTTTTGGTTTACTTATGCTAACGATATCTCCTGTGAAGGGACTACGAGTGATGTTTTCACTTATGTTGATTTAGAGGATTTACATGGGGTTTACACTTGAGAAGGATACATAGATTATGGGAATTTTAATTATGGATTATTGCTAACGAGGACACACATTGATCTTGAGCATTGAGTGGGATTCCAATGTATATGTGTTTTCATGAATGATAGTTCTTATTTTATAGTCTTATTTGGGGATTAAACCCAGAATCATGTTCATTTTATGGAGGGAATGATTTCTCATTTCATGGGTGAGATGATATAGAGGTCAAAAATTTAAAAGGCTTTTTATTTATCCTATTTACTGTGGGAATCATAGTTCACATAGTCCATTTATTGTGGTGGATTATATAGATGTTGTGATCATTACAATACTCTATACTATTGTGAGTTGTGCATGGGGTATGGAAAAGAAGAATTTGAATGATTCAACAAGACACACACTTTACTTCCTTTGATTACAGAAGAGTAGGACGATGATAATGGAATAAGAGGCCAAGGAAACCACGAAAGAGGTCAGGGCTACTATAAAAGAGGCCAGGGCTATGAAAATTCCCTCTCTTTTATTTAAATTGGATATGAATCCAATGTAATAAAATAATGAAGGAGAATGTTTATACAAGAGAAAGACTGAAACCTCCTACATGAAAGTCATTGATATTACAACATTATGGTTTCCCGAAAATTGGTTGTGTGTAAAGTGATGAGGATTTCATTAATGATAAAATTGAAACACAAGTGTAATCCGCATATTCTGTGCTGCAAACTAAAGGATCCAAATCTCATATATGAGAGAGGACAGACATAGTCCTAACCCCAAAATCTAGGACCATGAACTCTTAAACTATATCCATAGTTTAAGGGTCTAGGTGACCATAGATATCCAAATCTACAGATTCCCTGATGATCTGTATCATCCGATATGATAGGTTTGCTAACCCTTTGACTATAGAAATCCAAATCCAAATGGGATACACACCAATGTTACTTTTCCCAAGGCATTTTAAATAAAGATGTCTCGGTGAAGGTTTCAAGTTGGACCCTTTGATGAAATGGATTCAAAAGAGGAGGCCCTTCCTTGGATTTATTTGACGAGGATTAAATGTCATCACACATAGGTCTTGAGTGTAGGTGCTTAGAATAGGTGTACCATGAAGGTGGGATGCATAGGTGTTCCACCATGGTCCTATGAGGAACTAAAAATGGATTCACATAGGGGAATAAGGGCTCCATGAGTTAGATAAAATATGGTTAATATGAAATAATGGTGACAACACTTCGATGATTATTTGGCCAATACACCCTGAGACTCCTATGGTGTTTCTAAAAGGGTATCACATAGGTCCCTAATTAGGGAGAGGGGTATCACACATGTGTTTTATCCTTAGGGAAGAGTGGTACTTGTGTAGGTGTCTAATATCTGTAGACCTTTAGGGGAATTTAATATTTTTTATTCAATTAATAATCTCTCCCATCATGTTTTGTAGAGAAAACAGAGAAATTTCAGGAGACCAGGGAAAAGGGGTTGCGTAATGCGAGATCCAAGTGGTCCTTCTGATTTTTTAGTTGTCTAAATGAAGAGACAAATTGTTCTATTTATAGGAAAATATAGTACCTATATTAAGGAATTTGTCTACATAGGTCGTTCGTGTAGGTTTGCGACTTAGGAATACAATGCATGGGTGAAATAATAACTCATCTTCATATGTCTTCAATGTAGGTCTTTGGCGTAGCTCCTCATCATAGGGGGGATACTTCTTTTGGATTTCCCTTGAAGGACCTGCATGGGAATTTTGGAGCACATGTGTTCCATATAGGTCTATTTGGATAGATCTCTTATATTCTCGTAAGATCCCTTGATACTTAATTTATCCAATGTACTCTTGATAATCATTTTTCCTTCCATTATTAAAAGGGAGTTCCAACAGAGATGCACTATACTCAACCTGGATTGTTTAGTCACAACATGATATTCTTATATGATAAAACCATAGTGTAATTAATCATTACAAAATAACATTCTATTTGGTTAACCTAAAATTTTCCTAGATTTGTTTGATGAGACCCCCATTGGTCACATTTATCCTTATATTTTTTGGTACATAACCCATCAGTAATTTATTCATGTTAAATGGGATGGTTAATTAATGTTTCGGTATCCACTTATTCATGTTTTGTATAAATGTATAATTAAATATTACTGAAATGATCCCATTTAATGGATAATGTTGTTTTATATACTTTTTATCTTTTTCACTATGAGGCGTTCATTAATTAAAATTCCAATTATACCCTGAATAGTGTTTTTGTCTATAGAATACAGTTGAAATTTTTTTAAAATATAAACTTTTAGAGGTGCTTATACAAGATCATTCATGTACGGGTAATATTTTGTTTAATTTGTAGGACTCATTTAATGGGAGTATGATCACTATCATAGATCTTAGTTGGATTGCATTATTTTTTTTGTATCAATCTAATGGATAGGTGGAAGATCCCATTAGCCATTGGTATGAAACATGTTAATACGATAGAAGAAATACCTTAGGGGTTATCCCATTGAGGTAGTACCATTGGAAGTGGTAATCTGGTATAATTTGGATCTATGTTCTTAATAATAAAAACATTTTTCTGTCTGATCATTTAGTTGGGTATGAATCTTAGCTGATGAACTGAAACCCCCAGTGAGATATGTGTTTTTCCGGTAAGTTTAACCTTTATGGTGTATTATTTTATATGGATATCCTCTTTTTTATCCCCATTACCTTTTACATTGATTTTCATAATCATTGGCGAGAACTCTATTAGGATGATTCTAAAAAATTGTTGAGTTCCTAGTTAGCCAATGCTTCACAGATTATGCCTTTATGCCTAATTTCATAGATTATTATAACCCACTATGATTTTGAGATTTTTTTATGAAATAAATAATCCTTTTTATTTTATTTATTTCACACAACACCATGTTTAGATTTCATTACATGTAATACTGTTTTTAGCTAGTGATACATGGAATACTCAGTGCATATTTTTTTACATTCACCGTTGAGTTTAAATAAAATGTGAGACTACTAAAATATTATTATTATTTATAATATTTTCAAATATCCATTAGAATAGAGGGTATGAATAAATTTACAATAAACTATAAAATTATATCGTTAAAACATTCATATATAATGAATTATGTTTTGACCAATTAACTATAAATGAAAATAAAAACATTTTAAAAGAAAAGTATGTTTTTGGGAAAAAATATTTTTATTCCCAAAAATAGGTTTACCTCAATAAATTGAACATATAAATTTTAATGAATTATTTTAAGAATTATTATATATATAATATTCAATTTAATTTTTATCATTTATCTAATATTTTTCTAGAGATGAAATAAAAATTAATCTAATTTAAAGCATAAAAACTATATTTATAAAAAAAACTATTTTGACGGATATATCAAACATAATTTAAAATTAATTTTTCCAATTATATAAACTAATTTTGAAAAAATAAAATTAATTTTTTAAACCAACCTTTGATAGTTATCATGGATTTAATAGTTGATAATTTTTTGAAAAAATGATTTTTTCAATGAATAATGAAATATAATAGTCTTTTATGAATTTTCATATATTTTAGAAATTTATAAACATTAAAATGTATTAATATATTTTTAAATGAAACAATATTACAAATATATATCTATTTATTCAATTCGGTCACTAGAATCAATTTTATATCGTATTTTGATGTAAAATACTTTTAATATTTTGAAAAAAAACTATTTGGGAAATCGTGTTTTCTTCACCTCTGCTGAATTAATTTGAAATTAAAACATTACACTTTTATGAATGGAATTTGGAAAAAAATTCCTTATTTAAAATAAAAAAATTATATATTAATTAATAATTTGAAGATAATTTCTGACAATTAAAATATTAATATCAGATAAAAAATTATTACCACGGTTAAGGTGAAAATAGGAATGCCTAAGTGTTAATCTGAAACAGTAAGGTGTAAAATGACCTAAAAACATGTTAAAAAATTTTATAACCAAATTTCTATATTGAAACATATCTATTTTTACAATTGAATATTTTGAAGCCTTATGGATTGTGAAAAATGTGGGAAAATATTTTCCTTTGAAAAAATTACAAGTGCACCACTCACCTCACTTATAAAAGAGAACCCACTCTCCTCTCCTCTTTATATTTAAAAAACCATTTGGATTAGAAAATATATATCCATATACCCTAATTACATAACTCTTATCAATATAAAAGCCTTATTTTTGTCATAAATCCAACTTTTGAAGGTTTATGGTGCAAACCAAATAAATGTTTTTGAAAAAGTGGTGGCATCCCTCACATAAAATTTTATAATATTTCTTCCCCTCACCCGATAAATTATTATTAAAACTATATGATATAAATAATCAATACATTACATATAATAATATGTTTTTCAATTTTTTAAATGACTTAAACTATCTCTACTTCCAGAAAATAGTATATGAAATAATTTTTCATTGGTAAAATGGATTACTACCTCACAAAATCATGTTATTCATTTTCCCTATTAACCTCTCATGGTAATACATGTTGATAGATATAATTTTTTAAATATGATATTTTTGATATTTTATAACATTTTAATTAAAATAACACTTCTAACTTATTACATCCAATCCTGTTGGGAAATAATAATGTCACTCATGTGTACGGTGGACTAAAGCCTCACAAACAATTATTATATGTTTTTTGATTATATATTACTTGTATATCAATAAGGAGTATCTAAATAAATAAATACGATATTGGTAGAATATTTTTAATTCTATAATTATGATATCACATACAAATCCTTACTTTCCATTTTTGGTTTTACCGTACCATCGATCAAGAGTACGGTTGATTATGGCCTCAAAAAGTGATGTGATTCCTTCTTGTCATACCCATTTCATTGTATGTAATAAGTATAGGTTTACATAAAAATATGTGATATTTATATATATATGAAATTAAATTCATTATTTAACAGTAATAAAACATTTACAATTTTTTTACTCAACTGTTTGGTAAAATGGAAACAACACTCAAGAGTATATAAGACATGAAATCTACATAAATTGTGTATTTTATTCTCTAACACTAAATTTAAAGAATTAATCTAAATAAATATATAATCAATAAATATTATATCTATTTAAAGTTTAAAATTATATTAATTATTTAAAATTATCATTTTATGTGTGCAGAAAATAGAAAATCCATATATACATGAAAAATAATGTAGTCATTATCTAAAACATGATTTTAACAATGAATTTCCAACAAATGTGTAATAAAATATCATAATTAAATCATATATGATATTATATATATAATTATGGTTATTTAATATATTTATAATAAATATATATCATTTATATATTATGTTGAAATTTTTACTTAATACATTGAGATTTATGGTAAGATATTTTTGTCTCACTTTTATTTTTTGTGAGTCACATTCCATATTCACAATGTATTTATTTTGTTGGGTTTATATAAAACAAATGAATATATTATATGATGATTATAATGAAAATTAATATTACTTACAAATTTATTTTAGGATCCCTATTTTGTGGATCTTACAGGTTAAATGTTACCAAAGCCATATGGGAATTTTTGCCCCATTTTATATTCAAGGGGAACCTTTTATGTTATAAACCTATGTTCTTTCTAAAGTTCTATATATATATACCATTTAAAATTTAATTTCATCAAAGTATTTATTCTCATAAAAATTTAAATTTAATATAATTTTTTTATTTCAGGGTTATTATGATTCAATATTACCAATTTGGTTATGGTTATGTGGTATAATCTCATCATTTGTCAGGATTGTTCATTCTTATGCTTACTATGACGAAATATTAGATATATCACTAAAATAACTCCTGGATTTTCAGCACCTATTGTTTCATTAATTATAATACATGTTTTCCCATTGATTTCCTATATTTATGTACTCAGTAATATAGGAATTGGATTAATTTATACATTGGATGTTATCAGATCACAAATGCTAATAATTCTATTTTTATTAATAACTTCAAAAGACGTATTGTCCTATCCTTATTTTTTATAAAATATAATCCTTTAGTCCTTCAAAAATATAAAAAATATTATCTTTATTTGAAAATTTAAGATATGATTAGAGAATTGATCGAAGCACAACCAAAGGATCTGATTTTTATTATTATGTGTAATTAAATCATGTAGTTATGTCTTGTAATTAAAATTTCCCACCTTTAGGAAAATACAATGAGATAAAATATTTTCATATTATCATCATTTATGATGATATCATGTTCCTTGTTCATAGATATTAGTTTTATGTTTTTTGATTGATTTTTTTTTTTCACATGATCACTCACTTTCTTATAATCACTGAATTTGTAACAGTCCATCAATATTTGGATATTACTCTTTACTCTCGTGTAAAAATCATAACTTCCAAGCCATGTTTTCAAATTTGGAAACATATTATCTATTATTCCATATGACCATCATTTTTATATTTATCTATTTTAATTTTGTTTTTTGTTATTTATTTTTATGACATGGGATTCCCACAATAGTACTTTCATATTTTAAGCCCATGTTAATCAAGAACAAATTAAAATATGATAAAGAAATTTATATAAGATAGTATAATATAACACCATGAGATTATGTTAAAAATATATTCCAAATAGGTTAAATCAATTTAATATTTTTCATTACACAAATCCTAATTTTAGCTTATGTTACATGAAACACTGATTTTACTTAGAGTTACATGTAAATCAAAGTATATCATTTATAAAATGTGTCATCGAGTTAAAAAGAAACATGAATAATTTTTTAATTTTTAATTTCTAACATTCTAGTTATACCCTAGTTTTTATAATTCTAGCTATGAATAATATTATATTTTTTATAAAAAATATTGTTTATACATTTATATATAATGAATAATTTAATGACTAAATTATTATAAATGAAAATAAACACTCTTTAAAAATAGAGTAAATATTTTTATAAAAAAAATATTTTTATTTTTAAAATTTCATTAAACATAATTAAATTGAAAAAATCACTTTTACTAATGAATTAAAAGAAAATTTAGTTGTAATACATTCAATTAAAGGTTTAGAATTCATTTAATATGTTTTCTATATTACAGAAAAGAATAAATAAAATTTTATGAATTAAAATTGTATTGTTTTCTAAAAATAATCTTTGTCACATTTTCACACATATATTAAAACTAATATTTTATTATATTAGATAATTTTTTTAGCAAAATGAAAATCTTTTTTATTGAATAATATCAAAATTATCTTGGGGTGATGTTTTCATAATTTTATGAAAAGATATATTTTCTAATAAATTGTGAAAAATTTGGATTTTGATATTAGTTATCATTTCATTTAATGAAATTAAAAACATTAAAATCATTTTAATACGGTTTTAAAATTAAAACTATTTCAGTTATATATATCTACCCAATATTTTTTAATATAGTAAATATTATAATGAATTTTTTATAAAAACATATTATACTATAGAATCAATTATCTTTAAAAAACTATTATTTCATTGAATATGGGGGATTAATTTTAAATTAATTTTTGAAACTTATGGAAATAAAATTTATAAATAATAATCCAGTTTTAGGATTCATAATAATTTATATTTTCTTCTGGTTAAATGTTTAATTTTTACCATTATAAATACTAAGATCCAAAAAAAATTAATTATCATGATTAGGGTGACAATGGGTTTACTAGTTGTAAATCATAAAATAGAAGAGGTAAAATGACCAAGAATCATAGTAAAAGATTGTTTTATATATGTAATTTCACCTTATAACCTATATGTTTAGATTATAAAACTTTTGGGTTCTCATGGCCTATGAAAATTGTGGGTACACCATTTTCTTTTGATTACTTACATATATACCACTCTCCTCACTTATAAAATTTCACCCCATCTATTCTCCTATTCACATGTCCAAAACTATTTGCCTCAACTAATACCTTACGAAATTAATACCATTATTCCCCCATATCATTATAGAATCCTCATTTGGTTAGAAATGAAACCTAAGTGTGATTGTTTTTCAAACCAATAGAAGATGTCTGAAGAATAGGCAACGTCCCTAACTAAGAATTTTATTTAATTTATTTATACACATAAATAAATTATTATTAAATACAAAAGATATAATATACACAATATCATATGTTAATTGAGATGTTTATTGGTTAATTTCATAACAAAAAACCGTCTCCACATCAAATAAATGTGATATAAAATCACCATTCGTGTGTACGGTGGCTTACTGCCTCGTGAACCGATGTTATTTTCATTGCATCACCACCTCTCATGGTTGGATATAATGTTTCATATATTGTTTATATATTTTATTTACTATATTATTGTACCTATGGATATATAATAACTTTTCTAACTAGTTACCTGCAATCTTGTAAGAAATTAAAAACATCGGTCATGTGTATGGCGGAATACCACGTCGCGAACCGATGTGATGTGTTTTTCATTTATATTTGGGTCGGATAAAAATATGAATATATTAAATATATATATATATATATATAATATTTTCTCTTCTTGAATTATTACATCACTTATACTTCTTTAATTTCTATTATATATGAATAAAATAATGTTAATCATGTGTATTGCAGACAACCACCTTATTAAGCTATGTGATTTGTTATTCATGTACATAATACAAGGAAGGTAATAAGGATATATTTAAATAAAAATATTATATATATGTATATTAAATAAAAATTCCCCAGTAATGGTATTATTTTATCTATGTTTATTTGTATCAATCCATAGAGAATGTAGAATTAGTGTTCATGCATATGTATGACCTACCGTCCCCATGAATGTTGTATTATATTTTTATTCTCAAAATATTATGTATTAATATATTTACATGTATAATAAATATATATAATATTTATATTTTTTAAAAAATTATGTATGTAACATAAAAAAGATAAATGTATGATTACTGAAAATAATAAATCTAAACATACACGAAAAAAACAATTATTATCTGGAATGTGATCTTCACAAGGAATTTTTAATAAAATGGTAATAAATGTTCATAAGTAAATCATATTTAGTATTATCTGAATAATTATGGTTATATAATTTATATATAATAAAAATATATTTATTATAAATGATTTTTAATGTATACTTAATAAGTCTAGGCTTAATGAAAGAGATTTTCATCTCAGTTTAATATTTTTTTGGGAAACATTCCATATTCATCATCTATTTCTTTTATATCGTGTATATAAAACTGATGAATTTATTTTTATATAAGTCTCTTGAAAATTATTGTTATATAAATATCCTTTTGATGATCTCTATTTAATGGAATTTATAGCTCAAAATTTACCAAAGCGATAGGTGATTTTTTTTCTCAATTTTCATTCTTAGGTCATAAGTTTTTTTATAAGCCTATATTATATTATTAGTTGTATATAAAAACACTTTGAGATGTAATATCATGAAATTATTTAGTTTCTAGATATTTTATGTTTTATTTAATTTTATTCTTTATTTGGAATTTTGATTCAATGTCACAAAAATGGTAATGGTTTTATTGTTCAATCTCATCGTTTATTGGGATTATTTATGTTGACATTATTGATAATGAAAAATTAAAATCCATATCCCCTGAAAATGATAATTTTTATTCTTATCTATTTTTTTCATGAGAATAATTGTTTTTACATTATTTAATCTATTTATCTACCCTAGAGTTTAAAATAATATTCTTGTTGAAAATTGACTTCATTTCTCACTTCGATCGAAAATATTTTTTCTTCCCAAATAAGTTTTTACAGTAGTGTTTTTGAAAATATTTTGAAAATTATCCAAATGATTTATTATATATTCTTTTACCCATGATTACCTTTTTTTAGAAACGTTTTTAAAGGAGTATCCTAGTAATTTGTCAAAGATGATATATTTATGTTTTACTGAAAATGTTGAAGTAATCTATATTTTAAAGTGTAAAAAATGAACTATTTTTTAATCCATTATCACTTTTAATATTTTTAGAGATTCATTTATAAGTTTCCAAGGTTAATTTATAATAACAATGTTTTCAAAATAAATTATTTTAAAAAAAATTATTTTTCAATCCTAAATTTCTATTTTATTCCTAAAATTTTCCAACTGATATTTCAAAGTCCTTTTTACATCTATGTTTCCATACATTGATGTTATATATGATTTACATGAAATATGTTCCAAGTATAACATTATTATAATTTCTTTGGTTGATTTATTCTAATGAGATCAATTTTATTATGAATTGTGTTTCACTTCTATGGGTTATAACATAATAAATTGATATTGAAAACCCTATCTTATTCAATTTTTTAATCTAAGATAAAATGATGAAATTATTATGAAACATTTTTTTCAAAGGTTATACTATAATGAAATTTTTATGAAATCCAATTATTTTCATTATTTTTTATATGATGAAAATTTATTTATAATATGTCATAATTTTTTGTCATTTTTATTATGTAACTGTGTATGTGTTATAACCTATAATGGATGGGACCTATATATCCCTCCAATGCATTGAGTAATGATTAATAACTAATGAGTTAAAATTAATGAAATTGGGAGTGAACTTAGTTTAGTAAATAAATTTTTCAACTATGATTGTCTTGGAAGTGAACCTTGACTACTATGATTCTTTAGGGAGTTAACCCATTAAACAATGATTGTTTTGGAAAATATCCTTGAACTACTAAGGAAATGGATTTCAATTGTTCTATGTGTGCTGTAAATTAATGACTTATGCCAATGCTATGTTCTTATGGACCATGTTCTTTAATTCCATTATGATTCCTGACATAATAAATACCACGAATTTTTTATGTCTCAAATTTATGATATATAATATGAATGGTATGGTTTAAAATATTATTTTAAATGTATCATACCCTTATTCTCTAGATATGTTGATATATCCCTTATTTACCCTTATAAAGCATCTGATTTCACCCTTCCTTATCATACATTCCTCGGGTTATAAAGAAAGGTATTATGTTTGGTTTTTCTATAAAGTGTGTTAATTAGGAAAAACATAGTGGGAGAAGAAATAAATCAATTATAGAATAGTTGTTTATATGTTAGTTTTTTCAATGAAGATAGATGTAAATTATATTTTCATGGATTGTTATTTTGTGTAAAAAATATTAATCACTCATGATGTACAATTAATTTAAGAGAATAATGTGTATTTATAGTTATGAACCTCGTAGGTTGATATTAATATTACATTCCTTCTTTTTTACCTCTTTTATATATAGTTTAATACAAATTTGATTCCATATGATCAAAGGAATCAATTTGGATGTGGTTATCATGCTAATGATCATAGGGAATTGGGAATAGTCCTTCATGTACATACATTTGAATCAGACCCCAGTATTTCATAATTCAGTTTTTTCTGTGAGAGACAACAAGAGATATTAGCCGAGGGATAAGTTTTCCATAAAGTTATTCAGTTTGGGTTTACAATCATATCGATATTAATGTATAAAATGGGATAATTTTTTGTGTTATAGGCACATGGATAGATGGATTTTCATGGAATGACCTAGAGTTCTTGGATATAAAAATTTTATTTTATGGGGTGTAAAAATTTCATTATCTAGACTAATTGACTTGTGATTTCACTATAGATCCTTTATTTTAACAAACCGCCGCATTAAGGTGGGTGGTGTTTCTCTAAATCATGCGATATATAGGTGACCAATTTTAAAGTTGAGTTATAGGGGTGATCTTGGAATGTTAATGTTCCATATAGAATGATCATATTTACCATGTTGATGGATGATATGTGGGATCTTGATTCATGTCTTGATGAGGGTGGTAATGGATAGTACACACACTACAAATGATAAGTTTTTTTCACCACAATTTCACATGGTTAAGGATTGAAATTGAACATAAGTGAATGTCTAGGTGAGAGACAATTATTGACGGTTGTAATGAATAAACACATATGGGAATGGTGACTTTTAGATTTAGGGAAAATTAAATGAAACACCCTCTAAAAGGAATAATACAAATATAACTATGTCACATAAGACAATTTACCCATGAGAGTACCTTGATACCCTTTTAATGAAATATAATTCCTACTGATAGAGAGGGAAATCATTTCCATGTTTGATGAGAGAATGTAGAGAAGTGTATTTACATTCTTAATAATAATAACATTTTTTTACTCCTAGTCTAGTGGAAACAATTCCCTATATATTTAAATCATCCTAATTACACTGATAGAGGATCAGTTTTACACTGAGATACTTGACCAAATAGTTTTTATAGGTTGATAGAAGAAAACCTTTGGAGTGTTTCTCATGGAGTTTTTTAATATAATCTTTTTTATAAGTAATAAACCAATGACATTTCAAGGGTGGTTCTCATCCTTATAACATGAAATTGGATAACATCATATAATCTATTATCAATGTTTAGGAATGAGTGATGAGTGATGTTTATTCCTGCACTCAGGAGGAGAGGGTTTTTTTTAAGTACATCATTATATATTGACATGGGTGGTGGAAATCCAAGAAAAGTTTCATTTGGGTGATGAATAATATGTTCTTAAGGATGGGGGACAAATATTTGTTTCTAGTAGGAATATATCATCTGTCAAGGGTCATGGGATCATTATTTCAATCATTGGATTGTTATTTCCCCACTCATGTTACATTTAAAAAATAAGAAATTTTTATCTATATTTCTCTAAAAAATAAAGGTACTGTTTGGATTATTGATTTGAGTGCATTCTAAAAATACAAGTTAATCATGGAGTCAGTTATGATGATCCGTGGATTCTGGATTGGGATAGTTTTAGGGCTTGTGTAGAGGAATGAAGACATTTATAACTAGGGACTGGTTCTTCTAAAAGACATCATCAATAAAAATTTACGATAATCAGTAAGAAATATTGAAATTTTATTTATGTACCATGTAATAGAGGTGCTAGAATCTTCTCTTTTTGATCTTCCAGCTATTGAATTTATGATCATTTAGATATATTAATATAGATATTGTTCAAATTATGTTTTTTTAGTGAATATGTGTAGTAAGTGATGATTTGTGTTTTAATTTATTATAGTTGAAATTGGTTCAATGCATGGTCCATTTAGGCCTTTTCATGAAACATATGACATAAGAAGATTCATCATGGTCAATTAGAATTCAACTGCTAAAATAAAAATTGTGAAAAGTTGTATTTATCCCATTTTTAATCTTTTTTTTCAGGTGATAAATTTTAAAATGTGTTTTTAGGTTTCTCATGATGTTCTCCAGTAGGAAATTATAATAGTAGATATGATGTAACTCTGAGATTTATGTTATAAATATAGAACCAACGGTGGAGAGCACCATAGGATAGATATTGAAAGAGATGACGTCATGGCCTTTTCATGGGTTAAACATTCTTGGGTATTCATTGTCTTAATGTTTAGGTTTAATATATAACTATATTTTCATTTTTTAGTTTCTAATGTAACATGTGTTTAATATAGGTCATATAGGTGTATTGGGTGTGGGAAATGAAAAATAGCCATTTAACTAGTGATTAATGAATCAAGTATGTTGGTTAGTGTTTTTTTCCACATGGATTTCAGACTTAGTGATGTTCTAACAATGGGAGAGTTTAAGGAAACCTGTTTTGTGTTGGTTCAATATTCTATTATAATTAGAAAATGTTCTCTCAGGGATGGATTGAATTTAAATTTATTCTCATAATATTTTTTTCGAGTGTTAAAAACCTTAAAAGTTTTTTTTATGAGTTTTATGGTCCTATAAGTTCTTAAATTGTTCCAATGATCTATAAAATCAATAGGTTCTAAAATCTTATTTTTAGGAGAACTATAGATTGGAACACATTTGACTAAAAACCATTAATCCATCAAGGGGAAATCATGAATTCATATAAGGAGTATAACATCATTCTTAATCCATGATCCTAAGAGAAATTTTCCATGAAATAATATTTTAATAATGTTTAGAGGTGGGTATAGAGTTTTACAAATAGTTCCCCTAGCCATGTAAGGGATATGCCACCTTGAATAGTGATCCCTCCTGGCTAGTACATAGTTTTCAAAATAGTATTAAAATATTATAAAACTAATTATGGATATTAAAATGATAATTTCCTTAATATTTTATTTTTTAAAAAATCCTACAATATTCCACTTTTTTATCATGCATATAAGATGACTGAGAACTCCCTTGGGGCTTCCAGATAGGATTTTCTATATCTCTCTCATTCTAGATCTGAGTCGATCACATTTAGTTTTGTTGGAACACCCTTGGTTATTATTATATTAATCTTCTTACCTTACCTAATTTATATATCTATATTTAATTTTAATTAAATGTTATATTATTTTTCCTTTTTTTTCAGCAAATTTTTTCATTCTTCAAAATTCTCTTATTCTGGCTCAAATCAAATTCTGATAATGGGTGTGTGATTTATAAAAATTATGAGATATGTGTTCTAGTTACTACACCTTTAAAGTTTTTATATGTAAAAATTATTATTAATTTAAATGAAATAAATTTTTTTAATGATTTACCCAAAAACATGAATGACATCAAATAAAAAAAGTATACTACAAACATGATTTTCATGGAAACCATATAATGGTTAGAGTAAAAAAACACAACATAGACCACTAAATTTGGTGAGTTAAATTATATTGTTAATAATGAGGTTATTTTCTATTATATTAAACCACCTATATTAATGTTTTGAGCATGTACCCTTATTTTTAGACACCCTGGTATATTAAACTGGTTAGAGAAGTCATTATCCTTTGATAACGTATCTTTTTCTAGTTGATGATGAGTTGGATAGTGGAGTTAACTCCTCAAATCCTTTTTCCATTTTCTGAGTAATCTCCATTAAGGGTGAGTGGGAACCTCACAATATTCCAAATTTCAAACACCATGATACCAAATTTTAAGCCACACAAACGGGCTCCAAAATCCACCCCAAAACATCAAAACACAAATTCATATTTCAAATTCAAAAAACAGGATCCAACCTTCAAAAACAATACACGACATCACCTCGGTCCCTGATCCTCCTCGAGGAACTCCCGGAATCACAATCCACTCCTCTTCATCGTCACATCACTGGAAATATGAAGCCCTCAGAAAGGACTTGTTCCCTTTGTCAAAAAACAAACCATAAAAAATGAAAATGAGCACCAAACCATCACCAATTATAGAACACTATTTCACCTTCTAATCTAAACGAAAACCACATAACATCTTCTAACATTGACATCATCAGGGCAGAAAACCAGACCACCTTCAAGAGTGAACAATGCCCATCGCAGACCTAACATCCATCCTATAACATCGAAGACCAACGAAACAACACCTCCCAAAGACTCCTGAAACCACCACCATAGACCAACTCAGAGAGGTATGAAGGAGCAAGATTCCAGAGTAGACTTTAATGTGGAATGGTCTGAATAAGATTCACGACCACTCCTGGAACCACCAACATCGACTGACAAAGACACCACGGGGAACAAGCATAGATTAAGAAAAAGAAAAAATAGGATCTTACGAACCTCGTTGGAAGAAGACCTTGTAAAGGACAGGAGTCATAGATCCCGCCACTACCTTCAATCCTATGTAGAGAGAGTGCAGATCCTACCAGCACACCCACATCCGACACAAATCATGACAAAAAAACTCAGGCAACTGAATTTGGAACTTGATATCTGAACCAAAACCGTGCCGCCAGGAAACACAGAAAGTAGTGGGGTCTTCTGAAAGTGAGATCCCACACGCCCCCACCACTAGAGGGTGATTCACACCACAAAAATTATGAATAGATTCCCTAAAGAGATATCAGTAGCCGATCTGTGACTGTGGAATTAACTGTATTGGATTTTGAATTATGTTATCAATTAGAGTTTGAAAAATATATTTTAGGTATTGGTGATTACCATGGAATATTTTTATTTTATAAATGAATTTTTCTAATTGTATTATTGAATTGAAAAGGTAATTGATTGACTTCATTTCCCTCGATTATATTACAGAATGGTTTTTTCACATGAACTATTTAAAATGTTAAATGGAACATGATGATAGAATTCAACTACTCCTTGACAGGTAATTGGGTTTCTTATATTGATTTACATGTACAAGAACATCGACCAAATGATATTAAATTAAACATTCAATGATACCTATATTTCTGTTATATAATTTCTTGGCTAGGATCATGGGATGATTAAAATTATCTTTATATATTTTTTGATACATAGATTACTAATACGGAATTCCTTTGAATGCCTTAGTGATTAAATAAATTATAACATTCCTTTAGTGGTTCTGGGATCGTGATACGAAATGCTATGATAGACTCATTAGATGCATGACACTATATATGCATTTAGATATACATATAATCCTAATATATATTGATGAGGATGGACACATAGGTTCAATGTGATTATTAAATGACTTGGTTGATTATTATTTTTTGTATGATGAATGCCTTTGATGAGATCACATGTTAAATGAATTATAACACACTTTATTTCTAATTAAATTAACGAATCTTGCTACGTCTTTCATATCATGAAATAGGTAGAATTTTATACGATTATCATTTCACATTGATTCCTAGGATTTTCAAAAGATTACTAATTTCCATTTACTATTATGAAGTCCAAATTCATTTCCCATACCCATATTTACAATGATACCCTTGTGATATTAGTATGATTATGCATAGATTTCTGAGTTTTGCAACAAGTCTTGGATAGTACTACCTATCTATATATATATACATATTTGTTATTATGTTTATAGTTCATATGTATACATTCATATTAATATATGCATATACCATTATACATGGTGAAACTTTTTCAGAGGTATTCTGGCATAGTATTTTTAGGTATAGTTGTCAAGGTGTCTATAAAGAACTTAATCCTATCTCATTTATAGTTATTTATTCACTCATTGTTTATTATGCATGCGCAATAATGTTTTTTACATTCACAGACTATATAATGTTATAAAACATTCATGTTTTCATATTGATTTTTTATCACACTTTGTTTGGACTGCCTCATGGTTGTCAAACAAATCTCATGGTTGTAGGTTCAAGATCATAGATTATGTTATATTTTGTTACATGTGTACATGGGATGATAGGAGTGCATGACTAATCTAGCTATATAAAATCATAATGATATATCCATTGGTTCATTTTTCACATCAAACATCTTGTTAAAATATTACAAGCTATGTGTATATTTATTTTCATTATATCATGTTCGTGCATGATTAATTATATTTTTTATTATTCGACAATTACTATAATTTTTCACTTATCATTCATTCATCTATTAAAATATTAATTATTTATCCTTCAACTCTATTTTTACTTATCCATTGGGTGCACTCTCTCCGTTAAACCATCATTAGACCTTCACCACTAATCGGAAGCCTCTAAGATATGATGATGTATTCTTGAGGATACAATGTAAAGCATCTCAATGATCTATTTTGTGGCTCTATAGTTAGAATGTTTCGATATGAAAATATTTAATCATCGTTCGATCCTTATAAATTATAACCAAATTATAAAACTCAAAATAATCCCTAGTGTTTATCTTCATATTCCAATAGATCAGTCACAAAACCTAGATAAACTCATTTGTCTCTAGAGTACCCATATCAGTAGTTCCTATAAAAATACATTCGGGAATCAACCTAATGGGGAAAAACCATGTGAATAAAAATCCATTACATACTACAGATAAAATTCATGTAATACATTGATCATTCCTTGTACCCAACAATAAGGATATCCCTTGTGTGCTTCTTTCACAGAACTCCACCTCACAAACTAACATCGACGTGATGATTACTTTGCAAACTGACTTCATTAATGCCTCTTCGATGTACTTGACATCGAAAAATGGACTCAAATAATTAACATCAAAAAATAATTATAACAACCAAAACATTTATAATGGTAATTACCAACTATAAGAAAAAATTACATTTTGAGTAATGTTGTTATAGAAAACAATTGCACTATATTGCATTTGTTATCTTTTATTGTCATAAAATATATCCATAAATGTCTGATCAAATTAAATGAATATTAAGAATCATAAATATTGATAATATATCTATTATATAGTATCCTTTGTAATGTCTATGAGTGTAATTATATTTTTTAATTATATCAAATTATTTCAAGACCTCTAAATTATACGACATGTAATTCTTGAGGTATTAACTGCCCAGAATAATCCATCAAAAAATATAATCTTTAAATTGCATGTGTGAGAAGTTTTTCTGAAAAAGTGGAATAACACTTAAACAGGTTCCATGATCAGAAATCTGAATGTACAGTTGCATTCAGGATGGTGGGTCTACCCAAGGCACGAGTTAATTTTAGTCAGCATAGACCTCCAGTGAGAAAAGACAAAAATGGCATAATCGTTAATAAAATAATCAAATAAAATTATTTTATTTATCCAATAATTTTAACTCATGACTAGTGACTGATTAAAAATCTGAGACCACCATTGAGCTCTTGAGTGTATAATTTCCTTAGGTAGATACAAACATTGGCCAGTGCAAGCCAACAATGGATGCTAGTTTTTTTCGAATATAAAATAATCATCTAATAGTAAATTTAATGTGAAATCATTATAAATCCAAAAAGGAAACTCAGATTGGAAATCTGAGAGTTCTATTGAGCTCTTGAGGGTGTTTTCCCCTTAGACGGAGATTGACATCAACCGTCCTAGGTCAAGGGTGACTGTTAGTTTTTTCTCATCATTTTTAAGGAACGTTCAGTAAACATGTAAGAAGAATTTTATATTGTTTGAACTATTATTTGGATCCAAACTTTGAGGGCACCTTTGAAATCAAATTGTCAGGATTCACCTAGAAATGACTTAACTTTGGTCGGAAAGTATAGAGAAAAAAATTTATTTTTCAGAATTTTTTAGAAAATTAATACAATATTTTAAATGAAATATTTTTTTCTGTTCTCTCTATTGAGTGGAGGATGGTGACGCTACGGTGCAACAATGAGGTTGAAATGAGGCTAATTAATTAAGGATCAATAATGGATCATTTGAAACTATAACATTGTTATCTAAATTACTCATTTAAAGTGGATCATTAAATATGACTCATTTTATGAGCATCATTAATGGGAACAATGTCACTATACAGATTATTTTCTTTTAAATAATCCACTTTGTTGGAGTTTGAGGATTTAACACTATGGGGATTCTCTAATGAACCATTGGTGGACTTCCTCCCCAACGAAGAATGAAGAACAACCAGCAGATTCCCTCTCCAATGAAGAACAAAGAACGAAGAAAAAAAATTTGGGGGATTCGATCCGGTGGGAGATGAATGTCAACGAATACGGAATTCCTTCCTTATTCTGTAGTGGATTACACCGAATCTAGGCAGGGAATTTATGAGTTCAATATTCCTCTTTCTCCATTCCAAGATAATATGAAGAATGTGGATCAAGTGAACAACGGGTTGATTCGTGATTAAATATTTATTACATGAGGTTATTGTAGGGTTTTTTTTGAGATTTTTATTTCTAAATGTCGATTTTTATCCCCCCCTTGGTAAAAATGCAAACGTGAGGGAGTGGGATAGTACAAAAAAGGCTAAAACCCTCCCCTACTCTTGGATTTTGTGAATTCTTCATGGGCAACCGAGCTTGTGGATGCAAGGAGTTTCCATGGGCTTCGCAGATAAAGTAGTGGCCCGGAGGCCCATAGGCCGAAGACTGGAAGAGAAATGGACCACCGAAGCATCTCCGATGGCCCGCAGATGGGGTCGCTGGTGCCGGCCACGGTGGGCAAGAGGCGGATGGCACAACGCCGACACGCCACACGAGGGAATGAAGCGGCCCAATCGTGCTGCTCGGCTAGACACGACGTTCAGATCTAGCCAATCGTTTCAGAATGAGGGGTGGTGCCCTGCTAGGTCCACGATCTGGGAAAACTGGCCCACATGTGGGCTGTATTTTAGAGGTGGGTCGAAGCCGCCGAAAGGGCCAGAGATGATAGTTGGGCCAAACCTATGTGTCGGGATGGACCCACTAGTCTGGCTATATTTGTGAACTAGGCTAGACTCATGAGATGGGTCCGACCCGTGGGCCCAACGATCTGGCCAGGCCAGACCCCTATCGGACCCAAACCCGACCAGTCCCATTTCACTAAAACTAATATATCTCTCAATATGGGCGTATGATTGATGTGTATTCTGTGGCATTGGGGCCCTTAGGATGGGGTCGTCCTTTCGAGATACTCCATTTGAGTTTTGGTAATAGTTAAAGTATGGCCACATTGGATAAGACTCAAATCAAATCGGGCCCAATTTACCTTTTTTGTTATATCTTACAAACCGGGCATCAGATTGGCACGTCATCTATTGTGTTGGAACCCTTACGAAAAGGAACTCCATTGGGTTAATTTTTTTTGGGACTTCTTGGTGGTTGAGGTAAAACTAATATTATGATGAGCTTAACCTCTACAACTCAAGCTCACTATGTGAGGGAATCTAGTGGTTGGCTATCAACTGAAGAGAGACCCTCCGTGGATCACCATGGGAGAAACCCTCCATTGATCAGAAGTAGTGAGACCCTTAATGGATCTCAATAGAGTGACCCTCTATGGATTGGAATGAGAGTGACCCCTCGTGGATTGGTAGTAGTGTGATCCTCTGTGGATCAGTAATAGTGCAACCCTTAGTGGATCGGCAGTAGAGCGATCCTTTGTGGAATAGCAGTATAGATACACTTTATGGATCAGCAAAAGAAACTCTTAATATAATAAAATTATCTAGCTCAAGAATAATCATTTTTATTCATGTTCTCTATGTTTTATACTTATGTCAGTTGACATTTACATTGAGATTTGTGATTGAGATCATGCTATGTGCTTTATTTTTGTGGAATTCTGAGAGACCTTCAGGGATCTTAGGGTCCCTAGTGAGTATTTTTATACTCACCCCTACACGGGATTTGCCCGCCCCGAATTGTGTCTTTTACAGATGATGAGAAACTTGACAGATACATTATAAATCCAGTGATAGACGGTTTATGGAGGTAACCGATTGACATAGTGAGCCGCAGTGATGAGTTGTACCTACCTTTCAGGTGGGATCCTTAGCGGACAATATCTGGATATTTTTTTTCCTTTTTTCTTTACATTATTTTCAATAGGGATTTAATACTGGCCCCATTAACTTTAATTACTTACATTTACATTCAGTGGTGATTATTAGTAGTGGTTGTACATTTCCTTTTCCATTGTTTTTTTACTTCTGCACAATGTTCCCTATCGGTGTGTTTACAGGTTCAAAGGAAATGCATTCCCTTTTTAGTTTTTTCCTTTCCTGTGCTAGTCACCATCCCTTGTCCTATATATGATGGTCTTGGGGTTGTCAGAGCCTGGGCCTCGGGGGACTGGTCAGGACAAATTGGTATCAGAGGGTGGTTGGTTCAACCGTAAGAACTACGATTCTGTATATTCAATGGGGGAAATAGTGTTAAGTGACTTGACATCAGAATTTAGTATGTGGTGTCCAGTGTTGGTGTGGCAGCTGACGTATCCATAAACTAGTACCCTGAATTCTGTTATCCAACTAGGTACATGAAAGCACTAGTATCTTGTGTTTTTAAATTGTTTTTTATCTTGATTTATTTTGAGTCAACACACAAGGTATAACTTTTTGACCGTGGTTCATCTTGATTATCTTTCAAGATGCCTCTATGAAGATATCCATCCATGTTTCCAATGTGTCACCATGAGGATGGTATATAGTGTGATGAGAGTTCAGTACAAGAATTGTTTCCCGAGATTGTACCTTCGAGAAGTGTCTGAAGGATACCACTGCCCATTGATCAGTTGTTAATACCAGTGCTACTAGTAGAGGAAACATGTAGGCCTAGGGACTTACACGAGTTTTAGTGATAGATTCCCCCATGTTCCGAGGTGATCATGACTCACAGGCGTCTAAGGACTAGATTAAGGTGGTGACTGAGTTTCTATCTAGCCAGGGCATCATTAGATTAATTGGCGGTCCTAGAAGTGAGAATTCTATGTGGATCAGCAAGGGTATGGAAGGTTTTGGATTACCCCTATCATTCAATGAGGTGACTCTTCCATGAATAGACATTGAGAAAATTTATCATAGAAGGGGTATCGTACCATAAAAATCTAAGGGGCATGTGTCCCCAAGAGCTTCTACAGCTTTGAAAGGACAACATGTTGGTAGCTAGGTATTCATCGATGCGTGCCGAACATTCTAGGTACTCAATGAATACGATACAACTAGTTATTCATGGCTCAGACCTCCAAGTGAGATGTTTTTAGGGACATTTGATCCAACACTATTCATCTATGCATTCCTACTTATGATAGTGTGCTAGACAAAACCTTTGTGGTTGAAAATTCATTGGCTGAGCATATAATTCCCGTGAATGTCAGTAGTAGGGAAGTAGAATAGTGACGTTAGTCTCAGAGACTTGAATGTGTAAAATGTTTTAGAAAGATGAAGTGATATGGATAGATGAATCTGTATGGCAGTAAATGTGGAAAAGGATCTTGGAGAGCAGCAGAAGGTGGTATATATTTCGAATTGTTACAACCAGCACCCCAATGTGGTCCCCACCAGGATCAGGGATCTAGAGGACATGGTTAAGAGGTTGCTATATGCTGTCAAGGAGTATGACCCAAGGGCTCCATGAATGATTAAAGGTATGGTCTATGTAAACTACTAGTTGACGTATTAATAGACATATGTAGTAATCATTCCTTCTTGACAAAAATCTTTTTCAAGACCTAGAGTTTCTAGTTAAACTATGGACTTGATCCTTACATTCGGATATACCTATCGGAGGTGACTCAATAATCACACTTATGTCCATGGTGTGATCTTAACCTTGAGGTGAGAGTTTTGGTTGGAACCTCTTAGTGGATGCTTGAGGCCATATGATGTTAGTTTTTGCTATGGACTAGTCATCCACATTTCATGCTTAGACTGATTATTTTAGTCAAAAGTATGTGGTATATCTGTAGCATTGGAATTGGGTTTTCCTTATTAAACAAAAAAGGAAACCCTGGTAACACTGGATAAACTCACACATAGAAGAGTGCATCCAATCACTCTTGAGTCAGAAAGCCTTTCCCTCATGGCATCAGGGGTTTTGAGTTTTTAGTTCCCAATAGTAGTGTCCAAGTGTGTGAACATCCTTTCCAAAGATGTTTCTAGGATTACTTCCCTATAAGGGGAGGGACTTCTGTATCCTTTTAAACCCATAGATGACCACAATATCAACATCATTATATCAGATAACCTTTGTAGAGATTCTCAAGAAGGTGGTGTAGGTGGAGGATTTATAGAGGAAGGTCTTAGTAAGGCCCACTATTCAAGGTTATGAGTGGACTTCTGTCACCATAACCAAGTGTTCGTGGAGAGTGAGTACGAACTACCAATGGTTCGATAGGAACATAAATTAGTTAAAGGTGTATCCTTTCACATGGATGGAAAGGCACCCGTTGGATTTTTAGTTGATGATACTGTGATGTTGGTTTGGGTTTCACTAGGAATAGGACCTTAAGAGAGTATATACTCCAAGAAAGGGTGACATGGTAGTAGACACACTCCGAAAGAGGATTGTTTTATAGTAGCTGATTGATGTGATGGAGCATCTAGTATTGATGTTGATATCCTACATGAATGAGGATAGAGAAGCTTACCTTTAGTTAATGACCATAACTCCCCCACTCCTTTAGAAAGTTAGAGAGTCACAACTTGAGGATGTTGACTGCAAGAACAAACGCGCTCATATATCCTCAGCACATGCTCCTGATGGGTTTTTTATAGGTGGGCATAACATCATCCTATTAAGAGGACGCACCATGGTACCAAAGACATTATGGGAGGAGGTTTTTAGGGAATACCATATATCCCCTTTGGTGGTACATCCTGGTGCAGTGAAGATGTAATAGGACCCTCATCATCAGTACTGGTTTCCAGGGATAAATAAAAGCGGTGGAATAGTTCGTTTCACGATGCCTCACTTGTTTTCAAGTGAAAGCTGAGCATTAAGTTCTAGCATGCATGAGCACATATTCTACCCCCAGAAATCTGGATTGACAGAGCAGAACATACAGACCTTGGAGGACATGATTCATACTTGTGTCCTAGATTTTAGCCACAGTTTGGAGGACCACCCACCACTATAGGAGTTTACATACACCTATATCTATCACTCCACCATTGTCATGACACCATTTGAGGCCCTCTACGGGTGGCCATGCAGATCACCTCCATGCTGGACAGACCTAGGGGAGTCATCACTCATGGGTCTATAGTGTTTACGGGCAACCACTGAGAAGGTGCAGATCATCGAAGAGAAAATGACGACTATAGAGAGGAGACATAATTCCTCTACTGATGGGAGATGGGGACCCTTGGAGTTCGAAGAGAGAGACAATATTTTCCTTCGAGTTATACCCCAATGGGGATTGTAGATATTTGGATGGTGTGGTAAGCTATCTTCAAGGTTTATCATATCTTTTTCAGATCCTAAGGAGAGTTGGTGAGGTGTTGTACCACCTAGCATTTCCCCCATAGATGTATCGGGTGCACAATGTTTTTCACGTGTCACAATTGAGGAGGTACGCGCATGATCAATCCCACATCATTGACTAAGGATATCTGGACAATGAATATGGGGTGACATTTTTAGAGTTCCCAATGATGATAGGGGATCCACATGGGTATGTCCTTCATGGATGGTCAATTCCTTTATTGTTCATTTTATGGTAGCATAGGAAAATCTAGAAGTGAACAAGGGAGCGAGAGGCTCATATTAATTATCAGTACCCCAACTTGTTTTATTTTACTTTGTTTTGGATTTCAGGGATGTAAATACCTATGGTGGGGATAATTTAATGTCCCATAATTTCCATATTTTTTTAATTATATGGTATTATTTTCGGACAACAAAATTTGACGGCACGTGAATCCGAAGCCCGGAGTGCCCAAAATGATCGGTCAAAAAATGATAAACATTAAATAGTGTGCATGAGATTTTTTCATAATAATGTGGAATAACTCATAAATGTGTGCCTTGATTAGAAATACGATGGTCCTATTCCATTCAGTATGGCGAGTCTTCCCTAGGTGCGACTTCAGTTTAGTCGGCACATGCCGCCAGTGAGAAAACCCAAAAATGACCTACCCGTAAATAAAATAATTAAATAAAATAATTTTATTTTTCAAATGCTTACAACTCATGAATTGTGAAATAGATTAAAAATTGGAGACCACCAACAAATTCTTGAGGGTTTGATTTTCTTAGGATGATCCTAACATTGGCCGACGTGGGCCAACAGTGGAAGTTAGTTTTTAGCCATATATAAAATAATTAAGTTAAAATTATTTTATAGTCAAATACTTATAACTCTTAAATGGTAACTCAGATTGGAAATCCGAGAGTACCACTAAGCTTGTGAGGTAATATTCCCCTTAAACAGAGTCTAACCTCGACCAGTGCGAGTCATGGGTGACTGTTAAATTTTTATGCACTTTTTAAGGTGCGGTCAGTAAATTTGATTGTGGGATTATTTTTATTTTTAACCAAAACTTAGATTGAAAAATTGATAGAACCGTTGAATTTGAAACATCGGGATTCACCTATAAATGACTTAAATTTGGCCAGAAAGGGATGAGTGGAAAACTAATTTTTGGACTTTTTGAGACAAATAATAAAATATTTTAAAAGAAATATTTTATTTCTCTTCTCACTGTTGAGTGGAGGATGGTGACATTGTGGTATAGTGATGAGGTAGCAACGAGGCACATTAATAAAGAGTCGATAATATATTCTTTCAAATTGCAACGCTGTTATCTAAATAACTCATTTAATGTGTCTCATTAAATATTGATAATTTTTTGTTCATCATTAATTGATACATCATCTCTATACTAAGTATTTTCTTTTAAATATTCCAACATGTTGGAGTTTGAGGAATTTAAACAGTGGGGATTTCCTAAAGAACCGTTGGTAAAATTACTCCCCAACGAAGAATGATGAAACAATGATAGTTTCCATCTCTAACGAAGTACTAAAAATAAATCAACTGACTTTGGAGGATTAGATCTGGAGGGCGATGAACTTCAATGAACGCATAATTCCTTACAACATCAATATCGGATTCCACTAAATCCAGGTAGGGGATTTATTAGTTTAATATTCCTCTTTCCCCATTCTTGGGTAATATTAAGAATATAGATCAACTGACCTATAGGATGATCTGTGATTCATTATTTCTTATGATAGGTTGTTACGTGGTTTCTTTTTGGGAATTTTTCTTTAAAAATGTTGATTATTACCACCCCCTTGTTAAAAATGAAAATGCGGAGGGAGAGGACCAATCCAAACATGGCCTGGACCCTTCATTGTTCTGGGGTTTTGTGCAGTCTTTGTGGACAACCGGGAAACGTGGATGGAAGGAGATTTCGTGGGCTTCACTGTGAAGACAGTGACCTGAGAGGCCCGTAGGCTCTGACAGGAAGGGAATATGACCACCAGAGCATCTTTGGTGGCTATCGGAAGGTGATGTCAATGACCATCCTGTGCTGGCTATGTGGAGAAGCGGTGCCCGTAAGCACTTCAGTGGGAAGAAGGAACGACATTGATTCACTGTACAAAAAACGATGTAGCTTTCTCAAGGCGCTTAGTTGGACGCCAGAGCAGGCTCCATCAGGCTATTTCAGAAGGAGGGGTAGCGCCCTGTTCAATTTTCCAGTTGGGAGAACTATCCAACTTGCAGGTCGGGTTTTCTAGGCACCTGAACCCACCAATTGGTCTGGACCTGTTGGCTGAGTTAGACCCGCTAGTCGGGTCGGGCCTGACCTACTGATCGGGTTGTGCCGGACCTGCAGACCGAGCCAGAACAACAAGCCAGACCTGACCTATTGGCTAGGATGGACCCACAAACCGGGTCAGATATGTTAGTCGGGCTAGACCCATTGGACCAAGAGGCAGGTCAGTCCAGACCCCTACTAGACCCAGACCTGACCGGTCCCATTTCACTAAAAATGATATAGCTTGCAATTCGGGTGTCTAATTGATGAGCCATCTATAAGGTTGGGACCCTTGGGACGAGGTAGTCCTTTTGTGATACTCCACATTATTTTTTTGTGGAAGTTTGAGTATCACTGGGTTTGATCAGACTCAAATCCAACTAGACCTTATTTACCTTTTTTCGTATATCTTACAGATCATGCATCTGATTGATGCTCCCTCTTTTGCATTGTAACAATTACAACAAGGAGTTACATTGGGTTTCTTCTTCATGGTACTTTTTTGGAGTTGAGCTATGAATGACAGTATGAGGTGTAGAACCTTCAGAACTCAGTCACACTAAATGTGGGAATCCAATGGCTGGTGATGAATTGAAGAGTGACACTTCGTGGATCGTCATGAGAGTGTCCCTCCATGGATCGACAGTCTTGTGACCCTCCGTGGATCAGCAATAGAGAAACCCTCCATGGATCGACAAGAGAGTGACCCTCCATGGATAGGAAGTAGTGCGACCATCTATGGATTGATAGTAGTGTGACCCTATGTGGATCGGTATTAGAGAAACCATTTTTGGATTAGTAGTATAGAGACCCTTCATGGATCAGCAGTAAGACCTCTCAAAAGAATAAAATAATCTAGTTCAGGACTAATAATCTTTATTTGTGTTCTCTTAGTTGTATACTTATGTGGGTGGTCTTTTACTTTTTTTCTTTATGATTGAGATCATGATATGTTGTTTTTCCTTTGTACAATTCTGAGATACCTTCAGTGGTATAAGGGTCCCTACTAAATATTATTATACTCTTCCATGTCTGTTCTTTGCCTACACCATGTTGTGTCTGGGGAAGACGATGGGCAGCTTGACTGAGACTTTTGAGAGCAAGGGCTAGAGGGTACATGTAGGTGATCGACTGATGTGGTGAGCTGCAATGACGAGTTGTACCTACCCATTATGTAGGATCCTAGGAGGATGATCTATGTAGCTTTTTTCCTTTTTTATGTACTTTCATTTAAATTGGTTTTTTATACTAGCCCCTTTATATTTTAGTACATACTTTTACTCTCAGTGGTGGTTTCTAGTTGTTGTTATACCTTTACTTTTATATTATGTTTTACTTGTTCACATTGTTCCCTGTCTCTGTGTGTAGAGGTTTAAAGGAAATTCATTCCCTTTTTGGGTTTCACCTTTCCAGTGCTAGTCAGTATCCCCTAGTCTATGGAAGGCATGCATAGGGTAGTCAGGACACAGTCCACAGGTGATGGGTGATGAAAAAAATTGTGGCTACTATATATTTCGGGTTATGTAAAGGACTGATAGAGATAAACCAATTAAGTGGTAGCCTTAACTGGTAGGATAGTTCCCTATAAAGCTGAATTATAAGATCTTTTGATGGTGATGATGTCACTAGTATTTTTCCATTCCCAATCCCATGTTGAGATTTAATTAATGAAAATTGAGGTAAACCATTTACTAAAAATGGTCATGCTTCAGGGAAAATGGTTTTGTTCATGATCTTGAGATTATTGACCATATCAAATAAGTGTTTTATCTCATGTTTCATTAATTAAATCTCAACATGGAATTGGCCGTGGAAAAATCCTAGTGATGTCATCACCCTCAAAAGCTCTTATAATTGAGATTTATAGGGTAAAATCCAACTAGTTAAGGCCACCACATACTCTGTTTGTCTCTATTAGTCCTTTACATAACCCTAAATATATAATATTCAGAAAGGATTTCATCAACCATCCCTTGGGGTTTGTGCTGTGACTACCGCAAGCCTGCTTTCCATAGGCCAGGGGATGGTGACTATCACCGGAAAGGTGAAACCCAAAAAGGGAAGGAATTCCCATTAATATTGCACACACAAACAGATAGGGCACACTATTCACAAGTATAACACAATGGAAATGAAAAGGTATGAACACTACTAAAAACCACTACTAAGAGTAAAGGTAAGTACTAAAAGAAAAAGGGTCTAGTATGCAGGCCCACCTGAAAATAAAGAACATAAAAAAGGAAAAACAAGCTCCATAGATCATCTTCCAAGGATCCTCCCTGAAGGGTAGGTACAACTCGTCATTGCAGCTCACCACATCAATCCGTCACGTCTGTGTACTGTTTAGCCCATGATCTCCAATGTCTCAGTCAATATTCCCATCGTCTTCCAAGACACAAATAGGTGTGGTAAATCCCATGCGTGGGTGAATATAAAAATATATATTAGGGACCCTAAGACCCATGAAGGTCTCTAAAAATTGTACAAAGGAAAAACCACAGAGTAGGATCTCAATCACAAAGAACAACGTAAAAGACCACCCACATAGGTATACAACATAAAGAACAAGAATAAAGATGATTAATCTGGAGCTAGATCATTTTAATCTATTGTGAGGTTCTCTTACTGATCCAATAAAAGTTCATACTCTACTAATCCACAAATGGTTGCTCTACTACCGATCCACAGAGGGTCTCACTACTATTGTTCCACAGATGGTCGCACTGCTGCCCATCCATGGAGGGTTACTATCATGTTGATCCATGGAGGTTCTCTCTATTGTTGATCCACAGAGGGTTGCACTGCTACCGATCCATGTAGAGATTCTCTCATGACGATCCACGAAGGGTCTCTCTTCACTTGATAGCTAGCCATTAGATTCTTAAATTTATTGTGCATGAGTTCTAAAGATTTTTCACATCATACTATCAGTCATATCTCAACTGTCATTAAATCCAATGATAAGGTAACCCAATGGAATGCCTTGTTGTAAGGGTTCCAATGTAAAATATGGTGCATCAATCGGATGCTCGGTCTGAAAAATATAAAAAGAAGGTAAATAGGGTCAGGTTGGATTTGAGTCCGATCAAACCTGGTCATACTCAAAATTCCACCAAAAATGAAGTGGAGTATCTCAAGAGGACAACCCCATCTAAAGGGTCCCAACACCATATACGGATCGTCAATCAGACACCCGAATTACGATATATATCGGTTTTAGTGAAATGGGACTGGTCATGTTCGGGTCTGGTAGGGGTCCGGACCAGCTAGCCCATTGGGCCAATGAGTCTATCCCGACTAACGGGTCCGACCAGGTTCGCGGGTCCGTCTTGGCTAGCAGGTCAGGTCCAGCCTGTGGGTTCGGTCGGTCATGCATGTCCGGCATGGCCTGACTTGCAGGTCTAGTCTGACCAGGCTAGCAGGTCTAACCCGGCCAATAGTTCTGGCCCAACTAGAAGGTCCGGGCTTCCTAGAAAACCCAACCTGCATGCGGGATGGTTCTCCCAACTGGTGTCTCTAGCACAACACTGCCCATCCTTCTGAAATGGTCGGATGCAGCCGGTCATTGTGTCCAGCTGAGTGGTCCGAGAGAGCTGCTTCGTTTCCCTACGCGATGCATCATCGCCATGACTTATTCCAACCACAGTGCCTACGGGAACTGCTTCTACATGTAGAAAGCATGGAACGATCATCAGAATCACCTATCATGAGCCAGAAAAGATGATCTTGTGGTCCTTTTCCATTCCCATCTAAGCCTATAGGCCTCATGAGTCTCCACCTTCACTACGAAGCCCACAAAATCGCCTTGCCACCACATTTCTCATTCACCCACAAAGAACACATAAAACCCAAGGGCAGTGAAGGGTCTATTCCATGATTGTATTGGTCTTCTCCCTCCATGTTAGCATTTTTAACCAGGGGTGAAAATAATCTACATTTATAAAGATCAATCCCCAAAAAACCCTCATAAAAATATCCCTTAATAAACAATGAATCATGAATCAACCTATTGGTATTTTGATCTAGTTTCATCACATTATCCCATAATGGGGAAAGAATAATATTAAACTCATAAATACCCTACTTGGATTTGGTGGAATATGCTATGGAGGAATTAAGGAATTCTGCGTTTAGTGACGTTCGTCGCCATTCATCACCCACTGGATCGAATCCTCTAATGTCCATTGAGTCATTCATTGTTCTTTGTAAGAGAGGGAAACTATCGTTGGTTCATCATTCTTCATTGGGGGGGATGTTTTCCAAAGGTTCATTAGAGAATACACACTGTTAAAAATCCTCAAACTCCAACACATTGGATTATTCGAAAGAAAATAATTAGAATATTGATGTTTCACCCATTAATGACTCTCATAAAATGAGCCATATTTAACAAGCCACATTAAATGAGTCATTAATATAACTGCATTGTGATTTCAAATGATCCATTATTGACCCTTCATTAATGCGCCTTGTTTCTGCCTCATCACGGTACCACAATGTCATAGTCTACCACTCAATGGTGAGAAGAGAAATAAAATATTTCTTTTAAAATATTTTATTATTTTTCTCAAAAATTCCAAAGATTACTTTACAACTCATCCCTTTCAGGCCAAATTTAAGTCATTTATAGGTGAATCTTAGGGTTTTTAATTCAATGGTTCTCTCATATTATCAATCTGAGATCTTGTTTAAATGATAAAAAATCCCGCTTGCACATTTATTGAATATACCATAAAAAAAGTTCAGAAAAAATTAACAGTCACCCCGGACCTATGTTGGTCGAGGATAGGATCTTTCAAAGGGTAACACACTCTCACGAGCTCAGCAGTACTCTCGGATTTCCAATCTGAGTTACCATTTAAGAGTTTTAAGGATTTGAAAATAAAATAACTGTTACTTAATTATTTTATTTATGGCTAAAAACTAACTTCTACTTTTGGCCCACATCAGCCAATGATAGGATCTTTCTAAGACAATCATACACCCAAGAACATGTCGGTGGTCTTAGATTTCTAATATGAGTCACTATTCGGGAGTTATAAGCATTTGAAATATAAAATAAAATAATTTGATTGTTTTATATACGGTTAGGCCATTTTTTGTGTTTTCTCACTGGAGGACTGCAACGACTAAACATAATTCGACCCTAGGGAAAACCTGCCATCCTAAATAGAACAGGAAAATCATATTTCTAATCCAAGAACCCGTTAAATAGTTTTTCCACATTATTAGGGAAACTTCTCACACATGGTATTTAAATTTTAACATTTTTTCACAGATCATTCCGGGCACTCCGGGCCTCGGAATCATGTGCCGTCAAATTTTGTGATCTCAAAATAATTCTATATAATTAAAAAAATTATATGTAAATTCTGGGACATTAAATTCTTCCCAAAATAGATATTTACATCCCTAAAATACAAAACAAATGAAAAATAAACAAATGGGGGTACTGAGAATTAATCTGAGCCTCCTGCTCCTTTGTGCTCTCCTAGAGATTCCTGTGCTGCCACCAAATGCACACAAGAGGAATTGACCATCCATGAAGGACATGCTCCTGTTGATCCTCTATCATAATTGGGAACTCCACAAACGTCACCCCATTTTCAATGTCTAGATCGCCCTATTCGATGACGGGGGGATGGATCATTCACGAACCTCCTCATCTGTGACCCGTGAAAAACATCGTACACCCGGTGCATCTATGGGGGATGAGCTAGGTGGTACGACACCTCACCAAATCTATTGAGAATCTGAAAATGGTCTGATGAACCTTGATGATAGTTTACCACCCCAGCTAAATCTCTCTATTCCCCATTGGGGTATGACTCGAAGGAAAACATTTTCTCCCTCCTTAAACTCCATGGGTCCCCATATCCTATTGACATTAGACTTATGTCTCCTCTATATATTCCTCATTTTCTCATAGTAGATCCACACCTTCTCAGTGGTAGGCTGTACCAACTCTAGACCCATGAGTGATGACTCACATAGGTATTTCCAGCATAGAGGTGATCTGAATGGCCACCAGTACAAGGCCTTGATCGGTGTCATGACAATGGTGGAGTGATTACTATTGGTGTAAGAATACTCCTACAATGGTGGGTGGTCCTCCTAACTATGAACAAAATCTATGACACAAGTAAGAAGCATATCCTCCATGGTATGAATGGTCCGCTTCATCTGACCATATTTCTGGGGGTTAAATCTGTTATCATACATGCTAGAACCTGATGCTCAGCTTTAACTTTCTAACAATTGAGGCATCATGAAACGAACTCTGCCACAGCTTTCTTTGTCCATAGAAACCAATACTGACATTGGAAGTCCTATTACATCTTCTCCACCCTAGGATGTTCTGCCAAAGGGGATGTATGGGATTCCCTCAACACCACCACCCATAATGTCACTGGTACCATGGTACATCCTCTAAAAAGGATGAAATTATCCCCACTTAAAAAAAATCCATCAAGAGCCTGTCCTGAGGATATCAGGGTATGTCAGGCCTCACAGTCAACAACCACAAGTTGTGCCTCCCTAACTTGTGGAAGAAGTGGGGGAGTGACGGTGATAGACTGGAGGTAATATCTTCCATCCTCATCCATGAATGATATCAACATAAAGACTATATTCTCTATTTCCTCACTCAGCAGCTGAAAAAGAGACATCTTGCTGAGTGTGTCGGCTACCGTGTCCCCCTTTCCAGGAGTATATACTATCTTAATGACATAGTTCTAGAGGAACTCCATCACACATCGTTGTCTCAACTATTAAAAAATCTTACAGGAACCATTCCTTCCATGTGAAAGGATACCCCTTTAACTAATTGATGTTCCCATCGAACCATTGGTAGTTTGTACTCACTCTCCATGATAACATGGTTAAAGTTCTTGTAGTCCACACATAACCATAAACAATGGGTCTTAATAAGCCCTTCATATACAAGTCGTCCACATACACCCCATGATTATGATGCTCTACAAAAGTCCTTCAATATACCGATGATGATATCAGGTCATTCTCAAGGTGTAGAAAGATACAGATGTACCTCCCTTTATAGCGAGGTAATCGATGAAACATATTGGGAAGGATGTCCCTGGACTCCACCACTACTATTGTGAACTGAGAACTCAAAACACCTACTGCCACGAGGGTAAGGCTTTCCGACTCAAGAGTGATTGACTGCACTGTCCTAGTCGTGAGTTTATCCCATGCTACCTGGGATTCCTATTTTGTTTAAAATGGAAACCCCGATTCAAATGAAATAGATATACCACATCCTTTTGATTAAAATAATCAATCTGAGCATGAACTGTGGATGACTAGTCAATACCCAAACTAATGTCATTTGGCCTTGATTCTCCCACTAAGAGGTTCCAACCAAAAACCTCACCGCAAGGGTCATATCACACCATGGATAGAAGTTTGATTATCATGTAATGTCCGATAGGTATCTCTAGACATAAGGATAAAGTCAATATTTTAACTAGAAACTCTAGGTCTTGAAAAAGATTTTTTTCACGGTAGAATGATTACTACCTATGTCAGTTAATATGAAAAATAGTATTATACAAAGGCCATACATTGAATAATTCATGGATCCCTTGGGTGATACTCCTTGACTGCATATAGTTACTCCCTAACCATGTCGTCCAGCTCCCTAAGCTTGGTGGGGACCACATTGGGGTGCTCATTGTAAAATGTCGAAATGTATACCACCTTCTGCTACTCTCCTATATCCTCTTCCACTTCTATTCCCTTCATATTCATATATCCCTATCACTTCATCTTACCAAAAAATTTTACACATCCAAGTCTCTGAGGCTAAAATCACTTTCCTACTTTCCTACTACTGACATTCACTGGTTGAATCTGCTCGGCCAAAGAATTTTCAACCACAAAGGTTCATCCTTGCATAGTAACAAAAGTAGAAATGCATAGAGGAATATTGATGGCTTAGATGTCCCGAAACACATCCCACTCAGAGGTCCGAGACCTGAAGCACTAGTTGTATCATATTCATCAAGTACATATAATGGTTGGCATGTATCGATAAATAATTATCCACTAACATGTCGTCCTGTCAAAGCTATATAATCTCTTAGTAACACATACCCCTTATATTTTTATTGTAAGTTACCCTTTCTCTAAGAAATATTCTCAAGCTTTTTTCATGGAAATGTCACCCCATTGAAAGATAAAGGTAATCTAAAACCTTAAATACCCTTGATGAGCCACATAGAATTCTCACTTCAAGGACCTCTATTTGATCTAATGGTGCCCTAGCTAGATGGAAACTCGGTCACCACCTTAATCCAGTCCTTAGCCGCCTGTGATTCTGGCTCACCTCAGAACCTGAGGTGTATCTATCACTAAAACTCATGTAACGAAATGAGCCTACATGTGTCCTCTAATAGTATAACTGGTTGTAACTACTGATCAATGGGAAATGGTATCGCTGAGACACTACCCGAAGGTACCATCTTAGGCACAAATTCTTGTACTAAAGCCTAATCACTCTACAAACCAACCTCACGGTCACGTATAGGAAACCTAGATGGCTATCTGCATGGTGTAATCTTGAAATATAATCCTGATAAACAACGGTCAATAAGTTATACCTAGTGATATGACTCAAAATAAATCAAGATAATAACATTTTCAAAACACATACAACTAGTGCTTTGATGTACTGAGTAGGAAAAAAGAATTCAGCATCCTGGTATATGGATACGTCAGTCGCCACACCATCATTGGACTCCCAAGACTGAAATCTGAACTCATGGAACTTACCATTATTCCCCCCATTGAAAATACAGAATCATAGTTCTTACAGTAGAACTGGCCGCCCTCTGATACAACTTTGTAATTACCCATCCCATGGGGCCCATGCTGTGACTACCCCAAACATGTCTTCTATAGTCAAGGGGATGGTTACTAGCACCAAAAAGGTGAAACCAAAAAAGGTAAGTCATTTATTTTGAACCTGTAAACACACATACAGGAAACACTACGCACAAGTAAAACACAACGGAAAATTAAAGGTACAAACACTAATAAAAACCACCACGGAGATTAATACTAATAAGTAAACGGGGCCAGTATACAAGCCCAATTGAAAATAATGTGCATAAAAAAGGAAACAAAATCTCCCGATATAGTCAGCTTAGGATCACACTATATGGATAGGTACAACTCGTCTCTACGGATTACCATGTCAATCGGTCAGCTTCGTGTACCAACTAGCACTGGCTCTCTAAAGTCTCTGTAAATTTACTCTTCATCTGTACAAGACAAAATAAGGTGTGGGTGAATCACGTGCATGGGTGAGTATAACAATACTTAGTAGGGATCTTGAGACCCCAGAAGGTCTCTCAGAATTCCCCAAAGGAAAAATCACAGAGCATGATCTCAATCACAAATAAAAAAGTAAAAGACAACTCACATAAGTATACAACTTAAGGAACATGAATAAATATGAATAGTCTTGAGATAGATAATTTTATTATTTTGAGATTTATTTTTTTTGATCCATGATAGGTTTCTATATTGCTAATCCACAAAGGGTCGCTCTACTACTAATCCACTGAGGGTTGCACTACTACTAATCCATAGAGGATCACACTGTTGCTGATCCACGGAGGGTCACTCTCATTCTAATACATAGAGGGTAACACAATAGCTGATCCATGGAGGGTCTCATTACTGCCGATCCAAGGAGATTCGCTCTCATGGTGATCCATGAAGGTTCTCTCTTCACTTGACAGCCAGCCACTACATTCCCGCATGTAGTGAGCATGAATTGTAAAGTTTTTTCTCCTGATACTATCAGTTGTACCCCAACCACCATGAAGTCCCACGAAGAATTTACCCAAAAGACAACTTTATCAGAAGGGTTATAATGTAATAGAAGACTCATCAATCAGATGCTCGGTCTGTAAGATATTACAAAAAGGTAAATAGGTCCTTCTTGGATTCGAGTCTGATCCAACATAGCTATACTACATCTTCTACCAATACTCAAATGGAGTATCTCAAAAGTATTGTCTCATTCCAAGGGCCCCAATGGCACAAATGACACATCAATCTGATGCCCGTATTGCGAGATATATATGTTTTAGTTAAACGGGACTGGTCGGGTATGGGTTCGGTAGGGGTCCGGCCCGGCCGGCTCATTTGGCCCGTGGGTTTGACCCGAATCACGACTTTGGCCCAGTTCGCATGTCAAGCCTGGCCAGCAGGTCTAGCCCCATTCACGGGTCCGGTCTAGCCACCGGCTCCAGCCTGACTGGAGGCTCCTTCCCACCTAGAAAATATGGCCCAAATGTGGGCCGGTTCTCCCAGCTGGCGGAGCTTGGAGGGCGCCACCCCTCCTTCTAAAACAGTTGGATAGAGCCGACCGTTTTGTTGAGCCGAGCATCCTGAGTGGGATGCTTCATTTCCTCGAGTGGTGTATCATCTCTGCACCTTCCACCTTCTTCCCACCAAGGGCAGCACCAGCGACACCATCTACGAGCCACCAGAGATGCTCTATTGGTCTATTTTCCTTCTTGTCTACCCCTGTGGGCCTTCAGGGTCTCCACCTTCTCTGTGAAGCCCACATAGTATCCTTTCTTGCATGTTGCTTAGTTTCCCATGATGAGTGCACAAATACCAAGATCAAGGGAGGGTCTGATCCTTGTTTGTATTGGCCCACTTCCTCATGTTTGCATTTTTACCAAGGGGTTTATACCAATCAACATTTAGAAAGAACAGTCCCAAAAAAGAAAGCCCGCAACAACCTCCTGTAATAAATATTGAATCACTGGTCAACCCATTGTTCGGTTGATCCTCATTCTTCATATAATCCATGAATGGGGAAAGAGGAATATTATACTCATAAATCCCCTAACTAGATTTAGTGGAATACTCTACATACAGAGGAAGGAATTATGCATTCATTGACATTTGTCTCCCTCTGAATTGAATCCCCCAAATGTCATTGCTTCATTCTTTTTTCTTCGATGGAGAGGAACACTATTGGTGGTTCATCGTTCTTTGATGAGGAGGATGTCTGACCATAGTTCATTAGAGAATCTTTGTAGTTTTAAATCCTCCAACTCCAACATGTTGGATTATTTCAAAATAATAATCTTCATAGAGAAATTGAACCCATTAATGATGCTCATAAAATGTGCCATATTTAATGATCTAAACTAAATGATTCATTTAGATAACAGCATTGCAGTTCTAAATGAGCCATTATTGACACTTAATTAATGTTCCTTATTGACACCTCATCTCTTCATTGTAGTGTCACCATCCTCCACTCAACAGCGATAAAAGAAATAAAATCTTTCCTTTAAAATATTTTATTAATTTTCCCAAAAATTCGAAAAATAATTTTTTTTCTTTTCCCTTGCCGATCAAAGTTAAGACATTTCATGGTGAATCCCAACGTTCTGAATTCTAATGTGCCACCAAATTTTTGTTTCGAACAATAGTTCAAAATATATTAAAATCCTTCTTGCATGTTTACTAAACATACCTTAAAATGATCAGAAAAAATTAACAATCACCCACGACATGAGACGGTTGTGGTTAATATCCACCTATGGGGAAAACACCCCCAAGAGCTCAACAGTACTTTTGGATTACCAATCTTAGTTACCATCTATGATTTTTAATTATTTTAAAATAAATTAATTATTACATAATTATTTTATATATGACCAAAAACGAACAACCACTATTAGCCTGCACCGGCCAATGTTTGGATCTGCCTAAGGAAAGCATACACTCACGAGCTCATTGGTGTTCTCATGTTTTTAATCAATGTCATTGTTTATGAGTTATATGCATTTTAAAAATAAAATAAAATTATTTTATTATTTTATTTATGGTTATGCCATTTTTGGATTTTCTCACTAGAGGTTTGCGCTGACTAAACTTAACTAGCACCTTCAATAAACCCACCATCATGAACACAACAATCCTCTCAGATTTGTGATCTCAGCACCCATTTAAGAGTTATTCCACTTTTTCAGAAAAACAACTCACACATGATATTTAAATCATAATATTTTTTAACGGATCATTCTGGGAACTCCAGGCCACAGAATAACATGCTGTAAAATTTAGAGGTCTCCATATAATTCGATACAATTAAAAAATATATATATGTAAATTCCTATAAATTATAAAGGTTACTATATAATAGATATATTATAAATATTTATGACTCATAATAGTCTTTTAATTCGGTCAGACATTTATGGATATATTTTATAACAATAAATAATAACAAATAAAATATAGTGCATGTGTTTTCTATAACAACATTACTCAAAAAGAAAAATTTTCTTATAGAAGGAAATTTTATTTATAAATGATTGGGTTATTATAATAATTTTTTGAGGTCAATTATTTGAGTCCATTTTTCGATGTCATGTACATCAAAGAGGCATTAATGAAGTCAGTTTGCAAAGTAGGCATAATGTTGAGGTTGGTTTATGAGGTGGACTTGTGTAAAAGCAACATAGAAGGGATATCCTTGTGGTTGAGTACATGGTATGTATTGTGTATTGCATGAATTTTATATTTATAATGTAATCGTTTTTTATTCATTCTGTTTCATCCCAATAGGTTTATTTCTAAAGGTATATCTATAGGAACTTCTCATATGGGTACTCTAGAGACAAAAGAGCGTATCTAGGGTGTGTGACTGATCTAGTGGAAAAAGAAGATAAACACAGGGGATTATAATGAGTTTTATAGTTTGGTTATACTTTATAATGATTAAAGGGTGATTAAATACTTTCATATTGAAACATTCTAACTTGATATCCACTTAAAAGATCATTGAGCTGCTTCACTATGTATCTTCAAAAATACATCCTCACATGTTAGAGGCATCTAATTAGTGGTGATGGTGTAATGATGGTTTGGTGGAGAGAGTGCACCCATTGGTTCAGAAAAAACATAGTTTAAGGATAAATATTGAATATTGTAAGTAGATGAATGATACATAAGTGAAAAATTATTGTAATTGCTGAATAATTAAAAATATAATTAATCAAGCATGAACATGCTATAATGAAAATAAATATACACATAGCCTGTAATATGTTAACATGAAGATTGTTGGGAAAAATTCCCCAAAAGATATATCATTATGATTTTTGATAGCTAGATCAGTCATGCACTCTTATCATCTCAATTTCACATGTAACAACACATTACACAATCCATGATCCTGAACCTAAAACCACTAGGTATGTTCGGGAACTATGCGGCGACCCGAAAAAAGTGTGATATAAACTCAATTTGAAAACATGAATGTTTTATAACATGATATAGTCTGTGAATATAAAATAATTTAGTGCACGTTCAAAATAAATAATGAGTGAATAATTAACTATAAATGATACATTATTCAGTTCCTTATAGACACCTATCCAACCATACCTACTAAAGCCTTTTCCAGAATACCACTGAAAATGTTTCACTATGTATAATGGTAGATGCATATATAAATATGAATGTATACATATGAACTATATACATAATAACACATATTTATATATGTATATATAGATAGGTAGTACTATCCAAGACTTTTGGCGCAACTCAAAAATCTTCGCATAATCATAATAATATCACAAGGGTATCATTGAAAATATGGGTATGGGAAAGGATTTTGGACTTCATAATAGTATGTGTATATTTGTTATCTTTTTATAATCCTAGGAATCAATATGAAATGATACTCATATAAAATTATACCTATTTCATGATATGAAATACTTTGTAAGATTGGTTAATTCAATTAGCAATAATGTGTGTTATAATTAATTTAACATGTGATCCCATAAAAGGCATTCATCATAAAAAACCCAATAATATACCCTGTCATTTCAAAATCTCATCAGAACTATGTCTCCATCACAGAAAATATATATTAGGAATCTATGTATATCTAAATGCATATTTAGTGTCATGCATCACATGGGTCCATCCAAGCATTTCATATCAGGATCCAAGAATCACTCAAGGAATGTTATAATTTTTTTAATAACTATGGTTGTCCAAAGAATTCTATATTATTAATCCATGTATCGAAAAAATATAAAGATAATGTTAATCTTTCCACGATCCCATCCAATTAATTATAAAACAAGAATCCAGGTATCATTGAATGTTTAATATAATATCATTTGGTCGATGTTTGAGTACATGTAAATCAATATACGAAACCCAATTATCAGTTGATGAGCAGTTTACTTCTATAAGCATGTTCCATTAAACATTTTATATAATTCTTGCAGAAACAAATTCCATAATATAATAGGGGGAAATCAATGAAATCAATTCCCTTATCAATTCAAAAATACAATTAGACAATTTCATTAAAAAATAAAAAAAATTCCATGGTAATCACCAATACCCCCACTCTATGTTTTAAAACAACAATTGATTACATAATTCAAAATGCAATATAGTTAATTCCACTCTCGAACTCATCATCAACTAGACAAAGTTACATTATTGAAGGGCAATGATTTCTCTAGCCAGTTTAATTTACCAGGGCATCTAGAAAGAAGGGTACATTATCAACACAATAATATTGGTGGTTTAATATAATGGATAATTACATCATTATTAACAAGTTAATTTAACTCACCATACGTAGTGGTTTTGGTTGAGTTTTTTTTCACCAAACATGATATGGTGTCCATGAAAATCATGTTTTAGTATAATGTTTTTATTTGAGGTCATTCATGTTTTTGGATAAATGATTATAAATTTTTATTTAATTGAAATTAATAATAATTTTTAAATATTATAACTTTAAAGGAGTAGTAACTATAACACCTATCTCATCATTATGATAAATCACTCATCCATTATTAGAATTTTATTTGAGCCTGAATGAGAGAATTTTGAGGAATGAAAAATGCACTGAAAAAAGGAAAATAATATTAAATTTAAATAGAATTAAATATAGATAGATAAATTAGAGAAGGTAAAAAGATTAATATAATAATAACCAAGGGTGTTCCAACACATATAAATGTGATGAACATAGATATAGAATGAGATAGATATAAAAAATCCAATGTAGAAGCCCCAACGGATCTCCCAATCATCTTATACGCAAGGGAGAAATGTGGAATATTATAGGATTTGTTTTAAAAAAATATGGGGGAAATTGTCAGTTTAATCTCTTTAATGATTTCCAAAATATTTTAATAGTAATTTGAAAACTGTTTACTAGCCATGAGGGATCACTGTCCATGCTGGAATGTCCCTCACATTGTTAGGGGAACTATATGTAAAACTGTGCAATGACATCTAAAAATTATTACAATATTACATCATGGCAAATTTCCCTTAGGATCATGGTTTAAGAAAGATGTTACACTCCATATATGGATTCATGATTTCCCCTTGATGAATTCATGGTTTTTAATGAATTGTGTTCCCATATATACTTCTCCTGATAATATGTTTTTAGAACCTATTGCTTCTAAAGAACATCTGAAAATATTATGACCTTATAGGCCCTTAAAACTTATACAAAAAACAACACTTTTATGTTTTTTAACACTTAAAACAATAATATGAGAATAAATTTATATTTTTCCCATCCATGAAATAACTTTTTCTCATTATAATGGAATATTGAACCAACACAAAACATTAGAGCATAAACTCTCCCATTGATAGAACATCACATCTTCTAGAATCCATGTTGAAAAATAATACACTGGCCAACTTACTTGATTCATGAATCACTAGTGATGTGGCTATTTTTCATTTCCCACACCCAATACACCTACATGATCTACATTAAACACATGTTACATTAGAAAATATAACATGAAAAATAGTTATATAATAGACCTAAACATTAAGAAAATGCATACCCAAGAATGTATAACCCATGAAAAAGAAATGCAATCATATTTTTCACTATCTATCCTATGGTGATCTCTACCATTGGTTCTAAATTTATAATAGAAAACTCAGAGTTACATCAAATCTACATTTATAATTTCCTAATGGAGAACATCATTAGAAACCTAAAAACACCACTAACACATTTATCAACAGAAAAAAATATTAAAAATGGGAGAACTACAACTTGTCACTGTTTTTATTTTAACATTTGAATTCTAATTGACCATGATGAGTCTTATTATGTCATACATATCATGCAAAGACCAATATGAACCATGCATTGAACCAATTTCGACTAAAAAAATGATAACACGACTCTTCACTGACTACAAACATTCACTAAAAAACATAATTTGAACAATATCAAGATTAATATATCTAAATGATCTTAAATTTAATAGCTATAACATCACAAAAATAATATTTTAGCACATATATTCCAGGGTAAATGAATAACATTTCAATAATTTTTACTGATTAACAAAACTAGTTAATGATGATGTCTTCTTGAAGAACCAATCCCTAGTTATAACTGTCTCCATGCCTCTACATAAGCCCTAGAATTATCCCGATCCCGAATCATTGGATCATTGTAAGTGACTCTAGGATTAACTTTCATATTGAGGATGTACTCAAATCCATAATCCAACTTGTACCTGTATTTTTTAGAGAAATATAGATATACAGTTCATATTTTATAAATGAAATATGAGAGGGGAAATAACAATTCGATTACTGAAATAATGATCCCACAACCCTCATAACATGAGGGCTTACCACTAGAAACCACTATATTTCCCCCAGCCTTAGGATAATATTATGCATCACCCAAATGAAACATTTTTGGATTACCAAAACCCATGTTGATATATAATAATGTACATGGAAAAAAACCCTCTCCTCCAGAGTTCTAGTATAAACATCACTCATTACCAAACATTGAAAATTGATTATATGATTTTTCAAATTTCATGTTATAAGGATGATCACCACCATTTCAAGGTAATTGGTGTATAACTTAAAAAAGAGATAATATTAAACCACTCCATGAGAAACACTCCAAAAGAGTTATTCTATCAACCTATAATATATATTTGGTCAGGTATGTTAGGGTACAATTGATCCTCTATCAGTGTAATTAAGATGATGTAAATATATAGAGAATTATTTCCATTATATTAGGTGTAAATAAGTGTTATTATTACTATTAATGTAAATATCCTTTTCTATATTCCCTCATCAAACATGGATATGATTTCCTTGTCAATCACTATAAATTATATTTCATAAAAAAGGTATCAAGGTACTCCCATGGGTAAATTGTCTTATGTGACCTAGTTAAATTTGAATTTTTCCTTTTACATGGTGGTTAATTTAATTTTCCCTAAATCTCTAGGTCACCATGACAATATGTTTTTTTCATTGCAACCATCAATAATCTTCTCTCACCTAGACATTCAGTTTTGTTCAATTTCAATCGTATACCATGTGAAACTGGTGTGAAAAAACATATCATTCATTGTTTGTGTACTATCCATTACCACACTCTTCAAGACCAGACTCACGATCCCACATATCATCCATAAAGATGGTAAATATGATAGCGCTACATGGAAAATTAACATTCCAGGATCACCCCTATAACTCTACTTCAAAATTTTCCACCTATATATTGCATGATTTAGAGAAAAACCACCCACCTAATTGTGACGATTTGTAAAAATAAAGGATCTATAGTGAAATAACATGCCAATTGGTCCAGATATTGAAATGTTCATACCTCATTATATACAATTTTTATATCCATGAACTCTAACCATTCCATGAAAATCCATGTATCTTATGTGCCTATAACACAAAAAATTATCACAATCTATGCATCAGTATCGATATGAGTGTAAACCCAAGCTCAATATCTGTAGGGAAAACTAGTCCATGGGTTAATATATCTTGCAAGCACTCATAGAACAAATTGACTTATGACCTACTAGGGTCTAATTCAAAAGTGAGTTCATGAAGTTCTATTCACAATTCCATGTGTTCTTTAGAATGAGAACCACATCCAAATTTAATCCTTTGATCACATGGAATCAAATGTGTATAAAAATATTTATAAAAAAAGCTAAAAAATAAGGAAGGTAAAATTAATATCAACCTATGTGGGTCATAAATTCAAATACCCAATATTCTCTTAAATAAATTTTACATCAGAAGTGATTAATATTTTTTACATAAATAATAATTCATTACAATATAATTTAAGTTTATCTCCATTGAAAACATTGACATATAAACAACTGTTCAATAATTGAGTTATTTCTTCCCCCACTACATTTTTTCTAATTAACACACTTTATAGAAATACCATACATAATACCTTTATTCATAAATTGAGTAATGGGAGATAAGGAAGGGTGACCTTAGATGCTGAGTAACGGTAAACAAGGGATATATCAACATATCTAGATCATAATGGGATGAATCATTTAAAATAAAATTTTTAACAATACCATTAATATCATATATCATAAATATGAGACATAAAAAATTATTGGTAGTTCGTAAGTCATGAATCATATTGGAATCAATGTACATGTTCCACAAGGACATAACAATGGAATAAGTAATTAATTAAAGAACACATAGAAACATTGAAATTAATTTCCTTACTAGTTCAAGGATCTATTCCAAAACTATCATTGTATAATGGGTTAACTCCCTAAACCATCATAGTAGTCAAGGATCAATTCCAAGAAAATCATTGTGGAAAAAATTATTTACTGAACTAAGTTCACTCCCAATTCCATTATTTTTAAGTTGTTAGATATTTATCATTATGAAATGCATTGGAGGGAGATATAGGCCCCATCCTTTATAGGTTATAACACAAACATTGTTAAATAATAAAAAATTTCACAAAAGTGTGACACATTATAATAAAATTTTCCTCATATAAAAAATAAATGTAAATAATTGGATTTCATAATAATTTCATTATACTAAAACCTTTGAAAAAGAATCATGTTTCATAATAATTTCATCATTTTATCTTAGATTAACCAATGAAAAAAGATAGGGGTTTCAATATCAATTTATCATGGTATAACCCATATAAGTGAAAAATAATTAATAAAAAACATGATCTCATAAGAATAAATAAACAAAAGAAATTATAATAATGGTACACATGGAACATATTCCACATAGATAATATATAACATCAATGTATGGAAGCATAGATGGAAAATCACTTTGAACGATAAATTGGAAAATTTTAAGAATAAAATTATCCTTCTGGATAGAAAAATATTTTCTTAAAATATAATTTATTTTTAAAACCATGTTATTATAAAATAACCTTGGAATCTTATAATTAAATTTCTAAAAAAATTACATGAGATAATAGAAGAAAAAATAGTTCATTTTTTACACTTTAATATAAATATTCCTTCAACATTTTCATTAAAATACAAATATAACATCATTGAAAAATGATAAGGAGACTCTTTTCAAACATTTTTTAAAAAAGCTAAAAATGGGTAAAAATATATTTATTAAATCATTTGGATAATTTTCAAAAGATTTTTTAAATCACTATTGTAAAAACTTATATTGGAAGAAAAAAAATCGATCGAAGTGAGAAATGATGTTAATTTTCATCAATAATATTATTTTAAACTCTTTGGTATATAAATAGATTAAATAAAGTAAAAAAATCATTCTCATTAAAATAATAGATAAGAATAAAAAATGTTTTTCCTTGGGATATAGATAATAATATTTCCTCATTAATAAATTCAACATAAATAATCTCTATAAATGATGAAGTAGAACAATAAAACCATTACAACTTTGGTCACATTGAATCATAATACCAAATAAAGAATAATATTAAATAAAAAATAAAATATCAAGAAACTAAATAATTTCATTACATTAAATCTCAAAAGGTTTTTATATAAAAATAATAAAAGATGATAGGTTTGTAAAAAACATATGACTTAAGAATTAAAATTGACATAACAAACACCAATCGCTTTGGTAACTTTGAGTTGTAAACTCCATTAAAGAGAGATTATAAAAAGGATATTCAAATACCAATTATTTTCAAGAGACTCATGATAAAATAAATTCATCAGTTTTATATACATGATATAAATTAAACACATGTCGAATATGTAATGTTCCACACAAAAAATTAATTTGAGACAGAAATCAATTTCATTAAACCTAGAATTATTAATTATTCATTAAAAATTCATTTATGTTAATATATTTATATTATATATTCATTATAGAACCATAATTATTCATATAATACTAAATTTGATTTACTTATTAACATTTATTACCATTTTATTAAATATTCATTGTGAAAATAACATCTCAGATAAATATTACACTCAAGGTTTTGGAGAACTTTTGGTTCAGCCGGGTTGGTTCGTATACGACACCAACCGGGCCCTCGGAGTGGAAACGACTATATCTTGAGCACTGGACGTCCGATTGACGTGTCGTCTACTTTGATGGATTCCTCTTGATGAGACATAACTTTTGGCTTACCCCGATTGAGGTTTGTACGCACTTGGAGTATGGTCGGGTTGGTTTGACTTAAAAACCAACCGGGCCCTGGGGACGAAAAAGCGAATAACTTCCAGACCGGGCGTCTGATTGACATGTCATCTTTTGCGTTGCGTTCCCATTGTAGATACGGAACTATTGGCATACTCCGCCCGAGTTTTGGATGTAGTTGTATTATGGCCAGGTTGGATTGCAACCGAAATCCAATCGGGCCCCTGGAACGGAAATGTTGATATCTTTCAGACCGGACGACCGTTTGACGAACCATCAGCAGCGTTGATGATCACGTTAAGAAACGGTCCCTATGAGTATACCCTATGAGAGATCGGGGTACAGTTGAGATACGGCCAGGATTGGTTTGCTCACGAAACCAACAGGGCCCCTGGGACGAAAAGGCTAGTAACTCATAGACCGAGCGTCCGATTGACGCGCTGTCTATTGCGTTGAGACCCCTATGACGAGGCAGTCCTTTGAGATACTTCTTCATGGGAATTTGAGATACTTGGAGTATTGACTTGTAGCACGTGGAGCGGACCCTCCCAGAGATGAGCGCGCGGAGTACGGAGACCGTGTAGCGGACTGAGACCTGACGACTGCTTAACCGACTCGACTTGGAGTGAGTCAACTAGCCCAGTGGGCGGAGCACCACTTTGTGAGGTGCAGACCCATGGCGGATGGAGCACTACCGGTGTGACAGTGCAGACCCGCAGTACTCGTCCGGAGAGTACCTCAGCAGGCTACTAGGGTTTGTGCACTACTATGTTTGGGTGGCATACCCCAGCGGGAAGCACTACTGTGTTTGGGTGGCTGGCCCACGATACTCGACAGGAGGAGTACCTCAGCAGTCTTAGGTTAGTGAGCAGTACCTCGGAGTCATGACAGGACCACTGTACATTCGAGAGATGGAGCTCTTCAGCTGTTACGGTTTCGATAAGGAAAATCATGGTTTGAGCTGTGTCTTTGACCTTTGTGTTTCCTCATGATTGAGATGGGTTACTTGATAACTTAGGTATATGTATGGGCATATACATGGGTAGTGGTTTTCCTTTGATTTCATAATCCTTGTGTTTCTTCATGATTGAGATGGGTTACTTGATAACATAGGTATATGTATGGGCATATACCTAAGTAGAGGTTATCTGTTGAGATATTCTTTGTGGTTATCCTTATTGGTTTTTGTGAGACCTTGAGGGTCTCGGGGTCCCTACTGAGTATCATTATGATCACCCCTACATGGGCTATGCTCGCACCTCGTTGTGTTGGTTATAGATGACAGGCAGTGCTGACGGAGGCCGAGTGTTCGAGTACTGGACTGTACCCGGAGGTGGACTACACGGCGAGTCAGTATCTGGTGGTGGACTTCACGGCGAGACGACACTCAGAGGAGGTTGAAGGGTGAGGGCATTGTGGGGGCTATCTGTACCTACCCTTCAGGTAGAATCCGTGGTGGACGATCCAGGAGCTGCGCCATCTGTACCTACCCTTCAGGTAGGATCTGAGGATGACGACCCAGGAGCCGCATCCGTCCTTCCAGCTGTTGTCTTTTTCTAATGTACTTGTTCAGTTGTAGGTGTACTTTCTTTTGGGCTTGTATTCTGGCCCATTTACCTTTCAGCACTTCTCTTTGTACTTAGTGTTTTACTTCCGCTTGTACACTATGGTGTTTTGTTTACTTTTCTAAAGGTAATACCTTCCCAGTTTTTGGGATTTACGCCTTCGGTGCTAGTCGCCAGCCCCAGGCCTATGGAAGGCGGGCTTGGGGTAGTCACGGAATGCGCCCCAAGGACTGGTCGTGACAAATTGGTATCAAAGGAGTTCGGTTCTACCGCAGAACTTATAACTCTCATATTTTCTTTTATGTGAAGCAATAGTGTTGTGAGTACCGAGTGTGGTTTTCAGTTCAGGGAGTCCAGTGTTGGTGCGGGCGGCCAACGTATCCATACACCAGGACCCTGACGACTGAATTCCAACTTTGTGCACGAAGACACTAATTGCATGTGTGTTTCTATAGGTTTTTAAATGTCAGCTCAAACTAGGTCGGCTCACAAGGTATTGTCGTTTGACCATGTCACGATGTTTATTTCACGATGCCTTTTCACGGACGACCAGCTGGATCCCAGAGGGATGTGCGTACTGACATCCTGCCGAGCGACGAGGCATCGAGATAGGGCCCTCTTTGAGTTGAGGCACCAGCGGAGGCACCAGCGGTACTACCATACATTGGGCCACCGATGCCACAAGCCCCAAAAGTAGGTTATGCACACCACTTGAGCGCGCTGCACGAGTTCCAGCGCCAAAGACCACCCAGGTTTCGGGGAGAGACGGACCAGCAGGCAGTTGAGGATTGGCTAGAGGTAGTGGTGAGAGTCTTTAGGCATGTGGGGACGCCAACAGACTTCCGGGTGATCTTTTCTTCCAGCGTTCTTCAGGCAGTAGCAGGCAAGTGGTGGAGCTAATTGTTCCAGTTTTTCGATGGGATGGCCTTCACATGGGAAGAATTAGAGACCTTCTTTAGGGTGGAGTTTGTGAAAGTATCTCTACACCCCGAACGTGTCCAAAAGATACTGCCTCTGCCGCATGTCATTCAATCAGTAGCCGAGTCATTTGTCGGCAGTAGACAGATGGTGCAGAGATCTAGGAGGACCAGACCAGCAGTTGGGTGATCTCGGGTTTTAGGATCCATGGTGCGGGGTACCTGGGGTGGGGACAAAGATAGGCGCGCCAGAAACAGACTGTGTTACTCTTGCGGCGGAAAGGGCCACCTGGCACGTGACTGTCCGACTCCTCGTACAGTTGATCCACGGACTTTGGAGGAGCCACCGAGGTAGAAGCAGCGACGAGTGCTTGAGCAACAGCTGAGCAGTGGACAAGGTAGTAGAGCTCCTGGAGTAGGTGGACAGGAGCGGAACTAGTGGATACGTATCTTGTACTTATAGTTCCTTATTGATGTTGTTTTTGTGTCTTTGTACCATGAGCTTCAATAATAATAAAAAAGACACTTATCTTTGTGATGTTTGCATTCCTGTACTTTTTGTTTGGTTGATACTGAGTGGTCCTGGTTAAGACTGTTGACTTGACCCTCACTTTTGAGATTTCTACTGGAGGTTACCCAGTGACCTCACACTGATGCCGATAGTGTGACTCGACCCTTGGAGGCGAGAGTGATAGTTGGATCTCATAGTAGTTACGTCAAGGCTTTACGACGTCATCCATGGCATGAATGCATCCTTCATGTCAGGATTGACTGTATTAGGAAATGGGTGTGGTTCATCCAGGGGGATGAGACCGGGTTTCTCTTTTCGGGAAAGGATAAATTTTAGCAGCTCTTCCAGATCGTAAGAAAAGAAGGTGCAGATCATCCAGGAGCGGATGAAGACTGCACAGTGCAGTAAGAAACCGGAAACCGGTTCCAGTCTTAGAGACTCGGGCATGTTAAATTTTTCAAGAAGAGGATTCATTAAAGAGAGATGAGTCTGGAAATCAGCAGATGTGGAGGCAGTGCTAGGAGAGCATCATGAGGAGGTGTACATCTTGACATGCTACAACCACCCGCCTTAGTTATCCCCGCCAGGCTCAGGGAGATGGAGGGCGGAGGAAGAGTGCGGCTGCATGAGGTCAAAAAGTGTGACCCAATGGCTCTAAAAATGATTCAAGGGACAGTCTGTGTCCACTACTAGCTGCTGTAGTAACAGACGTCGATATGAATCATTCCTCGCTTTCAAAAATCTTATCGCAGTCCTATAGTTTCCGGTAAGCCATGGACTTGACTCTCACGTCTGGAGATACCTTGGGAGAAGAATCGATTATCACACATACGCCAACAGTGTGGTCGGACCCTCGTGGTGAGAGTTTCGGTTGGAATCTCTTGGTGGCAGCGTCGAGGCCTTACGATGTTGGTTTGAGTATGGACAGGGCAATCACAGTTCAAACACAAATTGACGATATTAGGAAAAAAGGTTGTGGTTTAACTACGACGTCGGGACGGGTTTTCCTTGGTTGGAAAAATGGAAACCCCAGGCAGCACTGGATAATTCATGCATAGGAGGGTGTAACCGATCACTCTTAAGTCGATCAAACTTACCCTCATGGTAGCAGTCGTTTGAGTTCCTGTTCTAACAAGAATTGGAGACCTCTGGAGTTCGAGGATGATGATCACGTCCTTATACGGGTATCACCTCGACGAGGTTTACGGAGATGTGGCCAAGGCGGAAAGTTATCTCCGAGGTTCAGCGGACCTTTCTAGGTCCTCAACTGGGTAGGTGAGGTGGTTTACCTCTCGACCCATCCACCTCAGTTGCACCAGGTGCATGAAAACTTCAACGTATCTCAAATGAGGAGATACGTGCTCGACCCTTCGCATATCATCGACCATGAGGAGCTGGACGATGTCGATGGGGTGTCTTTCACGGAGGTTCCAGTGGGGATCGAGTAATCGACAGGAGAGGATCCTACGAGAACGATCGATTCCTTGGGTGCACTTTCTCTGGCAGTACTGGAACCTCTAGGTGAGCACATGGGAGCGGAAGGCTCAGATGCGTACTCAGTACCGCTTTTTTATCCCTTATTTACGTTAAAGCTTTACGAGGACGTAAAGTCCTAAGGTGGGAGTAATGTAAAGACCTAAAAATTTCAAGGGAAATTTTTTTCCTAAATTTTTTTTGGAATTTTACAAGAATGCTGTTTCTGACGGCACCTGATTCCAAGGCTTGGTGTGCCTGGAATCATTTTATGAAGTTTGGCTCAGGTACGTTCAGTGAACGAACGAGCGGGAATTTATATCTTTTGAACCGGTTCATAGAATCAAATTTTGAGGGCACCGATGGAATCACAGCACCGGTACTTACTTAGAAATGCCTCTTTCGAAGTTGCGTTTGCTCGGTTGTGGTTTTTAATTTTGGGGGTTTACGTTAAGAAATAAAATATAGTTGTACGACAATTTTATTTTATTTCACTTAAAGCTTCTTAAAGACCACTTTAAGCTACTTAAGCTGGGTTGAAGCGGGTAGGGTGGAATTCAAAATATTCTACCCACTTGGTAGGATATTTGTGAGGTGGGGCCCGCACGAGCCCCATCGTTTCTTTTCTTCTTATGTAATGCACCTGCACCCCCTATTAAACGAATTCAACCAACGTGTTTCCTTAATTTCTTAACGCCTCTATTTAATTGGGAAGTTAATTTTTACAATAAATTCTTTGAATTAATTGTTCTTTACTTACCTTTGTTTTTAAAATTCTTTAGTTGATAATAAATTACGATGAGGACTTATTTTATTATCTGGTTGTTGTGTTAACCTTTGGAGAATCTCTAAAGATCTTCATCCTCCTTCACGAAGAACACGAAGAACACGAAGAACGCCGACCTCCGACGAAGGGCGACGAAGAACGCCAAACCCCCAGAGATCAACGATGTGACGCCGACGTCTCTTGTTCCGTGATGTTCTTCTGCGACGTTCCTTCTTCGGCAGCAAATCTTCGAACATCCGTTCGAGGTAGGAGTTTACGAATCTTTTAAATTCCTTTGTGAATTTTATACTTAACATGGATTTAATTCTTGTAAATTAAATCCGTGTGTTTTCATTATCCCTCAGGGATCGTCGACGCGACGCCTTTCCACGACAATGCGACGCCCTTCCGCGACACAATGATCCTCTTGTTCTACGACAGTCAATTCCGCGAAGAACTCTCATTCGCCAACGTTTATGTAGGGGTTTTAATTGAGAATAATAATACCCTTTTTTCCTCAAATGTTTCCTTTTGAAAATAAAGAATGCGGATCAACTCAATATTAAGTTGATTCGCGGGAAGTTTGGTTGCGGGATGGGTATTCTTTAATGCGGGAAATCCGTAGGGGTTTTTTTGAGACACATTTTATTCCGTGGTTGTTTCCTTTCAAAACAATGAACCATGATCAAAAGTACAAATATAATTTATTAAAATTGTATCTTGTTATGTTTTTCGTGTGATGATTATTTTTTTCCCAACTTCTATCATCTAACGCGGAGGGTGCGGGCCAAACAAACATTTCCCGACAACCCTCCGCAGTTCTTCGTTGATGTGCGGATTGGAGGGCGACGATAAAACATGCCGATGAAGTGATTCGTTGATTCCGTAGTGATGAACGGGACCCGAGAGGAGCTACGGCGTAGACGAAAGTGGAATCGGACCACCGGAGAAACTCTGGTGGCCCGCGGAAACCACCGGCGGCGGCGGCGAGAGCGGACCTGCGGCCGCACGGGTCCGGCGCACACGGGACGCGGCAAAGCTGCGTCCGCTGAACATGGGTGGCCCCCGCGGGGGCAGTGAGCCCCCGCCCCGGACCTCCCTCGCTCGGCCGAGCCGACCCGCCGGCCGGGTCACGACAAACCGGGTCGGACCCGGACCCGGGTCGGGTCGACCCAGGGGGGTTGGGCCGGGTCGACCCGGGCACAAACCCCCCATTTCCGGACCTTTTCGGTCTTTTGCTCATAACACGAGTTGTTGACCTCCGATCGAATCTCCATCAATGGCAATGCGATCCTTGGATTGAGACGGTCATTTCAGCATATTACACTCAAGGTTTCAAAGAACTTTTGGTTCGGCCAGGTTGGTTCGTACAAGAAACCAACCGGGCCCTCGGAGCAGAAACAACTATATCTTGAGCACCGGACGTCCGATTGTCGTGCCGTCGACTTTGCTGGATTCTTCTTGATGAGACGGAACTTTTGGCTTACCCCGCTTGAGGTTTGGATGCAGTTGGAGTACGGTCGGGTTGTTTTGACTTAAATACAAACCGGGACCCCGGGATGAAAAAGCCAATAACTTCCAGACCGGGCGTCTGATTGACGCATTGTTTGTTGCATTGCATTCCTGTTGTCAATACAGAACTTTTGGCATACTCCACCTGAGTTTTGGACACAGTTGGATTATGGTCGGGTTGGCATACTCCACCTGAGTTTTGGACGCATTTGGATTATAACCATGTTATCATGAAATAACCTTGGAATCTTATAATTGAATTTCTAAAAAAATTACATGAGATAATGGAAGAAAAAATAGTACATTTTTTACACTTTAATATAAAGATTCCTTCAACATTTTCATTAAAATACAAATATAACATCATTGAAAAATGATAAGGAGACTCTTTTCAAACATTTTTTAAAAAAGCTAAAAATGGGTAAAAATATATTTATTAAATCATTTGGATAATTTTCAAAAGATTTTTTAAATCACTATTGTAAAAACTTATATTGGAAGAAAAAAAATTCGATCGAAGTGAGAAATGATGTTAATTTTCATCAATAATATTATTTTAAACTCTTTGGTATATAAATAGATTAAATAAAGTAAAAAAATTATTCTCATTAAAATAATAGATAAGAATAAAAAAAATCCTTGGGATATAGATAATAATATTTAATAATTAATAAATTCAACATAAATAATCTCGATAAATGATGAAGTAGAACAATAAAACCATTACAACTTTGGTCAAATTGAATCATAATACCAAATAAAGAATAATATTAAATAATACATAAAATATCAAGAAACTAAATAATTTCATGACATTACATCTCAAAAGGTTTTTATATAAAAATCATAAAAGATGATAGGTTTATAAAAAATATATGACTTAAGAATTAAAATTGAGATAACAACCACCAATCGCTTTGGTAACTTTGAGCTGTAAACTCCATTAAAGAGAGATTAGAAAAAGGATATTTAAATACCAATTATTTTCAAGAGACTCATGATAAAATAAATTCATCATTTTTATATACATGATATAAATTAAACACATGTTTATATGGAATGTTCCCCACCAAAAATTAATTTGAGACGGAAATCAATTTCATTAAACCTAGAATTATTAAGTATTCATTCAAAATTAATTTATATTAATATATTTTTATTATATATACATTATAGAACCATAATTATTCATATAATACTAAATTTGATTTACTTGTGAACATTTATTACCATTTTATTAAATATTCATTGTGAAAATAACATTTCAGATAATAATGGTTTTGTTTTTCACGTGTGTTTTGAGATGTTATTTTCAGTAATCATATATTTATCATGGTTATATCAAATAAATTATTTTTAACATAATATAAATATCATATATATTTATTATATATGTAACTATATTAATACATAAAATTTTGAGAATGAAAATTAAATACACAATTCATGGGGACGGTAGGTCATACATAGGAATGAACACAAATTCTACATTCTCTATGGTTTCATTAAAATAATGGAAAATAATATATTACCATTGAAGAAGAATTTTTATTTCTTATACATATATAAAATATTTTTATTTAAATATATAATTATTACCTTCTTTGTAATGTGACCATGAATAACAAATCACATCACTTTGTGAGGTGGTTATCTGCAACACACAAGAGCAACGTTATTGTATTCACATATAATTGAAATTAATGGGTTATATGTGATATAAAAATTTATGAAGTATAAATATTTCTCCAACATATATATATATAATATTCATATTTCTATCCAACTAAAATATAAATTAAAAACACATCACATAAGTTCGTGAGGCGGTATTCCCCATGAATAGTTTATTTAGTTTTCTTTCTCGAAATTTTGATGTATTAATATATTTACATATTTAATAAATATATATGATATTTATATTATTTTAAAAATTATTTATATTATATAAACATGATAAATGTATGATTACTGAAAATCACATCTCAAAACATACACGAAAAACAGAACTATTATTATCTAAAATGTGATTTTCAGAAATAATTTTTAATAAAATGTTAATAAATGTTCATAAGTAAATAATATTTTGTATTCTATGAATAAATATGGTTATATAATGTATATATAATAAAAATATATTTATTATAAAATATTTTTGAATGTATACTTAAAAAGTCAAGGGTTAATAAAAGAGATTTCCCTCTCAGTATAATTTTTTTGGGGATGATTACATATTTAACATGTGTTTATTTTATATAATGTATATAAAATTGATGAATTTATTTTATTATGAGTATCTTGAAAATTATTGGTATATAAATATAATTTTGATAATCTTTATTTAATAAAGTTTATAGCTTAAATGTTACAAAAGTGATAGGTGATTATTATCTCAATTTTCATTCGTAAGTCATAAGTTTTATTATAAACCTATCATATTTTATGAGTTTTATATAAAATAACATTGAGATGTAATGTCAAGAAATTATTTAGTGTCTTGATATTTTTTGTTTTATTTAATTTTATTATTTATTTGGAATTATGATTCAATTTCACCAATGTGGTATTGGTTTTACTGTTTAATCTCATAATTTATGGAGATTATTTATGATGAAATTATTGATGATGAAATATTACTATCCATATCCCATGAAAATGAAAGAATTTATTCTTATCTATTATTTTTATGAGAATAATTTTTTACTTTATTTAATCTATTTATCTACCCAAGAGTTTAAAATATTATTCATGATGAAAATTAACTTCATTTCTCAATTCGATCGAAAATATGTTTTCTTCCATAATTTTTTTTACAATAGTGTTTTAAAAAATATTTTTAAAATTATCCAAATGATTTATTAAATATATATTTTTTCCATTTTTACCTTTTTTAGAAAAGTTTTGAAAGGAGTTTCCTTGTCATTTTTCAAAGAAGTTCTATTTTTATTTTACTGAAAATGTGGAAGTAATATTTTTTTTAAGTGTTAAAAATAAAATATTTTTTCTTCCATTATCACTAGTTATTTTTTTAAAGATTCATTTATAGGTTTTGAAGGTTATTTTATAATAATATGGATTTTAAAATAAATTATTTTTAAAAAAATTATTTTTCAATCCCAAACTTTTATTTTATTCCTAAAAATTTCTAATTGATCTTGCAAAGGCATTTTTCCATCTATGTTTCCACACTTTGATGTTATATATTCTATACAGGTAATATGTTCCAAGTTTAACATTATTATAATTTCTTTGGTTGATTTATTCGTATGAGATCATGTTTTTTATGAATTGTGTTTCATTTCTATGGGTTATACCATGATAAAATGATATTGAAACCCCTATCTTATTATATTGGTTAATATAATATAAAACAATGAAATTATTATGAAACATGTTTATTTTTTAAATGTTTTACTATAATTAAATTTTTACGAAATCCAATTATTTTCATTATTTTTTATCTAATGAAAATTTTATTATAATGTGTCACACTTTTGTCTCATTTTTATTATTTAATAGTGTTTGTGTTATAACCTATAAAGGATGGGACCTATATCTCCCTCCAATGCATTGCAGAATGATTAATATCTAATGAGTGAAAAATAATGGAATTGGGAGTAAACTTAGTTCGGTAAAGAAATTTCTCCACTATGATTGTCTTGGAAGTGAACCTTTACTACTATCATGGTTTAGGGAGTTAACCCATTACACAATGATTGTTTTGTAAAAGATCCTTGAATAGATAATGAAATGAATTTCAATGATTCTATGTGTGCTGTAAATTAATGACTCATGCCAATTTTATGTTCTTATAAAAAAAATGTTCTTTGATTCCATTATGATTCATGAAGTAAGAACAACCATGAATTTTTTATGTCTCATATTTATGATATATTATATGAATGATATGGTTTAAAATGTTATTTTAAATGTTTCATACCCTTATCATCTAGATATGTTGATATATCCCATGTTTACCCTTACTCAGCATCTGAGGTCACCCTTCCTTGTCTTCCATTCCTCAGGTAATGAATAAAGGTATTATGTATGGTATTTCAAAAAAGTGTGTTAATTAGGAAAAACATAGTGGGAAAAAATAGATCAATTATAGAATAGTTGTTTATATGTCAATTTTTTCAATGAAGATAGATCTGAATTATATTTTCATGGATTGTTATTTTATGTAAAAAATATTAATTACAAATGATGTAAAATTTATTTAAGAGAATATTAGGTGTATATAGTTATGAACCTCATAGGTTGATATTAATTTTAATTTTATTCTTTTTTATCTCTTTTATATATAGTTTCATAATCATTTGATTCTATATGATCAAAGGAATCAATTTAGATGTTGTTATCATGCTAAAGAACATACAGAATTATGAATGGACCTTCATGCACTCACATATGAATTAGAATCTAGTAGCTCATAATTCAGTTTGTTCTATGAGAGTGTACAAGAGATAATATACCAGGGATTAGTTTTCCCTAAAGTTATTGAGCATGGTATTACAGTCATACCTATACAAGATGCATAGAAGGGGATAATTTTTTGTGTTATAGGCACATGGATACATGGATTTTCATGGAATGGCCTAGAGTTTTAAAATATAAAAATTGTATTTAATGGGTTATGAACATTTTGTTTTCTCTACTAATTGACTAGTAATTTCACTATATATCCTTTATTTTTACAAATCGTCACATTTAGGTGGGTGGTATTTCGCTAAATCATGCCATATATACATGACCAATTTTAATGTAGAGTTATTGGGGTGATCTTGGAATGTCAATATTCCATATAGCACGATCATATTTACCATGTTGATGGATGACATGTGGGATCTTAAGTCAATTATCGAAGAGGTTGGTAATGTATAGTACACACACTACAAACAATAAGTTTTTTAACACCAGTTTCACATGGTTCATGTTTGAAATTGAACATAAATGAATGTCTAGTTGAGAGACAATTACTGATGGTTGCAATGAATAAACACATTTGTGAATGGTGACCTAGATATTTAGGTAAAATTAAATGAATCACCGCATAAAAAGAAATAATTCAAATATAACTATTTTACATAAGAAAATTTACCCATTGGAGTACATTGACACCCTTTATATGAAATATAATTCCTAGTGATATTCAAGGAAATCATATCCATGTTTGATGAGGGGATATAAGGAAGGATATTTATATTCTTAGTAATAATAACATTTTTTCTCCTAACTAGTGGAAATAATTCCCTCTATATTGACATCATCCCTATTACACTAATATAGGATCGGTTTTACACTGAGATATCTGACCAAATAGATTTTAAAGGTTGTTAGAAGAACTCCTTCGTAGTGTTTCTCATGAAGTGTCTTAATATAATCTCTTTTATAAGTAATACATCAATGAACTTGCAAGGGTGGATATCATCCTTATAACATGAAATTGGAAACCATAGAATAATCTATTTTTAATTTTTTGGAATAATTGACGAGTGATGTTTATTCTAGAACTCTGGAGGAGAGGGGTTTTTTCATGTACATCATTATACCTTTACATGTGTTGTGGTAATCGAATTGTTTTTCATTTGGGTGATGAATAATATGATCTTAAGGTTGGGGGAAGGATAATGGATACTAGTAGGAAGTCTTCATGTGAAAAGGGTCATGGGATCATTATTTTTGTCATTGGATTGTTATTTCCCCTCTAATATTACATTTATATAATAAGAAATGTATGTCTATATTTCTCTAAAAAAATACAGTTACAAGTTGTATTATGGATTTCAGTGCTTTCTAAATATGCAAGTTAATCCTAGAATAACTTATAATGATCCATGGATATTGGATTGGGGTAGTGACATGGCTTATGTAGAGGCATGATGACAGTTACAACTAGAGAATGGTTCTTCTCGGGGACATCATTAATAACTAGTTATGATAATGAGTAATAATTATTGAAATGTTATACATGTACCATGGAGTATAGGTACTATAATATTCTATTTGTAATGTTCTTGTTATTAAATTTAGGATCATTTAGATATATTAATCACGATATTCTTCAAATCATGTTTTTAGTAAATATGTGTAGTCAGTGAGGAGCCATTTTTTTATTTTTTATGTTTGTAATATGTTCAATGCATGGTTCATCTAGGTATTTTCATGAAATATATGACATAAGAAGAATAATCATGGTCAATTAAAATTCAACTATCAAAATAAAAATGGTGACAAGTTGTAGTTCTCCCATGTTTAATCTTTTTTTTCAGGTGATAATTGTATTAATTGTTTTTTTAGTTTTCTAATTATGTTATCCATTAAGAAATTATAATAGTAGATGTCATGTATCTCGGATTTTTCAATTAGAAATATAGAACCAATGGTGTAGAGTACCATAGGATAGATAGTGAAAGAGACTATTGCATGGCCTTTTCATGGGTTATACATTCCTGTGTATGCATTGTCTTAATGTTTAGGTTTAATATATAACTATTTTTTCCTGTTTTTGTTGCTAATGTAACATGTGTTTTATGTAGATCATTTAAGTATATGGGGATTGTGAACTGAAATATAGCCATTTTACTATTGATTCATGAATCATGTATGTTGGTTAGTGTTTTGTTTTTTCACATGGATACAAGAAAAAGTGATGTTCAATAAATGGGAGAATTGAAGGTCTTAGGGTTTTTGTTGGTTCAATATTCCATTATAATTACAAAAAGTTCTTTCAGGGATGGGAATAATTTAAAATTATTCTCATATTATTCTTTTGAGTGTTAAAAACCTTAAACGTGTTGTTTTTTGTAGGAGTTTTAAGGTCCTCTACATTCATAAAATGTTAAGATGATTTTTAGAAGAAATATGTTCTCAAAACTTATTTTCTGAAGTAGTATAGATGGGAACACAATTCATTAAAACCCATGAATCCCTCTAGGGTAAATCATGAATTTATATAAGGAGTGTAAAATCGTTCTTGAACCATGATCCTAAGGGAAATTTTCCATGAAATAATATTATAATAATGTTTGGAGGTGGGTACAGAGTTTTTGAAATAGTTTCCCTAGCCATGCGGGAGACATGCCACCATGGACAGTGATCCCTCTTGGCCAGTACACAGATTTCAAAAAAGTATTAATATATTTTGGAAGACATTAAAGAGATTAAAATGTTAATTTCCACCATTTATTAATATAAAAAAATGCTACATTATTCCACTTTTCTCCCATGCATATAAGATGAATGGGAGCTCCTGTGGGGTTTCCACATAGGATTTTCTATATCTCTCTCATTCTAGATCTGAGTCGATCACATTATGTTGTGTTAGACCACCCTTGTTTATTATTATATTAATCTTCTTACCATACCTAATTTATCTATCTATATTTAATTCTATTTAAATGTGATATTATTTTCCTTTTTCAAGTACATTTTTTCATGATTAAAAATTCTATCATTTATACACAAAAAAAATTATGATAATAGATGAGTGATTTATCAAAATGATGATATAGGTATTCTAGTTACTAATCCTTTAAATTTGTTCTATTTGGAAATTATTATTAATCTAAATTAAATATAAATTTATATTCATTTATCCAAAAACATGAATGACCTCAAATAAAAAGAATTATACTACAAAAATGATTTCATTGGACACCGTATCATGGTTAGAGGAAAAAACTCAACCCAAACCACTATGTATGGTGAGTAAAATTAAATTCCTTAAAATTATGATATTATCCATTATATTAAACCACCCATATTATTGTGTTGATCATGTACCCTTCTTTTTTGATGCCCTAGTAAATTAAACTGGTTAGAGGAATCATTGTCCTTAGATAATGTAACTTTGTGTAGTTAATGATGAGTTGTATAATAGTATTAATTGTAATGGATTTTGAATTATGTAATCAATAGGACTTTTAAAAATTGCGTTGAGGTATTGGTGATTACCATGGAATATTTTATATTTTATTAAAGAAATTGTCTAATTGTATTATTAAATTGATAAATATTTGATTGAATTTATTTCCCCTATTATATTATGCAATTGATTTTCATGTGAACTATTTAAAATGTTAATTTGAAAATGATGATAGAAGTAAAATGCTCCTTCACTGATAATTGGGTTTCTTATATTGATATACATGTATTGGAACATCGACCAAATGATATTATATTAAACATTCAATGTACCTGGATTCCTATTATAGAATTAATTGGATGGTATCATGGGAAGATTAACATTATCATTATATTTTTTGATACATGTATTACTAATACAGAATTCCATAGATAGCCTTAGTGATTAAATAAATTATAACATTCATTGCGTGATTTTGGGATCCTGATACGAAATTCTATGATGGACTCATATGATGCATGACACTATATAAGCATTTAGATATACATAAAATACTAATATATATTGACAAGGATGGACACGTAGGTTCAATTAGATTATTAAATGACATGGTTGATTATTGGGTTTGTTATGATGAATGCCTTTGATGGGATCCCATGTTAAATGAATTATAACACACTTTATTGCATATTGAATTAACCAATTTTTCTAAGTCTTTCATATCATGAAATAGGTTGAATTTTATATGTCTATAATTTCACATTTATTCCTAGGCTTATAGAAAGATTACTAATTTCCACTTACTATTATGAAGTCCAAATTCATTTCCATACCCATATTTACAATGATACCCTTGTGATATTATTATGATTATGCATAGATTCCCGAGTTGCGCCACAAGTCATGTATAGTGAAACCTATCTATATATACATATATACATATGTGTTATTTTTTTTGTAGTGCATATGTATACATTCATATTAATATATGCATATACCATTATTAAAGGTGAAACATTTTCAATGGTATTATGGCATAGGATTTAGTAGGTATGGTTGGCTAGGTGTCAATAAGGAAATCAATCCTGTCTCAATTACAGTTATTTATTAAATCATTATTTATTATTCATGAGTAATAAAATATTTTATATTCGCAGACTATATAATGTTATAAAACATTCATATTTTCATATTGAGTTTATATCTCACTTCGTTTGGGCCTCCGCATGGTTCCCAAACATACCTCATGGTTGTAGGTTTAGGATCATAGATTATGTTATGTGTTATTACATGTGTACATGGGATGATAGGAGTGAATAGTTGAGCTATCTATCAAAAATAATAATGATATATCCTTTGGGTAATTTTTCACATCAATCTTCATGTTAACATATTAAAAGATATGTGTATATTTATTTTCATTATAACATGTTCAAGCTTGATTAATTATATTTTTTATTTTTCAACATTTTCTATATTTTTTCACTTATATTTCATTCATCTTCTTAGAATATTCATTATTTATCCTCCAACTATGTTTTTATGGATCCAATGGGTGTACTCTCTCCGTTAAACCATCATTAGACCATTACCACTAATCGGAAGCCTCTAACATATGAGGATGTATTCTTGATGATAAAAATTGAAGTAGATAAATGATCTTTTTAGTGGCTCTCAAGTTATAATGTTTCAACAAATAAATATTTAATAATCATTGGATCCATATAAATTAAAACCAAACTATACAACTCACTATAATCTACTGGGTTTATCTTCTTATTCCAATATAACAGTCAAAAACCCTAGATATGCTCTTTTGTCTCTAGAGTACCCATATGAGATGTTCTTATAAAAATACCTTATCGAACAAACCTAATTGGAAGAAACCACATGAATAAATATCCATCAAATACTAAATATAAAATTCTGGTAATTAACAGTACATACCATGTACTCTAACATAAGGATATCCCTTGTATGCTACTTTCACACAACTCCACCACACAAACCAACCTCGACGTGATGCCTACATTGCAAACTGACTTCATTAATGCCTCATTGATGTACTTAACATTGAAAAATGGACTCAAATAGTTTACCTAAAAAAATATAATAGCCCAAACATTTACAAATGAAATTACCAACTTTAAGAAAAAGATACTTTTTGTCTAAAGTTGTTATAGAATACGCATTCACTATATTTCATTTTTTATTTTTTATTGTTATAAAATATATCCATAAATGTATGATGGAATTAAAAGACTATTAAAAATCACAAATATTGATAGTATATCAATTATATAGTATCCTTTGTAATGTCCAGGAATTTACTTATAATTTTTTTAATTATATCGAATTATTTCAAGACCTCTAAATTTTACGACAAGTTATTCCAAGGCATGATGTGCCCAGCATGATCCATAAAAATATATTAAGCTTTAAATAGAATGTGCGACCAGTTTTTCTAAAAAGTGGAATAACTCTTAAATGGGTGCTGAGATCAGAAATTTGAGGGCACTGTTGCATTCAAGTTAGTGGTTTTACCCAAGGCGTGAGTTAAGTTTAGTCAGTATAGGCCTCGAGTGAGAAAAGAAAAAAGTTGCATAACCATAAATAAAATAATTAAATAAAATTATTTTATTTTTGAAATGATTATAACTCATGAATAGTGACTCTGATTTAAAATCTTAGACCACCCCTGAGCTCGTGATTTTATGATTTCCTTAGGTAGATCCTAACATTGTTCGGTGCAGGCCAATAATGTATGTTAGATTTTGGTCGTATAAAAAATAATTAAGTAATAATTAGTTTATTGTCAAATCCTTATAAATCTTAAATGGTAACTCAAATTGGAAATTAAAGAGCACCTTTGAGCTCTTGAGGGTGTTTTCCCCTTCAGTGGAGATTAACCTCAAATGTCTCAGGTCGATGGAGATTGTTAATTTTTTCTGAACATTTTTAAGGTATGTTCAGTAAATGTGAAAGCATGATTTTTCATCCTTTGAATTGTTGTTTGGATAAAAAAATTGAGGTCACCTTTGAATTTAGAACTCCTGGATTCACCTAAAAATTAATTAACTTCGGTCAGTAAGGACATAGCGAAAAAGTTATTTTTCATAATTTTTTAAAAAATAAATAAAAAATTTAAAAGAAATATTTTATTTCTTTTGTCACTGTTTAGTGGTGGACGATGATGCTGTGTTGCAACGATGAGGTGGCAACAAGGCAGATTAATTAAGGGTCAATAGCAAATCCTTTGAAACCACAAAGTTGTTTTCTAAATGAATCATTTATTATGGCTCAATAAATATGGCTCATTTAATGATCATCCTTAATGGGAGCAATGTCGCTACACAAATAATTTTCTTTTAAGTAATCCACCATGTTGGAGTTTGAGGATTTAAAACTATAGGGATACTCTAATAATCCATTGGAGGACTTCCCCCAACCCCCCAATGAAGAAAAAAGAAACACTAAGAGTTTCCATCTCCAATGAAGAACAAATAGTGATGTAATAAAATTTGGGGGATTCAATCCATTGGGAGATGAATGTTAATGAATTTGGAATTCCTTACGTTATTTATCGAGGATTCCACCAAATATAGGTAGGGGATTTAAGAGTTTTATATTAATCTTTCCCCGTTCTTGGATAATATGAAGAACACCGATCAACCTACCAACATGTTGATCTGTGATTCAGTATTTATTATGAGAGGTTTTTGTGGTGTTTCTTTTTGGGGATTTTTATTTCTAAATGTATATTCTTAATACCCATGGTAAAAATGCAAATGTGAGGGAGTGGGATAATACAAACAAGTCTCAGAACCTCTCCTTCTACTGGGTTTCATTCATTATTTGTGGGAAACTGAGAAATGAGGCGACGAGGAGATTTTGTGGTCTTTGTAGGGAAGGTGGTGACCCCAGAGGCCCATAAGCATAGACGGTAAGGGAAATGGACCATCAGAGCATATCTGGTGGCCCACAGATGGTGTCATTGGCACCACCAGCAGTGGGCCACAGGGGGATGGCACGGTGCTGACGCGCCACATGAGGAAATGAAGCGGACCACTAAGGTAGCTCAGCTGGACACTGCATCTGGCTCCAGCCAACCATTTCAGAAGGAGGTGTGGTGCCCTGCTTGCTCTGCCAACTGGGAGAACAGGCCCACATGTGGGCTGGGTTTTCTAGGTGGGTCGGACCTTCCAGCAGGGCAAGAGTCGCTAGCTGGGTCGGACCCCTGATTCGTTCCTGTAATGACCTGGAAATTTCAAGGGAAATATTTTTCCCTAAATTTTCCGTGGAATTTTACAAGAACACAGTTTCTGACGGCACCTGATTCCATGGCCCGGTGTGCCCGGAATCATTTTTCGAAGTTTGGCTCGGGTACGTTCAGTGAACGAACGAGCATGAATTTCTATCTTTTGAACCGGTGTTCAGAATCAAATTCTGAGGGCACCGATGGAATCGTAGCGCCAGTACTTTCTTAGAAACGCCTCTTCCGGAGTTGCGTTTGCTCGATTGTGGTTTTTTAATTTTTGGGGATTAAGTTAAGAAATAAAATAAAGTTGTACAACAATTTTATTTTATTTTACTTAAAGCCGCTTAAAGACAACTTTAAGCTACTTAAGCTGGGTTGAATCGGGTAGGGTGCAATTCAAAATATCCTACCCACATGGTAGGATATATATGAGGGGGGGCCCGCACGAGCCCCACTGTTTCTTTTCTTCTTAAGTAACGCACCTGCACCCCATATTAATCAAAGTCAACCGACATGTTTCCTTAATTTCTTAATGCCTCTATTTAATTGGGCAGTTACGTTTTACAATTAAATATTTGAATTAATTGTTCGTTACTTACCTTTGTTTTTCAAATTCTTTAGTTGATAATAAAATAAGATGAGGACTTATTTTATTATCTAGTTGTTGTGTTAAAATTTGGAGAATCTCTAAAGATCTTCATCCTCCTTCACGAAGAACGCAAAGAACGCAAAGAATGCCAGCTTCCGATGAAGGGAGACGAAGAACTCCAAACCCTCGGAGATCGACGATGTGACACCGACGACTCCAGTTCCGCGACGTTCATCTGCGACGTTCCTTCTTCCGCAGCAAATTTTCGAATATCCGTTTAAGGTAGGAGTTTACGATTCTTTTAAATTCCTTTGAGAATTTTATACTTAACATGGATTTAATTCTTGTAAATTAAATTCGTGTGTTTTCTTTACCCCTCGAAGATCGTTGACACGACGCCTTTCCGCGACAATGCGACGCCCTTCCGCGACGCAACGATCCTCTTGTTCCGCGACGGTCAATTCCACGAAGAACTCTCATTCGACGATGTTGAGGTAGGGTTTTTAATTGAGAATAATAATACCCCTTTTTTTCCTCAGATGTTTCCTTTTGAAAATAAAGAACGCAGATCAAGTTAATATTAAGTTGATCTGCGGGATGTTTGGTTGCGAGATGGGTATTCTTGATTGCGGGAAATCCATAGGGGTTTTATTGAGAAACATTTTATTCCGTGGTTGTTTCCTTTCAAAAAAATGAACCCGGATCAAAAGTACAATTTTAATTTATCAAAATTGTATCTTGTTATGTTTTTCATGTGGTGATCATTTTTTTCCTGACTGCTATCATCTAACGCGGAGGGTGTGGGCCAAAAAAACACGGCCCGACAACCCTCCGCAGTTCTTCATTGATGCGTGGATTGGCGGGCGACGATAATACATGCCGCAGAGGTGATTCGTTGATTCCGCATTGAATAACGGGACCCGGGAGGAGCTACGACATAGACGGAAGTGGAATTGGACCACCTGAGCAACTCCGGCGGCCCGTGGAAACCACTGGTGGCACGGGTCACCGGCGCGGCGGCGCCAACTGCCGGCGGTGGCGGCGCCCCGGTGCACCGCCGGACAGAGCCGCCGCAGCCAAATCCGTGACGGCGGTGGTGCCAGCAGACCCGCGACCGCGCGGGTCCATCGCACACAGGACGCTTCAAAGCCACGTCCGCTGACCGAGGGTCAGCCCCACGAGGGCTGCGGTGTTGACACGCGGGAGCAGCGCGCCCCCACCCCAGACCTCCCTCGCTCGGCCGCTTGGCCGAGCCGAGCCGGGCCGAGCCGACCCACCGGCCGGGTCGCGCCCAACCGGGTTGGACCCGGGTGGGGTCGACCCGGTTTGGGCCGACCCAGGGGGGTTGGGCCGGGTCGACCCGGGCCCAGACCCCCCGTTTCTGGACCTTTTCGGTCTTTTGCTCATTACACAGGTCGTAGACCTCCGATCGAAGCGCCGTTAGTGGAAATGCAATCCTTGGATTGATACAGTAGTTTTGGTATATTACACTCAAGGTTTCGGAGAACTTTTGGTTCGGCCGGGTTGGTTCGTACACGAAACCAACCGGGCCCTCGGAGTGGAAACGACAATATCTTGAGCACCGGACGTCCGATTGACGTGTCGTCGACTTTGATGGATTCCTCTTGATGAGACAGAACTTTTGGCTTACCCCGCTTGAGGTTTGGACACAGTTGGAGTATGGTCGGGTTGGTTTGACTTAAAAACCAACCGGGCCCTGGGGACGAAAAAGCCAATAACTTCCAGACCGGGCGTCTGATTGACACATCGTCTTTTGCATTGCTTTCCCATTGTCGATACGGAACTATTGGCATACTCCGCCCGAGTTTTGGATGCAGTTGGATTATGGCCGGGTTGGATTGCAACCGAAATCCAACAGGGCCCCCGGAACAGAAATGTTGATATCTTTCAAACCAGACGTCCGTTTGACGAACCGTTAGCAGCGTTGATGATCACGTTGAGAAACGGTCTCTATGAGTATACCCTATGAGAGTTCAGGGTACAGTTGAGATACGGCCAGGATTGGTTTGCTCACGAAACCAACAGGGCCCCTGGGACGAAAAGGCTGGTAACTCACATACCGGGCGTCCGATTGACGTGCTGTCTATTGCGTTGAGACCCCTATGACAAGGCGGTCCTTTGAGATACATCTTCGTGGGAATTTGAGATACTTGGAGTATCGACTTGTAGCTCGTGGAGCGGACCCTCCTAGAGATGAGTGTGTGGAGTACGGAGACCGTGTAGCAGACTGAGACCTGACGACTGCTTGACCGACTCGACTTGGAGTGAGTCGACTAGCCCAGTGGGCGGAGCACTACTTTGTGAGGTGTAGACCCATGGTGGACGGAGCACTACTGGTGTGACATTGCAGACCCGCGGTACTCGTCCGGAGTGTACCTCAGAAGGCTACTAGGGGGTGTGCACTACTGTGTTTGGGTGGCATACCCCGGTGGGAAGCACTACTGTGTTTGGGTGGCAGGCCCACGGTACTCGACATGAGGAGTACCTCAGCAGTCTTAGGTTAGTGAGCAGTACCTCGGAGTCGTGACAGGACCACTATACACTCCAGAGATGGAGCTCTTCAGCAGTTACAGTTTCGATAATGAAAATCCTGTTTTGAGCATTGTCTTTGACCTTTGTGTTTCCTCATGATTGATATGGGTTACTTTATAACATAGGTATATGTATGGGCATATACCTGGGTAGTGGTTATCTATTTTTTTCATAATCCTTGTGTTTCCTTATGATTGAGATGGGTTACTTGATAACTTAGGTATATGTATGGGCATATACCTAAGTAGAGGTTATCTGTTGAGATCTTCTTTGTGGTTATCCTTGTTGGTTTTAGTGAGACCTTGAGGGTCTCGGGGTCCCTACTGAGGATCGTTATGCTCACCCCTTCATGGGCTATGCCCGCACCTCGTTGTGTTGGTTGCAGATGACAGGCAGTGCTGACGGAGGCCGAGTGTTCGAGGAATGGACGGTACCTGAAGGTGGACTACAGGACGAGTCAGTATCCAGTGGTGGGCTTCACGGCGAGACGACCCTCGGAGGAGGTTGATGGGTGAGGGAGTTGTGGGGGTTATCTGTACCTACCCTTCAGGTAGAATATGTGGTGGACGATCCAGGAGCTGCGCCATCTGTACCTATCCTTCAGGTAGGATCCGAGGATGACGACCCAGGAGCCACTTCCGTCCTTCCAGCTGTTTTCTTTTTCTAATGTACTTGTTCAGTTGTAGTTGTACTTTTTTTTGGGTTTGTATTCTGGCCCTTTTACCTTTCAGCACTTCTCTTTGTACTTAGTGTTTTACTTACGCTTGTACACTGTGGTGTTTTGTTTACTTTTATAAAGGTAATACCTTCCCTGTTTTTGGGATTTACGCCTTTGGTGCTAGTCGCCAGCCCCTGGCCTATGGAAGGCGGTCTTGGGGTAGTCACGGCATGGGCCCCGAGGACTGGTCTTGAAAAATTGGTATCAAAGGAGTTCGGTTCTACCGCAGAACTTATAACTCTCATATTTTCTTTTATGTGAAGCAATAGTGTTATGAGTACCGAGTGTGGTTTTCAGTTCAGGGAGTCCAGTGTTGGTGCGGGCGGCCAACGTATCCATACACAAGGACCCTGACGACTGAATTCCGACTTTGTGCACGAAGACACTAATTGCGTGTGTGTTTCCATAGGTTTTTAAATGTCAGCTCAAACTAGGTCAGCTCACTAGGTATAATCGTTTGACCGTGTCACGATGTTTCTTTCAAGATGCCTTTTCACGAACGACCTGCTGGAGCCCAGAGGGATGCGCGTACTGACAGCCTTCCGAGAGATGAGGCTTCGGTACAGGGCCCTCTTTCAGTTGAGGCACCAGTGGAGGCACCAGCGATACTACCATACGTTGGGCCACCCATGCCACCAGCCCTAGCAGTAGGCAATGGAAGCCACTTGAGCGCGCTGCACGAGTTCCAGCGCCAAAGACCACCTAGGTTTCCGGGAGAGACGGACCCGAAGGCGGTTGAGGATTGGCTGGAGGCAGTGGTGGGAGTCTTTAGGCAAGTGGGGACGCCGGCAGACTTCAGGTTGATCTTTGCTTCTAACCTTCTTCAGGCAGCAACAGGCAGGTGGTGGAGCTACTTGTTCCAGTTTTTTGATGGGATGGCCTTCACATGGAAAGACTTCGAGTCCTTCTTTAGGGTGGAGTTTGTGACAGTAGCTCTACACCCCGAGCGTGTCTAGGAGATACTGCCTCTGCCACATGTTATTCAATCAGTAGCCGACTCAACTGTGGGCAGTAGACAGATGGTGCAGAGATCTAGGTGGACCAGACCAGCAGTTGGGAAATCTCGGGTTTTAGGATCCGTTGTGCGGGGTACCCGGGGTAGGGACAGAGCTGGGCGCGCCAGAAACAGACTGTGTTAATCGTTCGGCGGAAAGGGCCATCTGGCACGTGACTTTCCGACTCCTCGTACAGTTGATCCGCAGGCTTTGTAGGAGACACCGAGGCAAAAGAAGCGACGAGTTCTTGAGCAACATCCAAGCAGTGGACAAGGCAGTAGAGCTCCTAGAGTAGGTGGACAGGAGCGGAACTAGTGGATACGTATCTTGTACTTATAGTTCCCTATTAATGTTGTTTTTGTGTCTTTGTACCATGAGATGCAATAATAAAAAAAAAGACACTTATCTTTGTGATGTTTGCTTTCCTATACTTTTTGTTTGGTTGATACTGAGTGGTCCTGGTTAAGACTGTTGACTTGACCCTAACTTTTGAGATTCCTACTAGAGGATACCCAGTGACCCCACACTGATGCCAACAGTGTGACTCAACCCTTGGAGGTGAGAGTGACAGTTGGATCTCTTAGTAGTTACGTCGAGGCCTTACGACGTCATCCATGGCATGAATGCATCCTTCATGTCAGGATTGACTGTATTAGGCAATCGGTGTAGTTCATCCAGGGGGATGAGAATGGTTTTCCCTTTTCGGCAAAGGAGACATTTTAGTAGCTCTTCTAGATCGTAGGCAAAGAAGGTGCAGATCATCCATGAGCGGATGAAGACTACACAGTGCAGTAAGAAACCGGAAACCGGTTCCAGTCTTAGAGACTCGGGCATGTTAAATGATTCACGAAGAAGAAGTTTTAAAGAGAGAAGAGTCTAAAAAGCGGCAGACGTGGAGGTAGAGCTAGGAGAGAATCATGAGGTGGTGTACATATTAACATGCTACATACACCCGCCTTAGTTATCCCTGCCAGGCTCAGGGAGCTGGAGGGAAGAGGAAGAGTGCGGCTACATGCGGTCAAAAAGTGAGACCCAATGGCTCTAAAAATGATTCAAGGGACAGTATATGTCCACTACTAGCTGTTGTAGTAACAGACGTCGATATGAATCATTCCTCGCTTTCACAAATCTTGTCGCAGTCCTATAGTTTCCGGTATGCCGTGGACTTGACCCTCACGTCTGGAGATACCTTGGGAGGAGACTCGAAAATCACACTTATGCCAACAGTGTGGTCAGACCCTCGAGGCGAGAGTTTCGGTTGGAATCTCTTGGTGGCAGCGTCGAGGCCTTACGACGTTGGTTTGAGTATGGACTGGGCAATCACAGTTCAAAAACAAAGTGACGATATTAGGCAAAAAGGTTGTGGTTTAACTACAACGTCGGGACGGGTTTTCCTCGGTCAGCGAAATGGAAACCCCAGGAAGCGCAAAATAATTCATGCATAGGAGGGTGTGACCAATCACTCATGAGTCGGTCAACCTTACCCTCGTGGCAGCAGTCATTTGAGTTCCAGTTCTAACTGGAATTGGAGACCTCTGGAGTTCGAGGATGACGATCACGTCCTTATACGGGTCTCACCTCGACGAGCTTTATGGAGATGTGGCCAAGGTGGCAAGTTATCTCCGAGGTTCAACGGACCTTTCTAGGTCCTCAACTGGGTAGGTGAGGTGGTTTACCACTCAACCCGTCCACCTCAGTTGCACCAGGTTCATGATGACTTCCACGTATCCCAACTGAGGAGATATGTGCTCGACACTTCGCATATCATCGACCATGAGGAGCTGGACGATGGAGATGGGGTGTCTTTCACGGTGGTTCCAGTGGGGATCGAGGAATCGACAGGAGCAGATCCTACGAGAATGATCGATTCTTTGGGTGCACTTTCTCTGGCAGCACTGGAACCTCTGGGTGAGCACATGGGAGCAGAAGGCTCAGATGCGTGCTCAGTAACTCTTTTGTATCCCTAGTTTATGTTAAAGATTTATGAAGACATAAAGCCCTGACGTGGGAGTAATGTAAAGACCTAAAAATTTAATGGGAAATTTTTTTCCTAAATTTTATTTTAAATTTTACAAGAATGCAGTTTCTGACAGCACCTGATTCAAAGGCCCGGTGTGCCCGAATCATTTTCCGAAGTTTGGCTCAGGTACGTTCAGTGAACGAACGAGCGAGAATTTCTATCTTTTGAACCGGTGCTTAGAATCAAATTCTGAGGGCACCGATGGAATCACAGCACCGGTACTTACATAGAAATGCCTCTTCCGAAGTTGCGTTTGCTCGGTTGTGGTTTTTAATTTTGGGGGTTTAAGTTAAGAAATAAAATATAGTTGTACGACAATTTTATTTTATTTCACTTAGAGCTGCTTAAAGACCACTTTAAGCTACTTAAGCTGGGTTGAAGCGGGTAGGGTGCAATTCAAAATATTCTACCCACCTGGTAGGATATTTGTGAAGTGGGGCCCGCACGAGCCCCACCGTTTCTTTTCTTCTTAAGTAACGCACCCGAACCCCCTATTAAACAAATTCAACCAACGCGTTTCCTTAATTTCTAAACACCTATATTTAATTGGGCAGTTATGTTTTACAATAAATTCTTTGAATTAATTGTTCGTTACTTACCTTTTTCTTCAAATTCTTTAGTTGATAATAAAATAAGATGAGGACTTATTTTATTATCTGGTTGTTGTGTTAACATTTGGAGAATCTCTAAAGATCTTCATCCTACTTCATGAAGAACGCGAAGAACGCGAAGAACGCCGACCTCCGACGAAGGGCGACGAAGAACGCCAAACCCCCAGAGATCGACGACGTGATGCCGACGACTCTTGTTCTGTGATGTTCTTCTGTGACGTTCCTTATTCTACAGAAAATCTTCGAACATCCGTTCGAGGTAGGAGTTTACGAATTTTCTAAATTCCTTTGTGAATTTTATACATAACATGGATTTAATTCTTGTAAATTAAATCCATGTGTTTTCATTACCCCTCGAAGATTGTCGACGCGACGCCTTTCCACGAAAATGTGATGCCCTTCCGCGACGCAACAATCCTCTTGTTCTGCGACAGTCAATTCCGCCAAGAACTCTCATTCGCCTACGTTGATGTAGGGTTTTTAATTGAGAATAACAATACCCCTTTTTTCCTCAGATGTTTCCTTTTGAAAATAAAGAACGCGGATCAACTCAATATTAAGTTGATCCGTGGGAAGTTTGGTTGCGGGATGGGTATTCTTGATTGAGGGAAATCTGTAGGGGGTTTTTTGAGACACATTTTATTCCGTGGTTGTTTCCATTCAAAACAATGAACCTGGATCAAAAGTACAATTATAATTTATTAAAATTGTATCTTGTTATGTTTTTCGTGTGATGATTATTTTTTCCCTGCTGCTATCATCTAACGCGGAGGGTGCGGGCCAAACAAACATGGCCCGACAACCCTCTGCAGTTCTTCGTTGATGTGCGGAATGGAGGGCGATGATAAAACATGTCGAAGAGGTGATTCGTTGATTCCGCAGTGAAGAACGGGACCCGAGAGGAGCTACGGCGTAGACGAAAGTGGAATCGAACCACCAGAGAAACTCCGGTGGCCCGCAGAAACCGCCGGCGGCGGCAGCGAGAGCGGACCCGCGGCCGCGCGGGTCCGGCGCACACGGGACGCAGCAAAGCTGTGTCCGCTGAACGAGGGCGGCCCCCGCGGGGGCAGCGCGCCCCCGCCCCGGACCTCCCTCGCTCAGCCTAGCCGAGCGGGGCCGAGCCAACCCGCTAGCCGGGTCGCGCCCAACCGGGTCGGACCCGGGTCGGGTCGACCCAGTTCGGGCAGTCCCAGGGGGGTTAGGCCGGGTCGACCCGGGCCCAAACCCCCCATTTCCGGACCTTTTCGGTCTTTTGCTCATTACATGAGCTGTAGACCTCCGATCGAAGCGCCATCAGTGGCAATGTGATACTTTGATTGAGACAGTCGTTTCAGTATATTACACTCAAGGTCTCAAAGATCTTTTGGTTCAGCCGGGTTGGTTCGTACACGAAACCAACCGGGCCCTCGGTGCAGAAACGACTATATCTTGAGCACCAGACGTCCGATTGTCCTGCCGTCAACTTTGCCGGATTCCTCTTGATGAGACGGAACTTTTGGCTTACCCCTCTCGAGGTTTGGATGCAGTTGGAGTATGGTCAGGTTGGTTTGACTTAAATACCAACCGGGACCCCGGGACGAAAAAGCCAATAACTTCGAGACCGGGCGTCCGATTGACGCACCATCTATTGCATTGCATTCCTGTTGTCAATACAGAACTTTTCGCATACTCCACCTGAGATTTGGATGCAGTTGGATTATGGTCGGGTTGGATTGCAACCGAAATCCAACGGGGCCCCTGGAACGGGAAAGCTGATATCTTTCAGACTGGATGTCCATTTGACGAACCGTCAGTGTCATTGATGATCACTTTGAGAAACGGTCCCTATGATTATACCCTATGAGAGTTCGAGGTAAAGTTGAGATACAGCCGAGATTGGTTTGCTCACGAAACCAACCGGGCCCCTAGGACGAAAAGGATTGTAACTCATAGACCGGGCGTCCGATTGACACGTCGTCTGTTGCGTTGAGACCCCTATGACGAGGCGGTTCTTTGAGATACTTCTTCGTGGGACTTTTAGATACTTGGAGTATCGACTTGTAGCTCATGTAGCGGACCCTACCAGAGACGAGCGTGCGGGGTACGAAGACCGTGTAGCAGACTGAGACCTGACGACTGCTTGACCGACTCGACTTGGAGTGAGTCAACTAGCCCAGTGGACGGAGCACAACATTGTGAGGTGCAGACCCATGGTGGACGGAGCACTACCGTTGTGACAGTGCAGACCCGTGGTACTCGTCCAGAGAGTACCTCAGCAGGCTACTAGGGGGTGTGCACTACTGTGTTTGGGTGGCATACTTTGGCGGGAAGCACTACTGTGTTTGGGTGGCTGGCCCGCAGTACTCGACAGGAGGAGTACCTCAGCAGTCTTAGGTTAGTGAGCAGTACCTCAGAGTCGTGACAGAACCACTGTACACTCCAGAGATGGAGCTCTTCAGCAGTTACAGTTTCGATAATGAAAATCCTTGTTTGAGCTGAGTCTTTGACCTTTGTGTTTCCTCATGATTGAGATGGGTTACTTGATAACTTAGGTATATGTAAGGGCATATACCTGGGTAGTGGTTATCCGTTTATTTCATAATCCTTGTGTTTCCTCATGATTGAGATGGGTTACTTGATAAATTAGGTATATGTATGGGCATATACCTAAGTAGAGATTATCTATTGAGATCTTCTTTGTGGTTATCCTTGTTGGTTTTAGTGAGACCTTGAGGGTCTCGGGGTCCCTACTGAGTATCATTATACTCACCCCTGCATGGGCTATGCCCGCACCTCATTGTGTTGGTTGCAGACGACAGTCAGTGCTGATAGAGGCCGAGTGTTCGAGGAATGGACGGTACCCGGAGGTGGACTACAAGACGAGTCAGTATCCGGAGGTGGACTTCACGGAAAGACGACTCTCGGAGGAGGTTGAAGAGCGAGAGCGTTGTGGGGGATATCTGTACCTACCCTTCAGGTAGAATCCGTGGTGGACGATCCAGGAGCTGCGCCATCTGTACCTACCCTCCATGTAGGATCCGAGGAGGACGACCCAGGAGCCGATTTCGTCCTTCCAGCTGTTGTCTTTTTCTGTTGTACTTGTTCAGTTGTTTTTGTACTTTCTTTTGGGTTTGTATTCTGGCCCATTTACCTTTTAGCACTTCTCTTTGTACTTATTGTTTCACTTCCGCTTGTACTGTGTGGTGTTTTGCTTACTTTTATAAAGGTAATGCCTTCCCAGTTTTTGGTAATTATGCCTTTGGTGCTAGTCTCCAGCCCCTGGCCTATAGAAGGCGGGCTTGGGGTAGTCACGGCACGGGCCCCGAGTACGGGTCATGACAGTGCCGGACCCACTGGTCAGGTTGGACTTGATAACTGGGCTATACTCGTGAGTCGGGGAAGACCCGCGGGCCCGACGAGCCGGCCGAGCTGGACCCCTACCAGACCCAAATGCAACCGGTCCTGTTTCACTAAAACTAATATATATCACAATCTAGGCATCTTATTGATGTGTCTTCTATGGAATTTGGGCCCATGGGATGGGGTAGTCATTTTGAGAAACTCCATTTGATTTTTGGTAGAAGTTGGTGTATGGCCAGGTTGGATCGATCATGAATCCAACCGGGCCCTATTTTCCTTTTTGTAATACTTTACAGATAGGTCATGTGATTGACGCGTCATCTGTTGCATTAGAACACTTACAAAAAGGCGGTCCATTAGGTTAATTCTTAATGGGAATTCGTGGTGGTTGAGGTGAAACAAATAGTAAGAGGAGAAGAAACTTTACAACTCAACTCACTAAGTGTGGGAATCTAGTTGCTGGATATCAAGTGAAGAGAGACCCTTTGTGGATTACCATGAGAGAGACTGTAACACCCCAAGCTTCTACGGTACACTTCTCTTTGAATAATGTGATAGCGTGTGTTGTACGCAACACCGAGTTCTAACACACCATAACCAATCAAACTAGCCGTTATGAATAGTAATACCTACTTTTTGAAATTATATATATATTTTATATTTTAAAATGGACTTCATTTTTGGATTCGGAATATCGAATTTAGCCTAAAGTGAAATTTTGGTACTTTTCGGATAACATTCATATTTTGATGAATAGTGAAAATTACTAAATTTTAATTAAAAACAACTTTTTTAATCAAAATAATTAATAGTGATAAATTATAAATTTGAGTGGTTTTAAAGTATATTTAGAATATATTTTTACCATTTAATATAATGTTGGTCATTGGATATAATTTTACAATTAAAACGAACATAAACAAGTGGCAATCTTTTGATAGTTATTAACTCTTAAAAACACGCTTTTTGTTTTAACAGCGGGAATTAATTTTAAACTAATTTCTGCCACTTCTGTGTTTTGAATTTAGAAAAATGGATTCAATATTTTGAATCAGGATTTCCAAATTGTGTAAATAGGTAACTTTTATTTTTAGACATTTTGAATAATTACTGCGGTAAATATTTTATTTACCATGGTTAAGGGTAAATCCGGTAAATAAGGGTTAAAAAATGATATTATAATAATACTAAATTACCCTAAAACGTGTCCTAGACTTATTGGTTGATACATGTTCGACCATAGGCATCTTTGGGTCGATTTTGGGACCCCATGGTGCCACTTGTAGGTGATAGGGACACTTTATATTAATTAAGTTAAAATGAATACAAAAATGACACAAGCATATATCTTTTAGAAAAACAATTTTTACATAAGGTTATATATGTTGGATTTTAGATTATAAATATTAATTATAAAGATAAAAATATTTCTTAAATAGTGATATTTTATTTATAATTTTTAGACATTAAATAATTTAATGTATTTATGACACAATGATGATGAATTAATTACTATGATAGTGAAAAATTAAACTAATTGATATTATAAATACCCAAATAAATATAATATGAAACTTTTAATGAATTAAACTAATTTAATAGGATAATATGATATATTAGTATTGATTTAATTGACTTTTTTCGATGTAATCAATCTGTTATGAGTTTCACAAAAATCAACTATTGAATAGTTTCAAAATTGACATAAAAGAGTTCTTAAAACCAATATTATATTATTAATAGATATTAAATTCCTAAAAATAAAAGGTTCGGCCAAGATACATATATCATGATAGGTTCATCATTAATGGACCACTTGGGGGTCGCTTGGATATATATAGTACGTTTATTAACCATATTATATAAAAATACAAAGAGACATTGTAAAAGTGAAACTAATTAACTTAGAGTTAATACTTAAAGATATGGTTAATATAAGTACCCAAAACTGTCTAAATTCTATTGGATGAGTTGTTTTCGACCTATCCCCACCTTAACATTTAAATAATCAACTTTTGAGCCATTTGAAACCGAATATGAATTTATTATAAATTAATATTTCTAGCTTTTCCAAAGGTGCCCCTCACCCCTCTTATTAAAGGGCACTCCTCATTCTCATTTCTTCACACCTTCAAAGCCTTTTGGTTCGGCCAAACTCTACCCAAATACTCTCCCAACGTCCCTCACTACAACCTATAGGCCTCAGTTTGATCATAAAGCCAACCTATGGAGCCCTTTTGATTAAATCAATAGGACCAACCCGAAGAAGAGGTAATGTTTTCACCACCCCTTTTCAAGTTCCTTTCTTCTTCCACTTCTTATTTCTTTGTTCTTACCATTATAAAATAATAACTCCAATATCTCACACATACTGTGAGGTTATTATAAATATGGTACAACCATATTCAGTATTCTATCCACCCTTTGAATAACATTTCACCATACGTGCGTACGTACGGCTTACTGTCTCCACGTCATGGTGTAATTGTTATTCAATATATTATTATTTGGATGGGTATAATAATGATGTGTAACTCATGTAAATAATAAATATAACATGTTAATTATTCTGTATATATTATATAACATCCATTTATATATTATTTTAATATCAAAAGAATGATATTGCCGCTCGTGCGTATGTACGGACTACCATCTCCACGAACGCGATAAGATTCATTCTCCATCGTATCCATTCAAGTATAATTATCATTTGATGATTTAAATATGATTTTTAAGGACTTGATATCATTCTGGATATGAATAATATACAACCTATCCATTACAAACATGGCTTATGTAACAAAACATATAAAAGAAAACAAGTAAGTTAACACCCGAAACAACGATAATACTAAGATATTATTATCAAATCAATATTAAAAGATCTTATATGTTATCATATTAATGTATATGATTCTTGTATAATTTAATAACAATTATTTCACCATTATACAAGAGGTTAACCTACCCCATCCAAGGAAAAGTACAAGGTATGGGTTATTTCACAATCTCTTCATTATCCGAGGTTGTTTATACGTAATAATCTACTGGGATCTCTTTATCATCCACATCCATGTTTTCTTAAAAATGTATTCCAAAACATTTTTATTATTTTCATGAATATGGGTTAAAGTTATTTATACCCTTGTTTGACTTTTTATAAGAGGAATCTTTCCGTCGTTTTCAAAACAAGGTCCTTTTTAACCTTTTCGACAGAATTAAGGTAAGAATGTTTTTTAACTTATACGGTGGGTGCGGTTATTTTCCGCCGTTATAAAATTTTCAATGATTTCCTTACATGCTTATAAGAATATTTTTAAAGAAAATGTTTTATGTTATATGGCTCTTAAATGATTTCAAAAATAGAAAGAGATATTTCTCTAAAAAGAGTTTTGATTTCATCTATGTCAACATCCTTTGATGGATTTTAAGCTTATTTGAAGATGATTTATTATGATACAAAACTTCTAATTTGTATTGAAGGTTTTGTGATATGTTTGACTGTGGATGTTCTGTTTTTATACCATTCATAATTTATGGTGAAATTATTGACATTTCGTATGCTAGTTATGATACGGATGTTTATGTTATGTTTAAACCTTTTCATATGGGATTGCATTGGACTTAATATGTGACGGTTGGAGCCCGCTATAGCTCCTCGATGCATCAGTAGGTCTCATGAGACAAACTAGTGTCTTGGCACAAGGCCTTGACAAAATCTTATTTGTAGTCTTGGCACGAGGCCTTGGCTTTGTGGTTATGATAGTCTGGCATTATGCATTCCATCATTATGAAAGTGGTTATTGATTTTTAATGTGATTATTCGATTAGTAGAATATCCATGTGAATAATTAAATGGAATTATTTGATTTTATTTATTCCATACTATGTTGAATGTTCAAGATTGAAAGGCTTTTGTTTTAGTTATACATTTCCTTAAATGTTTATTCTTATTTAAGAAAGTTTCTGCTATATTGTTATCCTTACTGGGCTTTTGAGCTCACCCCTTTTATATGTTTTATTTTTCCCAGGATGTGAAGAAGTAAGTTATGAATGACCTGCAGGGATATTTTGAGGGGATAATAGTGTGGACTGTGGAGACATTATGTAGTTGTAGTAGTTTTTCATTTTATGGTGTAATGTAAAACTTATGAATATATCTAGTGTTTCCAAGGCTACTAAATCAATCGGTCTTTCAAGATTTGATCTTTCTTGTGATCATGACAATGTTATGTAATAATGCACCGACTCTGGGTAACTAGGGTCGGGGTGTTACAGTTGGTATCAGAAGAAGTTTAGTACAAACCTTGGAAGCTAGATTTTGATAAACTCTGATTAGAGCATGTAGACCTAAGATGAACTTTGAGGATTAGTATAGAATAACTTCCTAGAATTTTGGTATTGTAGAGATTTTTTGAGTATTCCGAGCAATACATCCCTGTCTGGATACGAGTAGGTAGAGGCGGCTCTGGCACAGATGTACCTAGGGGTAATACCTGAAAACACCGCTTTGAGCTAGACTCGAACGGGAACTGGTGCACGACAACGGGCCTTGCTGCACTCTTGGTTACGACACTCCCGGGGGATATTCTTAGGATAACTATCATTTTCCTTACAAATCATTATAAATGGTTTATGAGTATATACTTCCTCAAAGAAAACATTTTTATGATTATGGATTATATCCATAAATAGTTCAATTTATGTTAAGTGTTTTATAAGTATGAGATTATGTATTTTGATTCATAAACTGATCTAGTTTATGCCATTGTTTAGAAATGGATCCTAGTGGAAGAAATGGAAACCGTATCAATACACTCACTCCATGTAGGGATTTCACTCATTCTAAAGATAATTATAGTGGGGCTGGTGATGCAACTGGTGCCGATCAGCTAATCACCATACAAGGACAACTTACTCAGGTTATGAATAATAACCTTACCCGTATGGAGTACCCTGATCCACATCGTGGAGGATCAATGTTAGATCAGTTCATGAGGCAACAACCACCAACGTTCAATGGGAGTAAAAATCCCTTAGTAGCTGAGAAATTGATAAATTCCCTAGAGAAAATATTTCAGGCTTTGGGGAGCAGTGAAAGGGAAAAAGTTATCCTGGCAGTTTACCACCTCACTAAAGATGCTGATCAATGGTGGTCATTGATTCAAAACATGAAGGAAGATGATGAAGTATCAAATATGGAATGGAGGGAGTTCAAAGACCTATTTTTAGAAAAATAATTTCCTCGTGACCATCGAGCAGATATGGAAAGGTAATTTCTAAGTCTGAGACAGAAGGAGGATGAGAATGTCACAAAGTATGAGGCTAACTTTACAAGGCTAGAAAGGTATGATGGAGATTTTATACGTAACCCAAGAAGTAAGATTGATCGTTTCTTTGATGGGTTAAAACCATTTCTTCATCGAGCATTAGTCTCTCAATCCTTTTCTTCATTCGAAGACATTGTCTCATGTGCTATCAAGACTAAAAAGGAATTCTCTAAGTCTTATGACTATAAAGCAAAGCATGAGAAGAAGAGGCCTGCTGATCAATCTGGGAATTGAAATAAGGGGAAGAAGGGAAAGGTTGAATATCCATCCTGTAGTAAATGCGGGAAGAAACACTCTGGTACTTGCTTGAAGGGAATGGGAGTCTGTTACAAGTGTGGTGAAAAAGGCCACCAAGCTTATGATTGCAAGGGGAAGAAGGAAGCTACAAACGTTCAATGCTATAATTGCAGGGAGATGGGGCATTATGAAAATGCATGTCCTAAGCGTCAGGAGAACTTACCTCAGAAAAGGCCAAGGGATCAAGGCCAGGCTTATTCTATCACTACTACAGAGGTAGAAGCTCCGAAAGACGTAGTGGCAGGTAATTTAATGGTTTCTTCATGTTTAGAAAATGAATTATTTGACTCTGGATCATCACATTGTTTCATATCTTCCTAGATTGCTAAGAAAATTAGATATTTCCAAATTGATTTAATAAGGGAGTTGTCAGTTAAAACTCCTAAGGGAAGTATCATTGCAAAAACCTTTTTTGAATCAGTCCCCATTAGAGCACATAAATGTTATTTATCTACAGATCTCATCGTCATACATATGATTGAGTTTGATATAATCCTCGGTATGGACTGGCTTTCGGACTATGGTGCGAAGATTTATTGTAAGAAGAAAGAGGATATGATTCTTGATGATAATGATAAGGAACACCTTATCTTTAGAGCAGAATCGTCACCACCTAATTCTTATTTAGATCCACCCCCAGCAGCTCAACTTAATTCAATTATTGGGGAGGAAGAGAATGAAATAACTGTCGGTGAGGAAAGGAATGTTCAAATAGAGGATGTACCTGTTTTGAAAGAATTTGTAGATGTATTTCCGGAAGATTTACCTAGACAACCTCCAGAACGAGAAGTTGAGTTTTCCATTGATTTAATTCCTGGATCAAGGCCTATATCGAAGACCCCTTATAGAATGTCCACTATAGAGTTAGTTGAACTAAAGAAACAACTAGAGGAATTGAGTAACAAGGGATTTATTCACCCTAGTGTTTCTCCATGGGGAGCCCCTATTCTTTTTGTTAAAAAGAAAGATGGATCTATGAGGTTATGTATCGACTATAGGGAGATCAATGCTATAATGATAAAGAACAAGTATCCCCTACCTCGCATTGATGATTTATTTGACCAACTGCATGGAGCTCAATACTTTTCAAAGATTGACCTTCGATCTGGATACCATCAGTTGTGTGTGAAGAAAGAATACATTCCGAAGACAACATTTCGAACCAGGTACGGGCATTACGAGTTTACTGTAATTCCGTTTGGATTAACTAATGCACCCTCTGTATTCATGGATCTGATGAATAGAGTTTTCAAGGAGTATCTTGATGAAATTGTGGTGGTATTTATTGATGATATCTTGGTATACTCCAAAACCTACGAAGATCATGAAAATCACTTGCGCATTATCTTGAAGACTCTGAGGAGGCATGAATTATATGGAAAGTTTAGCAAGTGTGAATTCTGGATTCATGAGATTTCTTTTCTTGGCCATATTGTCTCTAAAGATGGAATCTCTGTTGATCTTTCTAAGACCAAGGCAATCCAAGAATGGTCAGCACCTATGAGTATAACTGAGGTACGTAGTTTTATTGGTTTGGCAGGTTATTATCGACATTTCGTCCAGAATTTTTCCCGATTGGCTAACCCATTAACGAAGCTCACACGTAAAGGGGTTAAATTTGTTTGGACAAAAGAGTGTGAAGAATTTTTCGAAGAACTTAAGAGAATATTAGTCAATGCTCCTATATTGACTCTACCATCGGAGAATGATGGGTTCGTTATTTATAGTGATGCATCAAAGAAAGGACTTGGTTGTGTCCTTATGTAGAATGATAGAGTTATTGCCTATGAATCAAGACAGTTGAAAATTCATGAACAAAACTATCCTACTCATGATCTCGAGTTAGCAGTTGTGATCTTTTCTTTGAAGATATGGAGGCACTACCTATATGGTGAAAAATGTGAGATTTATACTGATCACAAGAGTGTGAAGTATATTTTCTCACAAAAATAACTCAACATGAGGCAAAGGAGATGGCTTGAATTACTCAAGGATTATGATTGCACGATACACTACCACCCGGGGAAAGCAAATAAGGTGGTAGATGATTTGAGTAGAAAAGACCATGGAGTTTTGAATAATATGAGAATTTAAAGGGATCCAATTTTCATGGATCTAGTGAAGATGGACATGGGAATAACCAGGGAAGGTGAAACATCAATGCTTTTTCAAATGGTTTCCAAACCATCTTTACTAGAAAGGATTAAGAGTTCTCAGACTGATGATGAAGAATTTCAAAAGAAGATTAAAGTTGTGAATGATGGGATATTGAGAGACTTTGTGTATGAAGATGGAATTTTGAAATTTGGGAAGAGACTTTGTGTTCCCGATATACCTGATCTAAAAAGGGTATTGCTGGATGATGCTCATAGTTCCAATTTCTCTATACAACCTGGGAGCACCAAAATGTATAGAGATTTGAAGGAACATTTTTGGTGGGACAACATGAAGAGGGAGATTGCTGATTTTGTGTCAAGATGTATGGTTTTTCAACAAGTGAAAGCTGGAAGGCAACAGCCTGGAGGAGTCATGAAACCTCTTCCCATACCAGAGTGGAAATGGGACAATATTATGATGGACTTTGTCATGGGGCTACCAAAGACTCCTGGAAGGAACGATGCAATATGGGTTATTGTTGATCGTCTTACCAAGTCAACACATTTTCTTACTATAAGAGAAGATCTACCCCTGGAACGTCTAGCAAGACTATATATTAATGAATTTGTGAGACTTCATGGAGTACCCCTATCGATTGTTGCTGATCGTGATCCGCATTTTACTTAAATATTCTAGAAAATCTTCAGAAATCCCTAGATACTGAACTTCATTTGAGCACTGCTTACCACCCTCAGACAGACGGACAATCAGAATGGACTATTCAAACCTTAGAAGACATGTTGAGATCTTGCTCACTTGACTCTCAGGGTATGTGGGATCAATATTTACCTCTGGTAGAATATTCCTATAACAATAACTTCCATTCGAGTATTTAGATGGAACCATATGAAGCGTTATATGGAAAGAGATGTCGTACACCAACCTGTTGGGATGACGTCGGTTAAAGAAAACATGTAGATCCAGAACTGGTGGAGGAAACGATGGAAAAGGTGAAGGTAATCCAAAATAACATCAAAGCAGCTCAAAGTAGGAAGAAGAGCTATGCCGATAATCGAAGGAAGGATTTGGAATTTCAAGTCGGTGATCATGTTTTCCTGAAGGTATCTCCATGGAAGGGAGTAATACGTTTTGGTAAGAAAGGTAAATTGAGTCCCATGTACATCGGACCTTTCGAATTTCTAGAACGAATTGGGGTTGTAGCTTACCGATTGGCAATGCCGCCAAGTTTCTCCAAAGTTCACGATGTGTTCCACGTATCTATATTGAGGAAATACATGCTTGACCCAACGCTTGTACTCACCTATGAAGAATTAGAACTGGAACCTGATCTGTCTTATTGCGAAGAGCTCATCAAGATTCTTGATATGAGAGAACAAGTATTGAGAAACCGAACGACGCGTCTGGTAAAAGTCTTATGGAGAAACCATAAGATGGAAGAGGCAACGTGGGAACCCGAGGAACTTATGATGAAGAACCACCCGAGTCGTTTCATGCGGTAGTATTCTAGAAATTTTGAGGACGAAATTATTTGAAGGAGGGGAGAATGTAACACCCAAAGCTTCTACGGTACGCTTCTCATTGAATAATGTGACAGCGTGTGTTGTACGCAACACCGTGTTCTAACACACCATAACTAATCAAACTAGCCGTTATGAATAGTAATACCTACTTTTTGAAATTATATATATATATTTTATATTTTAAAATGGACTTCATTTTTGGATTCGGAATATCGAATTTAGCCTAAAGTGAAATTTTGGTACTTTTCGGATAACATTCATATTTTGATGAATAGTGAAAATTACTAAATTTTAATTAAAAACAACTTTTTTAATCAAAATAATTAATAGTGATAAATTATGAATTTGAGTGGTTTTAAAGTATATTTAGAATATATTTTTACCATTTAATATAATTTTGGTCATTGGACATAATTTTACAATTAAACCGAAAATAAACAAGTGTCAATCTTTTGATAGTTTTTAACTCTTAAAAACACACTTTTTGTTTTAACAACGGGAAATAATTTTAATTTAATTTCTTCCACTTATTTGTTTTGAATTTAGAAAAAAGGATTCCATATTTGGAATCAGGATGTCCAAATTGTGTAAATAGGTAACTTTTATTTTAAGACATTTTGAATAATTACTGCGGTAAATATTTTATTTACCATGGTTAAGGGTAAATCCGGTAAATAAGGGTTAAAAATAATATTATAATAATACTAAATTACCCTAAAACGTGTCCTAGCCTTATTATTTGATACATGTTCGACTATAGGCATCTTTCGGTCGATTTTGGGACCCCATGGTGCCACTTGTAGGTGATAGGGACACTTTATTTTAATTAAGTTAAAATGAATACAAAAATGACACAAGCTTATATCTTTTAGAAAAACAATTTTTACATAGGGTTATATATGTTGGATTTTTAATTATAAATATTCATTAGAAAGATAAAATGATTTCCTACATAGGGATATTTTATTTATAATTTTTAGACATTAAATAATTTAATGTATTTATGACACAAATATGATGAATTAATTACTATAATAGTAAAAAATTAAAATAATTGATATTATAAATACCCAAATAAATATAATATGAAACTTTTAATGAATTAAAATTATTTTATAGGATAAAATGATATATTATTATTTATTTAATTTAATTTTTTCGAAGTAATCAATCCGTTATGAGTTTTAAAAAAATCAACTATTGAATAGTGTCAAAATTGACATAAAAGAGTTCTTAAAACCAATATTATATTATTAATTGATATTAAATTCCTAAAAATCTAAGGTTCTGCCAAGAGACTTATATCATGATAGGTTCATCATTAATGGACCACTTGGGTGTCTCTTGGATGTATATAGTAAGTTTATTAACCATATTATATAAAAATACAAAGAGACATTGTAAAAGTGAAACTAATTAACTTAGAGTTAATACTTAAAGATAAGGTTAATATAAGTACCCAAACCTGTCTAAATTCTATTGGTTGAATTTTTTTCGACCTATCCCCACCTTAAAATTTAAATAATCAACTTTGGATCCATTAGAAACCGAATATGAATTTATTATAAATTAATATTTCTAGCTTTTCGAAAGGTTCCCCTCAGCCCTCTTATAAAAGGGCACTCCTCCTTCTCATTTCTTCACACCTTCAAAGCCTTTTTGTTCGGCCAAACACTGAAACAATACTCTCCCAACTTCCCTCACTACAACATATAGGCCTTAGTTTGATCATAAAGCCAACCTAAGGATCCCTTTTGATCAAATCAAAAGGAAGAACCCGAAGAAGAGGTAATGTTTTCACCACCCATTTTCAAGTTCCTTTCTTCTTCCACTTCTTCTTTCTTCGTTCTTACCATTCTAAAATAATAACTCTAGTATCTAACATATATTGTGATGTTATTATAAATATTTTACAACCATATTCAGTATTCTATCCACCCTTTTAATAACATGTCACCATACGTGCGTTCGTACGGCTTACCGTCTCCACGTTGTGGTGTAATTGTTATTCAATATATTATTATTTGGATGGGTATAATAATGATGTGTAACTCATGTAAATAATAAATATAACATGTTAATTATTATGTATATATGATATAACATCCAATTTTATATTATTTTAATATCAAAAGAATGATATTGCCGCTCGTGCGTACGTACGGACTACTGTCTCCTCGAACGCGATAAGATTCATTCTCTATCGTATCCATTCAAGTATAATTATCATTTGATGATTTAAAAATGATGTTTAAGGACTTGATATCATTATGGATATGAATAATATACAACCTATCCATTACAAACATGGATTACATAACAAAACATATAAAAGAAAACAAGTAAGTTAACACCCGAAACAACGACAATACTAAGATATTATTATCAAATAAATATTAAAAGATCATATATGATATAATATTATTGAATATGATTCTTGTATAATTTAATAACAATTATTTTATCATTATACTGGATGTTAACCTACCCCATCCAAGGAAAAGTACAAGGTAAGGGTTATTTCACAATGTCTTCATTATCCGAGGTTGTTTATACGTAATAATCTACTGGGATCTCTTTATCATCCACATCCATGTTTTCTTAAAAATGTATTCCAAAACATTTTTATTATTTACATGAATATGGGTTAAAGTTATTTATACCATTGTTTGACTTTTTATAAGAGGAATCTTTCCGTCGTTTTCAAAACAAGGTCCTTTTTAACCTTTTCGACAGAATTAAGGTAAGAATGTTTTTTTAACTTATACGGTGGGTGCGGTTATTTTCCGCCATTATAAAATTTTCAAAGCTTTCCTTATATGCTTATAAGAATATTTTTAAAGAAAATGTTTTATGTTATATGGCTCTTAAATTATTTCAAAAATAGAAAGAGATATTTCTCTAAAAAGAGTTTTGATTTCATCTATGTCAACATCCTTTGATGGATTTTACGCTTATTTGAAAATGATTTATTATGATACAAAACTTCTAATTTGTATTGAAGGTTTTGTGATATGTTTGACTGTGGATGTTCTGTTTTTATACCATTCATAGTTTATGGTTAAATTATTGACATTTCGTATGCTAGTTATGATAAGGATGTTTATGTTATGTTTAAACCTTTTCATATGGGAATACATTGGACTTAATATGTGACGGTTGGAGCCCGCTATAGCTCCTAGATGCATCGGTAGGTCTCATGAGACAAACTAGTGTCTTGGCACAAGGCCTTGACAAAATCTTATTTGTAGTCTTGGCACGAGGCCTTGGCTATGTGGTTATGATAGTCTGGCATTATGCATTCCATCATTATGAAAGTGGTTATTTATTTTTCATGTGATTATTCGATTAGTAGAATATCCATGTGAATAATTAAATGGAATTATTTCATTTTATTTATTCCATACTATGTTGAAAGTTCAAGATTTAAAGGCTTTTGTTTTAGTTATACATTGCCTTAAATGTTTATTCTTATTTATGAAAGTTTCTGCTATATTGTTATCCTTACTGGGCTTTTGAGCTCACCCCTTTTATATGTTTTATTTTTCCCAGGATGTGAAGAAGTAAGTTATGAATGACCTACAGGGATATTTTGAGGGGATAATAGTGTGGACTGTGGAGACATTATGTAGTTGTAGTAGTTTTTCATTTTATGGTGTAATGTAAAACTTATGAATATATCTAGTGTTTCCAAGGCTACTAAAGCAATCGGTGTTTCAAGATTTGATCTTTCTTGTGATCATGACAATGTTATGTAATAATGCACCGACTCTGGGTAACTAGGGTCGGGGCGTTACAGAGACCCTCTATGGATCAATAGTATTAAGACCCTCCATGGATCAGAAATAGAGTAACCCTCTTTGGATTTGAATGAGAGTGACCCTCTGTGGATCGACATCAGTGCGATCCTCTGTGGATCTATAGTAGTGCAACTGTAGAGACCCGTACTTGACGTACATAGACATTAAATGAATTTTTCAGTATACTTAATACATAACTAGAACATACAACAAAGGATAGTAATAGTTTAGTGTCTTTGGAAACATGGAACATAATCTTCTAATCATGATGAAAGATCTTCAACATCTCCCATAATGATCTACCCCCTTTTTTAACTAAAACATTTCTTTATATCTTGGGAAGAAGAAAACATATAAAGTGTGAGCTCAAATTCTCAGTAAGGGTAATCATGGAGAAAATAAAACAAACCATATAATTTTTAACTTCAAAACATAACATTAATGTTTAAACATCAAAATCTTGAGTTGTGAAATAAATCGTGGCAGTATGAAAGGCATAGATCATAAAGGAACATCAATCATGATAAAATAGCATGGAAATAAAAAATTTAATTGTGGAAAACCATAAAAAACATGATATTATTTCCATAGTAGCCAGGGCATTGCTTCCAAGACCACTTAGTGGACAATGTCCATTTCTGAATCGAGTTCACTCCTCGTTCCAGTCCTGTATCAAAGAACTAGATTAACTTACCATTCCAGCCATGTCTATATCATGAGATATAAATCCTTAACCAATGTGTTGGAGGGAGATATAGGTTCCACCCATCTCATTATGAAATCATTCTTTCGTGTGCCACAGAATAAACATACATCATTCATAATAACCCAACAAATAAAATGGGTTTCATAAACATCATCCCATCATGACATAATCTAAATAAAACAAATGGATATAATTTCATAAAAAGAAGAATAAAACCATGTAAATAATAGAGACATTATACTTGAAACATACACATATGAAATAATGTCATCTTAGATGGAAAATGTTTTTGATAAAACATTTGAAATAAATTCTTGAGGAAAATATCCATTCTTCTTCAAAATCATTTTTTTCACAAAATTCCATGCAATTTTAAAAGAAATGATTTTATAGAAAATATTCATGAAATCTTGGAGATTAAACTTAATTAAAAAAGGTGTTATTAAACCATAAAAATCCATTCATGCCATATAATTTAAAACAACATTTTTCTCCTACTTTTGCCGAAAAAGTCAAAAAGTTCCTCATGATGTAAGCAAAAGTATGATTCCTTTCATAACATGTGGTAAATTTCAAAAATGGGTAAATAGAACTTTAAAAATACCTGAATTTGTCTTAGAAAACATGGGCATGGATGATAAGCATAACCACAGTAAATACTTATGAATAAACAATCTCAGATAAAAACAAGATTAGAAAAGTTATCCCTTTCCTTTGGTCTGATATACTTCATACATATCCGAACCTCATGTATAATGATTTAAATAATGTAATTTACTTATTAATGAATCATATTTATTGTTATGATATCATATATAGTTCACTTATGACTTTATATTTCCAGTTATTTTGTAAATTCCATGTTAAAGCAACGTTTTCTGTAAAATCGTTTTATTTATCGTACGTGTTTGGAATTGTTGTTCTTGATATTATTATAACTTATATAATGATTTAATTAATTCAAGAATGTAAATAATGATATATATATCATATATATTCATTATATATATGTATGTATAATAGATGGATAAAAGAAATGAAATACACAGTTAATGGATACGTTAGGCCGTACGTACGCATAAACACTGTTTTCCTTTCCTTATTAACATTAATGGAAGTAAGTAGTTTATATATATATATATATACATAAATATAGAATCTTTATTATGTCATATATTTCATTATTATTCATTATATATACCTTATAATCATTCTTTAATGGTTAACATGGAAAATGAATCTCATCACGTCATGGAGACGGTAATACGTACGTACACACGAGTGATGATATCGTTCCCATAATTCTTTAATGGACCTAAAGTGGATGATATAATATCCCAGAATCAGTATTATGTTATAATAACAATATATAGTTATTATTTACACAATTTTATCCATCCGAGTAATGTGGTGGTGGAAAAACATATTATACCACAGTGTGGAGACGGTATTCCCTACCTATGCACGCGCGTTGATTTCATTTTTTGTAGGATGGATAGAAGGTGAAATGGGGTTGTTTAATATTTATAATAAAATATCAATTAAATTAGTGATAATTATTTTATTACTTTATAATGAAACAACTAATGAAAAATATGTTGAAGAATAATGAAATTTGAATGAATCAGTAGAAGAGATTACCTCTTCTTTGATGAACCTCTTTTAAGATTCCTTTGAAGGCACTAGAGATGGTGTTTTGAGGATACCAGAACCTCTATAATGATTCTAGGAAAGTTGATAAGGGAAATGGTTAGGGTTTGGCCGAGCTTGAAATCTAAAAATTGTGTAATTAGAAGATGGAGGAGGTGCCCTTTATAAGGGAGGAGAGGGGAACCTTTGGAAACCTCAAAAATATTAATTTATACTAAATCAAAACCCAACTAATAACCTGCATAAATGACTCATATTATAATATTATATGAGATAGGGTTTTATTCTCATCATCCAATAAAATTTATACATATTGTGAATTTATTTTTAGCATTATCAACTTGATTTATCCTTATTTATTCTATTTAATTTTATTTGTGGTAAAATGATTCTAAATTTTAAATTGTTATAAATAATTAGTTATGTGTTTTTAATTGTTAATAATTGGATGAAGTATGAAATTTTAGACATTATAAATATAAATTTATAATTTTTAAATATCTTTGTGATTTTTAAACAATATTATAATATATTATTTTTACAAAATAACAATAGTGTAAATTTTGACCCTATTCATTTATTTGAATTTAAATAAAATCCACACAGAAGATATGTTCGATCTAAAAGAATTAATAGATTTATAACTTGTCATATTTATCTATAAAATTAGTGGAGCACATTAAATATTTCATATAATATTTATTTTACTATTTTTAAAACCATTTATTTTATATTTCAATCAATAAAATAATTTCAACATCACTATTGTGTCACCTTTAATGATAATTATTTAATCCCTAAAAATTATAAATAAATTCACATGATGTATAAAAATTTATTATATTTTTGGAGAGTATTCAAATTCAATGTTTCTTGAAGTTTAGCACTAAATTAAAATTATTATACTTATAATATTTAAGAGAGTGACATGTTTTCACTTTCTTTGGTTTTAATAATAATTAAATTATTTGCATGGTCAAAAGTCCATAAAAATAATCTCTTCCGACCCTTAGGTGATATTGGTATACTTTTAGTCATACAAATGAATTTTGTCAGGTGTTAGGGTATTTTTATAATCTTATTTATACCCTTAATTACCCGATTTACCTTTAACTACTGTAAATAAAAATTTCTGTAGTTACTATTCATAATACAAAAAAAATACAAGTAACATATTAAAATAATTTGGACCCACTTAATTAAAATATGGAATCCATTTTTCCAAATTCAAATCACATAAGTTTCAGTAATTAATTTGAAATTAATCCCGTTATTAAGAAAACGTGTTTTAAAAGTTAAAACATTGCTAAAGATTGAAATGTTTTTACCTAAGAATTTTATGAAAAATTAAGGGCAATGACATAAATTATATTAAATTGTTAAAATATATTCTATTTATATTTTTAAACCATTAAATACTATAATTTACCAATATAAATTATTGCGATGAAAAAAGTCATTTTTTTAAAATATAGCGTGTTTTTACTATTCATTAAAATATGAAAGTTATCAGAATAATATGAAAAAATTATCAAAAGTAAATTTTAATATACTGATTCCAAAGAAGAATTTTATTCTGTCATATGGAAATTATAGACCTCTCAAAAACAAGATTTAATGTGGGTGCGCCAACAAAAGGCGGCAAAACTGTATTTTTTTGTAAAATACTAATTTTACCTGAAAAAATTATTTCGTTCCCATAACACGTTTTAGAAAATGTGTATGATTAATAATAATGTTATAAAATTCAAATTTTAGTTAATAATATTCATAATGGATAGTCCGTAATAATATTATAATAATATATCATTTTTTAGTGAACCCAAGTATTGCATACTGCAAACTCTATCGGGGAAGGTTGTGATTTCATGTAACGCAAGACAAGAATAATGTTTGAATATAATATAAGCTAGTAAGGTGTTGCGTATAGCACAAGATAATATTTTTTTAACGTACAACACAAGACATCAATGAAATTTAAAGAATATTTATCATAAAATCTCGGGATGTTACATTCTACCACCCTTAAAATGAATTTCGCCCTCGAAATTCGTCGGGGTTATAAATGGTTTACTACTTGAAACATTCTTTAATAGAAACCCACCTAGTAAAAATGAACACCAAAACTGAACTTTAAAAACTAAATTATGAGACATAATAGTTACCCAAATTAACCAATCACTGGGCTTCAACATAGTAGAACATAGTTGAAAATATGGATATAGAAGAGAAATCTAACCATCACGTTCATTTGGGGAGTGGTAGAAAAAATGGCTATGGAAAAGCCAACAATCACAAAGACATAAATTTTTTATGATCTAAGGTACGATCTGATTCATTGGATATGAGGATATTAGGACAATATTTTTGGTTTTCAAAATCATTTCTCTAATTTTGAAAAAATTTGAATTAGAAGAAATAGTTTCTTTATTCTGGTACAATCTCACCGTTGGTCATTCCTTGAACAATTTCCACTTCATATCTTAACGAAATGAAGTTGAATTTTTCATTCGTTAAGTGTTAGCAGATCATGTGATAGAATCATAGGTCATTCCATCTATCTCAAACAAAATGTTAGCAAATGTTATTAAATATATATGAGTCCATCCATAGTGAGATTAATCGTATATGGTTCCTAAAATGGACATATAATTCATATATCATACCACTTAATAAATTAAATCTAATTTATAGTAGCCAGGTACTTACTGTAGGCCAATGGTAGGTAATAAAGGCTTGTCACACTTTGGTTGCGGGTTCGATTCCCGCAACCTTGTCCGATGCGATGAGTTTTCTCTTGTCCTACGGGTTGTCTTTTTTCTAAATCTATACTATTATAACATTCCAAAAATAATATTATAAATTTCTAGCCTTAAACAATAATATCTGATGTCTAACTTAATTGATTCCAATCATTAGGTTTATTCAAAATAATTCTTTCCAATATCATAGTATAAATAAAATGATTACTAGAAAGGTCATCTAAAAAGTACTTAAGATAATCATTTATCACCCGTATATCATAAGATATATATATCGTGTTGGTAAAATTCCAATCATTTGAATTCCTTAATCATGTATTCTCTTGAAACATGAGTACCCATTAAACCTTAGTGAAAACATGAATGTTGTCAAACGTTAACTCCTTCCACATACCAAAATCCCAAAATTCTCTATACTCAAACCATGATATCACTTTATCCATATACCAATCATGAGCTCATTAATAATATCAAACATCTCATTATCTCCTTATACTTTCATTATGCACATATCATCTACCTTCGAAAAAAATTTGAATAACATTACATGGTTACTAGTACCATTCATCGATACATTCAAAAACTCATGTAAAGACAACAATGTAACAATCCTAAGATTTTTATTTATTCCATAGTACCATACATTATTATTGATAAACATAAAATCACTCCACTACCTTCTTAAACCACTGACTGAGCTTTATCATTTCTTACATCTCATATATCATTTGTAGTCTCTTCATCAGCATCCACATAAATACTACCCATATGACCATTCTGATTCTCTTCATGAGATTTTCCCTTAGGGGATTGGTTTGCATAAAGCCCGTACATTCCAAATTTAAAACATTTAAACATTATTGATGTCTATGAAAAACCATTATCCTTGTCCATGGTGTTAACTGATCCTTTTCCGTTACATTTACTAGCTTTGGGTCCTTCTTTTCCACACCCAAATAATTTTCCAATTCATTTGAAACATTCTCATTGATGCCTCTTCCCACATGATTTAATGAGGGTAATTTACCTTTTTTCTTCTATGATCATCATGAAACTCCATCGTTTTCTTATTAGCCAAGTCAGCAAACTTGCCAAAGTTGATATTATAGATCATATTATGGGATTTCTGATTAGGCATAATAACGATGTTTGGTTATCCAAATCCCATTTCATTTGGTTACTCATGATTAATATCATTACATTTTCCATCATATTATCAATTAACATGAATCCTCATGTTTCTTGCCATTTCTTAAAACCCAAAAACAATAGTATGAGAGGAAAAACTCATACTAGAAAAACAACATAATCAATGTGGAGTACTTTAAATCTATAACAACTTAGTTTTAATTATATTATTTTTACCATAATTCTAGTACTATAACCTATATTTATACTTAACCCTAGGGACATCCCTAAACATACCTTAGAAATATCTCTAGAGATCTCACTAAACTTTTCGCATCCTAGTTTCCAAAGGATGACTAAAATTTTCATCTCATAACAACTATAGAGACCCATACTTTACGTACATAGACATTTAATTACTTTTTCTAAATACTTAATACATAACAGGAACAGACACCAAAGGACCGTAATGGTTTAGTGTCTTCGGAAACTTGAAAGTTAATCTTCAAATCATGCTGAAAGATCTTCAACATCTCCCATATTGATCTTCCCGTTTCTTACCTAAAACCTTCTTTTATATCGTGGGGAAAAGAAAACATATAAAGGGTGAGCTCAAATGCTCATTAAGGGTAATAATGGAGAAAAAAACAAACCATATACATTTGAACTTCAAAACATCAACATAAAGTTTAAACATCAAAATCATGAGTTGTGAAATAAATAATGGTAGCATGAAAGGAATAGATCATAATGAAAGATAAATCATGATAAAATATCTTGGGAATAATACATTTAATTGTGGTAGACCATTAAACACATGATATGATTTTCATATTAGCCAAGGCATTGCTGCCAAGACCATCTTAGTGGACAAAGTCCCTTTCTGAATCGAGTTCACTCCTCGTTCAAGTCATGTATCACTGAACCAGATTAACATACAGTTCCAACCAAGTCTATCTCATTAGATATAAATCCTTAACCAATTCATTGGAGGGATATATAGGTCCCACCCATCTCATTATAAAATAATTCTTTCATGTGCTACAAAAAAACTTAAATCATTTATAATAACCCAATGAATAAAATCGGTTTCAAAAACATCATTCCATCATAAAATAATCCATATAAAACAAATGGATATAATTTCATCATAATAATAATCAAACCATTTAAATAATATAGACATTATTCTTGAAACATACACATATGAAAAAATATCATCTTAGTTTGAAAATGGTTTTGATAAAACATTTGAAATGAATTCTTGAGGAAAATATCCTTTCTTCTTCAAAATCATTTTATTTTCACTAAATGACATGAAATTTTGAAAGAAATGTTTTTTTGAAAATATTCAGGAAATCTTGTAGACTACTATTCATGAAAATAAGGCATTATGAAACCGTAAAAATACATTCATGCCGTATAAGTTAAAAAAAATATTCTTCTTGTACTTTTGCCGAAAAAGTCAAAAAGTTCCTCGTGTGGTATGAAAAAGTAAGATTCATTTCGTAACATATGGTAAATTTTAAAAATGCGTAAATATGAATTTAAACATACATGATTTTTTTTAGAAAACATGGGAATGTATGATAACAAGTACCACATTAAATACTTACGAATAAACAATCTCGAAGAAAAATGATATTGGAAAAGTTATCCCATACCTTAGGTCTGATATGCTTCGTACATATCCAAAAATCCTGTATGATGATTTAAATAATTCCATATACTTATTACATAATCATATTAATTGTTATTATATAATATATGGTTCACTTATGAATTTATATTACCCGTTCTTTGTTAAATTTCAGGTTAAATCACCATTTTGGGTAAAATCGATTTATTTATCGTACATGTTTAGACTTGTTGTTCTTGATATTATTATTACATATATCATGATTTAATTACTTAATGAATTTAAATCATGATTTATATATCCTATATATTATGTATATATATATATAATAGATAGATGAATGAAATGAAATACACAGTTCATGGAGACGGTAGGACGTACGTACGCATGAACGCTGTTTTCCTTTCTTTATTGGCTTGAATGGAAGAAAGTATATGACACACACAAACACACATATATATATGTATGTATAAATACTTTAGCTTTATTATTTCATATATTTCATTGTTATTCCTTATATATACATTACAATCTTTCTTCAATAGTTATAATGGGGAATGAATCTCATCGCGTCGTGGAGACGGTAATCCGTCTGTACGCACGAGCGATGAAATCATTCCCATAATAATTTAATGGAATTTTAGTGGATGATATAATATCTCAGAATCAGTATGATATTATAATAACCATATATAGTTATTCTTTACATCATTATACCCATACAAGTAAGGTGGTAGTGGAAAAACTGATTATACCATAGCGTGGAGACGATATTCCTTACGTATGCACGAGCGGTGATTTCGTTTTACGTAGGATGGATAGAAGGTGAAATGGGGTTGTTTAATATTTATAATAACATATAAGTATATTAGTGATACTTATGTTATTACTTTATAATGAATCAACTAAATAAGAAGAAGTTGAAAAAGAATGAAACTTGAAAGAATCGGTAGAAGTGATTACCTCTTTTTTGACGCACCTCTTATAAGCTTCCTCTTAAGGCCATAGAGATAGTATTTTGATGAGACCAAAACCTCTATAGTGTTTATAGGGATGTTGAGAAGGAAAATGTGTATGGACTGGCCGAGTTTGAAATCTCAAAAATGTGTAAAGAGAAGATGGAGGAGGTGCCCTTTTATAAGGGAGGAGAGGGGCACCTTTGGAATCCTTAAAAATATTAATTTATGATAAATAGAACCCCACTTAAAAACCACCATAAATGACTCATATTCGAATATTAGATTAGATAGGGTTGTAATATCATCAACAAATAAAATTTAGACATATTGTGAATTTTTTTTCAACATTATCATCTTGATTTATCCTTATTTAATCTATTTAATTTTATTTGTTGTAATAAGATTCTAAATTTTAAATTTTAATAAATAATTACTTATATGTTGTGAATTATCCATAATTGGATAATTTATATCATTTTCGACAGTATAAATATTAATTTATAATTTTTAAATATATTTTTTTAATCAATTTTATATTATGTTATTTTTATAAAATAACAATAGTGTCAATTTTGACACTATTCATTTATTTGAATTTCAATAAAATCAATACAGAGGATATGTTCAAATTAAAAGTTTTAATTGATTCATAATATGTCATATTTAGCTAGAAAATTATTGGAGCACATTAAATAATTAATAAAATATTTATTTTAATATTTTTAAAATCATTTATTTGATATTTCAATCAATAAAATAATTTCAACATCACTATTTTGGCACATTTAATAATAATTTACATGATGTAGATAATTTTATTATATTTCTGGATACTATTCATGTTCGATGTTTCTTGAAGTTTATCACTAAATTTAAATAATTATACTTATAAGATTTAAGAGAGTGACATGTTGTCACTTTCTTTGGTTTTAATAATAATTAAATTACTTTCATGTTCTAAATTTCATAAAATTAATCTATTCCTACCATTAGGTGACATGGGTAGACTTTTAGTCATCCAATAGAATTTTGTCTGGTGTTAGGTTAATTTTGTAATCTTATTTTTACCCAAATTACTCGATTTACCTTTAACTCCAGTAAATAAATATTACCGTAGTTAATATTCATAATAAAAAAGTAAAAGTATCCTATTAAAAAAATTTAGACCCACTAAGTTCAAATATGTAATCCATTTTTCAAAATTGAAAACACATATGTTGCAGTAATTAATTTAAATTTAATCCTGTTGTTAAGAAAACTGGTTTTAAAAGTTAAAACATTGCAAAAGATTGAAATGTTTTTACCTATGAATTCAATGTAAAATTAATGGTAATGACATAAATTATATTGAATGGTAAAAATATATTCTATTTATACATTAAAACCATTCAATATTATAATTTATCCATATAAATTATTGCGATGAAAAAAAGTTGTTTTTTATTTGAAATATAACATGTTTTTACTATTCATTAAAAAATGACAGTTATCATAGTAATATGAAAAATTTATCCAATGTAAATTTTTATATACTGATTCCAAATAAGAATTTTATTTTCTCAAATTTAACTTATCATCCTGTGAAAAATAATATTTAATGTGGGTGCGCCATCAAAAGGCGGCAAAACTGCATTTTAAAAATAATACTTATTTTACATGAAAAAATTATTTTGTTCACATACAATGTTTTAAAAAATGTGTAAGATGAATAATAATGTTATTAAATTTAAAATTTAGTAATACTATTCATAACGGCTAGTCCATAATAATATTATATCGATATATCGTGTTTTAGTGAACCCCAGTATTGCATACTACACATGCTATCGAAGAAGGTTGCGATTGCATGTAACGCAAGATGAAAATAGTGTTTGAGTATAATATAAGATAATACGGTGTTGGGTATAGAACAAAATAATTTTGGTGTAACATAAAACACAAGACATCAATGTAATTAAAAGAATATTTTTCGTAAAATCTCGGGGTGTTATAGCAACCCTCAATGGATAAGCAGTAGAGCGATCCATTGTGGATTAGCAGTATAACGGACCATTGTGGATCATCAGCAGAACCTCTCATCACAATAAAATTATCTAGCTCAAGACTAATCATTTTTATTTACTTTCTCTAAGTTTTATACTTGTGTGAGTTGTCTTTTACTTTGTGTTTGTGATTGAGATCATGCTCTGTGATTTTTGATTTTTGGAATTCTGAGAGACCTTTGGGGGTCTCTGGGTCCCTACTGAGTATTATTATACTCACCATTGCATGGGATTTTCCCGAACCTTATTCTGTCTTGTACATGCGACTAGAAGGATGACAAAGACTTTTGAGATCTAGTGGTAGATGGTACACGGAGGTGACCAATTGACGTGGTTAGCCACAACGATGAGTTGTACCAACCCTTCCAGTGGGATCCTTAGCGAACTATATCTAGAGATTTTTTCCCTTTTTTATGTACATTCTTTTCTGTTGGGACTGTATTCTGTCCCCTTTTACTTTCATTGCTTACTTTTACTCTAAGTGGTGGTTTTTAGTATTGGTGGTACCTTTCCTTTTCCGTTGCTCTTTACTTATGTGCAGTGTTCCTTATCTTTGTGTTTACAGGTTCTAATGAAAATTCCATCCCTTTTTGGGTTTCACCTTTCTAGTGATAGTCACCAACCCCTGACCTATAGAAGATGGGCTTGGGGTAGTCACATGATGATCCTCGAAGGACGGGTCATGAAAAATTGGTATATGAGGGTCATCGGTTCAACCGTAAGAACTAACAAATTTGATTTTTAATAGGGGAAATAGTGTTAAGTGTCTTGAGTTTAGATTTCACTCCAGGGAGTCCAGTGTTGGTACAGTGGCTATTGTATCCATACACTAGGACCCTGAATTCTATTTTCCAACTCAGTACACCATATAACTAGTTGCATGTGTTTTGAAAATGTTTTTATCTTGGTTTATTTTGAGTCTTCTCACTATGTATAACTTATTGACCATGGTTCACCTTGATTATATTTTAATATTCCACCATGCAGACAATCATAGAGGTTTCCAATGCATTACCATGAGGATGGTCTATAGACTGATGAGGATTCAGTAAAAGAATTGGTGTCAGAGATGGTACCTTTGGATGGTGTCTCAGTGATACCATTTCCCATTGATCAATAGTTACTATCAGTGCTACTAGTAGAGGACACATGTTGGATCATTTCCTTACATGAGTTTTAGTGATAGATACCCCTCATATTCCGAGGTGAGCCTAACTCACAGGCGGCTAAGGACTATATTAAGGATGTGACCATGTTTCAATCTAGAAAGGGCACCATTAAATCAAATTGTGGTCTTGGATGTGAGAATTATATGTGGCTTAGCAAGGGTATGGATGGATTTAGATTACCCCTATCATTCAATGAGGCGAATTTTCCATGGACAGGGCTTGAGAAAATTTCTCAGAGAAGGGGTATCATACAATAATAATATAATGGGTATGTGTTCCCAAGAGCTTCTACAGCATTGACATGACGACATGTCTGTAGATATGTATTCATAGAGGCGTTCCAAAGAGTCTAGGTACTCGATGAATATGATATAACCAGTTCTTCAAGGCTAGGACTTCCAAGTGAGATGTGTTTAGGGACATCTGAGCCATCAGTATTCCTCTATGAATTCTTACCAATGTTAGGGTGCTAGAAAGAACCTTTGTGGTTGAAAATTATTTGTTTGAGCAGATACAGCTAGGGAATGTCAGTAGTAGGAAAGTAGAAAACTGACGTTAGTCTCAGAGACATGGATGTGTTAAATCTTTCGAGAAGATAAAGTGATAGTGATAGATGAATCCGTAGATTAGTTTACATGGAAGAGGATCTAGGAGAGTATCAGGAGGTGGTATAAATTTTGACATGTTACAACAAGCACCCCAATGTGGTCCCCATAAGGCTCAGGGAGTTGTAAGACATGGTAAGGGAGTAGCTATATACGGTCAAGGATTTTGACCCAAGGGCTCTAAGAATGATTCATGGTATGGTCTGTGTATACTAATAGTTTTCATATTAATAGAAAAAGGTAGTAATCATTATTTCTTGACAAAAATCTTGTTCAATACTTAGAGTTTCTTGTCAAATTGATTACATGATCATTACATCTGGAGATACATATGGGAGGGGACTCGATAATCACACTTATCTCCATGGTGGTATCTTATCCTTGAGGTGATGGTTTCGGTTGGAACCTCTTAGTGGCAGCGTCGAGGCCATATGATGTTAGTTTGGGTATGGACTATTCATCCAAAGTTCATGCTCAGATTGATTATTTTAGTCAAAAGGATGCGGTATATCTGTAGCATTAGAATTGTGTTTTCCTTGTTAAAAAAATGGAACCCCAGTTAGCACGGGTCAAACATACACATAGGAGAGTGTAGTGAATCACACTTGAGTGGGAAATCCTTACCCTCTGGGTATTAGGTGTTTTGAGTTTTCAGTTCCCAATAGTAGTGGTGGAGTGTGGGAACATCCTTTCCAAATACGTTTCTACGATTACCTCCCTATAGGGCGATGGACTTCTGTATCCTTCTTAACCCCGATATGGCCTGGATATCAGCATCAGTAAATCAAAGGACCTTTTTAGATCTTTTCAAGTAGGGGGTGTAGGTGGATGACTTACAGAGAAAGGGATCAGTAAGACACATTGTTTGAGGTTATGTGTGGACTACCGGCACCTTAACCAAGTGGTTGTGGAGAGAGATTACGAACTACCAATGGTTCAATCAGAACATAAATTTGTTAAAGGGGTATCCTTTCACGTGGATGGAAATGTGTCCATAGGATTTTCAGTAGTCAGAAAATGATGTTGGTTGGAGTTAATCTAGGAATTTGACCTTAAGATAGTATATACTATTGGAAAGGGGGACATTTTAGTAGACACGATCAGAAAGAGGTCTCTTTTATAGCTACATAGTGAGGCGATGTAGCATCTATTCATGATGTCGATATCATTACTAGATAAGAATAGAGCAGCTTACCTCTAGTATATGATCGTCACTCCCTCACTCCTTCTATGAGTTAGGGAATCACACCTTCTGGATGTTGAATGTGAGGCCCAACGTGCTCAGATATCCTCAGCACAGGCTCCTGATAGATTTTTTATAGGTGGGGAAAACTTATTCCTTTTTAGAGGACACACCATGGAAATAGTTAAATTATGGGAGGAGGTCGTGAGGGAATCCCATACATCCCCTTTGGCGGTACATCCTGGTGTGGAGAAGATGTAATAGAACCTCCGATGTCAGTACTGGCTTCCAGGGATAATGAAATCAGTGGTAGTGTTTGTTTCACAATGACACAATTTTTAGCAAGTGAAAGTTGAGCATCAGGATCAAGCATGCATGAGCACATCTTTTACCCCTATAAATATGGTCAGATGGAGTAGGAAATACAGACCTTAGAGGACATGCTCTGTACTTGTGTCCTAGATTTTGGTCAAAGTTGGGAGGACCACCCACCACTGTAGGAGTATTGATACACCAATAGATATCACTCCCCCATTATCATGACACCATTTGAGGCCTTTTACGGGTGGCCATGTCGATCACCTCTATACTGGATAGACCTAGGGTAGTCATCACTCATTTTTCCAGAGTTGTTATGGGCTACTACTTAGAAGGTGCAGATCATCCCGAATAAAATGAGCATTGTACAGAGGAGACATATTTCTTATGACGATAAGAGATGGGGACCCTTGGAGTTTGAGGAGGAAGATAATGTTTTCCTTCTAGTCATACCCCAATGTGGATTGCAGAGATTTGGCTGGGGTGGTGAGATATCTTTGAGGTTCATCAAAACTTTTTTAGATCCTCAAAAGAGTTAGTGAGGTGACGTACCACCTAGATCTTCTCCCATAAATTCACCAAGTGCATGATGTTTTTTCATGTGTCACAGTTGAGGAGGTACATGCATGATCCATCCCATGTCATATACTAGGGAAATATAGACATTGTTAATGGGGGGTAATTTGAGGAGATCCAAATGATGATAGAGGATCGACATGAGAAAGTTCTTCATAGACGGTCAATTCCTCTGCTGTGCATTTGGTGGAAAAACATGAATCTCTAGGAGATCACAAGGGAGCAGGAGGATCAAATTAATTCTCAGTACCCCCATTTTTATAATTTTTATTTTTTGGATTTAAGGGATTTAAATCCTTAGGATGGGGATAATTTAATGTCCCAGAATTTCTATATAATATTTTAGTGATGTGGAATTATTTTGGGACCACAAAAATTGACTGCACGTGATTCCGAGGCTCGGAGCGCCTAGAATGATCTGTCTAAAAATGTTAATCTTTAAATTGCGTGTGTGAGAAGTTTCCCTAATAAAGTGGAATAACTCTAAAATAGGTGATTATATTAGAAATATTAGGGCACTGTGGAATTCAGAATGGCGGGTTTTCACAAGGTGTGACTTAATTTTCATCGATGTAAGCCTCCAGAGAGAAAACCCAAAAATGGCCTAACTGTAAATAAAATAACTAAATAAAATTATTTTATTTTTGAAATTCTTATAACTCATGAATGGTGACTATGATTTAAAATCTGAGACCACCGACGAGTTCATGAGCGTATGATTATCTAAGGAAGATCCTAACACTGGTTGACACTGGCCACCAGTGGTTGTTAGTTTTTAGCCGTAAATAAAATAATTAAGTAACATTTATTTTCTTTTAATATCCTTATAACTCCTAAATGGTAACTGATATTGGAAATCTGAGAGTACAGATGAGCTCTAAAGAGCATGTTCACCTTATACGAAGCCTAACTTTGACCAGCGCGGGTCAAGGGTGACTGTTAATTTTTTCTGAACTTTTTTTAAGGTGTATTCAGTTAACGTGCAAGAGAGATTTTCTATCTTTTGAACTAGAGATCAGATTTAAAATATTAAGGCACCATTGAATTTAAAACAATGGGATTCACCTATAAATGAAATAAATTTGGCTAGAATGGCCTGAGTGGGAAATTAATTTTTGAACTATTTGAGACAAATAATAAAATATTTTAAAAAGAAATATTTAATTTATCTTCTCACCATTGAGTGGCGGACAATGACGTTGTGGTACAAGGATAGGGCGACAACGAGGTGCATTAATGAAGGGTCAATAATGGATCATTTGATATCACAATGATTTTTTAAATGACTCATTTAATGTGGATCATTAAATATGGCTCCTTTTATGAGCATCATTAATGGGTGCAACATTTATATGCTTATTATATTCTTTTAAATAATCCAACATGTTGGAGTTTAAGGATTTTAAACAGTGGGGATTCTATAACAATCCTTTGGAAAAATTCCACCCCAATTAAGAATGATGAAATGTCTATATTTTCCCTCTCTAATGAAGAACACATAACGAATGAACGGACTTTGGATGATTTGATCTGGTACGTGATGAATGTCAAAAAACATCCATGAATGCAGAATTACTTACATCATCCACAGTAGATTCCACCAAATCTAGGTAGAGTATTTATTATATTAATATTACTATTTCCCCATTCATGGATAATATGACGAAAGAGGATCAACCGACCCGCAGGTTGATTCATGATTCATTCATTATTATGGGATTTTATTATATGTTTTTTAGGGATTGTTATTTGTAAATATTTATTGTTATCACCCCCTCCTTACAAAAGCCAACATGGTGGGAGAAGACCAATCCAATCATGGCCCAGACCCTTCATTGATCTTGGGTTTTGTGCAATCTTTGTGGTCAATAGAGAAACATGGAGGCAAGGCAATTTCCTAGGCTTCACAGTGAAGGCGGCGACCTGAGAGGCCCGTAGGATCAATAGGGAAGGGAAACAGACCATCAAAGCATCTTTGGTGGATCACAAAGGGTGATGCCGATGAGCATCCCATGCTGGCCGCATAGAGAAGCGGTGCCCTAGGCACCACAGTGGGCAGAAAAAATTGCGCTGATGCACCATCCCAGAAAATGATGTAACTCACTTGGGCCGCCCAACTGGACACAACAACCGACTCCATCCAACCATTTTGGAAGAAGGGGCAATGCCCTGCTAGAGCCACCAATTGGGAGAACTTAACCACATGTATGTTGGGTTTTCCAAGTAGCTCAGACCCACCGGTTGGGTAGGAACTGTTAGCCGGGTTAGACCCATTGTTCGGTGAGGGCCGGACCTGCTGGTCGGCATGTGCCGGACCTGCGGGCTCGGGCGGACCCACAGGTCGGACCTGCCCTGCAGGCCGTGCTGGACCCGCAATCTGGGTCAGACCCATGAGTCAGGCTACACCCATTGGCCCAATGGACCTATCGGGATGGACCCCTGCCAAACCCGGAACCGACCGATCCCATTTCACTAAAACTGATATATCTCGCAATTCGGGTGTCTGATTGACGAGCCATCGATGGAGTTGGGACCCTTGGGATGGGGAAGTCATTTTGAGATGATCCAATTGATTTTTGGTGGAATTTTGAGAATGATCAGGTTTTATTGGGCTCAAATACAACCAGACCCTATTCAACTTTTTTCTTATATCATACAGACTGGGCATCTGATTGATGCACCATCTTTCGCATTGGAACCCTTACAATAAGATGGTCCTTTGGGTTAATTATTCATGGGGCGTAGTGGCGGTTGAGGTATGACAAACAGTATTAGGATCAGAACCTTTAGAACTGAATCACACTAAATTCAGGACTATAGTGGTTGGTTGTCAAGTGAAAAGTGACCCTTCGTGGATCATCATCAGAGCATCCCGACGTTGATCGATAGTAGTGCGACCCTCTGTGGATCAGAAATAGAGCGAACCTCCATGGATCAACCTGAGAGTGACCCTCCATGGATTGGCAGCAGTGTGACCATCTGTGGATCGGCAGTAGTGTGACCCTCTGTGGATCTGTAGTAGAGCGACCATTTGTGAATTAGTAGTATAGAGACCCTTCGTGGATCAGAAGAATAACCTCTCAATATAATGAAATTATTTAGCTCAAGACTAATCATCTTTATTCATGTTCTATATGTTGTATACATGTGTGGGTGGCCTTTTACTTTGTGCTTTGGGATTGAGATCATGCTATGTGTTTTTTCCTTTGTGCAATTATGAGAGGCCATTGGGGGTCTTAGGCTCCATACTAAATATTGTTATACTCACCCATGCATGGTATTTTCTCCCTCCTAGTTGTGTCTTGTGAAGACGATGGGAAGCATGACTTAGACATTGGAGATCCTAGAAAAGATGGTACATAGAGGTGACCGATTGATGTGGTGAGCTACAGTGACGAGTTGTACCTACCCTTCATATAGGATCATTAGTGAGTGATCTATGGAGTTTGTTTTTACTTTTTTATGTACTTTTTTCAGTTGGGATTGTATACTAGACCCTTTAACATTTTGTACTAACTTTTACTCTCAGTAGTGGTTTTTAGTAGTGAGCAATCCTTTCCTTTTCCATTGTGTTTTACTTGTACACGGTGTGCCCTGTCTGTTTGTGTTCTGGTTTAATAGAAATTCCTTCCCTTTTTGGGTTTCAACTTTCTGGTGCTAGTCACCATCCCCTGGCCTATTGAAGGCGTTCTTGGGGTTGTCACAGCATAGGCCCCAGGGGATGGATCGTGACAATCTTTGTGACTATTATATATTTAGGGTTATGTAAAGGACTAATAGAGATAAACAGAGTAAGTGGTGGCCTTCACTAGTAGGATTGTCCCCTATAAAGATCAATTATAAGAGGTTTTGAGGGTGATGGCATCAGTAGGATTTTCCATGGCCAATCCCATGTTGGTATTTAATTACTGAAACATGAGATAAACCAATTATTAGACATGGTAATTCATCTCAAGATCATGAAACAATCCATGTTCTCTACAAACCTACAACAATCACACACCTTATCCATATTGATTTTGATAGTGTCACAAGTGGTTATGTATCTATAACATGGTAGTAGGATTTTTTATATTTTATTTTTAATAAAATTATTATATTATTATCCATTTACATTAATATTTTGTTCATGATTATATAATGATTTTTAAAAAACTTGTTTTGGATACAAAGAAAAAAAATATTATTTGGGGAATGCATTTTTTCAATTAAAGCACTATTATTGAAAATTTTATGAATTTTTAAAACAATTATTAAATTTATAAAATATTCTTATAAAATATTATTTCTTCTAAAATAAATGATATTATAATTTATTGAATACAGAAGAAAATTTAAAAAGAGTTTTAAGTGGTTAGTGTTGACAAATTATGGATTTTACAGTAATTTTTTTATATTTTTAAATTGACAAATTTAGTATGTTAATTTAGAAAAATAAATATAATTTCTTGATTTATCCAGAAAAAATAAGATAATGGTGAATTTTAATATTTTTTTATAATGTAAAATTTTTGGGTAAAAAATAAATATAATATAAATATACTATATAAATTATGACATCATAATATAAGGTCATATGAATTACTTGAATTAATTTCATCATTTTATATATGTATTTTTCTATTACATGAATTTATAAATCACCTATATATCATGTACATCCCAAGGTTATCGTATAAGATTTTTGAATATCTCTAGAAATATAAGGTCATATAATGTAATTTTAATTATTGTATCTGAGTTTCATGTTGCTATGATATTTATCTAATTACCCAAAGGCACCAGGACTCTCTAAATTTTGGGAATTTTTTATCTATATCATTATGTTAGAAGTCATGAAATTAAGTGTATAAAAGATATGTGGTGTCATAGTTTGTATTAGATGATGATCTAGTTATTTTTAATATTTTTATTTAATTTTTTTTAATTCAACAGGGATAAGAAAAAACATAGCATAATATCCATAAATTATTGTAAGGATAAAGAGTGTGTTTTCCATGCCACTAATTCCTTATCTAGATAATATTATTAGATGTTGTTCTGGAATAGTTGTTCCTAGGGGAAATAACCCAAAAAATGTTTCATTGGGAATTATCATTATCATCAAATGATTTCTAAAAATTATGCTTTTTAACAAACTAGGAATGGAAATCACATGGGATATCCCTTTATAAATTTATAATATTTTTAAAAACCATTATGAACAGAAAAATGACATTGAAAATATATATTAGTAAATATATTATGAATATCATATAATGAAACAAAAAAATAGATATACTATGTAATATTTATAAATTATTTGATATCCCTATAATTTGAAAGGATTTTTTATGGGATTAATAGTATGAAAATTTCAATCACTAAATTTACATTTATTTTATAAAATGGATTAAAATATGACAAATTGTTTCAATAACCTGTGTGATGGGAAAGGATAGGACTTTCAAAATGAGAGAACCAATCTAATGGGAGTTAGAGTAGAGAAATGGTCAAAATACTAACTAAATTAACTCAAGTATGGAATATAAACATGAATCGGTGGGAAAACCCACAACCCCATAAGAATGAAAATGTTTAAATTGTTACCTTTGTAAAAAAAGGCCTAAATAGTTTAGTGGATGTTTTGACCCATTAAACATGGAATAACGGATCAAATCTATTGAAATGATCATTAATCTCCTTTTATTATTTTTTATTGGTATGTCCGTGATGACTATTTATTGCATAGAGGGAATGACAAATTAATGGTGGATATTGATCAAGAATATTAATCATGATGAATAATGTGATGAAAATGTGTTAAAATAATTCATTAAAAATATTTTTTTGATAAATATTTTCCTCTCACTCTCAAAAAAAATGTAGAAGGGGTACCCGGACCTTATGAAATGGAAATCATATCTAATAGGGAATAAAAAAAATTCCCAACACTTCTATGATATGCATCTAACTTTTAAATTTACCCCAAAGGTAATGTCGATCACTATTTTAGTGTAATAATTTAGTATTTATGGAAATAATTAGTTATTCCAGATTTTGATTGCTATATATAAATTAATACAAGGCCCCAAAGGCACCCCAATTTCCCTATAAACACGTATTTTCCCCAAATAGAGTCCAACACACATTCCCAAACATGTAATCAGAATAATGAATATCACCAAATTCAAAAACATTTTCATACCTGTGTACTCTTCCATCAATTTAAAACACCCTATGAAACATCATAAGAGGACACTTATTCTGATTATTACTACACAACAAACCCCTTTAAATGTGGTGTTCTATTCTGGTAGGCTTCTGAAAATTATGGTTTACATTATTGAAATGGGTAGTAAAATTTATATAGTAATTAATATAATAATCTAGTATGTTACAAACCCCCCATATATAGAACAACATACTCATTGTGGGATGTATATCCCAATGTAATCTAATCCACTACACTTTTGGTTGGGTTTATCCTCTAATTCCATTTTTACTACTAGGACCCACATGCACCTCAATTTTGTTATGGACATGTGTTTTCCCCTACATAGGGCCTACACATGGGTATGAATGGATTATCAAACAAAATTTTTTCCACCAAATCCAAAAAAGTTTTTTTTTCTAGTGTGATTTTTTCTCACTCACACACACCATGAGAAACAACCCAGTTGGTCGCCCATCCTGGTCACTACTCTAGGCCAAGCCTCTTAATATATTGAGTTATAATCAGGTTTTCTATAAAAATTAATGATGTTATATATTTAAATGTGTAGTAACATTTATCCTTTTAAATAGATAACATTCTTTGGTGTTACACATGATGTTCCCTTAATGTTGAATTAGAGATTGGTGAATCTTGAGGGTCTCATGGTTTTTAATATAGGAAGTGATTATTGGATTTTAATTCATGAATCTTTATGGAGAAATATCATTTTTGTAAGAAAATAAAATATCTCAGATGTCAAAATGGTGGAAATAAGCAGATAAGAAATCTCTTAAAGGGGAAGAGGAAGTAATTTAGGTTTGGTAATGCGGGGCACCTAAAAAGAGAATAAAGTTGAGAGAAACAAAAAAATGTCATAGAAGAAAGGAATTATCCAATAAACATTCAACCTATTTTCCAATGTTTCAACTATAATGAACAAGGAAACTATATGAACCAATGAAATAATCCAATGGGTTTTGAAGATAACTAATGAAAAAAGATTCTAATTACTAGTGATAAAGTATTGGTATATGCCATTACAAAGTCTCGGGTGGATCCTAACTACAATGTAGTGAAAATTTTTCTAGTTATTCATTCTTGGATAGAAAGAATACTATTTGATTATATTTCTATGCATATTTTCATATCACATATGTTTTTTATAACTATTAAAACACCACCTTAAAACACTGTAAGAGAATTATTATGGAAAATTGAAAATGGGTCATTTGTTTCTTCCCAAACATGTAATATATCTCCATTCAATATTTTGGAGCTGAATTTCCAAGAAAACCATTTTATTCTCCCTTTAGTGTAATTTTATGTAATTATAAGTATTGATTTGATTTCATTGTATATAGAGTATATAAATTGTTTGGAGATGGTATTCACCATACATATGATGAATCTCCCACTAATTCTATATATGATTATGAAGAGGTGGATCTGATTATGAATCCTAATATTTGGAATTTATATCATTTTCATTATGAGAAATCAAATATATCTCAAATTATTAATACTAGGAAAACATCATCCTTACTGACACTCTCGTTATAAGATAATACACTATTTCTTTATCTCAACAAATTGTTTGGTCTTCCTCCCAACCAAGTGGTTATGATCTTAATTGATCTTTTACCTAGTTCTTTTCTAATATCCATGTCCTTATATATAATTTCCTCTATTAAACATGGATATTTGAAGAGTAAACTACATGAAAATCATGATAATTGATTTATACTACCATGTCTTTCATGGTGGGTTGTACCAGTCCTTTTTATCAAGAATAATGATAGGTCAATTCACTTCTACATTGATTATCATGATAAAAAAAATAACATGATAATGAATAATTATACCTTTCCAATATTTTATTAATCGTTGAATTATCTACATGAAAATATATACTTAACTAATGTGAGTCTTCAGTCATGATAATATCATGTCATGTTTACAAAAGTGGATATCCCCAAGATTGTCTTTCATACATGGTAAGGCAGAACAATTTAATAGTTATTCAATTTAGACTAACTAATCCTCCATCTATCATTATATAAATAATGAATAGAGTAGTTAAAGATTACATTGAAATATTTTCATTAATATTTACAAATTATATTTTTATATACTCAAAAATTCAATAGGAATCATAGGAGAATTTAAATACTATATTGAGGACCTTTAAAATGAAAAATTATCATTAAATAAAAAAAATGTGAGCTTTGGATGGTGAAAGTAATAGTCATGGGGAAATTTATCACCATAAAAAAGATAAATAAGTATCATTAAATAAAATAACCAAATAAAGAGTGTCACAAAAAAAACTAATATAGAGATCGATAGTTTCATTATATTGGATGTGTATTATTATTGATTAGGGAGAATATTATAATGATTTTGTAAATCACAAACCAAGATAATTTATAATTGAGTTAATATTATTTAGAATGCTGAATGCAATGATTGGTTTAAAGATATAATGAAGAGGATAATTATTATACTTGTTCTCATACTACCCATTAGTGATAAAAGATTTTTAATTAACAGTGATGCATCAAAAACGTGATTGGGATTTATACTCTATTAATATTAAAAAGTGATAGTTTTCACCTCCCTCAAATTAAAGACCTATGATCATAAATACAAAACCAGGTATCTAGATTTGATTTCTTTGATTCGTTAAATGAATATTTAGATATATTATCACTATGGGGATGAGTGTGTCATATATACATATCATAATAGCCTCATTTATATATTCTCACAAAAGGATCATAACATGTGCCAATGAATTTAGATAATGTTGATCAAGGATTTTTATTTTTTGTTCCATTACCATATTGTGAAGGGAAATACAGTTGTAGACGCTACAACTAAAAATAACCATCAAACCATTTATATGATGAGGATTGAATGGGATGCAAAATCATTATGCCTGAAAAGGATATTCAAAATAATCATAAATGAAATTATATACTAAGTTTTTCAAATATATCATCAACCATCCATTCTAGAGAGGATCAGGGAGGCCTAAAAAAATATTAAGAATCCATAAATAAAGGTAGTGAATATTATGAAATTTATCTTTAATACAGATGGATTTATATGGATTGGAACCCAGATATATGTCCTGATAAAACCACAAATGAAGAGGGAACTTCATTATAATGTGCACATATCATCCTTCTCTATTAATACTGGAAGCACTAACATGTATATAGATATAAAATAAAACTTTTATTGGGAGAACATAAATATAGATATTAGAAAAAAACTGTCTTAAAATAATGTGTGACATAAATCAAAGACCTAATGATATTAATATATGGGTATGATCATTTCATTTCCCATACGAGTATGGAAATGAGAAAACTGAACCATGGATTTTATTCATAGGACTCCCCAAGTCAAATAAAAGAAATAACACCACATTTTTTTAGTTATTCCCCATAAAATTTTATTTCACTTCATTATGACTAAGGAGGACTTATCACATAACCAAATAATTATGATATACAAAAGGGATGTGTTAAATCTACCTAGAATAACACTCTATATTGTATTTTATTGTGATATATGGATTACCTTAAGGTTCTAAATAGTCATTTGGTAAGAATTGGATATAAAATTTTCTTTTTGTACTTATTATCACCCATAGATGAATTTGCATCATGATTAAACCATAAAAACTATAAATTATTTATTGATAACATATTTCATGGATTTCAAAAGATGTTTCAATCAGGATATTCCCATAAGGGGGTTCCAATATAAAAATAGTTTCTATTATAGAATTCAAATGGAACTTTATAAGGATATATATGGGAATATGTGTTAGACTCTAACATACTGGGAAATGTTTGGAGAGTTGAGGATTATGGGTCATTAAATTATCTAATATATGGAGGATATGGTTCAAAATATATAAAATAATATGAAATCTAAAATAATTTGATAGAATATCTATACAAGAAATCATAGTTGAGCCTAGATATTATGGTCACAGATATTGTGTTCCTTCATATTTCACCATGGTAGAATTCCATGTGGGTTGGAAAGAAGGGAAATATTATTCCTATATAAATTTTAACCTTTTGGATCATTGATTACAACATAATTGTTTCCTACAAAATTATACTCCCTCCTATAATATCTCAAGTACATGATTTGTTCCATGTATCTCTCATAATGAAGTATATGTTTGACCACTAAACATGTACATACTGTAGATGTGTTAACATTAGGTAATGATATATCTTTTGAGGAACAATTGATCATGTTGTATTTTTATATAAAAATGGTCTATGAAATAAGGAAACAGACCTAGTAAAAGTTGTATAGTGAAACAAAACTTTTGAGGAGGCAACATGGGAAATAAAAGAGGTGGGGAAACAAAATTACCCTAACTAAGTTTAGTGTAGAAAAATAAATCATTGAGGGTAAATTTTTTGAATGGGGGATAATGTAATAACAGAAATGGTTTTATGTAAAATTTCCTTCTGAATAGATAAATTCATTATTAATAAATGTTGTTATAGTAAACATGATCACAATATTATATATTTCATTTTGGACCATTATAAAATATATTCATTTTATTATAAGTATATTGAAATATGATTAAGAATAATAATGGTTGATAATGTATCAATTTTATAATTACTTTTAATATTTATGTGCCTCAAAGTATTAATAAATTCTAATTGACACATAAAAAATAATTGATGACCTTAACCATCAGTATGAACATGTATATTATATTTTTAATAAAAAAATTATTATATATTCCTCATTAAATTAATGATTTATAACTGATTATATAATGATTTTGATAAAAAATAGATTTTTATATGATGAAATCAAAATTTTATTTCTGGGAATGTTATAGTTTCAATTAAAACATATTTTTAGAAAAATCAATAGTTTTTTAAATAAATATTATATTCATAAAATATCATTATTATATAATATTTTTTTCTATATTAATTGATTATAGAATTCAATAAATTCCAATGTTATTATCATATGGGTTAGAAAGATGTTAGTGTCAATATTTATTGTAAAATCCTATAGATGAGGATTTTCTATTAAAAATGTAAGTTCAAAAATATAAATTTTATTGTTAAATTAATTATTATATTTGAGATATTAACATTGAAATTTTTCAATGGTGAATTCATCAAATTGTTTACTGATAGATGAATTATTCAGTAAAAAATAAACACAATATAAATATTTTGATTATATTATCACATCATAATAAGGAAAAGGGTATATAATAAATATTATAATTTGACTACATGATCTAAAATAGATTTCCAATTATAAATAATATTTTTTATGATATTTAAAAACATTTATAATACACTGCTAACTCCTCCAAAATATATATTTTATTTCAAGATTTTAAGCTTAATTAGTTATAAATATGATTCACATCTAGGTGATTATTGTTATTATTTTCTTAATTTCATTTTTTCCTAATAAAATATTAAAAAAATCCTATTTTGAAAATACCAATGGAAAAAAATGGGACTATTTGTTTTTTTTATAGTTTTATCACATTGAATCCAAAACATAAGTTTAGATATCAATAATCGATTATTATCACTTTTGGTATAGATACCCACTTAACCACCCATTCCACTTCACTCAAAACCTAATAATATTGAATTTACACACCCTATCACTATCAAAATACCTCATATGGTGTTCCTAGTATCATAAGAATCATATCCTATGATTTTAGAAACACCCTAAGGTAAGGTATTTTCTCGTCTTTCTTTTTATTCAAGTAAATTATTCATACTAAAAATCTGATTTTAAATTATTCTTATTATAATTTTTTATTAACAAATCACAGTACTATTCATATGATTAAAATCTAAAGAGATACAACCATTCACTCTCATTAAATACTTTCATGAACCATATTGTACACATGTTATATTTCCAAAATTAACCCATGCTTTTCCATTAAAAAATATTATTTTGAGAATAACTGTATGAATTTAATCACAAGGGTATTCAAATATATTTAATTTCCATTATTAATTAATAGCTGAAATTAAAAAAACCATCATATTTTTATAATTTATTTATCTCATGAGATACCATTTATGGATCATGTTATATTTTCAAAAGCATATTATGTAATGATTTCTTTGGGGATATCAATTTATTATTCTTCTAATTCAATATTTTATGTAGTTTTGCCATTTTATTATAGCCTTGATGTTATAATATTATATCATTCTTAAATTTATATGATTTTTATTATCATCCTTTTTGTTACCTTGATATTCTTCTTGACACACACAAATTAATTTTATTATGTTATTATTTTATTTTTTCCTTATTTGTATTTCTATGTCACTCTTTCATTACGTATATCCTCAAGTTACCTTGTTCCATATTTGATAATCAATGGAAGTATAAGGGTATTTTATAGTGTCTTAATTAATATCAATATATCCAGGTTTCATGTTATTGGTAAATTTATCTAACTAACAAAAGAAACTAGGCCTCTCTAATATATGTTTACTTTATGTGTATCGTAATGTCATAATTAATTAATCAAATAGCATACAAGATATGGTTCTTATCCTCCTCATTTTCATAACTGAACCCATTAAACTAACTTCTTGTATCATGTCCCTACATAATCCAACGATAACATATTTTTTTTAACATTATCAAACCATGGGTTTACTTTTCCCCTTAATCGATACATAATAAATTATTTTATCGATTATTTTTACAAAAATCTACCTAATTCTTTGATAGGGATTAGGAATTTATATTCATTCCATAAAAAATAAACATATTGGAATTCCAAAAAATCTTCAACTCCCATCCATGCACTCCACTTCCACTTGTAGACTCCACTCATCATATTTATATTTGAATTAAAAGTTATCTAAGAAAACAACTCTAATACCCTATGATCAAACCTAATTGTTCCCATAAAAAATTTCTTTATGACTAAACGATTTAGTGGTGAAATGAGAACATGAATACATATGTTATTTTCTTGAATATAAAATAAACATACTCAAATACATGAGTTGATATCTGATCATTCCATGAATACCCATGCATAACATCATAATTGACAATATGGGTAACATGCATGACTATGCAGGCCACACGTCGGACAATATGAACCATGTAATTAACTATGAAGATGGAATTCCGTTATATTCAATACTTCACAATGAATTATAATGACCTCAATTTTTTGTGAATTAATATTTTTAATATAATGATAAAAAATGTTATTTACATATAAATTATGGATTTTCTAAACCATTACATTTTCATTAATTTGTCCTATATTCCATCACATTCATTCAAATTACATCATTTATAATCAGACTTTATGTTCAACACATCATTTAGATTTTTGTTTTTGAACCATAGTTATATCTAAAAGTTCATCCATTTGCATTTTGTAACAACCAATAAGATTTTTCAATACAAATCTAATGGGTCATGAATGATTTGAAAATGAAAAGAAATCAACCATGAATCATCCTCGTACAATAAACATGGACCTTGAAATATAATCGTGTAAATGAGTCTTTTTTTCATTTTCTATAGTAACAATATTATGTCCTACACTTCTTTATATCATCAATGAACATTTTCACATCACCAGGTTATTAATTTATGTCACTAATGTAGCCAAAATATTATCAAATCCCATAAATAATCCCTGGATTTCATAATTCTCATCCATTGGCTTTAGTTAAAAATATTACCATAAATAATTCTTTATCTTCTTATTACAAAAACTATTAGAACATTATACATATTTTTGGTGTATTCATCTCACTACCCCTTTGGAAATAAAATTAAAAGATATTTTTATATCCATAATAAACCAGTATGATCTATACCCCATAATGGTTTCTCATGTTATACAAAAAAATACCCATTTAATAATATTTATCTTGCATTTGATATCCAATAGGATTAAAAGAAACAATGTTCAAAAATCAAGAAAATGTTATATTATTCTTCCCCTTTTATATAGAATAACATATGGAATCCCCTCTCTACTATACTTATCCATGATGAGATATCACATTACTTGCACTCCTTATTGGGAAACATATATTTTTCTTCCCCAATAGAATAAAATATTACGAAAAATATATTAGGAAATTAATTTTAATAAGAAAATCAACCCTTTTTCGTACAATAAATTTTTATCCATTTTCTTAATAAGAATCAGCACTTAAATAATTTATCTCATTTAGAAAACAAGAACATTAGGTTCACTAAAGAAATTATTGATTGATACATTCCATTCATAGAATAATTTCCCCCATTGTTGAAATATTTTAATTTTTACATAGATATTAAATGGGTTTATTTTACTCTTATAGGTTCATTTATAAATATCTACTTCAATCCTATTAATTTTAATTTGATATAGGAAATAATAATATAAGTTAATAGTCTCAAAGTTATAACTAACAGTTACTTAATTTCATTGAATCTAGCACTATAATGATGTTTCTTTTATCTCTCTAACATTCTAAAATACCAATCCCACTAATAGAAACCCACCATAAGATTACTAATAAAGCAAAAGTTTATCAAATACATACCATATGAGATTAATTAATACCTCTATATATTTTAATTTACTCAACATTACACATGATGAAAATGTAACTTATTCATAGGAAAACACATTTTATTTAGAAAATATTTAATAGTAATTTAGAAATCAACACTAAAGCCCCCATAATTTCATTAAAAATTAAATCCATATTTTTGGATAATTTTTTAATGGGGATTAATTTGATCGAACTACCATTTTTTTCAAGCATATTTTATGTATCCTAAAAATAAACAAATAATACCCCCATAATATAATAAAATAAAATCATGACATCTTAAATGTTACTATTTATTTAATAATATGTATTCTCATTCTTATTATTGTCTTGTACCAAATGTAAAATGAACATCCCTCAAATGTTTATTATTATAATTAGTATGACACCATCAGTATATTTTGATGAGTATTTGACACCAATTTTAATTTATATCAATCTATCTATCATTATAAATTCATCCTTGAAAAATATGACATTTATTTATATTTGAAAAAACAATTTTGTTATTCAATTACACTTGTTAGGTCATATTAAATCACTAAACAACATTCTCATGATTGATACACATTTATTATTTTATAAACTACTTAATAAAAATTATCAATTTAAAATTTTCTTGCACCAATATTTCATCTGATCTCTCTTCATATCAATCATATCACATTCTATATTCTAGAACATACATCTCTTCTTTCAACTCATATACACCATGTTAATAATATAATAACCTTAATATTATAAAACATCTAAAACATATTAAAAACATTTAACTAATGATTAGTGGAATTAATATATATTCCAAAAGTAAAATAATGTAGTTGGTCATAGTATAATAACCCCTGACATCTTGTTATATTCAAATCACTATTTGTAGTGATTCTTTCAAAAGCACAATTTGTTTCATTCTAAATGAATTTTTAGAAAATCACCATTATATTTTTGAATTATCTATAATTTCAAGTAATAAAATATCATTATTCATGATTGTTCCATATTCGTAGCCAATTCATTCTGATCTAGGCATATAATCAAGCATTCTAACAATACATGATCAATATTATTTTATTTTGTGGCCCACCTGGACTTGTATTTATTCTAATTCTTCTTCTTATTCCACTGTTAGTATATTTTTATATCCATTACATAATTATTTGTGGTGTGAAATAAGAAAACGCTATGGAAACCATCATGTGTTTTTATTATAATATCCATAACATCCACCATATCCTTTTTATAAAATGGAGAATACATTTTTATGTTCATGTCCATATTTCTCACAACTGGATTGGCTTCAGTGTCTTTATTCATGGTTTATCTTCTTTCATTCCATGAGGGCCTGTATGAGTGGAAAATGGTAGACTCTAGTAATACCCCTTATTGTGAGACATTTTTTTCCTCTAAATAAGTAAAAACATTCTCAATATTAACATGTATATTTTAAAAAAACTAACTTTCATTACATTCCACAAGGAGTGAGGACCTCCTTATATTACCTATTTCCTTACATGAATTCTTCAAACTACACTACATTTTTAAATAATGAATATTTGAATGTATAAATAACATTCTATGAAATTTATACATTATGTTCTCATAATTTTATTGATATGTAGATGTATAAATTTTCATTACACCATTGAAATTATGGGCATCAAGACCTACAATAATCATTTTCCCCCATATTCCATAGTAGTATGACTTTTCATATTTTCTCCTCGAAGATAATTTATTTCCTAGGTAAGAAACAATATTCAACATACATACAGATTAATGATCAATGGATTTTTTAACTCCACTTAATGGGATTTTAATAAAGGGAATCACCACATATCCTTTTCCATTTGATGTACTAATCATTACCTCACATTTTGTGGTCTTTTAACATTATTGTTTTAGCATAGAATATATATTCATTAAACTTAATGCATCACCAATTACATAATTTCTTTTCACTTAATGATATGTCTTGATAGATACAAAAATAGTATTTAAATTCATTTTATTTGGCAAGAAATATTCATATTTATTGTAAATGAACTTCTAGAAAATCTCATTTCCCCTTCATCTTTAGTCACATATTCTATATATCCAATAATTATACCATTTATACTTCTTTTAGAAATATATTTCTCATTTTCAAATCCTCAATGAATGTAATTATCAATTTTTGAATGATTTACAATTAATCCACTTTTGTAGAAAGGTATTTGAAATTATATTGATAAAATAAATAACATTCACATAACTAGGGACATGTTTTAATTTCTTTTCTTCCTCATTATCCCAACATCCACTGGTTAAATTGAATATTATTATTTGGAATATTTTTCAATAACATGGTTAAAATCAAAATAATCCAAATAACTGTACTTTCTAATCTTAATTCAATATTCCATATTAAAAATATTCTTCTGGTTATATTAATTATACTTTACTTTTTATATATAAATATATTCATCAGATTTTGTGGTTAAAACTCGTTTCTTCATTGATTCTACATAGCTCCGATAAAAATAATCCAAATATATCCATATCTCGAAGGTTTCATCATATTGTGAATTCTTCTTATATGACTTATAAGATAATGATAATTTCAATATAATTTATATATCAACATTATAACTTTTTTACTATGAATAGTAATAAATACCTCACATAGAATGTACTTTACATCTTCCTTTCTATGAGCATGTAATAGTATAATCATATCCACCTTTTCTCAAAAAAATCAATTCCATAGACAACTAGAGGCCTCACATTGAATCCATGAGAAAAAAAATCCAATTTTTATTTTGATATTAAACCCGAAGACATAATGATCTTGTTAGAATACCACCATTTGTTCCCTAGGAATCCTAGATAGGGTGGTGAGTCATTTTGATGTACAAATTAATCATTGCCATAGAATTTATTTATATTTATTTAATATCCAATTCCCAAATTATCGGGAATTGATTTCAACTTATTTCTTGAACAATCCTCTCATGGAATCACCAATCACTCATTAGATTTAACGAAAAACAAGGAATGAACATAACAAAAATACATTACTTGGTTCAAAAATATGTTCTATTCCAATGACAATATGTCGATAGTGTGTGGGACCTATGAGAATATACTATGGTCCACAAGTTAAATGGATACAATGTTTCAACCATTGTCACTTTGTGTTATTATCAAAGTATTTACAAGTAATATGTGATTTTATAAATTATGAATTCATGATAAAATATACAAAATTTCCATAGGAATATTCTGATAAATAGGAAAAATAATCAATAAATAAAATACTTTAAATAAAATATTTATCACTAAATGGAGATGCCAATTGAAATATCAAGGATATTTTAAACAACAACTTTCATTTGAAAATGTATTGACCTAGGTACCTATAAAATAATTTTTTTACATTGAATAATTAAATATTAAAATTAATTATAAATATATTATAAAATAATTTATAATTATTGAATTTAAGAAGTTTATACTGATAGAATAGTAATATAACATTACGAAAAGTAACATAACAATTAGGAATTGTAATTTGGACAATAGAATATCAACCTCAACTATGATATTATATATATTATTTTTTGAATATTATAAGCATATTCATGATTTATTTATATTATGGAACAAGTAAATAAACATTTTGGAACTGATAAATTAAGTGTTGGTTTTTTATAAGTCGTGAATAATTAATTTCAATTTAAGAATTAGTTTAATATTTTAAAAGATTCTTTCTCATAAAATATATTCTGTTATATTATTATTATAATTAAATTTTATTAGGCTTTAATTAAATTTTTAAAGTTGTTTAAAATTGCTGATAATTTAAAATTTTTTATTTTTTGAATAAATTGTGATTTTGATCAAAATTAAAATTTAACATATTTAGAAAATTATTTTCTAAACAGGGATTTAATTTTTAAATTAAATGCATCAAATAATGGTTAGGTTGAAATTTTTAAATTTTTTCAGAAATATTTGATTTTTTGGTGAATAGTAAAATACAGTAATTTAAGATATATATACAATATATTATAAATACACTATTCCATGAGTCATAAATGATTTAAGAACTATAATATCTGACTTACCTTCTTTATTTTAATAAATTTGATGATAATTCTCAAACTATTCATAATCATCAGACAAATTAATGAACTAATGAATATAATAATGAGAAAACACCCATCTACTCCACCATAAATACTACCCCTCACCACATTTTCTTCTTGCACCACAATGCCTTTTAGTTTGAATAATTTTGGCCTAAAACCCTTCCCATGCATCTTTCCCGCATACAAGCCCTTCTGATATCACCCAAAGTCCAAAACCAAGGGACTTTAAGTGGTTCTCAAGGAAGATAATTCAAGAGGTAAATAATATCTTTCATTTTAATTTATTTTAATATCAATTATTTTTCATTTCATATACTCTATTAACCCCCCCCCCCCATATTGAGGAGGTGAGAAAAATACAAAAATATTTATATACTATAATTTTATCATGTTTATAAAAATATTAATCATCATAAATCTTCTCATCCACCTTTTATTCTAAAAATAAAAACATTGTATGTGATATGTTGATTTACTAACATCATGGTTGATGTGATTTAAATATCCAATAATTCAATAAATACTGTTCAAAAAACAATTAATAAGGTTAAATAATAAATTAATATACATATTATATGTTATATTATGTCCTGGAACCTGTTTTTATACCTAAAAATAATTAATAAAACAAAAGTGGTTCTAAATGATCAAAAATCACCAAAATAAAGTAAGGTTGATCACTTCTGTTTTATATAATGACTCATACTCATACCATATAAACAAAATTATATGTACTAAAATTTAATATTCTGGATGTTTTTAGTAAAATTTAATTTCAATTCAACTATTTCTCACCGATTTGACAAGAAAATCCATAACAAACCACCAGTGGAATCCATGAAATAAATGCACCTAAAAAAATGAACATAACAAAATGTTTTTTATAAATGGCTAGAAAGATGTTAAAATAATATCATATAACTAATAATAATTATTAATATGGTTCTTTAATATATTAATAACACTTTTTAAACTATTATACATGAGTTTTGAACATGTATGAAGTATGATGGCCAAAGGTAAGGGAATTTATAACACAATTTCCATTCTTTGGGTTAACATCCTACCTTATTAGGTATAAGGTACTAAGATTATTTTTGTAATTATTTTTGTCTATATTATTTATTATTATGTATTTTTTCCATTTATACAGATATTACGTTCACTTTATTAACTCCCACTTCCATTATATGATATTTTTAAGGGACATTTCTTTTAAAATATTCTTTTTAAACTTCTATTTGATAAGAATTAAAAAGATATATTTTAATGAAATTATTATTCTTTTATGATTATTTTATACTTCTATTAAATTGATTATGATTAAGGGTGGGACCTATATTTCCATTTAATACATTTTTCTGTTTATGTTGGAGGTCAACCATACGGTTACTCGAAATTTATCAATGATGGATACACCATAAGGTGGACCTCATGGAAGCATTGTGAGGTATTCGTGATGGATAAAAATCAGAAGGTAGATGAACCTGTTTAAATAATAAGTATATAATTAAAAAATTACCTTTATGGAATTATTTATGTTTCTAATGATTTATAGAAATCTTATTTGTTTACCAAGTGAGTATATGATACTTTATGGATGAGATGTATATATTTATGAAAATGACATCAAATGTTTATAAGTATTCATGTACAAATGGTTTCCATCCTTCTTTTATACCCCTTTCTAATATTTGGTGAACATCCCATGTTTTAAATTGTTTTTTACAGTATTTTAATGATAGGTAAATAAAAAATGGAAACCTATATGAATTTTGTGAAGATGTTTCATAAAAATATTTCATGTTTTTTAGAAATATTTGTATTAAAAAATAGATATTGAATTAGTTGTACAAAATTTATCATTTTTTAGGGATGATATGTATAAATAATTTCCTAATTTTATATTTATGTTGATATAAAATATAATTGGGAATGTAATAAATTGAATTCAAAGGGAATTTACACGACTGTGTAATGTTTAAGGTCGAGTCCTTATAGTTGGTATCAGAAAATGGTTTAGATAATATTAGTGGTTATGATGTTGTTAATAGATTACCATAAATGATTTTTACCTTATGTTTCAATTTTAATTATAAATCATTTTAATATTTATTTGTTTCTTCATCTTTGATATATCTATTCAAAATGGGTTTTGGCCGAATAAATGTGGAATATGCAGTAAGATAGCACAGAGAGGATGATATCATTCCATATATTCAATTTGAAATAGAAGGAATTCGAATTGAATAGGTTATAAGAGTATGGGATCACTTGATGCTGGCTATAAAATATGGTGTAATCTATGTAATAGAACATCTTATGATACCAAAAAGGAACATGACGATAGTGGAACATTTCATGAGGTAACACCCTCCTTCTTTTAATGGATCTTCTGACCCAATGAAGAATAAAGTATGTATTAATGCTATTGAAAATATATTTGATGATATGGGCTGTATGGATATTAAAATATCTAGTATTTACATTTATAATTTTGAAGGTGATGATGTCTAGTGGGGGTAAATGTTCAATAATATCACTAATATAGAGGATTTTTATTCCTTGAATGGGATGAATAAAAAAATAATTTCTTTGAAAAATATATTCCTAAGGTGGTTTGACTAAGGATGGAAAAGAAATCTCTGGAATTGAAACAAAATGAGGTTGATTTAGTGGCCATATGTGAAGAAAACTTCCCCAAATTGGCTAGGTACATTAAAAATCTTATTCGGGATCATGATATCAAAATCAATAATTTTTACTTCATATTGAAGCCAATATATATAATGGAATTGTCTTCCGATGAATTCAAATGTTTTGAGAATCTTGTCTAATGGACTAAGAGGGTATAAATTGAGTTTTCTAATTACCAGTTTTAATTTGAAAATAATAATAAGAATAATTCCATATGGAAAGTGATGGTTAAGAACAAATCAATTAAATAATATGGTGTGAATTTATAGTTTCTAGTTTGTGAAAAGTATGGAAAAAGAACCCTAGGGAATTCCTTAAAAAATGGGATGTCTTTTCAATGTTGTATGTTTGAACATATTTCATGATATTGTACAGAAAATTATCTTTAAATTAATTATAATAAGGAAAATATATATTTTATTAAATGTTTTTAGATTTTTCATTATACAAATACCATCCAAAAGAATGATTTGAATGATGGATGCAACCATATTATAAATATAAAGGTGTGGTGGGATTCTTTAAAAAACTGGAAGTTGTTTTTGGTCCATCCAATGAAGTGGTATCAGGCACTATGTTGCTTTAATAAGATTTTTTTAATTAATTTTTTGATATTGGGTTTAAAAATTGCATTATTCCTGAGAAATTTTATGGTTAATTAGAAATTTCACCTCATGAAAAGTGTAACGCCCCGACCCTAGTTACCCAGAGTCGGTGCATTACTTCGTAACATTGGCATGATCACAAAAGATCAAGTCTCGAAAGACCGATTAGTTTAGTAGCCTTGGAAAGACTAGATACATTCATAAGTCTTACATTACATCATAAAGTGAAAAACTAATAACAAAGTCTTCATAGTCCACACTCATATCCTCTTCTGATATCCCTGCAGGTCATTCCTAAAATACTTCTTTCACATCCTGGAAAATATTAAAACATTGAAAGGGGTGAGCTCAGATGCTCAGTAAGGATAACAATATAGTAGAAGCTTTCATCAATAAACATAAACATTTAAGGAAATGAATAACTAAAACAAAATCCTTTTAAACATGAACATAAACATAATATGGAAAATGTAAAATGAGATAATTCTATTCACTTCTTCACATGGATATTCTACTGGTCGAATAATAACATGCAATATCAATAACCACTTTCATAATGAGGGAATGTATAATGCCGGACATTCTGAAACATTTTGTCAAGGCCTCGGCCAAGACGTCTAAAATGATTAAGGCCTCAGTAAAAACCATAAATCAAATTGGGAAAGGGCCTCGGCCAATTCCACGTCTAGTTGTCTCATGAGAACTACCGATGCATCGAGGAGATATAGTGGGCTCCACTCGTCACTTATTAAGTCCAATACATTCCTCATATGAATAGGTTTAAACATATCATAAACCATAACATAATCGTATCACATAAAACATGAATAAAGGAAACATAACATTTCTACATTTAAATCACAAGATATCAATACAACACATTGATATAATAAAAAAGCTTTCAAAACCATTTTCAATACCAAAATAAAAGAAAAGTATAACATGGAATTTATTTTTCATTAAAAAAAGCGTATGGCTTGTAGAGGAAGCTGAAACTCAAGTAGTCGTCACGGAGGCGGAGAAGTCATTTTTGCCGTATACTTACGACAAAACCATTCCCTTTTGTCGTTTAGTAAACACTTCGTATAAAAAAGATTCCTTTTGAATAAACGTAAAAGTCAAAGTGGTTTATACACCGTATAAAAGAAATTTTTGTATAAAACCAAATATGCCTCAATGAAAGGAGATTGAGATGAAGTCCATACAAAGATCATTTTTAAAATAAAATAGATATATTATGTGTATTCACTATAGGTACACATAAAGAATGTAAAAATACAAAATAAGACATAATAATATCATGACATAATATGAATGTAGGAGATTAACCCAAAGAATGGAAATTGGGTTAAGAAATTCCCTTACCTTGCGTCTTTTCCTGACTCGACCGTTCTTTAACCTCCGGAATAATAAACTAGAGTTAATTAATATTTACATAATAACCTTTTTCATGTTCATTATTCCATTTATATCACTTATTACCATGTTATGAACATTATTTAATTATTTAAGTTAATAACGGTCGTTTTGTCGATCTTTGGTACTTGAGTCAAAAATAAACTTCTTATAATTACAAGTTGATCATGTGGTGAAATATCCATTATATCCAGAATTATATTCATGATGTAGATATCATATATATCATATATATACAGTATATACATTCATTCATAATGTCACGTAACATTTAGAGGTAAGAAATGAAATGCACCGTTCATGGAGACGGTAAGCCGTATGTACGCATGAACGCTACTTTCATTTCTATTTCGTATTTAATGGAATGAAATCATAATGATATAAATTTATAATATAATTACAGTATAATATAGTGTATAATACCATTTAATCCATCCTTTATACATCCCACATATGGCATTAACGATTCAAATCACTTTGAGGGGGCGGTAGTCCCAACTTCCTAAAATGAAATTATCGCGTTTTACCCATAATGGAAATCATAAAGTATGCCATAAATGAGATATACAGAAGCATAAGTAAAACATAAACATATTTTATATCATATATAAATATAGTGACATCTTAATGGCCACCTTTGAAGGTGTTATATGAGTGTTGAACAATCATCGTTTCGTGAGGCAGAAATTCGCCATCCACAGAAACCGTATGTTCTTTAACCATTAGATGTATGTGTGTGTATGTGTATATCGAATCATTCTTATAAAAACATACTAGTATATTTAGGATACTGGTGTTGTTACAAAATAAATTAATAAAAAGATTTTAGTGGGTTGGAGAAGAAAAATAAAACAAAACAACATTAGAGAAGACATTACCTCAAAATCGGGTAACTCTTTTTGATTTGAGCCAAAGGCTTCCTTGGGAAGAGTTCTGCCCAAAGTGAGGCTTCTAGGAGTAAGAGGGGGAAGTTGGGAGAGTATTTGGGCAGAGGTTGGTCGATCCAAATTGCTTGAAATTGTGAATGAGGTGGTAGAGGTGGGGGCCTTTTATAAGTGGAGAGGAGGGGCGCTTTTGGAAAGTAATGAAATGATATTCAATTATACAATGATTTTCGGATTCTAAAGGTCCCACACTTGTATAATTCGAGTATAAGGTGATAAGGGTTCGAAGTATTCTCATCAAACAGGCTTTGGACAAGTGTATGCCTTGGATTTTACATTATCTTTTCATTTTATTTAAATCGTTAAATAATGAGGTCATCGCTACATGATAATTATGTCATAAATAATTTAATTTATTTAATGTCTAAAAATTATAAAAAAAATACTATGATGTAGGAAATCTTTTTATCTTTCCAATTACTATTTATAGTCAAAACTATGACTTGTATAACCCCATGTAAAAATTGTTTTAGTAAAACATTTCATGTTTGTGTCATTTTTTTACTTTAACATTAAATAAAAGGTATTTATGTCATTTTCCAACTAAAGTGGCTCCATGGGGTCCCAAAGTTGACCCATGGATTGTCTTGCTCGGACATGACTCATCCAATAGGAGTAGGACAAGTGTCAAGCTCATATAATATTATTAAAACATTATTTTTACCTTAAACTACACTAATTACCTCTAATCGCGATTAAGAACTTAAAAGTTACCATTCACCAAAAAATTATTTTAATCTCATTGAACCACATTTTACTTCTTAATGACAACCATGTATGTAGGATTTTTGAAAATCAAATCCTAGAATTGGTAATATTTAATTTAAATGAAAAATTAGTTATTTAACTACCACTTAGTGGTTTCACTATTCATCAAAAATTGAAGTTTTTCAGAACAATGCCAAAATTTCACCCTAAGCTATAATTGATATTCCGAAATCAAAAATGATGTCTATTTTACATAATTCCGAACATATAAGGTGCATTAATTAATTTTATAATTAATTCCCGCTGTCACAACAAATAGCGTGTTTTTAAGAAACAATTTATATCAGAAGATTGACAATTGTTTATGTCAAATTTCAATGTTAAATTAATTCTAATGACCACCATTGGATAAAATGGTAAAAATATATTCTAATTATACTTTAAAACCACTAAATAGTATAATTTATCACAACAAATTATTTTTATTAAAAAATTTGTTTTAAGTAATTTTCACTATTCATAAAAAAATTGGAAGTTCTCAGAAAGTTACAAAAAATTCAACTTTGGATAATTTCGATATTACAAATACAAAAATGAAGTCCATTTTGAAATATAAAATTTCTATAATTTTAAAAAGTGGTTATTACTATTCATAACGGCTACTTTGATTAGTCGTGGTGTGTTAGAACTCGAACTTGCGTACAATGCAAGCTATTGCATTATTGAAGGAGAAGTGTATCGTGGAAGCTCGGGGTGTTACATTCTCCCCTCCTTCAATAAATTGCATCCTCGCAATTTGAAATTTTTCATTTAAAATAAAAGGTTGAAAAGAGAAAATACCTTTGAGGAAAACCCACATCAGAAATAAGATTAATAAAATTTAGCCTTAATAAGAGGGAAAGGGAAATGAAAAATTCACCACCCAATTATGATCTCGATTAGGAGAACATTGGTGGAAATTAGAGACATATAATTGGAGGAAAAACGTAAATATTTTTAGGGAGTGATTGAGGTCATCAATCACAATCAACTGTCAAATTGAGGGCCTCAAAGCCTTCAATCTATGTTGATTTAAAATATCATCAGTTCAAAAAGACATAAGGTATTAGGATAAAATATTTTTTTGTTATAATATCCCTTTACAAAAGTTTAAGAATTAATTTATTCATTGAATAAGAGATAGGTATATATATATTTATGCTTGACAATTAGAGTTTCAACCTTCAACTCATCTTTCACTCAAAAAGATAATAGAACTCAAAAATATTATACTTATCCTAATTGTATAAGGATCCAAATGTTAACACATACCATTTAGATTAGTAAAATTATTTTGTAATAACCAGGGACTTCCTGTAGGCTAGTGGTAGGAAATAAAGGCCTGTCACACTATGATTGTGGGTTCGATTCCTGCAGCTTTGTCCGACGCGACGGGTTATGCCCCACCCTGCAGGTTGTCCTTTTCCTAAAACTATGGTAGTATAATATTCCAAAAATAATCTTCATAAATTTTTTTAACCATAAACAATACTATCCAAAGATCAACTTAATCCACTCCAACCTTTATAGTTATCCAAGATACCTCTGTCCATACTTTCTCTAAAAGGTCTCTTAATTCCAAAATCAATTTATCAGATTCCCCAAACAAAGTAAAGTTTTTCTTATTGTCACATACTAAAAATATGATTACCTTCATCATATTAAAACTTTACTAAATCAACAAGTGCTATAGTACAATCCTTATATATATCACATTATTCTAATAACCAGAATATAATCCATGAGTCCAAAAGCACCATTACATTAGTTATTCTGCTTCAACTGTAGTAACAGCATAAGATTTTCCTTGATCCCTTGGCCTTTTCTGAGGTAAGTTTCCCTGACGCTTAGGACTTTTATTTTCATAATTCCCCATTTCCCTACAATTGTAGCATTAAACATTGATAGCCTCTTTCTTTCCCTTGCAATCACGCGCCTGGTGACCCTTTTCTCCACATTTATAACAAACTCCCATTCCTTTTTGGCAAGTACCAGGGTGATTCTTCCCACAATTATCACATAATGGAAAATCCTTCTTTCCCTTTTTCCCTTTATCTGTCTCTTGTTCCACTGTTCTCTTCTTCTCTTGCTTTACTTTGTTGTCATAAGACTTAGAGAATTCCTTTTCTATCTTGATAGAACACGAGACAATATCTTCGTATGACGAAGAGGATTGTGATACAAAATCTCGACGGAGAAATGGTTTTAACCCATCAAAGAAACAATCAATCTTACTCCTTGGGTTACGTATATAATCGGCAGCATGCCTCGCTAACCTGGTAAAGTTAGCCTCATACTTTGCGACATTCTCATCCCCCTTCTGCCTCAGACTCAGAAATTGCCTTTCCATATCTGCTTGATGGTCACGAGGAAAGTATTTTTCTAAGAACGGCTCTTTGAACTCCTACCATTCCTTGTTTGTTAATTCATCATCTTCCTTTGTGTTTGGAATTAGTGACCACCATTGATCGGCATCTCCAGTGAGGTGGTAAACTTCCATGACAACTTTCTCCCTTTCACTACCCCCAAGGCATGGAATATTTTCTCTAAGGAATTTATCCATTGCTCATCTACTAATGGATTTGTACCCCCATTAAATGTTGGTGGTTGTTGCCTCATGAATCGGTCTAACATTGATCCTCCACGTTGCAGATCAGGGTGCCCCTTACGAGTAAGGTTATTATTCATAACCTGAGTGAGTTGTCCCAGTATGGTAATAAGTTAATCAGCACCAGTTGTATCTCCTGATCCACAATAATTATCTTGAGCAGGAGGGCAATCCCTACACGGAGTGCGTGCATTGATACGGTTTCCATTCCTTCCACTAGGCGCCATTTCAAAACAATGGCATAAACTAGATTAGTTTATGAAATAAAATACATAATTCCATACTTGTAAAATACATAACACAAATTGAAATATTTATGGATATAATACATAACCATAAAAAGGTTTTATTTGAGGAAGTATATACTCATAACCGTTCATAGTGGTTTGTAAAGAAAATGGGAATTATCCTAAGCATATCCCCCGGGAGTGTGGTAACCAAGAGTGCAGTAAGGCCCATTGTCATGCACCAGTTCCCGTTCGAGTCTAGCTCAAAGCTGTGTTTTCGGGTTTTACCCCTAGGTACATATGTGCCAGAGCCGCCTCTACCTGCTCGTATCCAGACAAGGATGTATTTCTCGGAAACTCATAACATTCTATAATACCAAAATTCGAGGAAGTTCTTCTATACTAATCCTCAAAGTCTATCTTTGGGATATGTGCTCTAATCAGAGTTTATCTAAATCTAGCTTCCAAGGTTAGTACTAAACTGCCTCTGATACCAACTGTAACTCCCCGACCCCAGTTACCCAGATTCGGTGCATTACTTCGTAACATTGGCATGATCACAAAAGATTAAGTCTCAATAGACCGATTAGTTTAGTAGCCTTGGAAACACTAGATACATTCATAAGTCTTACATTACATCATAAAGTGAAAAACTAATAACAAAGTCTTCATAGTCCACACTCATATCCTCTTCTGACTATCCCTGCAGGTCATTCCTAAAATACTTCTTTCACATCCTGGAAAATATTAAAACATTGAAATGGGTGAGCTCAGATGCTCAATAAGGATAACAATATAGCAGAAGCTTTCATCAATAAAAATAAACATTTAAGGCAATGTATAACTAAAACAAAAGCCTTTTAAACATGAACATCAACATAATATGGAAAAAGTAAAATGAGATAATGCCATTCACTTCTTTACATGGATATTCTACTGGTCGAATAATCACATGCAATATCAATAACCACTTTCATAATGAGGGAATTTATAATGCCGGACATTCTGAAACATTTTGTCAAGGCCTCGGCCAAGACGTCTAAAATGATTAAGGCCTCAGCCAAAACCATAAATCAAATTGGGAAAGGGCCTCGGCCAATTCCATGTCTAGTTGTCTCATGAGACCTACCGATGCATCGAGGAGCTATAGCGGGCTCCACCCGTCACTTATTAAGTCCAATACATTCCTCATATGAATAGGTTTAAACATATCATAAACCATAACATAATCATATCACATAAAACATGCATAAAGGAAACATAAAACTACCACATTTCAATCACAAGATATCAATACGACACATTGATATAATAAAAACGCTTTAAAAACCATTTTCAATACCAAAATAAAAGAAAAGTATAACATGGTATTTATTTTTCATTAACAAAAAGGGTATGGCTTGTAGAGGAAGCCGAAACTCAAGTAGTGGTCACGGCGGCAGAGAAGTCGTTGTCGCCCCATACGTACGACAAAAACAATCCCTTTTGTCGTTTAGTAAACGCTTCGTATAAAAAAGATTCCTTTTGAATAAACGTAAAAGTCAAAGTGGTTTATACACCGTATAAAAGAAATTTTTGTATAAAACCAAATATGCCTCAATGAAAGGAGATTGAGATGAAGTCCTTACAAAGATCATTTTTAAAATAAAATAGATATATTATGTGTATTCACTATAGGTACACATAAAGAATGTGAAAATACAAAATAAGACATAATAATATCATGACATAATATGAATGTAGGAGATTAACCCAAAGAATGGAAATTGGGTTAAGAAATTCCCTTACCTTGCGTCTTTTCCTGACTCGACCGTTCTTTAACCTCCTGAATAATAAACTAGAGTTAATTAATATTTACATAATAACCTTTTTCATGTTCATTATTCCATTTATATCACTTATTACCATGTTATGAACATTATTTAATTATTTAAGTTAATAACGGTCATTTTGTCGATCTTTGGTACTTGAATCAAAAATAAACTTCTTATAATTACAAGTTGTTCATGTGGTGAAATATCCATTATATCCAGAATTATATTCATGATGTATATATCATATATATCATATATATACAGTATATACATTCATTCATAATGTCACGTAACATTTAGAGGTAAGAAATGAAATACACCGTTCATGGAGACGGTAAGCCGTACGTACGCATGAACGCTACTTTCATTTCTATTTCGTATTTAATGGAATGAAATCATAATGATATAGATTTATAATATAATTACAGTATAATATAGTGTATAATACCATTTAATCCATTCTTTATACATCCCACATATGGCATTAACGATTCATATCACTTTGAGGGGGCGGTAGTCCGCACTTCCTAAAATGAAATTATCGCGTTTTACCCATAATGGAAATCATAAAGTATGCCATAAATGAGAAATACAGAATCATAAGTAAAACATAAACATATTTTATATCATATATAAATATAGTGACATCTTAATGGCCACTTTGAAGGTGTTATATGAGTGTTGAACAATCATCGTTTCGTGAGGCAGAAATTCGCCATCCACAGAAACCGTATGTTCTTTAACCATTAGATGTATGCGTGTGTAAGTGTAGCTCGAATCCTTCTTTTAGCAACATCCTAGTATATTTAGGATATTGGTGTTGTTACAAAAGAAATGAATAAAAAGATTTTAGGGGGTTGGAGAAGAAAAAAAAACAAAACAACATTAGAGAAAACATTACCTCAAAATCGGGTAACTCTTTTTGATTTGAGCCAAAGGCTTCCTTGGGAAGAGTTCTGCCCAAAGTGATGCTTCTAGGAGTAAGAGGGGAAAGTTGGGAGAGTATTTGGGCAGAGTTTGGTCGAGCCAAATGGCTTGAAAGTGTGAATGAGGTGGTAGAGGTGGGGGCCTTTTATAAGTGGAGAGGAGGGTCACTTTTGGAAAGTAATGAAATGTTATTCAATTATACAATGCTTTTCGGATTCTAAAGGTCCCACACTTGTATAATTCGAGGCTAAGGTGATAAGGGTTCGAAATCTCCCCATAAAATAGGCTTTGGACAAGTGTAAGCCTTGGATGTTACATTATCTTTTCATTTTATTTAAATCGTTAAATAATGAGGTCATCGCTACATCATAATTATGTCATAAATAATTTAATTTATTTAATTTCAAAAAATTATAAAAAAATACTATGATGTAGGAAATATTTTTAGCTTCCCAATGAATATTTATAGTCAAAACTATGACTTGTATAACCCCATGTAAAAATTGTTTTAGTAAAACATTTCATGTTTGTGTCATTTTTTTACTTTAACATTAAATAAAAGGTATTTATGTCATTTTCCATCTAAAGTGGCTCCATGGGGTCCCCAAGTTGACCCATGGATTGTCTTGGTCGGACATGACTCATCCAATAGGAGTAGGAGAAGTTTCAAGCTCATATCATATTATTAAAACATTATTTTTACCTTAAACTACACTAATTACCTCTAATCGCGATTAAGAACTTAAAAGTTACTATTCACCAAAAAATTATTTTAATCTCGTTGAACCACATTTTACTTCTTAATGACAACCATGTATGTCGGATTTTTGAAAATCAAATCCCAGAAGTGGTAATATTTAATTTAAATGAATAATTAGTTATTTAACTACCACTTAGTGGTTTCACTATTCATCAAAAATTGAAGTTTTTCAGAACAATGCCAAAATTTACCCTAAGCTATAATTGATATTCCGAATTCAAAAATGATGTCTATTTTACAAAATTCCAAACATATAAGTTTCATTAATTAATTTTATAATTAATTCCCGCTGTCACAACAAATAGCGTGTTTTTAAGAAACAATTTATATCAAAAGATTGGCAACTGTTTATGTCCAATTTCAATGTTAAATTAATTCTAATGACCACCATTGGATAAAATGGTAAAAATATATTCTACTTATACTTTAAAACCACTAAATAGTATAATTTATCAAAATAAATTATTTTTATTAAAAAAGTTGTTTTAAGTATTTTTCACTATTCATAAAAAATTGGAAGTTCTCAGAAAGTTACAAAAAATTCAACTTAGGATAATTTCGATATTACCAATACAAAAATGAAGTCCATTTTGAAATATAAAATTTCTATAATTTTAAAAAGTGGTTATTACTATTCATAACGGCTACTTTGATTAGTCATGGTGTGTTAGAACTCGAACTTGCGTACAATGCAAGCTATTGCATTATTGGATGAGAAGCGTATCGTGGAAGCTCGGGGTGTTACAAAAAGAGTCCGGGACATAGGGTTAAAACACCATGGGGAAATATTATATAAAAAGGAATTAAAATAATCATATTTTTATATTTTGTAAACACATTACATGAAAACCTGGTTGTTTTTACCTTAGATGAAATTGATATTATCCTAGGTATGGAGTTAATTTATATTTATCATGATATGATTTATTGTAGAGAAAAAGATGTTGATTTTTAGATTGGTTTTTTATTTTATGGTATAATGAACAAATACAATTGATAACATGTAAGGAATTATAGAAACTGTTAAAATAAAGAAGTGAAACTGATTGTGATCACATTTTTAAAAACCATGGAATTGTTTAAATTAATGACGTGACATTGGTAAATGAATACTAGGATGTTTTTTCAGATGATTTACTAGGTGTTATACCTAATTGGGAGGACAAAATTACTATTTATTTAGTCCATAATACTAATACAATTTCAATTCCTCATTATAAAATATATCAAGTGGAAATTATTGAATTGAAAAATTAGTTGTAGTAGTTACTTGATAAAGGATTCATTTGTCCTAGATCCTCACCATGAGGTGATCCTTTTTTGTTCATTAAAACAAATATCATTTCATGAATAATTATATTAATTATAGAGCACTGAATAACATTGTTAATAATAATAAATATCTTTTTTTCATATTGATGACTTGTTTCATAATCTCAAGGGAGATCATTATTTTTGTAAAATTGACTTGTGTTAGACTAACTGGGTTAAATACCCTGATAGTGGGGATGTTGCTGTGAAATATTAAATCTACCCCCCTTCGGATCTTATTACATTATTATAACAAACTCTCTTCTCACTTCTTCCCGTTGCAATGAATGAAGAAAATTTAATTCTTACATGATAAACAACAATTTTACATGTTCATCCTCACTGGGTTATGTCCAAAGGAGCGTACAAGGATATTGTTCCAATGTATCAAATATATGAAGTCTCACTACCAAATTAAAAGGTTCGTGCTAAATATCTTCTATGACTATGCCCACATATTTTATAAGATTTGTTGTCCACTCACTATATTCTCAAGGTTACCTCCCTATGTATATTTCATTGGCTCACTACCTGTGGAAATGATCAACTTCTTCCTCTTTATTTTATCACTAATCTTGTAAAAGACCTACTCACCGTTTATGGACATTTACTTCATTTAATTTTCCTGAATCCACACATCCACAACTGTAGTTATATTCTCTATTAAATCCTCTTTCTTACCTGTAGAAGTAATATGTTTTCTACATATACTTAGATAACATTAATTTCTTTCCCAAACTATTTACGTTCTTTTAAGAACAACCTTCTTCCTCCACAAACTACACTGCACCACATGGTATATATGCTTCATGGATCACTTATTCCACTTACTGCCACTGTGTGCTGCCTCCATGTATCGCCTTTTCAAACCACATCCATATACTACCTCTGTGTATCACCTCTGAAGATTTCACTGCTTCTTCAAAATTTCATCTTCTACAGACTACGTCCTCCGTGAACTATACCAAACATCATGAAATACTCCCTCACGAACCACTTCACTTCTCAGAATCCTTCCACGTCAACCAATTTCATACTTAGTCTAATTATTTGAGATAAATATTGGTTTCTAATGAAAATAAATCTATTAAATGATGGGATTAATTGTCCATATATAGAAAAATATATCCAAAAAATATGATAATCTTTTTACAGGAAAATATGATGTGGTACAACATGCTGAGTGTACTGTACATCTCCCGTGAACCGTAATCAACTCGCATACCATTTTCTCTATGTGTTCTACGTAGCTTCATCCTTATTTTTTGGTGTATCATCTCTTATATCATTGAATAACTTAATTTATAAACTAATATATGACTTCTTTTCATGATCTATGAGCCACCCCATGTACCACAATCCATCAGTGAACCTCTTTCCTACTATAAATCATTTTTATTCACAGTCTGCGTCCTATCATTTTCAGTCCATGAAGTATCTGTTAGATTCTGCATACCATCAGATAAATTTGAAGGAGAATGAAATCCTGAAATTATGTTTTCATACAATATATGTTCATTATGAGTTCATTTTTATTTCCTTCTATTTGACAAAATACCTTGTTGTATTCATGGATCATAGGAATAGAATATTATTTGAATATTTGGATATGTTCTAATAGTCTATATGGATCATATTTTTGTATTTTCCAAATTTTTTGGAGATAATGAATTTTTTAGGATTTTATAGAGAACTCTCAATGATATAAAGTTATAAAAAAATTAAGAAATTTTTTTTTGGTTGTAATAGATTTATTTTCTTAGGAACATTGTAGATAAAGAGGTAATAAAAATTTATATTTTTGGAATAAAAGTTGTTTCTGAATGTCCACAACCTACAAATGCTACATAGATTCATCATATTCATGGATTAAAAGGTTATTAAAAGAATTTGTTAAAAAAATTACATGGTTATATATCTTACTAACTAAGTTAACATGATAGGGGGTTAAATTTAATTTAATAGAATAATGTTATGTTTGTTTTAGGAATTTAACACTATATCGCATAATACTCTAGTTTTTTATGCCCTCAAAATATGGTGAATTTCACATCAATAGTGATGCTTCATTGAGGGTACCTGGATTTTTCTGATAATTAATGATAATGTAATTTCTTATGCTTCAAGGAAACTGAATCCTCATGAGTTCAGATATCCCACACAAGATTTGGATTTAGTATATGTGTTTTTATCAATGAAAACTTTGAGGCATCATTTATATGGATCCAAATGTGAAATATATAAAAACAATAAAATACATAAGTATATATTTACTCAGAATGAATTAATCCTAAGTAAGAGAAGATGGCTTGAACTGCTAAATGATTATGATTTCACTATAAATTAACATCCTAGACAATTAAAAATTGGATAATGCCTAGTTTTGAAAAATAATCACGCATAATTAACCATGTTATGTTAGGAACATGACCCCTTGATTAATGATGTGTAGATTTTTGGCTTAGAAGTTTTTGGTGTAGGTAATTCCACTATTTTTTAGGTGTCATTACAATCGTATTAATTAGACAAAATCTATAAATTACATTAGGAAGAATGTGGGTTAAAGAAAAATGGGAAATGTTTCTAGAATTTAACATTATAAATATTTTGTTATAATATTTTAAATGAGATAATCTGTGCCTTTTGATTCACATTTGATGAAATCGTTGTTATGTTAATGTCATAGTTATACATTTTTCAGTTCATCCTAGAAGTACTAGTATAAATTGAGACCTTTTGTTATATTACTGGTGGTTTGGAATTAAAAGTGATGTTGAAGATTATACCACTAAATTTTTGACATGTCAATAGGATAATTCTTAGTGACAACTAAGAGTTGGGATTCTTTGACCTATTCCAATAGAAAAGTGAAAATGGGAATATATATCCATGGACTTCATGGTCAGTCTACCGAAGACTTCTCGAGTTAACAATGTTATTTGAGTTATTTTTGACTAACTGACTAAATCTCCACATTTCCTTGATATTTGAGATACTATGTCGTAGGATCATATTTCTCTAATATACCTCAAATTAATTGATATTTTTCATGGATTTCTTCTTTCCATTGTATCTAAAATTTATCATAGATCCAATTATAACTTTTAGAAAGGCCTTCAGATGTCTTTGGTTCAAGAATTAAACTTCAATACTATTATTAATACTCATTCTAATGGAATGACCATGTGAAAAATTCAAACAATAGAGGATATGATTTGATCTTTTTTCATGGACTACCATGGAAGTCGATACAAACATCTTTTTTTTAGATTTCTTAAAACTATAGTTTTTATTCTAGTATACAGATGGAGCCTTTTGGGGTATTATATGGAAAGTGGTTTCAAAATCCACATTTATGGGGTGATGTTGTGGAATTGATGTTATTCAGACCAGAATTAGTAGAGGATGCGGATGAGAAAGTGAAGATGATCCAGAAACATATGAAGACACCTCATAGCAGACAAAAATTCTATGTGGATAACAAAAGGAAATAATTTTATTTTGAGGGGGTGACTGTGTTTTTCTTGTAATCTAACCATGTAAAAGTCTTATACCTTTTGGCAAGACATTAAAGTTATGTTAATGGTTCATTGGACCTAATGAAATCCTGGAGAAATTTGGACTAGTCACCTACCGAGTAGCTTTTCTTCCTATGTTCTCATAGGTACACAATGATCATGATTCAATGTTGATAAAGTATGTTCTCAATCAACCTTATGTCTCAATTTTATAAGTAGGTCAGTTAGAAGAGAACCATTTTTATAAAGAATATTATTTTTATATTCTTGATTGTGTATTGAAGGTATTGCAGAATAAAGTAATTCACCATATTAAGGTTTTGTGTAGAAACAACATTATTGAAGAATAATCTTGGGAATCTGAAAATTCCAAAAAGTAAAGGTATCCTAACTTATTTAATAAGTGAATAAAAATTTTGAGGACTCAATTTGTTGAAGTTGGGGAGAATTTAATGACCCGTCTACTTATAAAATTATTTTTTTCCTTATCAAATTGAATATTTAAATTCATTATAAATTTATAATGAAATAATATATATTTCTTGAAATTTAGGAATTTATAAAGATATATTAGTAACATTACCTTAGGATTAGTAACATGACCATTATGAATAAGAATATAGAAAATAGAATAGTAACCTCAACAATTAGATTATAGATATTTATCCTTTATAAGTGTAATCACGAAAAATTTATATCATGGAATAAGTAAATAATTTTTTTCCAAATAAGAAATTAAGTGTTACTATTTATGTAAGTCATCAACATTTAATTTCAATTTTAGAACAAATTTAATTATTTAAAAGAATTTTTTTCATAAAATATAGTCATAATTTATTAATATTTTTTATCAAAATATGATAAATTTATGAGACTAATAAATTTGTCAAAGTGTTATAAAAATATTTATAATTTTAAAATTAGTATTTTTTTTGAAAAAATTATTAATTTCATAAAAATTTAAATTTCTTATATTTATAAAATTATTTTCAAAAAATGGAGTTCATTTTTTGAAGTATACATGTCGAAAAATGGTTAGGTTGAATTTTTTTGTTTTTTCAAAAATAATTGAATTTTTTAATAGTGAAATACAGAAATTTACCATATATATACATTATAAGATATATACAATATTCATTATGTCATGAATTATATAAGAAAAATAGTCCCGAACATACCTTAATTATTTTTTTATATTCTATTATAATTTTAAAACTATTCATAGACTTGAGACAAATTAATAAAGTAATGATTATAAAAATTAGAAAACACACCTCTCCTTCACTATAAATACAACCCTCTCCACCACTTCTCATCACCCCTAAAATCCACGTAGCTTTCTTATTTTCAACCTAAATCTATTCCAAAGACTATTCCCCACATCCAATACGTTATGTTTTCACCAAAAGACCAAAACCATGGCCCTTAATAAGGTTCTCAAGGAAGAGAATTCAAGAGGTAAAAATCCACATTCATTTTCCTTTATTTTCATTTCAATTAATTTTCTAAATTATAATATCTTTACCTCCCCTTATACAATAATAATTGAAACTCCCGTATTTTATATATAATGGAATTTTATCATGTGTTTGTAAATATTCTTCATCATAAATAATTTCCTCTCACTTTTATCCTAAAAATAAAAACATCATCTTTAATGTGTCAATTTACCAACACCATGGACGACATGATTTAAATTTCCATTATTGCATTAAAATATGGTCATAAAACCATTAATATGGTGAAATAATATTTTATAATACATTTTATATGTTATATTATGTTCTAGAACCAATTTTTATACATAATATGAATTAATAAATCAAATTTGGTACGTAATGATCAGAATTCATCAAAATAAACTAAGGTTCATCATCGATGTTTTATGTAATGATTCATAATCATAACATATACAAAAAATTAAATATAGGACCATTTTATATTTTGGATTTTTATTTATAAAATATAATCTAAAATTTTGTGTTTTTCTCCCTTCCGACAAGGAAATCCATAATAAACCAACCACGTAAACCATGAAACAAATGCACCCTAATTATAAAAATTAATATTGTTTATTAATATAATAATATCACTCATTAAACCATTATACAATATCTTTGACCTTGTTGTATGTAATATGAACCCGATGTAAGGGAATTCTTAATCTAATTTCCCTTCATTGGGTTGACCTACTCTATAATTAATTATGTGTTACTATGATTTTTTGTGTATTGAATTTTTTTATATTATATTTTATTATGTGTATTTAATGTGTAAACAAATATTCCAAATATTATATTAATTATCACTTTAATTATATGATATTATTATGGGACATTTCTTTTAAAATCCTTTTTAAAACATCTATTTTATAGAAATTCAAAAGTGATGTTTTTTTAAAAGTATTCTTCTTTTATGATTAGGTTATGGTTCTTAGATAGTTTTTAAGATGAATAATGAGACCGAAATATCCCTCTAATGCATCGATTTTTAAGGTCAACCGTGTGGTTACTATAACTATAACTGTGATGGTTACACCATAAGGTAGTCAAAAGGGTTACATTTTAAGGTATTTGTGATGGTTACAAATCATAAGGTTGTTGCAACTATTCCAATATTAAGTAATTAATTCCCCAGGGTATATTTATGTTATTATTTGTGTTTTTTATGTTTTATGTAAATATTATGTTTTCACAATTTAAGTATATAACATATATAATTGAGATTTATGTCTTTGTGAAATTGATTTCATATGTTTAAAAGTATTCATGTACTAATAGATTCTCTCCTTTTATATCCCTTACTAAGATATTTTTCTCATCTCATGTTTTAATTTTTTACATAGGTTTTCAAGGATGGGTATGAGAAATAGAGAAGAAAAGATTAATGTTGTGAAGACATTCCCTAAAAATATATCTTGTTATATTAAAAAAATATTATGAAAAATGGATATCATTTTAGTTGTACCAAATTTGTAAGATTGTGGGATGATAAGTATGAATCATATAGTAATTTAAAAAAACACTAAACTGAAAAGATCTTTTGGAATGTAATGAAGTGAATTATTAATAAATTTATATATAAGATAATGTTTTAGGCCACTTTCTTATAGAAAATCCCTATACAATAACCTATGCAGTGTTATAAGAGACCTTGAATATAACCATACCTTAGTAGTGGGTGCTACATTGTATATCCTATGACTCTTCTCTGAATCATTTTATATCAACTAGACCATGATTTGGGAGTAGGTATGGAGGTGTAACTTTCTTAGAAGAAGGATTTATACCTATCCATTCCTATTATTTCTTTTATTATCCAATGATAAATATTATTTGAGTACTGCACATGAGATTTACAAAGTTATTCCATCATTAATTCCTTATTATAAACCCCACGAGTGTGGTGACAAGCATACTATAGATTTCATGGGTCCTAATCCACTAGTGTTACCTTTTATGTTTAGACATTAGGATCCCCCTATTAATATTCCCATAGTTATAAATTATTAGTTCAGTGATATATTATTCATATTTATATAGACTATATAAGGGTCTCGCCGACCATCCCCAAATATTGAAGTGCTTAGTCAATAATTCCAGAAACAACATCCCCCCCACATTCTTTGTGTATGGTATTCCTCAATATATTGAATCATGGATTGTGGCCATACTATTTATCTTTTAAAACATTGAGACCAATATTGATAAGATGGTCAATCTTTCCACCGACATAATATGTTACGCCACAATGAATTGGTGGTATACCATCTCTCAAGATGATTTTTATAGGGTTTATGTATGGAATACTTCTATAAAACCATGTATGATCACTTCTTCCTGCAAATACTAATAGAGGACATTGGTATATTTTTTACACATCATCAGCTATGTTTTATTCCCATGTTTGAGTATTATACTCACTTCACTGAGATACAATATTTGGATCTTCCTCTGACTACTAGCGAGTTAATGAGTATGAGGTGATTTGAATATAGGATAGTGTATTTCATTATATCACATTTGAAAATTTTAATGTTGTCTACCATTTTGGGATATAAAAACAAGACTACATTATAGAGAAATAACTCAAAGAAGTCGTCAATGTGAGATAGGGATGTTTAGTTTTGAGGTATGTCCATGGTTCATCATGTAGTAGGATGATTAATTTTGAAGATTCACATGGGGGAAGTGCGATCTTGGTGACATTCAATAACAATTATGTGGTATGTCACTAGCTTAGTGGGAAATTACATAACTAGCCTCAGTTCTTGATATTCTTAATCGAGTGTCATGCATTTGGCAGGATGGGTCACATTCATCATTTCTGTGTATCGGTTCTTCTAATATGCAGTGAGAGTAGATCCATAATGAGAAATAATTCAGATTTAAGATATGTGACTCCATGTTAGGCTAGGGATTGGACTTCTACTGTCCGATCATGCTTAGAAAGTGGTTATGGCCAATGAAGTCATGCCTAATCCCTTCATCATCTGCATAGCAGACCTGGCTAGGATAGTAAAGCAGCATCTGAGGGCTGATGTTGAGGAAATGTCTAAATAGTGTAGCCTATGCATGAGGTGGAGGTTCTAGGTAGTTAGACTATATGAGGTGATATTATTTTAACCTCTCCTTTATTTTCATCCTTATTTTTGTTGTCGAATCACACTCCTATATATTTTTTACAACTATGTAATGTTTGGGTATAAAAATATATTTTTTTCAGTATCTTGAGTACTATTGATACATATTTATGGTTCATATTAGAGGAAATATTGAAGTTCAATGTGTTCTCCATGAGATAGGTGAGAATATTTTCTTGGGTAATTTCTCCATCCTCATGATTACCATCTTCGACATTATTTTAGTCATGGATTGGCCAGTTAATTATCTTGTACACATTGATTGTTTTCTCTAAATTTTTTCATTCACCTTTAAAGAGAGAAACCCATATGTTCATAAGAGTGAATGGGATATATAATATAATTAATCTAGTCCATAGCCTCAGTGGATATAAGGATGACATTCTTGGTGTCTAGTCTCATCCAAAGTGATTAGGGAATGAGAATTGGGAAATTCCCTCCAATTGTGGAATATTTCAGGGATTTGTTCCCTATTGATTTCCATGGATTTATTCATGTGAGAGGGGTGGAGTTAAAAATTGAGCTTGTTTCAAGTGTGTCCCCAGTGTCCATTCCTCTCTATTGGATGGAACCTACTGAGGTTCAAGAACAAAATAATTGGTTGGAAGATCTATAGTAAAAGGGTTTTATCTTACCAACAATTTCTCCATAGGGTTCACCTATTGTTTATCCTATAAATATGATGGGACCCCTCAAGTTCTCATAGATTAAATATGGTGGAACACATTTATGGTAAAGAACCGGTATCCACCACTTCATATAAATGGCCTATTCAAATAGCTATGAGGATATAAATTTTTCTATAAAATCAGTTTGAGTTTGAGTTATAATCAGATGCATGTGAGTCCATCAAAACACGCGACCTACAATTTTTCTTATTAAGTACAACTTGTATGAGTATTTGGCCATGTTTATTATCTTTAGAAATGGGATACAAATATTTTTGGACATAATGAATCTAGTATTCACCATTACATAGATTAATTACTCATGGTCTTCACAGATTATATCTTACCTTATTATCACAATAGACATGACCATTCTATCAATCATGATATCATGATAAATACACTGATTTTGAACACTCTATACCCAACGTTCAAAAAACGGCAATTTTGGACTGACATGGTCTACATAATGGGTCGTATTATTTCAGAGGTAGGAGTATATTTTGACCTATAGAAGTTGATTTTTATAGTTTCCTAGGATCATATCAATAATGTTTTTGAAATATATATTTTATTGGAAGTAGTTGGACATTATAGGTGTTTCATCCATGATTTTTCAAGCTTAGATGATACTCTTATGGGTCTAAAACATTAAGTTGTGAGTTCTATTTTCTATGAATCTTGTAAGATATAATTCCAAGTGTTAAAATAGAGACAAACTTGAGAACCAATTATTATTCTACCATAGGTGGAAAAATCAATATAGTATGTTGTGATTCTTCAAGAATAAGTCTTCATTTAGTTTTGATGCAAGGAGATCATGTTGTATCATATGGGACCCATCATATAAGACATCATGAGAAGCATTACCCTATAAATAATATCTATATATCTTTCTTGGTTCATTATTTTACCTCATGGATGCATTACATATTGGTTGAGTGAATCTTTATTTACTCGGGCTGTAAACAAATCAACTAAATCTCAACATAGTGGGATTTGAATATCCAGAAATGTAGATGGGTAGATTATTTGTAGCCTTTTGAATTTTAGAATAATTATACACCCATTGAGGGTAATGTTTTAACTGAATACCTAATACATAGTAGTTATATTCAATCCTTATAAGTGGCTAGATGTGGGTGGAGGTGAAATAATTTATTTCTGATATGAGTCTAGAGGTTCAGGAATTTCATGGTAACCATGTTTTAGACACTCAATTAGTAACACACACACTTCTATATCAGGTGCAGATGAGGCAAATTTCTGATCCCAAAGGATTGGTCCTATGGGAGACCATTTAAGTTGAGAACCCACCATATATGTTTGTTTTCTGATGGGATTGAGATCCATTTCTTTTGGCTGTATGGATAGGTTCCAACTGATATACAATTAGAGATTATACATGAATCTCATTCCTTGGTTTTGGAGTTTCATCGTTGGATTACCATGACTTACCAAGACATAAATCACCATTACTGGTGTCGATGTATGAAGTGGAAAATTGTAGGTTTTATTACTTGATGCTCCACTTATCAGTACTACATGCTGAGCACCTACATCCTAGTGGTCATCTAATGCAAATATTCATTTTGGAGTGAAACTAAAAGGATCTCACTATATATTTTGTGATGGTTTTGATGAGATACCATGGAGTAAGTTACATACTTTTGGTGATCATCGAGAAGTTACCAATCTAGGATACCTTCTCAGTTGATGAGTTTTGGAGGCTTTATATCCATGAGATTTGTGGAATCCCTTATTATATAATATTGTATCGATATACACATTTTTCACCACGATATTTGAAATGCTTCCCAAAGAATCTAGTTTTATAAGTTATTGTTAGTACATTATATCACCCATAAAATGATGTAATTTTCAAGGGGATGATAGAGGTATTATATGACATGCTTTGGGAATGTGTCTTTGATATAGCAGATTATGGTAGAAAAAATTACATCTTATAGAGTTTTTTTATAAAAATGGATTTTCAGAAATGATTCAGATGGCTCTGTAAAAGGAAATTTTGGTATACTATAATTTTAAACTATGTAATTGTTATATGTAGGTAAAGGATAAATACTTGTTCCTCATATTGTTCAGGAGACATTAAAGTAGGTTCATCTTATTCAAAAATGAATGTATAAGGCTCAGTTTTGGAAGAACTCTTATATAGAGCATCGCATTAGACCATTTTAATTTGAGGTATGACATCAAGTATTAAGGAATGTATATCCTATATTATTTAATATATTATTATGGATACAAGGAAGGATATTCCCTTGATATGTCGATCCTCTTGAAATAATAGAGATAGTCAATTTGATAACCTATCAGTTGCAGTTACCTCAAAGGTACAGTGAAATTATTGATGTATTCCACATATCATAGTGTCATAATTCTCAATAAAATCCATTTAATTCATCTAAACCCAATGATATTGAGATGGTGGAAGATGCATAAATGAATAATCATTTGATTTGTATCATTAATTGGAGCATGAATAATCTCATAGGTTGGTCAGTTCCACTAGTCTGGGTGGAATTCTAGTACGACTGTATACAGGATGAGACATAGGAGTCGGAGGATGATGTATATTCCAAGTGGATGAAAATTTTCCCAAATCAAATTTTATAACCCTCCTATGGGAAACATGGGGATGTTTTTTCATAAGGATAGGAGGTTATAACATCAATGATTTTGGACGAGGTATGGATCAATTTTTTCTTTTTAAAACCTATTTTTTTATTCTAATCATTTTATTTAAGGGAAACTCTATTGATTAGTTTAATCTAGAGATATTTTAGAACCTAGAGTTCAAAAAAATAGGAATACATTCTCAACCACATGGTTAATTATAATTGTGCAACTAAACCATGTGGTATACCCCATGCTCATAGGTAGATACATAGTTTTTCATCATGCATGAAAATTGGGGAACGTGCCTATTTAAGGATTTTAGGCCACCTTGAAAGTGGAATACTTCCTAGAAAGTACGATTTTAGTTAAACAATGAACCCATCTCATGTAGGGAAAATCCTTAAGAAGAATATAGTGCATAATTGGTGCACTATTTGACCAACTAGACAGCCAAACCATAAATTTTATTAATTAATGGTTATGTGACTATTTTACCCTTGTAGTTTTTAATACCCTCATTCATCTAACATCTCATTTTACTCCTAAAATATATGTGTGATGTCCATACTCAATCAATAATAGGATTTTTCTATCTCTCTCATCCATCATCTGATTTCATCACCGTAATGTTAATTTTAAAGCCTATTGTAATCTCTAAACTCCACTTGCATCCATTTAGAGTGTATCTTCTCTTATATTGTGTTATTTAGGTCAGATATGATTTCCCAAATATTATGGGAATTTGATGATTCTTCATATATATCTCATTATATCTTAATTCAAGAGTCACCACTGGCTGAAGAGAGCATTATGACCCTAAGGTATATGTTCTAGTTCCATCTCTCATTTTTAATTGTGCTTTTTCTATGAATAGACGTTCCATGTGTAAGACCTCTCTGGTGATGCTTCTAGGATATTAAATAAATTTATATAAATAATTTTTCATTTGTATTGTGACCTTATAATATGGAAAAAACTTATATAATGTTTTTTCTTTGATTTGGGCCATGCCTATGGGTGTGTCATTCCTTGTTCGACTATTGACCTCTATTTAAATTGTTTAAACACCACTTCAGTTCTGTATAATTTTTTATGAAGGAATTAAATTATTATATTTTATTTATAGGAATGTTAGTCCATTAATCAGGTCCTCAAAATTTAATCATTATTTCTTAATGATTTATGATTCATGATTTATAAATTATTAATATGATTATGGATTTATGATTTATTCCTTATTCCTTATTTGTATGTTTTTTTGCTTTATGATTTATTCTTGTTGCATCATAACTTCTGTTTATTTCCTTATGAAATATTTTGTTGGATTGATTAAAATGAATTATATTTCTAATTTAGCATATAGTGTTGAAATTTCTTGTTGAATAGATGTGATGATGAATCCTATACCTTCTTTAGTTATGATTCAGGATGGAAATTGGGTCCTGACATAATGATGTCATGCATAGTTTCACTAAGCTTTGTATAGGATCTATTTGACGCACTATGAGATATACTTGGATTTCCCTATATGAGTTCTCTAGGAAGTTTATTAATACCCAAGTGTGACACTGGTTCCCGAAGGGAATCACCATTAATCATATCATGGGAATTGTGGATATAAAATTCATTGGGTGATACTTGATCCCCTATGTGACATACCTCGTGTGGGTTCATAGTACCATGCTTATGCTATTCTTATAGTGATACAAGAGGGGCTCTAACGTATTGAGTATTTTATGAGCTCCGGCGGTGACCCACAGGATTCCATTATTAATCTCCTTAGACAATATCAATAGGAAATATAGTATTTTATAGTTTCCTTTACTTGTTTTCATGTGATTCATTATTATTAAATTATGATAATTATTGATTCATGTCCTACTAGTGGATCTAGAATGCCATTTGACAAGAATATGGTCGGTCCACACATGATGATTTTTTAATGTTAACCCATGTAAACACCTTTTCACTATTTTAAAGGATTTATTATGTCAGATAAATATTAATTAGGACAAATAAGGTAGTAGAACAAGTTATTCAGGTAGAACCTATACCATCCACCTTTAGTTATTGATTTCCATGAATTGATAATTATTTTCACATTTTTTATTTTATATTTCATGGATTGGATTGATTAGTAAACTATTATTGGTGTCCTACTCAATATATATCACACCCTGATATGGTTAATTTGAGTTCTAATGAATACTTATTGTTTTCTGATATAGATAAATTGATGTTTTCAAATTACTATTATTGATTCAAAATTCTAGGATGGAGTACATAGGTAGGGGACAGAGCCTATGTTCTTGATTGTAGTAGTTACATATTTTTTAATTTTTTTGTATATCATGTTTTATATGCATGTTCCCTTGTAATACATATTCTATATTTTTATAATGCTACATGAAATGAACATCTTTATAATTTTAAATGTATTTTTTATTATGAAGTTTCTACCTATCAATTATATTTTATTATTTATTATTAATCTATTGATGTCTATCTGGTATTACTGGTTTCTCAGTTACATATTTATTATATACCATTGTGCTCCACTCACATTTATAATCTAATAATATACCCATGGAAAAAAACCTAGCCCCTTGAAACAATTATGTAGTATATGGTGTATGGGGAGGCATGTTTGAGTTTTTATAGTGACCATCTTGGTAAACTGCTAAGTGGATTCTAGTGAGGGACACTAGAAAATGATACTCTGTATTCTTCTACTGAGACTTCACTACATGAACCAAACATGAATACCCAATTAATAAATTTATGGATCTCTTCTCATTTTTCTCGATCAATCAAGAACCTCATATGAACTCTTTGAACATGCGAATAACCGAAATTTTTATATTTTTGAAAAGGCCCATGTGAATCTACATTTAAAGAATAATCCCTATAAAGTACAATCCAAAATTTAATGATTGTTTTGGACATAAAATATAGTATGTGCAGCATGTACTATTACACCGTGAGATTTTGTGAAATATTCTTTTCAAATAAATTTAATTTTATATGATACCTTTTGTTACACACAACGCTGAGTATTAAAGAACCATATTCTACTGTTAATATTATTATTTGTACATGACTATTATAACCTAGTAATTAAACAAGCATATACAAATATTAAAATCTATATTTTAAAAATTAATTTATAAATGTTATATATAAATATAATTTATTCATATAATTTATTAATTTTCAGTAAATAATGTATAAGATTTGAAAATACATTTTCAAAATAAATATTTTTATTGGCTTCAATGAAAAAAATTAATGTAAAATTTATGACCATTAAAAAATGTATTTCAAAAAATGATATTTATATTTTAAAGTGAAATTTCAAAATAATGTTATCATGAATTGTTTATAATTTCTTATAAAGATTAATTTTTTAATAAATAGTGAAAAATATTAATTTTTATTAAAACCCACCATTCCTTTTAAATCATTTGTAGTGACCATTTTTTTTAGTTTAAATGTTATAATTATTTCATCTATATTGAAATTAAACTATTTTAGTTCATTTAACTCAATTTTATATTCAATTTATATATTAAATCATCTTTTAGTTATAAGAATTTTTTTTCTTTTGGAAAATAATTTTCATCCTATCTACGTGTTTACTTTCAAATTAAACTATGCCATGTCTTTGAATTGAATGTGGTAAAATATACTCTATATTTTAAATAATAATAATTAATATAACATAATATTTTTAAATTAAATATTTTTAATAGTGAATATTACATATAGTAAAAAAACTATTCTCTTCGGTTAATGTTAAAGTAGGGGTTTTCTCATTAAATTCTCATATATTAAAATTCATTTTCCACAATAATCTGTTTTTTATAAATCAGATTTAATACTTATAACCACTGGGTATATGTTATCTAATAGGTCTCATTTTACTTTTAGTCTTAAAGTATAAAATTCCATGAAAATTATAAAAATACTAGTTCTATGGTGAAATATCAAATTGTAAAAGTGAGTGAACAAAGAGGCTAAGGTAATAACATGTTTAAGTTTTTTTATGATATTTTTTTAGGTCTTCTATATCTTTCCTAAAATGATTTTTATTAAATTTTGGAGGCACATGAATTCAATGTGACTCTCTATTAATGAATAGTATTTGGTATTTACCAAAATGTAACTTCTCATAAATTATAAAAGGGAACATCCACATCTCATCAATTCATAAATATTAAGACATTTTACATTATTAAATCATTCAAAAAATATCCCCCAATATATTTATTTACATTACATAGGTTCTATTCATTCTAAGAGACCAACCCTAAGGTCCGTAAAAAGATATCATTTAAATGTTGTTCTATACTAAGGACATTCTCTTCACTAAGCTCTTTGTTTTTAACTTCTTCTATTTCCACATTCATTCAGGTATTAATAATTACAATACAGTAACAACAGTATATTAAATATATCTGGATTTAATTATGTTAATTTCATAATCTATATCCATATCTGTCTCCATAAAATGAGAAATGAAATCATCGATCGTGAGTGAGGCCGAATACCACCCCATGATCAAATTTAATTAATATTACATCACTACATATCATTACTAGATATAATGATGGATTTAATGATTTTATATGATATTAGTAGGTTATTTAAAAATTTATAATTATAGAATCATGTATACCTACTAATCCTTCATTCTATTAAAAATTGATAATGTCGCACATGCATACATATGGACTACAACCTCCATGAAGTGATGTGATTCCATATTAGTTTTATTTTATCATGGATTGTAATAATGATATATTTAGATTATATATATGAAACATATTATATAAAATTATTTTGGAAATAAGATATCTTATTAACTTTTATTCTCTTCAATCAATCATGAAAATGGAAAAAATATTTATGTGTTCGTACAACCTACAATCTCCATGATGAGTGAAATTCGTTTTCTATATCTAAATTTTACTGATGAATAAAAATATGTATATAATCAACAAATATTATATTTATATCATTTTTATGATTTTGGATATTATTTAGACAAGATCAATGTGAAATAAGTTTAAATACCAAAACAAAACAAACATGAAAATTTTAAGTTTTATTACACGAAACATGATTTTTATAAAAAATTGTTAATAAATGGATATTGAAAGTGAATAAGTAAATAATTTATGGCCCAATATATATTATTAAGTTTATTTAAAATAAATATAATAAACTTATATTTATTATACTAGTGTATATAATTTGTATGATGAAATTCAAGAACAAAGGTAAAGGATTTATTATCTCTTTAATTTTTGGAAGACAAAGGCCATATTCAATACTTCTTCTTGTATATGGTGTTTATTCTAACCCATTAAAATTTTATATCATTAATATAACTCATTTAATATTATAAACAGTTCCATATAATGTTATTATTTAATGGGGATTACGATTCAAAGGTTTCCAAATTGTCATAGATTTGTTTCTCTATTTTATATATGTGGGACACATGCCATATTCATCACATGTTTATTTTTTTCAGTGTATATAATGAGCATGAAAATATTTTATTATTGTTAAAAAGAAATTTATGAGATATAAATATTATATATTGTAATTTATTTCATGTTTCATACAATTCAATTGTTTCCGATGTTGTATGTGGTTTATTTTATAATCTCATTATTTATTAGGATTGATTTTTATTATTATTACAATGAGGAAACCATATTATTTACCTCTAAAAACCCCCAATAATTTTTTTTTGTATTATTATTTATTTATATTAAAAATATTCCATTAATTTTAATATCTTTATTTACTCAATAGAGTTAATTTGTTTTAGAAAAACCAATATTTCACCCTTTGGTCAAAAATCATTCTCCTTTATGTCTATTTTTTCAAATAATGTCATCAAGACTTTTTATATAATTATACAATTAATTTTAAATAAAATATTGATACATGTTATCATTTTGAGCAAATTTATTAAAATGAATATTCTTGTCATTATCCAAATGTGGTTCTTTTGTTTTTTACCCAAATGTGAAAGGAATCGTTATTTTAACTAGTACAGTTTTCAAATTATTTCATTCGAGCATTACATCTCAATTATATAGTTTTTCCTTGAAAAGTTTTAATGTTTATATTAAAAAATTTATTCTATTTAATATTTGGTAAAATTTTATATTTTAAATAAGTGGTTTCATAATTGAATTTATATTTCCACCAGGAATCATTAAATGATATTTTTATATAATTTCTATTAATCATTGAATATAACTATTAGAGGTTATTGTTTTTTATTGGGTATATGATCTAATTAAACCATTAGTATTATTTATGTATATAGGTTATGATTATGTTTTGGTTGACATGTTTTTTTGTTAAACATGTTACCTTTCCATGTGTTATATAATGATAAAATTATAGAAGGATTATAAATCCTATATATTTTCCATGGGTTAATATTTGAGTAAATGTATATGAAATACATTTTCTTTGTCATTTATTGTGACATGATAAATATTTTATGATAATGTGGAAAAATTTTATGTATTATATGATATGTGGAACCTATATCTACCTATTTTGAATTGTGTAAATATAGATAACTCATGAGTAAATATGATATGTGTGAACCTAATTTCATATTTACTCAATTATGTGTGTCCCCGGTTGTTATTTGAATAATATTAACCTTGGTTTGGGATTTATGTCTATTAGGTTATGTGTGTACTCTGTTTAATTTAAATGAGGTAATATGTTAACCTGGTTTTGTTTCCATATGGTTGTTGGAGGAACTATTTTATTTTCTATTAGTTTATGAGTAGACTTGGTCTCATGTCAATAAATTACTGAGAATTCCTCATTTAATTCCCTTAAATTAAGGGGTGAAAAAAATTCTATTCATACGTGTTATTTTTTAATTATATTTTTTTGACATTGATATGTCTATGTTATTCTGTCATATATTAGGCTCATTGATTTTCAATATGATTCATGTATTATGAAATACCAATCTTTATGTTATGATTCATGATTATAATCAATGTCATACATGGTAAGGTTTCCAAATGTAAATATTGTGTTCTTATACCCTTATGATAATGCTATAATTATGATATCATTTATACATCCATTTATTAAAAAAATTCATCTAAACTAAACCTTACTTATGTTTCCTTTTCATAATTCAAAAATAGAGGTTTTAAGTAGGATGTGCAATATCCATGATCATGAACTAATAGATCTTCAGTTAAAAATATTAACCTTGCATTTATGTATTTGATACCGATATATGTAAGATAATTTTTTCCATGCAAAAAATAAAAATTTAAAATTCCATATATGATCACTTACATACACAATGAAATTTTAGGATTACAGTTTTTATGAATTAGAATAATCTCATACATGAAATATTTGATACAAAAATGGTTTCATAACATTCCATATAATATCCCACTAAAATATTAACATATATTAACTATCATAGGAATAAAATACTCAAAAACATTTATTCACAACCTATTTAATTTGAATGATATGAAGGGTGGTCCCAAATGCTCAGTGAGGATAACCAAAAGAATTAATAATTCAATTTCATAAATGAATGTGAGTATAGAATAAGGTTAAAATGAAATAATAAAATTGTGTGATTATAACATCAGATAAATAATAATGATTAATACTTATATCATCAATAGTGAAAATTTGATTATTTTTTTAACATAATACAAAAATCATGTGAATAAATAATCATGATCCATGTGATGAAAATATTTATTAAAGGGAACATTAAAACCCATAGAAATCATAAATAAAACGTGTTGGTATATTTAAAAATAATATTACCAGTCATAAAAGTGGGTTAAACAACATTTTTATACATATAATTATCGTAATGGTTGTATATAAGACTACCATCGTAGTTATAATTTACATAAACAATGTAATATATTCCCATAATCTATTATGGGAAAAATTATTGGTTATATCAATCCCTTTACCCAATGTGTTAGATATATATAAATGTCTCTTGTAACACCACAGGCTTCCATGGTACACATCTCTTTGAATAATAGAGAAGCGCGTGTTGTACGCAACCTCGAGTTATAACACACCGTGACTAATCAAAGTAGTCATTATGAATAGTAATACCAACTTATTGAAATTATATAAATTTTATATTTGAAAAGGTACTTCATTTTTGTATTCATAATATCAAAATTATCCTATGTTGATATTTTTGTAATTTTCCAAGAACTTCCAATTTTCTATGAATAGAAAAATACTTAAATTTTTTTTAATCAAAATAATTTATAGTGATAAATTATACTATTGAGTTGTTTTAACGTATAATTAGAATATAATTTTACCATTTTATCCAATGGTGGTCATTAGAATTAATTTCACTTTGAAATATGACATAAACAATTGTCAATCTTTTGATTTATATTGTTTCTTAAAAACACGTTATTTATTGTGACAACGGTAATTAATTATTAAATTAATTAATTCAACTTATATGTTTTGAATTTTGTAAAATAGACATCATTTTTTAATTCGGAATATCAAATATAGTTTAGGGTGAATTTTTGGTATTTTTCTAAAAAACTTCAATTTTGATGAATAGTGAAACCACTAAGTGGTAGTTAAAAAACCGATTTTTCATTTAAATTAAACGTTACCACTTTGGTGATTTGATTTTAAAAACAACTACATACATTTTTGTCATTAGTAAGTAAAATGTGGTTCAATGGGTTTAAAATAATTTTTTGGTGAATATTAATTTTTATGTTTTATTAATCGCAATTAAAGGTAATTAGTGTAATTTAATGTAAAAATAATGTTATAATTATATGAAATTAACTTGAAACATGTCCTACCATTATTTTATTAGTAATTAAAGACCAATAAAATCCATGGGTCAACTTGGGGACCCCATGGAGCCACATGGGTAAGAAAATGACATTAATATCTTTTTATTTAATGTAAAAATAAATATGTCACAAACATTTATTGTTTTACTAAAACATTTATTACAAGGTGTTATGAAACTTATAATTTTGACTATAAATATTAATTGGAAATATAAAAATATTTCCTAAATCATTATATTTTTTTATAAATTTTAGACATTAGATAAAGTAAATTTTTTTATGACACCATGATGATGCAGCGATTACCTCGTTAATTAATGATTTAAATAAAATGAAAGGATGATGTAAAATCTAAGACTTACACTTGTAAAAACCTATTGTATGAGTATATTTCTAACCCTTATCACCTTATCCTAGAAATATATAATTTTGGGGTTTTTAAAATCCGAAACTCATTATATAATAAAGTAACATTTCTTGACTTTCCAAGAGTGCCCCTCCTCTCCTCTTATAAAAGGCCCCCACCTCTACCACCATATTCACCCCTTCATGCCATTTTTCTCGGCCAAACTATGACCAAATACAATCTAAACTTCCCTCTATTACTCCTATAGGCCTCACATTGGGCATAAGTCATCCCATGGAAGCCTTTAGCTCAAATCAAAAAGAGTTACCTGATTTTAAGGTAATGTCTTCTCTTATGTTCTTTTTTTTTATTTTTCTTCTCCAACCCCTTAAACTCTTTTTATTCTTTTATTTTGTAACAAAACCAGTATATTAAATAAAATAGGATTTTTTTATGAGAATAATTTGATTTACACTTACACACACCTTCGTCTAATGGTTAAAGAACATACCGTTTCGTTGGGAGGTGAATTGTTACCTCACAAAACGATGATTGTTCAATCTTCTTTTAACACCTATCATGGTGGCAATTAATATGTCACTAATTTTATATATGATATATATTATTTTTATGTTCTCCTTAAGCTTATTTATTTTGTATTTATGTCAAACCATTATTATTTTCATTATGGGTAAACGCGATAATTTCATTTTAGGAAGTGCGGACTACCGCCCCCTCAAAGTGATTTGAATCGTTAATTCCATATGTGGGACATATAAAGGATGGAGTAAATGATATTATATATGATATTATACTGTAATTATTATATACATTTATATCATTATTATTTTATTCCATTAAATATGAAATAGAAATGAATGTGGCGTTCATGCGTATGTACGGCTCACCGTCTGCATGAACAGTGCATTTCATTTATTACCTCTAAATGTTATGTAATATTATAAATGAATGAATATACTAGATATATATAATATATATGATATCTACATCATTAATATAATTCTAGATATAATTTATATTTTACCACATGAACAAATTGTAATTATAAGATGTTTATTTTTGACTCAAGTACCAAAGATTGACAAATCGACCATTATTAACATAAATAATTACATAATGTTCATAACATGGTAATAAGTGATATAAAAGGAGTAATGAAATTGAAAAAGGTTCTAATGCAAGTATAAATTAAATCTATTTCATTATTCATGATGTTAAAGAACGATCAAGTCAATTCGGACACGAGGTAAGGGACTTCTTCTCATTCTCCTTTCATTGAGACATATTTTGTTTTATACACAACATTCTTTTATACAGTGTATAAACCCCTTTGAATTTTAAATTTATTCAAAAGGAATCTTTTTTATACGAAGTGTTTTTACTAAACGACAAAAGAAAAATTTTTTCTTACGTATGCGGCGACAATGACATCTCTAGCGTTGTGACCATTATTTGAGTTTCTACTTCCTATACAAGCCATAAATTTTTTTTAATGAAAAATAAATACCATGTTTTATTTTTCATTTATTTTGGTATTGAAAATGGTTTTGATAATTATTTTATTATATTAATGTGTTGTATTGATATATTATGATTGAAATGTGGAAATGTTATGTTTCCTTTATGCATGTTTTATATGATATAATTATGTTATGGTTTATGATATGATTAAATATTTTCATATATGGAATGCAATGGACTTAATAAGTGACAGGTGGAGCCCACTATAGCTTCTCGATGCATCGGTAGCTCTCATGTGGAAAACTAGTTTCTCGGCACGAGGTTTTGACAAAATCTTATTTGTAGTCTTGGAACGAAGCCCTGTCTGCATGGTTATGATAGTCTGGCATTATGCATTCCATCATTATAAAAGTGTTTATTGATATTACATGTGATTATTCGACTAGTAGAATATCCATGTGAGTAATTATATGGAATTATTTATTTTACTTTTGCAATGATATGCTTAAGTTCAAGTTTAAAAGTCTTTTGTTTTAGTTATACCTTTTCTTAAATGTTGATGTTTATTTATAAATGTTTCTGCTATATTGTTATCATTTTTGAGCATCTGAGCTCACCCCTATCTCTGTTTTATTTTTTCCAGGATGTGAAGAAATATTTTATGGCTCACCTGTAGGGATAATGTGAAAGGGATATGAGTGTGGACTATGGAGACTATGTTAATGTAGTTTTTCACTTTATGATGTAATGTAACATTTAAGAATGGATCTAGTGTCTCCAAGGCTACTAAACTAATCCGTCATTTGAGACTTGATATTTTGTGATCACGCCAATGTTACGTAATAATGCACCGACTCTAGGTAACTGCGGTCCGGGCATTACAATTGGTATCAAAGGATGTTTAGTACAAACCTTGGAATCTATATTTAGATAAACACTGATTAGAGCACATATCCCTAAGATATACTTTGAGGATTAGTATAGAAGAACTTTCTAGAATTTTTGTACTATAGAGATTTTGTGAGTTTTACGAGCAATACATCCATGCCTCGATATGATCATGTAGAGGCGGCTCTGGCACAAACGTACCTATGGGTAAAACCCGAAGACACCACTTTGAGCTAGACGCGAACGAGAACTGGTGTATGACAACGGGCCTTGACGCACTCTTGGTTACGACCCTCCCAGGGGATATGCATAGGATAATTCTCATTTTCATTACAAACCATTATGAAGGGTTTATGATTATATACTTCCTAAAAGAAAACATCTTTATGATTATGGATTATATCCATAAACCGTTCAATTTACATTATGTATTTTACAAGTTTTGAAATATTCACTGCTATTCATAAACTGACCTTGTTTATTCCATTGTATAGAAATGGTGCCCAGTAGAAGGAATGTGAACACCAGTAATACGTATGATCCAAAGAGTAAGAAGGATAATATATTTCATGGTATTAAGCCGATATTTAGAAGGGAAATAGTCTCACATGTGTTCTCAACATATGAAGAAATAGTATCATGTGTTAATAAGATAAGTAATGAATTCTCTGAGTTCTAGGGATTTGAAGGTAATCAAGAGAAGAAAAAGATGGAAGAGAGAATGATGGATAAATGGAAGAGAGAAAAGATGAATTTTTCAATATGTGATAACTGTGGGAAGAAACACCTTGGAAAATGCCTGAAGGGAATGAGAGTTTGTTATAATTGTGGAGAAAAAGGACACCAAGTGTGTGACTGGAAGAGTAAGAAAAAGGTTTCAAATGTACAATGCTTCATCTGCATGTTGTGGGGACAATACGCAAACCAATGTCAAAATAATCAGAGTATGCCCCAAATGATGCTATTGGATAATAATCACATTATGATACTACCACAGATGAGGGGGAATGATTAGAGTTCTTATGTTGTTATTAAAGAATTATGTCATTTGAGTGTTGTATCAACAATGTACTGGTTATAAGAATAATGTGATATATAAGGATTGTACTACAGTACATTTTATTTTCATTAAGGTTTTAATATGATTAAGGTAATCATATTTTTTGTATGTGACAATAAGAGAAACTTTACATTGTTTGGATAATCTGATGTGACAATTGATTTTGGAATTTAGAGACCTTTTATAGAATTTCTGGACAAAGGTATTTTGGATAACTATAAAGGTTGTAATGGATTATATTTTACAATGGATACTATTATTAAGGTTATTTTTGGATATTTATAAAAAGGACAACACACAGACTGTGTGACAACCCATCATGTCAGACAAAGCTCTGGGAATCGAACCCACAACCATAGTACGATTGGGATATATCACCTACCACTGGACTACGTGATGTTCCTGGAGTGTATAATGTAGTTTTTTAGTTCTGATAGAGGAATTATAAATTTATTTTTGGAACTCTATACGGTTAGGATAAATAGAATATTTTTGAGTTCTATTATCTTTTGGAGTGAAAGATGGGTTTGTGGTAAATATTTAGTAAGGAATGAATGTCTACGTGACAAGTAAGTATATTTCCTAACATTCTTAGTAAATCCCATAAATAAATTCTTCAACATTATGAATGGTAACTTAAAAGAAAAAAAAAATCGGTTAACTTTTCCTACTGGGGAATCAATGGCCGTTCAACCAATTATAGGTTGGTGATTTTCTTGTAGTTAACATTCTCATAATCCTTCTTTCTACAACTCTCAATCAGACCATGATGGTTTTTCTCTTCCATATCCATGTTTTCATAGAATCCTAGTATGGGCTATCTCAGGTGACCTTGGTACTTCTCTTTCATTATTTTAAAGTTATATTTTTATTAACCCTATTTCTGATTTGGGTTTTACACAATGGTGTTTTCTATTTTCAACCATTTATTTTTAAAGAAAAATTTAAAATTGCGAGGATGCAATTTATTGAAGGAGGGGAGAATGTAACACCACAAGTTTCCATGGTACACTTCTCTTTGAATAATAGAGCAGCGTGTATTGTATGCAACCTCAAGTTCTAACACACCGTGACCAATAAAAGTAGAGGATATGAATATTAATACCCACCTTTTGAAATTATATAAATTTTATATTTCAGAATGGACATCATTTTTGTATTCGGAATATTTAAATTATCCTAAGTTGTATTTTTTGTAATTTTTTGAGTACTTCCAATTTTCTATGAATAAAAAAATACATAAAAACAATTTTTTAAATAATAATAATTTATAGTGATAAATTACACTATTGAGTGGTTTTATAGTATAATTAGAATATAATTTTACCATTTTATCCAATGGTGTTCATAAGAGTTAATTTTACTTTGAAATTGGATATAAACAATTGTCAATCTTTTGATTGATATTATTTCTTAAAAACACTATATTTGTTTTGACAGTTGAAAATAATTATTAAATTAATTAATCCAACTTATATGTTTTGATTTTTTTAAAATAGATATCATTTTTGAATTCATAATATCAAATATATCATAGTGTGAATTTTTGGTATTTTTCTGAAAAACGTCAATTTTTGATGAATAGTGAAACCACTAAGTGGAAGTTAAAAAACTGATTTTTTCATTTAGATGTAACCTTACCACTTCCATGATTTGATTTTAAAAAATCTTACTTAAATGGTTGTCAGTATAAAGTAAAATTTGGGTCAATGGGATTAAAATAATTTATTTATGAATAGTAACTTATATGTTTTATTAATCGTGATTAAAGGTAATTAGTGTAATTTAAGGTAAAAATAACGTTATAATAATATGAAATTACCTTGACAGATGACCTACCCTTATTGGATGGGTCATTGCAGACCTAGAAAATCCATGGGTCAACTTGGGGACCCCATGGAGCCACTTGGGTAAGAAAATGACATTAATAACTTTTTATTTAAAGTAAAAATAAAAATGTCACAAACATGTATTGTTTTACTAATACCATTTTTACAAGTGGTTACACAAGTTATCTTTTTGACTATAAATATTAATTGGAAAGATAGTAAGATTTCCTACTTCATTATTTTTTTTATTATTTTAAGAGATTAAATAAATTAATGTTTTTATGACACCATGATGATGCAACGATTACCTCATTAATTAACGATTTAAATAAAATGAAAATATAATGTAAAATATAAGACTTACACTTGTAAAAAACCTATTGGATGAGTATATTTGGAACCCTTATCAATTTATCCTGGAAATATATAATTGTAGGACCCGTAAAATATGAAACTCATTATATAATAAAGTAACATTTCTTTACTTTCCACAAGTGCCCCTCCTCTCCTCTTATAAAAGGCCCCCACCTCTACCATATTATTCACACCTTCAATCCATTTGGCTCAGCCAACCTATGAAACAATACTCTCTCAAATTCCCTATATTACTCCTAGAAGCCTCATGTTGTGAAGAATTCATCCCAAGGAAGCCTTTATCTCAAATAAAAAAGAGTTACCCGATTTTACGGTAATGTCGTCTCTTATGTTCATTTGTTTAATTTTGCTTCTCCAACGCCTTAAACACTTTTTATGCTTCTATTTTGTAACAACACCAGTATATCAAATATACTCAGATTTTTTTATGAGAAGTATTTGCTTTAAAATTAGACACACCTTCGTCTAATGGTTAAAGAACATATTGTTTATGTGGGTGGCGAATTATTGCCTCACGAAACGATGATTGTTCAATACTCTTTTAACACCTAGTATGGTGGACATTACGATGTCAGTATATTTATATATGATATATATTATGTTTATGTTTTTCTTATTCTTCTGTATTTTTCATTTATGGAAAACCTTTATTATTTCCATTATAGGTAAACGCGATAATTTCATTTTAGGAAGTGCGGACTACCGCCACCTCAAAGTGATTTGAATCGTTAATGCCATATGTGGGACGTATAAAGGATGGAGTAAATGATATTATATATGTTATTATACTGTAATTGTAATATAACTTTATATCATTATTATTTCATTCCATTAATTATGAAATAGAAATGAAAGTAGCGTTCATGCGTACGTACGACTTACCCTCTCCATGAACGGTGCATTTCATTTCTTACCTCTAAATTATATGTAATATTATAAATGAATGTATATAATGGATATATATGACATATATGATATATAAATCATGAATATAATTCTGTATATAATGGATATTTTACAGCATGAACAAATTTTATTTATAAGAAGTTTATTTTTGACTCAAGTATCAAAGATCGAAAAAAACGATCATTATTAACTTAAATAATTACATAATGTTCATAACATGGTAACAAGTGATATAAAAGGAATAATGTACTTGAAAAAGGTTCCAAAGAAAGTTGAAATTAACTCTAGTTTATTATTTAGGAGGTTAAAGAATGATCGATTCAAGTCGGACATGAGATAAGGGACTTTGTCTCAATCTTCTTTCATTGATGCATATTTTTTTAATACACAACTTTCTTTTATACGGTGTATAAACCCCTTTGACTTTTAAATTTATTCAAAAGGATTAGTTTTATACGAAGAGTTTTTACTGAATGAAAAAAGTAATTTATTGTCTTACGTATGAGGCGACAACGACTTCTCTGTCACCTTGACCATTATTTGAGTTTCGGCTTCCTCTACAAGCCTTGACTTTTTCTTAAATGAAAAATAATTAGAATGTTTTATTTTTCATTTATTTTGGTATTGGAAATGGTTTTGATAATTTTTTTATTATATTAATGTGTTGTATTTATATCTTGTGATTGAAATGTGGATATGTTATTTTTCCTTTATGCATGTTTTATGAGATACAATTATTTTATGGTTTATGATATGTTTAACCCTCTTCATATAAGAAATGAATTAGACTTAATAAGTGAAGGGTGGAGCCCGTTATAGATCCTCGATGCATTAGTAGGTCTCATGAGACAAACTAGTGTCTTGGCATGAGGCCTTAACAAAATCTTATTTGTAGTCTTATCATGAGGCCTTGGCTACGTAGTTATGATAGTATGTCATTATGCATTCCATCATTTTGAATGTGGTTATTGATATTGCATGTGATTATTTTACTAGTATAATATCCATGTGACTAAGTTAATGGAATTATTTTATTTTACATTTTCCATATTATGCTGAAGTTCAAGTTTAAATGAATTTTGTTTTAGTTATACATTTCCTTAAAAGTTTATTTTTATTTATGAATGTTTCTGCTATATTGTTATTCTTATTTAGCATCTGAGCTCACCCCTTTATATGTTTTATTTTTCCCAGGATGTGAAGAAATATTTTATGACTGACCTATAGGGATAGTCTAAATTGGATATGAGTGTGGACTATGGAGACTATGTTATTATAGATATTAACTTTATCATATAATGTCACATTTATGAATGTATCTATTGTTTCCAAGGATAATAAACTAATCAGTCTTTCGAGACTTGATCTTTTTTGATCATGCCAATTTTACATAATAATACACTTACTATGGGTAACTAGGGTCGGGGCGTTACATCTCATCACACATTGTGTTATAATAGAATTACATGACATCATAAAAAATGAAAATAACCATATTATAAATAAATTAAATAAATATTCCATTTAATTATATAACTCATAGAAACATCCATATATTCCTTTCATAACTTTGTTATCACTTGGTAATGAAATGGATTTCATTAAAATATCTTTAAAATAATCATAATATATCTAGAGAAAGAACGATAATGGTATCAAGAAAAAATATCCCTAATATATCATAACTCACATATGGTTTGATTTTTTTTATAAATTAGAATTCTATAAAATGATCACTAATATTATTCTTGAGGAAAATAAACATTTCACTTTGAAAATAATTTTAAAAAACTGAAAATTTACAAAATATTTTGAAAAATACTTTAATTTAAAAATAAAAATTAATTAATATAATAAATCATTGAATGAAAATAATGGTCTTGATAGTGGGAAAATATATTCATGTTATAAATGTTAAAAGTTTCTTAGTCTTTTCAAAAAGTTTGTTAAAAGGGATTCAAGAGTAACCCATTTAAAAAATGTTATGAAATTTACATTTAAATGTTTTTATCAAAAGTTCATAGACCATGGGAAATTTATTTAAGAAAACATTTTATTATAAAATAATTTTTTTTAACATTTTATAAAACATGGATATGAACTAAATTGATTCCTAATTTAAAAGATGATAATATATTATCATCACGTACAAACTACTTTACATGTGTTTCAGCAACAATACAAGAGGAAATATAAATTAAACAACTAAAAACATTCATAAATATAGGATAATAAAATATTTTAGCATAAATAAAATAATATATTCTGTTTCCCCTACCCATAGGGATCCTTTAAAATAATAAAATCCCAACTTAATAGATTTTAAAAACTTATCCATTTCTAATTTTAGACTCTTCAATCGTAAGACCATGAAATAATAACACGAACATATGTAAATTAATGATATATTATCTCAAATAGGTAGTATATACCCATTATGAACGAATAAATCCAAACCTTCGAAACATATGTCCCAAGGGAAAGGAATTTGATACTAATAACCCTTAAAAAGGCCATATCTGTGAATTTAAAATAAAGGAATAACGAACTTATGTGAAAAAAAATTAATCAATAAAAAAGGTAAAATGCATAATAAAACAATTTATTTATCTATTAACACATAATCATGGAAAATAATGTTAATGAATAAGAGTTATAACCCAATGAAATGATAATTAGTTAAGAAAACCTTTACCACTTGGTAAAATTCACATAGAATCCCCATGCATAATATAAATCAAATTTAAACAGGAAATATATCTAAGTATTAAGGATTAAATAAATAAAACATATAATGAATTTATATACATAATATAAAGTTAATTATGTTCAGAAATATAAAATGATCCTCAATGAATTGAAAATGAAACATAATCCCTTCCCTCGAGTCCAAACATTCCTTGTATGTCCTTAAAATCTTTTATACTAAACTAATTTTAATTATAATTTTAAATAAAATTTTATATAATAACTCTATTATTCTTAAAAAATTTAATTAATTTTATCTTAAAGACATATTTAATTTAATTATCATTTATTTCCACATTATATGTTTTGAGGATTTGTGATTCATAAGTCGAAAATGACTTCCATCGATTGAATGTGGTCAAATAGTTTATTATTCTGTTATATCTAGAATAATAATCACGAAGAAATTATCATATATATACATAAATTATAATTGAAATACTAATCATGAATTATAGCTATAAAAATAGTTTTATGATACATTAATGGAGATGGTATGTTGTACGTATACATAAGTAATGTTTCTATATTTCAATGATCATTATATGATCATAATAATTATTATTTTTTCATTAAATATTTATAATTATATCATGAATATAATTTAAATTTTTTTAATACATTTTTATATATCATCTATTTGATGTGGCAATAAGAAAAATAATTACATTGCGTTATAGAAGTTATAGTCTACACATACACACGAATGGAATTATCATTTTTCAGTGAACAAAATGGTATGAAAATAAAATATTAATTTTATATTAATATTTAAATATAAGTTATTTATATCTTAAATAAACATTAATTCAATAATTGTGATGATTTTTGCAAGGTAGTGATGGAAGAAATCTAAATAGTTATGTGAGGTGGATGTTTTTTGTGCTCACAAACAATGAATTCCTTTCCAATTTTTTTGGAGGTTGGATATGTATTTGGTTACTCCATTAATATAATATAATATAATTATATTTAATAAAATTATGTTATTATATTATCATGGTTAAGGAATATTATAAGGATATGGATGAAAAAATAAAACAGAAAGTCTCAATTAATAAAGTTTCTCTTGTTTAGACAATTGACTTTTATAAAAACATTAAGACCAATAATGTTGGAATTAAGAAATACATAAGGTCTTCAGAATTTGTGGATGAATTTTAGGAAGTTATTTGATAAGATATTTTCATGTCAAAATTTTATTTGACGTGTTATGTAAATAGAAAAATATATTAAATTTATATAAGAGAGTGGAGGGGCACTCTTGAAATTAATTAATATGATAATTCAATATAATTTAATATTGATGTTTGAATGGAAAAAAAGTAATTATATTAAAATATAATATTTTAATTTTACTGAATAATATCTTCCAATAATTTCTTGGACATGATTAGTTCACATTTATACCCTTCTATTTTCATTTTAATTCTTTAGTAGTAATTTTGATAATTACGTTGATAACAATGTAGTATACAATAAGGGGGTAAATATTAATATTATAAATGGTAAAAATTCCTCAAAATGTAATAGGGTAGATGATATCAACCATATAATCCTAATTTTTTCTCATATAATATTTTTTATTTCATTTTTTAAAATATAATTATTAAAATAAAGAATTTATGTCAACTTTTTGAACTATTCATTACTTAGATTTTAATAACAAGAAAAAATTGGAATTAAAAAAAAGTATTACATATCAAAAAAAATTTATTCTTCTTATAAACTCTAGTATCAAAAAAATAGTTTAAATTATATATCTTTTAATATTTTTAATATCATTTATTTGAGATTTTATTTATTGAAATATTTAGGAATATTCATATTGTAAGAGTTTAATTTCGTTATTTAGTCACTAAAATTTTAATTAAAATTACCATGAAGAATATAAATAAGTTATTATTCAAAAAAAATAACTGAACAAATATTCTATTTATATACAAGGTAAATAATTATAATTATTACAAATAAGATTGTGACATTAATTCTTTTTACTACGTGAAATTTTATAATGGTAATAATCACATTCAAAGGGTAAAAGGTTATATTTTTAATTTATGAATGATGAAGGATAAAATTTTGTACTTAAATAATATTATGTAATGTTTTAGGAAAATTTTCTAGTATTTTCCAAATTCTATTTAACAGAACACAACCTGATTAACCATTAATGGTTGTATAATAATTTATTATGATTATTATTCATATTGATATTAAATAAAAGGGACATATTTACCATATTTTTCATTCTTGATAATATATATTTAATCTATCTATATAAATTTAAAATTCCAAAGTTTCATAATTTAATTTAAAATCAATATGGAAAAACTAGAAAAAAATGAATTTTTTTTAGAAAAATGGCCACTTTAAATATAAATTTATTTACAATAAAATCATCTATTATTATCATATAAAAACTAATAACTATATAATTATTAATCCAAATGAAATAATTAAATTTTAAAACTAATCTAGAATCGAATTTTACTTTTAAAATGCTATACAATTAAATAAATGTTTTATTTAAAATAAGTATTTTGACTCTTTTCTGAAAAATCAATCTTATAAAAAACATACCAAAATATCACTCAAAGATAATTTTGATATTATGATTTTAGTAGTTCTATTTGTTTGAAAATATATAATTTATAGAATATACAAAAATGAATTATAATATTCAATCAAAAAAAGAAAAAATAATAATTTTTCAAGATGTTATTAATTTGTAGAATAAAATTACATCTAAAAATAGAATTAATTTTTGATAAGCATTGATGAATAAATTTACATTTATTAAAGCCTTTATAAATGTTTGAAAAATAATTTAATCCAATTAATTCCGACCAATTACATTTCTATGTTGTAATGGATATATTTAAATAATCATATCTTCTGGTTTATTTACGCTATGTGTTGTGTATTTTATATGATGTCAAACATATTCATTATTTTAAAAAATTTGGGATATTACATTCTCAGCCACCCTGTAAAAAAAATTATGCTCAAAATATTGAACTCGATTTCTGTAATAAATATATGAAATTTTAAAATACATATTTTGAACTCCCACATCATAAAAATAGATAATAAGACACCCACATAAAAATAGAGAAAAGTAAGTACAATTGTCATTTTAAATAACACAAAATATTGTTTTGAACTATGGGAAAAATTTAGGAAGTGAAAATATGTTCTTGGAAGATACAACTAATTCACAAAGAGTAATATAGAGTAATGGTGAACTAGTTCAGGGGAATGTTAACCATCATAAACACATAAATTTGTGATTGGAAAAAAGACCATTGATTTCCTAAAAATAAATAAAAATATATGAAACTTTTATTTCAAACCCATTTCAAAGAGTTGATGAATTTAAATATCATATATACTAATCACAAAAGTAAATATACATTCTTGAAAAGAATAATTTTATCTATTAAGAAAAGTTTATCGTAATCGCATCTTTTTCTCCAAACCTTGAGTATTTTAAATGATTTTATATGCATAAAACCCTTCCATAAGATCATTTATTTCCAATAATAATAATAATAAATTTCCCTTGAATTTATACATAAAAAATAATAGTATGTATAGGAAAATATAATTCCAAAAAAATTATAAAACCTTCATAAAAGTAGATAATTATTTAATATTGAAAATTAAATAGTAATACACAATATTCAAACTAAATCATCTAATAAATAAATATCCTTAATATTATTGAACATTTTCCTATCCAAGATTGAAAATCAAATATTAAAAGCTTTTAATAACACAATCGTAAATGAAAAATTCTCCATTTATCTCCATATTATAGCAGTCACAGATAAATTCATATACTAGAAAAGGTATACTCCCTAATCATATATTATCCAAATATCACAAAAAATATATATTAATATCATATATAGTCAAAAATATAATTCATACAAGAATCCTAAATTAATTCTTCTTGATAAAACAGAGGGTTTTATCAACCTCAACTGAATAAAACGTCTCCCATTAATCCTTAGTCATCATAAAATTATGTCGATTAAAACTTAAAAAGGATTTTGTGAAACATTGAACATATGATAAAACTCAAAATTACAAACCCATGGTGGTATCCACAAGTCCTAATATAAAATCACATGAAAACAGACTAATATCCAATGTTATGTAAACCCTTTCCACATATCTTCTGTAACAAATAGAACCTTTACTCATAGAGCTGATGTTAAAAATATAAAAATTATATTTCTAGCTATGATAATAGAAAATATGGCCTAATATTTTTCATCCAAACCTTATAACATCAATGTAAAATAAAGGATCTATTGTACACCCATGGAATTTTTAGTTATATAGTTTTATATAATGAGGAAAAAAATCATACATGTCATCTTTTATATATATAAAAATGTTTTATAAAGATCAAAATCATCTCCAAATAAATTAATTTTATCAAGTGACCTACAAAAGTATATACAAAATAATATCATTCTTCACAACTTGAGGAATTTAAAACATATGAAAGAATATCACAACTACTTAGTAAGGGTAAAAGTATAATTTATCAATTGAAAGTCTTAAATTTTAATGATATGAGTATAAGGGTATAATGAAAAAATAATAGTTTCTGAGTATTACATAGTAAATATCATACCCATAAATACTTGGATCATCAATAAAAAATAGGAAATAAATCATTATTATAAGATAATGTTTATAATAGTCAATAATCAGGTTCCATGTGTTTCAATTTTTTAGTAATGGAAACATAATAACCTATAAAATTTAATGAAATCTTATTGATATAATAGGAAATTTTCATATCACTATGAGAAATTGTATAAACATAATGTTTAATAATATAATAAGATTCATGGTTTCACATATATTAAGTAGATTGATTTCAAATAGAATAACTATAATAGTATATTCCCAAAATAACATAGGAGAAAAATATTAGATAACTCATCCCTTTACACAATGCATTAAATAACTATGATGAGATCACCCAAAATTAGGTTATAAGTTAACCAACCATCATTCTAATAAATTATCAAGAAAAATAAAAAATAAATACATATATTTTTCATTTCATTATAATACTCATATAAATAATCATTATTACTTTCATAACATGATTAAGTAGTGGAGAAGAATTGTTTTCCATTAAAATCTAATTGAAATAATACTAATCACTAATGATAATAAATTAGTATAGTATCAAAAAAAAATTATACCGGTGGTGTATAAGTAACCTCTTTGGATGTTTATGTTATTAATAGAAATAACATTAAAAATAATTGAAATCATTATTTATGAAAATAAAAATTGAAAATTCAAAATTCCTTTTGAAAAATAAAAGTACACTAAATATTCGGAAAAATAATATAAAATAATAATGAAAAAATGAAAATAAATATTAAAATAAAATATTATTCCTGAGGTCTGGAAAAATTTTCAGGTTGAGAATTTCAAAAATTAATATTTTAAAAAAATGATAAATATGGATTCAAAAGTGTTGAGTTTTAGAGTCGTTGAGAATAATCAATTTAAAAAAATTAAAAGAAGGACAAATTAATTGTGATATATATTTATGAAAACATTTATCTTTAAAAAAGAAAAATTTTGAAAATATATTAGAAATCATGGATATGAGTGGTAATGATTCCTTAATCACTACAAGAAAATTACAATTTCATGGCGGTTATTTTTGGATATGGCAGCGGTTTAAAATGCCTCTATATGATTCTGTAGTAGACTCCGAAACCGACACAAAATTTTGTGTTGGGAAACTATTGGTGTGGGTTCATGTAGTTTAGTAGTAGTTTATAGGAATTGTCATAGTTGGCACATTTTAAGGCGGTTATAATATTTTTAACGGTGGTTTTCTCGGTCATGGGATTAATTTTTTTAGTGGCCATTAAAACTGCCACTAAATTTATTACCGTAGCAGCGGTTAGAGCCACTAATAATGAATAAATACCAACATTTAATGGTGGTTCAAACCACTACTACATATATACATGTTACAGTGATAGGAAATTAAAACCACCATTAAAAATAGATTTACAAAAAAAAAAGCAATTTCTACAGCCCATATACCAGTGCCTTGAAAAAAAACCATTCCATGAAAACCAAAATACTAACAAAATACATACTATAGTCAATATTAATAGATATTATTAACTAAGAATTACCAAATCCATCATTCAGTGGGTAAAAGAATGCATATAAACATATCACATGGCCATTAGACCTTTAAACAAAATCATAAACAAGCATGTTTGTCATATTTCTTTAAAACAATTCCAAGCCTAGGTTCAACCAATTCCATCTATACTATTTCCATCCATTCCATAACCAATCATGTCAATATACATCCCACTATCATTGGTTCTAGGTACTCCAAAAACTCAGGCCTCCCTACCCATACTTCATCAACCAATAACCATCCCAAAGATCACATAACATCATATATAAAGGCCTAAATCCAGATAAATAGAAAGACAAAAAAACATCAAATAGAGTCAATATGGAATCTAGTCCCTAAAATAACAATCCATCTATCATAAGGAAATGGGCTTACTCGACATCATAAATTTATCTTTATCTAACTAATTATTCAGTTAAAGTCTTGTATTAATCAATTTTTTTATAATGTGTTACTAATATTGAAAATATAAATTGACTAGAATGTCCACCATCAAATATTCTGGTTTAAATAAAATTTAAATAATAAATTCACAATAATATGCCTTTAATATTAAAAATAACATGAATTTTCAACTTTATTCTCTTTATCCAATTCCATTTACATATTTATGAATATTTTTTATAATAATTCATTAGGAATCAATTTATTTCCATTAAATTATAATTAGGAATATAGTAGTAAAAAACCACATTTTATTATTCTAAAAACCAATTATAACCAAAATTACATTGCAAAATGATTTTCATCATATTAGACTTTAGGGGAACATTGGTTTATATCCAATCATTTGTTGATTTCACATACAAATAAAACCAGAATTCAATTCAAATGACACATTTTCACGCTCTTTATGGTTGGATGTTCCAGTCACTAATATGTTAGCATTAGGATGGGAGGTAGTAATTGTGGGTAATATATGATTTTAGAGTCATTTGTGAGATGGTAATAGATTAAGAAGAATTCAATCACATCTCGTTTAAAATATTGATCATATGGAAATGGTAGGCTGAAACACATGGAATTAATTGTGGGTGTATGAGTTTTATTATGGGAGACTCCTAAATTAGTGAATAAATAATTGTAGAAGCAAAGAATGCTAGCCCCAAATTTTATGGGGTTGTTTGTGATTATCATGAGTGTCCTAATAGTGGAATTATATTTGGAATTTCCGTTATAATATCAAGGAATGACTGATGTTTTACATGTCCCTTATATTCAGTAGTACATTCTCGATCAAAATTATGTGTTCAATTGTGAAGAATTTTAGTTGGAGCTTCACGCAACATTTTTTGAGTGCTCAGTTTGAATCAAGGATAGTAGCAGAAAAATGTTTTAAACAAATATGATGTCACTTGTTAGAGTAATATGGGAGCATGGCCGTCTGCATGAAGAGTCTTACAAGTGATAATATAATGCTCACGATCAATAGCCCTAATTTTTTGGGTGTGAAATATAGAGGCACTACTCAAGGATGATAAATCCACAGAGTGGGAGAAAAAATTACTTGACGTTTTCTAGGGGCCTTAATCCTTACATTCTACCTTTATTTAATTTTTTCTGATATATTATTTAATTGGGTGAATTCTTAGGTTATTTGTTTTTGGTTTTAAGCATTATAGAGGCTTCTAATTGATTGCATGATAGGAACATGGCCATGGGAAACCATGTTGTTCTCCCCAGAAAGACATGTTGTTTTGTAGAAGAATGATACTAGGTGGGGAATGGTGGGAACACAGTTAGAGATGACCATGAATCATTTACCTTGAAATATAAGTGTCTTAGAATAGAAGAAAAAATAATTGTTAGCACATAATTTACCAAATTATAATATAAATTCCTTGAAGATGTGCTAGAATCTCATGTTAAAATAAAGAATAATGGAGAGAATTTAGTCTCAAGGAAGGTTGAAAAGTCCAAGAGTATCATGAATACTAGGGGAATTAGAAATTTTTGATGTTCAATATTTTTAAATGTTAGAAATGGAAATGTGGTGGTAAATGCATTGGGCTAGAAAATATAGGATATGGGAGAAATGAATTCATTAGTTGAATATAATATCTTATCATTACATTAATAATAGTTTGTGGGTGTAGTTGAGGGTTTAGGGGAATCAATGTGTGTATCCTTAGAGATAATGTATTCATTGGTTAAACAATTAAAGAAAACATAGAATATTGTTCTGGAATGTATCATGATGTGTGATAGGTTGGAAGAATTTGAAACTATTTCAAGATTTAATTTTTATATACATGGAGTGTTTATAGTTCATAACATGTTAATTGTCACATATTCTATTAGAGATGAGTTTATGAGATCCTATAATGCTTTGAAGTGGGATGTTACCCTATGGATGAAAACCCTAAATTTTTTTGGAAAAATGAATCCTAAAAAATTAATCATCACAATAAATAATCGACATATATATAGCATACCACATTCGAGAAATCAGAAAATAAAAGATCTAAAATCAAGAAAATACATAAAAGGAAACATGAGAAATAAAGAAAATATTAGGTCATGAAAATATTTTTTGGAATCTATGTACCATACATGATACACATACAAACACACTATTACCATATTTTTCTAACATATCAACAATACAATTAATCACAGTCCAATGATGAACACATATCGTCACCCTCTCCACCTCTATCTCCACCTCATACAACCACCTATAATAAAATTATATTTAAAATTAAATAGTGTTGAATATTTATTTTTAAACCTAAAACCAATAAACGTTTGAAAAGTAAATGATTTTGAATTTTTTTTATTTACCTACTCACCACCAGTCGATGAAATACCACCAAGGGCATATCTACTCATCTTCTGATATATATCAATCTACAAATTCTAAAAAGCAGATATCTGAGTCCCGTGGTCTTGAATTGCGTTTTGTAGAGAAGCAATCTATCTCTGTCATATCCAGGTATGGAATGACTACAACTAGAAGTAGGCGTAGCGGTAATCCTCGGTGTCCTTCCAAATAACTCATATGGTACGGGTCCCAAACCCATCCCGCGCACTCTAACAGGATACTCCTCCCCAATGACTTTAGAAACAGGGTCATCCTAGGAGACTGAGTTGGACACCCTAGGATTGTCATCCAATAGTTATTTAATTTTTACCTATATATCAAATATCAATATATATTATCATAGTAAAAATTCATAATAAGTTATTATAATGAAAAAATGAGTTCATACCCTAACTTCTTTGGAAGGCTCATTAACAAAACTTCCATCAGATTTTTTGTGGACATCCAACCACACTTCAGTTGGGGATGATTATTACCCTAAACTCTATGACTACATTAATGAAAAATATATCAGCAATTTAATTTATTAAACAATTAATACTGTGTTATAAGTATTTTTACTAATGAAAAGATTACATGAGTCGATCTACTTCTAGAAAATCTTTTTGACCCCATAGTGTGAGGGATGACTTGATTAGCCCAGCATGATGAATTCTTTCTTGAGAGATCCTGAAATAAATAAAATTCAATTTAATAGTAATTTAATGAGTGTCATCTCCTCTTCATATACATGTATAAATTTAAAATAAGGTTAATATAATAATATATATTTAAAACCCATCTTCTTCTCATCACGATGTCTGTCAATAAAAACATTCCAATGTTCTTTGGGTACCCCATTCAGTATCTTCTCATACATTTGTTGGATGATAAATGATGTATCATTGACATCGCTCCTAAATTTCCATTTGAATTCTTTCCATTTTTAACCAAGATTTTTCAATGTCTACTTTCATGCTATCACATCAGCAATTGTAAAGTGGAAAAACATCTATATACAGAAATTCATTTTGAACATATTAATAACCTCACTTTCAATTACACCATAATGTTTTAAAATTACCTTTATTTGTGAATCAAAAACATCATATTTCAAAATTGAAGGCATATTTCTCCAATCATCATAAAAAATAAGAAGGAAAATGGTCCCTACTTCCATCTGGCCTAGAATTTGTGCTAGGAATCCTGCAACATCATCCGTAGGGACCCCATATGAATCTAATGGGACAACAATCTTCATTCCATTAATATTACACACATCTGAAATTTTTATATTTTTGTTTGAAGTTAAATTTCTTCATCTTTAATGAACAAAAAATTAGTTTGAAAAATAGAATTAAATTTATTTACATTTAAATTTGTACCTATAACAGTGACCCTCCAGTATTCATGTGATGAAATAGACGTTGTGCGCCACCCCCACACTATTAAGGTTGCTGAAGGGGGGGTCGATGACTCTGCTTCTAAAGGGACACACATAGAGGGTGTGAGAGATGGTGCAGGGGGAGATGGTGCATTAGGCAGGGGGAGATGGTGTAGGGGGGAGTCCACAGAGGCAGATTATAAGGGATGAAAAGAACTATCCAAATTTTATAACTGGTACTCAATGTACCAAATGGGTTGAACACATTGCTATCCAATCCCAATCAAACATTAATAGGATCAGTTGAGAAATATTGATGTAATGAATCAAATTTATTATATGATTTTGAATCTCATGGATGTATCATAAACACGTAATTATTACTTTCTATAGAATACCACTTCCTGTGTTTGGTGGTTTTCGATGACATGAATAATATTTTCAATCACAGATTTAATGAAATGTAACTCAAAAACATTGCAGGTGTGTTCCTTTTATTCATCTTCAAGAAAGTTGGTCGATTAAGACATCCAACATATCCCATTTACTGCCATCTTGAATATGAATTTTTCTTGTAATTTTGTCTAATTGAATCATCTCACAAATAAAGCATAAAAGTATTGGGAGACACTTGTATTAATGTATAATTCAGACCAAGCTTGTTAACAATTTTTTTTCATATCATAAAAAGACTCAAGGATTTTTTTAGGAAATGTGTCACTCAATAAATACAATATCATGAACATTGCCTTATTTGTAATTCCACATACACAATTGATATGGCATAACTTAATTAGAAAAGAATCCTTTGAATATTTCAAGCATCCACTATACAACTCATAATTTCCATCATCAACTAAATCATTAAATTTATTTTCATCATTGAAGTTTTCTCTTACATTTGTCTCCACAGAATCAAGATGAGGATCCAATGAAATGTAACAATCTTGATCAGGTTGTGTTGTAGTCTCAAAAACATCACTTGTCATGTTTCAATTTATAGGACCCTCATCTGGTGGTTCTATTATGTTTTTATGTTGATAGTAGTGTCTTGCAGTGCCTAAAGCATCATTTATGAGGTTTTTTATTTCATTTTCCATTTTCGAAGAAGTTGGAATCTCATTTTGTGAATTAACATCAATTCTAGAACTCTCTGAATTGTTCTATTCTCCATGCCAAATCCAAAATAAAGATTGAACAAGGAATTTATTCAATATTAAATGTACATAATTTTCATCTCTCTTCAACCTTCTTCTAAATTTACATTTACGACCAGGGCATCTTATTCTTCCTTTAACGGATAAATTAGAAATTTAATAATCTAAAAACTCCTTCCAACCATAAACATACTAATGTGTGTTCCTCAGTAAATTGACCCATCATTTACCATGTATATCACAATGTGCCTGCACAATATTAAAAAAAATTAAAACACATAGTTACTACTAAATAGGGAAATAGATTTATATATACTAGTTGAAAAAATATATGAAAATGTTACATAAGTTTTTCCAATATAAATTAATATTTTAAATCGCCCTATAGAAAACCAAAGCACGCAAATTAAAAAGATCCATAAATAATGTCGAGGACAAGGATCTCATCCCTGTAGTTTTTTGTATATCGTTATCCAGTAAAACAAATGGAAAAATTGATGATTCCTGGACATTGATATCACTATGGTAAGGGCTTGATAAATCATAAAATATTTGAATAGAAGTTAGGAATATGAAATGGACACAAAATCATACATTAAATTAGTGGCCAAGAAGTAGGATTCAAAGATTTCGGTATGGTCTGGGGTTGAGAATTTATAAACATGCAGGGTATCATGGTGAAGTGTTATGGGTAGGAACATGTTGTGACCCTACGTGTGATTAAAATTTTCAGATCAGGGGTGGATCATGAAACATCAATCGGGGTTGAAACATAATGTGGACCTCTATCAGAAAAAAATATAGTTTTCCCTATGATGTTTTCCTTTTAGTATCTAAGTAGATAGGTAAGTATACTATGTATTATTTGACCCATTTGTGGGTAGGTAAATGTGGAATAATTTGGATATGAAAAATCCACGTCCTCATTGAAATATAAAGGTTGGGTTGTCTTCTTTGTTTCTATAGGTCCTACAGTGGACTGTCTTGTCATGGTAGTAAAGTCTTACTATGGTAATGGAAATTTATTAGAATACATGGTCTGAATTGGATGTTATTGTGGAATGTAGAAAGAGAAATTTGAATCATCCATTTGTAAACTCTTATCAAGGTGGTACTAGTAAGAGAGAATGCGACCCATATAAGTTAGAAATTGACCTTGATGGATTCATGAGAGTTGAACACATGTCATGATATAAGTACATGTAATCTAAAATGAACAAACATATATGATAGTGTATGATTATGTAAACATAATATAATAAATATGATCTATTGATCATAAATTTGGCATTTAAGAGTGCGGAGTGTGCATTAACATTTAAGAGTGAGAGTACTGTATAATTGTTAGGATCTAATCTAAATAGAGGAAAATGATAATTCATATTTTATTAAATATCAAGACAATAATGATATATTTCGGGTGATTAATGTTTTGTTAATGTTATAATACTAGATAAAGATATACCCCTCTCATTGCATCCATTATGGTGATTCTAGTGGATCATATGGACTTAGGTTATTCTAGATCCTACTAAGGGTAAAATTATCAATTTTTGTGGTGAAACATGTATATCTACAGTCTTTTTCAATTTTTTCCATAGTGTGTGTGAGTTATGCAATTAGTTTTTTCACTTTAATAGGTAAATCAGGTTTTTTAGTAAGAAATTGTAAAAAAAGAAAAATGAATTATTGTTCACTGGTTCAAACCCATCCCACTTAAAAAACTCTATATTTGGGTACATCATATGATGGTCTTGAGTATATTTTATTTGGTCATAGAACAACTACACCTTCTTTATCATTTTCTTCAAAAAATTTGGTCTTTGATTAATTAACTATCTAACCTCATTCCAACACAAAAGAGATATGTAAGTGAACTCATACAATTCTATAAATGTAGTTTTACCAATGGTTAATCAATAGTTATTATCATAGTAAAACGCACAAAATAGAAATTATTCACCCAAGAACCTATAAAATCAAGAATAAACATATTCAATACATCCATTCGCATTTGGATCATTCTCTCTATCTGACCTTCCATCCGAGGATGAAAAGTACGGGTGAGAAAAAATAATGAAAAAAAGGATGCTACAAAATCATCTAAAATTGGGAGGTAAATTATGATCTTGATCATGGATGACCATTTTTAAAACCACATAGATCTACACCATAATGGGAACCTATAAATGGAAGAACATACCACAACAGTCAAGATAGAAATTAATGAAGTAAGATTCAACCAAATTTAAAGAAACAAACAAAAAATCATACCACACTCACACTATAATGGTATAAAAACCTATGTGGAGGGTCAGCAAATGTAGTCAACAGCGGCAATGGGTGGTGATGTGTGCTGAGGGGCGGTGAGAAGTGTCTAGCAGCAGCATGGGTCAGGACCAGCAGCAGGGAGGCGAGGTAGGGCTTTGGGTGGTTGGCGGCTATGGACGACGGGGCACACTGATGGGCAGTGAGAACTGTCACTGGTGATGTTGTTCAGGAACCAATATATGGTTTGTGGCTCATGGGGGTCGGTGGGATAAGTTGGGGTCATGATGTCAGGGGGAGAAGTGGGGGTTAGGGTCGGGTGTTGGGGGGGAGTGTCGCCACTACAAAATAAAAGTGGGATTAGCGGTAGTTTTTAATAAATTGTTGATAAAACCTTATAAAAAAGGATTAGTAGTGGTATTGTAAACATCTTAAAAAATTCATATTCTAAAGGCGATTTATGTTGTAGTGATTTAAAAGATTATAGAAGATCATTCACATAAAAATAACTATATTGGTGTTTCTTTAATTAAAAAGGTAAGAAATTATAATTAAATGAGTAAATGAAATTTATATCCATAGGATAATAATATATATTTGGGTAAATAAAGTAAGATCTTAGGATCCCCCCCAAAAAACCATGAACATAAACAATCCAAAAATGAAATTTGATTTCAACATAAAGCCATTGGCAATTTGGTAACTCTGTAATCATAAGCCAATGATAGTGTAACCTAAAATAAAAAAAATATCCTGAAAATAGTGAGAGTTGTGATATATTATGTCAAATATTTATTATATATACCGTTTATAATAATATATATTCATATCATAAAAATATTTCTCATGGAAAAGCAATTTAAGACTAATAGACATTACAATGATCATATCATTAAATTGAGAATTAATTAATGAAGAAATTATGTATATTGAATTTAAATACATAAAATAATGTTTACAAATACAATAAATAAATAATAGTTTTATTCACACAAAATATTGTTATAATAATGTCAATGAAGAAGAGTTATAAACTAATGAACAGAAATTGAGTTAAGAAACCCACTACCACATTATAAATTAAAATCAAAACTCATTGAATAATGTAATTAATATTTAAATGTAAAATATCTTTTATTATAAAAGATTAATTATATATTATATTAAATGTATTAATATACATCATTTAAAAGTAATTAGGTTCATTAAAATATATTATCGTTTACTGAATTGAAATTGATACAAAATACCTTACCTCAGGTACAAAATTATCATGTCTGGTCCTTAACTCATATACAATAAGTCCATATGAGTAATTTTATTTCATAAGAAAACATTATTTGGTTAATAACCTATCACTAAACCATTTTTTAATTTTTATTATTACATTGTAAATTCATAATCAGTTAAGTCCTTGTTATGTGTATTGAGGACATTTTGTTCGTAAGTTCGAAATAACATTTGTGGGTTGAGTAAGGTCATAGAGGTTACTATTAAATAATATATAGAATAATAATAATTAATAATTTTTTATTTTTATACTTAAATTATACATCTAATTACAATCATGAAATATGTTTGTGAAAAATGTACTACATTACATTCATGAAAACGGTAGGTTGCACATTCTCAGGAGTAAAGTTTTCAATTTTTAATGATCATTATGAATAGAAGTTAAGTAATATTTTATCATTATTGAAATATAATTATACAATATATATCATATTAATTATTTAAATTTACTTATATATATCATTTATTTGATGTGCGTATGAATAAAATCACATCACTTTATGGTGGTGGTAGTTAACAAATAAGCACAAACTACATTTTCATTTCTCAGAGAACTGAATTGTAAGAAATAGAATGATATATTATCAATTAATATTGTTAAATTTTTTATTTATATCATATATAAAAAAACTACCATCATTATAAAATTTTTTAGAGTTGATGATGGAAAACTAATTACATTGATCCATGAGGCAGTGGTCGGACGTGGACACAAACGATAAATTCCCTTCCCAATTAAAAGTGGTTCGACAAATATATAGGTTATGAAATTAAAATAATAAAATATAATTATATTTAATATAATTATGATATTATATAATCATTTTTAATGATTATTTTAATCATATAGAAGGAGAAATAAAAAAAGCACGGTGAATAACAACACCACTTCTCTAGAAATCCTCATTTTCTTAAAAACATAAGCGTGATAATGACAGTTTTATATAATATAAATGTCTTATAAAACCTATGTATAGATTTTATTATTGTATTTTTGTTGATAGTATTGTTATAAATTGGTTTTTAAGTGTGAATTAAATATAATAATTGATTCCATTTTGTATGTTAAGGGAGGGGTACTATTGAATTTATTAAAATATTGATTTAATTTCAATTAATTTTTTTTCAAAAGAAACCAATTTTATTATATGAAAACAGAATATGAATGATATTCAAAACAATCTTATATATAAATTTTTTACATGTTTATATCACATTTTTTATTATTTATTTAACACTTTAAGAAACCTTTTGACAATTACGATGATATAATTATTTTCTAAACATAAGGGGTTAGTATAGTTACTATAAATGTAATAAATTTTGACATATGGACTAATAAATTTTAGTATCATCTATATAAAATTATAATTTTCTAATATATAAATGTTATATATATATATATATATTATTTGATAAAATATTATTCATTTTAATTTATTATCAACGTATAGTTTTAGAACTATTCGTTACTTAAATTTTAATAACATCACAGTGAAGGTTGAAATTAAAAAAAATATTTAGTTTCATCCCTAATATATGATATTAATATAAGAAATTTAATTATCACATTGATTATATCTTATTATATTTATTTAAATATTATTAATATCATTTTATTGATTTTTTTTAATTCAAAAGTTAATGCATCAATTTTGTAAGCATTTAAAATAATTATTTTCAGTAATATTAAAAAATAAGTTTTTATGATATAGATAAGTCGTTAATAATTAAAATTATATTTTTTATCTGAGCATATATTATGTTTATCTTTATGTAAAAAATATTATAGTTATTAAAAACAATTGTGACATGTTTAAATTTTTCTATACATAAAATAATGAAAATGTAATAATCACATAGAGATAAAAAATGACCAAATAAAAGAAAATTGGAAGATTATAGATGACATTTACTCATAGAATAAAATTAATTTAATTGTTAGGTTCATTTTACATTCCGTATCATATTATTTTTTACCGTTAATTAGCTAATTTATATTTTTTCAATGGTAACAATAATTATAATGGTTATTATTAATATTGATTAAAATTAAAATGGAACTACTTATAAAATATGGAAATCATGTTTCCAAATATGGATTATATTTTCATAATTCTAAAAACATAAGTTTCAAAATTTAATTTAGAATCACACCAAAACAATCCCACGAAGGATGGTTTTTTTCGTAAAAGTACCCTTTTAAATAAAAAAGGTTTTTATAATAAATTTTTGTATATATTTAATTACAAACAAGGTAACTGGTGTATTGTTATTGAAATATAACTAATTAATGTTTTTTACCAATAAAACATATATTCTTAATTTTTAAATACATTAAAATAAAATACAGTTTTCAATAACTTTGTATTTTAAAAAATTGACTAAAAATTCAATCTTTTTAATAAAAAAATACAATACATTTAACCATCATAGTATTGATATGATGATTTTAAAAATGATATTTATTTCACAAATTAAAATATATACATTTTTCCAATGTTACTCATAATATTTACTCACAATAATGTAAGATGATCATTTTGGAATAATGTTAAAAAAAATTCATTACTAAAAATTATTACTCATTTCCTAATTATTTAACAATACAATTTTTTGACAATAAAGTTTATATATATAATTCAAAAATTACTTAATCATATTATTTTCCAATAATTTAATGGCTCTTCTATAACATCTACATTTAACTCATAATATTATATAGTACATTTATTAATGGTTTAGTATATTTTTTACACTATCGAGCATAGTGGGTCTTTATAAAATCATGGGATATTTTAGTATGACTATGAATATTGTCAAAAGGGGAGATATTTTTGGAGATTTTGATGATCATTCATGAAACATGATGATTTTTACTCTAGTATATAAACACAATAATCCTTTATAGTCCTTTGTTATGTATTGGTGAAATGTATTGAATATTTATCTAAATAGATGTAATATTTATTTATTAAATGCCTACTTTATTACAATAGGGTTTAGAGAAATGGATTAGAAAATATTTGTAGATTAGTGTTAGATAGTTTTTTTAAACCATGGAGATATGTTTATGTATATGTTAACATCCAAATGTATTGGTTATGAAGAAAATATGTTGGATTCCTATTAAATAAATCCATGTCTATATATTACAAGTGGGTGTGGATCTTTTATTTTTGTAACTTATTAAAATCACTCCAAAAAGTTTGAATTGTGCTTGAATCAATCGTTTCCTATTGTTTAACAATGGTACTAAATGATCACATAATTTGACATTCCATCTAGATATTAATATAATAATTTATATTTTCTATATGAACCAACATAAAGAGTTTGAATAGAATATAGTCACATATGAAATAATGTAATATTATAGTGTAACTGATTGAAAGTAGGTTTTTAGGATTTAAACGTCCTGTAAGTGATTCTTCACTATTATGTGGTTTCCCACAATGATCTGGGATGATCTTGCTATAAATTTTTTGTTTCATTCAATGGATCGAAGAATAATGAACTATGTCAATGATGAATATGGTGTAAAATGAAATTATTGTCCACTTGAGTAAGAAAATATTTTTTTTATTGAATGTAAAACATTTTTTCTATTATCAAAAAACATTTTCAAGACATAAATCATGTGGATAATCATGAAAGTAACACAGTTTGGTTGAATCCTTTATAAGCCAACATTAGCCTTCTTTATGGGTTAATTGATCTACTAGTTTCTGAGAAAATCATAGGAAAATCCAGATTATATTTCACATTATCTTTTATTTTGAACATGAATAATTTATTTTTTACATTTATCATTTGGATGGTTAATTAGATCAATGGTAGAATCTTATTATCAAAAAGAGGAAAATGAATAAATTGACTCCATGAAGTGTGATGTGATTGAGAGATTATTTTTCATCATGTACTTTCATCATATTATATATATAATTATGTAAAATTAATTCTTCATGCTTAAGAATATATATTTTTAGTTTATTGGTGGGTATGGGGAAAATTTTACAAGGACTATTAGGTACTCTTATGGTAATATAATACATCTATAATGTATGTATTTTCAATTATTAAGTGGATTCACACCAAGTGATCAACAAGAATTAGGTAATGGTATACAATTTTTTCAATTTAATTTCCCTTATTATAATTATTTTATATATTATAAAACTCATATATAACATAGGGAACATGATAAAAACATTATTCTTATAAATAAAGAATGAAAAAAGTGTTATTTAATAAAAATAATGAACTTATACCGATGAAAAAGAAACATATCCAATGGAAAATAAAAAATACCATTAGGAATAGTAATATGTTAGTTTTAATTCTAACCTAACCAACTAAATTATAAATAAAATTTACATAATTTATTAATTAAAATTGGATATAATTAAAACATGGTATATGTGAATTAATGTTAAAAAATGATAAATTAAAGGTCTATATTTTTTCTAAAACATAAATAATACATAAAATTTTATAATTAATAGAATGAATTTAATATAAAATTTATTTTCATAAAATATATTTATAAATTAATAAAAAAATTATAAATATTGGTTAATTTTATGATACCATAATTAATTTTTCAACTGGTTGCAAAATCGATAATAACATTATGATCAATATTTTCTGAATAAATTGGGATTTTATTATATAATTAAATTTCTCATATTTAGAAAATTAATTTCATAAAATGGAGTCCATTTATTAAATTTACACATCGTAATATGGTTAGGGTGAAATTTTTGAATGATTCTAAATTAGTTAAAAAAATTGACTACTAAAATATAATAACTTATTTTATAAACTAAATTAATTATTTTTTGATTCATGACTAATGTATGGATGATTTAAAAACCCATTGGTTCAAACTCTTCAAAACCATTTTATTTATTAATTTATTGGTATCAACACCATTTTTAGTATTAAATCAAGATAATAAACTAATGAATATAATAATATAAAACACCCCTCTCCCCCCTCTAAATATCACCCATAAACTCTCATTCTCATTAAACATTCTTATAATTATATCATTTCTAAATTATACCTAATTTTATTTCCAATAATCTTCACAATGACTAAGGTTTTTATTTCTCAACAAAATACCCAACCTAGGTTATTTTGGGATGTTCTTGTAGAGACCACATTCAATAGGTAAAACCCTCAATCCTTATATTTTAATTTATTTTCCATACATAATCTTTCCTCAACTCCCATATATAAAGTTTCATGATTCCTCTATTATGATAAATATATTTTAATTTTATCATGTTAATGCAATATCCATCATCAAATATCTCTCTTCATTTTATTCTAAAAATGAAAATGTTGCATGTGATGTGTCAATTCACTACCTACATCGGTGATGTGTTTTTGTTTTCCAATACTTCCTTCAAGGCTGTTAATAAAACCATTATTATGGATTTAATGTTTTGGAAGTTATTTTTATAAAAAAATATTAAATAAAAATGGCATTTTCACAATGGTTGAAAAAATTAAAAAAACTAACCATTTATAATTATAATTATATCAAATTAATTTTCACCATACTAAAAAATGACTTATAAGAACATTTAATATTTTTTAATTTCATAAAAAAAATATTATTTCAATTTTACTTAATTTTTTTCAAGTTAAAAAAAAACATCCATTGTTATACACAAGTAAACTGGCCACAAAACCATGAAAATGAATGATCTGAGAATGATGAGATTAAACTATATAACTCATAAAATTGGACATAATTGAACATAAAAACTATAATATATCAAATAAATATATAATTGGGTTTTAATTGTGTAACTATTGAATTTAAATTAATCATTTAATATATTAAGTTCAAGTGAAGAATGAATGCTTACATATGGTAAGGGGAATCTCAACCCCAACTCCCTATCATTGGTTTATCCCTTTTCAATTAAGAATTTAAAATTGAATTATTCTTTAATTTTCCTTTAGTATAATTTAATTTTTTATAAAAAGTTATATTTTAGTATGTACTTGTTTCCATATTTTTTAAAAAATATAATATTTTCCTGAAAACAAGTATTCTTTCAAAAACAAATCATTTTCCCATGTGTGTTCTTTCTTATTCAAAGGAAAATGGTCACTTATTCAAATATATGATCTACATTTTTCATTTGGAAACAAAAACTATTATTCATAAATTTATTCCATATAAAAATTTATGAAACACATTCCTTTAAATGGGTAAATTCTTTCTTATGATTGTTGTATATTCTATTTGTAATATATGATTTTATAAATATTTTAAATTCAGTAGTGGGAAAAAAACTATTTTCCCTCTAATACATTGGTTAATGTGATGTACCTCATGAGATGATGTGTATTATTCATGAACATGGTACTTGAATTTTGAAAAAAAAATTGTAATTATTATGCACATATGTTTTGCATGAAAATGATGCTAGATTTTCTCATAAACATGTGTGGTATTTGATCACTAAGATATGATGTTTCATTTTTATGAATTTCCAAATGCATGGAATTTATCACATGATTCACTAATGATATTTGTGACTATCACATACTTATGAAATAATAATTATTTTTATTATCTTTTATATTATATTGATTCAGATAGCTTATTCATCCTCCTAACGGTATTTTATCCCATGATTTTATTTGATTCGTATCCCTAGGTGACTGCATGCACTAAGGATAATTTGATATTTTAGAAGGATAAATAAGAAGAATCTTAATAAGTGGTTATTTTTTCTATGTTACACTGACGTGTGATCCTAATTTACCAAAGACACTAAACCTTTTGATCTTGGATAGTAACACTCTTATATTGTTTATCTCTAAAATGATGTAATATATATATATAAGAAAAAAACGTTTATAATTATTTTATGATAGATTGAATTAGATTTTTTGGGAATTAAAATAAAATAGTATTTGTAAAAACCAATAAGATATGAATAAGTGTATGTTATCATCTAAGAATAATTATTTGAGAAAAATTCTAAACAGAAGGTTCTAGAAGATATTCCATTAGAGTTAATTAAAAAAATAAATATTAAGTTTTCGTCATTTTTTGACTTCCATTTTGTTTAAAACTTTTCTATTTTATAAAATGATTGGAACTAGGAGAAACCAGTACAACAGATTTGGTGATGGAAAATACAAAAATTTCTAAAGCAACATCCCTAATTCTATGAGTGGTTTATTTAAATAATACATGGAAATTCATACCATTTTATCTCTAGTTATGAAAACTAATCTCAATAATTTGGAATTTTTTCCTTCACCCAATAAGGAGAAACTAGATAGTGAGTCCATTATGCGATAATGAACACCAATATTTTGTGAATATTTCAATTTACATATTGTAGAATAGTTGGTTTACTCAACGGAGAAGATCTTTTTCGTACTCTAATGTTCTGAGAAGGAGTAGGTTACTCTAGATTCCTATTTTATATGTATATAAAAAATAATAAATGGTGGATATTGATAAATAAATCTATTTAGATGGATGGCATTGAAGAGATGGTGTAAGGAGAATTAAAAAAATTCATAATAAGTATTTTTATAATTGAAAATATATAATAAAATAGGAAGAATTTATATAGATAATGAAAAAGGAAGTTGAATATATCACGGTTTACGAAGAATACTTCATAAGGATTACAAGAAATGACTTGAGTTTTGGAAAAAAAATTATAGAAACATAAATAGATTCATCATTAGTTTAAAACAATACCTTCAAAAGAATCTTGATTTCTGAGAGTTTTTGAGTTATGAAGATGTTGTATGATGTGATCTCAAATTGAAAATGGAGTTTGGATAATGGTCCAATGGTTATAGAGAAAAAATAGGATAATGTATTTTCGTATCGGTTGGTGGAATGAAAAGGAATAAAGAGGATCAGACCAACCACATATCAAAAATGTGGGAAGAAGCATAATGGGAACTACCACACAATAATGGGGAAATACATCATGTGTAAAAGATATGGCCCCCAATCTCCTGAATATTGAAGATATGTGAAGAAGTTTGTCTATGTGATGGAGGAAATGAGAGCACCATCCATGGATTAGTGCTACAACTATAAATTTCAAGGGAACAATGTTAGAAAGTTCACTCAACCATGTGACCATGAGGTAATTAGTGTTTGGAGACATCAAAAACAAAGGATAAAAGGAAATAATATTCCATCACTATTGATGAAGTGGATCTAAATAAAGAAATTGAACAAGGAACACGTTATATTCCTTGAAGAGTGAAAAATGACTTATTTTATTCTGTTTCAACAAATTACATTATATCATTCATGTTTTCTATAACTATTGAATTGAAGTCCTGATACCTTGATAAATTCGTATCCATAAAATAAACTAGTGTGGTGATCATTTCAACACAACTGTTAGACTATTCTCTTATTGGTGTATATGGTAAGATTCTTCCATTGAATCATGTAATACATCGATTAGGTCAATTAAAATTTATACTAGTCATGAATTAGATCTTTTATGTAGAAAATACAAAAAAAAATACGAAAAGGAAATATATTTTAATGTTATGAACCATCCTATATTCCTCTGACAATTCATGAATCCCTATAAATCACGTTTGAAAATTCCATAAATGTTGTTGGTTGTTTATCACATGTGAAGAATAATATTTTTCCCAAAATTTTTCATCAAAGGAAAGAATCAAACATGAGGAAATATCAATTTTGAGGGAATTCAGTAATTTATTTCCAGATGAAATACCTAGAACTCCCCCATATCATGAGTTGGACTTCTAAAAGGAGATCACACTTAGAACCACTCCAATTTCAAAACCTACCTTCAGTATTTCCCTTATCCAACTAGAGATGTTAAATAAACAGCTTTATGAGAATTTTGAATAAGGGATAATGTGTCATATTACAAAACCATGAGGTGTTTCAGTTCACTTTGTAATAAAGATAATATGGAACAATGTGGTCGTGTATCGAATACTGGGAGCTTAGTAAGATCATCATAAAAAAATTATCATATTAAAAGCATATATGATTTGTTCATTCAACTATAAGGATCAATGTACATCCAAAAGATGGATCATCATTCTAGATATCATCGTCTAATGTTGAACAAGGAAGATGTTCATAAGACTTATTTACGTAAAAGGTATGAGAACTGTGTGTTCATATTGATGCTCTTAGAACATACTAATTCCCCTCAAGTCATCATCGATATTATAAATATAATCATTTGATTATAACATGAAAACATGTGGTTTTTTTATTAAAGATAATCTCATCTACTTCAAGGGAAATTATGAACACAAATAACATATGAGTACTATACTAGAGATATTAAGGATGGAGAAATTGTACCATGTTAAACAAGCGTGACTTTGGGATATGGCATGTCACAATCCAGGGCCATGTGATCACAAATGAAGAAAATATTTTGAATGCTTCTATGAAAAAGGCAACTGAGGATTGGTCCAAACCCACTAGAATCATATAAAACATAGTTTTCATTATATAGTTGGGTATTAAAAACATTTTATGATAAATTTTTTATTATTTTCTATCTTAGTAACTATGTTAATATAGAGAAGGGTAACGTATGGTGGGATGGTGGAATGTGATGAAGGCTTCCATGAGCTCAAGAAGAGGATTTTCACTACAAATTTACTCACACTACCAACAATTGGATATGGTTTTGTTATAGACAATGATGCTTAAGTAAATTATTAGGTTGTTTACACATGAATAATGATAATTTAATTAGATGCACCTCATGGTAGTTGATGAAGCATGATATTAACTAACTGATGAATGATCTATATCTAGAAGCTGTTATTTTTTCCTTGAATAAATGATAGTACTACCTCTATTGTTATAATTATGACATATATACTGATAAAAGGAGTATAAAGTATATATTTCCACATAAGGATCTCAACATGAATCAAACAAGTTCGTTAGAAGTAATCAAGGACAATGATTTCCCTATTCACCACCATATTCGGAAGATAAATATAATAATTGATTCTATTATTAAAAAGAACTTGCACTTATAGCCTTGATTCAATTTGAGAAAGACCCTATCTTCATGGAAATGAAAATTATGGATTCTTAAATCATATTGGTAATGAATATATGGTAAATTGAAGAAAATTATTTCCCAATCATCTACTAAGGATAAGATAAATAAGGAATGAAGGGAAGATTTGGAGATAAAGGATAAGGTGAAATAGGTAACATAAGGGAAGTTAAATGACTTCTACATAAAAAATGATGGTGTGATTCAGTTTCAAAGTAGGATTTGTGTGAATTTTTTATATTTGATAAAGAAGGGGCTACTGGATAATGGATAGGGATCACATTTCTATATCCATACTTGATGTACCATGATGTATTGTGATATTCAATAACACATTTTCTAGGACAGTAAAAAGAAGGATATTATGGAGTATATCGAAAGGTGATTGGTATTTCAGTAAGTTATAGAAGAGTAACATTAGTCAAAATTGAAGATGAACCCATTTCCTATACCAACATATAAATTTGATGACATCACTATGAAAATTTTCACTTTTCCCCTAAAAAAAAGGAAAAATGAGATATGGTTTGTGGTGGAAGGAATAACCATGAAATCCCACTTTAATACCATTCAAAAGGATTTAATTCTTGATCAAATTTCCTTATTATTTGTGATAAAATTGGTGAGGCTACATGGATTACAAGTTTTGATCATATCTAATCATGATCCAAGGTTCACATATAAATTATGGAGAAGTCATCAAGATTCGTTGAGTAATCATTATAATTTCTTCACAGCCTATCACCCACCAAACTAATGGCCAATCTAAATGGAATATTCAGATGATTGAAGATATGATAAGTTCCTACTAAATAAAATTAAAAGGTGTATCATATCTACATCTCAAATTGGTTGAGTTATCATACAATTATAGTTTCAACATGATTATTTTGTTGGCTTTATATGAATCTTTGTATGGGAAGTGATATATAAAACTAACTTGTCTGGATGAAGTTGAAAAATGAAAGATACATGGACCTGATCATGTGTTAGAGATGAAAAAATAGGTTACATCCATCCAAGAACATATAAAATAGTCTAAAAGTTAGAATAATTTAATTTATTAAAACAATCAATGTGACATGATGTTTGAAGTTAGATACAACTTCTTCCTTCAAAAATCACTATCGAAGAGAGGCTTGTATTTTAGAAATAAATGGAACCGTATCACAATGAAGAATGGTACCTTTGAGATATTGGTCAGATAGTTTTATTAACCCATCATATTTCCATTCTTTTAAATATGTCTCATGTTTTTGATGAGATACATGTATCTCTCCATAGGAAGTACTTACCTTACAGATCACATATTCTGAATCTATAGGTGGTACAAATATAGAATGACCTATCATATTATGAGTAGTTGGTGATGATAATGTAAAATAAAGAAAAAGTGATTTAAAAAATGACGAATCAAATTGAAAAAGTTTTATATAAGAACCATAATTATTAAAAGAATCATATGAAATAAATGAATTCATTAAGGAGAAATACAATGAACTGTTTCCACAATATTATGTAAAATAAAATTTTGTGAGTGAAATTTCAAAAGTGGTGATGAATGTAATGACCCAGAAAATTATCAATTGAATTTTACATATTATAATTATTTTATATAGTATAAAACACATATAAAACATATATATCCAAGTAAAACATTATTATCCTAAATAAAGAATGAAATAATTGGTATTTATAGAAATTAAGAAACCAAAATCGAAAGAATAGTAGCCTAACTACTATAATAATAGTATGACCCTTGAGAATAATAATCCCACCATTATATCATTAAAATAAATTATGAAAGTATAAATAAGTTTTTTTCTTATAAATGAATATAATATATAATTATATAATATTATATTTAGATAAATATATAAAAAATAATTCATTAATTGTTGGAATTTTTGTAAAACGTTATTCAATATTTACAATTTTATAATTAATCTAATGATTTAAATGAAAATATAACTACATAATTTATATTCATAAATTATTATTATAGTGGGTTATACCCATAAAATAATTTTATGATACCTTAGTTAATTTTTCAAGGGATCGTAATGTCGATTTTATTATCAAAATATTTATTTTTCTAATAAATGATGATTTTATTTAAAACTTATATCTCTCAAATTTAGAAAATATTTTTCATGAAATGGAGTCCATTTTTTAAATATTCTCATCAAAAAGTGGTTAGTATGATTTTTTGATATTTTTTAAAAATAGTATAATTTTTTGTTAATAATGAACTACATTAATTTACGGTATAATCTAATGAAAATAATTTTTGAGTAATGGTTGTTGTATAGATAATATAATGGAATATTGTTTTGAACTCTAATGACAAATTTAATTTATGTAGTTTTATGAATGAACATAATTGATTTTCTTAATCATATATAATAAAGTAATGAATATAATAAAAAAACACCACTCTACTCCCCAATAAATACCACTCATGACCGCCCCTTACCCTCATATATTCTAATCCTGGTAGCTTTTATAAATTATTACAAATTCCATTCCATATCCTCTTCCCCATGTCAATTTTCTTCTGGTCTCCAAAAATTTGAATCCCAATTTCCTTTTGGATATTCTAAATGATACGTTATTCATGTGGTAAAAAACTCAATCATTATCTTTTAATTTATTTACATTTCAAATTATATCATCACCTCCACTGTCAATAGTGGTATAATAACTAAATTATCAAATATATATTGTAAATTTTTTGTGTTATTGGAATATCCCTAAAATAATCTCTACCCTCTTCCTTTTATTCTAAAAATTAAAAAATCATCAGTTACGTGTCAATTCCTCACCTTCATAGATGATGAGATTTCATATTCCAATACATCCTTTAAGGATGGTCATGTAACCAATATTATATTTAAAAATGAATATAACATGTATATTTAAATTTTATTAATATTTTGGAACTAATTTATGTTAATAATATTAAATATAATTTAACCACTTCATGATGGTTGAAAAAAAGACCCATATTAACTTCAATATTTACGTTTAAAGTTTTATCAAATTAATCATCATCATACAAGAAAAAAAATTATATATGTAACCATTTAATCTTCTAAAAGTGAATTAATGTGATATAATTCCACTTTGTGGATTTTTTTCCATTTTATAGGAACTCCTATAATAATAAGTAATTAAACCAACCATGAAACCACAAGAATTAATTCTTTCGGAATAAAGATATTAAACACTATAACTCATCAAAATTTCCATAAATGAACATATTAAAATTTTAATAAATAAAATACATGTTAAAGAGGTTATGAATTAAATAAATAATGAATCTATTTTTTGTCCATGATATTATGTGCATGTGAATAACACAACGATATATGAGTTACTAGGATTCTCGAAACTAACTCAATTTTTTTGGGTTGTCTATTTTTTTTACCAAATTTTAGTGTGTATAATCCCTTAATTTTCTATAAATGTAATTTCACTATTATTAATTATTTCTTCTCTGGGATATTAATTTTTAATAATTGATTTCTTGAAAAAACTAATTATTTCCCAAAATAACTCTTTTTTCCTGTAACAAATATTCAACACATTATTTGTTCTTTCTTATTAAAAGTAAAATGATATATTATTCCAATTTATGTTCTCCCTTTTTATTTTTTGAATCCTAATGATTATTAATGATTATATTCTTTATGAAATTTATTTGAACCCTATTTCATTTCATGTGTTACTTAATTATTATCATTTTAGAAGTTCTATATAGAATTCATGATTAAGTAAATACTATAATGTTACGGCAAATGCTTGGAATTATATGTCCCTCCAATGAATTGGGTAATGAGGTATTTACCCTGAGATGATTTTTATTATATGTGAAGATGATGTTATATTTGTTATCAATGATTATTTTATGATTATGTGCATATGTTATGAATAGACATGATACTTTATTTTTTCACAACCATTTCGGGAATTTGATCTCTATTAAATGATGATTCATATTGATGAATTCCAACATTCCATTCCTTTAAAAAATATTTTCCCTCATGATATTTTTTATGATCCCATAATTATGGAATGATAATGATGATTGTGCTCACCCATGTTATATTGTTTCATATATCTTTTTCATATAATTCTTGGGATTTTAAGTCACCCATTTCTTTGATAAATTTCTTCATGTGACAATGTTTACTAAAGAGAGGGTTGGATTTTAGAATGATGTAGAACAAGAAATTAAATAAATTTTATTTTTTTATAATGTGAGATTGATGTATGAGACTAAATTACCCAATACACTAATACTTTGGATATGTGATTGTCACTCTACTATATATTGATGTAATAGTTATTTAATAAAATGTTTGTTCTCTATACATTATCAATAGGGTAATTCAATAATTGTGAATAAATTGATATATGTTAACTAAAATTTGAAATATAATTAATAATAAATAAAGTATATGGTGATAAAAAAAGGAATATGTGGTATCATGGAAGAAACAATGATATATCACATAGATGTATGGAAAATATATAACCTCTTCCCTTTAAAAATTTTGGGATGGAGAACTATGGTAAAGTTCTGAAAGTAATAAAAATGTGTTTCATGTGTATAAATCATGTTCATCAAGTAAAATAATGAAAAAATGATGTGAAATGGGATGTCAATGATAATAATATGGAGTGATATGAAAATAATTAACTCCCCTCACACGAGTGTTTCAAATTAATGGATTTTTGGCATTATGCAAATCAATGCTCTAGTCTAAGGGATAACGAGTATAATAAGACACAAAAACCTATAATGATAAAGTAAAAAAAAATATTTTTAAATGACAACATATTAAATGAAATCGTGATAATAAGGGAACACATATTCTCCACAGTAGTTTTGGGAATTTTATATTTTATTTTTTATGAATATACCTAATGAAAATCGTATTCTACATCATATATTTATACTCAATGGAATTATTAGAATTTATTATATCACTATTTATAGATTCTAGAATAATTAGACCACATTTTATATACTAAATAAACATATTATAAGCCATTATTTGTCAATATTTCAAAAAGATAACAATGGGAGAAAAAAGTATAAGGGGATGTTACAACAGTCACCCACACTAGAATGGATATGAAGAAACATCGCCTTGGATTTTTTCACTAGACACGCCAAAAAATATAAATGGAAAATTTATATATGGGTTGTAGTCAATTTCCTTATGAATCTAATATATTTTATTTCCATTATAAAATATTTTTTTCACATATAAATTTTTCTAAATTTTACATTAACGTAGAGGTAAGATTTCATAGAGTACTAATATCAATCATATCTGATCAATATTTGATGTTTTCCTCAATATAATAAACAATACTTCATATACTATGGATATAGATTTGAGATTCATCAATTCATTCAATCCTTTGAAAAATGGTCATTATTATATAACCAATAATACCATGGAAGATATTATGTGATCTTATTCTTGGTATTTCAATGGTGTTTGAGAGCTTTCACTTAAACATTTATATGGATCCTTATAAATACATAAATTGAATGATGTGTAAATATATTACATGATGGGATACATATAGATAAATAATAAATTTTATACCAATGATATATAGTGAAATGGAAGCTAAGGATAGTTCCATTCATCAACTAATAAGAAAAACAAAAAGATGATAGAAAAATTATGCTGATAATAATCAGTTTTATCTATAATTTAAATACAGATGTATTTTTTTCTGGGTATTTCACCATTTAAAAAGGTTATAATATTTAGAAATAATGTAAATATGATAACAAAATATATTGGACCTTTTGATATTCTTGGTCGAGTAGGGATTATTTATTCTCATTTAGCACTTACACCAAACCGCTCCCAAGTTCATGATGTGTTCCATTTTTATCTCATGAGGATGTGCATAAATAATATTTCACACATATTAAAATTAAATTTCATAAATAGGGATAATGATATTTCCTATGAATATAAACCTATGGTGATTCTGGATCGTAGATATAATTCTTAATAAAATAAGAATACACACCAGGTTAATATTTGGTCGTGATACCACAAATATTAAAAATGTTTGTGGCAACCTGGGGATATGATGTAATAGAAGTTTCATTAGTTTTTTTATCAATGTGATATAATTTAGTGGTTGAAATATATTTTATTGGGGTTATAATGGAACCCACTATGATTTTGGGGTGATTTTTTTCAATCAAATTTAATTTCATCAATATCTTCACTAGTGAAAAAAATGTTTAACACATTGGCATTTTTCATGTCCGTTCTATATAACTGACAAGAAAAGATGGACAAATTGGTTTATCACATTGGTTATTTAATAACTGGCATGATAAATCGTGAGAATTAATTTCTCACGTCAGTTATAAAATAATCTATGTGGTAAATCACCATGAATAGATTTATCGCGCCAGTTATTTTATAACCGACATGAAAGATCTAATCTGGATGCTTTATCCCATTGGTTATTTCATAAATGACATGATAAATCAAATCTCTGTGATTTATCACGTCAGTTATAAAATAACTGGCATGATAAAAATCTATATATCACGTCGATTATAAAATAACCTAAGTGATAAAATAATTTAAACGTCAAACATAAAATAATCAATGTTATAAACATAAAAAATAGTCTATCATGCCAATTATTGAATAACTGACGTGATAAAGATTTTAAATGATTAATCACACCCTATATTCGTTCGTTCGGTTTTCTTTGATCGGGCTTCCTGCGACTCATCTCCCTCACGAAGAAAACCTAAAAAGTATTTTTCAAAGTCGTGCCCTCAAACCTCATTTTTTCAAGATCATTCATCATATTTTTTATCACCAGATCTATCAGGTATACTTGAAACACTAATGTAATATTCAGAAGCCTCAACATCGTTTTTTATTTTTTATGATGTCCTAAACTAATTTTTTGATATGTTATTTTTAAATCTTTGTTCATTCTATCATGTTAAGATTCATAGTGTTCTTTTATACCATGCTAAATTCTTTACTTGTAAAATAAACAATGGAAGTGATATCATGCAATTTTACAATTTTTGTGTCTTCAATCATGTGTGTGTGCAAGTATATTCATGTATGTGGGGGTGGGGGTCTCTAGGGGGTGGGGGCTGTCCAAGTTGGTGGGGGTATCCAAGTGGGTGTGGATGTCTAGGGGTTTTAAAAAGGGGTGTGGTGGTTTCCATGGGTGTAAGGGTCTTTCCAAGGGTGTAGGGGTCCCCACGGGGTGGGTTGGTGTCTAGGGGGTGGTGTGGTGTCTTGGGTGAGGGGGTTGTCCAATGGTGTATGGGTTTTTAGGGGTGGGGGTGGTGTCCAGGGGGTGAAGGGTCTGTCCAAGGGGGTCGGGGTGTACAAGGGGTGTCTAGGGGGTGGGGATTATCTAGGGGTTTGGGGGTTGTCCAAGGGGGTGGTGTGCTGTCCAGGGGGGTGAGGGGGATTTCCAAGGGATTAAGGATGTCTTGGGGTGGGGTGGTGTCATTGTGGTGAGTGTGTAGTCCAAGGGGGTAGGGGTGTTCGGGGGGGGGGGGGGGTTGTTTAGTGGTGGGAGGCTATCTAGGGGGTTGCGGGTTTGTCCATGGGGGTGGGGTGTCTAAGGGGTGGGGGTGGTGTCCAGAAGGTGAGGGTCTGTCAAAGGGGGTGGTGTTGTCCCGGGGGTGGGGGTGTCCAGGGGGTCTCCAAGGGGTTGGGGGATGTCTAGTGGGTTGGGTGTTGTCCAAGGGGGTGGTGGTGTCCAGGGGGTGTCCAAGGGGTTGGGGGTGTCCAGGGGATGAGAGGGCTTTCCAAGGGGGTAGGGGTGTCCAGGGTAGGGGGTGTCGAGTTGGGAGCGGGGGCTGTTATAGGGGATGTGGGTGTCAAGGGGTGGGGGTTGTCAAGTGGGTTTGGGGGTTGTCCATGGGGGTGGGGGTGTCTATGGGGTGGGGGATTTCTAGGTGGGTGGGGAGTTATCCATGGGTGGAAGTGTCTAGGGGGTGGGGGATTTCTTAAAGGGTCGGGTTATGCAGGGGGTGTCCAAGGGGGTGGCGGTGGCCATGGGGTTGGGGGTGGTCCATGGGGGGGGTGTCCAGGGGTGTCCATGGGGGGGGGGGGTTCTAGGTGTAAGGGGGTTGTCCAGGGGGTAGGGGTGTCCATGGTGGTGGGGGTGGTGTCTAGGAGGGTGAGGGGATATCCAGGGGGTGGGGTCTATCTAGGGGTTTGGGGGTTTGTCCATTGGGGTGGGGTGTCTAGGGGGTTGGACACCCCCACACCCGTAGAGACCCCTCGACACCCCACCCCATTGGAACCCCCCCGCCCCTGAACACCCCTCATGGACACCCCCATCCCCATGGAAACCCCCTGGATATCCCCCAACCGTAGAAATACCCCCCCCCCACCCCATGGACACCCCACCCCAACACCAGGACAACCCCCACCCCCTGTTGCCATAGATTGTATACTAGAGAGTGTGTGCTGACTGTTCTTGAACCGTGGGTATGCATATATCGCCAGGGTTTCCATAAAACTATTGGAATAGATTATATGCTGGACAATATGTATTCAAATGGTTCATGAACTATTGGTATATATAAATATATATTCCAATGGTTTTATTAAAATTGTTTCCATATATTAACTTCATTCTTTCTATACCAACGGTTCTTATAGAACTATTCATGAAGTGCCCAGATCAGTGTGAATCACTGAGAGGGGGAGGGGGTGAATCAGGGATCCTTTAAAACTTTTTACTAATTGATTCTTAATCAATTAAACCTCTATGGCTGGTTAAAGCCTCGATCCACTCTTCTTGTATCTCTCAACCTTTCTCGAATAATGCAGTAATGAAAAGGCACAGGACACAAGGGTTTACAAGGTTCGGCACCAAAGGCCTACATCCTTGCCATGCTCTCCCAGCATGGATTCTCCCATTATAACTTGTTAGAATTACAATGGTCGATACAGCTTCCCACCGTATCTCTCCTGAGTCCCACCGGAGGGTCTTTATACTGCGTCCCACAGTGTTACCAGAGTCCCACTGGCCTGCTCCAGAATCCCACTGAAGACTTCTTCTCCCTGAGTCCCACAGGGTCTTCTCTTGGCTCCTCGAGTCGCACGAGTAGCTCTTCTTCACATTAAGCTTCTTCAAGTATCTTCAGCAGCCTGGGATAAAGGCTACTGGCCTTGCTCTGTACCTCTGATCACTTGAGTTGAACAGGGGTTCTCGTCTAGCTCAGGCTTTATCTCCTTCTTCAGGATGACCTGGCTTCTCTCTTCAACTACTGAATGCTCAGACAACTGATGTCTTTAACTTTGGTCTGGTCCAGTCTCAGTTCAAAACAACTTCATGCACTGAGTGCATGGCAGCTCTTCATCCTCATGCACTGATAGCATGGCCTTCTCAATTCTTCAAGAACCTCCTGGTCTTGGACAACTCAAATGCACACCACTGATTTAGCACTGTTCACGTGTGCACGTGCATGCATGCATGCATGCACTCTCCTTCTGTTTCTTCTAGGTGCAATAATCCCACAAAGGGTGTAGTCACTTTACGCACACACCTTCTCACTTGAACTTCACACTTTTGTTCAATGTGTTTACACACTTAAATGTGTGTTATACTTTGTGTGAGTCTTCTTCTTCTTCTAAGTGTGTCCACTCCTCTTAGAGCACACACATTGGTTCGGCCACTTCACTTTGTTGTTTTTCACACACAACTTTGTTCTATGATTTGCACACACACAAAGAGTGTGTATTTGGCCTCCACTCTTTTTACACACCCCAAGCTATGCATCAGCCTTCCTTTCAAATGCACACACACACAAAGTGTGGTGGTCTTCACTTTACCCACTTGCACATACCCAACCCAAGGTCTCGGGTTCTTCCTTGTTCTTTTAATCTTCTTCAAAGTGTGCACTTCACTTATGCACACACTTGGTTCTCCATTTTGTACACAAAAGGGCTACGGCCTCTTTGTTTTCTTTTGCATGCAACCAACCCGTAGGTATTCTTCCTTCACTTGGCACACAAGCACAAGGCTAGGCTTTCTGTTCACTTTTCTTGCACACACTTGGTTACAGCCTTCTCCAATTCTTAAGCGCACACAATGTGTAGTTTCGGCCTCCCACTTCTTGTGCACACACTGCCCGAATGGTAAGCAATCAAGGAGGGCACACGAGGGGTCTTGTTCCTCACTTTAGTGCACACACACAAGGAATGCAACCTACTGCCGCGTAGGGTCTTGGTGTAGCAAGCACACAGGGTGTGAGGTGCAAGGGCCGCGGGGTGCACAAGCACTCGGGTGTGCAGGATGCAACACCACGAGGCGTGCAAGCCACAAGGGTGAGGACACCTTGGGCGCGCAAGATACTCCTGCCGCGCAAGTATGCGGGCAGCGAGAGCTCTTCCTGTCGCGCAAATAATGCGCGCAGGGGACCTTCGAATCCTCGGGTGGCTCCGGAACCTTCAGCCGCGCAAGTTCTTTGCGCGGGGCTTCAAACCTTCGCGAGGCAGAGAGATGCACTCACGGGACTTCAAAAATTCAGCGCATCAGCAGCGTCTTCTCGAGGGCTAGGCCTCATTTATATAGGCAGAGGAGAGGCGGTTCTATCCGCGTGAAATAACTTCAAACACCCGAGATCTTCGGATCTTCAAAAATATTTCCAAATCTTGTTTTTTATTCTCGGTTTCACGCGGGCTCCCTTTATTTTTGTTCCTCTACGTGCATGCGACTCATAACGCATGCACAGCCTTCGGTTTAGGCTCATCCCATGCAAAAACACCAACCACGTGGCCTCGGCAGCTTCTCTTGCCTCGGCCTCAACCGAAATCCTCCAAACATTGCATGCATGGTCATTTTTAGGCATGATCCTGTTCGTTATGGACAGACGAGAACGAGGGTGGCTTCGGTTTACTCAGAGGTCGCCGGGAGCTCAAACACCGTCGTCGGGTTGCTCCTGGTTCGACGGAGGCTCGCGGGGAGGCTTCGGCATGGCTCGAGGTTGAGGACGAAGCCGGGGCCGTCGGATCAGATCTTCAACGGCCTGGATTAGATCGCGGCGCCGCAGATGGATCGTGCGGCGCAGATCAAGCGCGCGATGAGACGGACGGCGGAGATTTGCTCCCGGGGTTTTTTGCGCGTCCCACATCGAAGCCTTCCGCGGATTTTCCGCGGTTTATCACCCTGGCGCTCCCATGAGTGGCCAGTTGAATCTCCTCCCCTCTCGGTGCCGCCCCGCACCGAGTTCTCCCTGCGGGCGCGCTCTACGCCCACTCACTGCTCCTGCGGGCGCGCTCCTAGCGCCCACTATGCACTCCGGGTGCGCGGGTTTCACCACCGCGTGCCCTCGGGGCTTATACACGGCCCCTCTGCGCTCCTCCGGGCGTGCCCCAGGCGCCCATGCGGTGTCCTTGGGTGCGTCCTGCCGCCCTGGCTCGCCCCACGGGTTCCCCCGGGCGTGGTGCCCTAGTGCCCATGCCTTGGGGTTGAACCCCCAAGGTGCCTTGGCTGGCCAATTTTTTGGCAAAGGCATGAATGAATCCTTTGTATAAAAACAAAGTACTCCATATAAAAATTGCCAAACCAAGTGCCATTCAAGCCATCTTCTTCCCATCTCTATTCTTCTTCTTCTTAAGAATTCCTTCATTCCTCTTCAACATTTATTCATCACTTTGTAATGGAATTCACGAAGGGTCTTCATCTTCAACTGAGCTCATTAATCACATAATTTCTTCAATGTTCTTTATTGATCTAATCAGAGATCAATTGGATCATCTTCATGTTCACATGCACTGAGTGATAGTGCATGGACTTCATTAATGCACATCATCCACTTAGTAGTTGAGTATGGAACTCCTTTCAACTCCTCATGCATTGTGAAGACAATGCATGGTCTTCAAACATTGTTGTGACTTTGTATCATCATTATACAAGTTCTTTGAACTTAAAGAACAGCTCAACAATCGTCAGATTTTATAGAGAATGTTTCAACCACATATCCTATGTCACTTAGTGAATCTCCTAAGTGACATGCATCTTAGTACTATGGCCATTATCTCTTCATCACCAACACCAACACAACCTTTGGCATTCACATCTTGACAATTCTTGACATCCATTCATTCTAAGACAACAACATGTCTCATTGACAACAAATGCAACACAGTGCACTTCAATCTCCCCCTTTGTATTTGTTGTCAATACACTCCATCAGCACATATGAATGGGTCAATATGTGTGCCAATATTTTCTCCCCCTTATTGGCAATCAAATGCAAAGGTGTGGTGTGGTTCTCGTCCAAAAATATCTTCCTCCCATTGAAAAGTATCTTCTTGAAAAACACTAGGAGAGGGATGATGTCACATGTTCTCTTTAGCAAAGAACCTTTAGTAAATCAGCTCTAAGTCTACTTGGGCTAACCCAGTGTAGAAAACAAGAGTGATATGACCAAGGAATTCAAAGCTGTCCACAATTCTCTACACATGTGAGATCATGCTTAGGGGATGAAATTTTTCAGATATTCAATGAATTGCTAAATCCTGCACATACTTCACCAAACACATTAGAAAGTTCAAGTGCAAAGATAAAGCTCCCCCTTTCATCCATTTGCCTTCAATCAATACTCCCCCTTAATTGTCATGATGAATACAATTAAGAAAAAAGGGATGAAAGTATGATTGGAATACCTTCACTTTTCTCAAGATGGTATTAAATCTTAGAATCCCATCTTCTTCTGATTGGCTCCCCCTCAAGGGGTGCACTCCAATCTGTCCAAACCATCCTCCAGTTGAGAATGATCATCATCTTCAATTCCCTGCAATGTCAGCACATGTAAATACCAATAGTACAAGGGAATAAGATGGAACCTCCTTGGGTCATCAATGTGAACAACAAGGTTGAGAAGATTCTCTCAACCGAGATGTCCCATTTTCACCATTCTTCACACTTGCACATTTGATATTCAATGATGTTTGTGCTGGTGTGGATCTCAATACATCTTCATGTGAAATATTTTGTTTCCTTTTTGCCTTAGCAATTGCCAGAACTTCATCTTGAGCTCTCTGTAGATCTTTGGCAAGTTGCAACTGATTTGGCCATATGACTAGTAAGTCACTTGAAAGTGTGGCCTCAGTTCTGGAAGTTTCACATGGTTCCTTTGATGCTGTCAAGCGACCTCTCTTTGGCATCTTGTTTTCAATCAATCCCTTCTGCTTCTTCTGTATTGATTGTCTGTTTGAGTTCAGTTGGCTTCTATTGATTTCCATGGCTTGTTTTCAAAGATCCATGGTATGACCTTTCTGTCCACAGTAGAAGAACTTCTTGGTGGTCCTTCTGGATGCATCACCCTTCTTGGACTCAGACTCCAAGGACTTCTCTTCATTTCTCAAACACTTCTTGGGAGCATTTTCTACTTTCTTCTTGCTTCCCAAGGAATCTCTCTTAGCCAGGTTCTGTGATCTTCTCTTCTTTACAGCTTTGGATACATTCGGAGATTGACATGTATCAAATTGTTGACCACTTTTGCAATCATCCCAGATGTTGTCAAGTAATCCAAATCTATTTGCAGTAAATATATGTCTCTGGACCTGTGGATGCTGCTTCTTTTCTTCTGGCTTGCTCCCCCTTGGCATGGGCTTCCTATGTGCTTTGACATTCCGTGGATTGTACCAACAATCCTTTGCACAATGCCCATACTTGTTACAACACCAACATTGACCCACAAATCTTGACCTCTTGTGTACTTCTGATTGCTGGGTACTTTTCTTGACAAGTTGTGTTGTTTCAGGAGAGCTCTCTTTCTTCATTGTCTTCATCCATACTTGTTTGGAATTATTCTTCCATCCTGCACTTTTTGTGGAAACACAATTAGAAGCATCAGTACAAGATGGTATGGATGGTACCTTCTTTCTAGAAGATGTTGCACTTTTATTAGAGGATGTCTTTCTCTTAGAATCATCCTTCTCAAAGCTTACTTGAGTAGCAACATTTCTTCTTTCAGCTGACTGGGAGGATTCAGCTTTGGGTGATTGCAGATTTTTCAATATCACCTCTAGTTCGAAGCATTTCATATTGAGGGAGTTCTTCTCATCCTCAATAGTTCTTAGCCTTCCTTCCCAATTTTCTTTCAGCTGTTCTAACTGGTCTTCATGCACCTGCTTCATTTCAAGCAAAGAGTTGTCAAGCTCCTTCACCCTTTTGACTTTGTCTTCTAGTTGAGCATCTCTGACAACCATTGACACTTTGTGCCTCTTTTCCAGTGCATGGACAACATCTTTGACTATTATCATAAAGAATTCTTTCTCAGAAAGGCTTCTTTGCAATTCTTCAGCAGTGTCTTCATATCTTTCATTGCAAAGAGATACTATTTCATCTTTGGCATTTACCAGCTTTCTGAGAGTGTTGGTTATGCCAACCCTTTTAGCCAATTGGACTTCCAGAGAATTGGCTTCATCTTCTAGCTATAATTTTTCTTCTTGAAGATCAAGGAGGCCTGTATCTATACACATTGCAACTTCCTTGGGGACTCTCTTCTGAAGATATTTGATTGCATTTAGAAGATCATTGTTTCTTCCATCTTCATCACAGCTAGAGCAGGCTTCATCAGAAGAATGATAAATGGAATTTTCATCTGATGTGACTTTCACATTTCTTTCCATAGAAGGAGTTTCTCTGATTGCACCAGCCTTCGTCTTCATCTTCTTTGCCTGTTTCTTCATTCTGTTTTTCAGAGTCTTGGCAGATATCTCCATTTGAGGCTGTTCTTTCATTTCCTCAAATCTGCACTCCATATAGACTCTCTTGGATCTTTTAGAGGTAACCTCACTCTGATACCAATTGAAGTGCCCAGATCAGTGTGAATCACTGAGAGGGGGAGGGGGTGAATCAGTGATCCTTTAAAAATTTTTACTAATTGATTCTTAATCAATTAAACCTCTATGGCTGGTTAAAGCCTCGATCCACTCTTCTTGTATCTCTCAACCTTTCCCGAATAATGCAGTAATGAAAAGGCACAGGACACAAGGATTTACAAGGTTCGGTACCAAAGGCCTACATCCTTGCCATGCTCTCCCAGCATGGATTCTCCCATTATAACTTGTTAGAATTACAATGGTCGATACAGCTTCCCACCGTATCTCTCTTGAGTCCCACAGGAGGGTCTTTATACTGCGTCCCACAGTGTTACCAGAGTCCCACTGGCCTGCTCCAGAATCCCACTGAAGACTTCTTCTCCCTGAGTCCCACAGGGTCTTCTCCTGGCTCCTCGAGTCGCACGAGTAGCTCTTCTTCACTTTAAGCTTCTTCAAGTATCTTCATCATCCTGGGATAAAGGCTACTGGCCTTGCTCTGTACCTCTGATCACTTGAGTTGATCATGGGTTCTCGTCTAGCTCAGGCTTTATCTCCTTCTTCAGGATGACCTGACTTCTCTCTTCAACTACTGAATGCTCAGACAACTGATGTCTTTAACTTTGGTCTGGTCCAGTCTCAGTTCAAAACAACTTCATGCACTGAGTGCATGGCAGCTCTTCATCCTCATGCACTGATAGCATGGCCTTCTCAATTCTTCAAGAACCTCCTGGTCTTGGACAACTCAAATGCACACCACTGATTTAGCACTGTTCACGTGTGCACGTGCATGCATGCATGCATGCACTCTCCTTCTCTTTCTTCTAGGTGCAATAATCCCACAAAGGGTGTAGTCACTTTACGCACACAACTTCTCACTTGAACTTCACACTTTTGTTCAATGTGTTTACACACTTAAATGTGTGTTATACTTTGTGTGAGTCTTCTTCTTCTTCTAAGTGTGTCCACTCCTCTTAGAGCACACACATAGGTTCGGCCACTTCACTTTGTTGTTTTGCACACACAACTTTGTTCTTTGATTTGCACACACACAAAGAGTGTGTATTTGGCCTCCACTCTTTTTTCACACCCCAAGCTATGCCTCGGCCTTCCTTTCAAATGCACACACACACAAAGTGTGATGGTCTTCACTTTACCCACTTTTACATACCCAACCCAAGGTCTCGGGTTCTTCCTTGTTCTTTTAATCTTCTTCAAAGTGTGCACTTCACTTATGCACACACTTGGTTCTCCATTTTGTACACACAAGGGCTACGACCTCTTTGTTTTCTTTTGCATGCAACCAACCCGTAGGTATTCTTCCTTCACTTGGCACACAAGCACAAGGCTAGGCTTTTTGTTCACTTTTCTTGCACACACTTGGTTACGGCCTTCTCCAATTCTTAAGCACACACAATGTGTAGTTTCGGCCTCCCACTTCTTGTGCACACACTGCCCGAATGGTAAGCAATCAAGGAGGGCACACGAGGGGTCTTGTTCCTCACTTTAGTGCACACACACAAGGAATGCAACCTACTGCCGCGTAGGGTCTTGGTGTAGCAAGCACACAGGGTGTGAGGTGCATGGGCCGCGGGGTGCACAAGCACTCGGGTGTGCAGGATGCAACACCACGAGGCGCGCAAGCTACTCCTGTCGCGCAAGTATGCGGGCAGGGAGAGCTCTTCCTGTCGCGCAAATAATGCGCGCAGGGGACCTTCGAAGCCTCGGGTGGCTCCGGAACCTTCAGCCGCGCAAGTTCTTTGCGCGGGGCTTCAAACCTTCGCGAGGCAGAGAGATGCACTCACGGGACTTCAAAAATTCAGCGCATCAGCAGCGTCTTCTCGAGGGCTAGGCCTCATTTATATAGGCAGAGGAGAGGCGGTTCTATCCGCGTGAAATAACTTCAAACACCCGAGATCTTCAGATCTTCAAAAATATTTCCAAATCTTGTTTTTTATTCTCGGTTTCACGCGGGCTCCCTTTATTTTTGTTCCTCTACGTGCATGCGACTCATAACGCATGCACAGCCTTTAGTTTAGGCTCATCCCATGCAAAAACACCAACCACGTGGCCTCGGCAGCTTCTCTTGCCTCGGCCTCAACCGAAATCCTCCAAACATTGCATGCATGGTCATTTTTAGGCATGATCCTATTCGTTATGGATAGACGAGCACGAGGGTGGCTTCGGTTTACTCAGAGGTGTCCGGGAGCTCAAAAACCGTCGTCGGGTTGCTCCTGGTTCGACGGAGGCTCGCGGGGAGGCTTCGGCATGGCTCGAGGTTGAGGACGAAGCCGGGGCCGTCGGATCAGATCTTCAACGGCCTGGATTAGATCACGGCGCCGCGGATGGATCGTGCGGCGCAGATCAAGCGCGCGATGAGACGGACGGCGGAGATTTTCTCCCGGGGGTTTTTCCGCGTCCCAAATCGAAGCCTTTCGCGGATTTTCCACGGTTTATCACCCTGGCGCTCCCATGAGAGGCCAGTTGAATATCCTCCCCTCTCGGTGCCGCCCCGCACCGAGTTCTCCCTGCGGGCGCGCTCTGCACCCACTCACTGCTCCTGCGGGCGCGCTCCTAGCGCCCACTATGCACTCCGGGTGCGCGGGTTTCACCACCGCGTGCCCTCGGGGCTTATACACGGCCCCTCTGCGCTCCTCCGGGCGTGCCCCAGGCGCCCATGCGGTGTCCTTGGGTGCGTCCTGCCGCCCTGGCTCGCCCCACGGGTTCCCCCGGGCGTGGTGCCCTAGTGCCCATGCCTTGGCGTTGAACCCCCAAGGTGCCTTGGCTGGCCAATTTTTTGGCAAAGGCATGAATGAATCCTTTGTATAAAAACAAAGTACTCCATATAAAAATTGCCAAACCAAGTGCCATTCAAGCCATCTTCTTCCCATCTCTATTCTTCTTCTTCTTAAGAATTCCTTCATTCCTCTTCAACATTTATTCATCACTTTGTAATGGAATTCACGAAGGGTCTTCATCTTCAACTGAGCTCCTTAATCACATAATTTCTTCAATGTTCTTTATTGATCTAATCAGAGATCAATTGGATCATCTTCATGTTCACATGCATTGAGTGATAGTGCATGGACTTCATTAATGCACATCATCCACTTAGTAGTTGAGGATGGAACTCCTTTCAACTCCTCATGAATTGTGAAGACAATGCATGGTCTTCAAACATTGTTGTGACTTTGTATCATCATGATACAAGTTCTTTGAACTTAAAGAACAGCTCAACAATCGTCAGATTTTATAGAGAATGTTTCAACCACATCTCCTATGTCACTTAGTGAATCTCCTAAGTGACATGCATCTTAGTACTATGGCCATTCTCTCTTCATCACCAACACCAACACAACCTTTGGCATTCACATCTTGACAATTCTTGACATCCATTCATTCTAAGACAACAACATGTCTCATTGACAACAAATGCAACACAGTGCACTTCAATTCTTATAGGGATATCACAATGTCCATCATGCCAGTGGTGTGTGAAACTATTGGGATATTCTATTCCAACTATTTTAGGGTATATCCCAATGGTTTCAAATCATTGGGATGGGTGCAATTTTCAGTACTGAATTTATACATTTTTTAATACTTATACTTCATATTTCTTGTTTACGGAACGATGAATTTGGTATCTAGTTTCACCAGGATGTATTCTTTGTGCACCTTAAGAAGAAAGGATCCAAGATGAATTTAAATCTGTTATATCTAGCTATAATTTCTTCTTAAAATAATTTTCATGCATATATTTTTCCAATAGGTATATATTTGTTTTATTTTTCAAAAAACAATTACATTGAAATTATGATATTTTTCATATAAATATAAATTTTGATTATCATAAAAAGTTTTATAATTTTTATATTTGTTGTAGGTAATACTAATTTTAAGTTGGATTATAATACATTGATTGAGTATTTAATGTGAGGAAGGTATTGAAGCCTTTTTTAATTTTCTAAACAAAACATTCCATGCACCAACATTCTTTTCTGTATATGCATGAAATGTTTGAATATGAAGAAGTTGAAAAGTATAGAAATCAAAGATAATCTGAATTTTTATGGTTTTAATCTGAGTTACATCCATTGGATTTTTCCTGGTGAAACTAGATATAATGTAATATCTATTGATGATGATGATTTGTATGATGGTTACTCTGATGAAATTGATCAAATGATTCGTGATGTTGCAGAAAAAAAATTTAGATAGAACTGATAGTTGAACATCTATATGGTGATGCTATAAAACAATTGTATCCTGGTTTTACAGAATATATAGTTTTTTCAGTAGTTTTAATATTGATTAATATGAAGGAAAAACATGGATGAAGCGATAGAAGTTTTACAGAGCTGCTACAGTTGTTTAAAGACCTTCTTTCAAAAGACAGCTGTATCCAAATTCACATTATAAGGCCATTAAAATATTATCCCTAATGGGATTATGATATAAGAAAATACATGCCTATCTGAATTATTATATGATATATAAGAAGGAATATTAATTTCATTCAGAGTGTCTTAAATATGGGACATCATGGTATAAGTTGAAAGAAAAATCACAGGCTTGTGTATAGATTACAAAGATCCATACCAAGGTATTTTGGTATCTTCCAATAATTCATCATTTGAAATGTTTATTTGTTAATTCACATGATCAAAAAAAGGTTAATATGGAATGCTAATGATCAGATATTTTAGGTAAACATATGTCATCCAGCTGATTGTCCACAATGAAAGAAAATTGATCAGTAATATCATACATTTGGAAATGAAATTATAAATCTTAAACTTCAGTTGTGTATAGATAGAATTAATCCATACTAAACCATCAGTAGCACACATTTTTTATGGCCTGTTTTGTTGGTAATTTACAACCACTCTCTTGAAGTTTGTATGAAGCACAAATATGTCAGGTTGAATATAATGATCTCATGTCCAAAGAAACTCGGAAATGTATTGATGTATTCTTGTAAAAATTGATTGAAGATTTGAATCTTATATGGGAGGATGGTATTAGGGTGTATGATTCTTATAAAATTGAATATTTTCAACTTCATGGAGTGCTTATGTTCACTATAAATGACTTCCTTGGATATGGATGTTTTTTTGATACATTTTTAAGGAGTATAAAGCATCTCCAATTTGCGAACAACAGACATCATATTATCAATTGCGTCATGGGAGGGAAATAGTATACATGGGTCATCAAAATATTTTTACTATGGATCAATATTATAGAATACTAAAAAAAGTTATTCAAGGGATCACAAGAATTTGATAGTTCTCAAAAACCTTTATACCCTGATGTGTATTTGGAGAAGGTTCAAAACCATGATGTGACATTGGTAAAGACACTTAAATATGGTAATGATATACAAATTTCGACCAAAATATCAATATATTTTGAGCTACCATATTGGATATATCATGAAGTGAAACATAATATTGATGTCATGCATGTGGAGAATAATAACTACGATAGTCTGATTAAAACATTCTTAGATATCAAGGAAAAGGCTAAATATGGGTTGAATGCCAGATTAGACATACTTGCAATGGGAATACGTTTGGAGTTTTCCCCCACTCTGAATGGAAGTTTAACACTTCTTCCCCCAGCATGTCATACATTATCCAAGAGGGAGAAAGTTATCATTTTTCATTTTCTTTATGATATCAAAGTTCCTCGATGTTATTCGTCAAATGTAAAAAAACTTGTCTCTTTGAAGGATTTAAATTTGATATGTATGAGATATCATAATTGTCACGTCATGATGCAACAACTTCTACCAATTTCATTGCATGTAATATTTCCCATCCATGTTAGAAAGACTATAATGATGTTGTGTTATTTTTTTAATTCAATTTGTAATAAGGTGATAGATGTGAATTCTTTGAACATTTTAGAAAATGATGAAATTTATATACATTGTCAATTGGAAATTTATTTTCCACTATATGTTTTCGATATAATGGTGCATTTAATGGTTTATCTGGTTAGATAAATAAAGCTTTGTGGGCCTTCATATCTTCATTGGATGTATCCTTATGAAAGATGTATGAAAATATTTAAGGGGTGTTTTAAGAAACCATATCGACCTGAAGTGTCCATTATTGAAAAGTATATTTTTGAGGAGGTTTCAGAGTTTTGTACAAGCTACATAGATGTGGTAGAGCACATAGTTTTGTCTCCTTATCGCAATGAATGAGTTAATAATGTGGGAAAGGGGATTCAAGTCTTGAAACAGAAATTTTTTTCATCAGAATAGATAATGAAGGTAGGATTATACATCTTGAATAACATTGTTGATGCTCAACTTTATATAAAATTGAATATTAATGATCTGAAATAATGGCATCCAAAGAAGAAAGAAATGTGGATTTAGAATGAGCACAACAAATCATTTTTTCCATGGTTTAAAATGACCTTTATTGGTAGATCAGATATATCAGAGACAATAATATAGTTAGTGGGTGGTCCAAGTTTAAATGTGATAACATGGTCTGGGTATGACATTAATGGCTATAAATTTTATACAAAATCTCAAGATAATAGATTTGTAGTTCAGAATAGTGGTGTATTGGTGTTTACAGAAGTAATATATTTTTTGAGTTCTAATGAAAAAACCCCAATTTCTATAACATGTACATATTATGGAATCATCAAAGAAATATATGAGGTTGATTACATTAAAATTAAAGTTCCTATTTTTAACTGCAAATGGTTTATCAGTAACAATAGTGTAATACACAATGAATTTTGAATAACAGTTGTTAATATAAATATATTGGAAGAAACAATAGATTCTTTTATAATGAAAACACATGTAAAAAAGATTTCATATGTAGTTGATCAATCTGATATGCATGGGTATGTTGTTTTATAAGGGAAAAACAATATGATGATGGGGATCAACTTGATGAAGATGCTGATTTATGTGACATCCCTACTTCTATGGAATGATTAGAAATAAATAATGATAATCATGTTGAAGACATGGTTTTTCCCATATGGAACGATCATGATGAAGGAATTTGGAAAAAAAATCAATTTTTACATTCCTAATAATATAGGTATCAAATGTTTATTAGTTATTTAAATTTATTATTTTCTTAAAATGTTATAAATTTTGGTTTATTTTAATTTTGTTTAGTTCAGTTTGACATGTTTACCATTATGTAACATACCTATCTATTGATTTTTTTGAATGGAAATTATTTTACCATGTTTACCATGTTTACCGTGTTTACCATGTTTACCGTGTTTACCATGTTTACCATGTTTACCATTTTTACCATGTTTATCATGTTTACCATGTTTGAAATGTTTACCTTATTTTCCATGTTTACCATATTTACTATATTTTACATGTTTACCATGTTTACCATATTTACCATAATTAACACAGTTTACCATAGTTTACCTTTACAAAACTTATGTATTTATATAATTTTTTGAATGACATTTATACTTCATGTTTACCATCTTTACCATTGTTTAACATGATTACCATATTTACCATGTTTACTATTATGTAACTTAGTTCAACATTCCATTTTTTGTTTACATAAGTATTGTAATATTTGAATTTGTGTATTTGTGAACAAATGTTTTTTTTGATTTGAATGATAATTACAGATAAGTCATCTGATCAACCACATTATTCTAGAGATGAGATTAATGATTATACCACTGGGGAGAAACATTCAAATTCTCCACTTTATGTTCCCCAATTTTCCTCATGTGCTCTCATAATGATAAAGATGATTTCAAGAGTCGGTAAATATTTCTGCACACAGTTACCAAAATTATCACTTGTCCATAGCCAGGACCAGAGGATACTCATTGAGTTTGATGATGATGATATTCCTAGAGGTCCAAATGCAATATATTTGAAGATTATTGTATCAACTAATCATAAAATAATAGTAATCATTTTGTATGATGATTGGAAAAATGTGTAAAAAGAAATAATATCTCAATTCTGGGAGATGATTTTGGCATGATATTTTTATATTGTTTGACTAATATTTAAATTTTTCTAGTATAATATCTTTTACCACTTTTTTATTAGATGATATTTAATATTCCTAACACTGGAGAAGTTAGGATAAAATGTTTATAAATGGCTTGTAAAGAGATGGAGGGATTTCAAATCAACCCTCACATCTGTTTTAAGTTTTTATCATAAGAATAATGACAATCCATGTCATATATATCCTTTCATAGATGAAGACACATAGAGAAAATTTGTTGAAAGTAGAAAAAAAAATATTCATTTTTGGTAAGGGAAATGTAAAAATTTCTACGATTTCCTATATAAAATATCTTATTAATGATTTTTTAATGATTTATTATTCTTAATTTACAAAAAACAAGGATATTTGATTAAGAGATCCAATATAAAAATTTATACACTCATATTTTATCTTTGGGAGGGTATACATTATTTGAAGAACAAATGATGGCGAAAAAAAAAGATCTTAGTATTTAATCTTTGGAGAGGTTTCTCCTATATCTAGACATGAAAAATAGAGGAGATATCAGATGGGAAAAAAGGGGAAATATCTTTTGGAAGAATCAAGAATAATATTTCATAGAATTGTATGATATTTATATTATTTATTTAAGTTAATTATATTCTCTATATAATTTGAATCATTACAGTAATGTTCTATTAATTAATACATGAATATCTTGAGGAGAAGGTCTAACATGTGGTATTTATAGCTGCTGGGAGGAAATATATTTTATCTACATCATTGGGATATCCTAGACACCCTGGTTGTATATGAGGATATCAGATTGGTTTATAAGTATGAAAAGTATGAACACATTCTTTAGCTTATTCTATAGAGTGTGTTTATAAAAAATAGATTCCTTGGAGGATGATGTTCATAATATTAATTCGATGATGTAGGAAAATATTATAGCATCATTACAGTCTATTTTTGCGGACATACAAAGACAGTTTTAGACTGCAGCTCCCACTTCTCCACCTCCCCCTATAGACCCCATTATTTATCCTCCACCTCCTTTAGTAGCTCACACTCCACCACCTCAGCCTGTGGACCCTGTTTTTTATCCTAATCCTCTATCATAGCTGAATAATTATTAGGAGTTATATTTTGATGATCATCACCATAATATAGTTTCATATGGGATGGTATATTGTATAAGAGATACAGTTCATCATCAACAGTTAGAGGTTGAGCATCATAGGGTCACTGTATATGATATTATAGATAGATCATCCCAAGTACCATTACCTACAGATGAGGGTGACAATAGTTGGACATAGTATCGTCCTCTTTTAAGATTGGACATCTAGAGGTCTGTGACTCATTACCATAGAGGTATGTATGTTATAAATTTTATTTTCTTTTTCATTAAAGTTGATTTAAAATTTGAAAACTAATTTATTTTTCTTTTTATTTTTACAGTAATACATAAAAGGTAATTAAATACTTTATGGACAACAGAAACGGAAAATGTCTATGTCATCAGATACAGATTATAGTAGTCTCGACAGATTATCAAGATATTCAAATGTTGTGGCTGATCATTATGAGTTTCCAATGGAAGATCATGTTTGTGGATGTGAAACAAATGTGGGGATTTTGAAAAATGATATCATGGATCTTGATACTAGAGATAATTTTTTCATCAATGTGGTGATGATTTTTTCATGTATGTCTTAACATCTTTCTCTAGGTTATATTTATTAAAAATGTATACTTATGTCTATTTCATATTAGGTATATTCATTACATGTGTGATAAGAATGAGAATACAAATGTATATTGATTTATGGACCCGCATTTGATTTCCCCTAAAGCACATTCATTGGATGAGGAACAAAGAACACTTTATATTGAGGAATGACTTGAACTGAATAAAATCATGCAGTGTTTGTTGATTGATTTTTGTGAGAGGTATGAAATATATATTTGGAAAAGTTTTCATTATCTTTTAATATAAAAAAGAACTATCATGAAATTTTCTTTTATATCAGTGATCATTGGATGGTAGGTGTTTTTTTAGCCAAGATAGAAAATGATTTATTAGATATTCTCTATCCCTGGTGATGTGCAGGGATGTTTTAAGAATATTTTGGAAATGTATGTTTCAATTTATTAATAGTTTATATTGTAAAAATTTTAAATTTATCCCATTTGTATTATTTTCTAACAGGGGATGGGTCTACTTTCAAAAAACACAAAGAAAAAGAATTCGAAGATCAAATATGTAAATTTAATGGTAAATATACAATTATAATTTGTACTTTTTGATGTATTACATAAAATTATATTTTGAATTGAAACTCATTTAAACAGAATTGTCATGAAAAACAATATTCCTCCAAATGCGGATATTATATGTTAAGATTAATGTATGGAATAATTACAACTGGAACACTAGTAAATTTTGACCTGGTAGGATTTAATTATAAACATTTCCATAATATTTCATTGGATTTATTCATTATAAATGTTAACTAATATCCTTTTAATTTTTAGTTATTTGATGACCCTCGACCCTATAGTGATCAAGATGTCAAACACTTACAAGTGGAATGGCCAAATTATTTTACAAGTTTGATGGATTTTAGTTTGTTTGTAGTGTAAAATGTAATTTTGAATACTGAAATTATAACTTTGTATTTAGACGTTTTTTTGTTTGATTTAGGTTTTTTAGTTGACATAATAAGTTTTGAATGTTATATATGTGAATGTGTAACTTTTCTCTGGTTCTTCTAATTTGGTTCTAGTTCTGATGTATTTTGTGTATGTATTTTGGTATGGTTTTGGTCTACTCTTTTCTGTTTTCTTCTTGTTTCATACTTTGGCAGAGCATAGTAATGTTTTCATGGTGTGTGGGGGTGTCTGGTGGGTGGGGGGTCTATCCAAGGGGATAGGGTGTCTAGGGGTGGGGGTTGTCCGGGGGGTGGGGGCCTGTCCAAGGTATAGGGGTGTCTATGAGGTGGGGTTGTCTAGGGGTGGGGGTGGGGGAATGTCCATGGGGGTGTGGGTGGTGTCTAGGGGGTAGGAGGGTGTCCAAGTGTGTCGGAGTGGGAGGGTGTCTAGGGGGTGGGGGTTGTCCAGTGGGGTGGGGTTGTGTCTAGGGGGTGGGGGCTATCCAGGGGGTTTAAGGGAGGTCCATGGGGTGGAAGGATATCTAGGGGTGGGAGGGTGTCCATGTTGGTGGGGGTGTCTAGTGGGTGGGGGGATGTCCTGGGGTGGGGGTGTCTAGGGGGTGGGGGTGTCCTGGGGGTGGGGGTGTCTATTGGGGTGAGAGGATGTCCAAGGGGGTGGGGAGCAGTCTAGGGGGCTGGGAGTGTTCTGGGGCGGGGTGTCTAGGGGGTGGGTAGCCTTTCCAAGGGGTGAGAGGGTGTCTAGGGGGTGGGGGTGTCCAGGGGGTGGCTGTCCAGGTGGTGGAGGCTGTCTTGGGGGGTGGGGTCTGTCTAGGGGGTGATGGTGTCCAGGGGGTGGGGGCATCCTGGGAGTGGGAGGTTGTCCTTGGGGTGGGGGCCTATCCAGGGGGGGTGGAAGGGTGTCTAGGGTGGTGTCTATGGGGTGGGGTGTCCAGGGGTGGGGTTTTCCAATGGGGTGGGGTGGTGTCTAGGGGGTGGGGGAAGTCTAGGGGGTTGAAGGGATGTCTAGAGTGTGGGGGTGACCAGGGTGGTGGAGTGTGCTTAGGGGGTGGGAGGGTGTCTAGGGTGTGGGGGTGTCTAGGGGGTGGACGAATGTCCAAGGGGGTGGGGGCCTGTCCATGGGGTTGGGGGATATCAAGGAGGGTGGGAGGGCTTCTAGGTGGTGGTGTGTTCAGGGAGTGGGAGGATATACAAAGAGGTGGTGGATTTCAAGGGGGTGGAGGCTTTCCAAGGGGTGGGGGTGTCTATGGGGTGGGCATATGTCCAAGGGGGTGGGGGCCAGTCCAGGGGGTAGGCAGGAGTCTAGGGGGTGGGGGTGTCCAGGGGGTGGGGGTGTCCCTTGGGGTGGGGGTTTTCTGGGGGTGGGGGCCTGCCCAGGGGGGTTGGGTACTGTCTAGAGGGGTCGGAGGGTATCCAGGGGTGGGGGTGTCAAGGGTGTGGAACAATGTCTGGGGAGCTATCCAGTGTGGTGGGGTGGTGTCCAGTGGGTGGGAGGTTGTCCAGGGGGTGGGGGCTGTTCAGTGGGGTATACGGCTGCCCATGGGGGTAGGGTATTTCAAATTGTTTTTAGGTTTTTCTAGTTCAAATAGTATGTTTTGATCATTTTTTATGTGAGTTTTTAATTTTTCTTTGCTTATTATTTTTTTATTCTAGTTATGATGTTTTTATGCTATGTATTCATGTCTTGTTTTGGTCTGTTTTTGTCTGCTTTCTGTTTGTTTCATGTCTTCATTGGTAGAGCATAGTAATGATTGAATGGTTTTATTAAAAAATAGTTTTTACGCATTTAATTTTTTAACAGACGTAATAAATTCATTGGAATAGTTTCTACGACGGTTATTTGATAACAGACGTAGTATATATGTTTTCACATCGGTTAAACAAAAAATGACGTGAATTAAGCTTCACATACATGTTTTTAGATCAGTTATTTTATAACTAACATAATAAATGAATGGGAATGGGTTTTTAAGTTAGTTATTAAATAACTGATGTAGCATATATGTTTTCATGTTGGTTAAAAGATAACCGACGTGAAAAGCCACTTTTCAGCTTGGTTTATCATGTGTGTTATGAGAATAACCGAAGTTATAAACTTGTTTTTCATGTCAGTTTTCTAATAACTGAAAGGGAAAATGCTTTGGAGTCACATTCTTTTGTGTTTTTTATTAGATAACTAACATAATAAATGATATACCACATCATTTATTTTAAAATTGATGTAATAAATCACCACTCTTATGCGTTTTCCACATCTATTTTTAGGAACCGATGTGAAAAATGCATCGGATTTATATTGTTTATGTCGGTTTTTAAAATAATTGACATAAAAATAAAACATATAATATCTCTTTTAATAACATCAGCCAAAAACTGAAATAAAAATAATAAATGACGTAAAAAACATTTTTTGCACTAGTGCTTGTGTCACATGCAACATTGAGTTTTAATAAAACATAATACACTATTAACATTATTATTTTGAAAATAATTTCATAACATATCCATTAATAATGGTGGTATGAATATGAATATTCATATTTAAAAAATTAGTTTAATGCTATTAAATAATGAAAACATATCGATAAAAAGTACTTAATGTTTAGCTAATCATTTATATGACTCTAAAATACTTTTTCTAATTAAATTATTTTTGTGAAAAAAGTATTAAATGTAATTTTTTCAATAATTAAAAAAATTTATATTGGAAAATAAGAATAAATTTTAAAATTAAATTGAAAATGTATATGATAGTAAATCTTTTACAATTTTCTAAAAATCTTAATTTCTAAATGAATTGATAAAAATAATGATGTTTTAAAAATAACATTTCAATTTAATAATTTAAAAGTATTTTTTTTTTTGAAAATTAAAATAGATCATTTTTTTTATTATTAACTCAATTTTGGACATTTAAATCAATTTTATAATAAATTTTGATATAAAAACATCTTATACTTATGATATTATTTTCATTACAAAAACACATTTTCATCCCATCATCGGGAATAATATTAAATTAAATTGTAAACATTTAATGAATAGAATTTGACAAAAGTAATCATGTATTTTTAGTGAATATAATTAATATTATTTAAAATTTTCAACTTAAAATATTTATATATTGAACATTAATGACAGTAAAGAATTTATTATCGTGGGTAAGTTTAAAATGGGGTTTTGCGCAGTATTTGTGAATATTTTAAAATTAATTTTACATACACATATGATTTTTATTTAACAAATTGAATTTTATATTTCAAATAACTGGTTAAAAATTATCTAATAAGTATTATTTTTATTTTTTCACTTAATGGATAAACTACCTAGGTAAATTAAAAGGGACTACTTACCATGGTGAAATCATAAATAATGATTGTGAGTAAACATAGGGTCTATAAGATTAATGTGATTTAATTTTTTTTATTATAGAGGAGTGTATCTAACATATATTCCCTTCAATAAATTTTATTATAATTTTTGGAGGCACATGGTATTAGACTAACTCTCCATTATTGAACAGTTTTGGGTATTTACAAAAACACAACTCCTCCTAATTCATAAAAGTACACATCCCCCACCCCACTTTTTAAAAAATATAAAAAACATTGGTTCAAACAAACCATGATAAAATATCTCCAAAAATTACTAATCCACACTCTATATTATATTTTATTCAGAAAATAAAAAACCTATGGTCCTTAATATGATATCAAAAAGAAGGTCATTCTATGAGAAGATAATTTTCATTAGTAAGCTCGATCTTTTTACATTTTATATTACCAATTTCATATATATATTAAAAATTCCACATAAAAAACAACATATACTATAAATATTCATGTTATTTTGTTAAATTATATAACATATACACATTTCATCTTATATCAAATTGGAAATGAATCTATTGATCATTTTTATTGCAGACTACCACCTCTTGAGCTGATGTAATTCATTTCTTATCACAACCACTTGTGGAAATATAATGTGATGTATTTATTGTTATATATTATATTGATTAAAAATTTAAACTCTTTTTATTATAATATCTCACATACCATCATACCTTATAATCTATTAAAAATGATGAAGTCTCTCATTCGTACTTGTGGACTGCCTCCACCACGAAACAATGTGATTCATTTTTTATTTTATATTCAAATGGATAGTAATAAAGATATATGTAGGGAATAATTATTATATCAATGATATAAAAACTATTATATAATGGTTTTGTGTTAATTAATTTTATTGTGTTCAATACAGTGAGAAAATGGAAAGCTCATTCGTGTGTACGTACAACCTATAGTCTCCATGAACTGTGTAATTTATTTTCTATCTCTATGTTTTATGGATAAATAGAAATATATATGAAATGAATTTATATGATATTTATATCACTGTTAATATTATTTAAATTATTTATCAATGATCAATGTAAAATGATCAAAATTACAAAAAATATATATATGAAAATTGAATAAATTTATTATATAAAATGTTATTTTAAAAAATAGTTTTTAATAAATAAGTAATAAAAATACATAAGAAAATAATATATGGTTATAATATATATTATTATATTTTTTAAATTATGTATAATGAACCTAATTTTCTTATACAATATGTTCAACCAGGTATGAATAATGTTGAGACATTAAGTATCATATTTCTGTTATATCTTTTATTTCCTAGATACATATTCCATATTCACCACTCATTGCTTCTTTGTGGTGTATATGTTACCTATTTTATAGATTATATCATTAATATTATAATTTAAATGATTTTTAATGTTTTTTTTATTTATTCAATAATTTTTTATTTTAATGTTTCTATAGTGGTAAGGGATTTTCATGTCGTTTTCTTTTTGGTTGGATACAAGCAGTATTGGCCACTTTTTTCATTTTTGTATACACTGCACAGGGAATTATTTTTTGATTATTATCACGAATATTTTTGGAAATATATATATATATATACATTAATTTATTTCATTGGCATTTCAATTCAACAGTAAACAATGTGGAAATGGTTTTATGTTGCAATTTCATTATTTATCTATATTGATTTTCATTATACTTATGGTGATAATATATTATGATCTATATATCAAAAACACATGAAATTTTATATCTTATGGTTATTTATATATATTACATTGTTTCCTTTAATTTTCCACATGTCAGTAGCTAAAGAGACTGAATAATTTTTAATGGAAAACTGTCCTTTTAACTCTCCTTGTTTAAAATACTTTCTCTTCCATGATAATGTTTAATAATCTTTTTAATGAATTTTCTTATATCATCAAAAAAAATTTTAAGAAATTTACCCATTTATTGACTTTTTATTAAATTTCATAAAATGAATCCTTTTTCCATTTTACAAATTACACACTTTTTCACTTTATACTATTTGAAGTTTTTCATTGTTTTAAGTTTTATAACATGAATTAGGTTTTCATCCACCATGATTTCTCACTGATTTAAATAATTATAAAAAAATTTCACAGTTAATGTATATTACAATGACATCATTGAAATTGGGAAAATTTATAGATTTAAAATAATTGATATCAAAATATAATGGGTATTTTCCTTAGGAATGTCTTAATGGTATTATATAGTATTTATATGCCTAAAAAACAACAATTCATGTATCTTTTGATTTACTATGGATATGATCCTATGGTAGTATGATTATTCTTTCACTATGTGTATTATTTTTAATTTTATTTTGACAAGATATTTATGAATAACATTCCTTTTCAAAGGCTTATATTATGATAAAATGATGAAATATTTATGAAGATCAAGTATTTTCTGTAGTTCGTCCTATGATGAAATGTTTAAGAAACCCATTTCCTTTTTAGGGGTTCTAAAATGATGAATTTTTTGGTTTCTTCTTATACAATAATATTTGGTTTATACTGTGTGCGAGACCTATATCTCCATCGAATGCATTGGATAAATATTGATAAATCATGAGTAAATATGAAATGGATGACCCGAGTTTCTTGTTCCCTATGTTATGTGTGGACCTGATATTCATGTCCAAAAGATTAACCATTTCACTTGATTTAATGTCAATATGGTTATGTGTTGACCTTGTTTCATGTTCATAAGAATAAGTGTGGCCAATTTTTTATGTTTATAAAATTATTGTGGTCCTTGTATTATGTTCATAAGGTTATGTGTGGACCTGGATTCATGTCCATAAGTTTATTTGAGGGATTTATTCCATGACCCTAACATAATATTGGAACTAAATTCTATTTATACGTGTTAACAATGTTATATGTTTATTTTTGTTCCATGTTATTATGTATATTTCATTCTCTCATAACATATGTTCATTAAATTTCACTATGATTTATGTCTTCTGAACTGCTATAATTTTATCAATGATTCCATATTATGATCTATGTTATGTTTTGTATGGTTTCAAAATGTTAATATCATGTTATCGTACCTTTATTCTCATTTCATGGTAATGTAGTCATTTTAATCTACCTTTTTATCCTTTAATATCATCTAATCTCATCCTTTCTTATATTTCCTTTCCAAAAGTCATGAAGAAATGTTTTACAAATTATATGTATATGAAGAGTAATAAATTTGGTGATCATTATGGGAGTTATCAGATATCATTCGTGAAATAATAAGATAGTGTAACTTGTCTACAAATACACTACACCATTATGGTCCTTATAGTTTCATTAGTGTAATTTATTGAATATTAATCTATAAATATGTAGTTTTTATGTATAAAAATACTTGGTCATTACACAAACTCCACTATAACGATTTCACTCATGTGATTACATCATGAAAATATTCCTCGAAAACTAACCTCATGGTAATTAATTCTTTAAAAACTAAATTCATGGATTCTTCTTCCACATACCAACCTTATTGGAAGTAACCTCATAGAATCAAGCTTATGGAATGGACCTCATGAAATCAACCTCAGTATATTTGACCATATGGAACTAACTTCACAGAACTAGTCCATTCATACACCGTACATCAAATGTTTATTCCTTTGTCAATTAGTGATTCTAAAATTACCTTTGACTGAATATTAATGAAATTTTTCTCAAGGTATTTAAATTTTTTTTCCTTAGATAATAATATTAAGACATTTGATTTACTATTCATACCCTAAAAAATTCACATTGTAACATTCTTCAGAATATTTCATTTTGATAGATTGCCCCATTACATACCATTTACTCTAGTTTTAGCCAATGTACATGAATTGTTAGTCATGGAAAAAAAGAACACTCTTATACTAGATTATATAAATTCATAGTGGCATAAAAATTTCCACCTAAAAATTACATGAATCATTAATGAACCATGAACTCACTTATGCTGGTCACATTCTTGATTACATGATTCATCTACTCAACGGTTTGAGTAAACATCCTCTATTTTTGTGAACTTCCATTTCAAACTCTCTAAATGACTACAATTGATTTATAGTTTACTACACGATACACATTATGGAATATGAAAGCCACATACTGGACAATTCAGATATCTATATTTCACATTGAATACATTATATAGATTCACCAAAACATCTTATTTTTCCTGACCAAAATATATCAAATAATGGAAGAAATTTCTATATAAAAATGAGAACATTTTAAAATTCAATTTATCATTAATTTTTTATTGATGACATAAATATCATTATTTTTATTCATTTATAATGGGTCTTTGAGCGTAAAACATCATCTGTACGTCAGCAACCGAACTATCACAATATGTGAAAGATTTCAATATATATATAGATTACAACAACTGAATTTGAAAATACAATTCTAATTGACCAAAATTGATTTAAAATTTTAGACATGTCTATCATGAATCCTCCTCATACCACAAACTAGACCCATAATATATATATATATAAGTTTCAAGGAGTCTCTCTATGTTTTTCTATATGTACTACCATTTTCACTTCTTCTTCATATCATGATAAAAAATCATCACACCATCAGGATAAAAATGCATGTAGCTACTTAATTCTAATTTTCTAAATATGAAATACACATCATATTTGTTTCAATAAGGACTGTAGTCACATAAAATAGGAATTTCATCTCATCATTTCTCATTAATTTTTACTTAGATAATATTTCATAAACACATTGTTATATTAGTAGAAATCACTTTTTAGTATCACTAATCCATAAGTTGTCATATAATCTCTAATTAAAAAACATCAATTGGCAAACAATGAAAAAAAAATTAGTCTATATGTTGGAATATTGTCCTCTATCAGCCACACTAATAGGGTCATCTCATCAAAAAAAATATCTACAAGATGTAATGACATCACCAGCCATAGGTAGCTCACAATTGTAAATGTATCCATAGTCTAGGTTTATGCCCATATAGGGTCTGTCACCTCCAACATTAATAGTTCTCATACATGTCAATCATACAATTTCATGGAATCATAACATCTTTGTATGTATATATCACATCTAAGGGTAATTAGAAAAATCTTGGTACAATGTTCCATACCCATGGCCATCAAAGCCACGTGAGAATTATATCCCATGATATTGTGGGCCCTAAAGTGCATAATAACAATAATAACATCCCATGTCATGAGCTCCTCACCTAATGGTCATAAAATTCCTCATCAACATTAAAAGATTTATAGGAAAATTTATTCTAATTGAAGAAAAATATATAACAAATGAGCTTAGTATCCCTTAAAAAATGTATATATATGTGATTGGATAGCACAACACAAGAGGCATGTTTATTACATGATGGAATGCTTTTCCCTAACCACAGTTTCGTATATTATGTTTTTTCTCTATCCAATACCATATTTCATAATATCACATTTTATATGTCATCTCATTCCATAAGAATAGTCAATACAAGTGGAATGTGATCACATGTCTTAATTAAAATAATTTTTTTATGAAGGTCATCCCACAACTAAAAAACATATTTTGATAGGGTAATATCATACAACTCATAGTAATAACAATAAAACTCGATATAATTTCCACAAAATATAAAGAGTACATTGTGGAAAAATTAATACCTTATGAAAATATATATAGGAAAGGCTCAATTAGAGAAACATAAATTATAGCCAACATTAATCCTACACATTGTTTTTTATCACATTCCCAACACAACCGCATATATAAAATTGATTAATAACATACTTTGTTACTACATACCAGGTGGGGGATGAGAACCCACACCTTTCATCAATAATATAATCCCAAAAGCTCTAAAAATTCATCAGTAATGATATATTCAGTACAATCCCTAAGATGACCATATGTACTAGACATATATCCTACTTAAATAATCTAATAGATTTAAAAAGTATTCCCACTTGGATTTAAAGGTACACCATCCATAACAATAATTTATATTTCACATAATTTAGTGTTAATGACATCAAGTTATAACCAAAATTGATGATCAATCATAGTTATAATAGTGAATACTCTATCTTATGTTGTGTAATAAGTATGAAAGGTAATGGATCATGTCAAAGTATGATAATATGCATTATCATGGCCTTATTCATTTGAAGTAACTCAAGAGAATCCCCCATGGGGTGATTAATATAGATTCTATAATTAATGTTTGTATACTAAAACCATTGGTAGTCAAAGTACCAAAACATATAAATAAGATTGCCCATAATGACTGTGGACATCATTAACCATATTATAATAGTCATTTGTAAATAATAAAACTTAATTTTTGTTCAATATCTCATGGTTGGAGAGACTATGTATCACACATTGCATGAAACATGTATAACCTATGTAGAAACTTTAGGGACCACCAAGCTCAAAATGGGGGAACCAATTGAGCCTATATTGGGGCATAATCACCTAATATCAAATTATCGTAAACCATTCATTTACCACATATACATGGACATAGATTTAACAAATATACATTTTAATAAATTATAAAAAACAATAAAAATAATTGTCACAGTAAATCAGTATTATTTGAATTTTGAATAATAAATAAAATAACCTACATGACGTTGTAATAGTTATAAAAGATTAATACACTAGATGAAGATCACTCATGACACACCTCTAAGCCCATTGATAATGAAATGTCGTATAATTGATATCAAAACATCTATCAAGTGAAGATATATTTAATGGAAAACCCAATATAAATAGGTAAGTAGATTAAAAAATATATATGACATATAAACACTTGTTTTTATCCTCCCAAAGAACTAGTCTAGTTATTCCATTTAAATTCCCCATCATCCTAATCAGATTACACCATTATTTGGTAGAATTATCACTAATACCAAAAATAAAAATGGAAAACACCCATAATTTACAGATATCAGTAGAGAATGATGGATAATGGTAATTAAAGAAAGGGATGGCCTCCATAATTCTTTGATTGACTACAATCATAAAACCATATATCAAGTTTAAATGATATAAATAAGAAGGTGAAAATCACCATTATTTTTTTTAAAATATTTTGGTAGCACAGATTACTCAATACACCAGCATAAGCTACTCAATATGCCATAGTGTACTCAGTGTATTGTTTTCGGCCACCTGGTGGGACCAAGTAGAATGTAGGTCATATTGGTTCTCTGCTAAAAACTCAGTTCCTCCCAAACCAGTACCCAATGGATCACTATAGTTAGTAGGCTCAATTATGGATGAACTTTTCCCTGAAACATGTTCTTCCCCCCCCCCACCATGATACCTACATGGAAATAACCACATAGACATTAAAATACAATTAAATTTATAATTCTCTATCCCAAACCAAAAATTTAAATTCATCCCATCTCCACAGTCACTAGAACCCTAATTTTCATTGACTATAATGACTCACTCTGATATAGGATATATTGAGATATAGGAATTTAGTATAATATAAGAAATTATATATAGATGAAAATGGGAATTGGTAACTGATTTTTCTTAACAATTGTAGATTGATTTATTGAATTCATTTTATTTTTAATTAATAATGGAATTGTAAAATGGTATAATAGCTTGATAATTATTGGGTTTAATCATTACTGAAAATGGGTCTATAAATTTATTATGTAATGAGGTTTGGGAAATGAAACATAATCTAAATTTACTATAATGAGTAATATAGAATTGATGATGATGTACTTCCATAAATCCATAGTATTGTATGATATTCAATGATTGTAAAAGTTTTTTGAAACTATTAAAATTGATGTGATGATGGAATTAAATTGGAATTGTTTTATGAGAAATGATTCAAGGTTGTTGTAAAAATACGATTGTGAGGGAGTTTATTGTTTTTGAAATAAACAATATTTTTCATTGACATGACTCAATGATTATATTATGGTTTCATATAGTCATAGTTTAATACATTAAAGGTTATTCATAACAATAATTTCAAAATCTAGGTATAGAACTTTAAGGGAGGATATTGATTTAATTATTAAAAATGTATCTTTTTAAATGATAAATTAAGTGTAGTTGTAACACCCGAGACTTTTATGTTATATAAATCATCAAAGGAATCTTTTTCTACACAACACTTTCTTGGCTTGCTTTACACGCAATCGCGACCTTCCTCGATAGCTTGCGTCGTACGCAATACCGAGTTTCACTAAACAAGAATATGCTATTAAAACTAGCCGTTATGAATAGTAATAACCACTTTTTGAAATTTTATAAATTTTATTTTTCAAAATGGACTTCATTTTTGGACTCAGAATATCGAAATTAGCCTAGGGTGAAATTTTGGTATTTTTCTGAAAACTTTCAATTTTTGATGAATAGTGAAACCACTAAGTGGTAGGTTAAAAACTGAATTTTGCATAAAACTTAATTTTACCGCTTCTGTGAATGGAATTTCAAAAATCCGAGAGACACGGTTAATATCAAGGACTAAAATGTGGTTCAATGAGATGAAAATAATTTTTTGGTGAATAGTAACTTTTTACTATTTTTACTGCGGTTAATAGTAAATAGGGTAACTAAGGGTAATTATGATATTAATATTACCCTAACACATGTCCTAATTCTATTGGACAAGTGTAATTCGACCAAAAACAAACTTAGGAATAAAATATGACCATTTAGGACCACTTGGATTAGATTAGGACATTTATTATTAATTTATTTAAAGAAGGGTTAAAATAGTTAAAATCAAAGTTTAATAAGTAAATCATTTTTAATATAGGGTTATACAAAAGATAAATTCGATTGTAAATATTCATTAGAAAGCTAAAAAGATTTCCTACATTATGGTATTTTATTTGTAATTTTTAGACATCAAATAATGTAATTTATTTATGACACAAAGATGATGCAGTAATTATCTTATTAATGAAATATTGACAAATTTGATAATATAAATACCCAAATAAATGTAATTTGAGACTTTTTATGAATTCCACTAATTTTCTAGGTTACTATGATATATTATTATTGATTTAATCAACTTGGTTCGAACATATAATTCTGTTATGACTTTTACAAAAATCATATATCAAATAGTGTCAAAATTGACACAAAATAGTTATTAAATCAAATATTATATTATTAATTGTTATTTTATTCCTAAAAATCTAAGGTTCTGCCAAATGACTTAGATAAGGATATATATGTTAATAATAAACAATTTGGGGTTCGTTTGGCATGTTATAGTAAGTGTATTAACCATATAGTGAAAGAAAAAAAAAGTCATGGTAAAAGTTAAATTATTTAACTTATAGTTAAATCTAATTGATAAGGTTAAAATAATACCCTAAACTTGTCTAAATTCTATTGGTTGATAGGATTTCGACCCATCCCCACTTTGGCTTCAAAATAAGACCCTTTGGAACCATTATAAACCGATTTTGACTTTAATATAAAATAATATTTTGAGATATTCCTAAGGTGCCCCTCTCCTCCCTTATAAAAGGGCACCTCCTCCCCCTCCTCCTCACACCAATTTGAGCACTCAAGCTCGGCCAACCCCTGCCATTTTCCCTTCTCCACTTCCCTAGAATAATCCTAGAGGTCCTGGTCTTCTCCAAAGACCAATCTTAGTTCCTTAAGTGGAGGATTCAAAAAGGCGTTCCAAAGAAGAGGTAATATCCATTACCGATCTTTTCAATTTCTTTCTTCTTCAACTTCTTCTTCTTTAGTTGTTTAATGATAAAGTAATAACATCAGTATTACTTACATACTGATATGTTATTATAAATATGAAACAACCCTAATTCACCTTCTATCCATCCTACGGAAAAATGAAATCACCGCGCGTGCGTACGTACGGAATACCGTCTCCACGCCGTGGTGTAATCTATTTTCCACCATCACCTTACAAGGATGGGTATAATGGTGTAATCAGTAACTATATATGATTATTATTAAGTAATATTGATACTGAAATAATATATATATATACTCCAATACAATTCCACGATCATAGGAACGATATCATCACTCGTGCGTACGTACGGAATACCGTCTCCACGATGTGATGCGACTCGTTCTACATGATCTTCATTTCATAATGATTATATAGATGAATTGAATGAATGAATATGGTATATAATACACTAATACCATTCTGGAAATGAATTATCTATAACCTAAAGATAAGAATAAGAATTTATTCGACAAAACACGCATAAGAACAAAAAGTTATAAAGACCCGAGTAACAAGTAACAATGAAATATTACTAACAAGAAGCTAATAATATGACCATATATGATCTCATATCAATATGTATGATTCTGGAATAAGTCAATAACATTATTTAAACCATTATACAGGAGCTTCGGACACGAACAAAGCAAATCGGACCTAAGGTAAGGGAAATATCACAATCTCATTTTTATCCGAGATTGTTTATTCGTAAGTATTTACTGGGGTGTATTTTATCATCCACATCCATGTTCCCTCAATATGAAATATTGTTTCCATCCACTTGCAATAGTTTAAATCCAATTTTACCCTTAGGTGAGTTTTTAGTAAAGAATATGAAAGGAATCTTTTGTCGTTTTTCCGTACGAGGTACTTTTTGACTTTTCCGACAAAAGTACGAAGAATGTTTTTTTTAAATTATACGGCATGAATGGATTTTTAAAACATTATTTCCAAGAAGCTTCCTTTACAAGTTTTGAAGTTTATTTTTAATCAACTTAGTTTATAATTATATGACATGTTAAGAAAAGAAAAGTGTTTTTGAAAAAGAAAGGATATTTTCCTCAAGAATGGAGTTCAAGTGTTTTATCAAAATTATATTCCATCTAAGATAATAAAGGGTTCTGTTTTTATCCCTTTAATTACATTGATTTGATTATGTTGTGAGGGAATTATTTTTATGAAGTCATTTGCCTTATATGATTTTATGATGTCATGATGTTTCAAGAATCCCATTTTTGTTACATGTGTTATGCGATGATGTATGTTTTATGATTATGTGGCACACATAAGAAATGATTCATTATAAGATGGGTGGGACCTATATCTCCCTCCAATGCATTGGGTAAAGATTTTATATCTCATGAGATAGACATGGCTGGAACGGAAGGTTATTTCGGTTCAGTGATACAGGACTGAAACGAGGAGTGAACTCGGTTCAGAAAGGGACTTTGTCCACTAAGATAGTCTTGGCAATGAGTCATGACTAACAAGAAATGATTTTCCAGGATTATGTGTGCATGCCACAAAGTTTCAAGTTTTATGTTATGATTTTGGGGATCTCATTTTCACTTCTATGATTTATTCCATGTTAAGATATTATGATCTCTTTTGCAGGTTTTGATTTTCAAAAAGATATGATATGATTTTTATTTCCTTTATTTTCCCTTGCTGAGCATTTGAGCTCACCCTTTTATGTTTTCTTTTCCCCAGGTCAGGAAGATGGATATTAAGTAGAATATGCTAAAAGGGACCCTAGATATGATGAAATAAATGGGAGACACTGTAGAAGATTTATGAACCAGTTGTTTATGTTTCCCAGTTTCTAAAGACACTATACCTATACGGTCCTTTGTGGTTTTGTCATATGTTGTAATAAGTGTGATTCAATTTTGAAGTATTAACAATGTATGTAAAGTGTGGGTCGTTATAGTTGGTATCAGAGGAAAGGTATAGTCAACCTTTGGAAACTAGGATGTGAAAGCCTTAGTAATAACCCTAAGGATAAGTCTAAGCATAGAACACAATTTTAGAAATGGCCTTGAATAACCTAGGATAAGACCTTAAGCATGAAAATTTTATTCTTGAATTATGTGGTTTCCTATTATAATTAGTGTTGCTCACACTATTCTTCTTGGTTTTAGTCAATGGCTGGAACCCGAAGGAACCGTGTTAATGCGGAATGCGATGGGCAATGCAATGATTGTCCCCCTGAGCAACCAAACGATATGGGAGCTGGAATGCAAAATCTTGTAGCCATGCTCACACAACTTTCTCAAGCTATGAATCATGCAGGATTTCCAAACGAACAAAGAAGGGAGCAACATTCTGTTGAATCCTTAATGAGGCAGCGTCCACCATCTTTCAGCGGGTCTACTGATCCATTAGTTGCTGAACAATGGATTAGTACTACTGAAAAGATATTTTCAGTTCTTCAATGTTATGAGCATGATAAAGTCATCCTAGCAGTGTATCGTTTGGAAGGAGATGCGGATCAACGGTGGAATCTTGTTAAGAATACGAGGCAAAGGGATGAAATTGAGTCTATGGAATGGGACGAGTTCAAGAACTTATTTTTCAATAAGTACTTCCCTCGTATTCTCCGAACAAAGATGGAGAAAGAGTTCCTTGAACTGAAGCAAAGGGATGATGAATCTGTTAGTACCTATGAAGCAAATTTTACAAGACTTGCAAGGTACGCTTCTGGTATTATTATCCAACCTGAGAGTAAGATCGATCGATTCTTTAGTGGCTTAAAACCAAGTCTTCAAAGGGCGTTAGCCATAAGGGACTTCAATAGCTACGAAGAAATCGTTCGATGTGCTCTCAAAGTCGAGATGGAGATTGGAGTAACCCATCAGTCACATGGGTTTGATAAGAAGAGGAAGATGGAATTCAAAGAAAAATCTAAAGAGCACACGGAAAAGAAGATGAACTTTCCCTTATGCTCAAAGTTTGGAAAGAAACATGGAGGGAGTTGTCTTAAAGGGACAAGTAAATGTTTTAAATGTGGAAAGGAAGGTCATCGGGCATTTGAATGCCGTGATAATGGGAAGAAGATGTCTAATGATGCAAACAAAGGAAGGGATACACAGAATGAACCTGCTACACTTCAATGTTTCAAGTGCAAGGAGATGGGGCATTATGCCAATCAATGCCCAAATCCAAGGGTTGATGATGATGGTCGACGTCAAAAACTCTTAAGGCTAAAGACAAAGGAAAGTCACATGCAATTTCTATCAGCGATGTGGAGTACGATAATGATGTGGTGAAAGGTACACTTACCATCCACTCTAAAGTAGCAAATGTTTTATTTGATTCTGGATCCACCCACTCTTTTATTTCTGAAGACTTTTCTAAGGGTATCACCGTACTACCTCAACAATTAGATGTTGAGTTAGCTGTGACAACACCTAATGGCACATCAATCGCATCAAAAGTTTATAATTCTTCTCCGATCGAAGTTTGTGGGAAAGTGCTTCCTGCAAATCTTGTGATCCTTCCTTTAGTGGAATTTGATGTGATTCTTGGCATGGATTGGCTTTCTCTACATGGAGCTCATATCAATTGCCAAAGAGGGAAGTCACATTTCATATTCCAGGTCAACCTACAATCGTCTATCAATGCAAGGATGAACATAACCTTCCAGTGGAAATTTCTTCCATCTTATGGGTATTGATTCCACTAAATGAAGGATATTTATCTCAAATGGTTGGTGAGAAACTCACGATTAAGAATATGCCCATTGTACGGGAGTTTGATGATGTCTTTCCGGAGGAATTGCCGGGTCTTCCACCAAATCGTGAAGTTGAGTTTTCAATAGAACTCGTACCGGGTGCTTTGCCTATTTCAAAGACACCTTATAGAATGGCCCCAATTGAGTTGCAGGAATTGAAGAAGCAACTCCAAGAGAATCTTGATAAGGGATTCATACGCCCTAGTGCGTCACCTTGGGGAGCACCTATTCTATTTGTTAAGAAGAAAGATGGATCAATGAGACTCTGCATTGATTATCGAGAACTTAACAAGATCACTATCAATAACAAATATCCTCTCCCACGCATTGATGACTTATTTGACCAACTACGCGGAGCTCAATACTTTTCCAAGATTGATCTTCGTTCAGGGTATCATCAATTAAGGGTCAAAAGGGAGGATATACCAAAGACGGCTTTCCGTACAAGGTATGGACACTATGAATTTATAGTGATGCCATTTGGTCTTACTAATGCCCCTGCTATCTTCATGGATCTAATGAATAGAGTCTTTAGAGACTATATTGATCAATTTGTGGTAGTCTTTATAGACGATATTCTTGTCTATTCAAAGAGCAAGGAAGAGCATGAAGATCACTTGAGAATTATATTGAAGACCCTGAGAAAAGAGAAGCTTTATGCCAAATTTACCAAGTGTGAATTTTGGCTTCAAAAAGTTTCATTTTTGGGTCATATAATCTCAAAAGAGGGGATATCTGTGGATCCAGCAAAAACAGAGGTTATCGAAAGATGGTCAAGACCAACAACAGTAACTGAGATCCGAAGTTTTCTTGGTTTGGCTGGATATTATCGACGTTTTGTAAAAGATTTTTCACGATTATCTAATCCACTCACCAAGTTGACTCGGAAAGGAGTTAAGTTTGTCTGGACAGAGGAATGTGAAGAGAATTTCAAGGAGTTGAAAAGAAGGTTATACAGTGCACCTGTGCTCACACTGCCTTGTAGTGGAGAAAGGTTTGTGATCTACAGTGATGCATCCATGAAGGGATTGGGGTGTGTTCTTATGCAAAATGATATGGTGATAGCTTATGCCTCACGACAGTTGAAAATCCATGAACAAAATTACCCAACACATGATTTGGAGTTGGCTGCGGTAATCTTTGCATTAAAGATTTGGAGGCATTACCTTTATGGTGAAAGGTGTGATATTTATACTGATCATAAAAGTTTAAAGTACATTTTCACACAAAAGGAGATGAATATGCGCCAAAGAAGATGGTTGGAGCTGATTAAGGATTATGACTGCTCAATCCATTACCACCCTGGGAAAGCAAACAAGGTGGCAGATGCATTAAGTCGACAAGACCATGCTAGTTTATCCATGATGAGGATCACAAAAGATCCAATATTTATGGATTTACAAAGGATGGATCTTGGAATTATAATGGAAGGGGAAAAATCTTATCTTTCTCAAATGAATGTTCAACCATCTATACATGTGAAGATTAAAGAGGCACAGAAAGAAGATGTCGAGTTACAAAAGAAGGTGAGAAATGTTCCTGAATTCAACCTTGATTGTGATGGGATAATAAAGTTCAGGAATCGGGTTTGTGTTCCTCCCATCCCCGAATTAAAGAAAGAGCTGCTGGATGAGCATCATAGTTCTTCATTCTCTATTCATCCTGGAAGCACGAAGATGTATAGGGACCTGAAAGAGTACTTCTGGTGGGATGGCATGAAAAGAGATGTTGCTGAATATGTCTCTCGATGCTTGGTTTGTCAACAAGTTAAAGCTGAGAGACAGAAGTCTAAGGGGATGTTACAACCATTACCCATACCAGAATGGAAATGGGAAAACATCACTATGGACTTTGTCACAGGACTTCCTAAAACATCCAAAGGCAATAATGCTATCTGGGTCATAGTTGATCGTCTTACAAAGTCTGCACACTTCATTGCTATTAGAGAGGATTTCTCTCTAGATCAGTTTGCCAAGATATATGTAAAGGAAGTGGTAAGATTGCATGGAGTACCACTTTCTATTATATCTGATCGAGATCCGAGATTTACCTCGAAGTTCTGGCGAAGTCTTCAGCATACTCTGGATACAGAGTTGAGTTTCAGCACTGCTTATCATCCCCAGACAGACGGTCAGTCTGAGAGAACAATTCAAACCCTAGAAGATATGTTGAGAGCTTGCTCTATGGATTTCAAAGGAGGTTGGGATCAACACCTACCTTTGGTGGAATTTTCTTATAATAATAGCTTTCACTCCAGTATTCAGATGGCTCCTTATGAAGCTCTCTATGGAAAGAAATGCAGGACTCCAACTTGCTGGGATGAAGTTGGGGAAAGAAAGCTATTAGGACCTGATCTCGTTGATGAAATGGCAGAAAAGGTCAGATCTATTCAACAACACATAAGAGCAGCTCAGAGTCGACAGAAAATTTATGCCGACAACCGAAGAAAAGACCTAGAGTTTGAAGTGGGTGATAAAGTGTTCTTACGAATATCTCCCTGGAAGAGGGTTATGAGATTTGGAAAGAAGGGGAAGTTGAGCCCTAGATATATCGGTCCTTTTGAAATACTGGATCGTGTTGGGAAGGTAGCTTACCGATTGGCGCTTCCACCGAATCTCTCTCAAGTTCACGATGTGTTCCATGTATCTCTCCTGAGAAAGTACATACCAGATCCTTCACATGTACTCAGCTCAGAAGTTGTACCACTGGAGCAAGATCTTTCTTATGAAGAAGAGCCGATAGAGATTCTGGATCGTAGCGAAAAAGTCCTACGAAACAAGACCACTCGCTTTGTGAAAGTTTTATGGAGAAACCACCAACTTGAAGAAGCTACATGGGAGCTTGAGGATATGATGAGGGAGAAGTATCCTCATTTGTTTGTTGCAAAGTGACGAATTTCGAGGGCAAAATTCTTTTTAAGGGGGGTAGAATGTAACACCCGAGACTTTTATGTTATATAAATCATCAAAGGAATCTTTTTCTACACAACACTTTCTTGGCTTGCTTTACACGCAATCGCGACCTTCCTCGATAGCTTGCGTCGTACGCAATACCGAGTTTCACTAAACAACAATATGCTATTAAAACTAGCCGTTATGAATAGTAATAACCACTTTTTGAAATTTTAAAAATTTTATTTTTCAAAATGGACTTCATTTTTGGACTCAGAATATCGAAATTAGCCTAGGGTGAAATTTTGGTATTTTTCTGAAAACTTTCAATTTTTGATGAATAGTGAACCACTAAGTGGTAGGTTAAAAACTGAATTTTGCATAAAACTTAATTTTACCGCTTCTGTGAATGGAATTTCAAAAATCCGAGAGACACGGTTAATATCAAGGACTAAAATGTGGTTCAATGAGATGAAAATAATTTTTTGGTGAATAGTAACTTTTTACTATTTTTACCGCGGTTAATAGTAAATAGGGTAACTAAGGGTAATTATGATATTAATATTACCCTAACACATGTCCTAATTCTATTGGACAAGTGTAATTCGACCAAAAACAAACTTAGGAATAAAATATGACCATTTAGGCCCACTTGGATTAGATTAGGACATTTATTATTAATTTATTTAAAGAAGGGTTAAAATAGTTAAAATCAAAGTTTAATAAGTAAATCATTTTTAATATAGGGTTATACATAAGATAAATTCGATTGTAAATATTCATTAGAAATCTAAAAAGATTTCCTACATGATGGTATTTTATTTGTAATTTTTAGACATCAAATAATTTAATTTATTTATGACACAAAGATGATGCAGTAATTATCTTATTAATGAAATATTGACAAAATTGATAATATAAATACCAAAATAAATGTAATTTGAGACTTTTTATGAATTCCACTAATTTTCTAGGTTACTATGATATATTAGTATTGATTTAATCAACATGGTTCGAACATATAATTCTGTTATGACTTTGACAAAAATCATATATCAAATAGTGTCAAAATTGACACAAAATAGTTTTTAAATCAAATATTATATTATTAATTGTTATTTTATTCCTAAAAATCTAAGGTTCGGCCAAATGACTTAGATAAGGATATATATTTTAATAATAAACAATTTGGGGTTCGTTTGACATGTTATAGTAAGTGTATTATCCATATAGTGAAAGAAAACAAAAAGTCATGGTAAAAGTTAAATTATTTAACTTAGAGTTAAATCTAATTGATAAGGTTAAAATAATACCCTAAACTTGTCTAAATTCTATTGGTTGATAGGATTTCGACCCATCCCCACTTTGGCTTCGAAATAAGACCCTTTGGAACCATTATAAACCGATTTTGACTTTAATATAAAATAATATTTTGAGATATTCCTAAGGTGCCCCTCTCCTCCCTTATAAAAGGGCACCTCCTCCCCCTCCTCCTCACACCAATTTTAGCACTCAAGCTCGGCCAACCCCTGCCATTTTCCCTTCTCCACTTCCCTAGAATAATCCTAGAGGTCCTGGTCTTCTCCAAAGACCAATCTTAGTTCCTTAAGTGGAGGATTCAAAAAGGCGTTCCAAAGAAGAGGTAATATCCATTACCGATCTTTTCAATTTCTTTCTTCTTCAACTTCTTCTTCTTTAGTTGTTTCATGATAAAGTAATAACATCAGTATTACTTACATACTGATATGTTATTATAAATATGAAAAAACCCTAATTCACCTTCTATCCATCCTACGGAAAAATGAAATCACCGCGCGTGCGTACGTACGGAATACCGTCTCCACGCCGTGGTGTAATCTATTTTCCACCATCACCTTACAAGGATGGGTATAATGGTGTAATCAGTAACTATATATGATTATTATTAAGTAATATTGATACTGAAATAATATATATATATACTCCAATACAATTCCACGAACATAGGAACGATATCATCACTCGTGCGTACGTACGGAATACCGTTTCCACGATGTGATGCGACTCGTTCTACATGATCTTCATTTCATAATGATTATATAAATGAATTGAATTAATGAATATGGTATATAATACACTAATACCATTCTGGAAATGAATTATCTATAACCTAAAGATAAGAATAAGAATTTATTTGACAAAACACGCATAAGAACAAAAAGTTATAAAGACCCGAGTAACAAGTAACAATGAAATATTACTAACAAGAAGCTAATAATATGACCATATATGATCTCATATCAATATGTATGATTCTGGAATAAGTCAATAACATTATTTAAACCATTATACAGGAGCTTCGGACACGAACAAAGCAAATCGGACCTAAGGTAAGGGAAATATCACAATCTCATTTTTATCCGAGATTGTTTATTCGTAAGTATTTACTGGGGTGTATTTTATCATCCACATCCATGTTCCCTCAATATGAAATATTGTTTCCATCCACTTGCAATAGTTTAAATCCAATTTTACCCTTAGGTGAGTTTTTAGTAAAGAATATGAAAGGAATCTTTTGTCGTTTTTCCGTACGAGGTACTTTTTGACTTTTCCGACAAAAGTACGAAGAATGTTTTTTTTAAATTATACGGCATGAATGGATTTTTAAAACATTATTTCCAAGAAGCTTCCTTTACAAGTTTTCAAGTTTATTTTTAATCAACTTATTTTAGTTTATAATTATATGACATGTTAAGAAAAGAAAAGTGTTTTTGAAAAAGAAAGGATATTTTCCTCAAGAATGGAGTTCAAGTGTTTTATCAAAATTATTTTCCATCTAAGATAATAAAGGGTTCTGTTTTTATCCCTTTAATTACATTGATTTGATTATGTTGTGAGGGAATTATTTTTATGAAGTCATTTTCCTTATATGATTTTATGATGTCATGATGTTTCAAGAATCCCATTTTTGTTACATGTGTTATGCGATGATGTATGTTTTATGATTATGTGTCACACATAAGAAAGGATTCATTATAAGATGGGTGGGACCTATATCTCCCTCCAATGCATTGGGTAAAGATTTTATATCTCATGAGATAGACATGGCTGGAACGGAAGGTTATTTCGGTTCAGTGATACAGGACTGAAACGAGGAGTGAACTCGGTTCAGAAAGGGACTTTGTCCACTAAGATAGTCTTGGCAATGAGTCATGACTAACAAGAAATGATTTTCCAGGATTATGTGTGCATGCCACAAAGTTTCAAGTTTTATGTTATGATTTTGGGGATCTCATTTTCACTTCTATGATTTATTCCATGTTAAGATATTATGATCTCTTTTGCAGGTTTTGATTTTCAAAAAGATATGATATGATTTTTATTTCCTTTATTTTCCCTTGCTGAGCATTTGAGCTCACCCTTTTATGTTTTCTTTTCCCCAGGTCAGGAAGATGGATATTAAGTAGAATATGCTAAAAGGGACCCTAGATATGATGAAATAAATGGGAGACACTGTAGAAGATTTATGAACCAGTTGTTTATGTTTCCCAGTTTCTAAAGACACTATACCTATACGGTCCTTTGTGGTTTTGTCATATGTTGTAATAAGTGTGATTCAATTTTGAAGTATTAACAATGTATGTAAAGTGTGGGTCGTTATAGTAGTAATCCTAATGTGTTTTATAAATTATTTCATTAATGTTAAAATAATTATTTAAAAACACATTTCATATAAATTGAGTATTATATGAATTAAAAGAAATATTAGTTATATTGAATTTTGCATTATCAAATTATAAAATGGATTTATGGATTTACTATATATGGTTGTGATTAATTTATTATTTTTGGAAAATGATTCAAGATGTTAAAAAAGAAATATTTGTTAAATGTTCATAGTTTTATATAACTGGTTTGGTATTTACATTTTATATAAATATAATGTGCTAGATTTTATATATATAGATTATCTATTTTGAGATCATATAATATGTTTCATAAATAGGACAAATTTTTGAATCATGATGAGTCATATTATGTTTTGAGAAATATTTGAATTCTTATGTTGGTGAACCTTGAAATATCTTGTGATAGTCTATTAAATTGAAAATGATGAGATTTATGGATTTTTTTTATATCACTATATTTTTTTCTTCAGAAATATTATAAAATTTAGATGAAAATATTTCTCATGCTTCATTGGATATATATTTGGAAAATGATGTTTGAATGCTTGAAATTGGGTAATGATAATGGATCAAATAATTATTATTAGTATCCCTTATTAAATGAATGTTAACAATGTGGATGAGTAATATTAACATATTATGATATATGTTAAATGTTTTACATAAATGAAAATATATTATTCAACTTATATGATAATAATGAATTAATTATTAGTTTTTTATTTTTTAGAAAATGATGGGTGAAGAAAATATTGGGTTTTTACATCTTATACATGTTAAATTCAGAATAACATGTTTACAGTATGATATTAAATTTTAATATATTGTTATGTGTAATTTTTGTTCTTTTATGGATAGTATCCTTGAAAGAAAATATAAAAAAAATTAACATATTTTAAAAATTATTATGGGATTTGAATTTCTTAGTTTTTTAGTTTGAAATTATTGAATGTTTTTGTTTTATAGATTATATTTCAGATTATAACCAATATAATTGTTATGTTATATGAAACGGTTAGATAATTTTATGTATAAAAAATATTTTTTGTATTTTGAATTGATATTTTTTAATACAATACTTAGAGGGGAAATACGAATAATAATTTTAATTTTAAGGATAAAAATTATTAGTATTTTTATATAATAAGCAAGATGAAATTTTGAATTTATTTCTTATTATTTTATATTATTTTATATTATTATGTACAAAAATATTTTATTTAAATGAAAAGTATATTATGATTTAATATTAATTTTGGGTTGAAAATATTTTGTTTAACGGTTTTTTAATGAAAATGCTATTTTGAATGGTATATTATTATTTTAATGTGAATGTATAATAGATAAGTAATGATTGATTTAGTTATATTATAATGCAATGTTTGGATGCAATTTTTTTATAATAATGGGATGTTGATTTCATCCTCGAAACACTTATGGTGAGAATTATTTTGTTATTCTTAAAAAATTTCAGAATTTAGGGAGAAGTGAATTGTTAATTTAAATGATGAAATATTCTGGTGGAATGAAATTATTAACATTCTAATTTGAGATATTTCAATGGTTCATGTTTTTATATGATATGACATCATTTGAATCAATTCTCATCGGTAACATGCATTATGTATAGAACATTATAATAACTTACGTTATTTTAAGTGATACTAGAAATTTAATCATTGAATGTGTTTTTTTATTATGTAATGATTTTATTAAGGAAATTAAATTTTTATGGGGTTATTGTGATTTTTTGACAGACATTTTATTTTTTATTGTTCTTATATAATACTAGGTATTATTTTATTATGATATATATATGCAGGTAACTAAATGAGAAAAGTATATATAAATTTATTTATTTATTATTATTAGTTTTGGATAATAAATCATTATATATTGTGATGATTATTAAAATATATTAGATATTTATTTATTTATTTTTTTATTTTGTGTTCTTTGTGTTCGATGTACAATGAGTGTGACATGGTTTTGGGTCGTATGGGTGGGTGCCTAGTATATACTATGTGTGTTTAAGATGGATGACTGGATCAACATGTTTTTCTAAAAAATTATAACATATAGTTATATAAATATTAGTTATACGAAAATATTTGATTTCATTTCTATATTTTAGTCTTCCCTACCTTTATTTCCCATCAATTTCACATGTGTTGATGAAATCACTTTTATCATGGTTTTGAAAATCTACAATGCACATCATTATTATTTTTATTTAATATTATTTTGTTGTTATTTTTTGTTTTATAGACCCAGAAGGGGGCTACTCGGGATGCCATTGGCTCAGGGGTTGAGGCTCTAAATGGTGCAGCAGGTTCTCATCTTTTAGTGACAACACATGTGGCTCTATGTGATCTCATGGTGGATGCATCGGTGGAATGCAGTGCAGCAAGAATAGACTGTGCTAAAAGAGTTCCTAGCTCAAGGGCCGCGATCTTGAATGGTGTGGAAGGTTCCCAGTAGGGGCTGTTATTCCAGATTGTGCAGATGTCAATGTGGCAAGGCCATCTGTGGTTTCAATCTATTGTGGAAATGATATTACAGAGCAGGACTTACCCCGGCCACTGGATCAAGATGAAGCACCTGTGCTATCCCATGTTGATGTAGGAGGAATCATGTGTGGCGAGGCAGTGGCTACAGCTGATCCAGAGGGGAATTTCACATAGACACTCACATCCAAGGCTGCTCGTAGAACAACACATGTGAGCAGTGACCATTCTCACTTAAAATCAAAGAACACATTTTCACCCTTGAGTGTGTTTTCTGGTTAGATGATATTGAGGACCCCCAGTCACCTGATTCAACTACTTATCCTAAGGGTGGGGATGGCCTACTCGCTGATTCATTCTCTAACCAGGGGAAATTTATCCCTTCAGCAGTTTCCACCCTTGAACAGGCATTCCCAGCTCATGATCATCATGTTGTGGCCAGCACACAGCAAAAATCTGAGGGGAAGGATCTTGCGGCCTCACCTGTGATCTCTGGGGTGGACAGTAGCCGAAAAGTTCAAGGGAAAAAATTTAAAGGGAAGCAATGCAAGGGTCAAGTAGTAATGGAAACAAAGGGTGGCCGCCAGATGTTGGCAATGACCCATATGAAATGATGATCTTCTATTGGAAATATCAATGGCAGGGAAATTCTCCACCGGCCAAATCCCTTAGACACATTATCATGGCCTAAAAGCCTTTTCTTGTTGGCATTGCAAGAATAAATCTTCTTTATAGAAGATGTATGGGACTCAATTGTGGATCCATTGAGTATCAGTTTGTGTCTAGTAATCTTCATGATTCTAAGATGGATCCCTTGTGGGTGCTACAACATGAATTCATCCAAATGAAGTCTTGTGTGAATAGATCTCAGAGTTTTCTGATTTCTTACATCATTGATTCATTTGACTTTTCAGTCTCTTTTGTGTATGCATCCACAATATACATGAATATAAGGGAGTTATGGGAGGAGCTCAAAGAGGCTTCTTGGCAGATGGAGTAGAACTAGATTACCCTTGGAGACATTAATGTGGTGCTAAAACCTGAGGAAAAAAACCAGATTAAATTTCAATAGAACTGTGGACTTTGAATTTTTTTTCTACATTGATTACTGTAATATGGTTGAAGTCCCACTTGATGGAGATGACTTCACATGGTGTCGATACACCTGGAATGGGAAAAAAGCTAGTAAGATTGATAGATTTATCATTCAAATGGATGACCAAGGTCCTACTCCTGGAATTTTTGGATTTACATTACCTAGACACTACACTGACCACAATCCACTTGTTTTAGAGCTTGACAATCAACTAGCATGGTTTGGACCCATCCCATTCTTATTCAACAATTGGTGGGTGATAGAGCATGGATGCAGGGAACTTGTGCTGGAAGCTTGGAATCTTGATCATATTGGATGTACTCTTCAGAGGTTGGTTGTGAAGTTAAAGCATCTGAAGGCACTTCTCAAGGACTAGAGCGGAAAATCCTTTTTTTAACCTAGAATGTGACATCATGGATTCTGAGGTGGAGCTCTCTCGCATTCAGATTCAAAATCAACAGCAGTCTTCTCTATCTCGGGAGGAAATTCTAGGACAAAGCAAGCTGGATGACATAATTTTATCTCAGAAAATGTTAGTCCGACATCAATTGAATGTCAGATGGCTTAAAGAAGGAGACATGAACTCCAAAATTTTCAACAGATTTCATAAAGAGAAAAGGGCCCGAGCCAGGGTGAAAGCAATCACCATCAATAGTCATCTTTATTGGTCTGATTGTGAGATTTATATGGCAGTCTTGGATCACTTTAAGTGACTGTATTCTAATGATGGGAATGTCAACACTCACAAAATATTTGGGAATATAACTCCAGGAATTGAAGAGAATGTTAATCAGTATCTTGTTACCCCCTCCTTAATGAGGAAATTCGAGCAGCTCTTTTCTCTCTCAAGGTGGACAGTGCTCCTGGACCAGATGGATTCACTAACAAGTTCATCATATATTATTGGGATATTTTGCAGGATGATATTACCAGAGCTATCAATGACTTCTTCACTCACTCCAACTTTCTGTATGGGATGAACTCATGCTTCATTGCTCTATTTCCTAAAAAGAATAACTACCCAGATATCAAGTTTTTTAGGCCAGTTTCTCATGAAAACACTATCCCTAAACTCATAAGCAAGATCCTCAGAAACCGAATGGGCCCAATGGTTTGTGACATGATTACTTCCAATCAATATGGCTTTCTCCCTGAGAGGAATATCCAAGATTGTCTATTCACTACTTTGGAGAGCATTAATATTATGAATAAAAGATGAAGGCAGAGAACTATTCACTAAATATCGACATCTCAAAGGCCTTTGACACTTTAAAATGGAGCTTCCTCATGGATTTCCTCAAAGGGTATGGTTTTTCCAATGATTTTATCAAGATGATTAATGCTATCATCTGCTCATCCAGGCTATCTATTCTTATCAACGGCACACCCAGAGGATTTTTCCCCTGCACCAGGGGTGTACAACAAGGTGACCCACTCTCTGGTATTCTCTTCTGTATTGCTGAAGATTACCTCAGTCGATGCATTAATGACCTTGCTCAAATTGTATTATTCAAGAAAATCAAGTCTGGGAGGAATGAATTTTACCCATCTCACTTGTTATATGATGATGAAATTCCCTTGCTTGGTCAAGCCTCAAGGAGAACTATCTCTTCTATTAAGGCCCTCTTTAGGCATTATGAAGAAGAGGCTGGACAAGCAAAAAGCTGGGAAAAATCATTCAATGTGTTTGGAAATGGAGTTATGATTGGTAAACAAAACCTGATTGTTAAACGTCTTGGTGTCAAAAAGGGATCTTTAACCTTCAATTATCTAGGGGTCCCTTTATTCTGTGGTAGGATGAGGAGGCAGCATCTGGATGGAATAGCCTCTAACATTGTGAACCAAATTTTCAATTGGAAAGGGAAGGTCATGTCCATGGCTGGGAGGATCTGCCTTGTTAACTCCATGATCACTTCTATGTTTGTTTACTCCTTTTCTCTTTATCTCTGGCCTAGGGGCCTCATCAAGGACTTACATGGTATGATACAAATCTTTATTTGGATAGGATTAGTTCATGAGATTAATTTTTTAATTGTTTTCTGGAAAGAGTGTATCATGCTAGTTGAGTTGGGAGGCATTGGAGTAAAAGATATCTAGACATTAAATTATGGTCTTATCAGGAAGTTCACATGGGGTATGATCTCGAAAGATGGGTCGAATTATTTTCTTGTAAATAGATTCAGAGGAAGGATGCTAAATGGATATAAGAACTATATTGCATCATTTTTATGGGCATCTCTCAAGAAATATTTTATGTAACTCATTCATGACATTAAATGGCAGGTTTGCAAGGACTCCCACCTCAATTGCTGGAGCACAACAGGGCTTGAGAGGCCTTTGCAATAAAGTCTGGATGTTCCCCTGGATGCAGGTCATTTTTTCATAAGTGATTTATTTCATATTTGAAATGTTCTTCCAATATTGTTCCATAGCATGTGGGGATAGAAATTCAAAATTACACTTTTAGGGACCATGATATGGTGATATGGAAGCACAACTGCAATGGGCAGTTCATGAGAAAGGATTTTTATCAAGTGATTTGTGGAGGGTCCTTCTGTGCACCTTTATGGATCTTAAAATTTCGGAATGACTTTATCCAGCCTTCTAGATTTATTTTAATCTAGTGATTATGGAAGAATCATCTTCCTACTCACGATCGGATCAAACAGTCTGGTTTTCAATTTGTGCCGGCCTGTCATCTTTGCATGGCTATTGATGAAACTGGCCAACATCTTTTTTTGGATTATAGCTATGTTGGGAGGCTGTGGTATTAATTTGTAACCCTCTTGGGACTTGCAATTGACAAAAATATGCGGCTACATGATCCATTAAATGTGTTGTCCAAGGTGCACTGTGGTGCACAGCTTGGGAATCTCATACTTGTGGCCACTACAGCTGTAATCATGGCCACATGGGATGATCACAATACTCTTATCTTTGATGGCATGTTTTTCCCTATTCAATGCGGCATGGTCGCGATACATTTAGAGGCACATGCATCCTCACAGATTCAAATATGTACAATGCATAATTGTTTTTCTGAATTACAGTTTTTTCGACTACTTAGAGTCTCTGGCCGGCCTTGGAAGCCTCGGATTCTGAAATACATAATATGGATATCACCGATCAGCCCATGTCTCAATGTCAACGTGGATGGTGCTACTTCTGGTGCTCCAAGAATATCAGGATGCGGTGGCATCTTTCGAAAAAACCGTGGCATTTTCAAGGGGTGATTCTACCACTTTACTGATCTTGGGGTTGCATACGAGGATGAATTATGGGCTATAATTCACGCTATTAGGTATGCTATCCGATATAGCTAGAACATGTTATGGATTGAATCAGATTCTCAGCTTTCGGTTCATGCCTTGTCATCAATGATGCGAAATATTCCATGGAGAGTGTTACCTCACGGGGATGAATGTCTCCGCAAGGTTTCTAATTTAAATGTGGTGGTCTCGCATGCTTATAGGGAAGCCAATGCGGTGTTGGATGCTTTGTCCAAGCAGGAGATTTTGGAGATGGATATGATGTGGTCCTTTATGGCCCCCGATTTTTTTGCTCCAATGTTTGAGGTGGATATGATGGGTGTCATGCAATCTCGGTTTTGTAATGATCCCATGTTTGTCTAACTTATTTCTACTTTTATTTAATAAATTCTCTTAGAGCTGGTTTCTACTAGGTCCTGGGCTTTTGGAGTATTTTTTTGTATAAATCATTATCATATGAAAAAAATTCTCAACCACCAAATTGAAGGAATCTATACATCTACTAGACATTGACACACTAGGTTGGTGTGGAACACATCAAATAATATTGGTTAATAGTACATCAATCATAAGATGAAAGAATGTGTCTGGTGTTGTTGCTACTATACCCAAATAAATCATGAATTTATCATTGTAGTTAGTGACATGGATATCAATAAATCTAACAAGAGGATATGATCAACATGTGTAATGATATAAATGATCAATATTGATATGGTTTTGATTATTTTGAGGTTTTAAAAGTTGTCATTTTCATTTATTTTATTATACCATTGTTCTTTATTAGATATTTCAAAAATGATAGTTTATAGACTGGTTTTAATTTTTATTCTCATAGTATATCTATCATATTAATTTATTGACGGATCAGTTTGATCAAATAGAATTCAGGTGCAGGAGTTTGTGTGTCTGGTCAGTTTCATTAGGGGCATCATGGTTTTGACGATATATTGTCCGGTCTATGTGATTTGGGGAATTTCGGTTGGAAGTATGATTTCCCATTCAACGATATTGAGTGGTTCTGGTGGATAAGAAGGTATTGTTCATTCTATCAAACTTATAGTTGATGAATCTCATGTGCTTGAGATAATTATAAATTATGTTGATCAAGGGAGTCTATTTGATTCGAAAACAATGTCTCTATGTACTGGACGCAAATACCATCCTATGTGTTTGACAGTTGAGAATTTTCCAATGTTGGAAAGGGGATTCACATGGGTGGTTTTAATAAACATCCACCCACATTTGATAAAACTGAAGTAAATCTATTTATTGAGAGTTAGTTTGTAATAAAACTCATTCATAGAGTTTATGTACAATTATACTTACTATATTAAATTTTTTATATTTGTTATATTATTTCTTTCCGAAATTTCATATTTTTCAAAGAGTCATCTTATTATTGAAATGTTTTAATTATTGTTTCATAGGCACCTACCCAATCAATTATGTCCCTAACATTTGATCTATTAGTTTCTATTTATTTATCACTTTGATAACTCATATTGGATTATGAAATATATTATTTAATCAACTGAATTTGGGAAATAAATTCAAATTTGTATGTCATGTTTTAATATAATTCACACACATCCCAATTGTAATGTCATATATTCAAATGTTTATATGGGACTGTAGATGCTATTAGATATTAACTGTATTTTCATGTATACTATGTATAATATGTTTTACCAGAATTTTGTTTAGAAAAATTTCTTATGTACTATAGAACATGGATCATTTTATTCTCTATTTTAATAATCATAATTCCTAGAAGCTTTACTATACTAGAATTCTGAATTGGAAATATATTTTTTCATTTAATATGGTAGGAATTCCCATCCGAACCATGGAAAATAAAAATATATGTCATCCAAAACATGTTAACGGTGTACACTATTAGTATTGACATGATAGGAAGATAATTTTCATTATAAAGAATGATGGTAAATTATTAGATTATAAGTAAAGATCTATCAATATTCACTTCTACAGAAAGTTTGGAATATCAATAAAAATTCAAGGCCTAGAACAATAAATTTTTTCAATGATAGGGAATCTATATAATAAATTTAAAAAATGAAAACTAGTAAAATATATATGGAAATGGTTATAGATCACTCAATTCTGAGTATCCAATGTGATTGAAACTAAATGATCATTATTGAGGGATGATTATCTATCATTTTATTATCTTCTTAGAGAATTAGTAGTGAAAATGAATCATAGATTTATAGAGATAGTCAACATTCATTAATAACTTGGTGAGAAAGAATTTATGAATGATTAGATGGTAGGTAATTTTATTGATATTATTACTAATGAATTGGAATCTAATAGGACAACGATATAAAACTTTAATAAAATTATTAATATAAACCATGGTGAGTTGATTAAAAACATGATGTGGTATAAAATCCTTTTAAAAAAAGATTTTGAGAAAGAAGGATAAATAAAAGAGTGTATTTTGGTTTAGTGCCTAGTGTTTTACTTAACCACATTCATACATAGAAGACCACAACAATAAACGGTAATTCTAAAAATCTATTAGTTAGTAATAACAAGGAAAATAATTAATGAGATCTTGTATAAAATTCTATATGGATGGTTAATAATTTTGGAAATAAGTGTTTCTAATATAATGAATGTAGAAAGGAAAAAGATAAACATGAGAAGAAAGAGTCATCAAACACCATATGTTTTGTGGGCAGAAAACTACACCACATCATACCTAATTATATGAAATTATTAAATATTTCAAAGAATAAAAAATATATATTGAGAAACCAAAGAAAATATTTCTATTAAATGAATGATACATAAAGTTTATGTGAGGATCCATAATTAGATAAAAGTAATTGTTTTATGGATTATTTCCAAAAAATCAATTACTCTTAAAAAATTCTACTCGAAATAAATATTTTAATAGAGAATATTTCTCTTAAACCCTTACAAAATTATCTTAAAAATTAAATGTTTCATATTTATCAAATTATGAAAATAGATCATATTCATAGAAGATAATGATGAAATGGAATCAATTGAGTAAGTGAACTGATATATGGATTTCCTTGAAATTATTAATAATCAATTTATTTAAGGCCTAAATTTTTCTATGGATATAGTTTCTAAAGTGGAAGATGGGATTTAAAATATAAATTTGTAAATTTGTAAATTTTCTTCATTAATCAATGATATTGATGGAAAAAATATTGATGTGAAGAAGGAAAATAATAAACTCATTAATGTGTTGAGTTAATTCAAGGTAGAAATAGTCGAGTTTTATGTTGAAGATTATAAAAAATAAGTTTTTAGTGATTTAATGAAATTATAATCCTAAGACTATTATTTTTAAATTAGAAAAATGCGTGTTTGAATAATATATTGCCAATATTTCAAAATGAAATGAGTTTTTTTATTAAACTGTATAAATAGTTAATAACTAATAATAAAATTATTGACCATGGATATACATCCAAAAAATGATGTTATTATTTATGGAGTTTTTCTGAAAAACCATTTTTTTTTAAAAAAGTTGATTTCATTTATAAATTGATTGAATACTATACACTTCACATCACATCATGATTTCTCATTTATGAGATATAGTATGTGATAATATATTAACATTAAATATTGAGCTGAAAGGTCATAAAATTTATTTTTTATATTGAACACCTGGATGTTCCATGATCATATTCATAAATATATGATTTATATCTAGATTATACAATATGATGGGACATAATTAATACAAGATATTATAGTAGGACAATAAATTGTCTTTTATAAAATTTCTCATTGTTTGCTCCCTTGGTAATTTCCAGTGAATGGAATTATGTAAAAATTTATTTCTAGTTGTTAATCAAAATTTATATATGTTAATGGATGTTTGTATCTTCGACAACTCTTATTGATTAATATAGTTAATGATTATAATTTGTTAATATCATTTGTCAATTTCTTTTATGTATTGGAAAAATTCATATTGACATATATTCTAGTCAGGTAGGGTGTGTCAGGGTGCATTACGAGTGATATTACATTAATGAATAATGTAAGAAAGGATTTTCCCAATTTTATTCAAATAGAAGATGATATATATAGCCTCTTTACTAGAATTGAAAATATTAAATAAATCAATGGACATGGTTTACAAAGGGGATGTTCAATTCTAAAAAATTAAATAACAACTTATCAAGTTGGTAAGTTGGTGACACTATCAAACATGTTTATTGATTAATGATATCATGAATTCATGCTTATATAAAATAGTATATATTTTTATAATGTAGTATTTCATTATAATAGTGAATTAATTCTCTATGAGTTTTTTTCTTGTTTTAAGATTCTAAAATTTTACTTCAGGTGGTTTCTTCTAATACCGCTATGAAAGATGCATAGAGGGTCACTCATTTAGTGTGTCTAGTATCTTAGATAAATTTTATTTGAATTGAACATGTTGTAGTAAATATTATTCATGATTTATGGGTTAATAATTATTTTGTATTGAGTGATCGCTAAGGTATAATCACATGTAATTATAAAGAAAAAATATGTTAAATAAATAAAAATTAATATTTATTCTAAATATTTGATAAATAAAATATTTATTATATATTATCAAAAAATAATGAAATGATATTTAATTATCAAATAAGTAATCATATATTTAATGCCTCGTAAATATTTAAGAGGGTTATAGACTAAGATTAATGGATTGTTTGTAAATGATATATTAAATATCATTTAAATGAGTTTTAATTATTTTATTTAAAAAATGGTATTTAATTATCCATGGGTGATGCACTTGTCAAGAATATTTATGTTTCCTTCGATGAATTCATTTCACATTCCTAAATTATTTCAAAAAAATTCATCTGTTAGGGAGGGTGTGGTCCCTTCTTCCTCTTCGATAGTGCACTAGTCTCTAACTCTTCCTCCGGATCTTGATGGATGCTATCCTCCTTGTCCTTATGAATTGAGGATGGAGGGTTATATGACTCTTTCTGGGCTGTTGATGAATGAAGATCTCTTCAAGACTTCGCTATTTCCCCCTCTCTTCTCATCTATTTCCCTTCCCTACTCTTGCATGGGCCTAAAAGATGCAATTCTGGTCACTTGGGAATGTCTTCAGCATTTTTGGTGCTTTATTTAAAATTAAAACACTCCACATTTATCTCCACCACTTGGGTCAATTTGATCGCCAACTCTACGAAGCTCTGAATGTCACTGAATGAACGGAACATGACACATGACACCTGCAGCCAAGAAGACTTTTGATATTCCACCAACTCCACTACTACCGCTTCCATTTTCTGATGACATCTGAGTCCTTGATAAGCTTCTCCATCATATGCTTTCCATTGTGATCTGCAACCAATCACTTCAACCAATCCCTCTGATACCACTGTTTTTGCATGGAGCCCGATGCTGCAGCAGAAGAAGTCTTGTTCAAAACTCAGAAGATGATAATAATTCACTTGAATGAATTTTATCACCCGAAGGCATTTTATCATCTGAAAGAATTTCACACATACTCAACCGAAGGATTTTCAACAACACCCGAAGGCCTTTTACAACTCACCTGAAGGATTTCTCTCTCAACACACCGACACGCATGAATGTACGATTTTTTTTGTACCACCAATCATCACAACCGGGACATGATTCTTGATCTCTACAACCAAGAGGACTTTTGATACATGGAACCATCATGAATCTCTTTGCACGTCTTCTTCGATGATTATCTCACCATCATCTCAGGTCATCATCTTCACGCACATGATTTCATTTTCCATCGTTGAAACGCCATCATCATCGACGTCATCACCTCTTCTTCATTCTCACCATCTTTGCTTCGCACCGGTTACCGCAAACGCGACCACCCCTTCTTCGTTTCTCTCATAGAGGCTACATATTTTCCATCCAACATTCCAAAACATGCTACGGCATCTTCCTCTACAGATATCAAGTCCATATCTCTATTTAATGCGGTCAAAATTAATTATTGCATAAATTAATATTGGTAATAACTCTTCATTAATGTTGGGAGAAAATCCTCTATTAATGTTGAGAAAATACCTCCATTAATAATTTTCCCTCTCCTTATTATTTGAATTTTAAATCAAAAATACCAACATGTGAAGACCTCTATGTTACTTAAATAAATGTTAATTTCTTTCTTATTAGCTTTCCAAACCTTCTTTGAGTTTCTTTCAGAATGTGGTTTCTTCCTGGCATCTGTCTCACCCTCATAGGGTTTCCGAGGTGAACAAAAAGGAATTTTTCATTGTGATGGATTCCAGTGAGGATTTTTTGAATGAATGGGATTTTTCCCCTATATCTTGCAATTAGTGGAATTTCCAAAATTCACTGTGGTCTGTGGAGTCCCACAAGGGTTGGGAGTTTTACCTTTGTTGCTGTTTGGATAAAGCATCATGGAAGCCCCTCCAGAATCATGTCTTCATGTATATGATCAGAGACCTTCTGTAGTATATCAATTGTGATGAAGATAGGACGTTGTTGCTTCAGGATTCTGTTATGCCTTGAATTTGTGTTTCCCTAGATCTGATTTACCCCTTTCCATCATAAATACTCTTGTATGTTGAGGGATGATAAACATGGAAGTATTCGATGGTCATTCCCTATTTTCCTCAGTTTTTTCTTTCCTATCATCTCCATAGAAATTATATCATTTCATGTTTGTTGAGGGAATGGATACATGGAATCAGTCGATGGTCAATCCCTATTTTCCTTAGTTTTTTCATTCATATCGTCTCCATAGAAATTCTATTTCTGAATGAAGGTTATATCCTTCACATCAGAAACCAATTCATCAGTCGATTCTAGTGTACTTATCCTTGACTCTGATGTCATATTCTCCTCTACCTCCTGGTTTACCTCCTTAATATGGCCTGATGTTTGTTCCCAAAATTCATCAAGATGCAGTTCGGAAGTGTTTTCCTCCATCTCCCCAATCTCCTTGATAGTTTCCACCCCACTTCGGTGTTTGATCCCCCCACACTATCTCATCCCCAACTTAAACCTTATTCCATATATCCTAAAAGTATCACTTATTTCCCCCACTTCTCCCTCTTCCTCCTAGAAACCTCCAAGGACTCTCAAATGGAATGTGATAGCATGTGTTAGATCCTCGTGTCCTTTACCATGGAGTGATCATATTTTTCTACCTAAAACAATAGTCTCTCTTTCGAACAACTTATTTTCATTACATGATATATAAGACTCTACTACTCCCTCCCCCATAGCTTAGGATCCCCCGACTGTTATTCCCAAACCGATGGATTCTCCTCAAACAATAGCATTCATGTGGCCCATCCCAATAGTGTTAGGACTAGATCCCAATATTGGAAATTATCGTCCTCTTCAATGTAAATAACTAAGTGGATATCAGCATCAAGGGCCATCTATGGGCAGATGCTCGCTCTATGATTCCTCTAATCATCTGGAAACCTCGAGGCCTAGAAGCTTGAGCTATGATAGTCTTCCTCTCCCTTGAGGTGTCCACATGTATATAGAATTTGGTTTTTATCTTTATAATTGAAGCAACATCCACACAAAATAGGATTTTACACTAGGATACATGGAATGTAATACTTCATTCAATTGGATCCAATCAACTACCAGATATGGGTGTTCTGAAAGCCTATTATCTCATTGGACCAAGTTATATTTTATGAACAACAATTATTAGTGAATGTTTTTCTGTAACAACTCATAGTGTCCATATTCATTTGTTTATGATAAATGTGATGATTATGATAGAGACCACCATTAGAGGGATATGGATTCTATCAATCATGGAAATTCTCCCAATTTTGTTGTTTGTGACTTTGAAATTGTCTTGGACCCTTCTGATTAGAATTGTTGGAATCCATTTTCTTATAGGGGCATCTCATGTTTATCTACATTTAATTATCAGGAAGGAATGCTCAAACTGGGCTTCATCAGTGACATGTCTACTTGGTGTAATAATAACCATGGCTCAAGGATAATGTGGATTCAGTAGGACTGATACCTTGGAAATCTATATGTTATCTATTTTCCCCAATGTGGAGTACATTCACCTTGTTTGTGCTCTCTCGAACCACTCTCCATTATTTATTAAATGTATGTGTGTTTATCCTATAAAGGATCACATCTTATTCTCCTAACTGTGGAATTTTTTTTCCTTTTTTCAGTTAAATTGTCCAAGACTCTTGTGAAAGACCCATTCATGGACACAATTGTATTGGTTTTCACAATAAACGTATTTGGATGAAACATGACTTAATGTCCTGGTATCATGACCTTCCCCTAGACATCCATGCTCTAGACTATTTAGAGGCTATGATTGAAATGGTGTATCATTGAGTGGATGAAAATCAGGATGACTCTATCTTGGATATCCTTAGCCCAGTTTCAAGCATTTTTATCTAAACATGAGGCTAGTCACTGTGAAAGATCAAAATCCACCTGATCTAGGAGGGAGATAAGAATACAAATTAATTTATTACATTCATTTAAGAAAGGTGTCACTGTCGACCCCTCGAACATCATATTAGTAGATTGATCCAACTTTAATGACCAGTGGTTGATTGGGGTATGGTCTATTCTAACTTTTCCTTATTACTTTGTGACTCGATCCCGAGGACAGAGATTGGTTACCCTGGTGGACATTTAATGAATTTTAGCTCCATCCCTCAGGAAACATCAATTTATAACAATGATATCCTTAGGGCCATTCTGATTGAACAAGAGTTGTGGGAGACCATTTTCTCCATTAATCAAGATAGATCTCCCTGTTCGGAATTCTTCCATAGATCTATTTATATTAGTTCTTGTCCCATCATCAGGAACAATCTATTTAGTGCAATTAATTTTTTTCCACGGTGGTCCTCTCCCTCTTGTGGAAAGTTCCAAAACTATGGTTTTCACACCCAATGTAAAATATCCCCTCTCTATCAAGCAATTTAGACTGATCATCAAGTTTAATTTCTCGTAAAAGATCTTGTACACCATTATCAACAAACAACTCTTATATTTTTCCTAGCCTGGTCTCTAATGATAAAATAGATTCTTTAAGAGAAGATTCATTAAAGGTGTAATTGGCATAGCCTAGGAGATGGTGAGTGAAATTAACTGGATGGTCATTGGTTCTAATATTAGTATTCAGGATGACATGAACATGGCTTATGACCGTATTAAGTGGAATTTCATCCTATGGGTTATGTGGAGCATTTGGTTCTTGAAATCTATGGTTGAATAATTTTGTTGTTTTTTATCTATACATGGTTCAACAGTATATTTATGGTGTGGTGCTATGGGATTATTAAATATTTCAGGGGTCTCTGTCATGGGGATCCTCTATTCCCTAACATTTTTTCATGATCCATGATTCTCTTGGTAATTTGTTGATTTATGCATGCAGTCTGGATCGATCTATCCTTATAGATTATTGGGACCTAATCCTTGGTGTCTCACCTTATTTTTGCAGACAACACGGTTTTCATCATAAATAGGAATAGTGATTCAATTAAGGGATTTAATGAAGCGTTGGAGGGGCATTCCAGGTGGAGTGGTCAGTTTTCCAATCCGGATAAAAGTTTGGCGTTCTTCTCATTTGGGTGTATAGAGAGTAGGAGGAATAATATTAGATCCCTATTTTGCATGAACAATGAATCTTTTAACATGGATTATCAAGGGCCCCTAGCTCCTAGTAAAATCATGATCAGGCACTATGATTATTTAGTTGACAAGATCACAAGCTGTGTCTCTAATTGAATGAACTAGTTTCCCTCTTTTGGGGGTAAGATCACCCGGGTTAATTACATTTTTTTCAGCTATTCCCATGAACTTCATGTCTATTCATGATGATTTTATAATAAGATAGAGGAATATTGTGAATGTTATATACTCCTTGTTTTTGGATGCCCATAGAGAGGGGATGTTCCAATGGGCCTCCATGTAGAAGATCGCTAAACTAGTTGACGAGGTGGGTATTTGTGTGAGGAATGCTCCACATTCTACAAAATATCTTCATGGAAAACATTCCTAGGATGTGATTGAGGGACAAACTCCTTGGATAAAACTCTTCCATAGAAAGTATGGTAATCTAATGCACACTTAGTCGATTCGTCCCTCCCCCCCTGTGGAGGAATCTCAAAACAAACATCATGGTTCTTCAACTTCATTCTCAATGGATCATTGTGATTAAAAGTATCATCCTTTCAGGATACAAATAACTTGGCCCGATATTGGCCTATCCAAGCTATCAGGCTTTGATGTTGACCTTTAGAGAGTTCAGCCCCAACTGATATTCATCAATGCATTTTTATGTTTCCTACATCTTTATGATTATGAGGAAATCACCATGGGAGATTCATCTGATGCATGAAACTTCATGGGGGTCATCAGATTCTTTATCAGCAAGGGTATATATTAAAGCTACCAATTCTCCCATTACCAATGAATTTTGGGTATTCTTTTTTATTATAAGATTAGTCCTAAAAAATCAATGTAATGGATTGGGGGATTTGGCACTACTACATAAATCTCCTTTAGCGGCAGTTTTGTAAACCGCCGCTAAACCCCTTTTTCAGCAGCGAAACTTCCCCCCGACCCCATATCCACTTATCCCTCTAACCCGCAAATAATCCTTGAACCCTAGCTCACCTCCCCGCTATTGGTCGGTCATCCGAACCCCCCCCCCCCCCATCAGCAGACCCCGAACCCCCTTCTCCCCCAACCCCCACGACCCCACCTTCTTCCCTTGACAATGGCAAGACTCGAACCTTAGCTCGCCTCCCGATCGCTGATGAATTTTTTTTAGTTCATTGATACCATTTTATTGAATTTTATTTAAGATATTTATGTGTTCATGTATTTATAAATTAATTTCAAATCTAGATAACGAGGGTTTGGGTTATCTATGTTTGGTTTATAATGGTTTTACATAACTTAACTTGGATTTCATGTTGCTTAAAGGTTTTAAATTCATGTTTAAATGAGATTTTAATGTAAGTTTATATTTTATACATTATATATGTTTGATAAAATTAAAAGAATGGTTTTATATAAGGAAAATACATGTTCATTCTATTTTAAGGGAAATAGGTTTTTCAAATTGGGTTACCCTTTTGGGGTTAAATGGTTTCCATGTTTCGAAGGGACATGTTATTTTATGAAATGGAATTGTGATTAATTTAGGTTATGTTTTGGAAATGATTATGATTTATCTTATATTGTTGTTTGGATTCAAAAATATTTCAAAAATGGATTTAGAAATTTATAAATTATATGTGATAATTGCATGTCTTTGATGACACTTTGTGATGTGATATTTAAGTTGATTGGTTCGTTTTTCCCTTGTTGAGCCCCTTTTCATTTATTTATGATGTCATGTGTATCCATGTTTTTGTTGATTGTGATGTGATTCTGGATTTTTTTATGTGTGGGGGCTCATTATATGAAAACTATGGGCTGTGGGAAGGATTTCATTATTATTATACCCTTAGGATATTATTATTTTCATTGTATGACATTCACATTAAAAGTTTATCACTTATTTTAGTTATTTTATAGGGAACACTAGGATACTATGTTGGAAGTCATGGGATGTTTCTTCGCATAATGATATTACACACTTTCTAGTTACCACTAGTTGTACAAAATACCATGCCAGTTGGGTATCACGGATGAGATTGGGTTTAGAGTGATTTGTTTGATAGATTTGTGGCCATTAACATGAATGGGATTAGGTCCACCTTTTCATGAATTATACTTGTCCCGTTAGTTTCTAATGTGTTTTTTATGATATTTATCATGTGTTATCCCTTTAATTATTTATTATCTTGTGTATTTCTTTTTTTACATGGATAGAATTTCATTGAGTCATTGATCCTCCAATTATTAAGTACTGATATTGATTAGTGTTTTTCAAGTAGTTTATTGGAATACATTAAGACTTTCTATATGGAAGTTTTATTCATAGTTATCCATGTATCCTTACTTGATTTAAGTTTGTTGTGTTAAATCTTTCATGTGTGGGGAATTTGTATAAATTTTCTAGCCATAATTAGAAATTCTTTTGATATATTTTTAATCCATGTTAGGGTTTTTTATCAAAGTTGTGTTGTTTTAAGGATAAATTAATGAGTTTTGAATTGGAATTGTTTTAGGAAAAACATCTTTTTACCATGATTTAAAAATGTTGTGCATTGATAAAGTGAATTTTTTATATTTTATTTATTTATATATCATGTTAATGGAAAAACCTATTTTTTCTATGTTATTCTCAAACTAGAAATTATTTTTCCACTTATAATATGAATAAAACTCATTGAATGACACTGAATATAATTAATAACTTTACATGAAATTCGGTTGAGTACTCTCATTATTTGTAGAAGATAATACTTCCAATTCACTTAAATACTATATCAGAATGACCAACTATAAAATATCCAAATGCTTTATAAGTTGACTTCAAATATAATGCATCAGCTTAGCTCTTAACTTTTTTACTAATGATGAACTTGCTCAAATATATCTGAAAATACTCACTACCTTTTTAAAATGTTTATTTCCAAAGTAATTACTCACTATATTCTTGTTTCTTCAAGTGATTTTGTAATCACATGTGTATCAGTGAACACATGCATGCACATATGTACTTTTGTTTTCTAGTGCATGATTTACCATATGAATTTATAAAGGAAAAACTTATGTAACATATTTATATATTTTTCAACTAGTATATATGAATCTCTTTCCCTATTTATTATTAACAATGTGTTTTAATTTTTTTAATATTGTGTAGGAATATTTTGATATACATAGATAAAAGCGGTATCACATTACTGAGGAACACACCTCATTATATTAAGGGTTTGAAGGGGTTTTTGGATTTTTCAATTTCAAATCGATCTATTGATGAGAGAATAAGATGTTCATGTCCTAAATGTAAATTTAGAACATGGTTGAAGAGAGATGATGTTTATGAACATTTTATACAGAAGAAATTCCCTGATCAATATTTGTGATGGATTTGGTATGGAGAATGAACATTACAAAAAGGTTGAGCACTAATGTTAATCCACAGTTGGAGCTCCCAACTTCATCTACAATGGAAAATGAAACACCAAACCTCATAAATGATGCATTCGGTACTGAAAGACACAACTATCAACATCAAAATATGACAGAACAACTAGATGAGGGTTCTACAAATTGCAACGTGACAAGTGATGTTTTTGAGACTATAACACAACCAGATCAATAATGTAACATATCATTAAATCCCCCTATTTATTCTTTGGAGACAAATGTATGGGAAAACATCACTGAGTAAAATACGTTTCATGATTTAGTCGACGATAGAAATCAAGAGTTGTATAGTGGATATTTGAAATATCCAAAGCTTTCTTTTTTGATGAGGTTATACCTTATCATGTGTATATGTGGAATTACAAATAAGGAAATGTCCATGATATTGAAATTGTTGCGTGATGCATTAACTAAAGCAAAAATCCCCAAGAATTATTATGATATGAAAAAAAGATGTTAACAGGCTGTCTATGAATTATTCAAAAATACATACGGGTCCCAATGATGGTATGCTTTATTAGCGAGAGGATTCAATTAGACATAATTGAAAATAATTTTAATTTTATAGATGGTAGTAAATTGGTGATGTTGAACATCTGAGTCAACATACATTCATGGAGTAGAATAAAGGGAACATACATGCAATGTTTTTGTGTTACATTCCTTTAACACCTCTATTGGAAATATTATTCGTGTCATCAAAAATTTCCAACATAAGAAGTTTCATTCTATAGATAATAATAATGAAGGGTTAATGATACACCCACGAGATTAAAAATCGTGGAATATATTTGATTCATTACATCCGTATTTCTCAGCTGATCCTATGAATGTTAGATTGTGATTGGAAGCCATTGGATTCAACCCATTTGTGTCTTTGAGTACCAGTTATAGTATTTGGCCAGTTGTTTTCATCGGTTACAATCTGCCTCTTTGAATGTGTATGCAAAAAAAATATTTTTTTATTTCGATGATTATTATTGGAAAAAAAATTCCTAAAAATGATATTGAGGTATACTTGCAGCCTTTTATTGATGAATTAGAGTAGTTTTGGAGCAACTATGTAAAGGCATTTGCTGCTTCTTCTAAAACAATGATCAAAATGTGTGCTGCTTTAATGTGGACCATTCATGACTTCCCTGGGCTTGGGAATTTATCTGGTTGGAACATTTACATGGATTTGGCTTGTCCTATTTGTATCATTGATTTTGAGCCAAAATGTATACCTTATAGTAGAAGATGGTGATTGATGGGCCATCAAATATTTCTCAATGAATCTTATAGATTTCAGTTGAATAGATCAAAATTTAATGCTTTCATTGATTGTAGACCACCTCCAAAGTTGTTAAATGGTTCTAAAATATTGAAATAACTAGAAAATGTTGATACAAGATTTGGGAAGGTTCACCATATTAATGATAGTGGGAAATGGGTTCAAAGTGCATCTTCAAGTGAAATTAGAACACAACAATGGAAGAAAAAAAGTATATTCTTGAAACATCCATATTGGGAATTAAATTTGTTGCGGCCTAATCATGATGTGATGAATATTAAGAAGAATTTCTGTGAAAATATTAATTTCAACTTGCTTAATGAGCATGGAATGTTGAATGATCATCTCAATGCTCACAAAGACTTACAAGTAATGAACATAAAATGTGATCTCTGGCTAGATGAGAATGAAAAGTATGCTCTGACAATTTTTACAATGAAAAGTAGGGATAAAGATACACTCCTTTGATTTTTAAAAAATATGTACGTAGCTAATAGCTATTCAATTAATATCTCGAGGTGTGTTGACTTGATGAATTGTATGTTATATGGATTGAAAAGTCACTATTCATAGATTTTGTTACAATAGTTACTACCATTGGCATTGAGTACATTGTTACCATTAAAAGTTACTGCTATTGTACTCCAATTCTGCACATTTTTCAGACAACTATGTGAGAAATCTATACATCAATTTCAACTTGACAACCTCTAGGAGAGGTTTGTATTGACCCTTTGTGCAATGGAGATGATCTTTCCTCCATTGTTTTTTACTGTCATGATGCATTTAACTCTGCATTTTTTGGAGGAAGTTAAATTAGGAGGCCCCATTCATTATCTATGGATGTATCCAATTGAGAGGTACATTATTTATATGTTTTTATGTTAAGTAAAAAATTTGGGAATTAATTAAATGCATAATTATGAATATTTTATTTCACAGATATCTTGGGTATTTGAAATCATACGTGAGAAATAATGCTCAACTAGAAGGCTCTATTGCTAAAGTCTATTTGGCTAAGGAGTGTCTTACCTTTTTATCTGGATATGTGGATGATATTGAGACATGATTTAATCGATTTGGAGGTGTTTATGACACATCAACTCAATCTAAAATACATCATAAATCAAAAATATTTCCTTCTATTGGCTGATCAATTTGAAGGACCTCAAATGAGACATTGAGAAAATTGGAATTGTTACAGGCACATAGATATGTGCTACTGAATAGTGAAATTGTAGATTGATTTATTTAAGAGTTGAAGATACAAATGTAGAGATTAATGAGAGGCGAAACATTAAATTAGAAAGATATAATGAAAGATGTTAATAAAGAGCTTGTAGAATGGTTTGCACAACATGTAGGTTCATAAATACTATAATAAATATGAACATTAGTTTGACACATATATTTTGTAAGTCTAATAAAGTATATTTATTTTTTTAGATCATGAATACTGATACTCGTTTAGATTTGTCAAAATATTTGAAGTTTCTTGTTTGAGGTCCTCAAAAATAAGCTAGAAAGTCCGACACTTACAACATGAATGGATTTAGATCTCCTATAGTCGATCGAGAAAGGGGTTTGAAAACACATAATAGTGGTATATTTACATTTATTTAAGTGGGATACTATGTAAAGATAATTGATATTATTTAATTATACTTCCGTGGGCATTTTTCAATGGTTTTATTCAAATAAAATTGGGTCGATATTATCAGAGGTGTTAAGAGAGATTCCTTGCAATTGACTTCTATGAACTTCTCTCGCATGATGGATGTTGGTGACCATGAACTGCATGATCCATATATCTTATCATTGCAAGAAAAAATGTTATATTATGTGAATGATATTATGGATGAAGGTTGGAGTGTATTTTCTCACTAATACAAAGATAATTGTATGATACGGGTGATGAAGTGGAAGATTCGACCTCTAAAATTGAATATCATCAACAAAATAAAGCAGAATTATTTGTCCATCATGATATTGAAAATATTAGTATAGAAAGGATGAATAAAGTTGATGAAGTAATGGAGAAGTAAAATAACATGATTGAAGGGGTAAATGATTGTATGTACAATTATTTATTCCTTCAGCAACAACTTATTTAATTTGTGTAGTCATTCATTTTCATTGTAATATATATATTTTTTGTTATTACTAGGCATCTATTATAATTTTTAATTTTTTTTATACATATACTTTTCGAAATATATGTTCTAAACTTAATTTCATTTTATTAATGGATTTTAATGCCTAGGAGGAAGAAATACACTGTTTCATCCACTACTCCAATAGATGGCGATCCATATGTCTCTATCCCAACAGCATCTGAGCCACCAACTGCCTGCCCCCTGCACCATCTACCCCCGCACTATCTCTCACACCATCTGTGAGAATCCCTTTATAATTTGAGTGGTCGACTCCTCCTTCAGTAGCATCAGTAGCGGGGCAGCTGCACACCACTTCTAGTTCAATACAAGCATACTGGAGGGTCACTGTTATAGGCACATATTATTATATAAATAAATTAATTTCACTTCTTTATACTAATTATTTTCATTAAATAAGAAAAAAATTGAACTATGGATAAAAATAAAAAATTATAATATTTGTGGAATATGAATGGATAGAAGATTGTTGTCCGATTTGATTCAGATGGGGTCTCTACGGATCACATCAAGGGATAACTTGGCCAAATTCTAGGCCAGCTAGTAGTGGATCCCATTTCCATTCCTATTTTTTTATGATGATTGGAGAGATATTCCTCCACATTGGAAAATGAATATTCTCATTCCCAAATAATGGTAATTTTAATACATTATGGTGTAATTGAATGAAATGTTATTAATATGTTCACAATGAATTTCTGTATCCATATGTTTTTCCACTTTATAGTTACTGATGTGATAGAAAAAAAAGTGGACGTTGAAAAACATTGGTAAGAAATGGAAAGACTTAAAATAGAGATTGTGGATAAATTTCCATGATACTTCGTTGACCGTCCTATAAATGTATGAGAAACTACCCAATGGGTCCCCGAAGAATAGTGTAATGTTTTTGTTGACAGACATCATGATGAGAAGCATATTTTATTTTAATATATATTATTATATTAACATCATTCTACATTTGTACACGTCTATAAAGAGGATATGACATTGAATACATTACTATTAAATTTTATTTTATTTATTTCATGACCTCTCAAGAAATAATGCATCAAGCCGGGATAAGAAAGTGATCCATCCCACTATGGGGTCAAGAATATTTTGTAGAAGCCGATCAACTCTGATAATATTTTTATTAGTTTTAATATTTATAAGACAATATTATCTATTTAATAAATTAAACTATTTATTTAACTTTGTTAAATTCAGTCACTGAGTTTAGGGCACGAAGCAACCTGAACTTAAGTGTAGTTTGATGATAAAAAAAACCCGATGGATGTTTTGTTAATGTTCCAACCAAAGAAGATAGGTTATGAACTCATTTTTTCATTATAATAACATATTTTCAGTTTTAACTACGTTAATATATATTTATATTTGATTTATAGGTTAAAATTAATGAAATATGGGATTCTAATCCTAGGTATTCCTACTCAGTCTCCCAAGATGACCTGATTGCTAAAGTCCTTGAGAAGGAGCATCCTGGTAGAGTGCGCTGGATGGGTTTGGGACCCGTACTATCTGAGGTCTTTGGCAGGCCATCGATGATTGTAGCTGCATCTACTCTAGGTTTTAGACAATCCATACCCGAATATTCTTAGAAAGATATTTTTCTCTACGAAACACAGTTAATGACCAAGGGGCTCAGATATCCACTTTGCAGAAAGCGTTGACTGATATATGTCAGCAGATGAGCAGATATCCCCCCAGTGGTGTTGCATCGACTTCTGATGAGCATGTAAGTCACAAAAATTCAAAATCATTTAGTTCTCAAACTTTTATTGGTTTTATGTTTAAATATAAATATGAAACACTATTTAATTATAAATATAATATTATTACAGGTGGTAACAAGAAGTGGAGATGGAGGTGGAGAGGGTGACGATATCTATTCATCATCAGATAATGATTAGTAGTATTGTTGATATGTGGAAAAATATTATAATAGTTGGTTTGTATGTGTTTTATGGGTGGTACATAGTTGCCTCCATACATTTTCATGACCTAACATTTTATTGATTTCTCATGTTTCCTTGTATTTATTTTATTGATTTTTGAAGTTTCCTTTTATGTCTTGATTTATCGAGTGTGGTGTGCACCATATATATCGACTCTTAATTGTCATGATTCATTTTTTATGATTAATTTTTCCTAAATTCATTTTTTCATTATAATAACTTACACTAACTTTATTAGCCCAATGAATTTACCACTAATTTTCCACTTATAAGAAGTACTTCTTAGTTATGCTCTTGTATCAATCCCTAGGGATCAGAATGTGTGTCTCACTAACATTTTTATGATATATCACCCTTTAGTGTGGCATAATTCTAGTATACAAAATTTCAAAATATAGTTGGAATCCATTGATATTGTTATGATATTAGGAGAAATTTTGTTTCACTATCTTAAATGAGGATTTCCCAACATTTCCAAAGTGGCCTCCAAGAACAGTCAAGCAGTGTGAATGATAGTTTCCATTATCTCTGTTGGCATGACATGCCAATGGGAAAATCCCAATAGATTCTATATAACCCCTTCCCTAAAAAATTTGAAATAGACTACATGATCAGTTACTTACCATTCATAACATCATCTACCCAATAAAAAATAATTTATTATAAGCATCCATATTACTTGATAGAATATATCAACCCCCTTCACGAGACAATGTTCCCATTGAAGACATTTTCTTTACCAATTCTATTATATTCGGCACATCGAAATAATTAGGTTGTACAATGGGAGTGACAATATATTAGGAGCCAGATTCCATTCCTTATAAGGAAACTACACTAATGACTCCTTTTCAAATGAAACCACATGAGTGAGACCAATATGATACTTGAACCAAATCCATCACTCTTAAAAAATTAGGAACCCTTATCTATGGGATAGATGATTTTAACTTTTTCTGTCTTTAGATTCATGTATAAAAATTCCCCATGGAATAACCCAAGTGAGAGATGATTTTAACTAATTCCTTTGTTATGTTTCTTTTATAATAATTCCATATAGAAAACCAACATAAATTAATCCCAAGAAAATATTACCACATAATTATTCACATGGTAAAGGGTCTACCACCAACATACTACACCCCGCATCATTTGAGTAACTATGGAATAAATAAATAACCACCCAATTATGTTCCTAAAAACTATAGGAGGATTAAAATTTATCAACACATAGATGGAATAAAATTCTAAATAGTTACAATATATATAGTAGTAATATATATAGTATATATATATTTAATCCAGCTATATTTCCATGGTATGTGAATATTTATGTAGCCATATAATTATAATAATACTGATGAATAGACCATGCCATAACCTAGACATCCCTAACCAGTCTAACGAGCCTATGTGCTCATGTAATTTGGTACATTCCCTATATCCCAAAAGAGTGAGAGATGCCATGAAACAACACGTGGGATTTTGAGTGTGTCATTAGGTCAAAATTCTAGCCATGGAATGTGGTGAGTAAATGTAAATACTTATATAGTAACATTTTTGTGATACACCATGCTCAACACCTAATGTAAGGAATTGTGATACCTCCTTTATCAACAATATCATTCCATCATACCACAAAATTTAAAAGGAATATATTAAATATAACAAAAAAGGGGAATTACCTCATCCCTATCATTTATCAAAACCTTATACATAATAAAGGCATAATCATTTGTGTCATAACATATAAGGAATAACCACTTATTTATGTATTTATCCATGTTCAATTCCAATTTATAATATTACAATTCATATGAAGAATTTTATAAATCATAAATCAAGAGTATGACATTATAATTACTTGGGGTCATTCTATTTAAAACTAAATGATTTATTATATGAAATGAAACCAACATTAATTATCTATTTCACATTATAAGTATCATTTAACTCATTAAATTCATTAAAACATGGGAAACCCATATATACTCTCCATGGAGTCACATAGATGGTGACATGTTAATCTAACAAATTTCCCACATTTGAAATTCCAACTATAATTGGTCCAAACACCGAAGGGATGCCTTGGGTTCTATCAAATAATCATATATAAAGAGATATTACGTTCATGAACAATTTTAGAAGATATGCGAGAGTACAAACATTTGATGAAAAATCATATTGTCCCATTTTACCTAGATCACCCAATGGGTGGCTAGATAAGGTGAACATAACATGTGAACATCCAAAAAAGGATAAACTAGTACATATGAGTCTGCAATTGTCAATTTTAAATATATAAATCACCTAAATAGAGATTCTTGACCAAATATGGTGTGTGATACAGTGGCTTAATTATGAAATATCAAACCCCAAAGAGCAAAAAATGTGACTACTAACCTAAAGGTCATAGATGGCACCTATCCCGATATCATTTTCATATTTCAATATTTTTGGGAGAAATATGAGAAATGGTTCAGTTCCATGATTTTATGGAAAATGTTCCTATGCCTATACAGTAGAAAAGGATCCAATGGGAAACAAAAATATAATGAATGAGTGGGGTTTGCCTTACATTGAACTATCCAATGCTTCTTTCAGATGTTGAATTGGGTGTCTAATGATAGACATATGGATGAACTTATGTTAAATAAAATTGAGTTATACCAGAGGATAAATAATTAAAAATAACTGTATGACGAAATAAAAAAGAGAAAGTGGTATAAGAATAAGAGAGGGGTAAACTTGTAAATTCATCAATACATTATATTGGATAGTAGGATTATGTCCTGTGATATTTTTATCTAAATTCCTTTACTCACTGAATGATGCATTTGGTTATGTTTAGTTAAGCATCTCTTTTTATATTTACTGTAGTATATATTCTGTTGGTGTTTTGGTATTCTTGGAATGGTTTTCTTTCAGGGAACTAGTATAGGGGCTCCTGAAGTTGGCTCTTTTTTTTGTAAATATTTTCTTTAGAGGTGGTTTTAACCACCTGTAACTCTAACAGGAACATTTAGAAGTTGTTTTAACTACCGCTACGGTCTTAAATTTAGTATTGGTTCTAAACACCATTAAAATAACCCATCTTCCATGCTTTTCTCACCGCGGTAATATTGTTTGTCACGATGGTTTTTCTCTGCAGCTAAAAAACGTAATCCCTTGCATGGAATAACCAATATGAAAAACAATATAAGCACCATGAAAATGCTCCATCTACGAAGGTTCCCATAAACCGCTGCTAAACAAAATTAACCACCACAAATAGTTTCTCAACACCCAATTTAGCAGAGGTTTTCAGAAACCACCACAAAATCATATGGCGGTGAATTAAACTGCCACCATATCCAAAAATTACCAACTTGATATTGAAATTTTTCAATATGGTGGAGTCATTATCTTTTTACTAATATGACTATTAAAAATAAGGGGATCTAGAATTTTTCTATGTGTTCCTGCGATGTGGTTCTATAGGAATCATCTACTATGTAGCTTTTTGTGGTAGTGAATGGGAACTCATTTTTTGTATTTACATGGGGTATTTTAAAGACTTAACGATGTGGATGGGTACTCTAGAATACATTAATCAACAATGGTTTAGTGGGGTGATCATCCATAGGTTAGAGAATCGTGATCATGTGTTCCTTTTGGCTACTGGATATTGGGGTATGTGGGAGGTAAGGATTCTAGATCGACATGGCGGCCCGAGGCTATCTAGTTTCGCTTTTCTATATAAGTCATGATTTTACATCCTTTATATCGTATATCTCGTTAACCACTTCAAGGAGGTCCGATCTCTTAGTGTGTTTATGGATAGTATGTGTTGGCGCCAAAATTGGGCCTTGGAAAAATAAGATAAGGACACTAAAAAATGGTACCAACAGGGAAGCTTCACAATTCAACATCGTAAATCCCACCAACACCATGACCGACAAAATGATCAGGGTTGTCTCTGCAATCACCATTGAGAAAAATATATGATGTCCTTTATGAGTTAGAGTAAATTGATTGAAGTCTCTATGGCATGGAGGGAAGGAAAATTGCCTCTATGATTCCTTAAAAGTTGACATATTCCTATGTGACCCCTGTAGAGGAAACGAAGGAAGCCTCTACATTGTGGAGGGGATGATGGTTGGCTCTATGACTCTGAGAAACATGAAACAATCCACATCTATTCTTAGAGTGAAAGTTTCTTCACAGTGAATCCTCAGCCCATCATGCCCCCTAATGCTAATAAATACTCGTCTCCCCCCCACTCGAAAATATCGTGTCTCTGACCTTTCACCTTCTGTATTCCCAAATTGTGAAGCATTCACTGCTCTGTGAACCAACCGGGAAAATGAACCATTTCAGGTATTTGAGCATTTCAAAACCCTTTTCCCTTTTCTCAATATTACCCCTCTTTGTGGAGGGAAGCCCATCGTGAATCCTATGGGTGATTGCAAAATAAAAAGACCCCTTCATTTACTAGAGACTTTGAAAATCACCCAGGTTTTGTGAAGCACCCTCCATGCACAGGTGAACTCCATTATTAGGTTGGGTCACTATGCTTTGCGAATCTCTCTACTTTGTGAAGCCTTATCCATTGTGATTCATATTCTTTGTGAGCCCCTAGGCTCTATGATCCCCTATGATCTGTGAATCCCTATACTCTATAATCCATGTTCTATTTGGGCCCTTGTGCTTAGTGAATCCCTAAACATTGTGAGCCCCTAATCTCTGTGAAGGCATGTGCTCTGTGAGCCCTTATCCTCTCTAAGCCCCTGAGATTTGTGAAGCCCGTCTATATAAGGGCCATTTTCTCATGAATTCCTCTTCTATATGTCCCTCCAGTCTTATACAAAGTGATTACAAATTCTCTTGGGCTTCATGTTGCATTGATTTTCCTCATGCTTCTTCGTATAGGCATGATAATGGATATTTCTTATTCGTATAGCAATGATGATGTGTACCGATTAATGAATCACTCCACATCCCCCTCTCTATAATACATTGCTGGTGTCTTCCCTTCACCAAGGGTAAATTTTTTCCAGTTATGTATGTTCTGGGGGTGACGAGTGAATCCCCATCGTCTGAGGTGTCGGACATTAAACTACTAGGCATCCATGGCCTCAACAGAAGATGTTAAAATATGATCATTGCATGGGTGACAAGCCCATGAGGACCATGAATGGGATTCACACTAGCATCCTCTCACTTCTTATCTACCATTGCATATTTTTTCCATGGGCATCTCGGGCTTCCCCTGGGTAAGCCTCGACATTTCTTGATAGGGTGGTCCATGTATGGTGATCATATCCTCATCATACATCTAGAACCATACTCAGGATTCCCTCATTCAGTAAGTCCCAACATTCCATTCATTATGCTACTAACTTTGCGTAATATCATCACCAATCCATGTGGATACACCTTTCATAATGCGATCATCATGAATTTTGTTGTATCTTATTTCTCACACCGAGCATGACTCATAAGGGATTAGAGTAAGCATAGATCATGAAATCCTCTATGGGTCGTTAACCATACGTAAAACCCAATCTATAATACTCCTGAACTACATGGACATTGATCCTTTCAATTTTCCAGAAAAGTTTATAGGAAGACTCCCTAAGGTTCAATCCCATCATCCATCGGTCCTGACCATTTCGCATAAGTTTAACCTCATCCCGCATGACATTAAATGGTATGCCCCTTTTTCTTGCAAGATGCTAAACTTTATTCTTTCAAACTATGTGAATTTTGATCCCTATCTCTTAGAAAAGGTACATAGAAAGCCTCCCTGAGCTTCAACCCAAAAAACTGTTACATTTCAACATCCCCTTAGTTGGGACTCAAATCCTTGGTATTCCCCTTAGTGGAGTTAGACCGGTTCTCAGGTCATCTCAGTGTGTAATACCGACACTAAATCCATACTTTTCTAACCAAGAGTGTCCTTACAATAGGTTGTTAACCATACGTAAGCCCAAGCATGTATCTAGTTTTATATCCTTTGTTTACGCTCCAATTCTATGCCCCACATTTTATTATGTGGACTTTGATCTTTTCCTTTTTTTAGAAACATATGTATAAAGCCTCCCTGAGGTTCAAGCCCATCTCCCATGTCCCATCCTAATCTTTCCATTAAGACATTATGTCTCATGAAGATCATCCCTTAACCTGTTGGTTTCATTTCCTTAAATTTAGACTCCATGACTCTATTCTCATGAGCTACCTCCTCAGGTGACTCGTCACCCCATTCTAGATCTATGTGGACATTGATTCCCCATAATAGGGATACATAGGAAACATCCATGACACTCATGCCTTATACTAACATCTTCACACTGGTTCTCGGTTCCATCCCAATTCATTCCATCTTTTGACACTTCATCTGTATCCATCCTGGTTTTACCTGGGCCACCACATCTCGGTGAAATTAGACCATCCATATGGGCTGTTATCCATGCATAAGCCCCATCATATCTTCAGGTCATTGTCATTTGTGTATACCCTAATTCCATGTCTTACCCTTATGAACTATGTGGGTTTTTTATCCCAATCTCTCTAACATGGTATGTAGGAATCCTCCCTAAGGATCAATCTTGGCCAATGGTAAACATTGACGTCCCCCTTTATGGGACCAACCAGCCTCTGATCCTCCCTTTCTGGTTTCTCGATCAGCCTTCACAATGTGACATATCTCCTATTGTGGGACACATCATCATGGGCCCAGTCTTATTGGGAATTCTAATTCACCCATCCAGTAACATCCCAGGTACTCATTCCTAGGGAAACACCTATCTGATCCACTCTCATTAGTGTCTTGATCAATCCGATCTGTCTCTGAATGAAAAATAACTCACATAATACCTTGTGTTAAACATTGGAAGATGATGAAATCCTCAAAGAAATGTATCTGGTATATGATTCCATGCATTAGACATGGGATGCATGGGCTTCCACGTCCTCAATAAGCCCTATCATAAGAGAAAGAAATTCAGGTGTACTATTGTTTTAGTTTCAACACATGTTAGAGATGCTCAATGAGTCTACTCCCCTAACCTATGGTTGCATCCCTGACTTGACCCCTTGAAATTTCTTAACAGAAGCAGTGTATTCAACCAGCATCCATAATGATATGGCACCTAGAATAATTTCACGAAAAAAATCTTTATCTATAAGGGGGACCCGAACTAAGCAACAAATTTTTAAGAGAAAATGCCAACCTTAGATGCCAAAATCCCATCGCCCCTTTTCGATCTAGTAGAAAAAATCCTTGAGGAAGTGATGGATTCTGTTGGGCTATAGAGAGTGGGGGTACAGGGAAACATCTGCGCATCTTCTACAGATGGATGCACGCCCCGATAGAAAGAATTAGAAACAGGAATGGTGAACCTGATGTGAAAATAATCTCCCCAATATGGGGATTAGTATCACACGAGACATCAAAAAATAATCATGTCACCAGATCTAGTTATCCATTGTTAGGTCCTTCTAAGAAAATAGTTATCCTATAATGAAACTCACCTGAATTTGGGGTAGTAAATCATTTGGAATCTCGATCATCGACATTGTCAGATTGGATCCTTTTATCTATCAATGGAAGACTAGATGATGATGGGGAAATTTGAATTCTTGTCCTACTATCTATACTGATGGATGAATCTTCCTTCTTTTCATGACCCAAACTACTTTTTAAAGAATCCAATCACATCCCATTCACAAATTCAGGGGTCAGGTTCAATGTAAATAAAGTGATCCCACATGACATCACCTCTTCTATGAAAACATCCACAACCACATCTACTGGGCGCCCACAACCTATCCCACATTACGATTTTTTATAGGAGGGTGATTGATACTCTTGTACATTGATACAAAAAAGTGGGGAACTTCCCTATTTTAGAGCTTGGGCACTTCAATGCCTAGTTTGGAGTGAGGCACCAACCACCCCATAAGAAGGATGAGTTGACTCCAGACACCCGTGCAAGCATCAACAATTGTAGTCCAATCCATAATGATGAAGTTCAGTACATAGGTCCTCCCAGCACCATAATCAGACAAAGCTAAGGTCCCCTCATCTTTTTGACACTCAACATGAAGGTCCTCTCTATGACCTCGAACTAATGTATGAAAATATACCTTGCCTATCGAGTTATCAACTCAAGGATCCTCCTTTCCCTATCACTTACCACCATGGAGCTGCTCCCCGTGTTATCACTGACCCTAGTGGTGGCCCTCTCCACTTCATTTATGGTCATCATGAAGGTCTTTCTTGTATCCAATATGGTCTGTATGAAGGCCCACATCATACCAAATCTACCAGAGCTAATCGACAAGGAGGTCCTTCATGAGCTATAGGAAACCGCCATGGAGGTCTTCCCCATGTGGTTTTCATGTACAATATAGGTCCTTCCCATAGCACATTCCACATATTATCAGGTTCCCGTCACACCCGGGATTATCAAAACAAAGCTCCTCGCAAGGTAAATGATCTACCCTTCCCTAAAATAGTATCCAAGGGTAGGAGGTCGGGTTGTTGCTGCTAGAGGAAGAACCCTAAGAAGACTCAAACCTCAATCAAACCCATCCACATTTTAGATTCTGAAGTGGAGTGTGATTCGATGACAAAAAATTCACCCTGATCATATATAATAGGTACTACGAAAGGAACTAGTCATATCATCATTTTCCTCTCAGAAAGAGAGATGCATTGGATCCATGAGGCCCTCCAATGATATCTACAAGAGGAGGAATATTTGGCCCATTTCTAGGGCCTTTCCATGCAATCATCCTTATGGTTGACATGATCATTCTCTACCTCAATAAGATATCACATTATGTTATTCTGGGGACCAATTGGGGAAGTGAAATAGTGTCAACCAGCGCAAACAATCTCATTCCCTTATTAGGAAGCATTGGAAATTATTCCATATTATAGGGATGTGGTATGGTAGTGCATTCTCTGGGAAGCATCCCAATATTTGAAGATTTGTTAGCCTATGTGTCGTACTCTCCACCGACAATCCTACCACTGAAACAGTTTGCATTAGTTCCATTACTGGTCCCTCAACCTCTCAAATTTGATGAATGAGGCAATCAAGAGCCAAATATTGTGTTTGAGCTGAGGTGTTTGTGGGACATTCTTGTTGCAGGCCATTTACCAATGTTATTTCGGCCAATTTTAATAAGAAACATCTATATTCCAGAGACCCTCACCCAGGACAATGTTATGTGCATCCGATGAACCCTAGGAATGATGAATTTCCATCTCCATCATTTATATTTAACTAACCGAAAATGTCAAAAACACTTCGATGATATTTTACATCAATGCTAACTAGTTGTGTTGGCCACACTCTTTGTTCCTCAACACCCTGTGTCACCTGGTTATCATTAGACCCTCCAACAATGATTCATTCATATCTTTCCATTGCTCTGCATATTCATTAATAAGGCTTCCCCCTATATCCAAATTTTTTGTTGGGGGTAGTACACTACCCTACATTTCAGTTCAATCCGTCATCAACCGGGTTCACCCAGTGATATCGAGGATATGACTTTTGGCATCGTCAAAGTGAAAATGGTAATTCATGAGATACACCCAAAATGGGGCACTAGCATAGGGAGTAAAAATGTGTAACAACTCTCTGGTGTTGTACAGCTCCCGACAGACCCTACAAATGTCCACCCTCGCCAACAAATAATTTTGCATGGCCTTGCTACACCTTCAAAATCATGGACTCTTAGTCGAGACCCCATCTAGGGTAAATAGGACATTGCGACCATCAAACCACATGAAAAGTCTAGATTTCCTCATAAAATAGAGGATGATACTGAAAAGGTAGCACTACGCCAGTATCTTGCTAAATATAAAATGATTGTTGATGAGCTCCTAGCTGAATGTGCTATGGAACGACAACCATATTATGATATTCCTCGACTAGGGAAGCAAGGGAAGTTAAAAATTATTTTCGATGAGTATCCTTATAGTGATATTGATAATCCTGAACATCTAGATAGGATACAGGTCGGTGTTTATGGAATGTGGTCGTGATATGCACCCACAAATCCACCTGATCTCTGTAAAGACCTACCTAAAGACTCGAATCAGGTTCCACCGACCACTCCGCAGGCCCCACCTACCACTCCTCAGTTTCCTCTAGTAGCCCAGCATGTTATACACCTAACTCCATGGGTAATTCCAATGGTATCTCCATGATTCGCAGGACCCACTTACCACAAAGAAGAGTTGTCCAATGTTTTTTTAGTCAGGGACCCTCGTTATGACATGAACCATTGTAAGGATGATCTGATGGATACTCTTATTACTCACCTCAAGGCTTTGGAAACATGACTAGTTGCAATCTCACCTAATAGAAAAGCATATCAACCATGGGTGGACAATATGACAACACCCTTGAGTTTATAAATCCTAACTTATCCCATTTTAATGGGATGAGATATGAATTACAACACTTGGACCACTTTATTTCAATGTGTGGACCCATGTTCTGTACTCCAGCACAACATGAAGCTACTAAGATCTACTGTTTCATACATTCATTGGAGGGGCTTCTATTTGTCTGGTATAACCTATTAGCCATTGTGTCAATAGAAGGTTGGGAGGATCTTCATAGGTAGTTTCTCTACAAGTTTAGTTCCACAACATAAAATACTAGCATCACTGATATCTTCAAGTGAAAATAATGGTCAGATAAGTGCGTCACGAACATCGACACTAGGTAGAAGGCACTCCCGTTTTCACTCAATATGCCACTATCTTAATAAAAACTACTAATAATGTGCATGGGGAATGTGAAAACAAAACTGGTTCCTTATCTCATAACTCAGAACTTCATAAATGGGTTCTGGGGTTTCCCTAAAAAAACTCCAAACATTTAGATGAAGCCATATCCCAAACCAAGTAGTCACATCCGTTGCATTATATAGCTCCTTTAAGAAGAGTCTCCAAGGTTGAGACTGCTACTGTGGCACATATAGTGGCTCCCAGGTAGCTGGAATTATTACCGGCAGAGCCACCTCTACATCCACACTAATGCCCACCACCTCAGTTGTAGACTCCATATAGAGACCTGAAGCCAAACCTTAGGTTCATCCCTTACAAATGACGTGTAATTTGTTTTATAAAAGAAACTTGAATAAATACACAACATTTATTAAAACATAAGTCATTTCACTTGTCTATGTTTTGGAGGATTAGATACAACCTTCTTACATTTTTAAGAGTTGCAATAATCCTAAATTAAAACAATAAGCCTCATGTGCTTCTGCGGATGATAACACAAAAAAATGACAACGTCCAACATAGGACTTCAAAGTGACATGTGAAAATAATTTTAAAAAATGGGATGAGAATTAAATTTCCCAATAAGGAATTTTAAAAACTTTAAGAAATCATTTTAATATATTGATTTGAAAATAGTTTCCAAAACACATTTAGAAATATCCTTATTGAAAAAAATATTTGAAATTAATTATGACATAAAAATAATAGATCACCTTAGAAAATACTTTCGTTCGAGAATTTATTAAACATAATCCTATTTTTTAAAACAATATGAAAACTCTTGAAAACAAAACATAGTTTCTGGGAAAACTTGAAACTTTAATGGCTATATTGGGCCTACTCACTTAGCGATGGATGGGTTCACTCTATAATGAACTTCCATATTTACAATGTACAAGCATCAGGTTTTCCGAAAACTTTTTAGCTTTCTTTAATCATATATATACTTTCATTAGAGTATTTAATTTTGAAAACATGTCTCTACATTAAAATACACCTTCCCACTTATAGTTATATGTATAATTATGTACATACACATATACATATATATATATATATTAAATTTAATTTCATAACAATTGTAAGTTTAGATTCAACCAAAACCCATATCATAAACCATTGAATAAACTACCCATGTATTCAATCCATCATTCATGAAATACATTTTATATTAGTATAAATATATTATATTTCACACATAATGGAATAATTTTGAATAAAACATTTAGAAGCATGAAGAAATACTTCTCCTCAACAAACTAATAATTATAACACAATATTTAAATTGATATCATGATTTTATTGTGAATACAATAGATTTTGATGACATGAATAACATATGGCTATGGTTATATGCACACATGATGTAATTAATTTTAAAATAACACGATGACATGGTATACATATTTTTTAAACATGAAAATAAAATAATAAGAATAACTATATGCATTACAGCAATGAGTAAATTGAAAATAAGGACTTGTACAAGATATTGATATTAATTTTATCGAATATCGATACATGATTTGTTTTCACATCGAAATCATTCAGTAATTGATAAATAAGTCGATATGTATTTACATATACACACAAAAATATATACACACACACACATATATATATATATATATAGTTTTACTACCTTGGAATAATTTCACATAATGGATTTATAACCATATCTTTTAACATCACATGTAACACACAAAATTTATAATCAAATCATTAATAAGATAATAATTTATCATTATGTAATATTAATTTGGATAATTTGGGTCATATCATGGTTTAACAATTATGACCATATCTTAAATGATATTAATATTTGTAAACATAATCACTTACTCAAAATGATAGTTTAAAATTTATAATTATATATTGACATCATAAAATAAATCATATATAATTAAATGCTATAATATACTTCGGAACATTAAAATTCAAACTATTATTTCATTTACAAAAATAATTACTTTTCACTTCCCACTCTAAAATTAAACAGACTAATACCTTATATTTAAACTCGCAAATTTCACAAACATAAAGTTATTGTGAATTAATCACTAGGAATAAGAAATGTATCTTAAAAAATAAAAAATTCACTTACTATGTTATTAATTAAAAGAAATATAAATTTGAAATTTGAAAATAAAACATTTAAATTGGGAATGAAATAATTTGACATTAATAGTCACATTAACATTTGAAAATAAGAAAAAATAATTTCACCATAAAATAAATAATGGATTCAAATCAGTAAATAAGAAACACAAAACATAAAGTCTCATAAAATTGGAAATAACTAAAAATATATCCTTTACATGAGTTTTACAGAGAATAGAAGACTCAACTTCGGACCGCCAACCCTTTTTATCAAAACTATATAATGGTTTCCCCTTTTAAATTGCAAAATGATATAGGATTTTCTAGCCAAAGCCTCTAATTTGTGTAAATCCAAATATTCATAGCATGTAGAGAATGTTGAGCTGACACAAATAGAAAGGAATAATATCACTACAATGACACATGTGGTCCACAATGAAACAAAATTGTTTATACTCCAACAAAAAATGACGAATCCAAATTGATGGAATATTGATAATAGAGAAAATAAATTCACCCACAGTATGAAAACATTGACATAAAAAATTTAAATGATCAATCAATTGAGCATTGACTACAAGTTGATAAATTCAGAACATTGAACAAAAATAGATTAGGTGAATGTATGCATAAAAAATATTGTTCATAAAGTGAAGTATGATGAAAAAGTTGAAGCAGTGAAAAAAAGTGGACAACAATGCTAGCACTGTTAATCCTAGTAGATTTGTTCCTAAAAAGTAGATCACCTACCAGTGGTCAAAAGTATAACAATTGTCAATGATTCTTGGACATTACTCGTCAGCACTTGGTCCTTCGATCGATCCTTGAAATCGTGACAACACCACACTCGGTGTGATGATGATGGACCTCAAACCCTGATGTCTTCGAAGGACCAATGTTTGAAAACAAACCCTCCCAGGCCACGACTCACCTTAGTTTTATCTGCCTCCTTTGTGACCCGCAGTTAATGTCGTGGTGAACATGACCCCCAATGCCACCTCTCCCCTTAAATACCTAACCCGACACCCCCGCCTTTGCTTGACTCACAGACCGCCTCCTGAACCATATTTTCATTTGTTCTCATTTCATTAATCAAATATTATTATTAATTTTATATTTAATAAATGAAATTATAAAATAAAAAGTTCACAAAGTTGTTATTTTATAAATTAAATTTAATCAATCGTTATAGTTCAAAACTAATATATGTACATATAATATCTTTTCAAATAATATTTTATAAAACCAATAAAATTATATTTATTCAATGTATTTTAAAAAAATTTAAACTATAATAATTTATAAATATTCAATTATTTATAAAACAAATTATAATCGAATAAAAATAACATTCATATTTGAATAATTTTATCATTAATTTAAAACAGTTATATAATATTTGATTTATATACATTTATAATTTCAAAACAAAAATGATTATAATAATTTTTGTATTTTTTTCTCATTATCCTAATTGAAATTCATAAAAAATTAATATAAATAAAGTTTTATAGTAATCATATTTATATAATAATTATTTATTTATAATTTGAATTACTAGTCAAAAGATTTCTTTTAATGAAACCCAGGGTGTTACATTATCCCCTCTCTAAAAATAATTACACCCTCACAATTACTTTATCAAGATCTAGAAGAATTTTGATTTCTGTATTCTGAATTATGAAAAACTAAGACCAAAACACACATATACATTACCACTAAGTGGGAAACATCAATTATTCATTGTTAACTAGACCGTTCCTCTAAAACCAAATATAGAGACCCAATCTCGAAACCTGGGTTCATCCATTACAAATACCTTGTAATTTGTTTTATAAAAAACACTTGAATAAATACACAACATTTATTACAATAGAGGACCATTCACAAGTCTGGGTTCTGGAGGATTAGGCAATTTTTTTTGACATTTATTAGTGTTTGAACAAGAACAAAATAAAACAATAAGCCTTATATTCTTCCACGAGTGATAACACTAAAATCAATGACGTCCAACTTAGGACTTCAAAGTGACCTATGAAAATAATTTTAAAACAATTGGTGAGTATTAAATTGCATAGTAAGGGGCTTTAAAACATTTGAAAAATCCTTTTATGATATTTATTTTAAAATAATTTTAGAAACAAATTTATAAATATCCTTATTGATATCATTATTTTAAATTACATATAACTTAAAAATACTAGATCACCGTAGAAAATACTTACGTTCGAAAATTTCTGAAACCAAATCCAGTGTTTTTTCTAAAAGAAATACACAAGATCCTGAAATAAAGACACTATTTGCATGGCCACCTAAAATGTTGAAGGCTATCTTGGGCCTACTCACTTAGTGAATGATGGGTTCACTACCTAATGAACTACCATATTTACAATGTACAAATGCCTGGTTTCCCGAAAACATTTATTGTTCTTTTAAATATATATATATATTCACTGGATTATTTAAATTTTGAATACATATTACTACATTTAAATACACATTCCCACTTATAATTATATATATAAGCACACACACACACACAAACATATATATATATATATATATTAAATTTAAGTTCAAAACACTTGCATGTATGGTTTCAACCAAAAACCATATCCTAAACCCCGACATATAATTTACATGTGTTCAATACTTCTTTAATAAAATACACCTTATATTCATATAAATATTTTACGTTTCACAATTAAAAGAAAATTTTTTTATAAAACATTTAAAATCGTGAATAAAACCTTATACTAAATAAATTCATAAGTATACCATTAAATTTGAATTGAAATCATAAATTTATTATGAATCCAACAGTTGTCGATGAAATTGATAATACATGTCCATGATTATATATAGATGTGGCATATTTAATTTTAAAATAATGTGATGAAATGCTATGCACATTTTTGAAACTTGATAATAAAATTATAATAATAACTATAACCATTCCAACCATAAGTAAATTGTAAACAATGACTTGTACAAGATTTTAATATTTATTTTATCCCATATCTATACATGATTTGTTTTAACATTAAAATCATTCACTAACTGATATATATGATGATATATATATACATATACATATATATATATACATATATATATATATATATAGTTTTACTTCATTTGAATAATTACAAGCAATGGGATTATAACCATATCTTTTAACTTCACATGTCACACAAGAGAGTTAAAAGAAAATAATTTATAAGATATAAATTTCTCATTAATTAATATTAATTTGGATAATTTTTGTGATATCATGGTTTAAATATTATGACCATATCTTAAATGTTAGTCATATTTTTACTCGTAATCGTTTACCTGAATTGATTGTTTAAAAATTATAATTACACATTGAAAATATAAAATAAATCAAAATTATTTATTTTCTATAATATTCATTTGAATAACACTAGTGTGTGAGTAAATTCATTTATAAAAATAATTATTTTTCACTTCCCATGTCATGACCCGTCCCCCAGGTCCTGTGCTATGACTACCCTAAGCCCGCCTTCCATGGTCCAGGGGTTGGCGACTAGCACCGAAAGGAATATCCCTAAAAAACTGGAAGACATTGCCTTTAATCCTGAAAACACACGGTCCAAGAATACAACGAGAATAACCCACGATGTAAAACTACAGTAGTAAAATGACGAGTAATGAAAGTAAAAAGGGTGAGTACTGTAAGTAAAGGGGGATAGACTACAAACCCAACTAAAAAGTACAATAGTAATAGAAAATAGATCTTAGAATCGTCCACCAAGTTCTTACATGAATGCTAAGTACAACTCACGGTCAGTCGTCACTACAGTACGTCACGTCTAAAGGTCCACCTCTGAGAACCGTCCAATCTTGGCTCACAAAACTTGGTCAAAGCTGTTTGTTATCTGCACAAGACCCAATAAGGTGTGGGTGAAGCCCGTGCAAGGGTGAGTATACAAATACTCAGTAAATACCCTGATACCCTCGAAGTTCTTCCAGAGTTCCAAAAGGGAAAATCCACAAAGAAAGACCTCAATCACAAAGCACAATGAAATAGTCATCTCACACTAGGTATACAAGTCAGAGATTAGGATAATAAATGATTAGTCTCAAGCTATATCATCTTATTCCATTTAGATGTTCCACAACTGGTCCAATAAGAAGTTGTTCTATTATCAATCCAATCATGAACATAATTCATTATTCCACAATTGTCCACTATATGGTGGGTCCTCATCAGGTTACATTACTATTGATCCACACAGGTCGCTATATGAAGATCCACATAGGGTTGCTCGAATGCTGATCCTTAATGGTCCTATATAAAAATGGTCCTCTTCAGGAAGCTTCGATATTGATCCAGACGGGGTCTCTATACTGCAGATCCACAGAGTGTCACTATGATGCTGATCCATACTGGGTTGCTAGATGCTGATCCACACAGGGTTGCTACTTCAAAGAAAACCGGTCACAAGATTCCTGCTAATTTAACCCTTGATTCTGGTAGAACCAATCCTAAATCCATTGGTCATATTTCCACTAGTATTATGTCCCTTAAAAATAATACCCTAGGGACAACCCCATCACATGGGTTCCAACATGATAGACGACACGTCTATCAGACGCCCGGTCTCTGAGATATGTGTACTTTTGTAAAAAGGGAACGGTAGGATTCAAGTCTAATCCAACCCATGTCGCACGTCAACTCCATCAAAACGCATTTAGAGTATCTCCAAAGGACCTCCTTGTCACAAGGGTTATTATGCCATATATGACACGTAGATTGAACGCCCGATCTATTAGTTACATCCCTTTCCACCAAATGGGGGTGATCGCACCTCAGTCCAGCCTGACAAAATATTCCAAAGGGTCCACTTCCCAAAAGGGGTCCCAACACCTATGACAGCATGTAAAACGGACAACTGGATTGTCAGTTATAAGCGTTAAATTTATTCCAGTGTTGGTTGGTTCTGGACCCAGTCTAACATGGCCTGACCGGCCCAACGCAATGGTTCCCAGGGTCTACCTAGCCCCACCCAGGTCTGTCTCGTTAAGGGTTGGCCCGGTTCCCTAGGTCTAGCCCATCAGGGTCGGCTCATTGGTTCATATTCCTAGGTCGTGGTTGGCCCGGCCCACCTGCACTGGCCCGCGGGTTCGGCCTGCATCTAGCCTGCGGGTTCGGCCCGTGTCCAGCCTAGTCCTCCAGAAGGAGGACCATTTTCTCCTATTGGCCATGTGGTTGTACGGCAGTTTTGTCTTGTTGGTGGGGTGCTGCCCCACCGGGTTCAATGGTCGGTCATTTAGATGACCAACTTCCGCCAATTTGGCACGACATGGGGCCATGGAACCCTCTTCCTCCCACTGTCTACTGGTCGCGGCTTCTATAGTCGTCGGCCCCTACAAGCGCCACCCTTGTCCCACACGGCCGGCTTAGGCAGGCCTCCCTTTTCCTCTATGGCATGTGATGGCACACCTTTTTCTATCACCCATGGCCGGTCGCCACATGTCTCCTCATGCCACCGCTAGCGGCTAATGACATAGCGCATCGATGGATTCTTCCGTGGTCCACCGAACGTGATCTGGTGATCCATTGTTGATGTTGTCAACACCTCTGAGGCTCTCGGGTCACCGTTACTACTATGTTCTCTCCAGCTTCATCTTGCCGCTCCATTTGGAACACCGTTCCAGAATAACGATACACATACCATAGAATCGAAGGGTGTAGGCCTTGTTCATTTCACCCACGCCCTCCTCATTAGGATTTCATGAAGTGGTCAACAATTTATCTCATAAATATGTAATTTTCAACAATCCCCTTACCTGGATTAGTCATCTGGTGATGACAATCGATGGAACCCCCTTCGTCATTTTCGTTGGCTTGTGATTTTGTGGTTCTCTTCACTGCTCGCTGAAACCTGTATCTTTTTTCATGTGATTGGTATCTTTGTAGATTTCTAGAGCTTCATCACTTGGTGATTTCATGCCAACACATCTCCATGAGCTCCATATAAATAGGAGGGGGCGAGGTGGTTAACGATCCAAGGAATTTATGAGGTTTAGTTAATTAATGATCCTCCCAAATTCCAATAGTACAGTTACTAACAAGGAGGAATCAAGACAATTAATGTCTTAACATGTCATCAGCTCCTCCATCGCCGCTTATCCTCTAGAGAAAATGAAATGAAATAAAATAATATAACATGTTATTTTATTAATCTTTCAAATGTCTGAAAAATTTACATTTTCACCCGACCTACTGTAGTGGATGTGATGCCTCCCTTATGTGAATCCCGGCATTTCGGATTAAACAGTGCCCTTAGTTTTTTAATCTGAGCCCTAGTTAAAAAGATTGAAAACTCCACATTCTCGTTTACAGAACATACCTTAAAAAAAGTTCATAAATTTATTCCAACACACCGGGCCTTGGAATAATGCGCCGTCAATTTTCAAAGACTCGTAATAATTCTATATAATAAAAAAAATTAAATCGAAAAATAAAGGTCATTACATTCTCCTCACCTTAGGTATTTTTATCCCCAAATACGACAACATAGACTAAGGAAACAAATAGGTGTACTGATTAAAAATCCAATCCTCTCTTTACATTGTGGTCTCCTGGAGTTTCCCATGCTACTAGTGAATGTGCACCACAGGGATCAATCATCAACAATATACCCGCTCATATCGATTCTCAATCGCCACTAGAACCTCTGTAAACGTCACCCAATCATGAATGTCTAACTCACCCTTTTCAATAACGTGCGATGGATCATGGACGTACATCATCAGCTGTGAAACATGGAAAATGACATGCAACTAAATCATTTGTGGGGGAATAGAAATCCAATACACCACCTCTCCAACACTACTGAGAATAAAGAAGGGTCTGATGAACCTGAAAGATAGCTTGATGCCCCGACTAAATCTACGCACACCTCGTCGAGGTGAGACCCGTAGGAAGATACAGTCTCCCTCATCAAACACCAAAGGTCCTTGTATACTATTAGCATAATACTTTTATCAAATTTGTGTATTCTTTATTCACTCCTGGATGATTTTCACCTTATCATTAGTAGACCGTACTAACTCTAGACCCATTAGTACAGACTCCCCTGGGTCTATCCAGCATAGAGGTGATATGTATGGTTGACTGTAAAAGGCCTAAAACTATGAAATACTAATGGTGGAGTGATAGATATTTTTGTACAAAATCTCCAAAAAGATTAAATGATCATACAAACTACTGCCAAAATCTAGGATACAATCATGAAGTATTTCCACTAGTGTCTGAATGGTCCTCTCTATCTGACCATCCGTCTGAGGATGAAATGTGGTGATCAAACCTATCGGAGTACTGAACGCCTCCTATAATTTGTTATAGAACCGGGATGTAAAACATGTGTCATGGTCAAAGACAATTATTGATGGCACCCCAGGAAGCTGTACAATCTCTTCTTTGTAGAGACGTCACAATCCCTCTACTGATCCCTACTCTCGGATGGGTATGAATGGGATGACTTGGTGAGTCGGTCAATGGTCACCCATATGGAATCATGGCCTCTAGACATACATGGTATCCATGTCATCAAATCCATTTAAATACCATACCACTTCCTCTCTGGTACCTCTAATGGATGCGCTAAGATTGTTGGAACCTGATGCCCGACCTACACATACTGAAAATTGAGTCATCGTGAAACAAACCATACCACTTCTTTCTTCATCCTTTGCCACTAGAGCTGACACCGGAGGTCCTGGTACATCATCTTGGCACCAATATGTACCACCATAGGGGATGTATGGAACTCCCTCAATACCTCCTCCTATAGTTCCACTGGTACCATGGTGCGTCCTCTAAAGTGGTTGATGTGCTCCCAACCTTTAAAAAATACATTTGGTGCATGTCCTCATGATATCTTATCACATAAATCATTGCAATCAATGTCCCCATGATATTCATCCCAACCTGATTGATGAATTGTGGGAGTGACCGTTATATATTGGAGGTAACCTACACCTTCTCTATCCATAGAGGATATTTGCAATGCGACTAGCTGCTATGTTGCCTCCCTCAGCAACTGTAGACCAAAACTCTTACTGAGTGAATCTACTACTATGTTCCCCTTCCTAGGAGTGTATACAATCTCAATGTCAGAGTCCTATCGGAACTATATCCAATGTCACTGTCTAAGGTTCAGTTCCTTCTGTGAGAAGATATCCATAAGACTATTGTGATCAGAGTAAACAACAAATTGTTCACCCCTCCAGTAGTGTCGCCACATCTTCAAGTTGAAGGCCACTGCTGCGAACTCCAAGTCATGGGTAGCATAGTTCTTATTATTTTATCTTAGCTAAATTGAATTATAAGTGATCACTACTCACTCATGCATCACGACACATCAATTTCTGTTCCCTGATGCATCACAATATACTACATAACCAACACCCTCTTATGGTAGCCTCAAGATAGGGGCACTCGTCAGTATCGGCCTCAGCTACTGAAAACTGTAATGTCATCTCTCCGTCCATACAAAGGTCATTCCTATATTTGATAATTCTGAAATGGGTTCTACAACTATGGAAAAGTAATTGAAGAATCTCCTTCAGTACCCATCCATCCATAGAAACTCTGCACCTCGGTCACAATCTTGGGTGGCTACAAAGAAAGAAAAACCTCTATCTACGATGAATCCACTAAAATCCAAGGCTCTGAAATAATGTTTCCTAGAAATTGGACCTCCCATATCCATAACTGGCACTTTGAGAGCTTACCATAAATATAGAGCTCTAAGAGTGTATCTAGAACAATCTACAGATTATTGGCATGCTGTTCCTCCGACACCGAGTATATCAAGATGTCGTCGATGAAGACCACCAAAAAGTGATCGAGGTATGGTTTAAAGATCATGTTCATGATTCCCATTATCACTATAGGGACATTGGTCATGGTGAATAGAATAACCAAGAACTCATAGTGGCCATACTGAAATATGAAGGCCTTATTTTGCACATCCTCATCTCGTACCCTGGAATTATGATAGCCCGATCTGACGTCTATCTTCTAAAATCAATGATCCCCCTTCAGATGATCAATGATATCACCAATCCTTGAAATTGGATAGTTGTTATTAATGCTCAGTAGGTTTAGGCACTAATAATCCACACAGGGCCTCAAACTCCAGTCTACCTTCTTGGTAAAAAAAATCATAGCATCCCATGGAGAAACACTAGGCCTTATGAATCCATTCCATTGCAAGTCCTTCATATATACCTGTAACACATGAAGATCTGTGAGATCCATCTAATATTCTAGTATAGATATCAGTGTCATCCCAGGGTAAATGTCGATGTAGAAGTACACCTCTCTATGAGGAGGTAGTCGTAAAACATTATCAGGGAAGACATCAGCATACTGGTCCACCACTGTAGGATAGCTCAGACTCTCAACATCAACTGCTATATGGGTAAGGCTAGAGAACTGATGTGTGATCGATTGTACCCTCTTCTGGGTACGTCGATCAATTGCAGCAAAGGTTCCCTTCTCACCGGTGAAGGAAAACATGGTCCCATACTCACAGACACACCGCACATTCTGCATAATGCAGTCAATATGAGAATGGACTATGGATAACTAGTCCATACCAAGGATGATGTCGTAAGGTCTCGATGCTGCTACTAGAAGATCTGAGATGAATCACTCACCTCCTAGAGTAAGCTCACACTACCAGTACCAGTGTGTAATCATAAAATCTTCTCTTGTATGAGTCTCTAATCATAAGGATGGAGCCAATGACTCTACCAGAATATCCGAGCTCCAAATGAGATCTATGGAAATGAAAGAGTGACTGGAACTTGTTTCTAAAAGTACTACAACTAAGGTGGAGTAGAAAAAAAATCGTACATAAAATTATCTCTAGATCTCCATGGTCATAGGACTCAACTTCCTGGAGCTGAGATCATCCCTGTCCACCTACTCTCTATGGTCGGGGTGGACCACAAAAAGGTGGTGGCGGTAGAACCTAAAATTGATGCCCACCACATGATACATGACCTGCTCCTCTACCATGTCCACCACCCTGGGACCTACTCACCTGAATCTATGCCTCTTCCTTAGTGGTCCCTCGTTCATCTCTTGGTCATAAGTGCGACTGGTCAATAATTCTTGATCCATGTGACACTGATAGCCGTATGTGTAACACAATCTGCTCTTCTTCTGGCCTACTCTACCTCGTGATCCCCACACCTCCTACCCTACGTCCCAGGGTCATCCACTAGAAGGTCTAGTCCCCTTGGACTTCTCTTTAATCTACCAACTAACAGCCTGAGATGGCTCTGCTATATGTCACCTAGTGGTGCGTCTTGCTATCGGTGTCTACTCAGAAAGGAAACTCTCCACCAAGAGTTCCCTCTGTAGCACTCCAGCATGCATCGGGATGCTGAGAGAAACCATCAAAGCTCTGATTTCTCATCGGAGTCCCTGATCGATGGTCCAAGACCTAAAGGAAGGGTCTTACACCATATCTATATAGTATAGTGAGATTCAATGAATCTCACTGAGTACTAGGACACGGTCAGGCTTCCATGTTATAATTGTAGCAGATCATGTTTACGCACATTGCATAGAGTCCCTGGAACGAAATCTGGCCTTAATAGGCCCTCAAAATCCACCCAGGTGAGGGTCGCGTTGTCAATTGTTTGGTTCATCAAGAACCACCATCTCCCTACTAATTCTTTGAAAAGACTAGCAACTAGGATCTCCATCTGGTCAACTAGTGTCCCATCTATGAAAAAACCTATAGCCACAACCTCCAGTTATTCCTTAGCTACTTGTGGATCTGTCTTGCCTCATAACCTATGAGGCCTCAGTTTCTGAAACCCATGCAATGTGATCGGTTGACACACACCATCTAATAGTGGGGATGGTGGAAAAGACTTCCCAATCAGTAGTGGTGTTTCTGGTACACCCCCTAATGATTCTATTGCTATAAAGTGCCCTACACTGAAGCCTCATTACTCGGTGGGCCATCATCGCAATCTCTCACTAGAATTCTGGTTGGCTGTCTATGTGGTGGAATCCTGAGATAAAATTGGTGTTCCATGGTCAATATTTTATACCTGGTGAGCTCATTCAAAGTGTTCAAAAATAAATCTATTCTAAAACACATGCAATCAGTGTTTTCGTGAACCGTGTTGGAAATCAGAATTCCGGGTGTTGGTGTATGGATATATCAGCCGCCGCATCAACACTGGACTCCCAGAACCAAAAACCACACTCAAAACACTTAACACGATTTCCCTATTAAAATATCAAATTCCTAGTTCTTTGATAGAATAGACTCCTCTCATACCACTTTGTCACGAACCATCCCCTAGGGCCCATTCCATGACGACCCCAAGCCTGCCTTCCACATTTTAGGGGTTAGCGAATAGCGCCAAAAGGCATATCCTTAAAAATTGGGATGGCATTGAATTTAAACCTACAAACACATAGTCCAAGAATAAAACGAGCACAACCCACGTAGTAAAACTAAAGTAGTAAAAAGATGTGTGATGAAAGTAAAAATGTTGATTATTGTAGGTAAAGGGGGCCGAAATACAAGCCCAACTGAAAAGTAAAATACTAATAGGAAAATAACTCCTGGAATCACCCACAAATGTTCCTAACTTATGGGTAGGTACAACTCATGGTCGGGCTTCACTACGGTACGTCACGTCTAAAGGTTCACCTTTAGGAATTGTCCAGTCCTGGCTCCCAAAACTCGATCAAAGTTGTGCGTATTTTTCATAAGTCACAATAAGGTGTGTGAGAAGCCTATGCTGGGGTGAGTATAACAATACTTGGTAGGGACCCCAAGTCCCCCGGAGGTCTCATAGAGTTCCACAAAGGAAAAACCACAAAACAAGACCTCAATCACAAAGAACGAAGCAATAGTCACCTCACAGTAGGAATACAACTCAAAGATTAAGAAAATAGATGATTAGGCTAAAGATATATAATCTTATTCCATTAGATGTTACAAAAATCATCCATAAAGATTTTGTTCTATTATCAATCCACTCATGGACGTAATTTGTTATTTCAAAATGGGCCACTGTAAGGCAGGACATCGTTGGGTTACGTTACTGATGATCCACACATGGTCCCTAGATTCTAATCCACACAAGATTTATAGAATGCTGATCCTAGATGGGCCACTCTAAAACTACTCTTCGTCAGGTATCTACGATTCTTATCATCATAGACTCTATATATTGTTGATCTATACATCTTCTCTATGATGCTGAACCACATAGGGTTTCTAGATGCCGATCCACACAGGGTCACTAGATGCTGATCTACACAGGATTGCTACTTCAAATATAGTCGATCACAGGATTCCCAATCCTAGCATGCATGATTCTAGGAAAATTGCTCCTTAAGACATCAGTAATATTTTAATAGGATTTGATTCTCATAAAAATCATACCCAAGGGACTGCCCCGTCATAGGGTTCCTAACATGACAGACGACACGTCGATCAAATTCTAGGTTTGTGAGATATGGGAACTTTTGTAAAAAAAGACTGATTGGATTCAAGTATTATCCATCCCAAGTTGCACATAAACTCTGTCAAAACTCACTTAGAGTATCTTCAAAGAACCACCTTATCGCAAGAGTCTTTATTATAAAGACATCGCGTCGATTAGATTCCCGGTTTGTTAGTTACATAACTTCCCATGAAACGATGGTGATCACACCTCGGTCTGGCCTGACAAAATATGGCAAAGGAACCACATCCCAATAGTGGGTCCCAATGCTACTGATGATGAGTCGAACAGACACATGGCTCGTCAGTTATGGGCGTTTAATTTAATTTGGCGGCCGGATGGGTCTGGGCCTGGTCCGACTCAGTTCGACTGGCCTGACGAAACGGTTCCCAGGGTCTACTTGACCTCATACTGTTCTGACCTGTTAAGGGTCACCTCAGTTCACGGGGTCCAAACCATCAGGGTCGGCCCATTGGTTCATTGGCTCGAGCCACGGTTGGCCCAGCCTGCTGGGTGGGGCTCACCCCCCCCCCCCCCCCCCCCCCCCCCCCCCCGTACTGGCCTGCTGAGTCGTGGGTCCAACCCGACCCGCTGAGCCGCTGGTCTAACCCGACCCACTGGGTGGGCATGTCCCGACCCGCTAGGAGGGTCCGACCAGCTCAGTCGGTCCACGTCCAGCCCGGTCCCCCAAAAGGCGGACAATTTTCCCTTATTGGACTAGCGGTTGCAGAGCCATTTTTTCTAGCCAGTGGGGAGCTACCCCACATGTGTCAACAATCGTCCATTTGGCCGACTGGCTTCGACAAACTCGGTGTGGCAGTGCCCGCCTCTAGTCGGGGCTCGCTGGCCATGGTTGCTGCCACCGGTGGTACCTACGGTCGCCAACATTGTCTTGCATGGATGGCTCTGGCCGGCCGTCATTGGACACCATGGCGTTCAACTACGGGTCACTTTCCACTGCTCGTGATCGATTACTGCAGGTCACCTCCAGCCACCGCCAACCGCCACCAACATGGCTCACTAGCAGTTTCTTGTATGGGTCACTGAATGCGCTTAGGTGGTCTGTTTTTGATGTCATTAACGCCTTCGAGGCTCTCGGGTCATAGTCGCTTCTGCGTGTTATCTGATTTCATCATTCTGTTATATTTGGGAAACCATTCTTGAATAACAGGACAAACACCCTAGAAGCGAAGGGATTGGGACTTCTTCATTTAGCCTGCTCCCTCCATGATAGGATTGCATCAAGAGGTCAACAATTTATCCCATAAATACGAACTTTACAACAACCCCCTACCTGGATTAGGCATCCCCTGATGATGATCGATGGAACCTCCATCTTCATTTTTGTCTGTTCATGATTTGGTGGCTCTCATCACCGCTCGCTGAAACTGGTCTCGTCCTCCATGTGGTTGGCGTTGGGGTAATTTTCCTAAGCTTCGTCTCTTAGTGAAGTCGAGCAAACACTCCTCCCCAAGCTCAACATAAATAGGAGGGGGAGAGATAGATAACGTCTCGAGAAATTTATGAGATTCATTTAATTAATGAACCTCCAATATTCCAAAAGTACAACTACAAAGAAATAGGAGTCAATCCAATTAATTTATTGACATGTCGTCAGTCCCGCCACCACTACATATCTATTGGATAAAAAAAGAAATAATATAAAATAACATGTTATTTTATTAATCATTCAAAAGACTACAAAATTAACATTTTCACCTGAACTATTGTTGTTGAATTGAAGACCCCCTAAACCAAATCCTAGTGCAGCAGATTCAATGGTGCCTTCAACTTTTTTTCCCGAACACCGGTTCAAAAGATTCAAAATGCAGCATGTGTGTTTACTGAATATACCTTAAAAAATTCATAAATTCAATCTGGAAAAAATGGGCCTTAGAATCACACTCCATCAATTTTGACAGACTCCTAATAATTCCATATAATAAAAAAATACATGAAAAAATATGGGTATTTACATCCCATTATAAATTTAAATAGACCAATATCTTATATTTAAACACATGAATTTCACAAAAATTAAATTATCATCAACCAAGCACTTGGAATAAGAACTTTTTTAAAAAGAATAAGTTTCCATACTAAAGTATAAATTCAAAGATATATAAATTTAATCATTGAAAGTAAAATTTTTTAATTGGGAATGGAATAATTTGACAAAAATAGTCATATTAGTATTTGAAAATAGGATAGAATAAGTTCACCATAAATTAAATAATGGATGAAATCAGTAAATAGAAAACATGGAACATGGAGTCCAATAAAATTGGAAATAGGTAAAAATATATCCCTTTCTTGAGTTTTGTAGATAAAAGAAGACGAGGCTTCGGACCCCCAACACTTCCTATCAAGTATATATAATGATATCAACTTTGCAATTGAAAACTGATATAGTATTTTATTTCCAAATCCTTTACTGTGTGTACAGCCACAAATGAAATGCGTGCAGAGAAATCAGATCATAATCATAAAAAAGGCGAAATAGCACTACAACATCACATGTGGTCCACAACAAAACCAAACTATTTATAATCAACTAAAAATGGAAAATCCAAATTGTTGGAACATTGACATAAAATAAAATACACTCAACCATAGTATGAAAATTATGAAATAAATAATTTCAAATGAGAAATAAATTGAGAAGTGACGAAAAGTTGATGAAATAAAAACATAAAACAAAGACAAATGAGGTGAATGTATGCATAATAAAATTTAGTTCATAATGTAAAGTAGGATGAAAAAATTGAAGCATCTACAAAAAGGGGACAATGATGCTACCCCTGTTAATCAGAATATATTTGGTCATAAAAAGAAAATAAACTACCAGTGGTCGAAACCCTAGCTGGTTCTGACGATGCTCAGACCTTACTCACCAGTGCTCAATTCATTGATTGATCCTTCAAAGTATGACGACACCACACATGATGTGATGGAGATGGACCACAGACCCGGGTGCCTTCGACAAGGACCGCTATTCGATGACCTTCCCTCCCAAGTCATGACTCACCTCTGCTTGATCCCACTCATGTGTGACCTGAGACCCATTTTTTAGTGCACATGACCATCGAAGACACCTCTCCCCTTGAAACACTAAACTGATGCCCCTCAAATTTGCGCAACTCACAAACGACCCCTTGGACCCGATTTTCATTTTTTTCATTTCTTTAATCAAATATTATTTTTACTTTTTATTAAATTAATGAAATTATAAAACAAAACGTTCAAAAAGTAGTAACTATGTAAAAATAATTTAATCAATATTTATAGTTCAAAACTAATATATGTTTATATCATATCTTTTGAAAATAAATATAGTATAACCAACAAACTTATATTTAATACATTTTTATAAATATTTAAAACTATCATAATTTAAAAATATTTAAAATTTTATAAAAAAATTATAATTCGATAAAGATAACATTCATATATGAATAGTTTTAACTTTTTTTAAAATAGTTATATAATATTGCAATAATATACATTTCTAAATTTAAAATAGAAATCATGATAATAATTTTCTAAATTTTTTTTTTCTCATTAACCTAATTTAATTTCTTAAAAAATATATTTATTTTCATATAATTTTATTTAAATTTTATTAAAATATTATTAATATCTTAATTATTTATTTATAATTTCATTTACTGATAAAAAAATTTCATTCAGTGAATATCAGGGTGTTACATTACCCTCTCCTTAAAATTAATTGGACCCTTGTTGTTCCTTCTTCGAACACTATAAGAATTCTAAATTTCCATCTTTATAATTGAGAAAAAGTAGGACCAAAAAAATCCTCATCTTTAACACTAAAAAGAAAACATTTAATATGCAAATATAGCTAGACTGTGTCTATGATATTAATTGTAGAGATCTGAACCCCAAAACAATGTTAATCTGTTATAAAATATATGAAATTATTTTTTATAAAGGAAAATATAATAAGTATACATCATTTATTACAACAGAGGACCCTTCACCGGTCTAGGTTTTGGAGGATTAGATAAAAAAATTTACATTTATCCGAGTTTCAACAAGCATAAAATAAAATAATATTTCTTTTACACTTCCATGCATGCCAATACCAAAAATTGACCTTGTCTAACAAAGGACTTCAATGGGTCCTATGAACAAGATTTAAAACAAGCGGTGAGTGTTAAATTAGCCTGTAAGGGGTTTTAAAACCTTTTATAAATCCTTTAAAGATATTAATTTGAAAATACATTCAAAAACATATTTGGAAATATCCTTATTAAAAAAATTATATGAAATTACTTATAGCTTAAAAATACTAGATCACCTTAGAAAATACTTACATTCGAAAATTGCATAAATATAATTCAGTGCTTTTCTAAACACAAAACTCATGCTCCAGAAAATCAAAAAATTATTTATGGTGTCACTATAAATGTTGAATCATGTGTTGGGACTACCCACGTATGGAAAGATCCATTCACCCCCATATAACCTTCCATATTTACATTGTATTAGATCCAGGTATTACAAAAAACATTTAATCTTGCCTTACCATATATATATTTTCACTGGAGTACTTAATTTTAAAAACATTTCACTGCATTAAAATACACATTTCCAATTATAATTATATATATAAGTTTGTACACACACACACATTCATTTCATAACACTTGCATGTTTGGTTTTAACCAAAACACATATCATAAACCCTAACATATCTTTCCATGTATTTAATAATATATTATGAAATACAATTTCGATTCATATAAATATTTTATGTTTCACACATAAAATAATAAATTTGAATAAAACATTTAAAAGCATGAAGAAACCCTTCAAGTCAATAAATTCATTGGTATACCATAAAATTTAAATTGAAATCATGATTTTATTATGAATTCAACGAATGATGATAACATGCATAAGACATGGCTATGATTATATGCAGATACGACCTCATTAATTTTAAAATAACATGATGGCATGATATTCATATTTTTTGAAACATGATAACAAAATTATAAGAACAACCATAACCATTCCAACCCTGAGTAAATTGAAAATAAGGAATTATACAAGATATTGATATTTATTTCATCCCATATCTATACATGATTTGTTTTCCCATTCAAATCATGCACTAATTGTTAAATATGTTACAATATACATATACATATACATACGTATATATATAGATATATACTTATATATAAAGAGAGATTTACTTCCTTGGAATAATTTCACGAAATGGGATTATAAACATATCATTTAACATCACATGTCACACAAATGAATTAAAAGAAAATCATTTATAAGATAAAATTTTCACATTGCTTAATATTAATTGGGTGATATAATGGTTTAATGATTATTACCATATCATAACTGTTAGTCATATTTTTACACATCATCTCTTACTCAAATTTATATTTTAAAAATTATATTAAAATATTGACATCATAACATAAATAATAATTAATTATGTTCTATAACATACTTTGGAATACAACTAGTCCATCGATTATTTAATTTTTAAAAATAATTATTTTTTGCTTTCCAAACTATAATTAAACATACACATCCCTTATATTTAATCTCTCAACTATCAAAAAAATAAAATTATCATGAACCAAGAACTAGGAATAATAACTTTTTTTATGAAAATAAAAATTTAGCATACCAAATTATAAATTCAATGATATATAAATTCAACCTTTTAAAATAAAAAATTTTAATTGGTAATGGTGTAATTTTACCTAAACATTCCAATTAACCTTTGAAAATATGATAAAATAATTTCACCATAAAATAATTAATGTTTTCAAATCAGTAAATATAATCCACGAAACATCGAGTCTCATAAAATTGGAAATAGTTAAAAATTTATCCCTTACATGAGTTTTGAAGATAACATAAGACTTAGATTTTAACCCCTAACTCTTCCTATCAATACTATAAATTGGTTTATTATTTGAAATTTTAAACTGATATAAGATTTTATAGACAAAACCTTTGTTATGTGTAAAACCACAAATTCACAGCGTGCAGAGCAAGCTGTGGAAGCACAAACAAAAAGGCAGAAAATCACTGCAATGACACATGTGGTCCACAATGAATCCAAAATATTAATACTCCAATATAAAATGAAAAATCCAAATTTATGGAATATTGATATCCAAGAAAATAAATTCAATATCTATATAAAAACATTGACATAAATAATTTAAAATGATTAATAGTTTGAGGAGTGACCACATGTTGATAAAATGAAATCATGGAACAAAGATAGATGAGGTGGACATATGCATAAACAAAAACTGTTCATAAAGTAATCTATTTTTAAAAAATTGAAGAAACTATGAAAAAACGATAACATAAATACCACTGCTAATCCAAAGAGATTTATCCCTAAAATGAAAAACACATACCGGCGGTTGAAACCCTAGCAGCTGCTGATGACGCTCAGACCTTACTCACTAGTGGCCTATCCTTTGATCAATATTTGAAATTGTGATGACGCCACACTCGGTGAGATGATGAAGGATCACAAACCCTGATCCTTTGACAAAGACCACTACTCGACAACCAATCCTCCTTGGCCACAAATAACCTCAGCATGATCTACCTCCTGCATGACCCAAATCCCGTGTTGCGGTGCACATGATCCCCGATGGTGCCTCTCCCCTTGAAACCCTACACTGATACCCCCAACTTTGCGCGACTCACTGACCATCCCCATGACCCCGTTTTCATTTTATTTTAATTTCATTAATCAAATATTATTCTTACTTTCTATTAAATAACATAAATTATAAAACAAATCTTTCAAAAATTAGTAATATTATAAAAAAATTAATCAATATTAATTTTCCAAAATTAATAAATTTATATATAATATATTTTGAAATTAAATTTTATAAAATGAATGTAACTATATTTATTCAATGTATTTTTAAAATAATTTAAACTACCATAATTTATAAATATTCATTATTTTATAAAACAAATTATAATTCAATAAAAAATGAATTTTAATATAAATAATTTTAACATTCTTTTAAAATACCTATATAATATTGTAATTATATGAATTTATAATTTCGAAAAAAATCATGATAATAATTTTCTAAAAAATATGTTCTCTGAAATGTAATTGAATTTCAAAAAAAAATATTTATATACTTATTATTTTATTAAAATATTAATCATATTTTCATTATTTATTTATAATTTCATTTACTAATCAAAATAATTCTTTTAGTGAATCTCGGGATGTTACACTCCGAATCAGTAGCACCGACCTAAGAATCAGGTAGTGCACCACATAACACACCACCACCGCCTAAGTGATATAATCAGGTTCTACCATCTCATCAAGCTCTGCTAGCCCCTCGTTAAGGTCAGGTGCCCAAATCTCATTTCCCGAATCGGAGGAATTGGACATAGTCATTTAATAAGTCTTTGGTTCCCATTTAAATCCGAATCACCTTGGACCAAGGTATCCTATGGTTTCCAGAATACCAGATCCCCAAAGAGGTGGATCTCACTAATCACCCCATTTACTTCCCATATCACCAGTTCTTTAGGAATACCCTCATGTTGTCCTATGTGTTCAAAGGATGGCTCTATGACTAGGTCGATAAAAACATGGTCAGATTGGGTCTAGCCCCAGAACACGTGGAGTAACTATTTATAAATTCTAACAATGATGTCTAGGGTGAATGTCAGTAGGTTTCAAACCATAGGTCTCTAAATTATGACAATTGGATTACTCATAGGGAAGTCTCCCATACCCAGTGTATTATATTTGCATGTTTAATTCATCCCAAGCCTTCATAAGTCACTATGATACCTTCAGATACTACCTCTACATCAATATTTCATCCTTCCTCCTATCATGGGAGTAAGTGTCGATGACACAAGGGTGATCAAAGTCCTCTGCCTATGCCAAATACATCACATACTCTCAGTGATTTCATGCCCCCAAATATGGGGATTTACCTCAAAATCTTACCAAAATTGAATATTATTCATGTGACGACTAGGATTGTGCTTCATTCAACACCATCAAAATTTTAAACCCTTAGATGGATCATGATAACAATGAGTTCCAGGTGGACCACACTAACATCTCTAGTCTACACCAGCATCGATGAAACCATGTGAGTGCGAATTGTCATAATGTATTGGGCAATGCATCCAGCCCAGCCATGCACAACATTGAAACTAGATAGAAGTCCCATCGTAGAGCTCATCACATGCAACTTTATTATCTAGTTTCATCAGATTTCCTCCATTTCCATTTGTACTACTTGATCAGGAAGAGAAACCATGACTGTGATATGATCATTCAGGTAACATTTTGAATGGACCTCATTTATCTTTCAATTTTCTTGTATTCACTCTACGAAGTTGAACAAGTGAGCAACCGGTCATTCCCATCACCAGCCAGAATCCTCCATGTTTACCAGCAGTGTCCATCATACCTCCTGCTATTCAAAGTCCTCCTATCAGTAGAAGTATACTCCTAGAAAGAAAATATATTGTCTTCAATAATCTTTACATAACTACTTCCGAATTCGAATCCTTAAGGCCTTCCGCCTATCATATGATATCTGTGAATCCCATATAGAGGATTTAAAAAGCCCCCTCCAATTTGAAACAGAGTTCATAGCTACAAAATCATTCCATGATGAGGTAGTATAACTATTACAGTGTCAGAAAATCATTTAATTATTATGATTAGATGAAGGTTACACCATAATGAAGAACATTCTCCCACTGTACATCACTGTCCAGTTCAATGGCATAGAGTTCCACCAATGTATTGTTGAAATGGGTTTTGGGATCAATCATATCAAGAACTAGACTATGTTCAAGATGGGGCTATCGTAAATAGATCTAAGTCACTCTAAACTGAAGAATCATGGTTATGATAGGATGGAGTATACACTAGTTTTTATGATACGTATGAAGAGCCAGTTTGGTGGCCTAGTTGACATCACCAAGTTCATGGTTTTCTCATAGGACACCGCTTATAATGTATTAATGGGTAGACCCTGGCCCCACCTGTTTGTGGATGTTATAATCTAATATCACCAATGCCTTAATTAATCCACCAATATTTGAGTGGTAAATCTTGTTGGGACCACATTGTGGATAAGGTTGTATTTGTTTTCAATAGTTGTCAATGAAGATCAAAATGAAGGAGATCATGAAGTACTCCAAAGAAATGGTGGAATGGAAATTCATATTATTGTTGTACTGATCATAAATTCAATGAACTTATGTCAAAGGTGACACATTGTTTACAATAGTGAAGAATGGTGAGGTATAATCCATCTGAGGATTCTTATGAATACCATGAAATTCTTCATGATTGCATGAGAACCACGCACAAGCCTACTTGAAGAATAAAATCATATGATTTGCTTGAAATGGAGAATGACGGCAGAAGAAGAAGAGTTGCTTAAGAATGAAAATCACTGAAATGAATCATTAAGGTTATAATCAAAGCATATATTTAAGGGGGCACTGTTCTCTAGTGTTGGCCAAATTTTTGGGCTTGAGAATCAAAAATCGAAGGAATGGGTTGTTTGAAAAAGGAGGTGTGTGCAAAGAGGAAGTGGTGCTCGAAATAGGTGAGCTATTCGCGAAAAACAGTGGCGTGTAAAAAAAACGGTGTCCATAAAAAAATATTATCATGTGGGAAAAACAGCGACATGAGTGAAAAACAGTGGCGTGCGTGTAATAATGGATGGAGGTTTTTCAAGCAAGAGTTATTTCAAAATCCAAACATCAAAAAATTGAAACGGCATGGGTTGTGCAAAAAACATGGAAATGTGGGCGGAAAAATTTTGTGTGCGAAATTGCTGGTGAGGTTTTCACTCAATATGTGACTCAGATTAGAAATACTCAAAATAGTTAAAGGAAATAGGTGCATGAAAAATCTAAGATGTTCATGCCATGCGTACGGAAAATCAAACTTGTGCATGAGAAGATGGTTATTGGAAAAATGTGGGTTTGATTTTTTACGCGCAAGGGAGGATAATTTTTTACAATAATGAAAAATTACAAAGTCATGAGGTGCATGAAAAATCCATGTGGTGCGTGAAGAAAAAGAAAGGCATGAGTAATATAAATAATCAAGAGACAATTTTATGCGAAGGAAGTGGTATTTCGCACAAAGTCAAAAAATTCCTATAAATACGAGGTGAAACCCTTTCATTTGTAGTGGCTTAAAAATTAGAAAAACCCTGAGCTATGATGCACAAACTAATTGAGGTATAGAGTGGTGCGTGAAAAGAATAAGGGTTGTGTGAAAAAGAAGGTTTTGCACGAAAAAGGGATGTTCAGCGTGAAAAAGAGGAGTTATACGAAAGTAATTTTTCACAAAAAAAGGTATTTTTATGCGCATGGATTGAATTTTACGTGAAAGACACCAGGAAGGGTGATTGGAAACATTTGGAGGTCCTACAGGCCATTGAATGGTACTTATCACTCTCAATTATTCTTTGCAATGATGGAAGAACAGTGAACCATTTGGTTTTATGAAAAGAAGTTCTACCGCACACACATGACTGGTGTTTAACACCCTCGTTGTGCTTGGTGAAGAGAATAAGAACGATTCATGAAAATAAATTTAGATCTACATAGAACAAGGAATCTATACTAATACACACAGGTGTTGGTATTAGGAATTAATGGACGAGAAGAACAAGATTTAGCGAATTCAGTTATTACACTAAAGTGGAAGTGTGAACATAAAAGAGAACAATTTAAGACTCTAATGCATGCCACATCTCATGATGAACAGTAGAAAAAGACCTCAATGATTATCTATTGAAGATACCTTCAGGTCTATAAATTGAATGAGACATCACCGAAGGCAGTGAGCCAGGGGGAGTCAATGGGAGTGACTCGAGGGACGTAGTGGGCTATCCCTGTACTTTTGTAAAGACAGTGAGATTGGGAAAGAGTGATTGTTCCCGAACCATTGTAATCCACAACTAGTATTGAATAATATAATTAGATATGACCGACAACCTATTGACATATGCTCCTTGGACGTAGCCCTTAGTGGTGAACTATGTAAAAAGTGTTGTGTCATCGCATTGCATGTCAATGTTTGATTTCTGATCGTATCCATCATATAGTTTTGACTAGTTCCTACCCATGTTGGAATAAGATCAATTAGTTTAAACGAAATGTTGACACCCTGATTCACCCCTCCCCTCTCAGGGTGTCCCGAGGTCCTACAAGTTGTAACAGAGCGAGGTTCACGTATGTTGGATACTCTACAACAATTCTATTCATAATGGGATTTGAGTTTCTTTCCTAATGTCAAAAATGAAGTGTAGTCTTGATGAAGATTCAGTCATTTCTGAACAGAATCCTACATCCATCAAGACCATGACAAATAGGAAAAATAAAGAGAATAAGAAGTTGAAGAAGTCCCTCATGTCCAAAGAAGATACAATGTCTTGTTCTTTTTTCCCTTCCTATAATGAAGAAATATAAGTCTTGGAAAGTTTCGAGCGGGTGTCCTGGGTTCCTTCCATATGAAAGGAATACACTTCTCTCTCAAGTGATCAGAAGAAATTAATAAGTTATCTTCATTATCTTACTGAAGAAAGAGTTTCTCATGCTTTTAAAATATTTCAATGTATTCATGTTGAGATCAACCGATTGGAAAGAGAAGCTCATAATTTGGAAAAGGGATTGGAAGGAAAAATTATTGAATGTATAAAGATCACCAAAGAGATTAAAGTCTATTAAGAAAAAGAGGGACTCAATAAGACTTTAAAAGAAAAGATCCATGTGCATGAAGCTGAGCTAAATAAGAGCACCATAGTCATGAGTTTTTGTTTGGAAGAAACATCAAAGAGTTTCATAGAACTTGACTCTTTGTTACATAATAAATTTAAGATGCATGAATATGAGGTTGATATATTAAAGAAGACTTGTGAAGAGGAGATGATCATGATTGATTATCCTAAGATAATCCTTAATATTGAAAGTCAAAAATTGGATGCCCAATTGACAAATATTGAGAAGACATATATTGAGACTTCAAAAAAGAATGAAAGTAGATATTATAGTACAAAATGTTCATTGGAGGATTCTAAAACTGAAAAACCTCTAACATGTGAAAATAAGTTTATGACAACTCTTGATTATCTATCTCATGAATTAGTTACTACTGGTACTCAATGCTCACCATTGGATTCTACTGTCAAAAGACCTCTAAAATCTGATAAGAAGACCATGACATCACTCAGTGATCCATCACTCTCTGATCTATCACAACCACCATGGCTAGGTTGTATGGGAAGAAAAATGAGGGATATCGTTCCTTAAATAGAGCACAAAAAATAAAGATCAAGGCCCAATATCATTAGACAGAATATATAGAGAAGAAAATATTCTTGATTCAATATTGGTGATGCAATAGATTTGGGCATTGTGCAGTAGATTGTTTGTAAAATAACTTAAATTAAAAAGCACAATTAAATCATGAATCAAAAGGAAGAAATCCAGAGAAGAAGAAACAACATTTGCAGGTCCAGAAGCATCTATTTACAACAAACAGATTTGGAATGCTTGATAACATCTGTGATGTATGAAACTACAAAGGTCACAAGGTAGGCACATGCCCATAACAACATGCTTTCACGATTGATAAGAAAAAAAGACCTCCGATGCCAGCTAAGTATGAAGTAAGTACCTTGGGAAGAAATCAGAAGAATATTATAAACACACATTCCTCCAAGAATATCTCATGTAGGGAAGCTAAGAAGACCTAAGATTTTAGATCCATGAAATTTAAGGGTCATTAATCCAAAATAAAAACTAAGAGGGATGAAAATATGATGAACCCCTATCGAAAATCCAAACTAGCTGCAATAGTTCCAAATGACATATTGGTCATCTGGATATATGATTTGAAAATAATGAGGAATCATGAAGATTAAAAGGCCAAGGTTGGTGAGAAAAGAAAAGGAAAAATTTCACGCGATGAAGATAAAAACCATGAGAGAGTGAAAACTAAAATAAAAACATGTGTTAATGATGTTATGTGTCAGAGATGTATAAAATCTGGTGACATCAAAAAAGTTTTTCTAACCTTAATACCAAAGTAAGAAGCAGTCCTTAAAAAGAATAAAAATGTATCATTCAGGATGGATGTTAAGAAGAACAATTCTCCACCCAAAGTACAGGAGAATGTGAAAAGAGCTGTGCCAAATCAACACAGACCAGAACATATGTTCAAATATGTAAGCATGAAGACTGGAGTAAAAGGAGGAACTTGGTTGAGAAAAGAACCTAAACCATGCAGCTCATATTGATGAAGCAAGGAGGAACCACCTTATTCTATTATTCATTTGTGTACTGTATTTGTGCTAATAATACATGGAATTGAAGGAGAGACATGATCTCTGGGGAAGAACCTGAGAAGTTGTGAATGTTGTTATCTCTTGATAGCTAAGCTGAAGGATTTTCTATCCCTGAAATACTCTTTAATTGATATTCAATTATTAAAATAAAGGTTCATTTTTGATGAAGATGATGAGGAGTGTTTCCCTTGAGAGGGAGACAAATGAAGAGGTTTTAGAATTATTGTTTCCTTTAGTATCAACTTCATTTGGTATTATATTAAATTACTCTGGAAACTGAATGAAGATAACGTAATTGAAAAATGGTATGTCATCTTTCAAAATTGGTTACTCAAAATAAAAATGATTTTACAAAGGGGGAGTAACAAAAATAATTGGTGACATAAGAAGAATGGAAGTTCCCTAAGGTCAGTTATCCTACCTTTTTCACTTGAGTATTTTTGATCTGTTTGTTGAAGTGAGTGAAAGTGTTTCTGGTTGATAATCTCATATCACTTTTATTATTCTCAAACTGGAATGAAAGTGGAATTCCATTGAAGAAAAGTACATGAGTTCTCATCTCATGTGGTATCATGGACAGTGAATACTGGAGAAGCATTTTGTCTAAATCAAATCCCCTTTTTTTCTACATCGAGCATTGATCACGTAGAAATAGTGTGAAATGATTGATGACACATTTCTTAAGTATTGATTAATACCCTCTCTACCATGAACATTGTATTTATTTTCAATAAGAGGGAGAGAAAGTGAAATGAATGTTTGAAAAGTAATGCTGATCATGAGATGATTCTCATTTTGACATTAATGTATTCATTTTAGGAGAGAATGAAGGTATTGACCACGAAATACAAATTGGGAGATTTTTGGGACCTCATTGTGTATAAGGTTATATTTGTTGTCAATATTTGTCAACGAAGATAAAAATGAAGGAGATCATGAAGTACTCCAAAGAAATGGTGGAATGTAAATTCAGATGACTGTTGTACCGATCATAAATTCAACGAAATTTTGTCAAAGGTGACACATTGTTTACAACATTGAATAATGGTGAGTTCTAATCCATCAGAGGATGGTTGAAGAAGAGTGGGGATTTTAAGAATTCTGTGAAATTCTTCAAGATTGCATGAGAACCATGAAAGAGCCTACGTGAAGAATAGAATCATATTATTTGAATGAAGTAGAGAATGGTGGCTGAAGAAGAGGGGTTGATGAAGAATGAAAATCCCTGAAAAGAAGCATGAAGGTTAGAACCGAATCATATATTGAATGTGGCATTGTTCTCCAGTGTTTGCCAAATGTTTGGGCCTTAAAATTGGAAACTGAAGGCATAGGTTGTTCACAAAAGGAGGTGCGTGCAATGAAAAAGTGGTGTGCCAAATAGGTGAGCTATTTTTGAAAAGTAGTGGTGTGCCTGAAAAATAGTGGCATGCGCAATAAATAGAAGCGTGTGGGAAAAATAGCGGAGTGCGTGAAAAACAGCGGCATGAGTAAAATAGTGGAGCGAGGTTTTTCGTGGAAGAGGTGTTTCAGAATCCAAACATCAAAAAATTGAAAAGGCATGGGATGCGTGAAAAACAAAGAAATGTTCATGGAAAAATGTTGTGCGTGAAATAGCTGGTGAGTTTTTTGTGCAAGAAGTGACTCAGATCAGAAATACTCAAAATCGGAGAAGGCAAGAAGCATGAGAAAAATAGAAGATGTTCCTACCATGTGTGCGGAAAATAAAACATGTGCGCGAAAAGATGGTTGTGCGCAAAATTTGGGTTTGATTTTTTACACACAAGAGATGATTCTTGTTCATAATGATGAAAAATTACAAAGTCATGAGGTGTGCAAAAAATCCATGTGGTTCGCGAAAATAAAATGAATGCACACGTAATCTAAAGAACTGAATGACAGTTTTACGAGTAGAAAGTGGTTTTACGTGCAAGGTCAAAAATGCCAATAAATATGAGGTAAACCCCTCTCATTTTCAGTGGCTCGACACATATGAAAATATCGATCTCTGATTCCTGAAAAAATTGAGGTATAGAGTGGTACGTGAAAAGAAGAAGTGTTGTTCGAAAAATAAGGTGTTGCGCGAAAGAGGGATGTTCTGCGTGAAAAAGAAGAGTTACACGAAAATCCTTTTTCGGACCAAAATATATTTTTATGTGCCAGGATTTAATTTTACATGCAAGACACTAGGATGGGTGCCCGAATAACTTTTGGGGTCTTATAGGCCTTTCAAAGGTGCCTATTACTCCTAAATATTTTGTTCGAAGACGGAAGAACAGTGAACCATTTGGTCTTACGAAAAGAAGTTTTACCGCACACACATGACTGTTGTTTGACACCGTCATTGTGCTTTGCGAAGAGAATAAGAATGAATCGTGTAACTAAACATAGGTCTACATAGAACGATGAAACTATACTGATACACACATGTGTTGGTATCAGGAAATAAGGGACGAGAAGAAGAAGATTTAGTGCATTCAGTTATTACACTAAAGTGGAAGAGTGAACATAAACGAGAATCAAAATGTGACTTTGATACAAGAAACCTCTCATGTTGATAATGAGACAAATACTTCATTGAAAATATTTTGAAGAGACCTTCAGGTAAATAAACTGACTATGACTTCACCGAAGGCTGTGAGCCAGGGGGAGTCAACGGTAGTAACCCGAGGGACACCCTGGGCTCTACCTGTACATTTGTAAAGGCAGTGAGCCTGGGATAGAGTTAATGTTCCTGAACCATAGTAATCCACAACTAGTAAGGGATAGTGTAATTATGTATGATTGAAAAACTATCAGGACATGCTCCACTGACGTAGCCCTTAGTGGTGAACCATAGAAAAAGTGATGTGTCATCTCTTTGCATGTGATTGTTTGATTTCTGATCATATCCATCATAAATGATTGACTAGTTCCTACCAACATGAGAACAATATCCATTAGTTTAAAAGAATAATTGACACCCTGATTCACCCCTCCCCTCTAAGGGTGTCCCAGGGACCTACAAGTGCTACTAGAGCGAGGTTCAGTTATGTTGGATACACGACAGTAATTCTATTCAGAAGAGGATTTGTGTTTCTTTCCTAAATTAAATAATGAAGTGCAGTCTGGATGAAGATTCAGTCATTTCTGAGTAGAATCCTACATCCATCAAGACCATGAAAAATAGGAAAAATAATGAGAAGAAGCAGTTGAAGAATTCCCTTATGTCCAAAAAAGATACAATGTCTTGTTTTCCATGCCCTTCCAATAATGTAGAAATATTCGTCTTGGAATGTATTGAGAATATGGACCAGGTTCCTACCTTAGGAAAGGAAGACACGTATATCTCCAGTGATCATGATAAATTAATAAGTAATCTGTATGATATTCCGGAAGAAAGGGTTCCTACTGTTTTTATAATATTTCAATGCATGCAGGTTGAGATCAACTGATTGGAAAGAGAAGTTGATAATAGAGAAAAGGTCTTGGAAGGAAAAATTCTTGGATTCTTAAATCTCAACAAAGAGAGAAAAGTATATGAAGAAAAAGATGGAGTCAAAGAGACTCTAAAATAAAATATCCATGCGCATGAAGCTGATCTGAAGAAGTGCAATGAGGTCAAGAGTTTTTTTTTGGAAGAAACATCCAAGAGATTCAGAGAACTAGACTATTTGTTACAAAAAAAAGTTAAGATGCATAAAGATGAGGTTGAAATATTGAAGAAGACTTGTGAAGAGGAGTTGATCAAGATTGATGATTAGAAGATCGTACTCAATATTGAATGTCAAAAATTGGAATCCTTGTTGACAAATTTTGAGAAAACACATATTGAGTCTTCACAAAAGAATGAAACAAGAGATTATAATAGTAAATGTTCATCAGAGGATTCTAAAGCGGAAATACCTCCAACATGTGAAAAGAAGATTATGACAACTCTTGATTATCCATATCAACAGTCAGCTACTTCTGGTACACAATGCTCACTGGCGGATTCTATTGTCAAAATTACTCTAACATGTGATAAGAAGATCACGAAATCATTCACTGATCTATTTCAAGCGGCTAAGAAATTGAAGGTATTTTCCATACAAATTTGTACTATGGTTTCAAATATGTATCTACAAAAAGTGCAGGTTGGATGAAAAATTCTAAACAAGTTTGGGTGAGGAAAGGGGGTGATAAGAAACAAACCACTATGGGTAGGTTGGATGGGAAGGAAATGAGGGATATGGTTCCAGATACAGAGCACACAAAATAAAGAATTAGGCCCAACAACCTCATACAAAATATATAAAGAAGAAATGATTTGTGGGTCAATATTGGTGATGCAATAGATTTGGGAATTTTTCCTTGCATTATTGGTAAAATACCTTAAATGATAAAGCACAAATAAAGAATGTATCAAAATGAAGAAATCCAGAGAAGAAGAAGCAACATATGCCGGTTCATAAGCATCTGTTTACAACAAATAGATTTGAAATGCTCGGTACCATCTATGATGTTTGAAATGGCAGAGATCACAAGGTAGGCACATGACCATCTCAACATGCTTTCACTACTGATATGAAAAGATGGTCTTTGATGCTGGATAAGTATGAAGAAAGTACATTGGGAAGAAATCAAATGAATATTGTAAAAACACATTCCCCCAAGAAGACCTCAAGTTGGAAAGCTGAGAAGACCTACAATTTTAGATCCATGAAATTTATGGGTCATTCATCAAAAAGAAAAACTAAGAGGGATGAAACTAAGATGAACCCATGTGTAAAATCCAAACAAGTTTCAATAGTTCCAAATGACATATTGGTCATCTGGAAAGATGATTTAAAAATAATGAGGAAACTTGAGAATGAAAAGGCCAGGGGTATTGAAAATGGAAAAGGAAAAATTTCACGTGATGAAGATAAAAAGAATGAGAGAGTGAAAACCAAAATAAAAACATGTGTTAATGATGTTCTGTGTGAGAGATGTATGAAATCTGGTCACATCGCAAATGTTTGTATAACCTTAATAACAAATTGAGAATAATTCCTTAAAAGGAGTAAAAATATATCATTTATGATGGATGTTAAGAAGAATAATTCTCCACCCAATATAGATGAAAATGTAAAAAGATACGTTCCAAATCAACACAGAGCATAACATATGTTCAAATATACAAGCATGAAGACTGGAGTAAATGGAGGAACTTCTTTGAGAAAATTACCTCAACCATGGAACTCATTTTGATGAAGCAAGGAGGAACCACCTTATTCCCTTATTCATTTTTCTATTTTATTTGTTATAATAATACATTGAATTGAAGGTGATGCTTGATCTCGGGGGAAGAACCTGAGAAGTAGTGAATATTTTCATCTCTTGATAGCTAAGCTGACGGATTTTCCATCATTAAAAGTATCTTTAATTGATATTCAAAGGTTAAAATAACATATCACGCTTGATGAAGATGATTGGGAGTGTTTCCCTTAGGGGGATACAAATGAAGAAGCCATCAGAATTATTATTTCCTTCAGTATCGACATGAGTTGGTATTAAATTCAATTACTCTAGAAATTTCTTGAAGATCATGTCATTGGAAATGGTATGTCATATTTCAACCTTGGTTACTCAAAATAAAAATTATTTTACAAAGGTGGAGTAACAAAAGTAATCAGTGACCCAAGAATAAAGGAAGTGCCTAATGTCACTTATCATGCAAATTTCACTTGAATATTTTTGATCTGTTTGTTGAGGTGAGTGCAAGAGTTTCAGGTGGATAATCTCATATCACATTTATTATTCTCAAACTAGAATGAATGTGGAAATCTCGTAATGGAAATTATATGAGTTCTCATCTCAGGATGTATCATGGCAAATTTATAATGGACAGACATGTTGTCTAAATCAAATCCTCTTGTTTTCTATATCGAGCATTGATCACGTAGACATAGAGTGAAATGATTGATGACACATTTCTTAAATATTGATTTATACCCTCTCTATCATGAAATTTGTATTTCTTGTCAATAAGGGGGAGGTAAAGTGAAATAAATGTTTGAAATGTAAAGATGATCTAGAGAAGATTCTCATTTTTACATTGACATATTAATTTTAGGATAGATTTAAGGTATTGACATCAAATACAAATGGGGATATTGGTGGGTCCACATTGTGTATAAGGTTGTATTTGTTGTCAATATTTGTCAATGATGATCAAAATTAAGGAGATCAAGAAGTACTCCAATGAAATGGTGGAATGGAAATTCAGATGATTTTTGTACAAGCATAAATTTAATGAACTTAAGTCAAAGGTGAAAAATTGTTTACAACAGGGAAGAATGGTGAGGTATAATACATCTAAGGATTATTGAAGAAGATTGGGGATTTGATGAATACCCTGAAATTCATCATGATTGCATGAGAACCATGCAAGAGCCTACTTTAATAATATAATAATATGATATTCATGAAGTAGAGAATGGCAGTTGAATAAGAAGAGTTGCTGAAGAAGTTAAATCACTGAACAAAATCATTAAGGTTACTACTGAAGAATATATTGAAGGTGGAGCTATTCTCTAGTGTTTGGAAAATGTTTGGGCCTATAAATTGGAATCTGAATCAAGTGTTGTTCGCAAAAGCAGGTGCGTGCAAAGATGAAGGGGTGTGAAAAATAGGTGAGTTGGTCATGAAAAAGAATGGTGCGCCCGAAAAATAGTGGCGTACACAAAAAATAGCTTCTTACTGAAAAAATAGTGGCGTGCGTGAAAAAGGTTGTGTGTGAAATTTACTTGAGCAAGGTTTTTCAAGAAAGATGTGTTTTGGAATCAAAATGTCGAAAAATGGAAAAGGCATGGGCTGTGAAAAAAACATGTAAATGTGCGTGGAAATTTTTTTTGAGTGCAATAGCCTGTCAGTTTTTTGTTCAAGCAGTGACTAAGATCAGAAATAATCAAAATCGACAAATGCAAGAGGCGCGCGAAAAATCAATGATGATCGTTCCATGTGTCCGGAAAATCAAAATTGTGTTCAAAAATATGGTTGCACACAAAATGTGGGTTTGATGTTTTATGCGCAAGATATTCTTCCAGTTCATAATGATGAAAAATGAAAATGCCATAAGGTGCGTGAAAATTCCATGTGGTGCATGAAAATAAAAGGAAGCCGTGCGTAATCTGAAGAACTGATAGACCATTTTATGCACAGGAAGGGGTTTTACGTGCAAGGTCAAAACTGTCTATAAATATGAGGTGAACCCCACACATTTTTAGTGGCTCGACACTTAGAAAAATCCCAATCTCTGATGCATGGAAATATTGTTGTATAGAGTGGTGCGTGAAAAGAAGAAGGGTTGAATGAAAAAAAAGATTTTGTGCTAAAAAGTGATGTTCTACATGAAAAAGAAGAGTTACGTGAAAAGCCTTCTTCATTCCAAAACATATTTTTACATGCAAGGTTGGAATTTTATATGGAAGACACTGGGAAGGGTGCACAAGAAAAATTTGGGGGTCCTGTAGGCCTTTGACAGTTGCTTAGAACTCTTAAATCTGCATTGCAAAGATGGAAGAATAGTGAACCATTTGGTTTTATGAAGAGAAGTTGTACCACACACTCAAGATTGGTGTTTAACACCCTCGTTGTGCTTTATGAAGAGAAGAAGAATGAATCCTACAACTAAACTAAGATCTTCATAGAACAAGGAAAGTATACTAATACACACAGGTGTTGGTATCAGGAATTAAAGGATGAGAAGAAGAAGATTTAGTGCATTCATTTATTACAATAAAGTGGATGAAGGAACACAAAAGAGCATCAATTTAGGATTCTGATGATAGAAATGTCTCATGCTAAAAAGGATACAAATACTTCAATGTAAATCTATTAAAGATACCTTCAATTCTATAAACTGATTGAGACTTCACAGAAGGTAGTGAGCTAGGAGGAGTCAATAGGAGTTACCCGAGGGATGCAGTGGGCTATCACTGAACATTTGTTAGGGCAGTGAGCTTGGGATAGAGTGACTGTTCCCGAACCATTGTAATCCACAACTAGTGAAGAATAGTGGAATTATGTATGACTGACAACCCGTCGGTTTTTGCCCCTTGGACAAAGCCCTTAGTGGTGAACCAAGTAAAAAAGTGTTTTTTCATCTCCTTTCATGTGAATGTTTGATTTATAATCATATCCATCATACAGGTTTCACTAGTTCCTACCAACATGGGAACAAGATCCATCAGTTTAAAAGAAAATTTGACACCCTGATTTACCCCTCCCCTCTCAGGGTGTCCCGGGGTCCTACAATTATCCATGGTGATGTGTCTCCCTTTTCCTCTTGTGAAGACCTCTACCTGGATGAAAACTACTTTAAGATCAAGGAAAACCAGATTCGTTCTAATGAGGTTGAGCATACTACTATTTTGGTTGACCCATGGTCAAGTCCTGGATGATGCCTACATTTTCCCAATTCATTGGTTGGAGGCCACCACCCCATACATGGGGCACTTCTTTTTCATCTCTGGGATAAGGGGAAATCTCATTCCTTGTCATAAGGAGCACAAGAACATCAGTTCATAATCCTACACAAATCAATCTCGTGTAATCCTAGATCCCATTACCCTTGTGTGGTATCGAGATGTTTACCCCATGGAAATGAAAATTTGTCATAATTTTCTATTTTGATGGGATGGGATAAACTGGATCAAGCTGATGAACCACTATTGATCTGATATTATAAATTGTGACCCTTTAGGTCGAAGTCCTGATGGAATAAGATTGACAGGATTTGTCACCATGGTTTTAGTAGTGCAATAGCTCCCCGATGGGGTTTCCACTACCGCTCAGGCTAGTACCATCTTTCCATCAATATCAACCAATTTTTAATGGTTCCCCTACCGATTATTCCCTCACAATGGAAGATGGGGATGATTTGGAATATGCTCCTCTCACATTCAACGAAGTTCTCCCCACCACCATTGATGAGTTAGTATAGGTGAATCATGGTATTGCTGTAGATCTGAAACAAACACTAATTAGTGCTTCCATTCTGCAGAAGAACAATAATAGTATGTTGATTTCCTAAAGAAACAGTACAATTTATTTTCCTGGAGATATGACGAGAGTCTAGGTATATATCCTTATGTCTCCATCCACCATCTTGGTCTCCTATTAAATCATTTTGGGTTAAAATATCCTCCCAGAATGATGTACCCTTCTCATGGTTCCATGGATGTGTCTAAGGTTGATATTATCCTTAAATACAACTTGACCAAGGAGGTCTAGTACCCTAGATTGTTAGACAACATTGTTACCATCAAGAAGAATAATGTATAAATCAGAGACTACATCAAATTCCCTGATCTCAAACATTATAGTCTGAATGATGATTTTCTCCTCCTAAAAATACTGCTACTGATCGACTCTACCACTAGAATCTAGGAACTATCATTCATGAATGGGTATTCTAGGTATAACCAAATCTGAATGGATATAGAGGATGAAGTTTCTACTACCTTTAGGGAACCACAAGGTACATTCTGTTAGTAGGTAATGCCTTTTAGCATAATGAATTTTGGTTCTGACTATAAGCATGCCAGGCACCTCATATTCAAGACGATCCATGTGACATTGGTGGAATTCTATGTGGTCGATCTGGTGATTACATCTTTCCAGTGTCAGGAAAATATCTAGGATCTTGAGAATTTATCTGGCTTCCTTAGATCATGCCATCTAAAGTTGAAACCCCATAATTGTGCCTTTGGGGATACCTCTACAATGTTATTCAGCTTCATTGTCAAATATAGAGGCATTGAGATCGACCAGGAGAAGATTATGGCTATTAGACAAATGCCTCCTCTAAGAAACCTTCTCGAACTCTTAGGTTTTCATGGAAACTTAGCCTATATACACTTATTCATAATGAATCTTGCTGGAATGTGTAATCCCTTTTCCTAGATCATTAAGAATGGTGTTGTTTATCATTGGGATTAGGAGTGTGAGACTGATTTTGAGGAAATCAAGCATTATCTACTACAACCTCTAGTTATGTTGCCACCTATCTTAGGGAAGCCAGTAGTCTATTATATGACTGCATTGGAATAATCCCTCAACGCCCTTCTTTTCCAGATGAAAAATGAAGGGACATAGAATAGTTTATATTATCTCAGCCACATGCTCCATGAAATAGTGATAAGATATTCCTCTATCAATAAGATTTACCTTTTGTAGGTATTCGCATTGCTGAAATTTCAAAATTACTTATAGAACCATGAGATACAAATGGTGTCCTACATGGATCCACTGAAGTACATCCTAAACTGTCACATGTTGACATGCCCTCTAGCTCAGTGGGTAGCGATCCTTCACTAGTTCAATTTTAGTTTCATTTCAATGAAGGATATCAAGGGGAAGACACTATCATACTTTCATTCAGTCAATATAACCCCTGCAGAGTAATATCTATTCCATGACATCCCAGATGTGGAAATCCTATCAGTGGATCATGTCCTGCCGTGTTGGAAGATACACTTTGATGATGCTTTAAGCAGTCTAACTAGAAGAATGATCAATTGTCCCAGAATTAATAGGTCCATCCTTTTTATTGTGTTCACCACACATTCACATGGTATCTTTACGTATTAATTCATGTTGTGAGAAGGATACATCAACAACAATGTGGAGTATTGGGGCCTTATCATTGGCCTCAATCTAGGACTCATGATTGATGTTCTATAGCTACATGTGAATGGGGACTTTAAATTGGTCATCAAATTGATCAACAATGAATATATTGTTAGGAATATAGAGATAATACCCTTCATAGTGCCTGATACCCACCTGATGACTCGATTACTTTCTCATCCTAATGTTACCCATATTCCTCAGTCATAAAACAGTTGAGCCAATGCCTTGGATAGCCAGACCGCCTATCTTGTAGAACCTGGCTAGGAAAATCTGATCATCCATGTGGTTCATCACTCCCATTACTCCATACGATGATGACATCCAAAATGTATGTAATATTACCACTGGCACATCCACATCAGCAACCCTAGCCCCCTACCACAATACATGAAGAACCCAAGGTGGGATAACTCCCTTAATGAGTATCTCCAGCATGGTAGTATCCTATCAGATATAGCCAAACATGAATGAATCTGTTGGCGCATAGTGCAGTTCACCATTAAGATTGGACCCATCCTTGAGAATATCCTCTAAAAATATGGGTTCTATGGAGTTAACCTCCATGGTATTCATGGAAATGAGATTCCCTAGGTTATTCAGGATGTTCAAGACAGTTATTGCGGCACTCATCATGCTGGTCCAATGAATTCCCATTAGATCTAAAGGTTGGGCTACATCTTGGCCACCATGATCCATGACTACATCAATTTCTTCAAAAGGCGTCATGAGTGTCATATCCATGATAATTTTATGCATCAACCTCTAGATCCCCTTTATAAAACCAATTAATCTTAGTCCTTTGTGGTCTGGGGACTCGATATTATGGGGCCATATCCTCCAGCGACAGCTCGTTTGTGTCAGTTCATCCTGACTACTATGGATTTTTTTCTAAGTGGGTAGAGACAATTTTTTCTCATGGAAGTCGAGGCCCTTTATATCATTGGATTCATGAACACCAATATCATCCTTAGATTTGGAGTCGATCATGCCATCCTCACCAATAATGACACTAACTTCTAGGTAGTCAATTTGAATAAATTATAAACCAAGTGATATATTTGTTCTAATGACACCTTTCAATATCATGTGCATGAAAAAGGGTAGATTAATGAATTCAACAAGTCCTTCTCTAACATTTTGCAGAAGATGGTTGGTCAGAACAGGAAATTTTTTTTAGACAATCTTTGTAATTATCATTGGGATTATCGGACAACAAATCATAATTCCACCCAGGGGACTCTATATTCCATAGTCTACAAAATAGATGCACTCTGCCCATCTATATTATCTTACCCTCACTGTGGTCAACCGTCTATGATCATTAGATATCAGACAGAGTAGAAGAAGTCTGTCTGGCTGAACCGGAGGCCCTTGATATGAATTAGATCCAAGCCTTACACAATCTAGATAGGATTTAGAACAAGATTGCCAGAGAAGTTAACAAGAAATTTCATCTCTATTATTTCCTCTAAGGGGACATGTTATTGCACTTATGAACTCCAATGACACTCGATAGGAAGCCATCAATTTTGGATCCTTAGTCAGAGGGACATTATATCATTCACAAGGTTTACCCCAATGGTGTATCCTTTCTAGTCACTATTGATGGTGAGCGTATTTCTACTCCAACCAATGAAAAATTCATTAGGAATTATTTCGTTTAGGAATAACTACCTCTTTCCTTACCATAAAACATTAAAAAATGTGATCCTTCTAGACTGAAGGATGTAAAACCACTCATCTCTCATCTCACATGCTGATAAACTTCAAAATGGCCCAAGTTCTATGACCTTAATCTAAAATATATGCACCATCCTCAACGCATGACATTAAAAATCATGATATTTCAAGAACTATTTGTGTTTTTATTCCCCTCCTTAACGAATACATAGGAATAACAAGAAATTTTGTGTTCAGTTCTAGACATGGTTTATAGAAACATTATCTATTTCTTGTCCACTTTGCCTATGTTCTCCTGGGGGGATGTGGTGTGGTGTATACTTATATCCTCATTCATGTCAGGATTGAAATAACCACACCATGTACCTCCCTCGAGAGCTCCCCATTCGAACGTCCCACCCTCATGACATTAAGTTGGGAAACTATAGTCCAAGCACTACGACCATAACATAAGAACATTTACTTTCTTGTCACATGCCATTAAACTACTCAACATTTGAAGAACTACATATGGATTGATTCCCATACTTATGGGATACGTCGTAGAGACTCGAAGATTGACATACGTAGATATTACATTACATTTGCGGAATACTTAATACATAACAAAAACAGACACACAAGGACTATAATAGTTTAGTGTCTTTGGAAATTTGGAATGCAATCTTCTAATCATGGTGAAAGCTCTTCAAAATCTCCCATAAATATCATCCACTTTTTGTTTCCTTATATAAAACTGTTCTTTTATTCCTGGGGGAAAATAAAACATAAAAAGGGTGAGCTCAAATGCTCAGTAAGGGTAAGAATGGATAAAATAAAACATACCATATACATTTGAACTTAAAAACATGAACATAATGTTTAAACATCAAAATCTTGAGCAATGACATAAAACATGGAAGTACATAAGACATAGATCATAATGGAACATAAATCATGATAAAATAGAATGGGAATAAAACATGTAATTGTGGCATCCATTAAGCACATGTAATAATTTCCATAGTAGCCAAGGCATTGCTTCCAAGACCATCTTAGTGGACAAAGTCTCTTTCCGAATCGAGTTCACTCCTCGTTCTAGTCTTGTAATACTAAACTAGATTAACTTATTGTTCCAGCCATGTTTATCTCATGAGAGATATATATATATTTACCCAATGCATTGGAGGGAGATATAGGTCCTACCCATCTCATAATTAAATCATTATTACTTGTGCCACAAAATAAACATACATCATTCATAAAAACCCAACGAATAAAATGGGTTTCATAAACATCATCCCATCATCACATAATCCATATAAAATAAATGGGTATCATTTCATAATAAGAAAAGTGAAACCATTTAAATCATACAGACATGATACTTGAAAAATACACATATGAAATAATGTCATCTTAGATTAAAAATGGTTTTTATAAAACACTTGAAATGAATTCTTGAGGAAAATATCCTTTCTTCTTCAAAAGCAATTTTTTTCACAAAACGTCATGAAATTTTAAAAGAAAAAGATTTTGTTTAAAATATTCATGAAATATTTTGGGGGAAGCTTCATGAAAATAAGGCTCTATTAAACCTTAAAAATTCTTTTCATTTTTCGTATAAGTTAAAAAAACATTATCCTCGTACTTTTGTCTGAAAAGTCCAAAAGTACCTCGTAACGTAAACAAAAGAAAGATTCCTTACATACCATGTAGTAAAAGTAAAAATGGGTAAAATGGACATTAAACATACAAAAAACAGTTTTAGAAAACATGGACATGGATGATAACAATAACCCCAGTAAAAACTTATGAATAAGCAATCTCATATAAAAATGAGATTTGTAAAATTATCCCTTACCTTAGGTCCGATATGCATCGTACGTATCCAAACCTCCTGTATTATGATATAAATAAAGTCATTGAATTATTAAATAATTCTATTCATTGTTATTATATCATATATGGTTCACTTATGACTTTATATTACCCGTTCTTTTGTAAATTGATGTTAAAGTAGCGTTTTGGGTAATATCGTTTCATTTGTCATTCGTGTTTTAACATGTAATAATTCATATGATTACTTAGACAATGATTACATACATCTAGAATGTAAAACATGATTTATATATAATATATATTCAGAATATACATATATATAATAGATCAATAAATGGAATGAAATACACCATTAAGGGAGACAGTATGCCTTACGTACGCATGAACGATGTTTTCGTTTCCTTATTGAATTGAATGGAATTAAGTAGATGACATATATATATATATATAAATAAATACAGTATCATTATTATTTCATATATTTCATGATTAATTATTATATATACTTATAATCGTTATTGAAGGGTTAACATGGAGAGTCAATCTCATCGCGTCGTGGAGACGGTTGTCCGTACGTACGCACGAGCGATGAATCATTCCCAAGATCGTGGAATTATATTAATATCTATGTATAATATTAAAGAATCCATATCACTTTAAAATAATCATATATATTCATTACTTTCTCCATTATACCCATCCAAGTAAGGTGGTGGTGGAAAATAGATTACACTACGACATGGAGACAGTATTCCGTACATATGCACGCTCGGTGATTTCGTTTTCTGTAGGATGGATAGATGGTGAAATATGGTTTTTTCATACATATAATAACATATACGTATATGAGTGATACATATGTTATTAATTCAAAATTAAACAACTAAAAAAGAAGACGTGGAAGAAGAAATAAAGTTTAAAGAATCGGTAACGGACATTACCTCTTCTTTGAAGCGCCTCTTTGAGACCTCCTCTTAGGGCAGTAAAATTGGTCTTTGTATAAGAAAAGGACCTCTCAAATGTTTCTAGGGAAGTGTAGAAGAGAATTTGGCAGGGTTTGACCGAGATTGAAGACTCAATGTGGTGTGAGGAAGAGAGGGAGGAGGTGCCCTTTTATAAGGGAGGAGAGGGGCACCTTTGGAAATATAAGAAATATTAGTTTATAATAAATACCAATCCCACATGAAAACTCCTAAAATGACTCATATCCAAATATTAGATGAGATAGGGTTGTAATATCATCAATAATAAAATTTAGACATGTTAGGAATTCATTTTAAACATTATCAACTTGATTTATCCTTATTTAATCAATTTAATTTTATTTGTGGTAATAACAGTCTAAATTATAAATTATAACAAATAAATACTTATTTGTTGTGAATTTTCCATAATTGGATACGTTATAAAATTTTGGACCATATAAATTTAAATTTATAATTTTTAAATACTTTTGTTATTTTTATACAATTTTATAATATTTTATTTTTATAAAATAACAATAGTGTCAAATTTGTCACTATTCATTTATTTGAATTTAAATAAAATATATATAGAATATATGATCAAAATTAAATATTTAATATATTCATAAAAGGTCATATGTATCTATAAAATTAGTGGATCACATTAAATAGTTCATATAATTTTTATTTTATTATTTTTAAAACCATTTATTGGGTTTATCTCTTAATAAAATAATTACTATAACATGTTTTTATAATTATTTAATATACTTATTTGTTGGGAAAAAAATAGAAAATAAATCTTATGATGAAGATAAATCTATTAACTTTCACAATAATACTTTTAATCCAATTTATCATATTAAAATTACAATATGTAAATTGTTATCATTATTAAATTATGAAGGTGACAACTTTGGCATAATTTAAAATAAAATAATATAACTGTCATAATCACCTTAATAAGGATCCAAATGGTCAAAAATCCAGCTCGTGGATGATTAGCGTTTATATATACACTATTAATAATTTTTGTGCAGATTTTTGTGCCTTTTTATATGTATTACTATTTCAATAAAAACTATATTATTGATTTTTCACTAAATAAATAATTTATGCATCATTAATGAATAAAATAATAAGGTAATTAACTAACACATAAAAATTACAAATAAATTACCATGAAAAAGAAAATCATTTTGTCTTTCAAATTGGTAATTATAACATAATTTATATTCTGTATAAACTTATCTTAAAAATACTTTAATTATTAAAGTTGAGTGAGACATATTTCACTTTCCTTTAAATAAAATAAACTAATGGTCTTAATCACCTCTAAGTGGTTTCTAATGGATTCCATTTCGCCCCAAATATGACTTAGGACAAATTATAATTATCCAATTTTATTACGAAAAGTATTTGGATAATTTTATAATATTATATTTACCCTTAATTTCCCAGTTTACCTTTTACTATGGTAAATAAAATTTACCATCGTTACTATTCATAAAGCCCAAAAATAAAAAGTACCCTATTAATATAATTTGGACCCATTGATTGTAAATATGGAATCCATTTTTCCAATTTCATTACACAGAAGTTGCAGAAATTAAATTAAAATTAATCCTGTTGTCGAATGAAAACAAGTTTTTGTTTAAAACATTGCAAAAGATTGAATTTATTTAACCTATGAATTCAATCTAAAATAAAGGCTAATGACATAAATTATATTAAATGGAAAAAATATATTCTACTTATACTTTAAAACCATTAAATATCATAATTTAACCACATAATTTATTACGATGAAAAAAGTTGTTTTTAATTAAAACATAGCGTGTTTTTACTATTCATTAAAATATGAAAGTTATCAGAATAATTTGAAAAATTTATCCAATGTAAAATTTTATATCCTGATTCCAAATAATAATTTTATTTTGTAAAATTGAACTTATAAACATTTCAATAACTAGATTTAAAGTGGGTGTTCCATCAAAAGGCGACAAAACTGACTTTTTTGAAAAATAAATATTTTACCCGAAACATTTATTTTGTTATTATACCATGTTATATAAAATGTGTAAGATGAATAATAATGTTATAAAATTCAAAATTTAGTTAATACTATTCATAACAGCTAGTCCATAATAATATTATAATAATATATCGTTGTTTAGTAAAACCCGGTATTGCGTACAACACACTCTATCAAGGAAGGTTGTGATTGCGTGTAGTGCAAGACAAGTTAGGGTTGCGTGTTGTGAAAGCATCATTTATTATTTTGTATAACATAATACAACCATATTTCATTTATACATTGAATATATATATAAACACACACTCAATGTTGCGTAGAATGACTATTATAAAACGAACTTGAAATTGTGTGTAACACACTCTAAGAATAGTGTTGTGTATACTTCAAGCTAATACAGTGTGGCGTATAGAACAAGATAATCTTGTTGTAGCATAAAAAAATTACATCCAATAAATTAAAAAGAATAGTTATCATAAAATATCGGGTTGTTGCATTCTACCCCCCTTAAAATGAATTTCCCCCTCGAAATTCATCAGGGTTATACGTGTTTTTCTACTTGAAAGTATCTTTAATTGAAACACACATCGTAAAATGAAATACCAAGACTTAACTTTAAAAACTAAAGTATGAAACGTAACGGTTACTGAAATTAACTAATCGTTGGGTTTCAACATAGAAGAACGTAGGTGAAAATATGGATATGGAAGAAAAATCTAACCATCAAGTTCTGATGGAGAGTGGTAGAGGACATGTCTATGAAAAAACCTACAATCACAAAGACATAAATTTGTGATGATCTAAGGTACCATATGATTCATCTGATATAAGAGGTCTAGGACAACATTTTTGGTTTTCAATATCATTTCCCAAAGATGAAAATTTTTAATTAGAAGAAATACTTTCTTGATTTTGGTACAATATCACTGTTGTTCGTGCTTTGAACAATTTTCCACTTCTTCTCTTAAAGAAATGAAGTTGAATTTGTTATTCGTGAAGTGTTAATAGATCATGTGATAGAATTATGGGTCATTCCATCTGTTTCAAACAAAAGGTTAGCAAAATTTAACAAATATACATAAGTCCATCTATGGTGAGGTTAATCATATATGATTCCAAAAATGAACATATACTTCATATATCATATCTATTAATAAAATAAAACTAGTTTCTACTAACCAGGGACATCCTGTAGGCCAGTGGTATGCGATAAAGGCCAGTCGCACTTCATTTGTGGGTTCAATTCTTACAGCCTTGTCCAACGCGATGGGCTGTCGCCCGTCCTACAGGATGTCCTTTTTCTAAAACTAAATTTCTATAACATCCCATCAATAATATCAAAAAAATTCTATCCTTAAACAATACTAAATTATGTCCAACATAATCGATTCTAATCTTTAGGCTTATCTAAAATACTTCGGTCCAAGCTCATAGTATAAAGAAAATGATTACTTGAAAATCTCACATAATAATCACATGAATGCCATAATTTATCCCCAATATATCATAAGATATATCTTGTTGGTCAAATTACAAACATGTGAATACCTTAATCATGTATTATCTTGAATAATGAATACCCATTGAACCTTAGTGAAAACATGAATGTTCTAAAATTTTAGCACATTCCACATACCAAAATCCCAAAAATTCTATATACTCAAACCATAATATCACTTAGTCCTTATATCAGTCGTTAGCTCATGAATACAATCAAACATCCCATTATCTTCCTATCCTTTCATTATGCGTATATCATCTACTTTCCAAAAATATCTGAATAACATTTTAAGGTTACCATTACCATTCAACATATAATTTCAAATACTTTAGAAAAAACAACAGTGTAACAATCATTAGATGATTCTTTATTCCATAATACCATACATTATTCTTTATAAACATACAATCATTCCACTAACTTATTAAACCACTGACTGAGCTTCATCATTTCTTTCATCTCATATTTCATTTGTAGTCTCTTCATCATCATCCACATAAATACTACCCATATGACCATGCTGATTCTCTTCATGAGATTTTCCCTTAGGGAATTGGTTTGCATAATTCCCATACATTACACATTTAAAACATATAATCATTGTTGATGTCGTAGAAATACCATTATCCTTTTCCATGGTGTTAACTGAACCTTTTCCTTTCCACTTACTGGATTTGTGTCCTTCTTTTACACACCCAATGAATCTTCCAGTTCCTTTGAAACATTCTCCCTGATGGCTCTTCCCACATGATTTACATGAGGGAAATTGAACTTTCTTTCCTCTATGATCATCATGAAACTCCATATTTCTCTTATTATCTGAGTCGGGAAACTTACCAATGTTAAGATTATTGATCATATTATGAGATATTTTATTATGCATAATAAAAATGTTTAGACTTCCAAATCCCGTTTCATTTTGTTTCTCATGAATAATATCATTCCATTGTCTGTCATATCCTCCATTATCGTGAATCTTCCTGTTTCCATCCATTTTCTAAAACCCAAAAAGAATAGTATAAGAGGAAAAAATCATTCTAGGGAAAACAACATAGTAAAGGGGGAGTACCCTCAATATCTAACATGTTAGGTTAAATTATAAGATCGTTTGTGTAGTTCTAGGACTATATACTATTCTTATACTTATCCTTAGGAACATCCCTAGACATACCTTAGAAATATCTCTAGGGATCTCACTAACATTTTCGCATCCTACTTTCCAAAGGTTAACGAAACCTTTCCTCTGATACCAACTGTAGAGTCCCAAAGCATGACGTATGTAGATATTACATTACTTTTTCGGAATACTTAATACATAACAAAAATAGACACACAAGGACCGTAATAGTTTAGTGTCTTTGGAAATTTGGAACGTAATCTTCTAATCGTGGTGAAAGATCTTCAACATCTCCCATAAATATCTTCCACATTTTGTTTCCTTACCTAAAACATTTCTTTTAATCCTGGGGGAAAATAAAACATAAAAAGGGTGAGCTCAAATTCTCAGTATGGGTAAGAATGGATAAAATAAAACATACCATATGCATTTGAACTTAAAAACCTGAACATAATGTTTAAACATCAAAATATTGAGCAACGACATAAAACATGGATGTACATAAGGCATAGATCATAATGGAACATAAATCATGATAAAATAGCATGGGAATAAAACATGTAATTATGGAATCCATTAAGAATATATAATGATTTCCATAGTAGCAAAGGCATTACTGCCAAGGCCATCTTAGTGGAAAAAGTCCCTTTCTGAATCGAGTTCAATCCTCATTCCAGTCCTGTAATATTGAACCGGATTAACCTACCATTCCACCCATGTCTATCTCATGAGATATAAATCTTTAACCAATTAATTGGAGGGAGATATAGGTCTCACCCATCTCATAATGAAATCATTCTTACTTGTGCCACAAAATAAACATACATCATTCATAATAACCCAATGAATAAAATGGGTTTCATAAACATCATCCCATCATCACATATTCAACATAAGATAAATGGATATCATTTCATAATAAGGAAAGTTAAACCATTTAAATCATAAATACATGATACTTGAAACATACACATATGAAATAATGTCATCTTAGTTGAAAAATGGTTTTAATAAAACAGTTGAAATGAATTCTTGAGGAAAATATCCTTTCTTCTTCAAAATCAATTTCTTTTCACAAAATGTCATGAAATTTTAAAAGAAATACATTTTGTTTAAAAATTTCATGAAATTGTTTGGAGGAAGCTTCATAAAAATATGGCTTTATTAAACTGTAAAAATCCTTTCATGCCGTATAAGTTAAACAAACATTATCATCGTACTTTTGTCAGAAAAGTCCAAAAGTACCTCGTAACATAAACAAATGAAAGATTCCTTAAATACCATGTAGTAAAAGTAAAAATTGGTAAAACGGAAATTAAACATACATAAAAACACTTTTATAAAACATGGACATGGATGATAATAATAACCCTAGTAAATACTTACGAATAAGCAATATCAGATAAAAATGAGATTTGCAAAATTATCCCTTACCTTAGGTCCGATATGCTTCGTACGTATCCAAACCTATTGTATAATGATTTAAACAATGTCATTAGCATATTACAGAATCATATTCATTGTTATTATATCATATATGGTTCACTTATGACATTATATTACCTGTTCTTTTGTAAAATCAGGTTAAATTAGCGTTTTGGGTAAAATTGTTTCATTTTTCGTTCGTGTTTTAACTTGTAATTATTTATATAATTACTTAGATCATGATAAATTACTTCCAGAATGTAAAACATGATTGATATATAATTTATATTTAGAATATACATATATATAATAGATCGATAAATGGAAATAAATACACCATTCATGGAGACGATAGGCCGTACGTACGCATGAATGCTGCTTTCGTTTCCTTATTGAATTGAATGGAATTAAGTAAATGAGATAAATATATATATATATATATATACATAAATCCAGTAGAATTATTATTTCATATATTTCATTATTACTTATTATATATACTTTATAATAATTCTAGAATGGTTTACATGGAGAGTGAATCTCATCGCGTCATGGAGAAGATAGTCCGTACGTACGCACAAGCGATGATATCATTCCCAAGATCGTGGAATTGTATTAAAGTGTATGTATAATATTACAGATTCAATATCACTTTACAATAATCATATATATTCATTACTTTCACAATTATACCCATCCATGTAAGGTGGTGGTGGAAAGTGATTACACCACGGCGTGGAGACGGTATTCCGTACGTACGTACGCGCGGTGATTTCGTTTTCCGTAGGATGGATAGATGGTGAAATATGGTTGTTTCATAATTATAATAACATATAATTATATTAGTGATACTTATGTTATTACTTCAAAATGAATCAACTAAAAAAGAAGATGTCGAAGAAGAAATAAAGTTTAAAGAATCGGTAACGGACATTACCTCTTCTTTGAAGCACCTCTTTGAGACCACCACTTAGGGCACTAAAATTGGTCTTTGAAGAAGACAAGAACCTCTAGTAGGTATCTAGGGAATTGGAGAAGATAATTTGGCAGGGGTTCGCAGAGCATGAAGACTCAATGTGGTGTGAGGAAGAGAGGGAGGAGGTGCCCTTTTATAAGGGAGCAGAGGGGCACCTTTGGAAATATAAGAAATATTAGTTTATATTAAATACCAAACCCACATAAAAACTTCCAAAATGACTCATATCCATAGATTAGATGAGATTGGGTTGTAATCTCATCATCCAATAAAATTTAGATATGTTAGGAATTTATTTCAAAACATTATCAACTTGATTTATCCTTATTTAATCAATTTAATTTTATTTTTAGTATTAAAATTCTAAATTTTAAATTATAACAAATAATTACTTATTTTTTGTAAGTTTTCCATAATTGGATACTTTATAACATTTTATACCATATAAATATAAATTTATAATTTTAAATTTTTTTTCAGAATTTTAAACAATTTTATAATATGTTATTTTTATAAAATAACAATAGTGTCAATTTTGACACTATTCATTTATTTGAATTTAAATAAACTATATATAGAAAATATATTCAAAATAAAAGCTTTAATAGATTAATAAAATGTCATATGTATCTAGAAAATTAGTGGAGCACATTAAATAGTTCATATAATATTAATTTACTATTCATAAAACCATTTATTTGGTTTATCTCTTAATAAAATAATTACTACAACATTTTTGTATAATTATTTAATATACTTATTTGTTGCATAAAAATTAAAAATAAACTCCTATGATTAAGATAAATCTATTGCCTTTCACAATAATACTTTTACTCGAATTTATCATCTTAAAATCAGAATTTTTAAATTGTTATATTTATTAAATTATGAGAGAGACAACTTTGGAATCATTTAAAATAAAATAATATAAGTGTCATAATCACCTTAATAAGGATCCGAATGGTCAAAAATCAGGCCATAGGATGATTAGGGTTTATATATACACTAATAACAAGTTTTGTGAAGATTTTGGGGCCTTTTTATATGTATTACTATTTCAATTTAAACTATATTATTGATTTTTCACTAAATAAATAATTTCTGCATCATTAATCTATTAGATAATAAAGTAATTAAATAACACTTAAAAATTACAAATAAATTACCATGACAAAGAAAAAAAATTTATTTTTCAAATTAGTATTTATAACAGAATTTATATTCTGTATAAACATATATTAAAAATATTTTAATTATAAAAGTTGAGTGATACATATTTCACTTTCCTTTAAATAAAATAAACTAAAGCTCCTAATCACCTCCATGTGGGTTCTAATGGATTACATTTTGTCCCAAATATGTCTTAGAACAAATTATAATCATTTAATTGTATAAAGAAAAGTATTAGGATAATTTTATAATATTATATTTACCCTTAATTACCCAATTTATGTTTTACTATGGTAAATAAAGTTTACTGTTGTTACTATTCATAAAGCCCGTAAATAAAAAGTACTCTACTAATATAGTTTCGACCCACTGATTCAAAATATTGAATCCATTTTTTCAAATTCAATACACTGAATTTGGAGAAATTAAATTAAAATTAATCCCGTTGTCGAATGAAAATAGAATTTGTTTAAAACATTGCAAAAGATTGAATTTATTTAACCTACGAAATCAATGTAAAATCAAGGATAATGACATACATTATATTAAATGGTAAAAATATGTTTTATTTATACTTTAAAATAATTCAATTTTATAATTTATCCACATAAGTTATTACGTTGAGAAAAGTTGTTTTTAATTAAAATATAGCGTGTTTTTACTATTCATTAAAATATGAAAGTTATCAGAATAATATGAAAAATTTATCCAATGTAAAATTTTATATCCTGCTTCCAAATAATAATTTTATTTTTTAAAATTGTACTTATAAACATGTCAAAAACTAGATTTAAATTAGTTGCGCCATCAAAAGGCGGCAAAACTGCATTTTTCTAAAAATACTTATTTTACCAGAAAAATTTATTTTGTTCTTATACCTTGTTCTAAAAAATGTGTACGATGAATAATAATGTTATAAAATAAAAAATTTAGTTAATAATAATCATAACGGATAGTTCATAACAATATTATAATAATATATCATTGTTTAGTAAAACCCAGTATTGCGTACAACACACGCCATTGAGGAAGGTTGCGATTGCATGTAATGCAAGCCAAGTCAGGGTTTCATATTGTTCAAGAATCCTTTATTATTTCAAACAACATAATCCATCCATATTTCATTTATACATTGAATTTATATATATATATATATATACGCACACTCAATGTTGCTTAGAATGACTATTATAAAACGAACATGAAATTGTGTGTAACACAATCTAAGAATAGTGTTGCATATACTTCAAGTTAATACAGTGTGGCGTATAGCACAAGATAATCTTGTTGTAGAATAAATCACATGACATCAAATAAATTAAAAATAATAGTTATCATAAAATATCAGGTTGTTACAAACGTAGAGAACCCAGACCATTCATTCATATCCCTTCCTTAGGTCCCTCGATTTGTCCATATTATTTGCCTATGATCTCTCATGGGATCACATATGGTGTGGTGTGGACTCCTCCGATCCTCAACACACCAGGTGTGCATTATCATGCCATACACATTCTATTTTGAACCCCTCCATCTATGTCCATACCTCATTATGTTAAAATACATGATATTTCTAGAACTACATATGTTTTGATTCATACCCTTACATGATACGTAGGAACACCCATACATTTTGTCATTGGGTCCAACTGCGGCTTCACTATCCCATTTCCCTTGAATGACCTTTTGGAAGCACATGGTGTCATTTTAATTCTTCTCTCCCTATTCATGTCAGTTTTGTAAGAACTACACGATGTTCCTCCCTCAAGAATACCCTCTTCCTTTTATGTCATTACTATATGAATTTAAACTACACAGAATTCAAGAACTAAATATCTCCTGATTCTCATCCTCATGGGATACACCGGAACGCGCAAGTTTTTTTTCTCTGGGTCCATCCCAAGGTTCTTCGATATTTTCTAGCTCCTTGGCCTGAGGCCCCCCTTTGGATTTCACATGCTATGGTGTTGAATTTTCTTGTCCCCATTCATGGTGGGTATGCTTTATCACACCGTGCACATTCTCTTTAGAACCATTTTCTTAGACGTGCGTCCAAACCATATGAAGTTAAACAATGCTACCTCATCCCACATGAATTTTAAGCTATTACATCTTAGTCGTATGACGTTAAATTGTATGGTATGGTCTTGACATATGACCTCAAATTTTGACACTATCATCCTTATTGTACGATGAAAAAATGGCACTGCATTGTGATATACTCATTTTAGAGGACATCATGTTTAGCATTGATCATCTAATAAGCTATTTTTCAAGGCATACATATGGCTTGATTCTAATGGTGATTCCCAAATTCTCTATCATGGGTCTGTTGCCCCCAAAAAACACCTACAGTAAATAAAGAACAAGATCCATCAACTTCCTCTTCATTCGGTGCATGGTCCATACCTGAAAAAAATCCCTTTCAAAACAATGTGTGTCTTGATTCCCTCCCTTATGGGATATGTAGGAATGCTCAGGGTTTTATTCGTTGTGCATAGTCTAAGGTACCTCAAATACTTCTTTCATTCAATCCCCTTTCCCCAAAATCTATTGGAATCATGTGGTGTGGGTTAGACTTCTTTGATCCTCATTCACATCGAGTCTATAATATCTAAGTCATGTACTTCCCCTTTAGTGACCTCCATTCCATTTCCCCCATCCTAACCACATGATTATAAACTAAAAATAATTAAAGATCTACTTATGGATTGATTTCCATGCTTATGGGAGACATAGGAACTCTTGGACATTTCATCTTTGGGTCTGACCCCAAGTGCATCAATCAATTTTTCCCCATTTCCTCCACTCAACACTTTGAGTCTTCCTTCCTTAATTGGACCCCTAAAACCTTTTTATGCCTCAGTAATGTGCTCATGTGCACTGTGGTTTACAAAATAGAGTGTTAAATTCTGCATGGACATGCATTCATCCATTTACATACTTCATACCTCTTTTAATTTGGGTTTCCATCATCTATCACATTCTAAAGGACCCCCGAATGGAATGGATACTCAACATTATGGCTCGAATACCTCTTTTGGTCAACATCCTAGAGGACTTAAAATTAAATTATGAGACAGTTTCCATGTAGTAAATTTGTTCAATGTTCAACCCTCATTTTTTGTTCCCATTTCTGGTCACATAATATGGATGTTGTGTTTCAAACATGGTAAACATTTATCTTCCATCATTATGCCACCCCCATTATTCCCTAAATATTTGTCTTGTGAATCACATCCATTTTTACTCCATCATGTTCAAGTGGAATTTTTTCACACTTGTGGTTATCCCTTCACACACCTTTGCATATTAATAGGATAAATCAGAATCATGGGGTCATCTTAGAATCCACATAGTCTCCACTTAATGAGTATTCCATGTGTTTTAAAGATCGTCTCCACCCTTGTTTCCCAAAATATGCATAGCTCACGTGGGCATTGGGATATGGGTGAGGTTTGTGCCTACATGGAATAATCACACTTATCTTGGTACAAGATCTATGAACATCAATTAAGATCTATTACGTCCTTATCATATGATGTTAAACTACACCTTCTTTATCCAGGGTGTGTGTCAATAACTACCTAGGAATTTGATGTATTCAATTGAGATGACATGGTCCCTCTGGCATTGGAAATTTTTCCACAACACATTTAAAAACTAAGTGTGGAATGACTCTATCCCTTTTGGGAAATGTAGTTCTTCCCATTACCTTTGCCTTTGGGTCCAGCCACAGATTTGTGGACCTTTTATATGCTCTTTTTTTGGGTATGGGTCCTTTCCTCTCATAAATTTGTGATCTTGTATAGATTTATTCTATCTTACCCATGTTGGGTCTATACTGTGGTGATACACCAAACCTCTCTTCACCATACAATCTGAACTCTATTACCATAAACTAGGATATTTGGTCATAAGGTTTAGCCAACATGATTTTCAAATGGATGTATTCATTCAGAAATATGTGCTGTGGGGTGGGATTCCCAAAACTCATTCACATTGGGCTTGTAAGTACCACACCACATACCTCCCTTAATAGATCATCATCCTTCAACTATACCACATAATGGTAAATTTCACCGGCATTCCCCACACAAATGACATTATACTGGACACTTTACGGTCTACTATATACAACATTGAGCTTGGATTATTCCTACCTGTGTTCTCATAACGTTAAACTACAAAAAAATTATTATATTCTCCTTTAAAAGAGGATATCACCCCTTTTGGTATTTTCCTTTTTCTTTTCCGCCTCCAAGAACTACATATGTTTATATTGACATCCATATGGGAAACTTATTGATGCACATGTTTTATGTCTGTGGTCCAGTAACAACCAATTTTTCCTTTCTGACCACTTCTATCATGGGTTCTCCCAGGAGTATGTGGTGTGATGAAAAATTCTTAGGTACTCATTCATGTCGGGTTTATAATTACCACACTATGTACATCCTTTGACATTACCAGTCCTTATGCACATCCAGTATGGAAATTAACCAGCATGCGTAATGTTCATGCTTCACACATTCCTTCATTTGGGTTTCATCATCATTCACATCTGAATGGACCCCCGGAATATATGGATGATCAGCCTTATTGATCTCCTACCATCATGGGCCAATGTCCATGAGTATTTTGAATGAAAATATGAGACAGTTTCCATGTAGCCAATATAGTATGTGGTCAAACCTCATTTTGATATTCCCATTCTAGGATAACACAAAATGAATGTTGTGTTTCAAGCACAGTCAAAAACATTCTTTCATCATCACACCACTCCCATTGATTCCTATGTATTAGATGTTGTGAATTGCATTTTTAATCCCCCTTTCTGTTTTATGGATACTTGACACCCCTAGATTTGTAACTCTGTGCATTCGTGCATGTCGAGTAGTAATGTTGGTTTGTCTGGGATTTTCTCCACACGATAATTCCTTTCAACTATTACATGCTCTTGTTGGATGGGTAAGGCATGTCAATGCTCATTTTTTTCTGCACCGAGCATGGATCACATAGGCTTAGGGTTTCTGGTAGGGTAATATCCATATTCGAGACTGTGTGATGCATTTTTTGTACCATACTACCTTAAATTGTGAAAATATCATCCTCAACACATGAAGATAAACAATTTGGAATATAATGACCTATGTAAGGCTTAATTACTGTCCTTACAGTATATGTAGAGAAATTTAGGTATCTAATCCCCAGGTTCATCCATGAAATGGTAAACTCCATTTATTGGCATTCTTGGCCTCAACATCCCAATTAGAAACATTTAGTGTGGTTCAATCATCTCTGTTCCTCATTTATGTTGGGTTATTAACCACACCACACATTTCCCCTTTAGTTTACCCATGTATTCGATGTATGAAATTAAACGGAAACCCAACCCTGAACAATTTCAGGTTGGCCAATGATAATTATGGAATAATCTGGCCTCCTCTCCAGAGATGATTTCCCCCATCGTCATTCGTCTCTAGCCACACTATGCTCAAGAATTATGTTTGGCTTGATTCTCATCCTTACGGAATACATAGAAATTCCCAGTCATTTAACTTCAATCCCAGCCCCAGGACCATTAACATTCCTTGTTCTTTACTCCTAATCATGTTCTGAACTCTTTAAACATAAACTTGGGTTTCCATGTTCCTGTAACATGACTTAAAATTTTTAGGTAGGGTCCAGTTGGTATGAACAAAAACTATGTGAAACGTCCACATCATTTGATGATAATGTATTCCATACATCGTCTTCAATGTATCTGGCTAACCTGAATGATTATCATCCGCATTCACATGATGGAAAACTGTAGACCATACAAGGTCATAATTAGAGAGGTTCCTCCTAGAAGTAGGCCTGATCTCGATTTAGACTGATACGCTCACCCATTGCATTTTTGTCATGGTGGCATAATTCTAAATGTGTTGGACACCATTTGAAAAAACCATCACTCCACCCCACACATTGCATGAACCTTATTCAGATCCCCACCCTCTTTCACATCCGAAGGGACCCAAAAATAGAATGGATGCTCTATCATTCAGCTACACTACAGTTTAGGTCCAACTTTCCAGAATATATTAGATGATGCTTAGATTTTATAGACGTGTTTTTTAATACGACCAGCTAACAAACTAAATTTATTTGTCTCAATTTTAGGCTAATGTTATATTGATACCATGTTATGAATAGGGTCAATATTTATCTTCCGTATTCAGGATACCTCAAACATTGTTCTGAATTTTAGGTATCATGATTCAAAATTTGCATCCCCTTGGTTCAGATTGATTCTAAATCCGCTGGAATTATCTCAATAATGATTTAGAGCATGATGGTAAAGGTAATTTAGCTGCTTCAAGAACCCTATTATCCATTTGAAACCCCTATCCTAGACCCAAATACACTGTATGATCATCCGAGCCATGGGTGTTCAACAATTTGCTGGAATTCTCATACACAAAACGAATAATGATGTTGTATTCCCTTGTTTCTCACCTCAGGCATGACCCATGCGAGAATAGAGATTTATCATTTTCTATCTCATGGATATGATTGAGATGTAGTAATATAATCCCATAAAATAAGCAAACAATCAGGAATGTATTTTTTTGAGTTAGTGCTAATTACATCCCCCATGTATCGACCCCTCCGATAGATGGATTGATCTCTTAAATGGATTGTCCCAACTCCACCACCATAGAGAATGTGGCTTCTAGGATTTAATTTCCCCCTAATATTTTCTCTCTCTTCTTCTCTAGATGTGGGGCCCAATTAATTGGCCTTGATCCATGTCCAATCATCCTCATCTTGGATGTTAACTATTTCATTGGATGCTTTCCTGACATGATCCTCAGTCCTTATCAACTGTACTATCAATCGTGACATGAGTTTCAATTATGCATCAAGGAAATGATTATTTTTGTTTTCCCATTCCCTCAAGCATCTGATCTCTTTCTCAACCTGTTGGTGTTTCTTGGTGTTAACAAATTTCTCCGCTACTAGCCGAATAGAGGCCACAGTCACATTCTTGTATTTTCTCTGCCATGTAATCTCTAATGATCATATGGGGACGTCCGACATCCACTCCTCTTGTGTATAGTTCACACACTTAGAAATGAATTCTCCCCATATGGTTTATTCACTCTTCTTATGGGGTATCCGTGATGAAGTTATTTATCAGTTTCCATGAAAGCTGATGGAATACCGTATAACCCTCTTCATTAGAAGTAGTCTCGTCCCGTTCTGTTAGGTCAGTAGGTTTATTTGCTAAGAACGCCCCCAAAATTTTTTCAGTAGGATTTTACTCTGGTGTCCTATCAGCTACACTGGGATCCATGTCATGCATCTAGTCATCATGACCAGATTCCACCTTCAATATGTGAATTTTAGCCTCACCAGTAACCACACCTGCAGTCCCAACATCTGTTATTTGTTCCTAACAAATAATGTTCCCCTTAGGAAAGGAGCGTGAGGATCACCAAATATCCTCACTAGTATGGCCCATGCCATTTGAAGAACTATTTACATAGAACTATAAAATGTCAGTAGGATGGGATCAATGAAAAATATTTATGAATTCTATGGAAGAAAATACTTATAGAGTTGAGATAATGGGTCATTCTCTCGAGTAGTTTCATTAAAAATCCCAAGATGTGGTCCCCCATACTTGTTCAGTAACACCGAAGACTCTAGGAGAATGACCCTATGTTTCGTAAAACTGCTAGATTTTCTAATAACCCTTTCCCCTAAAACAGGCCTTGAAGCTATGTTTACTATCATTAGGGAACATGTTTTACATATAAGGTTCCCCTATATAATAAAAATTTTATTTGAGAAATCCTAGAGGACCAGCATGGGGACCACAATGAAACAATTTAAAATTGAACTCAAGTGTTTTTAAAAGATCTTACAGCTCTAAGGCTATAACCTATCCTTTATTCAAAGAGATCCCCCTATCAGCCTCTTCTCCCTAGGAGGACCTGACATATTCCTTATGTAATGGGAAGAACTCCCTCAGATCGGTGACAGATGGTTGGAGTGGGACTTTTTGATTAAGAAGGACATTCACTTGGTCTTTTATTGGATGCAGAGTACCTTGATAATGATAGAATTCATCCATATCATCATTGTAGTAATGCCATTTCATCTGAGACTCCCAAAAGATGGCCTCAACATGGCCAATCTTTGACTAATCCATCACATGATGATTTATGTGATCCCATATCTAAGATGGGATGAGAAATAGTTTTTTGACTTCCCAGTTTTCCTTAGACCTGATAAATACAACATTAAGAGGCATATCTCTATGCCACAGACATTTTCAAAGAGCTTCAGTGGGTATCCAACGGAACACTATGACTGGACTTCATCTCTTCTTGTCCTTTTTAGTTGGGGCTATTGGGTCCATCGCTACTTCCTTCCCTCCACTCGGGGTAGGTATTAATATCACTAGCTCTACCATTTTCCAACCACTGAGATGTGCATCACCTCTATGAACACGGATTTTTCCTACCATTTTCTGACATCGACCTCAAGGTTTATGGGGCTCCCCATCATTGGAATGAATAGTTCATCACTATAGCATCTCCCCTTGGTAGGATTCTTCTAAACACATTGAATATTCCTTAACCAACCTATAGACCATATTGGTTGGAGGAAGCTCATTCCACATCTTCCCATCCTTCCATGTAAACCTGAGACACATTTTTCTAATCACACATGGGTTATCCTCATGGCGTACTATCATGTAGACATGAAAGGTCAACCCTTTCATGCACCAAAATTTACTCAGAAAGCAGTGCAAGGTGTATGAAACATATATAGGCTCGTGTTCTTCTCATTCTACTAGAACATTGGCTATAAAGTCTAGAAGATAATACTAATGCTCATAAATTATATAGTATTCATAATTGAATACTTATATTGGAAGCGAAAATGGATGAAAGTTGAAATCATCCACCTTCTAGTCTCTGTTCAACATGAGTTGTGGAGTCATCTTGGCTATAAATCTCCCCACTGCATTTAGGATGGCTGGACGAAAATCTGATCCAGGAGGAAAAATTGGGTTTAGATACTCATAGATGCACATATGTTCCACTGTCCACCAGTAAAAGAAACAGAGGGGTATGAACACTCTCTAAGGAATATTTCCCTCATTTATGTGCCACAACACCTTGTATATTTTAGCGATCACTAGAATCCCTAGTTTGGAATGCTTCCCCATCACTAGCATGGATTCCATAATGAATGTGCTCGATCGCACACCCATGTATGAATCCTTGATGGGAAAAATCCAACCACAGATAAGGGTAGAGATAAACCCATATATCCCAACCACTGGTTGATGAACAATGTTTAAACTATACCCCCATAGCTTCCATTACCTATCCTTTAATATTGTTTATTCGAAATTCTCTTTGAAACACTGGGCTCCATTTTATTAGGTGGGAGGCATTACTGGTAGATTCATGGGTGCCTCATCCCCATCAGTGGAATGCTTTGGAGATAAGTTTATGAAATTACAAAACCACAACTTCAAATTCATATTCCTCACTGACTCTTTTCCCTCATCCGACAAAAGATCCATCAGTGCCTTTTCCAGCCACAACGTATGATTTGGATCCACCCATACGTTTTTTGTAGGGAGGAACTCATCGTACATCGCCCCCAGAATTGGAATCCTTGAGATATTATGAAGGTAACAAATATTTATGTTGTCCTCCCCATGGTGAAGAAGAAAATGTTTTGGTCTTCAACAAAAATCAACTCAGAAACTCTAGTATCATGTTTTTAAGCTGGTAAAAGTGGAATTTTGTGGACCATGTAGCTTCATGCAGCCCTACTAACTTTAGATCTACTTTGAATTCCTCACTGGATGCACAAACCTAGTAAGTCAAAGACCATTCCTCTATGGATTTGCCACCCTAGAGTAGGACCCAATAGTTGGTCCACCCTTTCTATGAATTCCCTAAAGCCACCTTGAGGATGGTATAGTATTTTGGGGAAGATACCTCAGGTTTCAGCTCATTCCCACCTATTTTTTAAGTGATTATACAGGTAGTAGACATTAACAGGCATAATAATCTCTAATGTGTTACTTTATGTATCCCTGAACCACTAGAGCTGACATGGTGTACTCTTAAACCAGTAAGCTGGTTTATCCCTACTTTCTTCATTGATAAAAATGTCATCCCTCAAACCAAATCCACATAGAGGTAGTCTCTTGCAGAGAGGATAGTTATTTTGTCTTTTTTACAAGAGATCCACTAAGGATTCATGATCTGATTGGATTCTCCCAAATTCCCTATTTCCCAGATTATTCACCATCTCTTCCCTTCAAGAAGAATCCGGGATGACCCCCAAGTAGCTACTTGGTTGTCAAATTTTTCCCTATATTTTAGTATTTTTTATTCTGGTTCGCAGATCTTGATCTAGGAGCTCAATCATAGAGCTCGATCTTGGAGCTCAGTCATAGAGTTCAACCATAGAGCTTGTAGGAAAAAATCACATAGTTCATGATTATAGAGTCTAAGGGCTTATTGTATGGAATAGAGTAGAATGAAATGTATCATGGTAAAAAAAATCTCTGATAAGTATTCTCAAATCACCGGTCTGTGAAATTGGTTAGTAATGTTCATTCATGGGGCATGTAGAGCATCGTGATTCTAGAGTGTAGGCACATATACTTGGAAGAAGGTGAAGAAAATTAGGTTTCTTCACCCTCAATTTATAGTTGATGACCCCCCAGAAATTTGTAGGATTCATAGATATAGTGAGTATCAGGTTCTTTTCTTCATTGAAAGATATAAAGTATTATCAACCCACACTTTGTGCATATTCATTTCGATCTTACATTGAAATCCAAAAAATTTTAGTGATCTGCCCTCAAAATTCGATCCTTATTTTTCTTCTCTGCTCCCACTCTAGGGGGCAGGGGAATTTTTTGGTGCCAAAATCCAGGAGATGGAAAAATAAGCAAATTACACTAAAAACTGGTGCCAAAGGGGATGCTTCGTGATGAAACTTCTCAAATCCCAACAACACCAAGGCTGGTGCATATTTCTGTGTTGTCTCCAAAAATGCTGAAGAGAAAAATAGATGGTTTCCTCTACGAGTATATGGAAATTAACGGAATGATCTGTGCCATAGAGGGTTTGAAAATTTCCTCTTTTAGTCCTTCAAAATTGACGGAAGCCTCAACGACTTACACAGTGGAAATGAATGAAGCCTATACACTATAGAGGGGATGATGGTCAAATTTTCCACTATAATAAAATTGATTCAATATGCCTCTAGTGGTGGAGTAAAATTTTCTTCATGGAGCACCCTCAGCCCATCTCTCCCCCTAAAACCTATAAATAGCCGACTTCCCATAACTCCAAATGATCGAGACTCTAACCATTCACCTTCCAAATTCCCAAATTGCAGAGCATTCGTTCCACTACGAACCAATTAGGAAAATGAATCATCTAAGGTATTTGGGCATTGACAAAAACTTTTAACTTTTCTCAAAATTACACCCTCATCAGAAAAGGATTCCCTTTGTGAATCCTATGATCCATCACAAAAGAAGGAGATCTGTTCGGGTACTCAATACTTTTCAAAGTACCCAGGATCTAAAAAGAACACTCCAAGACATTTGAACTCCATCCTTAGGCTGGGCCACTGTGGTTCACAAAGCTCTCTACTTTGATAATCCCTATTTTTTTCATTCTATATTCTCTACGATCTCCTGTGATATGTGAGTCCATATGCTCTGCGAAGCCCTATCCTCTACAAGCCATGTTCTCTATTGTCCCCTTTTCTCTATGAATCCCTATACTATACAAGCCACTAATCTCTATGATGTCCTATTATCTGCGAGCCCCTATCCTCAATTAGAGCTTGTTCTTTGAAAATTACCTCTCAGTAAGGGCTATTACTTCTTGAACCCATCTTTCGTACGGCCATCCAGGCTTGTACAATGTGATTTCAATGTCACTTGTGCTTCATGTTCCATTTTTTTCCTCATGCTTCTTCATATAGGCACTCTAATTTCTATCTCTTCTTTACATAGCCATGCTAATGTGGACCCTTCAATGGATCACTCCACAACCCCATGTCCATATGGAATTTCTGGTTCCATACCTTAACCAAGGGTTAAAGTGAACTAATTATGTAAGTCTGTGGGGTGAGGAGGGAATCTACATCATCCGTGACAAATGACATTAAACTACCGGGATTCAATGTCCTCAATACACAATGTTAAACTATGATCACTGCATGAGTGAAAAGACCAAGAGGATCATGAAAGGGATGTGCACCAGCCCCATCTCACTTGACCTCTCCCCATTTGTTTTGTCACCATGGGCATCTTGGGTAGCCCTTGTGTAACCCCGACACTCTTTGATAGGGTTCTACAAAAATGGTTGCCATATGCTCCTCGTACATATAGACCCCTACTCAGAATTAACTACTAGATTAAGTCCCAATATTCCTTTCATTGGGCTACTAAAACTGTGTATGCTCTACTCTATTCCTCTTGGATGCACCTTTCATGATGCGATCATCAGTTCTTCTATTTCCTCTTATTTCTCACACCGAGTAGGAATCACATGGGTTTAGAGTAATTATTATCCATAACATCATCTACGGTTAATTAACCATACATAAACCCCAATCCCTAATACTCTATAACTATGAGGACTTTGATCCTTTCCTTTTTAATAAAGGTATGTAGGGAGTCTCTCCGAGGTTCAAGCCCATCACTCATCAGTCATATCCACTTCACGTTGGTTTACCCTCATCCCGCTTGACAATAAAATATATTCCCACTTCATACATCATGATTCTAAACATTATTCATTCAAACTACATCGGTTTTGATCCCATCCTCTTAGACAGGGTATGTAGGAAGCCTCCCTAGGGGTCATCCCCAAACACTAGTATATTTCACCATCCCCTTTTTGGGACTCACATCCTTGGTCTGCCCCTTAGTGGTTTTAAAATAGTTCTTAGGATTTCTCTGTGTATAAGCCCCACACATAATCCATACTCTTCCAAAAAAGAGTGTCCCTCTTGTGATAGGCTGGTAATCATGCGTAATCCTTAGAATGTATCCATGTTTCTAAACTATGTGTACACCTGGATTCTATGCCCCACATCTGAAATACATGGAATTTGACATTTTACCTTTTTGAGAAAGGTACATATGAATACTCCCTAAGTTTTACTCCCATATCCCATATCCCAGCTTGATCTCTCCCTCGAGCCATTTTGTCTTGGGAAGATCATTCCTTAATCTGTTTGTTCCTTTTCTATTGGGTAATCATCCATGCATCTATTATCATGAGCCACCTCCTTAGGTGACTCATCACCCAATTCCATAATTATGTGGAATTTGATTCCCCACATTGGGGACACAATGGAATTCTAATTTAATTTCAAGTACAATACATAAATCATCAGATTGGTTCTCGATTCCATCTCCATTAATTCCATTCTTCAACACCTCATCCATATCCATCCTGATTTTACTCAGGCCACCACATCCCATTAAAATCGGGACATCTATATGGGCTACTATCCATGATTAAGCCCTATTTTAAATTTAGGTTATTTTATTTTCTGTACACCCTGATTCCATGTCTTACCCATACAAACTATGTGGGTTTTTATCCCAATCTTCGAGAAAAGGTATGTAGAAAGCCTCCTTGAGGATCAATCCAACCCAATGGTAAAACATAGCATCTCCCTTGTTGGTAAACACCAGCCTCTAATCCTCCCTTATTAGTGTCTAGATAATCGTTCATGGTGTGAAATATTCCCCTTAGTGGGAGTAATCATCATGGGCCCCTTTTTATTGGTCATTCGGTTTAACATATCTAGTAACATCGTAGGTACTCCCTCTTAGGGAAAGACATTTTTTATCCACTCTCATCATAGTCCTGATCAGCTTAATCCATCTCTGTTAGACGTTTAACTTGAGACATACCTTGTATTAAAAATTTGAATCCATTGAAAACCTCAGAGACATGCCTTTGGCATACGATCCTCCTCATTCGATGTGGGAGGCCCCAAGCTTTCTCACCCTCACTAAAACCTAGCATAAGTTGAATAAATTAAGTAGTACCGGTGTTTCAGTGTCCAGACATTCCAATGATGCTCAACATGACTACTCCCCTAACCGAAGGATTCATCCCTAACTTGACCCCTTGGAAAATATTCGCAGAAGCAGTGTAATCAACCAGCATCCACAAAGATATGGCACAAGTAAGAGTTTCATAAACAATGTCTTATCCTTTATGGGAGATCTGAACTAGGAAAATTTTTGTGAAGAGAAACCCCCAGATGGAGAGGATGACATCCCATAATCCTATTTTGATCAAGGAGAAAACATACCTAAATAAGTGATTTATTCCACCCACCTTTGGAAAGAGGTAATTGGAGGAAACATTTATGCATCCTTAATAGACAGTTTCATTCCCAAATAGAAAGAATCATAAATAGTATGCATCTTTACATCCTTTCAAGTCCATCATCGCTGGGGAATTAGTTGAGTTGGTCCCCTCCAACACATGATCTGAAATATAACATTTATTGATCATGCAGTCATGACTTAATGCATGGAGAGGGTGTTTTTAGGAACCACTCTACTTCAGTAAATCTAGAATTTAGTGCCATCTATGGTTCTTGAAACTCTCTCAAGGTCGAAGAAGAACCTATTCTCTAGGGGGTTCAAACTATGTATCTCCTATCACATTTCTCTATCCATAGTGGAGGCATAATAAAAAATTGTATGGAATTTTATCATAGATCTCTATCTTATCCCATTTCATATCACTTTCCAGATCAGTATGTACAAGGCTATCACTGAAAATGACATCGATTTCCTCCATACTGGGAGAGAATGAAATCGTGTGGAAGTTTATTGGATTTTAATGTTTTTATGTGATCATCCCTTATGGTTTTATCTAGCACAAGTTCTCTTCACTCATGGGCTTTGACATTATTATTGGAGATGTGTTTGGCCTTCATTTCATTATACCCCCTTAACTATATTTTCTTGTTCTCTTTCCCTCTATTAGAGAAATAAAATCATTGTTGTTTTTGTGTCATAAATATAATAATTGTATCTATATTATTATTAAACATTGAGTTCTCTATGTAATAAGATATTTTTCAAGGGCCATTGTTAAATTACCAACCCTATCCATGCTTTACAAATACTTGGTCATATCACATTCCATGCTTATCCATTTTTTTCAAAATAAACATATAGTTAAATCCTTATATCGCTATATAATTTTCTCGTATGAACCATATCAAGAACAAGAGTGCTCAAACTTCTCCTTTATTTCAAAACATCAATATAACACAAAGTAAATTCCACTCATAAATAAATTCCTTCTATCATCAGTGACTAATGACACAAATAGTGAGCATCAACAATGCTTTCACTTGATGATTCTATGATTATAGCGTATGATTGGATCACCATTAGAGATATTATACCCTTGGATCATACAACACAAAAAAATTAATAGTGATATTGGTCAATCGATTCATAAATGATGAAATAATTACAAGATAATGTTTTTTTTAAAATATCTGAAAATTAATTATAAATTATATGTGATGATTCATCTTTTTTTGTTTAATCCTTCTTAAAGGTAATTAATTGTTGAATTAATTACATTTTTTGTTGATATTTGTCACACACCACTTCACGTTTTCATTGATTATGAAAAAAAATCCAATTTGGTTATACCCAAATATGTGATTCTACTACCTATGAATCCATTAAGAGGTATCAACGGGTTCACATAATTAAATTATAATTATTATTTAATCATGAATTTATAATATTATTTTTCTTACTTTTATTTATTTATTAATTTTTTATTAAATATGAATGTAGACATTATCTCTTAACTTATTCATTACCTATTATATAACTGTGAAATGTTTAAATTATCACCAAGAACAATTGAAGACTCTATCAAAGAATATTGAGTGTTCTAGCTGAATAACATAAGGATATACAATGCGTAGCCTGAAGGTACATGTCATGTAATCATGTTCAATTTACTAGGATGATTCATGATAAAAGTGTGTTTTCTACATTAACTGCACATGGAATACATTTAATTCACACTATTTTTGGACTGGGATGTGTAGTCCAGACATCTTCCTAGTGGGAAATATTGTGGGTCCAAGTCATGTCATGTTTATACTACCTTAAAAGGCATTAGGAAAACATGAAACATTTAGTAATCATGGAATGAAATTGCTACACACACCATGTATCTCATACACAGGTACAGAAAATAAAAACACACATTCTCGTATTGTGTGTGAAAAACATGGGAAGAAGAGATTATATAGCATGAAGCCCAGGTACACATTGTGTAGTCTACTGTACATGTTATGAATAATTATATGCAAACCAATTAAATAATGATATAATAAAAAATAGTCACATGTGTTTCATGGATTATTCCATTGACTACACAAAACAAGATATAGGATTAGTAATTATATATTATATTAATTTCTATATTAAATTCTTAACTAATAGTTGAGTAATGTCATAATTTATAATGCACTGATTGTGTTGTAATAACATCACATACCAAGTAATTTAAATATAATCATGCATAATTTTTTGATAAATTAATGCATTTTAATTATATTCCAAATAATTTATGTTGAAATCTTTATGCAGACACAGTAAAGGGACATTTCCAATTTTATCATATAAGAACATGAAGTTTCCTCTAAGTACATTTCTGTAATTTTTTAATATAAAATGAAATTAGTTAATTAATTTTTTTTAAATTATATCTGATGAAAAATTCATGATTCTTTTTCTAGTATTAAAATAAATTGGAATAATTAGTTAGTTAAATTATTATTTGGATTAATATGAGCTATTATTCTTCATTTAAAAAATAATTGATGTAATTTATCTCTTGATTTAAAATGTATATTTTTCCATTCTATATGAGGGATAATAGTCATAAAGAGACCCTATGAATATTGTTGGTTCCATTTTAATTATTAATTATTGTTAAATAAATCGATGGAATTCATGTCATCCCCACCTCTCATTATTTATGGGATAATGTGCCCAAAATTTCATTTATGTAAACCCACTAAACCAATCTATTGATTACCCTCACAATTTAGCGAGTAAAGATTATTTAATATATTGATATCTCATCAGAGTGTAGGATGTTCATGTTCAAATATGAGGTGAATCCAATCTAGTAAATTCATTGGATCATATGTACAATGTTAATTACCAAACATTCATATGTTCACAGAGTTATTCCCCTAGGGTTCGAGTTAGCTTATCTTAAAAAATATAAATTTTACAAACAAACACGAGTCAACTAGACATTCAAACCAAACTAGCTTATCATGTAATATATGTTAAACGAGATAATTGAAACTAGTTGTGAATTTAAGAAAAAAAAAGACATAAAACTATAGTAAATGATAGAAATCATATGAGATACCACAATGACATACTATTCAAGCCAATACAAGATATACGTGAATGTATATCAATTCCCCACATAACTAATATTCACATCCTAACAAACATGAAATGAATATAGTGGAACAAAAGAAGACAACATATTATATAAGGCTATTCTACTTACCTGAATCCTATGATACAATATATATAAACAAAAAATGTTACTTGTAGGTCATGAGGAAAATTTCATTATGATACCATCATAGTTTCTCTAGAAGAACTAGTTTGAACAATAATTCAATTATAAAATTTCAAATAAAACTATTTTATAGAGATTTTCATAAAATAAATCCAGATGTAAGTCATTTTTCAATTGGTTTTTATAAAATCCAATCACATTCCCAAAAGATAAATATTAAAATTTTATGTGAAAAAATATAGTGTAATATTCATGTATCAATAGGTGTATATATCCATGAAATAACCTATCATGTAGAGCTATATGGTAAAACCTCATATAAAAAATATATGAGAAACAATCAAGGTTAAAAAAATCATGTGATTAATAACCATAAATAAAAATAGAAAATTACCTTGTATTGGGATATAACCTATGGTAAAATGAGTACATGCATCCCATAATAAAAATAGGAATTATATTGATCTAATAGATATGAGTTCCTATAAATCATTATAGAAAATGGTCAGCTACAAGTGGTATAAAAAACTCAACAACTACCCATGTATCATTCCTAATGGACCGATGGTTCCCAATGTGAAATTCTTAAATAAATTTTCAAAACCATACTAACAATTTCATCAACTAATTTCATGGAAAATTCAATCTTCAACTGAGTTTGAAAACAAATTTCTAAATTAAGAAAAAAAATTCGAAGAAAACGATATTGTTCAAAATATTTTTATTCGAAGATATCATTTGAAACTAATTATCAGTTAAAATCAATGAAAAAATGATTTAAATTTATCAATAACCATAGGTGATTCAATAAATTAACCTATTATATATAATAACCCACATTAATATTTTATAAATTAAGATGACAATGAAAATGTTGATCCGAAATGAGGAGGGAATCTTTTGAAAGTCAAGGAACACCGTGAATCTAAAAAAATTGATAGAAAACACAATCTGGTCAATAATTTGAAGCCAAAACCATATCCTCAACATTAAAAAATAAAACAAAAAGAATTAAGTACTTGGAGAGAAGAAAGCCAAATAAAATGGAGGTTAATCACTAATTAAAGTGATTTGGATGGGAATGATTGACCCAAATTTTCATAGGAAGAGTTCGTAGGGAAAGAAAAAATAATCATACAATGAATGAAATTAGAAACCACCTTTGTGTGACCCTAAAAGTAAAATTCATAGTGATAACATAGAGTTTAATCCCATTACACATTATTTAACCCATCAAGCTTATAATTGGAGAAAAAACTATAGTATTTTTATTTAACACCCAAATATTATACTATATAGTTTGAACGCATTAAATAGAGTATAAAACACTCATCCTGTGTGTCATGATCAAAAAATAAACTTAGAAGCCATTACATGTCTTCTTCTCCAATTAAATATCATTTAAACACACAGATAATAGAAAAAATGGCTTTTTTATGATGAAAATCCCTACAAATCCCAAAATTCAACATTATAGGTATCCTCCATTTTTTTTGACATTAATCATCCAATGAAAAAAGAATGAAAAAACAATGGATAAAACATAACTGATAGAATGGTAATAAGGAACTCTAATCTCCCCACCATAAATGATTTCTACCCCATGAAATCCCTATTGATCTAGGATCCACCAAAAGGGAATGGCATAACTACCTCATAAATGTGTCCATATCCCACATCTAATGGTTATCCTACACTTCAAAATACTAGGATAAAGGGGTATCATTTTTCCTTTAAGTACCTTATTACGACGATACGTAATCTTTGATGTATTCCCCAACAATGTAATGTCCATATCAAGATCTATATACTCACATATAATCAGATGATAAGTATCTAGTATGTTCCACCTGAACTGCCAAAATGGGAAAAATCACGGATTGAAGTTTTGAATGATAGATGGTATAACTAATATTTCACCCTCTCTAGTTGTCCAACGATCTGAAAGGGGCCTAAAAACCATGTACCAACATTAAATTATTACCTAACTAATAATATCCCATGTGATGTGAAACATTGATAAAGACCTGATCCCCAACCTCAAACTCCAATGGCTGAAAATGACATTCCACAATAGATTTCTAACAACTCTGTTCTATGATTAATCTACTCTAGATCAACTGGGCCATCACAATCATCACATAAAAAATCATTATCCTGAAAAATGATATCTCTCCCAACTCTAGCCAACACAAGGGAGATATACATGGCCTCTCATAAAATTTTTCAAATGGATTCATTTAGATCAAACCCTAATATCTATTACTATAGGAAAACTCAATAAAAGGAATATTATTTTACTAATATCCTCTAAAATCCAGGAATTTTTTTGAAGCATATCCTATTGAACCCATAGAGTCCACTCTATATTTCAATAAGTTTGTGGATTATTATTCATGATTAATTTTTTCTGGGAATCCATCACCTCCTAAAAATAAGCCAAAAACATATATGTGAACATTATATCCCTATCATAAACTATTATAGGGGATCCTCGTGAAGTCTCCCAATCTCTCATACATACAATTCCCCAGGATTAACCGCATTCTTCATCTCTATAATATATAGAAATTACAATAATTTTATGAGTCAATCAATTATCTCCCAAATATCATACTTCCTATTTAAAATATTTGTCAAATAAATTTTATTAATCCATGGAAAAATAATACAACATTCATAATTCAATGGGAATGGCTATGAAAATTATACAGATATGTATTGTCGCAACATAATTATTTGAAAAATAAGATAATGTGATATAAAATTTTCAATTGACAGTGTCATCCCCTACCAATAATACCTACTTCTCAAGTCATGATACATATTGGTAGCCCTAGGGTTCAGGAAACGTCAATGATGTTTTCCACGGTAAAACAACGTCTACCTCATGGAAAACATAACAAATAACCGTATATAACATCATAAAGCACCACTAGGATGCTCAGAACACTCACCTAAGGCATCTCCAATATCAAAAAGATCACTAAAAATATTACACTTCATATCTATCAACCTACTCAATATGAACCTTAAAAAATATGAATAATATTTTATTAAATACATGAACACCTATCCAATATCCTATTTAACTAATATTATCATTTTAGAATAAAAAATCAACAAAGACCACTCATAAACTAATTCCTTCACATCTTTTTTGATAATATTATGCTCAATGAATGGGAAACCACATTTTCATTCCCAGGTGTATAAATAATATCAAAATCAATAGTATGAAGATACAAAACACAAAAACTATGTCATAAATTTAGAAAAGTTTGAGTAAAATATATTTTAGGCTCTTATGATCACAATATAATATAAAAGTATCTACAAAGAGATTGTGACTCCACGTTTTGAGTTCATGAATAACCCCTACAAACTCTTGATCATTAGTGTGGTAGTTATTATCATTAAGACATAAGTAGAGAGATACATAATCCAAAACCTATTTCCACTGCATCTTGGTACAACCCAACCCATACCAAGGCATCATAAACAAATACAACATTACATTGGTTTTGGAAAATTAAAAATGGATTAAAAAGTAAACCTAACAATTACCTCCAAAAAATATATCCAACACCTATCATTCCATTCAATATTTACATGATTATGGGTTATGGATGTCATCAAATACTTAATATTAGGGATGTTATGAATTTTTTTCTATAATAACCACCAAAATCCATGATGCTTCATAACGCATACAAATGTAATGAATTCCACTAGGAAATAGAATCATGTACTTTTAAGGATCTGTTAAGACTCCCCAATCATATATAACATTCCATAAAGACACCACATAACAGATTCAAAACTCACATATAGAAATCATACCATACATAAAGTGTTCTTTTAATTTACATAGAATGATATCCAAATGGTCCATTTGATCATCCTTCATCTTGGAGTACACCAAAATATCAAACAAAACAATAAAATATTGCAAGAATTGATGAATGGTCTAGTTTATAAATTCCAAAAAAATTGAAATATTATTACTAAGACAAAATTCCATAACAAAAACATCACATGATAATATCAACTCATAAAATATGTATTAGGTATATCATCATTAGGGACTATCAACTAATTATAACCTTATTAAATTTCAATCATATAAAACTAATGAGCCCATACAAGATGATCAAAGAGATATTAAATCCTTGGAAAATGATATTTATTATTAATGTTCACTTGATTTAACATTATCTAATCTATAAAAGTTTTGACAATTCAATTTGAATTCAAATAAAAGAGGGAATGTGATTCCCATGGTGACACTCTCAGACAATTAAATCATTTAGCCTCTTGATCCTCAAGCTAGTCCTTATGTTCCACCAACTCAGCAAGTTCCATACTCTAATATATGATAAAATTGGGCATCATATCAATGATAATTTATATAGTATAGTAAAAAAAAATATATGGATGGAAACAATAAAAATCATTAGGAAAGTCCTCAGCAAAAAACAACAGACAAATTAAAAGGTTGACCATCTAAACAAGGATCCACAGTACCAAGAATCGTCATAGAAAACTACCACAAGATAACTTTGACATAAGTAAAAATAGGCCCTAACAATATTTATCAAGAGTCTAACTCATTGTGTTAAACATGAGTAACCACATTAATAGATAAAATATAATACTTAGGTTGATAATGTCCTATCTGATCCCTAACACCGATCCTCTAATCCATATAGATAATCAAGATGAGATGTTAGTATTAACCACTATAAATTCCCAAACTACATTATAGTCTGCTATCATCAGCCAACACATAGGGGATCTTAATCCTTGTTCAATATCTTTAAAAAATTAATGAAAAGATCCGACATGAATAGAATATGATCTGTACACAAACCCAATATTTCAACTAACATTGACAATACGAAATAATGAGTAACACCTATACAAAACATACATAGGAACATAGAATATGAGATAAACTTCATAACTCTAAATTTATCTATACCTACATTATATTCCTCTAACTCATACTCAAATTCATATAGCCATCAAGTATTAGCCACATGAAAATCCCCCATGGCCAGAGGATTTTTTAAACCACTCTAGGAATAATTATTATAATGTAGTGACCCATTAGTGAATGTGGATCCAACATTATTTCCGTTGTAAATTTTATAAAATAAATTGTTTAGATGTTTTCTTCATCCAAAAATATGAAATTCACAAGGTCAATCTATACCATTAGGTATGAAATATAAATTCCTCCCACATCAGTATCAATAAACCAGTTGATGCAACATCAAATCCCTTGAAACTAGTCTTAACCAAAACTGACAACTTTTACACTTTTATATCTGGCTAGATGATACACCCTAGCTAAACACTAATCCAATTGAAGCTCCACACAAAACTATATTCCCATATATTTCAAACTCATCCAAAACCACCATGTCAACAACTTCCATGATGACCAGAAGGAACATAAATATCAACAATGATTGAATATCATACATTAGTCCTAACTCAAACCCTTAAGCCTTCATGAACTCATTATTGAAAATATCTATTTCTGGATACACCAACTTAAGAAAATGGGTATAATAATCAAGAATAATATTTTATCCTTGATATAAGTTTGATAACTCCCAAATCATCACCACATGAAATTTATCGGGGTAAATAATATAGTTAATTATTTCTTGAAGGAATCCCAGATTGGATTCTCATGCATCATCTCATTCAAATAGACTCCCATAAATTCCTTCCCAGTACCTTAAGAATAAAAATGAAAAAAATGCACCTTATATAATTTTTGAGACTTCATGATGATCAAGATCCACTCTATTCATTCATGACACTCCTCAGTTTCCTAGGGTCCATTTTCACCATGAAAGACAAGCATATGATGCATAATAAAATTAGATTCATTATCCCACATGGATAATGGGATCCTGTAACCCACATGTCCCATCATGAAAATGGTGTCAATACCACCTTCTAATCATATACAGTCCACAAGAATATTTTACATTGAAACCTATATGAAAGCTCCCTCTCTCAGATTTTGATGTGATACTGTTATAGGTACAGTCTAACAAAATTCCAAAACCAATCATCCAATATTGATTTTCAAAATAATATGGACAAATTTAAATATTGATAAAAATACATTAAAACATTAATAATTTAATGTTAATATTAACAAAAATAATTAAAAAGGAAAATATAGAATAAATTAAAATCCTATACAATTCATTAAAATGACCTCAGACACCGTGTCAAAAAACTAGTAAAATTATCCATCCTCCCATGGTAACATGGTTTCAGTCACTAAAGAAAAATTTTATGGCCCCTTTTCAACACATAATATCTAAATTCTATGGACATAAATCCTATATACCAATGATATAGAAAAAACATAATTACTATTAACACAATTTAGTAAAACCACCCCGTTTGATACCAAATTTTAATAAACAAACTAGGGTCAACAATATAAGCCACTCTAACCAACCTGTTATATAAAAAAGGTAAACATGATAATTGAAACCAGTCATAAATATATGAGAGACAAGAAACACAAATAGAGTACAAATAAAGAACTAATGAGATACCTAAATACATAAAATCACAGACAATATATGCTAAACTAGAAAATATATAAATTTACCACATGACCAAAAGTCCCCTCTAGACCAACCCAAACTAATTATGACAACAACAAGAGAACATAACATACTACAATATGATTTTATGATTACTTGAATTATGAAATAAATAATATAAAAATTCCAAAAGGAATAACTAGGGTGTGCTCTGAAAACCCCATGAGATTAAACTATATATTCTATACAATGTCTAATGAAAAAAGGTAGCAATTATAGATTTCAAAAAAATAGCTTAAAAATAATTTTCACAAACTAAAATCATTTAAAATAATTTTCCGTTTTCATTTTATAAAAACCATTCATAATTTCAAAACATAAATGGAACATGTTGATATGATAAAAAATTGAATAATATATATCCTAGAAGAGTTACATATATCCATGAAATGACCTATTATGAAAAGTGATGTGATACATCCTCATATGAAAATATGTGAGCAACAATCCAAGATAAAAAAAATCCATGGGATAAATAACCATAGATAAAAAATTAAATTTTTCCTCATATTGGGATCAACCATATGGGATAATGTGTATTAGACAATAAAAATACAAAACTGGAACATGTTGGATCCAAAATATATTGATTCATGGTCATTGATAACATAAAAGGTTACCTTCTATTTGTGAAATAGACATCAGGGATACCCATGTCACTTTCCCCACACACCAATGGTTACCAATGTGAAAAATTAAAATACATATTGAAAAGAATACTCAAAATATTATAAACCATTTTAAAATAAGAGGATATTCCCTTCATAGTTTGAAAAAGTATTTCCAATTCAATAAAATGTGTTTTCTAAAGAAAAATATCTGTTGAAAATATTTTCCATTATAAGAAATATTTTTAAACCACATATCACCTATAATAATTTAACAACCCAAAAAAGGTTATAAAAAACATGAAATTCGTCGCATTAAACCTTTTTAAAGAATCACAAAACTTAACATTCATGAAAACTATATTCCTTCGATAATAGTGACAAAAAGTAAGAGAATTAACCTAAAATGACATGAATAGCAAGGAAATAATATAGTTTAAAAAGAAAACACTATCCAAATAGAAATCAATAGGTAAATAAAAAAAAGAAACCAAATAAAAAAATCCAAAAAGTTGACATTCTCAGGGAAAAGTAATCCAACCACAATAAAGATCAATCACTGAACAAAGAGATCATAAAAGGAAATATTTTCCAAAAATGAATAAGAAGAGCCACAAGGTTGAGTGTATAGATGTATGCAATGAATGAAACAAGAAACCACTAATAAACCACCCTAAAATCCTAATTTGTGATGATAACATAGTGTCTAAAACCAATAGATGTTTTGTAATCCACCAAGTTTATATAATCCAAAAACATAATAATGTTTTTTATTGGAAGCCTATTATTTTCCATTGCATGATGTGATAAACTTACATGAATTTTAATCCTATCAATCTATCTGTCTCATTTATAACTACTTCCTGATATTAATCATTATGAACTCCAATTAAACAAAATATAAAGTCCCAATTCACTATAACTTCCCATCATCACCCCATATTTGTATCCTCCTGCCACTATAATAATAATTTCAGACTCCCCATCCTAAATCTATCAACCCCTTACTCTATATCTAACATCTTATCGTTTCCTACATCTCTTTGGTTTTCAATCAATTGTTTTTCAGCCTATATTTATTCACAATCCTAGTAAACCAAATGTATTACCCCACAATTCATTCATATTGGGTCACCATTCACAAATTAATAAGATTCAAAATGTTATCTGAATCTAATATTTTATATGTTTCTCTTCTATTAGATCATAACTCGCTAAAGCATGTCAAACACATTGATTTTGGTAATTCTATCACTCAAACATGCTAGCTACAATAAAATATTTCATTAATCATAAATTTCTTCTCCATGAATGATTCAAGGTTATCATTCTCATTTACTTAATAAGTTTTTATATATTGATCTCTTAATATATAATATTCTACATTTCTTATTCAATTCTATATGAATTTATGATTCAAGTATTAGAAATTTATTTGTTAGGTTTTTGGGGGTGTAGTTATAGAATAATCATGTAGAAAATTTTATATAGAGGTCTTCATTTTGATTTTTTAATTCATAAATTCATTTTATGTTGTATTTTTTTTATTTTGGTGGATTTAATTATTTTTTTCAGTTTCAAGATATCATGTCTCCTAGGTTTTTATCTTCTTTAAAAATTCATTCACATGTTTCATTTTCAACATGGATTTTTTATTAGGTTATGCATGATGAATATTCATTGATAATGTGACAGTTTATTTTTTATCTTAATAAATAAAAAAATTATTCATTTCATCTAGATTATTGTAGGATAATTTTGTAACAATCATGTGTTGTGGTTTCATTCCTATCATGTGTTTATACTATAATTTTTTTATTTAAAATGATATTTATTTGACTATATTGATTTGTTTTGTTTTATTTAGAGTTATTTTAGAATTTTGGTTTTTTTATAATAAGACTTTATATTATTATTTTATTTTTGGTTCAACTATATTCATTTGGATGTTATAATTATCCCATTTTATTGTCTTTCTAGTATGTTTACTTTGGGATAATCTTGTACAGAGTGTGGATTCATGTTATAAATTAAAATTGAAATTTAGGTCCCTATGATTTTTTTACTTATTCTATATTTTTTTCGAAATTTATGATAGAGCATTATTCAAAACGCATTTTCATGGTGTTTGTTTTTCACTTTTTGGGATTCACTAACTCTATCAGAGTAAACTTCATGCAATGCTTTTTCACCACATGTTTTAATGTAAATTTATATTTGATTTTATGTTTCATTAACATAATTTACGGGTCTTTGATAATATAATAATTTATATATTTTATTTAATTAAATTAATGATGTTTTAGGAGTTAAAAAAGGGCATTACACCTTTCTTTAAATTTTCATTTTCCTTTAATTATTCTGATCTCTAACATCATACCTACTCTGAAATTTTTCATGGGATATCATTACATTTATCATGTTGGAATATTTTATCATTCTATAAATTATATATATTCCTATTAAATTCCAATATACTCATACTAGAGAATACTAAGGTATCAAATTATTTGTTTAGAAAACCATTGATTGATTTTATTTTATAGTATATCTGCATTCATGTTACATATATATTAAAAAAATTAATATGTTATTTTTCTTCGTATTTTGAAATCATATTCATCTTAGTATTATGTAATTTAGTTTCACTATCACTTTTATATCACTGTTTTATTGATTTTTATTTATTTATTTGGTCCCTTATTATGTATATTACCATGATTGGGGGTGAAATAGGGTAGTATATATTTGATAACTTACTTCCTTTGATTATGATATTATATTATTGATGTATCGAAATTACTCATTTCTTTTCGGTATCATATTTTTATAATTTAATGAATGGTTCACCAAAATGGAGATAGTCTAAGGATTGTGAAATGGAAATGTTCATATTAAAAAAACAGTTGAAAACAAGGTTTTCTTTTTGACTATAAAATTGAGTAGTCTCACTGAACCAATAATATCACCATTCCAAAAAATTTAAAAGGTATTTTCTACTCATCATAGGTAGAAACTCATTTGTCATTCCCTAAAAACTATAATCTTTTTTATGACATAATAGGTGGGGTATAAAATCTGAATGGTGTCACTATTTCCTAATGTAATGATGTTCCAATTAGATAAATTTCTTATAATTTCATCCCCATATACTTTAAATTTCACTAATGCTATGGAGAACTCTTCTTTTTTTTCCTATGAGAGACTCACTAAATAACTTTTCAATATTTTCTCTCTAACTCCATCTAATAGATGTTTGTAATAATATAGTATTCAACATAACTGATCTGATCTATGGGTTATACGGAATCCATTAATGATTCCTCCTATGTAAATGGATCATATCATGTGTCCTTCAAAATTAAATTTTGTGACAATGAACCATTAAATACAATATAATTACCACAAAACTCAAACATTTCCTCCCTATCAATATTATATTATTTGAATGTAACATCTCAATTGATACATGATGAATCCTTCTATGAATTATCATTATCCTTATTGAGCATCACCTTGGTTTATCCTCATACACTCTGAGGAATAATAGGGTTTAAACCAATTTCCATGATGTTGGTCTTCTAATATATACTACATAAACCTGTTGTTGATTCAATTCAAGAAATAGTGATTTAATTCAAATCACATTTAATCTCAAAATGATATCCTCATAATATACATATAATTATTTTTAACAGACATGAATTCTTTTAGTGTGATCCTATATACAATGGGATATGTACTTGTGGATTCAAAATCACTAAAATATCCATTTCTATTTAATTTGAACCCTTCATGATGTATGAGGTAGCTGCTCTATGGACATTTATTCCTTAATAAGGCTATGAGGTATTCATCACTCCTTAGGTAAAAACATCAAATCATCAAGATTCACTGAAAACCATTACTAATCCAAATCCCTATTTTTGGTATTTTAAAAATTCCATTTTAAGGTAAAATGGTAACCGTATATTTCCAAACACAAAACCAAACATCATATTGACGTTAAACCAAATTCCAGATTCAAAAAAAAGCACCAAATTCAAAATTTGAAAATACTGCATTAATCCATGAACTATTTATATTCATTGAATGTGAGTGGCTTGATCGATACTCCCAGAAATGAATCATTATCATCAAGAAAAACTACATCACACAAAAATATTACCATTGGCCACTGTCCTTAATAAAAATCCACAATAATGAAATTAGAGATGCTATAGAAACCCAAAATCCGTAGAACTAGTAAAGATTGAAAGCATGATAACCTGAAATACCATCAACCTTGACATCATCTTACCACCATCGAAGCTAACCGGATGAGGCCCTAAGTCATCACATCTCATAGTAGTCACCGGAGAACCTCACCACCAAAACTCGCCAAAACAGCTTCAACGACCACCTTAATCCACTATAATCCACTGTCTTCAACACTAAGCACTCATCATTGATGAAAAAAATAAAAATCTAAATAAATTACCTAGAAAAACTAACCTTTTCAAATTTTCAAAGCCACCAATAGTCAAACCAACCAAATGAAATCACATGATAAGAAGAAAAAATGAAAACTACAAGCTAGAGTGGCTCCTGAGACGTCATTGATCACTTAAACAACACCTCCCAATGATCAATCATTACCATTGCACATGGCCAACCTATATATGGGGGATAGATTTTGAATTCCGGGTAGAGTTGAGCAGATGAAGGGTTGAACAGAGAACTGTATTTTTCATGGATACTAATCTGAAAATCATGACATCCAAAATGAAAAAAACAATACAGCATAAAATTACAAATAGATCATGAAAAAAACCATCACTAGATGAGGCCATAAAAATCAAGGATGAGAAACATAAAAAAACCAAGAGAATTCTGGTAGATAAGGAAGAACATAAGAACCAATAATTCTTCAGTGAAAAACCATGTTTGAGAACCCCCAACACATCACAATCCAACAGGAGGAATGCTGTGAAATACAAAAAATGGATTCCGAAATAGCGGGACCAATTGGATGAGAATATCTGAGACGTAGTCGAAGAAGCACATCAGAAATATAGATCATGGAAGAAGATACGTCAACTAAAAAGGAATATCCTAAGGAAGAACGGAATGTGAGAAGAAGTAGCAGAACGGAAGAAGGAAATAGAGGCCCAAAATCAATCCATTGCAAGTAGGGAAGAAACCATGTTGTCGAGTGATCGTTACAGGTGATAAATAAGCCATGTATATAACTAAAAATAATAAATAATTTCTTAATATATACAATATAATGTTGGAACATGATTAAAATTACTTTTATTAAATATCAATCCAAAATTGGAATTACCTAAATAAATTCCATAGTTAACATGTTTTGATTCCTTTGATCAACTCATTTGAGTTTGAATGGTGTTGATGCTCACCTAAAAACTGTCATGCTAACCAAAAAATTAGAGACTAAGAAACCATTCTCAATGTTCATGGTGTATCATGTCCTACCATCGCATTCACCTTTTCTTGAATGCATAGTTTCTCACATGCATGCCCCTACCCATTAGATCAGCTATGTGTTACCTTTCATCGGCCACATACAAGTTTGAATCTTTCTTAAGTGTTGGTCTTGAGTGAGCATAACCATATTCTTCACGTCCTTCAACATTTAATTTAGTTTAACAAGCCTTATATGGAACCAACACATTTATCATGGTAATTGGAAACCCTTTATGTATCCTTCCATGATCACCTATATAGTGTGGCCTATCTTCCAAGGGAATAAGCTTCGCTATCCATAATCATGCATGGTGCAAGATAGGTTCTGTGTAATGTAGGATATAATGAAAATAACTTATACTTCTAGAAATACAAAATATTATATATTTATTGAATCAATAAAAATTATCTGTGCATTATAACATATCTGTAACTCTAATGATTGGATGATTTTAAATAGACACAATCACATCAAAAATCAAATGGAATTTTTCCAACATTATCCATCATTGTTTTTTAAATACTATATAAATTCTATTGTGATAACATCTATCCCAACATGTATGAAGAATTTAAAAACCAAGAAAACATGATTCTCTTGATTTTCCTCTTGATTTCGAATAATTAATAAAAGATTCATCAATCACAAACTCAATACTCACTTAAATCATCACTAAATGCAATAAAAAAATATAAATTAATTATTTTTCATATGATAACACAACACCAAAATAAATGCACGAAAACATATAAAATAAAACTATCATCCACAAAAATCTACATTCAATCACTATCCCTATTTTTGGATGCTTCAATCTATAGAATCTATGATTTTCCTAGATTAGTTTGTATCTAGAGTCTCACAAGTAATTTCTTCCCCAAAAAACCTTATTCATAATTATAAACAAACCAGAATAGAACTTTTATAAAGATGTATAATATATATTTAGATTTATTATAGGAGTCTTTAGTATAGAAAAAACCCTTCCTCAAATATCAGTGTACATGGGGAGTAATGAAACCACCTATATTTCTTTTTTAAAAAGTGGATTCATTTGTACAATAAGAGTAACAATATTTTTTAAAAATACATAACTTGTGTTATTAATTTTTCATTGAATCAACTATATGATTTCTGGTAAAAAAAATACCCTACATTAACAAACTATTTTATCACATTATCTACTAATAAATAACAATTTTTTCAATTTGATTCATCCTAATGTTTTCAATGATATGTATTTTATTGTTTATTTAACATTAGTTTACACATATGATTAGAAATAAAGATTTCAATTTATTATCAATATATTCAATATAGTTTTGCATCCCTAACAACTAATATTGTGTATGAATTTGCATTAAATATTCATCCTCTATAGTGTTTAATCAAATTAAATCTTATTTCCCACATTTCAAATAAATAAAATAGATGTGAATATAGAACACACCTTCATATGTGGACTTTCAACCATCATTCAAACCTTCCCATTCAACGTCGTCTTACCCACCCAATTTCTGTTGTGAATTTGAATCATAATACATCCAAAAATCCATTGTTCGGTTGAATGAGCATATTATATGGCACATGTCCTTCATTTTAATTTCCATTAAAAAATTATGATATTTGTGAGCTTTATAACTATTGAATAAAATGTATAGGAATATGGTTTCAAGTAAATGATATTGATGATAATTTTTTAACAAAGTGTAACTTCAATTGCCATGCCTTCATCATCCATTAAAAATTTCATTTAGGTGTCTTCAAGAGTTGTCATTAGTTTGGAAACTTCAATAAAAAACTTATTAAATTCCTCTTTAGAAAACGTGGTTTGGGAGATAAAGGTCATGTCAATTCATTGTTTCACCCTTAGACCATGGAAAATGATCAATTCAAAAATAATGATATAATTAACACATACCTAATTTTATAATCAAAAATATATTAAACAGGGGTCATCTATACCTCCAAATCTAATGTAGTCATCATATATAATTGAAAATATATGATGACCTTTATCTTTGTTGTTGTAATGTTTGGGATAAACTACATCTATGTGATAACTAATCATTCATAGTTATTGATATATAATTGATTACTAACAACATTATTCTTACTTCAAACCATACAAATTCTTTTTTAGTATGTACATTCAAACGTCATCATAATGAACAATCAATCTATTTGGATGATCATTGTAGACTTCCATTTTAATGACACTGTCCATAAAATATGATTTCACATTCATCTTAAAAAATTAAAAACTGTTTTCATAGTTATATATAACGAAAATTGGTAGTTTTAAGTTAGTATAAAATATGAAAATATGTCATAAACATTGATTAATTCATCCTAGGAATAGGCTTTTCACACTAGAAATTACATTTTACCTGTCATGATATTAAATTTATTTAATATTTCATGTAGATTACCCATTTGGATCTTATAATGTTTTTTATTTTTTAGACATTAAAAAACCTTCACATGTCATGTTTTTCTCAGTCTAGTCAAGGTACACATTCATTTGTTTTACCCCACTTGAATCTATTGTTTAATAATAAAATTATTTTTATTTCACCTGAGATAAAAAGTAAATGTTTTATTGCACATTTATATTTCATTTTTCAACCAGAGTAATGTATTCACCCATGAGGTAGGTATCAATTATTTATACTCTATTAAAAAACCTTCTTGATCCTCTTGTGTTTCCACCATCATCACAATTATCATCAATGTTCATTTCTTCCCATTGAACTCCCCCTAAGACATAAATATCTACATCAATGTCCTACTAAAAAAATCCATAATAATATTATATTAATTCTAATCATTTGAAGATGAAATAAAGTCACATGTAGCTGGATTTGTTTCACGTTCATCCACATAAACATAGTTTTTTCAACTATTTTCTCCATCTGCTTATTATATCACCAATATGGTTTTCTCATGGATTAATATTCAAGATGAATAAATTCATCTTTATACACTTCAATCATTTTATTCATCAATTTTTTAATAATAAAAATTTATTTTCAAACAATCAAAAAAAATTTAATGTGAGCTTATTTAGATACAAAATTTCATTTGGAGTCTTTCTTCTATTGGATATAACAATGGATGAATAAATATATAGACTGATAAAAAACTCTTCATTATAGTAATTATGGTAGGTAAATTTCAATTATTATATTCTAATTAATGTGTTTGATGATTGTATTTTTCATTTCAATAACCCTATTATATTAAAGAGTTATCACTGTTAACACTTATTTTTAAATCTAATATTTTATAGATATTATTACACACAGTTACTTTTTTCCAATATCAGAAAAAAGATTTTGAATTTTAACATATATAATTTTTTTGGATATAATTTGTTATTGATTGATGCACATATAAAAATCATTTTTATGAATAATAAAAAATATTCATGAAATATTTATAAAATGATCAAAAAAACTGAATACCTTTTGTATCAACATTATTTAGGAGTTATTAACATGTAAAAATCCACAGAAACAATATCCAATACACTTGATGAAATTCAATTCTTCATCATGTATGTATTTTTAATAGTCTTACCCTTCTAAAAAGACTCACATGTTTGTGTGTTATCACACGTGAGAATGGGGAAATCATATTCTCTTATATTCTTCTCTATATTTTCTATTTATGTTCTAAAAAATGTCCACGTTTCTTTTTCTAGATCATTTTTTCATATTCATTAGATAACATGAATCAATTTTACTCAATAATATTATATATATTTCAATTGGTTCACATTCCTTATAATATTAGTGAATCATCGACAACTTTAATGGTTGACCTATTCTTGAAAAATTCCACACCATTTCTTGAGTCACATAAATGGATCACAATTAGAAAACTGTGCCTTTTCCTTCCTCAAAGAGATTATATTTATTTATGATAACATTTCTAGTAACCTAGACATTCCATGATCTAGTGATTTTTAGCCCCTCATGATTACTGAATCAAACCACTACCACTTTTTCATGCATGATACTGATGGTAAAATATATATTCCTAGTCTTTTGTGAGATATAACCACTATCTAAAACACATAAACATGAAATGTTTGTTTCTCTCAATGAATCTAAATTGCATTTACCGGCTAATTCAATTTATCCTTCTTCTTTGAAATTTGAGTAACTTCTCTAGATGATTGATATGATTGCTGCTCCAGTAGTTCAACAATTTCGTCATGATATTGTAAAACAGATAATCTGTTTTCATATTAAATGTGTTATACAATGTTCCCAGATTGTTTTAATTTTATTATGTGTCACATGGTTTACTACCATATAATACCATATGTATAATTGGTTTAATTGTCCCAAAAACCTTAATACCAAATTCAAAACCATTAACATAATAAATTGATTTGGAAAATATACTTTACATTCATCGTTTTTTTGATCCTCAATGAATTTTGTTTGCAATAGTGCACACATATTGTTTGTGTCCAAATTTACCACAACAACGAAAATAAATTTTTTATATCACTATTCAAACTATTGTCATTAGATCAATAGCCTTTTGATATTATCCAATGTCCACTAATCATTAAGGGGTGGCTTCTTATGTTTTTACAAAATCCATGACTATCATCTCTTTATTATTTTTCCCGATAAAAAATTTTACTTTTCACTCACAGAACTACACATATGGGATGAGAATATGTTCTTAAATAGACACACCCAAAACATCAATTTCTTTAGTTAGTTCTATTATATTTTAATTACCCAATACAATGTTGTATTTATAGATCCTTTATTATTCCCCACACATTTACCAGAAAATCACGACCTCTTCATATTTTATAGTCATATTGACCAATTATTTCATTTTATTGTCCAAGATATGTATGAGATCAGGATGTTCTTCCACTTTGATATTGATATCTAATTCATTTTCTATGTTTCTATAAATTATTGATTTCAATTTATCAATATTAATATTCAGTTATATATTATGTTCCTCTGGATATTCTATATACATTTTTATTCATGGAAAACTTTATTTAACTTATTGGGTTTTCCTAATTTAAAATTTTGTTAATGGGATTCCTCAATCTGAACATTAATATCAATAATTTCCACAAAATTTTCATTTTTAGAATCACTATCATTAGCATCTAGTATGTTAGGAAATCCCACTAATATAACTTTATCGAGTCTTTTACAATTCCCAACATCTTTCACATTGGTCATGTATGTTCTTTCATCTGCATGAGATAACAGATTTTCCAATATAAATAATTTCCCCTACCATTTATTATTTCATTTATAACCATTGGTGTTTTTCTTAGATGATCCGTTTTCCAAACCATCAAGAATATTTTTGACACACTTATTTGAGGGACAACCTATATTCCACCATTCAAATAAATATAGTGGAATATTTTTTTGAATTTCTGTTATACAATTTTAAGGTGTGAGAAAAATATATACACCCCCCATTAACCTCATATTCACAGGGATATTTACTAAAAAAATAATACATTATTTTCCTGATCAAAACCACATATGCTTTTTCATTATCCCTTTCCTTATTTAAAATATTTATCATTTCATTTACAAAATATTTACTATGAAATATATCCAAAGATATTTCTTTGGAGTAATTATATTCATTCACAAATACATTTTCATTGAACCTTATAGGTAGTATATTCAATATTCCTTTCACAATATTGGTTTCACTAATAATTTCCCCAATACCAAGCATTACTCTTAAAGGGTATATTGATGATCAAAAAGTGAATCAAATTTTTTGGACGGATTGTTACTGAATACTTCATATTTATTCCATAACACATGAGTATTTTCATCTCAAACTTTGTAATCTCTATCCCAAATATTATAGGATTTTCCACATATAATGATTGGTTTTATTTAAAATTACCTTAGAATGGATATGGTTTTTCATACTCTCAATAATTTATTTTTTACCTTTGGATACACGTACAATTCATTATGGTCTAGTTATAATAATTCTCTACATTCCATGTTTATTCTTGTAATGTGAATAATTTTATTTTACACTTCCATTCATAAAGACAAAAAATAGTGTCTCATATTGATTTTCTATAAAATATATTTTCCCTTTAAAAATGGGTATTCCTTTTTGATTAACAAAAGCTACCATGGCCATGATTTTTAGAGAAAAAATTTCACCTCAGTAACCTTCCCTTTTATAGAAATTAGTTGTTATTTATAAAAGAGGTTACCCTCAGTGTGGGAGGTGATAAATATAGGTAATAAATATTTTAAAACAGAAATAAATTGATCGTGATCATGTTCTATCAATATGTATAACACAACTATTTATCCCATATATTATCTTTATAAATTACTTAATGTTGTAAAAGAGATATAGACATACAAAATACATAGATAATTTTACAAGGTTCACCTTAACAGGGGTAGCCCAAGGAATGTTCCATGATGATGTGCTTATGACTCAAACAGTAGAGTTCACTATTTATATTTATTTTATACAATATAAAACTCTTACATACATTCTGTACTATTTAATCTCACAAATTGAAAATCTCACGACATATCATCATAAGAAACTACTCCTTCCATGCCATTAAAATAATCATTACAAGATAAAAATGTGGATATAAAATTGAAACAGTGTTTTACTTTTATACAATATGATTTTGTTCTAATGATATAAATATACCATAATTTACCCTTCCACCTTTAGGCTCCAAGCATAAGTATAAAACCCTTCACTATTCTTCCATTGAGTGCCACACATGGACACTCTACATCCCTATCCCATTAGCTCTATCAAATTTTTATGTGATGTTGTGGATAATAAAAACAATTAGATATTATTTAAGGGGTATAATAAATAAATTGTTCCTTTTTCTTCATAATTTCATTCCATGTATCCTTCCTGCATTATGGTGGTGATTAACAGCCATTAACTTTTCATTATTGACCTCAAAATGTGAGACTAAATTCCTTTTCAAATGTCCATTAATTGAATGTAACTACTCAACTTTCTAGCGATTGAACATACCAAAGAGAAACATTCACTCTCTAGAGGTTCACCACAAAATATCTTCATACATTATGACATAGATGATATAATCAATCAATTTCATGAGGATGGATTGCAGTATGACTGAACCTTATACAAAGTATCATTCTATTTACATAGCATTACTATAGTATGTCCTACTACATAATGACATAGAAGATGACTTCAACCAAATTTTGTGGCCCATTGTATCCAGTTTTCTGGAGTGGCATGTATTTTTTGACTAGATCCACTATATCTTGTTTCAATTCCTATCACCCTTGAGATTTGAAAAATATACAAAAAAATATCCTTTTCATTTGATCAGTCATAACCAACATCCAATGATTTGATAATCCCTGCTATAATGTAGGAACATATAGGATTTGATATCATTAACATCATCATTTTTTGTTGGAATAATACTATAACAGAAACAATCGGTAGATATAACATTGGAATTTCATCTATAATGGATCCAAATTGTCACTAGATCTCCATGTGAAGGAAACCCTAATCATATAAGGGTACTAAAATTCATTAATGAAATCATATGGTTAATACTATGACATAGTAACTCGATTATGAAATATCACATGGATTTTTAATAATGAATTAGTCTTGCATCTAGAAATTAAGTTCTTAGTATGTTTAGATACCTATTAATATTTCATTCGAGTCTTATTGACATCTATGCTTTTAATTTCATCTCATGCTACCCTACACAGGAGAGGCTATAGAATCCAACTCACTATTCCCCTAATATTTTGGAATTCTTTTACACAGAAATGTTCTTATATGCATGTGAAATCACATGAAAATCCTTACTGTTTCACTCATATATGCGGTTCTTGACATCAACCATAATCTTTTCTAGATACTCCTTGGGTATTGGACATGATTGGGATTTCCATATATCTCAAAAAAGTCTTCTATTATGGTGTCACTAAAATCCCTCTATAGTGTGGAAATGTTACATCCTACGTAAATAAAGAATATGGAATTTTCATATTTATTAATATTTTTGAACTAAATATTAATATTACTATCTTTTGGATGCTATGACTGATAGCGTACTAAGCATGCAATAATGGATTTCTTAAAAATATTACGTTTCTCAAAACTTTGAGTTATACTAAAAAATAATATAATAATATTATTATTTTAATTTGTAGTTAACACATAGACAATTTTTTGGTAGGGATAAATAGAACAAACTATTATATGTTTACACATGTTCGTTAAATGATTTAACTTTTATCAAATAAAAATAGATGCTTAAAATGATAGTGAATCTGATTTTAAGCATGAAATACTCAAATATTTTTAAAAAGTCATTTTACCACCATTTAATGGAGAACCATTTTTAAATATAGTTTTTTTCACTTTTATATGCTAAATTTGAGAAAATAATCTTCTTATTTACAAGTGGGACATCAAAATTTACATTGGGTAAATTTTTGGTATTTTTCATATAAAGTTCATTTTTTATGAATAGTGAAAAACACTCCATTTTAATTGAAAATGTCCATTCAATCTAATTTATATACATGGTTAGATTGTTTATTTATTGTTTTAAAGGGTAATTGGATTATATTTTTACTATTTGGACCAATTTTATTCATTGGATGTAATTTCACTTTGAAATTGAACATAAACATGTGTCAATATTTTGATAGTTATTATTTTTTAAAACCTGTTTTTTGGTTTAGACAATAGGAATTAATTATAAAATAAAATTTGAAACTTCTGTGTTTTAAATTTGATAACATGGAATCCATATTTGGAATTAGTTGGTCTAAATTGTGTAAATTTATAACTTTTTTTTAGACATTATGAACAGTAACTTCAGTAAATATTTTATTTTACTTGGTTAAAGGGTAAATATAGTAAATAAGGGTACAAAATAACATAATAATAATATGAAATTTTCCTCAAAAGTGTCCTAATTCTATTAGATGATACATGTATGGCCAGGGCCATCCTCAGGTCAATTTTGGGACCCCATGGAGCCACTTGTATGTGAAAATGAAAATTTACAAAAATTAATTTAAAGTTAAGGAAAATGTAACTGAAATGTATCAATTATAGTAAAAAAAATTATATAGGGTTATATAAACGATATTTTAAACTGTAAATATCAATTAGAAATATAGAAATATTTCCTAAATCATGGTATTTTATTTAAAATTATTATACATCATATAAATAAATTTATTTATGACATAATGTTGATGTAATGATTACCTTATTAATGAATGATTTTAATAAATGAGATTATAATTATTAAAATAAATTTATTTGGAAACTTTTTATGAAGTCCAATAAATTTATAGATTGGTATGCCTTATTTTCATTACATTAATTGTATGTTTTTTAAGGAATTAAATTTTTTTGGATTTTTAAATAGTCATGTTGTGAATAGTATAAAATTGTCATAAATTATTTTTTAAATCTATTAATATGTTATTAAATGATAAAATAGTCCTGAAAACAACGATTCTACCAAATGACATATATGACATTAAAACATTCACTAATGATCTGTTTTTGTTCAGTTAACATTTTATTATAAATATATTCACCATATTGTATGAATATACCGTAATACATGGTAAAAGTTAAATAAGTTTACCAAGGGATATGTAAAAAAGATAAGGATTAAAAAATATCCAAAACTAATTAAATTATTATTAGTTGATTTTATTTATAATTATTTTAAACTTATATTTTAATATAATAATTTTGGGACCTTTTTAAACAGAAAAACCATTTTATAATAAAATTATACTTTCATACTTTCTTAAAGAGCCCCCCACTCCCTCTTATAAAAAGCCACCACCTCTAACCTATTACTAACACCTCTAAACCCTATTGGATCACAAAAAATATACTCTAATAATCTTCTAAATTCCCTCTATTTCACCTATAATTATTACTTAAGGATGAATAAAATTCAATAAGTCCTTCTGGTTCAAACCAAAGGGAGAAACCCGATTTATAGGTAATGTCTTCTCTCAGGTTATTTTCTGTTATTTTCATCTCCACACCATATGATATATTTATTCCCTATTTACATAATAAAAAAATTATACTCAATATAGTATGATTTTTTATGAGAATTATTCAAAATACACTTACACAGACTTCCATCTAATGGATACGATCATATTGTTTCTGTGTACGACGAAATGTTGTATCACGAAATGATGATTGTTTAATTATCTCCTACCACCTATCATGGTAGAGATTATGATGGAACTGTAATTATATATGATATTTATGATATTTAATTTATCTATATTGTTATGAAATTAATATTTAGGATATAATTTTATTATTTTAATATTTTATATATACGATAATTTTATTTGAGGAAGTGCAGACTACCGCCCCCTCAAAGTGAAATGACTCATTCATACCATACATGAAATTTATAAAGGATAGTGTAAATGAAATTATGTAATGGATATAAAATATGATATTATATTGGAATACATATATATTTATTTATTATTATTTTTAATTCTTTTAAAAATGAAAAAATTAATTGAAAGTAGCATTCATGTGTACGTACGGCTTACTGTCTACATGAACGGTGCATTTCATTTTCATGTATCCAAATGATATGGATTATTTTAAATACATATATAATTGATATATATGGTATATATGGTATTTATATAATGAATAAAAATATATAGATAATAGACATTTGACCAAAAGGTCAATTTTTTATATTAAAAATTTCATAATTGAATCAATATCCTAACATCGACAAAATGTCCGATATGAAATAAAATAATAAAATAATTATTTCAGCTAGGTAATAAGTGATAATAATGGAATAATAAACAATAAAACGTTTTGTTATGAAATTATAAATTAACTTAATTTTAATATTCAATAAGAATAAGGAACATACATGATGAGAGAGACTCAAGGAAAGGTAATTGCTTAACCCAATTTCCATTATTTTTGTTAAAATTATACTTATTGAATCTGTAATTCTATGATTATGTGAGAAACAAATTCTTATCCTATATTGTATTTATAAATGAATAGTGTGTATTTATTTTAAAATACACATAATCTATCTATTTTAATTACAAAATCATATTTCTAAAGAAACATTTCACCCCCTATTTTAGTCAAAAAAATCTTCTTTATTATGTATTTTAATTCACAATTTGTTATATCAGGATATGATCTTTTATATCCGTATTTCTATAATTTTTATGTTCAAGTGATGAAAGACCCTTTTCTCTCCCATCAACTGATTTTCTGAATTTTAATATGAGGCTGTTTGGATACCAAATTTTCATAAGGGACTTCGTCTCAATATCCTTTCATTGAGGAATACATTGATTTATACACAACATTATTTTATATGATATATAATAAAACCCTTTTACTTTTTCTTTTATTCAAAAAGAATCTTATTTTTATGAATTGTTTTACTTAAAGAAGAAAATAATGTTTATTTTTAATGTTTGTGGTGACAATGACCTTTCCAACACAATGTGCATTATTTGATATTTGGATTCCACTACAATACGTAGTGATTTTAAAAGGAAAAAATACCATATACCCTTTTTATGTATTTTGTTATATAAATTGGTTTTTAGAATGAATCGGTTATTTCATTATATTGAAATTATATATTTTGATTGAAATGTGGATGTGTTTTCTTTCTATTATTTTTGTTTTATGTGTTATGAATACGTTATGGTTCTTGGGAAATTTTTCCATATACTGGTGGATCCATGATAAACCTAGGGCAGGTGATCCCGAGATTTCTCTCCAATTCATTGGTTAATGAGGGGGAGGTAAACATTATTGTTTCCTCTAAGATATTTGTGGAATATATTGTGATGGGAATTCCAAATTTAACTCACTATGTAGTTGTGAAAGCTACAATGAATGTATGTTATGGATTCCACAAGTTAAATTTATGATTTATTATTTCTATTTGTTATTCATAAATCATATGATTTCTTGAGGTATATTAAAGATCTTATGTTTTGTTTGTATTGATGAACTAATGTTTTCATTCATTATTTTATAACCCATACTAAGATTTTTATGTACATCCCTTATTTTTGAAATGTTTTTTCACAAGGTATAAGGAAGGGTAAGAGAAATGAATAATTCAAGAAGATTTATTTCATGAAAATAACTCTAGTTTTATTTATGTAGTTTTATTATTGTGAAAAAATGTTATAGAGTAGAAGTGAATAATTTGTTATTTTTGAGATGTAAGGTAATAGTTATAGCCTAATTTTCTAAAACTCTAAACCTAAAAAGATCCTCAATGTAAAATATAAATTTATTTTATGATTATTTAATGTTTAATGTTCAGGCCTTATAGGACATCAATAACATTCCAATTTAAATAGCCTAATGTATCCTTCAAATATAACCTATGTGGAATGGCTAGTTGTTTTGTGGCTCAATATTCGCTTTAAAAAACATCCATATTGTAAGATAGGGTCTTCAACATGGATCCTGAATCCCAAAAGTATTATGATTCCAACAACAGAAATGGATTATATATTTAAAGATTCCATTAAATTCATCTAAGAATAATAACTTCATCGCTACTCCATCACAGAGGTAACTTAAAAAACACATCAATAAAAAAATGAAAAATGCTCAAAGGTATTTTTTCCAACATATTTAATATTAGTAGTTTATATAAAGAAATATAATTTATTCCAGTTTAATTACTAGTAGTTATCCTAAAATTCTTTACTATAGATGATTTCCAAAATTAATATGTGAAAAATAATTTGAATTATATTTATTTATGTATACATATATTTATATCTTATTTGTTTTTATGTGTCATTATTTAGATGTCTTATTATTTATTTCAGTTACTGATGTTACGATGGGGGTTTTGATTATATTTTCCTTAAAATAATTTATATTAATATGATTAATATGTTATTTCGTAAATTTTTTAGGATCAAACACACTGATGATATGATACAGAAATTTAACTCAGGAAAATATAGTTCTATATAAAAGATCATTTTTTTTATTTTAATTTTATTTTAATATAATGAAACTCTACAGTTTAGTTGAATTTTGGCCCTGATTTCTTCATGTGGACTCCATAAATTATCCACTTAGATTGGGATAGTCAATGGTTTGGAATCACAATTAAGGTAATTTTCATATTTGATTTTCTTTAATATATATATATATATATATATTCTGATATTCATATTGAACATGAAACTCAAAGGTAAAATAATGATTCAGATATATTCTATAGTATAATGTTAGGATTTTCAACCATATATGAAACTTTTTTGATTATAGGTATAATGTTGTTTTATAAAAAGGCCAATATGTTTACATGGTTTTAATTGATTTGTAATAGGAATTTGATAAAATTTCGAAGAAGGGTATATGTAAATACCTTGGAATAAAAAACGATGTAGGTGGTGTATAAAAAACTAATATATGACATTTTTAATGGAGCTAGAATGGAGTTATAACTTTGGTATGTTTCAATAGATTCCTCGGTATGTTGATAGAGATGCATTGCATTTAGGGTTTAAGGTAATTACTATTACATTTATATAAGATTAACATGAAAACCATATTCTAACTGATATACATAATTGCATGTTTTTGTCAAATGATATTTTTCTCATTGAAGAATCTAAAGAGGTCATAAATTTATTTTTAGAGTATTGTAGAGAGATTTTAGAGTTTATTAGTTCTTGTTTTAATATGTATAAGAAAGAATATATATAGTTTTATTTCAGAAAAAATGATTTATATTAATGCTTTAAATGAGAGAATGGGGAAATTTTTTATTTATATATTTGGTAATTTTTTATAGGTTGTCTAATTTATACTAAGTGATGGAGATAATAATGGATATGTCTCTCATTGTATTCTTACTAGATGGATAAAATAATGAAAGGGTACAATAATAATTTTTCTTAATATTAATTTGAGATAGAAGCGTACTGTTTCACTACTATTATTTGGCCAAATATTATATATCATAGAGAGTGTTGGAATCTAATATGACATCTGGAATAAAAAATAATGATGATAGAAATTTATAAATTTTAATATCGACATGTGGGCATAATAAGATGAATAAAATTATAATTGAATTATTTTGAGAGAAAATTAGTTTGACACAAATCAATGAGAAGATGACTATAATTGAATTATGTGGTGTTTGACATGTTAATAGAATAAATAGAGATTAACATACTAATAGGGTAAATATAGTGAAAATTTAACTTCTTAAGATAGTTATATTCATAAATTCCCTTGAAATATTCACTCAAAATTCTATTATTCTTAATGGTTTTAATGATATTATGTCCTTCGATAGATATCACTTGTTACATTTGAGCCATGTATCCAAACACATTTAGTGGGTTTTAAGGCATGCTTTTCATTGTTATTGTAAATAAGGTCTATTTATAAACATACAAAATATATTTATTATATATATATATTATTTATATATATTTTACATACTAAGAATATATATATGTTCTATATTCTATTTTCATTAATTTTTTTTTTAATTTTTTGAATTTTTATAAATACTGAAAATAACTATGTCAATTTTAATAACCATTGAGATAGAATTATATATATTACCCCTAAAAATTATTTTTACATATACATTTGAATATATTATAGGTATATAAAATTCTAGTCTTAAATTTGGGGAAATAGGATAATAAAAAATCTCAACTTTTGGAATAAATTAATCATATTTTTTTCATGATGATTATAAGATAGAGATAGAGAGAGAAATTGTATCCCATGTCATTTACATTTATTTAGAAATCTATGAAGTGTGTTTAATTTGGAAGTGATTAGGGAGCTGAGATACATGAAGCCACAAAAACTAATTGTTCGGTTCCATTAAATATATACATTCTTTGATATGGACGGGCCATCGACATCAAATCATTATTTAAAATATTTAGTGCCAAAATATGTTTTTAGTTCCCAATTCAGCTTCTAATTTGAATTAATGTCAGTCTACTTAGGAAGATCTCTCTTCAAAAACTATTTCTAATCTTCTAAAGGGATTATCTTGGAAGATTCATATTAATATTATTGAAATGTAATATATATTCAACTGTAATAAACAACATGACATGAATTAACCGATAACTCTCTAGTAGTAGTTTTCTATATTTTTTCCACATCAAAAGGTTAAACCTAAAATTAGTTGTTATAAACGTATTTTAATTTTAATTTTTAATAAATCCCTATAATTAGTTTCTTTATAGGTTAGTTTTAATTATAGATTGATTATGTTTTATATTAAAATACCTATTACTATCATTGATTACCAATTACTAAAATCTTTGGAAAATTAAAATATTAATATTTTATAAAAAGAACAAAATATATAAATTATTTTAAAATAATAAATTGTAAATTTTTGTGTAGATAATTCAGTTGGAATATTTCACAAAATTTAGAATATTATTTGGAGGAATGAATTAGTATATCTTTTGAATTATTTCAGGATTAAAATAAATCAAACATTTCATTCACAATGAGAAATTCCACCACAAACATTTTTATCATCTAGATCTGATTTATATGTAGAAAGACTACCAACTTGATGTGAGAGGGTTAACAGGAAATGTATTAATGAAGTAATAATTTTTTATATAATAAAAAAAATTAATATATTTTTCGCCATTGTCAAATCACTTATGATACCATGTGGTTCCATCAACATTGTTGAAGTTATGTTTGTATAAAATTTTAGCATCTTGTTTTATAATGATCTTTTTTCCAAAAGTAACAATATAATTAGAATGAATAATATTCACTCATTTTTATTTATTTTGTTTAGTCAATTCCTAAAATTCATTATTGCTCTGGGAACCGACCTTTACCATCATCAAAAAATAATAATTTTCATGATAAAATGTAATTTTAATATTGAAAAGTATATATTTCAATAATATGTCATCACAATGAATATATTTTTTATCATTCATTAAGAAACCTAATTATTCATAATATAAATTCAATAGATGTGTAAAATCTATTTTCCTAAGAGTAATGACTTTTAAAAAATTCATCATCTAAATAATTATCCACCATTTTGTTAGAATAATTTATATAAGTAAATCAACTAAGTAGTAATTTGTTTTATCATTAGTAAAATATCATTACAATAAATTCATTATCCAATGCGATTACTCTTATAAAATCAATTTATTACCTTCTATATGGATTCAATTATTCTCATTGTTACTAAAATGTCATGTATCCCAATGAAATCCTTAGAATATTCGATACCGTACTTCACATTTAACATAAATTTGTTCTTTAAATTTAGTATAATATATTATTGACAATTAAATACATAATTATATTTCTTTTTTCCTTATTTTTATTGAGGAATATTGTGATATGGAATATCATTTCCCCATCAATGGTTTTCTATAAACACTAAGAAATACATCCCCCATTATCCTATATGAAGAATAATTTTGGAAGATCTCTAATACCAAGGATATTGTTCCCAAAATCAATAGAGAACATTCATGGTTATTTAGGAAAATGTAATAGTGTTACATTATTTACAATAATTAATTTCTATATATTTATTATTATTCATTTATCATATGTGTATTATAGTGAGTATTGGAATTAATGTTTGGTAAATCGGACATTTTTCAAATTAGAGGAGAAATCAAACCTTATAGTCATTATGAAGGATTGATCCATAGTATTCATTCTCAATAAGAGAATACATAAACAAAATATCTATTCATAGACTGAAAATTACAATATTCATATCTAATAGGTTTGTTTATGGGTTTTTATAAAAAAAAATTGAATACACAATGTAAAATTAAGTTCATACAACTTTTAGTTATGTATTGTTACTTTCACTGGATGATTCTATATGTAATGTATTATTAACCATTAGGGTTTTGTTTGGTTTTCATAAATGTTCCATGAAAAATAATGATTTTTAGATTATATAAATTGTAACCATTAATTAGAAAAAGATAAATTATGTTGTATAGACCAAAATAAATTGAATTAATTTAGTAGAAAATTAAAATAGATGGTTTTATAGATTAAATAAAAGGAAAAAAATTATTAGAAAATAGAAAATCAGGTATTATTTTGTTCTAAATAAATTATTCATATTGTTTTATAGATTAATCTATAATCCATATAATTATGATAATTTCATGGATTAGTTTAGTGTCATATTCTTTTAATTAGAGAAGTATTTGGGATATTTTATTGGGGGTAACTAAATGAATATTTTTGAGGTAACATAGTGTTAGGTAACAGATTATTGGTATCCATTTCCATCAAAAAATACTCTTTAATATGAATTCCCCATTTTCTATTTTGCAGTAAAAGAAACTCACTCATCAATAGAAATTTAAAATCATATATAATAACCAATCAATTTTTATATACAAAAATATGGCTTGTTTTTTCCTTATAAAATCAAAAAATTGATTCATCGAGGTCATTATAGTTGTTTTCATGTCATTAATAATTATAGAGAAATATTTTAGAGGTTATCTTGAACATTAAAAAGTTTTCATATAAAATGTCTCAAAATGGCTCATATACTCTCGTAATCTAGCACCTGAGCGATCTACGACATGGCCCAAAGGTTGTTCTTGATCCCCATGGGATGGAGAAATTAACCTAGACTCATATAAGATAAAATTAGGACCAATTTTGGCACATGAAAAACTAAAGAAATAGTTACAAGTCATTATACTCAAAATAATTATTCACTAGGAGAACAAGTACCAGATGTCAAATAGGAATAATCATCCTCAAATATATCATCAATGCTCTACAAAACATTAACATTAAAAATCCAAGTACCAAAAATACATGGATCTCCAAGCCCAAAGATAAAAAACAAGAACCACATCCAAGTGGTTATTTTTTTCCTTTCCCTAACATGGATGGAAATAATCTATAATCACATGGAGTCACAGGTAGGGTTTGAGCTAAAAACACAATGTGGTCTCACAAAGTATTCCAAATAATGTGTAATAATTAATTAAACAAACATATTTATCAATTATTTTGCAAAACAAGCCTGGTAGTATGAAATAATATTTGATGAAAATAATTTTTTACACTTAATCTGAAACAAAAAATCAAACAAGGGATTAATATATATTTTATATAAAATTAATTGTGTAAATTCAAAAGGAATGTGTAAATATGTTTATAAAAAATATAATATAGATTAAAATAATCATAAATTATATACATGGTCATTTTTACGAGGTATAACAGTTTTATGTTATTAAATCCTCACACACTTGAATAGGTGATAATGGTAATGAGTGTACACATGTGCCTATGACACTGGTTAAAGATGAATCATTCCCATATCATCTAGGATGTGACCTATTGAACTGGTTTTGTTAGATTTGTAAATTATCAATAGAGTATGGTACTAAATTACTCACTAACTATGGAGGATTTTATCTACTCAAACAAAAATCAATAAATTGGGTAATTATTTCAAAACTGTTCAGAATAAAATTTCATCATTTTCTATTATAATATGAAAATTCCCATTTAAAAAACACAATGAGTTTTTAATAAAATCATGGTTTTCATCCAAGATTAAACTAACATGTTTCTATAAAAATAATTTAATCCATATCTTTCATCAAATATAAATTTTAAATCCAAATAGAAAATATTTCACATTTGAATTCCAATAAATAAATTTTATAAATTCCCTAAAATTTTACAATAACACTCTAATTATTTTGAATTATTGTTTTTTACAAAATCGTGTCAAATAAAATTCAAATCCTTTATTGAATATAATTTTTTAGAAAAAACAACATGATATAAATATAATTTATTCAATATATTTATTATCTATTTAGAAATTTAGTGTTCAATAAAATTTCCAATTATTAACTAATCCACCTATCAAAAAAAAGAGGCCACTAATCAAAATAACTAAAATTAGAAACTAAAATAAATTAGTTTAGTAAGAAATATCAAAGAATCAATAAAAGATTTAATATCTAAAACAATGGTGATTATTTAATCAAATGTAATAGAGATCTATAAAACACTAATGGGGAGATATTAATAGGGTTTGAGAGGAAAATAAGATAATAATTGTTATTAGGGAGAGATCAATAAATTACTTCCTAGCTTTGATCATCCTTAGAGAGGGTTTTTACGACTATAAATGGTTCTTTAAGTGCATAAAATTACTACGAAGTCATTGTAGGATGTGTTAGGGTTGATAGAGGGTCTAAATATCATAGAGTGAATTTTTAATCAATTTTTGGAATAATTAAATCTCATGCATAGGGTTTTCTGGTCAAAGACACCCAGTTTTTATAAAATTTGTCCTTATTTATGCGCCCTTAATAGTGGGGTTACATGGATTCTCCTCAGTGGGTGAACCATTAAGAAAATCATGATCCGACTGTGAAAACTCCAATAGCCTAGGTTTTGATGATTTATATTAGAATAGATTATAGATTTGGAAAATTGTGTGATAAATTGTGCACATACCAAGAGCCCCCCCCCCAATTTTTTCAAAATTTTAACAAAAGAACCCCTAAATGTGACCCAATCAAATAATTATCAAAAAAATATTTTATAAGTAACTGAAAATGGTAACAAGTTGACACAACCACCACATAATATAAACATTCAATCCGTATATAGAATGTTAATAAGATTATGTTTCACAATTGTGAGTCTACTACTCTATCATCACTGACTATCTCTCCCATGAATCATGAGTATCATTTCATTGCTTCCATAAGAGTTGAAACAAATGTGTCGTCCTGCAATGTAGTACATTAATTTTAGAATGAACTACCCTAATCAGATGTTTTTCCCTAGATAAATATGGCTCGACATCAAGATTAGTCCAACTCAGAACAAAAGATGGATAATAATTATGATTTTATAGATAATAATATTGGAAAAGGATTTTTAATTAAACTAGATGTGGTGGATGTGATAAACCGTAATCCAAATTTCCTCCTTTGCAATAACATCTGAATGTCCCAAAAATTGTGGGTTACGTTTCCCTTGACTCCCAAGATATCAATGACCCAAACAGGGTTAAACTATCAAGAACACATGGTCACTAACTGAAAACTTCAACAAATAAAGGTGATGATTAGCATAATACTTATAATATATATGTGTTTTTATAATTATCTAATGGATCAACGGATTAATTGATATTTTGTCTTAATGAAGTCTCGGTTTGAATAATGAACTTTCACCAATCTCCAACCATACAACATATATTTATAGGCATATCCCACAAGTCCCCAAAATGATACTTTTTTATAATGGATTATTAATTTTTGTTATAAGAATACTCACCCATCATTAAATTATCATACCAAGATCCATCAAAGTCAAGAACACATGCGTGGTGTATATCCTAAAGAATTTTCATTGCCCTTTCTTCTTAGCCATTCAATTGTGGATGGAATGTTTGGCTCACTTGAACCTGATATCCCAATTATCCCTAATTGAAACTCAAAAAAGTTATGTAAACTAGGTATCTATATATGAAACCATAGTATAAGGATCTCTGTGAAGAGGAATAATATCATTCCCATACATACATCTCAGGTCCAAAAGTTTGGTTGAATCAGGATTGGGAATAATGGGATCTCATTAGTTTAGCCAAACGATCATAACTCATATCACATCCTTCATTCTCTGGGTACAGGATAACCTAACAGAAAAATACATAGAGATCTCATCCCACTATTATGTCGGAACTGGAAGTGGATGAAAAAAATCGGAAGGATTCTGTTTCCTGGCCTTGTCCTATTGAAAAAAATAAGATCAAGAGGAAAAACCAGAAATTCCCCCTCTCATACATGGCCATCAGAATCGTTACCACATATTATAGAATATACATGTGTTTCATAGGTTAACATACCAACAGAATTATGGAAATACCCCATAACAGCTTTCATTATGGTATAATGTACAACAAACTGATTTGGTAAACACAGAACACCCTCTATGGTCAACAACCACTCAACAACGGTCTCCACACTATAAATAGAGTATCCAAATATATGGAACACGTAATGAGGATTACATTAATAAATAATCATCTTGATAAGAGATTGGGTGATCTAAACACCATCAAAGGAAGCCTCAGTCCATAATTTTTACACTCAAATTTGTAATTGTGAAAAAAGAGCCACCATGTTTAATTCTTCTAAATATTATTTTGTCTCTTTGGTTGGATGTTTCCTTCTCAAAGAATCTATGATGACATTTCATTTTCCTATAGTTTATACTATATCAATATAAAACTATTATAGGTATTCCATAGAACAACTATATGCGATATTTAAATCATTGTGAGAAATGATATATTTCAGGATCATACAGTCGGAATACACGATAATCATTTATACGGAATGGTAATGTCACTATCTATTATGTTCATTCATCATAATTGTGAGTTCAAGGTCATGGGTTAGGTAATTATACTAGTATGGACTATGATTCTAAAATAAATAAGAAAAAAATGATCACCATGAATAATAACATGGTCCAAACACAAACCGGATACATGGAAGAGGACCACATAGATGTCCCCAACCTCTTTATGAGTCAACACGAGTGCATGAGTCACATGGTGGTTTAGTTCAATATATGAAATCAAACATTTCTCATCCCAAAAAATCATTAAACAATTATTAGTTATTTAATTCATCAGATAATCCATATTTGTTTATTAATTTACATAATAGGGATAATATATCGTTGAACCAAAGAATCACAAAATATCAAAAATAATTTTTAGTTATTACCATTTCTTAAAGAATTCAACAACTCAACGTTAAATAAAATACCTTTTTCAGAGAGAACATGTCTTAATAACACCCCATCCTGAATCTAGAAATATCATTTATATATATTTTCATATAAAGTCATGGATTTCCCAATAATTCCAAAACTAATCTTAGATGGCGCACATGATCCATTGTATACTTAAAGTAAAAAAGAATGTAATCCATGATGTCCACCAAAAAACAATAAAAATACTCATAAAATATCTTGTTCATTAAATCCATAAAAATGAAGGATGATTGGTTATTCCAAATGGCATGAAAAGAAATCCGTAATGGTAATAACGTCTCCAAATGAATGTTTTATGAATTCTATATTTCTTTTTTCCAAACAAATGGTGATCAGATTGAATATCAGACTTGGATAACCACATTTCCCCATTAAACATGTTAGACATGTTATCAATTAGTGTCAACAAGTATTTGTTCTTCACCATAACATGAATTAATTTTCACGAATTAATACATAGGAAAAATTACCCATCAACATTATCATTAATGGGAATATACACTAACCAAAGTGAAAAAGTTAATAAATTGAAGCCTTTCTATAAAATATATTCCAAAAGAGGACTTAGATATTTCATTTCAGCGGGTTACCATGGTAAGAGGTAATAAACACTAGTTTAGTACTAGGTACTAAATTAATAGATAACTCTATCATTCGTAACAGTGGAATAAAAAATATTTTAGAATTAAAAATGACACGAAACTCAGAGACAAATGTTGGTATATCACTATTAAAGGATTAAACCTCCAGAAAAAATTACAAAACAAATATTATAGTCACCAATTCTGGATAAGAATGTCTAATAGTGGTTGAAGATTGGAACCATTCTTCTTGACATATATGACACAATCTATCGGGTGAAGTAATAGAGACCCATTGAAGATAACAACCAAAATAGTCTTTAATGGAAAAAGTCCAAACCATACCGAAAATGATGTCATTTGTTTTCATTTAAAGGCCAAAAAAATCGAATATATGATTTATATTTGATTGAGAGAAGACACAAGAAGCACAACGGAGACCCCACGCTTTCTTTGTACCGATTGGTGTAGTAATATAAATCACATTTGATAAAATATCCATATTAAGATTACAAAAATTAAAAATATGAGTTGATGAGAATGAATGAGATCCAATTTTATAAAAAAATTAGTTATAAAAGAAAGGAAATAGTGATGGTATATTTCACAGTCACTGGACACATATCTGCATCCTCTGGTGATTTTTCAACTACATAAGGAAAACCCATTTCAGATGCCTATATCTAGAACCCCTTACTCCATAAAGCATCTTATTACACCACATTTTCATTAAGTACAGATGATCTTACTAAACTATATGGATAAGAATATAAATTCTTGAAATTATTCATGTGATATATTAATTCAGATGCACCATATATTTTAGGTGCCTCGGTGAAAATATGTTTTGAGTGACCTATCTTTCTAAATTGGTAACAAATCAATGGGAATATTCTATAAATTGTAGTGGGTATAAAAACTCGATTTTCACGAAACACAATGATATTCATAACACATCATATTTCATTTATTTGAAGTCACAAAATTTCTACTATGAGAAAAAAGAACTACTATCAACATTAACATCCATGATAGGTCCATTTCGCCCATCACTTCTCTATCCATCACATCACCATAAAATGTTATATTTAATAAGAATGGATGAGAATTAATAACTTTTATTAGTCTCATATAACACCATAATTGTTTCATCTTTTCATTTCATATAATCTATTTTAAAAAATCCACAATCTTAGTAGAATGATTCATATACTCTATCATGTTATTATCAACCTTCTCAAGGATGAAAACCTCAATAACCATATCCAACAACATCAAATCTATAAAAAAATTGTTAATGAAAATAACACTAATGTATTTACACTCTTGTAACTTCATTTTTTTGTTACCATCAACATAATTTCCCTACATCTCTTCATAGGTCCCTCTATTATTAAAATGCTATATTTCACATTGATTTCTTCTGGAATATCCAAGAACTCAAATAGAACCTCGATATTTCTTATCCAATGATTATCCTGTACAGGATCAATATATCATTAGAAATAAGGTATCATTTTTTTATTGAACTCATGAAGATGAATCTTGAAGGCATCCCTCTATGGTTCCATAGATGGGGACTGGATGGGAATGAATATAAGTTAATTCCAATGATAATGGACAACAAACAGAATTAAATCAATTAGATTCTGGTCTATGAGGGGACATACACACTATGATTCATTAAGATATTTTTCCTTTATTAAATTTACACATCTTATGAGAGAAATTATGATATTATATATCATAATAAAATATTGAAAACATTAAAATGTTACACCGAACTACACTCATTAAATAGAAACAGTGAAAATTAATCCTAACAGATAGATACAAAATATTTGGATTTCAATTTTTAAGAAACAAAAACAGAGAAAAAATATAACTAATCCTCACGAAATACTTAACAAAACACCAATTGTGACATAATTCTCATGATGGTGAGAGCTGGCTGGGAACTCAGTTGTAACTACCAATTATGTCCCGAAGAGATTACAAAACTGCATACTAACTCTAGGGAAATATTCTTAACGTCCATTTGATACAATTGTGTCATGAACTTTCTTAGATACCATGGTACCCTAACACCTGATATGACACCTAAATGGACTGAAGGGATTTCATAATCCTCATGGTTTGGTGATTGATCCTAAAATCAAACAAAATAAAACTACAATAGTTTTTCCACATGAAAAGTAGAATAAACGCTTACATGTCTGTTTGGACAAATGAATACTCCATATAGATAACATGTACAATAATCCAAAAATGCATAGGCAAAACAAAATTAAATAATCAATGTACTGAAAAATATGAAGATAAACATCCCAAATCCCAACAAGACACACCCCACAAAGCATAAAGATCAACAGTAAGAACCACCTTTATGTGGCGCTCTTCTAGTTCTTGAACTAGAAAGAAAATAATCAGCAAACATTGGAATTTATAGGTAGATGGTGATATAAAATATCATTAAGGTATCACTGATGAATTCATAATAAGATGCCAGAATTATTTATACAAATAAACATTTCAATTTTCAAAAAAATGGAATGGATGTTAAAAATAACATTTTAAAATATTATTCTTTTACATTTTAATTAATTTAAATACATAATACAAGTTATTAATAATAATTTTCTATAAAACATTTCATTTTTATTAATAAGGTATGTGTAAATAAGATTAAAAAAATTGAATATATATCAAAATAATCATAAAGTAGAACATGTCCATCTTATAATTTGTATTATAGTTCTAGAAAAAAGGACCATCACACAATCAGATATGTGATCATGAAAATATGTGTATACAAGTCCCTTAGAAAATGGATGAATAATACTAATCACTATCCCATATGGGATTTCACCAACTTCATATGTATTATAATGTTTTAATGAATCAATTGAGTACTTTTCTAAATATCTTACTAAATATAGATGATTTCATGTTCTAAAACAACATTAAATATATTTGAAAATTATTTCAAAACTGTTCAAATTATGATTTCTATATTTCGCATTATAATATTCCAATTGAAACTTAAAAATAAAAATGGTTCTTAATCAAATCATTCATTATATCTAGGATATAACTAATGGTATTATATCAAAATAGTTTAAATCATTTTTATTTCAAATGAAATTTCGATATAAATTTCAAAAATCAATTCCATGTTTTAATTCAAAAAAATTAAATTTCATAAATTCCATCATATTTTACAATCACACTGTAATTAATTAGAATTGGTGGTTTTTCCAAATTTCATGAAAAATAAATTTCATTTACCCAATTCTATAAAATTTGGTTTTTAATTAAATAATTGAATGAAATTTAATTTAAATTAATTAATTTAAATTAAATTTAAAAATTTAGTGTTGAATAAATTGATGAATCTTAAATAAAATCACCTACTAGAATAAAGAGATCATGTATCAGAACGCCTACAATGGGAAAATGTTAGGAATAACATTGATAATGGAAATCAGAAAATCAAATATATATTGATGATTTAAAACAATAGGTATAATATCCTTCAAAAATATGAAGATCTAACAAACCCTAAGAAGGAGAAAATTAAAGCGAAGTAGAGACTAAATGGGGAAAAGTTATTACCAGGGAGAGATCAAATGATGTTCACCAAGATTCAACATTCCTCAAAATTGGATTCGAGGAGACAAAATGGTTCTTTGATAGCTTCTAAGATAGATGAAATTGTTCTAGGTAATGTTTGGGTCAATGTTGGGTCTAAATTTGTGGTTCGAGATTCTTTTTAAAAAAATAAATAATTAAACCATGCATTCATGGTTAGCTATGGAAAGCTACACCATTTTTTAAACCCTGGACCCAGACTATTAAACCACAATTGTGGGGTTCCACGGGTTCTCATTGGCTGATGCACAATTTTATAACTCATGCACCAAATGTACAAATATAAGTTTATATATAATGTATAGTTATATACAAATTATGTATTTTAATTCATACAACATTAATCGGATGTGGAAAATGACACCTAAAATATTCAGTATAAGTTTATAATATTTTATATATGATCTACATAAACAAATTATTATTTGTATAAATTAATGTATAGATAATTAAATAATTAATTATTATAAATAAATTTTACAAAATATATTCATGTATATATAAAACTAATAAAATTAATGATTATTTGTATATATATATATCTATGAATATTCCATGGATATAACTACCTTTGTATTCAAACATAGACACACACACATGGATGTATACATACAAAATAATATTACCATATAAATACAAACATAAAAATATATGTAATTACCAACATACATAAATAATTTTGTATTAATATATGTAAATAAATTATTATTAATACAATCATATAAAAATATAAAAAAACACTTATATAAAAATATAATCATACACACGCATAGATATACACAAACACATAAGTTAACTTGGAGATATATATATATATAATTATAAAAATTCAAGAAAATTCCTAGATACAAATATATATACTAACACACAAACATATATAGCTTTTCACACACAAATTAAAAAATGAATATACAAATATAATTACATAATTATATTTAAATATAAGTAAAAACCTTCAAGCATATATAATTATATATTTATATTAGTATATATATTTTTATTAACACAATTACATACAAATATTAATATATAAAATTATGTAAAACTATAATACTATGTACGACATGTATATACATGAATATTTACAAGATTATACAAAAGTCTTCAAACACATGTATACATCAATATATCCACACACACACATTTATATTCTTATAAAGATGTATACAAACACGTATATATAATAATATATCTATATTTATACATAATAACAAATATATATACACATATAAATCTTTATTAACATATTTATACATTCCAAAATATGTATTTTTATACATACATATATATTAACATAAGTGAATTCAAACATAATAGTGAAATTATTTTTATAAATACATATATATGTGAATTAAAACATAATCATGTAGGTCGTTCCGACTACCAAAACATTAGCATAAGTTACAAGGAAACCACATCCTAGAAGATCTAATATTTTTGTGGTCTTGGTAATCAATATATATATCTGATCCTTTTATTACAATTGAAAGGAAAATTACCGGGAAATGTATTATGAAAATAAATTTACCCCATCTATAATATATTTTTATTTCCATCTTAGTAATCTTCATGGAATCAAATGGAATTGAAATAACATAATTGTAATATTAAATACATGTATGGGCTATGTTCAATGGAATCTATCAGGAATCAATAAGCGTATAAAATATGGTGTGGTAAATAACAAAACAAAAATTCCAGTTAAATAACATTATCATGAAAATAAATAAGGAAGAATCGACATTGAAAGGAATATAACTGATAACTTATTCAATTTTTTCAATAAAAATGAAATGAATCAATTTATAATATCATATCTAAAATATCTTGGATAATGAAAAATTAATCCGAATTAATGAAATGATTATTTATTGAATGTAATGTTTCCCAAGATCATGAAAAAATTAATGTCATTGTATATCCACTTGATTGATTAAAAAATATTTGGTAAATGCCATATAATTTGTGTCAAGACCTCTCTTAAGATACTTACTTTCAATATCAATCCTATAGGAAATTTAGAACCGCATCATTATAAGTGCTAAGGGAATGTGTCCAATTGATATCATCTCATGAGACTACTATTGTATCATGGTGATTTAATATAATAGTCCCCAAACTATATACGTTGATATCCAATGAATTTCATAAATATTTAATATTATATTAAATTCATAAACAATGTTCCTTATCAAATATCTTTATTGAGTAATGGATATAGATTTATCAATATTTTACCATTTAATAAAGTAACATTCAATGTGGACAATGTATGTAAAAACTATATACTATTATGAAATAGAAATATCCATGAAAAAAATATAGTTATTTATGGAATACATAATGTGTAATGGAATTTGTGTACATCAAGGGAATGTAAATAACAATAATAATAAATTAAAGATGTGAAATTAAATTTGATCCATGGTAAAAATGATCATAATACATATAGAGGATGAATAAGGATTTAATCACTAGAAAATATACATATTAGACTTATAATAATTATTTTTTAATTTATGAATATAAATTTGATAACAATATCATCACACACATTTTTGATTAAAATATCATTATCTTTTAGAAAGTGGGTTTGAAAAGAACTTATCATTGTTTTTTTATAAAATCATTACAAAATAAACCCTATAAACATGAAAATAAAGATTCAAATAAATTTTGTCCATGATTTAATGTGAACCCACACATCCTATAAATGTAAAAAAGAACATTATTTAGAAATTGTAAAATTTTATGAAATCACCTTGTTCATAAAACAAAATGAATATTTTATTCACGTCTTCAGTACAAGCCAAATAAGATTTGTTCAAAAAATTAAATATGTTTCAATTGAAATAATTTTTAAAATAGTTTTTAATGGTTGAATTCTATTTTGAGAAAAAAATTTGAAATGTTTAATACATTTTTAATTTTTTTTCTAAAAAATGGTTTTTGAAGAAAACAAGTTTCCGACCAAATATAAAAATGAAGTAATATTTTCCTAAATACATTTTCTATAAAATATAAGTAAAAATAGCGGGAATATGGAACTATTAAATAGATATTTTATAATTTACCACATGAGAGTAAAATTAAAGGGTCATTAAAGAAATATCAAATAATTTCCATAAATATAATTTTATGAATAAACAATATGTATTACAATGATAATATAAAATAAACCCTTAAAAAGTTCATCACATCAAATTGAAAATTAATCAGTGGATCAATTATGTGTATCAGTTGTAAATTGACCTAATAAGTTTTATATTAATAAAAATAAATTCAAAATTCATTATACAAAAAATCATATAATACCAACGAATATGTAATATAACTCAATGAACAAAAATTGATTCCCAAAACTCATTACAACTTGTAACATTTAATTCAACTCACCTTAGAATAAATAATTCAAATTGGATATCAAAATACCATTAATAATTAATTATTCATGATAATTCAATCCAATTGGGTAGTATATATACTATATAAAATAATCTAGATTCATAACAATTTAATACACCTAAATAAATGAAATTGAGATGGTATATCTTACCTCACAGTTTACATTTGGTCATAATTTATATAACATATTTTATAATTTTGTTAAAATGTTATTAGGATAAATATTTACAATATTAATATTTATGATATCATATGTTATTCTTTTATAATATCTTATCTTTCATTTGTTAATAATATTTCATTATTTTTATTATTCTGGGTGTCATCTACCTAGTTTTCTTAGAATATGTTAACTCGTTATTTTTTCACCCACTTACAAAAATCAGTATTTAATCATCTCAATAATTTTTTAAATGATGTTAATATCATATATAGTATATATATATATGTTTATTTTAATTAATACATAAAATTTGGTGATATGAAATTAAATAATCGATCATTTAGACATTAGCCTTATGTATGAATAACCACTATTTTTATTTTTGTCTCATTGAAAGAAAATTAAAACATATATGTATATATAATCAATAAAGAGTCATTATTATTTCATAAATGTCACATATATTTATTATATCCATCCATAATACATTCAATGTAATGCATGAATGAATTATATCGCTTTTCGAGATGGTAGACAATCGTATAAACATGCAATGTTAACTTATTCCTAAAAATTGATAGAATGATGTTCTATATGATATAATAACTAAAGAATAATAAAAAAATAATATATATTTTATATATGATATATTAACATTAAACACATCATTATTCACAAAGCAGAATAGTGGTAATGGAAAAATGAATAACATCGGTTTGTGAGGTGGTAGTCTTCCTTGCACCTGAACGATGATTTTTTATCCAATTTGAAGGAAGTGCTTGAATTTTAAGTTCATAATAATAAAATATAAACATATATTTATATGTATTATACTTATGTATATATATATGAATAATATAATATTATTTGAAGGAGGTGGAGAAGGTAATAATAAAGAAACACTTTTAGAATAACACTACGAATTTTTTTCATATCCTCTATTGGTTAACACTAATGAGGTCCTAAGTATGATTTCCTCCCAATTTAAGGATTATAGAATTTAATGAGGGAAATATGGAAGTAATTTAGGTATGGAATGTTAGAATCAATGGGGGTTTAAAGCCTGAAGTAGAGAAGAGAGGTTCTGACCTTGTATAAGTGGTATGAGTTTCACAACTGTAATATTTTTAAGAGTGAATTCCACACATATTATTTCCATATTTATTTCCCCAAATAATTATCCCTTATTTATTTTATATGAAATATTTATTATATATAGACATAAAATCGGATTTCGATATGTTTTTTGAAATTTTCATATCTTATTTTCTAAGTCTAACAACTAAGTAAACCCATTTTACATTATTCTTATATCATTTACTATAAAGAGCTATATAATAAAAATATTTAAAGTATATATTACTCTAATTTATTTTATCCTATTAATTATCTATATTTGTGTTTCTAGTTTAAAAATATTCTATTAATTAAAAATAAATATATTATTTTATTATTCATTAAATCTCGGTCTTGCATGTAATATATGATTTCAAAGTAACTCATTATAGAATATGACTCTAGATAAATTAAATTTTGGGTTTCAAATAATATATTCAATACAATTTTAATACTTTATAATGTTAGGTTTTGAATTTATCCCAACATTAAATAAATTGGATCCTCAAAATTTAAATTGAACATAGTATTTTGGGGTTTTATATTCACATATTCTGTTGTTGGAAAATAAACAATGAAAATTGGTTTATAAAACAATGAATTTATATTATATAAAGCGAAGTAAAAAGGTCATACACAATGTAACATAAATTGAAATTTATGAAAGTAGGTTTTAACTATTGTTTTGGTTTTCCTTTCTATTTATTTGTATACAGAACATAACGAATTGGGAGGATAACTATTATAGTGATGTAAGAGATTTGTTGGATTTTCAAATAAAACAAGCTAGTTTTGAAAACTTATAGGGATTTACACATTTTTCAATATATGTACAGGACATGTATGTTATAAAATAATAATTAATCCATTTATAATAAAAGTATATTTTCTTTTTATGAATATTCATATTTTGAAACTACACAACATGTGATTGGGTTACAGAACATGTAATGTTACAATGATTGTTTTTTAGTCGGAAGCATGGATGATTTTTCATTTCATGCCCTCATAATTTAATATTTTAGGAATGAATATCCATTTATAGGTGACTTTGGATCCATAAAAACCGTCTGGTTCATTTTTTTAGTAATCGATTATTGTTATGGTTATGGTGTGACTCACTGGGTAAGCATACTCTATGTCTCTTCCTACCATTATATTTTGCTTCCATGGAGTTTGATAAATCATATTTGGATTGATGGATCTAAACTATAAAATTTTTAATCTAGTTTCTGTGTTTATTTAATTTAACATCTTAACCTTAATTCTAGTTGGCTGGTTTTTTTGTGGGATTTGTGTTTCCATAAGAGAGGTAGGAAGTTCCATTATGATGGCCAAATTTGATTAACCATAAATTTATTTATTGAAATTAAATTGTTTGATTTAAATTGATTCTAATTTTTATATTAAAACAAAATTTCTTTGAATTAGCGGATATTAATGTGAAATTTAATTTCTGGAAGGAAATTGGAAAACTCACCCAATTCCATTGAACTATGGTCTTTTTGAGAAGCTTATGAAAAATTGGATAATTTAAATTTTTGAATTTATGTTTTGAAATTTATTATTAGTAAATGATTTGAATGTTTTATTTTAGAAAAAAGATTCATATTTTTTTTATAATCGGAGTGTATTTGTCATGCGAAAGGGTAGGATTTGATTAAAAACATGTTTTGGAGTTTTAATTATAATATTGGAAATTTTGGAATGGGGTAATGGAATGAATTTTATTTTTAATGGTATAAAAATAACTTACCCATATTTGATTAAAAAATAGAACATGTGATCCTTTGAAGTTAGTGTGATATATAGATATCACTATTTTTATAATTCAAAACTAAATCAAAACATATTACAATAGGTCACATCTAGAATGGGATTGTAATGAATCTCCTTTGAAAAGTGTCAGAGGGACGTGTGAATACACATATTATCAGGATCATCTTTGAGTGTTGGAGTACCTTGTATCTTGGAACCATTATACATTTTGGAAGACCATATTTCTCTCTTATTTATATATGATATATAAATTTGTGCTAATGTTTGTTAGTTGTTTTACTTTCATAATGAATTTATATAATCTATTTTATATAATTTTTTTCTAAGTCAACTTTATTATAGTATTTCCATCATTTGAAAGGTAATGCTCGAATTATTTCAATTAATCTCTAGACTAAAATACATGATTATTTGAACATGAAATAATTATTTTGTTAACTATATATTGTAATCTTATAAGGAATATTTGGTGATAGCCTACTAGGAATTTATCTCACACCCTACATATTCTGTCATCAATTTATTGATTATCTACTTCCGTGATTGAGTACGGGAAAATTAATACATTGAGTTGGGTATTTCCATTGATCCCTGGAATTGGAGAGTTACGTATTTTAAGTCATGGGATGTCTTTTCGATTTTATGGTACATTTTTGTATTACATTGGGTTATTTATAAATTTTTTACTTCTTGCACACTTCTTTATATGGATTTTCTTTTGTATGCATACTATCATGTTATCTTTTATCCACAATGTTTTTGGAAAATAATTCACACCTTAAATTTTAATAATTCTAGGTTCTAGTCACCATCCCATGGAATCCATAATTCCCATTGGTCTATGAAAGTGCCAACTTGGTTATCAGGATACACAGGTACCTAGGCTAGTTCGTAACAGATTCATTTCAGAGCTCTAGTTTGATATTATTTTAATGTTTGTATGCATTTGTATATTCTTTTCAGTACATATGATGTATTTGTGATTAATTAAATTTTTATATCTCACTAAAATGAATCTTATGTCACCGGGGTGATTAATGATATAATATATGAGGTCGAAATATAGTATTTTCCATATTTTTGATTTGGATAGACCATGATCAAAGTCCTGGTATTCTATCTAATGGAATTAATTACCCCTATTGATCTGTTATTATGTTGATCTCATGTATTTTTTTTATTTTTATGTTGTGTAGAATCCTTCCACCAAGAAGATGTGAGAATTAGATCGATGAAGAAGGTAATTCCGATCCATAGAGATAAAACCCTCCCATGGACATGAGTCTAGTTAATGTGATTGAACATATTGTCCATGATCTATGATAAACACCACCACATCTCCTAGTTCGGGATCCAATAGTGAATCCTTAGAGGGATAGTTTCTTGAATCGTTCTCAAGAGTTCCCTCTCCAAAATCCACCAGTGTACAAAGTATCCAATGATCCTCAAGGGGTTGAGGAATGGATTAGTAGGATTGAGTATTTGTTTGAATTTATGGATTCACCTTTGGGGATCAAGGTGATGAGTGTCGCCTTTGTGTTGGAGAAACTGAGTAAATGATTGTGGGACATGATGATTATGAAAAATAAAAATGACTTATTAGAGTAGAAAGAATTAAAGGATATTTTAACAAAACAGATCTATACAGATTGGATGATATTGGCCATGGATTCAGATTTCATCAAAAATGACCAGGATGATAGATCTTGGATAAATATTGATAACTATTTTACTGATCTTGTGAAATTTATACTTATGGATATATCCAATTATATTATTATGACTCAAAATTTCTAGTTGGGACTTCGAGTGGATATTCAAACTCAGATTTTCATTCTATGGATTATCTATTAAGCTAATTGTCTGGACAAAGTATTGATGGTTGAAAGGGACCTTGTTGTAAATTTAGGGTTATTTGGAGTTTCATTCTCTCCCAATGGTGGTGAAAGATCCTTCCAAGGAATGTAGAAATTTTATGATTATCATGTCGGTTAACCAATTCAGGGTGTTTGTAGATTTCATGCAGTTCCTATAATAGGTCCATCAATATTCTACTAGTAATGAAATATAAGTCACTCAATGACTGTATTCACTAAGGAACCCAAGGTATGTGACTCCTTCCATTGATCAGATCAGATGCAGAAGTTATATGATGTCTTTTTCCCTGATCATAGTGGCATGAGATCATCATCTCCTACAAAAAATATTGAGGTAATCAGATTCGTTATGAAGAAAAGCGAACTTTCAACATGCATCTTGAAAGAAGATTCTTCATGAAGTAGAAGAGTCTATATCGGAAGAAGATACAAGTCCAATGACAATGATAGGTATTATCCCAATATCATTGTCATTATTGACATATTTATTTGATATTGGTGAATCTAATTCATTCATTTCAACATGTTTTAATTAATTTTTTAAATATTAATGTGGATATATTGTCTTATTTGAAGGATATTACTCCACCCATTGAAACATGGAGGGAGTAGGGACTTCATGGTCCCAATAATTCATTCTTCTTATCTCATGTTGAGATTTAATTGAATTTTCTTGTTATCTACATTAACCCTATTAAGGTCATATTTGGAATGGATTTTCTTACTCCAAATAAATCATAGATTGATTGTTACCTTTGAGGTGTCTCCATTACTGCACCCGATGGTGCTTTCCAAAACACCAAAGGAGAATGAGACCCAAGTTCGTGTAGGTTCAGACCTTCTTATATATAGTTTTTGAATGTAATATCAGTTTGCATATTTTATCTAGAGTGGGAACCTTTGAGGTGTACCTACAATGAGTTTTCATTGGGATTCCCAATATGTTTTCTTCACACATTATTGGACTTCCTCTGCTATGGGAGATAGAGTTTTCAATCGATTTAGTACAAGGTGTCCAATAAGTGAAAAATTTATATTACTACATAAAACCAGATGAAATGAATGTTTTAACGAATTATGTAGATGATCTTCTAGAGAAAATATTTATATTCTCAACTATATCAACTTGGGAAGCACACGTTCTATTTTCAATGGATAACGATGCTTCAATATTACATTGTATTGATTATTGAATACCTAGTCAAGATTCAATAAAGAACATATATTTGTTTCCGTAGATTTATTATCTAGTTCTATAGTTGAATGGGTTAATGTGGTTCTCGATTATTGATATTTGGTCTAGATACCATCATTTGAGGATAAAAGAATATAACATTCAGAAACCTTTCTTTTTGTGTAGGTATGACCATTATGAGTACCTTATAATTCACTATGGTCTAACGAAAGATCCTAAAATTTTTATGGATTTGATGAAAATAATTTCCATGAGTATCTATTTTTCTTTTGTTTTTTCTTTATTGATGACATCCTTGTTTAGTTTATGTATGAGGAGGATCATGTAAATCTTCTATGAATGGTCCATAGTTTTTTGAGAAATAAATGACTTTATTCCAGGATTTAAAAATGTGATTAATGGATTCAAGAAGTTAAATTATGGGGAAATATGGTATCTTTACATGTTATTTTACAAGATCATTCCAAAATGAAATCTGTAATAACTTGGAGGAAACCACGAAATGATTTAAACATTTAGAAATTATTGGGTTTAGCTGGGTATTATCACATGTTTTTTAATGAATTTTCAATTTTAGATTCTACGATTACTACTATAACATGAAAGGGAATATTTTTTTCTTGTGATGAAAACTTCTAGACTTTTTTATCATAGAAAGTTATTGTGACTAAAGATTCAGTGTTGAATCTTCTAGATGATAGGAAAGGATGTGATTTATTCTGTGATGCATCGGGCATAGGTTTGGGATGTGTTCTTATGAAGTGTGATCATATTTTTTCTTATGTATCTCATTAGATTAATCAACCTAAGAAGAATTATCTGACACAATAACATGATGTTGACACTTTGATGCATGCACTAAAGAGTAATCAACACTACCTTTAAGGAGAAATATTTACCATATTTTTAAACCAAAATATGTTTTGTTATATATTCTCTAAAAAATATTTGAATCATCAATGGAGGCAAGAGGTGGATTATCTCCAATATTTGGACTTATACATCAGCTATAACCTATCTAATGTGAATGTATTGACACCTGATTTGAGTATGGAAAATCCATCCCACGCCGTGAAACAATATTTTGATGAATGGAACTTGAATGATTTCATTTCATAGTTACATATTGGAGATCGAGAAATATGGGCCATGTTTTCTTTTGAAAGTGTTTATTTCACATCAAATGCTCTCAGATCGATTATTTAGGAACATCATTATGATGATTAGTTCCATAGAATTAAAGGTTCTTTTTATGGTTGGGAGACAGTTTCTTAGTTGTCACTCTTCAAAGAGGGAATTATATGCTATTATAATCAATTTGTTATGCTATTAGTGGTAAGTAATGTTATTATTGGGGATTTCCATGCTTCCTAATGGGTAGTTTACCCATCAACCACAATGATGTTATATGAAATGCTATGAAAATTCATGTTTCTAGGGATGAGATGAGGCATTACAGATTTTTTTCTCATTTTAGGCATGCTGATAGGTCATGGTTGAGCACTATAAGTCTTTAGGATTGCATCAACAACTTATATCCCAAATTTAATGTTTGATGAGAACTCTAAGGAATTTTTGGTAATGTTTCCACATATTCAATGAAATAATAATGTGATATGAGTTGTGATTGATAGGCTGACCAATTTGACTCTATTATTACCCAATTGTGATGAATTAAAAGTTGAGGTGTGTGTAAATATCTATATGAATGATATTTTTATTCCAAGTAGGTTTCCATATATTATATACTCTAATAGATATTCATGGTTCACCTCTTTCTTTTGGAGAGGGATTTAAGGGACATTAGGATATTTGGTCCACTTTGGTATAGAAGACCATCCACAGTAGGATGGTATGATATATTATATATTAAAATTCATGAGGATATGATTCATGTTTATGTTATCAACATTGGTGGAGCATGGGATTTCAATTTGTGGTTGGTTGAGTTTTAATATAATAATAGTTACCAGTATGTGATGAGAATTGATACTTTTATGGACTTATATAGAAAACCTTTTGTATTTATGAAATGATTGTCAAATGTTAGTGAATGTTGTTTATGTTAGCAGTCATAAAAATCCATTATAATTCTCCCTCAATGTCCATGTATTCTTGATTGTTTAACCTCATTTGGGTTAGTGACGACTTGGGAGGAAATGAAAGCATTATCCTTTTTTATGGGTACCTATTGAGAATATTGAGATGGTAGATAAATTTTATTACCATTTGGTAATTACATCACAACTGACATCAATACATAACATATTTCATTTATCTATGTTTTGAAGTTCTCTATTTTATCCATCTAATGTTCAAAGCTAGAGTGATCATGTGATTGATCTTAATTTATCTGTGACTAAACAACCTTTCTGGATAGTTCATTATAAAACCAATTTAATTCATTGGATGAAATTCCCATTTTATTGTGTTTTATGGAAGAAAAATTCTGATTTTCATGAGACATGGGGGAGTGTCAAACTTACGAGAGTGTAGTGGAATCGCCTTTTTGATATGGGAGATTGTTAATAGGATTTTGGGGGAATAAATGTTTTTATGGTGGTGAGGTTATAACATAACATTACCTTTATTAAAATTATATTTTAATTAATTCCTTGATTTTCATTTCAAATTTTCTAGATAGGGCAGAGAAGGAGTTGGAAGGATATCAATAATGGCGAAGTTAGAGATTCTGTAGATTGTAATCACAAAACAAACCCATTCTGCATCCTACTGGGGATTTACATGTCATGCATGGTTGATATAAACCATGTATGTAATTAAATAATAATAAATATATTTTTATTATAAGGTGAATCATTTTTTATATTTTGGGATTTATCAATTACATGATGTGTAATTGGGTTACACATCATGTAAAGTCCTTATGATTATTTTCAATAGGATACATGGATGAGTTTTATTCTTCTTCTTACTAGATTTATTTTATAATGAACCAAGATCATATTACAGGTGAATTTAGAGCCCTCATACACTTTTGGTTCATTTTTATAATCAATTTATCATTGTTGTAATTGCGGGGTGGCTTACTGGGTAAGCATTCTCCCAGTCTCATCAATAATTTCTATTTTCTTCCTTAGAGCATGAAATATCATCTTGGAATTTATATATATAACCTTATTTTTATTTAATATTTTTATAGGTTGATTTACTACGTTATCTATGCCTTATTTTTTGTTGGATGGTTATGTTGTTGGCTCATAGTTTCAATAAGAAACGTTGGTGGTTCTATTATGATAGAAAAAATTGAATAGCCTTGAATTTTTTTATTTAAATTTAATTGTCTGATTTAAATTAAATTACCTAAAAATTTATTTCCTTGGTTATTTAAAAACCCAATATCATCTAATTGGGGGATTTTAATGTGAAATTGAATTTTTGGAATGAAATTTGGGTAAACCCCCAATTTTATTTAATTGGTCTGTGTTTGAAAACCAAATAGAGAATCGTGGAATTCAAAATGATGAATTTAAATTATTCAATTGATTTCAATTTTTTATTTGATAAAATTGCATGAAATGGGATTTTAAATATTCCTAGGGGTTTTATCTTGGTAAAAGCATCATTTGATTAAAAACACATATCAGTTTTTAAACAAAATATTTTAACTTATGGAATGGGGGAATGGGGTGAATATAATTTTCAAATATTTTCAAATAAATTTCCCATTTTGATTTTACTAAATAACATGAATGCCTAGGTATTTAAAGAGTTATTTGGATAAAGGAATTTATATGCTTTAAAACAAAAAAAACCTAGTGTAGTCTACCACATCACTGATTGGATGGTGGCCAGTCAAATCTGTATAGTCTCAGAGGGCCATGTGTATACTTGTATTATCGGGATCAATTTTGTGTGTGTTAGGATCTTATATCCTGGAACAATCGTAGATTTTTCAAGTTGACCACGATGCTCAATATTTTATATATGAGATATAAATTATTTCCAATGTTTGTAAACTATTTTAAATTTGTGATGAATTTTAAAAAAACTTTAAATAAATTATTTTTGAAGAAAATTGTTTAATTATTTACATTATTTGAAATATCAAGCATGAATTGTTTTAATTATCCTCTTATCTTTCATACAAGTTTATTTGAGCTTGAATGATTTATTCAGTTAATTTATTTTTTTCATCTTCTAAGGAATCCTTGGTGAGGCTGTAAGAGGATTTTATCTCACACCCTACCTATAACTTAGGGTTTCTATAGATTATCTCATTCCATATTAGATTAGTAGAAATGTTCCTCATAGAGGTCATTCTAGCTATTATTCAATGGACATAGAGAATTGCATCCTTTAAGACATCAAAATTTTCTTCATATTTCTTATAATATATTGTCATAATTTAGATATTTTATACATATTTAACTTCTTGTAAACATCTCCAGGTGCAGTTATTTTGAATACATAATTTATTATTATCATCAATCTGCAATGTTTTTGAAAAAATAGTTCCCATCATTAATTTTTATGATTCCATGTTCTAGTGGCCAACCCATTGGGATCAAGAACGCCCTTCAAGATAACTCAAGGACTGCTCGATTATCAGGTTACCAGGGTGCTCCGGATGGTTTGTGACATATAATAATCACATAATTGGGTTTCATAGTAGGATAACATAGGTGGGAAATGAAAACATGGGAATATATTTGAAAACATACTCCCAAATACTAATAGAGAGTGAGAGATATCATTGATCAAAGAAAGTGGGAGATCCAGAGAAGGTTAATTAATGCACAACCACAAACTAAATAGGTATGAAAAAAGTGATTGATATCTATATAAAGGAATGTAATGCGATAAAATATCATTACTAGATCCTTTTTCCCAAAGTTTGAGGAATTATTTAACTATCAATGAATATAATAAAATATGATTACCGGCTATGATTATTTTTTATAACCGTACCTTCATACTTTAATTGTTATTCGATCAATTTACAATTAAATTCTTACTCCATGAAACTAATATCCAAAAAATATTTTTGATATTTCGGAAGAACTAAAATTCACATTTAATATATCCTAAGACCCATAAAAGGATAACATGTCTTTTCTCCTAAATAAATCTATTTTCCAAATCCTATGTGGTTAGATTAGTTATTCCAATATATATTAATAATAATATAGTGAAATAACACATTAATATACAAAACACCTTAAAAATGTCAACTTATACCATTTAATGAATCTATAACATTAGGATCCCATTTAAATGATAAATATCCAAAACATTATAAAGAATTTTATATGATTTCCAATATGAAATTACCATTAATTCCACAAATAATATATAATATATTTTAATCATTAAATACCAAACATTTTAATACCTTCAATATGTAATATCATATAACCTGATAATTACGTTAATTTTAATAAAACCAAATTGAAAACATGGATTATTATTTCATCCATAAATAAAACACATTTTTATATATATTCTAGAAACCAAAAAATGATGTTTAATCAATAAATGATAGCATAAAAAATATTTTAAACAAATAATTTATAAGATACAGGGTTTTCATTACAATCATATTGAAGTTCACCATATCAATCATCTCTTTATCAAACCATTATTATCGCAATAGAAGGAAAATATTAAGGGTTTCCTTCTCCTCAAACATTTGTTTTCCAAAAATTTGATCATTTCATTGAATCATTCTTCTTGTCCATCATTACCATTAAATAGGCTCTCTCAAATCCATAATTCTTAAGTACTATAGCCTAATCCATATATATTTTATCATTCAAATAACTAGGTAATCCTTGATAATGGAAAAAATTAAAATAAAATCTTGAATCCAAACTCAAGAACATAAATTATTAATATTCAGCAAGGGTAGTAGCATAAGACTGAATATGATAGATTATTTGCTTTTGGGGTATAGTCTATTGATGCTTTAGACATTTATTTTCACAGATTTCCATTTCCTTACAAGTGAAGAATTGTAAGATGTAAAAATTTTTCCTACCATTGAATGAATAAGAATTTTGGTATTTCTCTCAAAACATGTATCAAACAAGGATTCCTTTTAATCATGTACCAGGCTGTTTTTTCACAATTATCTCATGAGGTAGAAAACATCGTTCTCTTTATTCCATTATCTATATTTTTCTCAACTATAATCTTATTCTCACATATCCCTATTATGTCATAACACCTAGAGTATTCTTTCTTTGTATTTTTATCACATGATACATTGTACTCATATGATGGGAATGTTTAGGATACTAGTTACAATCAATTTAATTATTTAACACCATTAATTAAATGATCAATCATATATTTTGAATTTTTTCATTGATGTGGTTCTAATTCCATTTACAGGGAAACATCTGTAAATGATAGAATACACTATATTACAACATATCATTATGAATCATAATGTATAAATAAAAATATTAATAATTATGAATTGAAAATTTTATGTGTATCTAATCTCATAAAAAAAATGGTTCCACTGATGATATCACCATTTAAAATCAATCATTATGGGTTTTAAATAAAATGTGAATTATTCTGAGAATAACCCCAATGAGTGCCAATCCAAGTGCATAGTAAGGCCCATTTTTGGGTATGAGGTAATGCTCATGTAAATCCTTAAACACCATTATCAGATTTATTACTCCAAGGTAAATCCATGATACAACCACATACAATTTTATTATCCATATAGGTATTTATTTAGAGAAATAAAATATAATATCACCCTTAACAAAGTGATAGATTGTTATTATATTATTATGCATAAATTCTATTATAGGGTTATGTTTCTTATATTTTTTTCTTAAATAAATTTTCTAATTTTTCTACAAATATTTATCCAATAAAAAATGTAATGTACCCAACCCCAAGATCCCAGATGCATTGACTTGCACTAATAAATTAACATATATGCAAATTTCAATTACAAAATTACTGAACAATTTAGTAGTTTTGAAAAAGTAGATTATATACGAGACACATCTATTACAATAGAATAAACAAATTATAATATAATTTTGATCAAGAATAAATTTATTCCACTTTGAATATCCTTTCCTATTAGTTATAGTAAAATTCATTGAATCCCTATGAAAGGAAACATAATAATGTAGAGTTATTATTCTCAGTAAAGGTTAAGTTAAATGGAATCTATCCTGAATCAATAAACATAATCAATATATAGAGGTAAATAACTAAACACACATTCTATTTTAATAAATTTATTTTATAAATAGATACAGATGAATCAATATGAGATATAAAACAACAGAAAACACATTCTATTTAATAAATTAATAGAGAATGAAAGGCATCAATATATAAAATCAAAGTGAAAATATCATGGATAATGATAACTAAATATGAATGAAAAAATATATTTAATTATTTGATTTTATATTTCCCAAACACAAGATACCATTAACATAACGTTCTGTCATCGATATTTTTTAAAACATGTTCGGTAAAAACCCATATCATGTTTCTTGAGACCATAATCCTGAAACATACTATCAAGATCTATCCTCTGAATAGTTGAAAACCACGTGGTTACACATATGATGTATTTGTGGAAAATGATTTCATCTCATGAGACTAATGATTCATCGAGGTATTTTATTAACTTGTACCTAAACCATTTATTTTATGTTCAAATATTTACTTATATTTCAAAAAATAAATTTAATGAAAAAACAAGGTGACTTTTTAAATATCTATATTTAGTAAATGATATCCATTTATAAAAACTTTTATTAGTGAATCAAATAACATTCAGAGTAAATAATGTATATAAAAATTTATATTTTTTATGAAATAAACATATCCATGACATGTAATGTTTATATTTATGTGAAATTTAATGTACAATGGAAAGTGAATAATTAAATGTTAATTTAATGACTATAAGAATGAATCATGGAATTGAAGGTCAATACATTCCCTGGTCAATATAATATAATAAAATCTAGAGGAATAATAAGGATACTATCAATAAAAAATATACTCATTAGATTAATAATAAATGGATTTTGTTTTTTAAGAATTTAAATACCATTTAAATGTATCCAATGTTATTATTATAGAAAATCACTTTTTCATCATGAAAAAAATTATGAAACAATTTTTCTTTGTAATAACATTTCAACCATTTTCACTAATAAAATATCTTTATAATCATGCATAGGATGATTGAATGAAATGATATCCATGATGGATGTTAATTCTTTTAATTCCCAAAATTTATAAAAGAACAGTTCTTTAGAAATTTAAAAAGTTTTGGAGAGCTCCTTTTTTCATAAGACTATAAGAAAATTCCTTTAATATTTTTGGTAAATACAAAAAAAATAGTTTTTTGAAAACTAATTATTCTTCATTTGAAAACAATTTTTAAATAGTATAATTTTTTTAATTTCCTTTTAGAAATATTTATAAATGTTAATTAAATTTTTGAAATACTTTTTAGAATATATGGTCTTTGAAGAAAGCAGTTTTCCAACTGTAGAGAGAAATGAAGTTGGATTTTTATTATAACAATTTCTAAAAAAGATATAAGTAACAAATAGTGAATAATGTCATATTAATTTTAAATATAATTATTATACATATAATAAAAAAATTAATTTCTTATTAATCAATTATCGAATTATTCTATTTATTGGATATTCAAGAATAAACAACCAACACTAAAATGGGTTTATGAAATAAAACCTTAAACTGATCATAAAATCGATTTGGGAAATAATAAATGCATAATTTATTTTTATAAAATATAAACCCACATAAAAAGTGTAAATAATAAATCCTATGTTAAAAATTAATTATTCATATAAATTAAAATATCAATGAGGAAGTGATAGAACTCAATGAAGGGAAAATTGTGGTATGAAATTTGTTACGACGTGGTAAATTTTAATACAAATACCCTAAGTTTAGAAAATTAAAATTTGTATATGAAATACCATTAATAATTAATAATTAATGATAAAAAATTAATATGTTTTTTATATAGACCATATAATGGAAACATGGAGAATAATAATATGTTATACCTCAAAGAATGAAAATGAGATGAAATCTGTTTCCACGTGTTATCCTTTTGGTCATATAACTTATCCTCCATCATAGTGGTTTTAAATTGGTCTTTATCTTATTATATCACAATGTAACTATATACGATATCAAATATGGTTATTTTACAACATATTATCACCCATATGTTAATAATAATTCTGTATTTTTATTATTTCATGCGGGAATTGAATTATTTTTTAAGAATGTTTTGAATTATTATTTATTTATCTTAATTATATAATGATTTAATCATCAAAAAATAATAAAGGATGTAAATATCATATTTTTTTAGTATATATATATAGTTATTTTTGTAACACCACAATCTTCTACGGTACGCTTCTCTTTGAATAATGTGATAGCGTGTGTTGTACGCAACACCGAGTTCTAACACACCATAACCAATCAAACTAGCTGTTATGAATAGTAATACCTACATTTTTAAATTATATATATTTTATTTTTTAAAATGGACTTCATTTTTGGATTCGGAATATTGAATTTAGCCTAAGGTGAAATTTTGGTACTTTTCGGATAACTTTCATATTTTGATGAATAGTGAAAATTACTAAATTTTAATTAAACACAACTTTTTTAATCAGAATAATTAATAGTGATAAATTATAAATTTGAGAGGTTTTAAAGTATATTTATAATATATTTTTACCATTTAATACAATTTTTTTCATTGGACACAATTTTACAATTAAACTGGACATAAACAAATGCTAATCTTTTGATAGTTATTATCTCTTAAAACACGCTTTTTGTTTTAACAATGGGAATTAATTTTAAATTAATTTCTGCCACTTATGTGTTTTGAATTTGGAAAAATGGATTCCATATTTGGAATCAGGATGTTCAAATTATCTAAATAGGTAACTTTTATTTTTAGACATTTTGAATAATTACTGCGGTAAGTATTTTATTAACCATGGTTAAGGGTAAATCCGGTAAATAAGCGTCAAAATTAATATTATAATAATAAAAAACGACCCTAAAACGTGTCCTAACCTTATTGGTGGATACATTTCCGACCATGAGCATCATTGGGTCAATTTTAGGACCTCATGGAGCCACTTGTAGGTGATAGGGACACTTTATTTCAATTAAGTTAAAATGAATACAAAAATGACACAAGCATATATCTTTTAGCAAAACAATTTTTTACATAGGGTTATATATGTTGGAGTTTCGACAATAAATATTCATTAGAAAGGTAAAACTATTTCCTACCTAATTATATTTTATTTATAATTTTTATACATTAAATAGTTTAATTTATTTATGACACAATGATGATGCAGTAATTACCATAATAGTGAAAAAGTAAAATAATTGATATTATAAATACCCAAATAAATATAATTTTAAACTTTTAATGAATTAAACTAATTTTATAGGGTAATATGATATATTAGGATTGATTTAATTGACTTTTTTTGAAGTATTAAATCTGTTATGAGTTTCACAAAAATCAACTATTGAATAGTGTCAAAATTGACATAAAAGAGTATTTAAAAAAATATTATATTATTAATTGGTATTAAATTCATAAAAATCTATTGTTCTGCCAAGAGACTTATATCATGATAGTTTTCTCATTATTGGACCACTTAGGGGTCTATTTGATGTATATGGTATGTTTATTAACCATATAATTTAAGAACACAAAGAGACATTGTAAAAGTGAAACTAATTAACTAAGAGTTAATACATAAAGATAAGGTTAATATAAGAAAATATACCTGTCTAAATTATATTGTTTGAATGGTTTTCGACCTATCACCACCTAAACCTTTGAATAATCAACTTTCTATCCATTATAAACCGAATATGAATTTATTATAAATTAATATTTCTAGCTTTTCCAAAGGTGCCCCTCACCCCTCTTATAAAAGGGCACTCCTCCTTCTCAATTCTTCACACCTTCAAAGCCTTTTGGTTCGGCCAAAATCTACCCAAATACTCTCTCAACTTTCCTCAATACAACCTAGAGGCCTTAGTTTGATCAGAAAGACAACCTACGGAGCCCTTTTGATCAAATCAAATGGAAGAACCCGAAGAAGAGGTAATGATTTCACCACCCTTTTCCAAGTTCCTTTCTTCTTCCACTTCTTCTTCCTTTGTTGTTCCCATTCTAAAATAATAACTCCAGTATATTATATATACTGTGATGTTATTATAAATATGGTACAACCATATTCAGTATTCTATCCATCCTTTGAATAACATTTCACCATACGTGCGTACGTACGACTTACCGTCTCCACGTCGTGGTGTAATTGTTATTCAATATATTATTATTTGGATGGGTATAATAATGATGTGTAACTCATGTAAATAATAAATATGACATGTTAATGATTCTGTATATATGATATACCATTTATTTATATATTATTTTAATATCAAAAGAATGATATCGTCGCTCGTGCGTACGTACGGACTACAGTCTCCACAAACGCGATGAGATTCATTCTCCATCGTATCCATTCATGTATAATTATCATTCGATGAGTTAAAAATGATGTTTAAGGACTTGATATAATTTTAGATATGAATAATATACAACCTATCCTTTACAAACTTGTCTTACGTAATAAAACATATAAAAGAAAACGAGTAACTTAACACCCAAAACAACGATAATACTAAGATATTATTAACAAAGCAATGTTAAAAGATCATATACGATATCATATGAATGCATATGATTCTTTTATAATTTAATAACAATTATTTCACTATTATTAAAGAGTTTAACCTACCCCAACCAAGAAAATGTACAAGGTAATGGTTATTTCACAACCTCTTCATTATCCGAGGTTGTTTTTATGTAATAATCTACTCGAATCTCTTTATCATCCACATCCATGTTTCTTAAAAATGTATTTCAAAACATTTTTACTATCTACTAGAATATGAGTTAAAGTAATGTATACCCTTTTTGACTTTTATAAGTGGTTTATAATGGAATCTTTCCGTCATTTTCAAAACAAGGTCCTTTTTAACCTTTTCGATAGAATTAAGGTAAAAATGTTTTTTTAACTTATACAGTGGGTGCGGCTATTTTCCGCCATTATAAAATCTTCAAAGCTTCCCTTACAAGATTATAAGAATATTTTAAAAGAAAATGTTTTTTTTATAAATATATGACTCTTAAATGATTTCAAAAATAGAAAGATATATTTCTCTAAAAAGAGTTTTGATTTCATCTATGTCAACATCCTTTGATGGATTTTATAATTATTTGTAGTTGATTTATTATGATACAAAACTTCTATATTGTATTGAAGGTTTTGTGATATGTTTGAATGTGGATGTGCTATTTTTATACCATTCATTGTTTATGATGAAAGTATTGACATTTCGTATGCTAGTTTTAATACGAATGATTATGTCATGTTTAAACCTTTTCATATGGGAATGCATTGGACTTAATATGTGACAGGTGGAGCCCTCTATAGCTCCTCGATGTATCGGTTGGTCTCATGAGACAAACTAGTGTCTTGGCCCAAGGACTTGACAAAATATTATTTTTAGTCTTGGCACGAGGCCTTGGCTATGTGGTTATGATAGTCTGGCATTATGCATTCCATCATTATGAAAGTGGTTATTGATTTTTCATGTGATTATTGGATTAGTAGAATATCCATATGAATAAGTAAATGGAATGATTTCATTTTATTTATGCCATACTATGTTGAAAGTTCAAATTTAAAAGGCTTTTGTTTTAGTTATACATTGCCTTAAATGTTTATTCTTATTTATGAAAGTTTCCGCTATATTGTTATACTTACTGGGCATTTGGGCTCACCCCTTTCTATGTTTTATTTTTCCCAGGAAGTGAAGAAGTAAATTATGAATGACCTACAGGGATATTATGCGTGGATATGAGTGTGGAATATGGAGACAATATGTTATTTTAGTAGTTTTCACTTTATGATGTAATGTAAGACTTATGAATATATCTAGTGTTTCCAAGGCTACTAAACCAATCGGTCTTTCGATATTTGATCTTTCTTGTGATCATGCCATTGTTATGTAATAATGGACCAACTCTAGGTAACTGGGGTCGGGGCTTTACAGTTGGTATCAGAGGAAGTTTAGTACAAACCTTGGAAGCTAGATTTAGATAAACTCTGATTAGAGCCCGTAGACCTGAGATGAACATTGAGGATTATTATAGAATAACTTCCTAGAATTTTGGTATTGTAGATATTTTGTGAGTTTTCTGAGTAATACACCCCTGTCTAGATACGAACAGGTAGAGGCGGCTCTGGCACAGATGTACCTAGGGGTAAAACCCAAAAACACCGCTTTGAGCTAGACTCGAACGGGAACTGGTGCAAGACAACGGGACTTACTGCACTCTTGGTTACGACACTCCCAGGGGATATGCCTAGGATAACTCTCATTTTCATTAAAAATCATTATGGAGGGTTTATTAGTATATACTTCCTCAAAGAAAACATTCTTATTATTATGGATTATATCCATAAATAGTTTAATTTATGTTAAGTGTTTTATAAGTATGGGATTATGTATTTTGATTCATAAACTGATCTAGTTTATTCCATTGTTTAGAAATGGTGCCTAGTGGAAGAAATGGAAACCGTATCAATGCACGTACTCCATGTAGGGATTTCCCTCCTACTCAAGATAATTATAGTGGAGCTGGTGATGAAACTGGTGTCGATCAGCTAATCACCATACTGGGACAACTCACTCAGGTTATGAATAATAACCTTACACGTATGGAGCACCGTGATCCACATCGTGGAGGATCAATGTTAGTTCACTTCATGAGGCAACAACCACCAACGTTCAATGGGATTAAAAATCCCTTAGTAGCTGAGCAATGGATATTTTCCCTAGAGAAAATATTTCAAGATTTGGGGATTAGTGAAAGGGGAAAAGTTATCCGGGCAGTTTACCGCCTCACAGGAGATGCTGATCAATGGTGGTAATTGATTCAAAATACTAAGGAAGTTCATGAAGTATCAAATATGGAATGGAGGGAGTTCAAGGATCTGTTTTTAGAAAAATACTTTCCTCGCGACCATCGAGCAGATATGGAAAGGCAATTTCTGAGTCTGAGACAGAAGGAGGATGAGAATGTCACAAAGTATGAGGTTAACTTTACAAGGTTACCAAGGTATGTTGGAGATTATATACGTAACCCAAGAAGTAAGATTGATCATTTCTTTGATGGGTTAAATCATTTCTCCATCGATCATTAGTCTCACAATCCTTCTCGTCGTACGAAGACATTGTCTCATGTGCTATCAAGACCGAAAAAGAATTCTCTATGTTTTATGACTTTAAAGAAAAGCAAGAGAATAAGAGACCTGCTGATCAATCTGGGAATGGAAATAAGGGGAAGAAGTGAATGGTTTAATATCCATCCTATGGTAAATGTGGGAAGAAACAACCCGGTACTTGCTTGAAGGGAATGGGAGTCTGTTACAAGTGTGGTGAAAAAGGCCACTAAGCTCATGATTGAAAAGGGAAGAAGGAAGCTACCAATGTTCAGTTCTACAATTGCAGGGATATGGGACATTATGAAAATGAATGTCCTAAGCATCAGGAGAACTTACCTCAGAAAAGGCCAAGGGATCAAGGCCAAGCTTATGCTATCAATACTGCTAAGGTAGAAGCTCTGAAAGACGTAGTGGCAGGTAATTTAATGGTTTCATCAATTTTAGCAAATGCGTTATTTGATTCTGGATCATTGCATTGTTTCATATCTTCCCTGTTTGCTAAGAAAATTAGATATTTCCAATTTGATTTAACAAGGGAGTTGTCAGTTAAAACTCTTAAGGGAAGTATCATTGCAACAATGTTTTGTGAATCAGTCCCCATTAGAGCACATAAATGTTCTTTATCTGCTGATCTCATCGTCATACCTATGATTGAGTTTGATATAATACTCAGTATGGACTGGCTTTAGGACTATGATGCGAAGATTTATTGTAAGAATAAAGAGGTTACGATTCTTGATGATAATGATAAGGAACACCTTATCTTTAGAGCAGAATCATCACCACCTAATTCTTATTTAGATCCACCCCCAGTAGCTCAAATAAATTCAATTATTGGGGAGGAAGAGAATAAAATGACTATGGGTGAGGAAAGGAATTTTCAAATAGAGGATGTACCTATTGTGAAATAATTTGTAGATGTATTTCCAAATGATTAACTTGGACATCCTCCAAAACGTGAAGTTGAGTTTTCCATTTATTTAATTCCTGAATCAAGGCCTATATCAAAGACCCCTTATAGAATGGCCACTGTAGAATTAGTTGTACTAAAGAAACAACTAGAGGAATTGAGTAATAATGGATTTATTCGCCCTAGTGTTTCTCCATGGGGATCCCCTGTTCTTTTTGTAAAAAAGAAAGACGGATCTATGAGGTTATGTATCGACTATAGGGAGATCAATTCTATAACAATAAAGAACAAGTATCCCCTACCTTGCATTGATGATTTATTTGACCAACTGCATGGAGCTCAATACTTTTCAAAGATTGACCTTCGATCCGGATACCATAAGATGTGTGTGAAGAAGGAAGACATTCCAAAGACAACATGTCAAACCAGGTACGGTCATTACGAGTTTACTGTAATGCCTTTTGGAATGACTAATGCACCCTCTGTATTGATGGATATGATGAATAGAGTTTTCAAGGAGTATCTCGATGAATTTGTGGTTGTATTTATTGATGATATCTTGGTATTCTCCAAAATCTACAAAGATCATGAAAATAACTTGCGCATTATCCTGAAGACTCTGAGAAGACATTAATTATATGGGATGTTTAGCAAGTGTGAATTTTGGCTTCATGAGATTTATTTTCTTGGCCATATTGTCTCTAAAGATGGAATCTATGTTAATACTTCTAAGACTAAGGCAATCCAAGAATGGCCAGCACCTATGAGTATAACTGAGGTACATAGTTTTATTGGTTTAGCAGGTTATTATCGACGATTCGTCCAGAAATTTTCCTGATTGGCTAACCCATTAAAGAAGCTCACACATAAAGGGGTTAAATTTGTTTGGACAAAAGAGTGTGAAGAATGTTTCGAAGAACTGAAGAGAAGATTAGTCAATGCTCCTATTTTGACTCTACCATCGGGGAATGATGGTTTCGTTATTTATAGTGATGCATCGAAGAAATGATTTGGTTGTGTCCTTATGCAGAATGATAGGGTTATTTCCTATGCATCATGATAGTTGAAAATTCATGAGAAAAACTATCCTACTCATGATCTCGAGTTAGCAGCTGTGATCTTTTCTTTGAAGATATGGAGGCACTACCTCTATGGTGAAAAATGTGAGATTTATACTGATCACAAGAGCTTGAAGTATATATTTTCTCACAAAAAGAACTCAACATGAGGAAAACGAGATGGCTTGAATTACTCAAGGATTATGACTGTACGATACACTACCAACCAGTGAAGGCAAATAGGGTGGCAGATTCTTTGAGCAGAAAAGACCATGGAGTATTGAACAATATGAGAATTGAAAGGGATCCAATTTTCATGGATCTAGTGAAGATGGACATGGGAATTACCAGGGATGGAGAAACATCAATTCTTTTTCAAATGGTTGCCAAACCATCTTTACTAGAAAGGATTAAGAGTTCTCAGACTGATGATGAAGAATTTCAAAAGAAGATTAAAGCTGTGAATGATGGGAGACTGAGAGACTTTGTTTATGAAGATGGAATTTTGAAATTTGGGTAGAGACTTTGTGTTCCTGATATACCTAATCTAAAAAGGAAATTTCTGGATGATGCTCATAGTTCCAATTTCTCTATACACCCTGGGAGCACCAAAATGTATAGAGATTTGAGGGAGCATTTTTGGTGGGATAACATGAAGAGGGAGATTGCTGATTTTGTGTCAAGATGTAAGGTTTGTCAACAAGTGAAAGCTGGAAGGCAACAGCCTGGAGGAGTCATGCAACCTCTTTTCATACCGGAGTGGAAATGGGACAATATTATGATGGATTTTTTCATGGGGCTACCAAAGACTCCTAGAAGGAACGATGCAATATGGGTTGTTGTTGATCGTCTTACCAAGTCAGCACATTTTCTTGCTATAAGAGAAGATCTACCCCTAGAACGTCTAGCAAGACTATATATTAATGAAGTTGTGAGACTTCATGGAGTACCCCTATCGATTGTTTCTGATCGTGATCCCCGTTTTACTTCAAGATTCTGGAAGAGTCTTCAAAAATCCCTAGATACTGAACTTCATTTGAGCACTGCTTACCACCCTCAGACAGACGGACAATCAGAACGAACCATTTAAACCTTATAAGACATGTTGAGATCCTGCTCACTTGACTCTCAGGGTATGTGGGATCAATATTTACCTCTGGTAGAATTTTCCTATAACAATAGATTCCATTCGAGTATTCAGATGGAACCATATGAAGTGTTATACGGAAATAGATGTCGTACACTAACCTGTTGGGATGACGTTGGTGAAAGAAAACTTGTAGGCCCAGAACTGGTAGAGGAAACGATGGAAAAGGTGAAGGTAATCCAAAATCACATCAAAGCAGCTCAAAGTAGGCAGAAGAGCTATGCCGATAATCGAAGGAAGGATTTGGAATTTCAAGTCGTTGATCATGTTTTCCGGAAGGTATCTCCATGGAAGGGAGTCATACGTTTTGGTAAGAAAGGTAAATTGAGTCCCAGGTACATCGGACCTTTCGAAATTCTAGAACGAATTGGGGCTGTAGATTACCAATTGGCAATGCCACCAAGTGTCTCCAAAGTTCACGATGTGTTCCACGTATCTCTGTTAAGGAAATACATGCCTGAACCAACGCATGTACTCACCTATGAGGAATTAGAACTGGAACCCGATCTTTCTTATTGTGAAGATCCCTCCAGGATTCTTGATATGAGAGAATAAGTACTGAGAAACCGGACGACGTGTCTGGTAAAAGTTTTGTGGAGAAACCATAAGATGGAAGAGGCAACGTGGGAACCCGAGGAACTTATGATGAAGAACCACCCGAGTCTTTTCATGTGATAAGTATTATAGAAATTTCGAGGATGAAATTATTTGAAGGAGGGGAGAATGTAACACCCCAAGCTTCTACGGTACACTTCTCTTTGAATAATGTGATAACATGTGTTGTACGCAACACCGAGTTCTAACACACCATAACCAATCAAACTAGCCGTTATGAATAGTAACACCTACTTTTTTAAATTATATATATTTTATTTTTTAAAATGGACTTCATTTTTGGATTCGGAATATCTAATTTAGCCTAAGGTGAAATTTTGGTACTTTTCGGATAACATTCATATTTTGATGAATAGTGAAAATTACTAAATTTTAATTAAAAACAAATTTTTAATCAAAATAATTAATAGTGATAAATTATAAATTTGAGAGGTTTTTAATTAAATTTAGAATATATTTTAACCATTTAATACAACGTTGGTCATTGGACGTAATTTTACAATTAAACCGAACATAAACAAATGCCAATCTTTTGATAGTTATTATCTCTTAAAAACACGCTTTTTGTTTTAACAACGGGAATTAATTTTAAATTAATTTCTGCAACTTCTGTGTTTTGAATTTGGAAAAATGGATTCCATATTTGGAATCAGGATGTTTAAATTGTGTAAATATTTAACTTTTATTTTTAGACATTTTGAATAATTACTACGGTAAATATTTTATTTTCCATGGTTAAGGGTAAATCCGGTAAATAAGGGTTAAAAAATAATATTATAATAACAAAAAACTACCCTAAAACGTGTCCTAACCTTATTGGTGGATACATATCCGACCATGGGAATCATTGGCTCAATTTTTGGACCTCATGGAGCCACTTGTAGGTTATAGGGACACTTTATTTTAATTAAGTTAAAATGAATACAAAAATGACAGAAGCATATATCTGTTAGACAAAAACTTTTTACATAGGGTTATATATGTTGGATTTTCGACTACAAATATTCATTAGAAAGATAAAACGATTTACTACATAATTATATTTTATTTATAATTTTTAGACATTAAATAATGAAATTTATTTATGACACAATGATGATGAAGTAATTACCATAATAGTGAAAAATTAAAATAATTGATATTATAAATACCCAAAGAAATATAATTTGAAGCATTTAATGAATTAAACTAATTTTTTAGGATAATAAGATATATTAGTATTGATATAATTGACTTTTTTCGAAGTAATCAATCTGTTATGAGTTTCACAAAAATCAACTATTGAATAGTGTCAAAATTGACAAAAAAGAGTTTTTAAAACAAATATTATATTATTAATTGGTATTAAATTCCTAAAAATATAAGGTTCATCCAAGAGACTTATATAATTATAGGTGTCTCATTAATGGACCACTTTGGGGTCGCTTGTATGTATATGGTATGTTTATTAACCATATAATATAAAAACACAAAGAGACATTGTAAAAGTGAAACTAATTAACTAGGAGTTAATACTTAATGATAAGGATAATATAAGTACCAAAACATGTATAAATTCTATTGGTTGAATGGTTTTAGACCTATCCCCACATTAACCTTTTAATAATCAACTTTTTAACCATTAGAAACCTAATATGAATTTATTATAAATTAATATTTCTTGCTTTTCCAAAGGTTCCCCTCACCCCTCTTATAAAAGGGCACTCCTCCTTCTCATTTCCTCACAACTTCAAAGCCTTTTGGTTCGGCCAAAATCTACCCCAATACTCTCCCAACTTCCCTCACTACATCCTAGAGTCCTTAGTTTGATCCTAAATCCAACTTAAGGAGCCCTTTTGAACAAATCAAAAGGAAGAACCCGAAGAAGAGGTAATGATTTCACCACCCTTTTCCAAGTTCCTTTCTTCTTCCACTTCTTCTTCCTTTGTTGTTATGATTCTAAAATAATAACTCCAGTATCATATATATACTGTGATTTTATTATAAATATGGTACAAAAATATTCAGTATTCTATCTACTCTTTTAATAACATGTCACCATACGTGCGTACGTACGACTTACCATCTCCACGTCGTGGTGTAATTGTTATTCAATATATTATAATTTGGACGGGTATAATAATGATTTGTAACTCATGTAAATAATAAAAATGAAATGTTAATTATTCTGTATATATGATATACCATCAATTTATATATTATTTTAATATCAAAAGAATGATATCATCGCTCGTGCGTACGTACGGACTACTGTCTCCACGAACGCGATGAGATTCATTCTCCATCGTATCCATTCAAGTATAATTATCAATTGATGATTTAAAAATTATGTTTAAGTACCTGATATAATTATGGATATGAATAATATACAACCTATCCTTTACAAACATGGCTTACATAACAAAACATATAAAAGAAAACGAGTAAGTTAACACCTGAAACAATGATAATACTAAGATATTATTAACAAAGCAATGTTAAAAGATCATATATGATATCATATGAATGTATATGATTGTTGTATAATTTAATAACAATTATTTCACTATTATATAGGAGGTTAACCTACCCCAACCAAGGAAAAGTACAAGGTAAGGGTTATTTCACAATCTCTTCATTATCCGAGGTTGTTTTTACGTAATAATCTACTAGGATCTCTTTATCATCAACATCCATGTTTCTTAAAAATGTATTTCAAAACATTTTTACTATTTACTAGAATATGAGTTAAAGTCATTTATACCATTTTTGACTTTTATAAGTGGTTTATAAAATAATCTTTCCGTCATTTTCAAAACAAGGTCCTTTTTAACCTTTTCGACAGAATTAAGGTAAAAATGTTTTTTTAACTTATACGGCGGGTGTGGCTATTTTCCGCCATTATAAAATCATCAAAGCTTCCCTTACAAGCTTATAAGAATATTTTCAAATAAAATGTTTTATTTTATAAATATATGACTCTTAAATGATTTCAAAAATAGAAAGAGATATTTCTCTAAAAAGAGTTTTGATTTCATCTATGTCAAAATCCTTTGATGGATTTTATGCTTATTTGTAGTTGATTTATTATGATACAAAACTTCTATATTTTATTGAAAGTTTTTTGATATGTTTGACTGTGGATGTGCTATTTTTATACCATTCATAGTTTATGATGAAAGTTTTGACATTTCGTATGCTTGTTTTAATATGAATGTTTATGTCATGTTTAAACCTTTTCATATGGGAATGCATTGGACATAATATGTGAAGGGTAGATCCCGCTATAGCTCCTAGATGAATCTGTAGGTCTCATGAGACAAACTAGTGTCTTACCATAAGGCCTTGACAAAATCTTATTTGTAGTCTTGCCACGAGGCCTTGGCTATGTGGTTATGATAGTACGACATTATGTATTCCATCATTATGAAAGTGGTTATTGATTTTTCTTGTGATTATTCAATTAGTATAATATCCATGTGAATATGTAAATGTCATTATTTCATTTTATTTATGCCATAATATGTTTAAAGTTCAAGTTTAAAAGGCTTTTGTTTTAGTTATACATTGTCTTAAATGTTTATTCTTATTTATGAAAGTTTCTGCTATATTGTTATCCTTACTGGGCATTTGAGCTCACCCCTTTTCTATGTTTTATTTTTCCTAGGAAGTGAAGAAGTAAATTATGAATGACCTTTAGGGATATTATGTGGGGATATGAGTTTGGAATATGGAGAAAATATGTCGTTGTAGTAGTTTTTCACTTTATGATGTAATGTTAGACTTATGAATATATCTAGTGTTTCCAAGGCTACTAAACCAATCGGTCTTTCGAGATTTTATCTTTCTTGTGATCATGCCAATGTTATTTAATAATGCACCGACTCTGGGTAACTGGGGTCGGGGCGTTACAAGTTTTGTCAATAATATTTGTTGATACGAATTGAAATACATCATTCAAGTGGATGGTAGGCCCTACACACATGAAAAAAATTTACATTTTATTAATATATTTAATGGAAAGAAAATTATATATATACAAATTATCATTAATGTGTCATTTTTATGTCATATATGTGACATTGTTTTATTATAATCACTATTGAAACATGTTATCCAAATTACTAATGAATCATATAATTTCACAAGGTAGTAGTCTATCGTACACATGAGTGACATTATCATTGTTGAAACCACATAAGAATACATAAAAGACTACGAAGATATCCCTAGATATTTCAAAATCACAAGGAATGGTTCAAAGAGTTAAAAGTAAAGCCCAATTCGAAAAAGGGCTATGCAAAAGAGCTATATGATGGAAATACATGACAGAACTGCATGGAAAACCTACGCGACATAACAATGTGATGACATAATGGATTTACCTCTACATGACGAAACTGCATGGAGAACTAGTGTGGAGGATCTACATGGAATAATATTCCTTTGACCAAGACCATCCATGACTATAAATAGGACCCTTGGGCTCCCCATTTCATGGAGTAATAGAATTAAAAGACTCTCTAATGCTCACATTGCGTAGCTCTTTCACCAGATCTCTCAAATTGTCTCAGGAAGCTCTCTAAAGTATGAGAGAAGAGATAATTAAAATGGATAAAAATGTTTTGAATGTTTTTTCACAATTTGTACATAGTTTTGGTTAATATATGTGAAATATATTCTTCCGTCATCATATAAACCTGTGCGGTGCACCTACAAGGCTCCCTTGCATGGTGTATTAGCTTCTCATATTTGGGTTTGTATATCCTTAGTCAGAGGTTTCCCACATTTATTTTATAATGGTGTTAGGGTTAATGGATTCTTTGTTGGTTTGTATATCCATAGTCACATGAATCATTCTCCCCTAAATTGTGCTGGGAAGTTCCCGATTTCGAGGAGGGTTGGGTCCTGGCCTCTCCCTTCTCAAAGAGATGACCGAAAACTCAGGTCTCTGGTAGGGAAGGTAAATTTCACATTTGATATAATAATTTTTGAACAAATGAGAAGTCTCCCTCCCCTACCATGATCAATTTTAGGCCAACCATCATGGAATAATCCCATAGCATTTCTTTTAGAAGGTAGAATCATTTCTCTTCCTCTCTTATTCAGTGCCCAAGACCATAGGGGAGATATGCACATAGAGTTTTGGTACCCTTTCCCTCCCGTTTATCTTTGTCACCATGGGTATCCATCCTAGTGAAATCCTATAACCTTAACCCCTTATTCATTTTAATGGACCCTTGTCCAATGTAAACTGAATAGTGGGAGGGCTCATTGCATCACCCTATTCTCGGGTCTCTTTGTCGTCATCCACCGTCGCCACCGTAGGTTCACCTTCCTCCACCAGGGGAGAAGGAAACATATATGCATCATTTTTGAGTCTTTCACATCCTATTCTTTCTCACACAAGGATGAATCACATTTTCATAGAGATTTGTGATGATTACAACATTTTCACATACACCCACAGTGAAGGAACTACGATAAATCTAATTCATATTCAAACTAAGATACGTAGGAAGCCCTTTTAGGGCCCAAGCTCACTGGATATCCTCTTTAGGATTCCAACCGTAATTATCTTCATTTTGAAATCCGCTTTAATCCCCAAATTAATCCCCTAAGTCATCAATGCATACTTTTTTATGATGTAATCCCAAAATCATTTCTATCAATGAACTATACTATCCTACGAGACTTGTCGAACTACGGGGGCTTTGATTTCCATCCATATGAGATATGTAAGAAAAATCCATGAGGTAAAATCCCATCATTTCAAATAAACCCTGTTCTTCTTTGGAAATATTCTCAACATGGTCTAATATTACTTGGAAACCCATATATTTTTCATGTTCCTTGGGCTATCATGGCATAAGCCCCACACCAAATTTTTACCAAGAACCTTTTGTGTAGATGTCCTTACCACAATACGTTAAACTATATGGTTGTCTTCTTACCACATGCTCTCAAAAGGTATTATCTGTTCCAATAAGAATCACTGAAATACGAGGGTTCTGATTCATTTTACAAGGATACATGTGTAGCTTATTTTATGGGTAAATTCAGAATATCAAAACAAGCCTCCAACTCCCTAGATGAAAATAATTCCTAGAGTGCCCCACTGAGTTGATTAAAACTAGTATTATCCTAATGATTATTTAAATAATAATGAAATAGTATATTAGTGGATTTTATTAATGGAGATCCTCAAATACATACATATATCTCTATTAATGAAGAACATGGAATGCATACTAATGATTCTAAATTTTACACATATTAATAAGTGAGTGTAAATTCCAGGGGAAACTTTTTTTATGCATTGTTAATTAATAATAATTCATGAAAATATCTTAAATTTACAAAGTGAGTCCTCAAGTAGACAATAATTCACCCCAAAAGGGTGTTATGAGTTCGACCTCCCATCCTCTCAATCAATGTATGTTCCTATGTATCGTAAAGATAAAACTTAACGAATGACTGCTTTTGGAATGCTGGTCCCCTTTGGATAAATAAATTTTTGATGTTTCTGGTTCCATAAATAAATAAAATGGTAACTACCTCGAAGTAGTGATTCTTAAAACTAGAACACACATTTCAAGGAACTACGAAACATAAATGGTGAACCCAACATGAATTCTTAAAGAAGTTAACATTGTTACCCACATGTTAGGACCCTATCAATTGATAAAGGAATTCCATAAAAAGGAATCAATCACACATGTATTCATCTAAAGGATGTCTCTTTAATGCAGTTTATTGTTGTTTCCATTTTCTTCAGAAAAACCTTCAGTACAAAATGGATTTCTTTAAGAAGTCATCTACGAACATACCGACCGCTGGTCAAGCTGGATCTTTATCCACATGAAATAAAACATCGCCCAATAAATGTATTTAATGCAAGGTCTCCAATGAGTTGTTAAAGGAGTATCACTAGCATGATAAAATCCTGACTTTTGAGGCTTCCCAACAGGCCCTCCATGTCAATAACAATGGTAGATCATCTGGTTAATGATGACCAATGGTTAAGAATCAGATAGTGCAAACCACCTTTTTCAACCGTTTCTAGTCTTTATCTTCAAAACTCAACAACCAGTCCCTCTCATACTATAAGGAGGTCGATCAACAAGTCACTTAGAGCCTCAATTAATGAAATAAGAGGTCATTATTGAGGAATCCCACCAACAATCGCCACCAGCAGAATCATGCGGTAGTGAACCTGCATCATGATGGTGGTGTTGCCTATAGAAATTCGGCACAAGTCTCTCAGACCCGATATCACAAGAACAACCATCGGGGATAACGTATGGTTAGCAAGGAGCACATTCTTATCTTTTCCTACTTTAGATAATTCCATCAACCTAACTTGATGGAAAATAATGAACAGACATCCATACGTTTTTTTTAGTACTCATCTTGCAGCAACCCAGCAATACCACAAGATAAATCTTGTGGAGTATTATGAACTTGCACATACACCTACTTACAATTTATCTACCAGTCAGTAGGAACGTCTGACTGCATTTAAAGAAGACAACCAATCTAATGTGGTTGCAACTAGTAAATAGGAACATACACCTACATACAATCCCTTATTCTACCAGCAATCTTGTCTTCCAGTATTGAAAAAAGTATATCAACCACACATGATGATAAATTGATAGTAGGCACATAAACCTTCTAGTGTTCATCAAGCCTTCCAATTGTCTTGGTTGGAATCACCCAGAAAAGTTAGTTGAAATGCTCTAACGTAAAATCTGTGGTAGACCCAACTCTCTACCCCCATGCCTAAGTATAGTCAATACCCATTGATAGGAAAAGGATGACATGATCAGGCACATACACCTACCCCAAATACAAAAGGGACTAATATCATCATTTAGTCTGCTGATGTCTCCAAACACATCATACCAATTGAGAAAGGGAAGATGTAAATCCCTTCCCATATTCTGAAACCATGCTAGGATAATATAACAACTACTTTAGTAGTACCAGGGAACAAACTCATAAATCCATACCTACATATGGGAAGAAACATTGGAATTCCATCCTAGAGAAGATACACACCTCTGTTCTAGTTCAGGATGGTCATGGGGAATACTCCCCCATACCATATAGACAACAAGATCAGGAACATACACCCTTTCAAATTGGAGGTAATCGGTCCGTTTGGGTAACCAAACAAAGAAAAACACATACACCTACCCATGATAACAACTTTTCCTAGAAATTGGCCCCAAATAAGTATAAGAGAACATCCATGAAGAATTCTCACCAATCAGTGTTGGAAAATCAAAAGTCAATCTAAGATTTGGCTCCTCCTAATGCTGGAGTTCTTGAATCCCATAGACATTTATTTGTTGTAGCTCAAGATCCTATCCTCTCATTACTAAATTATGGGAGTTGTAACAGTAATTCTAAAGTTCCTCATCAGAAACTTCATCCTGAAGGCTTTCTTCATGAAATTTCGTTCAATCCAGAGAGCCTATCTGTGGATGGGAGTCACGAAAACCCAATGTGTGGCCAAAAGATGAAGGAGGAAGAAGATTCATCCCTAGCTGTAATTAACCATGGTTGTCCTCCCCATGATGGAATTCACTAAGAAAGTCCCCTCCATGTCATTATCTCTCATTGTCATGATCATTTTATAATTGATAATGTATTGATGATAAAGACCACTTATCTCGAGGCACTTTCCAACACAAGGCCAATCCTGTCTGATTCCTTGCCATTAATGGGAGAAACATTATATCAACTAGAAGACATCTTAATGGAATGGTCATTGTAAAAACCTCATGTGGGTCATTTGTCTTCTAATAAAAATCATCCACTTTAGTAAGACCAAGTGTAGAAATCTCTAATAAAAGACAATGAAGATATGTTAAACAAGAGGAAACAATTGCCTAAAGAAGAAATACCAGTCATGTTCTGGCCTTTTAAAAATTCTCAGTATACCATTCTAAAATTGATGACAGAAGATTGTATTCATGATATCCACCTCAACCTAGGGAATTATCTTTTTCATTTGAAAACCAAATTTGTACCATATGTTGAATATCAAAATCATGTGAAGGTAATAGAAGGGTTTCAATTCCATTTTGACTTGGAAAATCTCTCAATTTACCTCATGAATATAAGAATCATGAGAAGACAACCCTATTAAAGGATGTCAATAATCAAATAATGAAATGTTTTGAAATAGAACATCGATCATCCAAAACAAGTGATTTGAGTGGTTATCAGATAATGCACCTAGCTAATGTAGAAACCAAAATTCACAAAATCCGAAGAGTGTTTGCATGAATTTTAGCCATAGATGTTCTATAATCACCCTAGCTTGTATGGCTAGGGGATCGTTTAATTAACCCTTAAAAATAATTAAACAAACGTTCAAATATTTGAAGAATATGAACAGGAACAACCCCCACCTGTAGGGTTGGGGGCTTTTTCACATCTACAATCCCCTCCTCAATGGATGTCAGTTTTTTTACGACTAGGGAAGATGCCACAATGAGAGTTCACAAATGAAAAATTTGAGGATTCCCTTTAGTTTATTGTCTATAAATCAGCTCCTAAGAATCCATCATATAATAGAATAGATTATCATGGAAGATACAGGGGGTTAGAATCTTACAATGATACTTACAGAATTCCATCAATGCATTATACATCAGTAAATGTCATAAGCACCATCAAAGAATATCCTTTAGAAAATGAGTCTAGTTTAGGGGAATCAACATATGAAGTTATTATCCGTAATAAGATACAAACTTAGGAAAATGAAGAATGTGTACGTACCTAATGTCATAGGCTTACCTAGAATCTAGTTATGTCTTTAAATAACCATCTCCCCCCAAAAGGAATCTAACAAGGGGAAAGGTAAAAGTCATATTTCATATCACTTTTCCACTAGGGAATGTCAATATCATTTTCTTAAAGATAGTTTTTCATAGCAATAAGTGAAAATGAAGGAGATGAAAAGACACAATACAAAGTTACTTCAAATAAGAACTTATGCTAAACGTATACACTAGGAAGGTCCTCAACTTGCACATCCATTAGGAGATCCTCAAAAAAGAGGATTTTTAGTAACTACATATGTGGATAATGAGTTCCCTCTCTTGGGTACACAACCTAGGTAGGATCAAACACATCCTGATAGTTCTGTTCCCATGAATTATCCAAGGAAATTACTAGCACCAACACCAGTGGTTTTTCCAGTCGTTGCTCCATCTCAAGCTCTAGTTGTTGTAAATATATAGGTTCCAACTCATCCAGATATTCCCCATATGTTTATGAACACCAATGATCCATTAACTACTCTATTGGAAGATATAGAGGAACAACGTGCACCAGTTCAGTCAGAAGAGAATCCTTACCCAAAATGGGTGGACCTGATTCCTCCCCCACCAAATTTTATGAATACCACATTTCCAATCATTAATGGTTTAGGAGATCTGAAATAACACATAACACATTTTGTTTCTCATTGTGATCCCATGATAAACTCCAAAACAAAAATAAGAAGTAAAACATAGGTGATTTGTGTAGTCAATATGGGAACATACTTTTGTCGGGTATACAGGTTTACAATCTCCATCAATTACTAGATGAGAAGATCTAGCTAGAAGTTTCCACTTCAAATTAGCTCAACTCTACAGAAGAGGATAGTTTTTGATCGTACCAATTGTAAACATAGGGAGAATTAATGAGTTAGAGATTTCATTGCATGATGGAAAGGATTAATGTATTCCTTATGTATAACAATCCCTCAAGAAGATTTTCTTTTAATTTTTGTTGCAAATCAACATGATGAGTTACATACACCATTAATCCATGTAAAATAAAAAGGAGGGTTTCGATACCTTAATTCAAATGCTTATCAAATTGAAGATTCTGTTATTGAAACTAAGGATAAAACTCGTGTAATTCCATTTACTCTGGGAAGAAGAATAGGGAAAGAATAGGATACTACCGTTACACTCAAGAAAGCACTTATACTTCCTTGCACTTTAAAAACTTCATGGTTTTGAATGGCTCCACATCTAGAGCATTAGCAACAAGGACCACCTTTTCAAGATGATCAAATAGAATAAAGGAAAAAACAATTTTTGGAATTATAAAGAATTTATATTCATTATAGAATGGAAAAGTTCCCGGTTAATTCATATCATCTCTTGAAAACAATTTGGATCAATTTCCAAGGCCGAAGGAACCAAAAAAAAGAAAGAGATTAAGATCTTCCAAATTATTTTCCCTTTCACCAGATGCTAGGGAATGTTATTTAGGAGTGTTTTCTTCAAGGACCTCCTATAAAAAATGCTAGATTTTGGACATATGAATCTGAATAGTTCTTCAACTCAAATAGCATCTGTTACTACTACTGATCCAGATGAAGAAAGAGAATGTCAGGAAATCAAAAGTTAAAATTATAAAACAAATATGATGATTGGATGATCAGTAAAATGATCAATGGAACTCATGTCATTCAATGAAATCAATTGAAAAAAAATAATTGTGTCTTCCACCAATCCTGCCATTGTAAAACCACTTTCATAAAAAGGTCAATCTTCAAAGAAACAAGGTGATAAGAAAGAAAAAGAGCAGTCAGAAGAAGACGATTTTGAGTCAAGGCCAATGTTTTCCTTGACAGTGGAGTATTTCATGCCACCTGATTCAATAGTATGTGAACGACCCCACCAAATGGCATAACATGAACTAAACTATCAGGTAGAATCTTCATCAAATGAGTAACTGATCTTCAGTTCTATTAAAATTATCCACTTAATTGATCCCTATGCAAATGATGATTCTAATTATAATGACCCAGAGTTCCTTGTACCTAATTGGGGAACCTGAGAAATAGGCTAATGTCAAGGATATAGGGGAAGACGTGGGAATTCTATAAACCTACATTTTACCTCTACCCATGCTCAAATTGTATATGAGGCAGAAACTTGCAGAAGAGCCCTTTAGAGGGCTCAACAAGAATAATGAGTTTCTTCCAAGAAATATATGCTCATTTCTAGCATTATTATATTGGACGACTGATTAGATGTCACATCATCTTATTATCAGCAATTAGATAGACCTAGATGGATTAATCTACCAAATAATGGAGTATTTCCAACTAATGCTCCAACACAGGGCACAACTACATCAAATAAATCAACTTCTACGGAACTTGCAAAATATAATTTCTATGATGGGAAACACATACCTTCAGATTATATTTATGATGTTTTGAAACTACTGGACCATGTAATTTCCATGTTATCAAGTCTAGATGCCTTTAATCAATCAACAGATCTTCAAGAATCACTTATTGATGCTTTTTCAAGTCCTCAAGAGTTTGAAATCGAAGTTGCTGCTACTGAGGTTTATCTTTATATAGAATCAAATTTAAGAATGTAATGAATTAATATCTTTTAGAGGAAATGATAAAGATGTTTTTGTACATGGACATATCAAACCATTGTATTTATTTGGAATGGTAAATGACATAGACATCTGACGATCCTTCATTGATATTGGCTCAAGAGTGAATCTCATTCATATTTGTAAACCTCATCGATTAGGCCAGATTGAATCTAAATTATCTCCTCACATAGTAATGTTTCAATGATATGAAAAGAATGAGTAAGAACCTCTTGGAAATATTACACTCAGAACTCAATTTAGATATATTGTGTCTAATTTAGATTTCACAGTTGTTCGACATGACACAACCTTCAACATTCTGCTTGGAAGGCCTTGGTTGTACCAACATGCCACCATACATTCATCATACCACAATGTCTTAAGTACTATTTCAATGGTAAAATCAGGACATTATATGGTGACAAGGCACCATTCAAAAAATGTTAATTTCAATACATTGATGCACAGTTTTATCACACAAGTGAAACAAGGTACAAGATTGTGAAAATAACCAGAGTTAATGCTCCAAATTGTATGGAAAACATTCCAACAAACCAAATTATACATTTGAGTACATATTATGTGCTACCAATAATTAAAATTGAAAGGGTAATTTGAAATAAAATCACTCATCCAGTGACTTCTGTAAGGTCTATTGTGGCAACTGAGCCTGACAACATGGGAGAAACTGATAATTTACCAAGAACTAATGGAAGTTTAAATGGAGATGTCTTCATATCATATTCCAAAATTCAACTAGCCTCTACATTTTCAATCATAGTAGAACAAGTTATAGTAATGATATATGAAGACAAATATTATTATTCCCAACCTATCATCTCCTCTTTATTACCCCAGAAAGACCCTTCATCATCAGTAGGGTATGATATGGTGGCCTCTTCGTTGGGATGTTTAAATAATTACTCCTTACCCAAATCAAGATGTTTTGCCTCATCATATACTATGGAAATATAAATAGAATAGGTAACACATAATTAATAATAAGATAAAGATCTCACAGATTCTCCTACAACATTTGAGGATGCTGTCTCTACCACTGTGGTTGAGCTCAAAGAAATAAATCTGGGTACAAAAGAGGATCCACGCCCAACTCTAATTAGTGATTCCATGACGTCTGAAGAGATAGAGGTGTAAACTTATTTTCTAAAGAAACAAAAAAGATATAATTTCTTATAATTATATATAAATTCTAGATATTAAACCTAATGTATCCACTCATCATTTAGGTTTTACAAAAGAACATCGAGGATTCAAGAAGGCAACAAGATGAACACACCCAACTCATGCCTCTAAATTCAAGGCTAAAGTTGATAAGATTATAAAGGATAAATTTTTAAGGAGGTTTAATATTCAAAATAGAAGGAAAATATTGTCCCAGTGAAAAATATGATTGTGAAAATCAGAGATTGTATAGATTTTAGATATCTTAATCGACATTGTACTAAAGATGATCTTCCAGTTCCAATAAAAAATATTTTAACTTATGAAATAGTTGGATATGAATCACTTTCCTTCATTGATGGATACTATGGGTATAATCAAATCCATATGTCCCAATGTGATGACTGAAATTCAGAATTCAGAGCCTCTCAAGGTGTGTTTTGATATCGAGTAATGCCCTTTGTCTCAAGGAATGCAGGTGCAACATACCAAGGTGCCACGGACCATATCTTCAAATGTTTCTTAGGGAAATTTTTGAATGTTATGTGGATGATTTGTTGGGAAAATAAAGATAATGTTCCAATCAGTTTTCTAATCTGGAGATCATATTTAATATACTTTGGAAACATAGTTTTAAGATGATCCCCTTGAAATGTTATTTTGAGGTAACCTCATGAAGGTTCCTTGGAATCCTTATACACCATCGTTGTATTGTATTTCATCCCGGGAAAACAATATCAATACTTGGTATGTCACCTCTTTAAAATTTGAAATAATTAAGAGGTCTTCAAGGAAACTTGTTCTATATTATTCACGTTATCTCCAATTTGGCAAGCTAGTGTTTTCCCTTCACCAGATTAATGAAGAGTGGAGTCACCTATCAATGGAAAGAAGAATTGCATGAAAAATTTGATATCCTCAAGAAATATCTATTGAGTACACCGATATTAACACAACCAGTTGATGGAAGACCACTTATTATCTATATGAGAGTATTAAAGGGGTCAATAGGTTCCTTACTTTCCAAAAAGAATGATGTTCAGAATGAAAAAAACCATTACTATCATAGTCAAAATATTCATGATGTGGAAACTCGGTATTCAAATATTGGAAAGTGCTATATAGAATTAATCTTTATAGTTCAAAAATTAAGACACTACCTTCATGCTTTAATTCTTTAGGATGTTTTAATACTTTCTCCGCCCCTAACTCAAGCTCTTGTCACTGGCAAGGAATTGGAACATCAAGTACTAGTGAATAACCTGGAAGTGAATGGTGATTCAGAATTGGTAATCAAAAAAATCAATGGGGAAATTTCTATCAAAAAATAAGAGTTAATACATTTGTGTGATTAAGTTAGTGGGTTAACAGATGAATTTCCCTCAGAGCCAACATTGTCTTATGTACCTCGATCACAAAACGCACAAGATAATGCACTAAATAATGTCCCTACATCCTTGGTAGATCCAAATCAAGATGAGACAATCATCAGTAAATCCCATATTGATGTTGTATCACATATTTTTCAAACCAGAATGGAGGAAATTAATGAAATTAGCCCTATTCCTGAGCCATATGGTCATACAATGGGATAGAGAATGGCCATAATTTAATATCTTTAAAATGGAATACTTCCACTAGATAGGGATAAAGAAGAACAGTTCTGATGACAAGCAACCAATTTTACTCTTTATGATAGTCCAGACAACTAAAAGATCCTTTATAAATGAGAAATCGATGGAATCCTCTTCATATATATTGATGGAAGAGAAAATGCATCTATCATGAAAGAAGTGCATTTATGAGTTTTTGGTTCCCAAAAATATGGGAACATACTCACTGATCAGATCTGAAGGCTCGGATACTTTTGGTCTTCAACGACGCAGGACTATATATATTTCACTAAGAAATGTCATCATTTCCATGTGAATTACATCTTTATTCATCGACCCTAAGAGTTTCTACATATAGATAAATACACCTCGCCATTTTCCACATGGGGAATTGATATAGTATGACCTTATCCTCCAGCTACAGATAAGATGTTCTAGAATATTCTTACTACTACTGACGTCTTCTCCAAATGAGATAAGGGAATACCTTTCAATGAATATGGATCCAAAAGCATTGTTAGTTGTTTCAAAAATAATATCATCACTAGATTTGGTGTCACTCGTACTATTTTGATGGACAATGGCACAAATTTTTGTTCTTATGAGGTAAAAATGAAATATCAGGAATATAATATCAAATCCAACAATTCATCCTGCTATTATGTAGTAGCTAATGGAAAAATAATGGCCTTCAATAAGACCTTATAAAATATTCTCCAGAATATAGTGGATAAAGATAATAAATCATGGCCTAATAAACTATTGAATGCTTTATGGGATTATCAGACTATTACCCATACTAACAAGTAAGAAAATCATTATTCACTGTTATACATAATAGAAATAGTATTTCCAATTGAAATAATATTTTCTTCAATCATAGTTTCAATTTGTGATTTGTCGCCTACAGATGAGAGGTCTTAGAAAATGTTTAATGAGATGGAACAATTAGATGAGAAAATATTTCTTACATAGAATCATTTATAAGTCTATCACAATAGAATATCACAAGATTTTAACATTAAATATCACCTCTATTATTTTCTTCAAGTAGATTTGGTATTGGTCCTCAGGGCTCCAATGATACCTTGAACGAAACCTCCAAATATTGCGCCATAGTGGGAAGGAAAATATTCTATACATAAGGTCCACTAAAATGGAGCTAATTATTTAATCTCAATGTATGGGGTGCTCATTAATACTCTAACCCAAGTGATATTATGGAAGAAATACTTTATTTAACCGCACATAATATTTTTCCTCGTTCAAGACTGAAAACTACACCGCAGCTAATGACCTTACTGCAAGACTTAAAACATCATAGTAAAAAGTACTGGTTGTAAGATATTAAACTGTTTAACAACCATAAGAATCCATTATGCATGACATTAAAATGCATAACACCTTTGTCCTTATCGCACAATGTTAAACTGAATGAAACCATTTATCCTCGTTATATGACACTAAACTATACGACTAATTCCATCTCTATATGACATTAGGAGTTGCCATAAGCAAGCATCACGGAGCTCATTGCTACTCCTTAGTGGCACATAATTCCCTCTATTCCCTATGTCTGAGTCAAATCAGCATAGGGACCTTGTTTCAATGACAATGTGTGGCATGATTCTTATCTATCTGAGATATGTAGTGATGCCTAGATCTCCAATCGTGAGCCAAAATCCAACAGAGAAATTCTTATTTCCCGTTTTCTTCTCCTGTATATGAACTAAATCTATACAAAGTTCTCTTATAGGATACATGATTTGATTTTTATACCATCTTATGTCTTAAATTAAATCATTCTTCTAGAATGTGTTAAAGCCCCCGGTCACCCATGTCAAAGTTGATTGGTATGGGAATGGATTGTTAAATAGCTATGTATGGATTGATTCTCATCTATATAAGATACGTAGAGACGTTGTGATATTCAATCTTAGGCCCAACCACAATAAAAAAATAAAACACACTTTATTAATTATATATAAGAATAAAACCTTATTAGGGAATGTTTAATGAACTATATATAGGTTGATTCATCCCCTCATCAAGACATGTAGTGAAACTTGGATTTTATCCCATAGTCCGTCTACAACAAGTCTTTCTTTTCACATCTTTTCATATTTGTCCTTACCACATGGTATTAAACTACATAGAAATCTAACACCCATATTTGTCACTTGTGTCACCTTTATAATATAGAAGAAACCCTTACTTCTCGTTGTTTCTCAAACCAAGCAATGCTCATGTGGGGTTAAGAATTTGGTAAAAAAACATCTTTATATAAATAAAGTCTCTCAATTTCTTATGGGGATATTAATTTCCTCACCACATGACATAAAACTACACAGTACAGTGTCCTCATTGCCTGACTTTAAACTGCACATCACAATATTAATTCAAAAGTAAACAAAGAAAGTATCTATTTTACATATGAGTCTGATCTATGTACGGGGCGTCATAATCATGGAAAATATTGATTCAGAAATTTCTTATGTGCATTAAGAATAACTTCCTTCTATATTTCACACTCTAAATCATGAATACTTTCAGATCTTCATAATCATTCTTTCTTTTTTTGGTGATAGGGTTTCCAATACCTAAGAATTTTTTCATGACTACGTAGGACATGCCATTAGGTGGCCTTGCACAAGTTGCCTACATAACGGGCATGTTAGTTAAAAGATTCCAGTATTTGGCAATACAGCATATGCCCTAGTTGGACCTTCATAATACAACCCCCATAATGGGTTTTTTAAATGATGTTAATTTTGTTCATGGTTATAGTGTCTTTGTCCCCTTCAAAATATTATGTCAATATAAAAGAATTTGTATTTTAAAACAGTCATTCAAGTATATTTGCCTCATTATATTTCTTTCGATCTGAAACTCATCAAGACCATGGATTACACATTTCCCTCTCCATGTATTCAATGCAATATGAAATTAACTTGGAATCACCTGCCCACCTATCGTATAGTGTTTCCATTTTCTAGTCATAGTTGTATGACCTAAAACTATAGACACTACAACTTTTACATTTGTGATAGACCTTTGTAAAAAAAATTATTCCTCAATTTCATTGTAAATCCTTGCTGGAAATACTCTCTCCATATTCAAGTACCTTTCTCCAAAAACTAGACTCTAGGCTTAAAAATATGTGAATCTCCAGAATCATTCTTCGGATTTTAGTAATAAAATGTCAAAATTCTTATGAACTATTTTTCTTGACTATATAGCACATTCCCTTTGGTGACCATGCATAAGTTGCCTACAAAACAGGAATGTTAGTCAAAATAAGCCAATATTTGGATATGAAACACATACCTCAATTGGCCCTACGTATTACAACCCCCATAATGGGGTTTTTAAATAATGGTCAACTAGTTCTTGGAAAAGACTTCCTCTAATGACTTTATATCTTTTTTCCTATGTCATTATTCAGATCTAGAAATTCCCAAATCACAGTTTATAATTTACCTTCCATACCTCAATATCGCAGTATGTTTCTAAACAAATTACCAAGAATTTGGAATATTTTCATAGATTGAGTCAAAGATAAAGACGATAAATTAAATCCACAAAATCTCCAGAGTACATGACAGAAAACTACACAACACAATTCCCTCACAATAATACATAAAACTACATAGTACAATGTCTTCACTATATGACATAAAACTGCATAGTGGTTTCCCTATTCATGACACATGTCGGTATTAAACGACCCTTTATATTAAAATCCCTTTTCCTTGGAAAATCCACCCATTGTGGTCTTGAGTCACCCAAATATTATTTCCCCTTGTCTATCAATAGTAAAATGTTATATTATTAAGAACTCTTTTTCCGGAATATTCAGCATGTGCCCTTAGGTAGCCTTGCATATTTTTCCTACATAACGGGTCTATCAGCCAAAAGATGGAACTATTTTCCTATGCATCATATTTCTTAGTTGGCCCTGCATAACAGAACCCCCGTAAGAAGTTTCTCAAATATTGGTAACTTCATTCTTGGAAGAGACTCCCCAATCATAGATACAAATTTTAAATTTGATGACCATAAAAATCATGGATCAAGATTTCCCTTCGAAATATTTTAATGAATATTAAATCATGTCTAAGCCACTGAGTCTTTTTAGGGATAAAATTTCAAAATTTATGGTCAAATATGTTCAAACCTAAATACTAACCATTTATAGTCCAACATGCATGACTCTAAACTGGAAACAACAAGTGAAATTGTACATACTAGATTGAGAATCCACAAAGGGATCTCTAAACAAAAGTCAAGCACCAGCTCACTAAATATACATTTTTGTATGATTTAGGTAATATAGAGAAATAAAAAATTCAAAATATATAATGTTTTTGGGATTTTCCATAAAACTCTAGAAAAAAATCAATCTATTCCCATTAGTCCCATTGGATTAAAAATAAAATTTTGAGCACTCCCATTCTTTTCATTGTAATCATTATTGTCTAACATGAAGAATTGAGGTTTTTTTTAAAAAAAATTCATCATCATTATTACCTTTAATATTTCAATAAAAAATGAATGAATTAAAACATATATTAGATTAAATACAACATTTATTACATTTATTTGAAATACGAGGGTCATCCACAAAATGGAGCATCACTATCATGTTTTAAAATAAACTCCCAACATGACTCTTCATTTTTCAAAAAACATCATAAGCCCTATCTGTTTCCTATTGAAATTGAGATAACTGAGCAACTTTAACATCCTCAGACTGACAAAGTGCTTCTTTAGCAGTTGAAATGACAATTATTCCTTCTAATTGCGTTTCTCCCAATGTTTGGTTCAATTACTAAAGTTTTTTATGAACAACATCCAGTTGTTATTAAAGATATAACGAATACTTCTTAGATTCTTTGATTTGTTGGATACTTTAAATCTATTTCTTATTATGATCTTCTTAGGCCTCATCTACTGCTTCTTAGACGATCTCAACTTTGATTAATTGTTTAGCTTTTTCAAAAAATATCTACAGCTTATCCTCCTACTCCCATCGGTGAATGGTCTCTTTAATTCAATCATAGATGGGTCAATAATTAAATCAACAAAATCCCAATATGAAAAATAATTTTAGGTGTTTGGAAAAAATAGTCCAATAGTTCATCTAAAGGCTTCTCTTCAATTATGCTATGGATATGTTAATATGTCTCCTTACATGCCATTCCAAGAGCATATTGCATATCTATGTATGAATCTATGTCACTACCATGTGGTAATGTGTACTCTGGAAACATATAACTTAATGAGCTTCCTTGTTTTACTTCTATAGGAATAATAGATGTTTCACCTTCTACTTATGTTTGATCTAATGTGGAAGCTTCCCCTTCTAACCTAAATATGGAATCTAATAACCCTAAATTATAAATCCAAATCATTTTCAGTTTCAAAAAAATGGCAGAATAGAGTATGATTTAGACAAACAATGATATTTATCCAATTATAAGTTATTCATTTGATTGGATTCATCCCTGGGATTCTCAGCATCAATATGTTTAGTAGATGTTTCTTGAGAAGGGGAACTCTCCTGAGTTTTCCCACGTATCATAATTGAAGGCTCTAAAGAATCTCTTAATTGAGGGTCATCTATAGGTATTTATCGAGCTCCAATAGAAGAATGATGGAGTGCAATTACCTATTCCAAAAATCCATTGTAACATTTTCTACAGATAAAGCTGCATAAGGTGAACTTTGATGTAAATAATCAAGTAAAAAACAATTGTGTATGGAAAATTCATTAATAAGGACTTACGTCCTTGAAATTCATAATAAAAATCCCCAAAATCATTGATGGATCCTGGAAGATCAATATTTGGATTAAGAGATTCCATTATTTCAGTGTTTGTATCTTGAAATGTTATTATATCCTCAATATTTAAGGTATCCAATAAACATTGGTTGGTTCCCAAATTGGCTCTGCTGAAATTACGTTCTGTTGACTTTTCAATTGGTATATCATCATCAGAACTTTCCCAGTTTGGACCAACATCAATATTTATGTTATATTGTCCTGGGTCTTCATTCATTTCTTCTAGAGAAATAGGAATATAAACATTGGTTATTGAAGGACCCATTGGAAAAAGAAACTAATCATAAATATGTTGAGAAGAAGAATATTAGAAATGATTTTAAAATTCAAGAGAAATGTATTTGATCTTACCATGAATTTTCTCTCTCTTAGTAGAGCTGGGAATGGGTACAAATAAATATTTTGATGATTTATATACTAAGTGAGCAGATTTATCAACATGAACGTTGGTTTCTCCGGGGGTTTCTTTCTCTTGTCTAGAATAATCAGCTCTTATGCCATTGAGAGAAGAGAGATACATAGATCCTACAAAAGGATAAACATGGTTGTCAGAGTGTATTGAGAAAATTACAATTCCCTAAGTAAAATATAGATACTTATTCCTTCAATGAACACTTCAATTCAATCTAATCGCTCTCTTGTATTTTTTGAAAAATCCTCGGGAGAAATAAAAACACTCCTCTTGGTAGGAGAAACATGAGGTAATGGCTGAGGATTATAGGTCTCCAATACCCCAATTATAATTCTTGCTTCAGGAGAAAATTATTGGAGACCTAAGAGGATCGTTTGATTTGTTGATAGGAGAGCCTGTAGGCGTATTGTGTGGTGATTCAATAACTGGTCCTGAGTTTCCTTCCCAACATTCAAGCTGACCAAATTCATTTTTATCAAGAATATTGATGTTGAATGGTAAAGCATAGTTGATACAAAATATAAGGAAAATACATTCTCAGTATTAACACAAATATCCCACTCCTCCTCAGGGTCGATAATTATCCCTTCACATACACCTAAGTCCATCATATGAGATACTTGTTTAATGACTTGGATTAGTTCATTAGTTTCATATATAAAATCCTCCATATCAGTAATATATTCTTTTACTTCTTCAAGGTTATTATACAAATTGTAATCAAAAGGTGACTTAATGTCACCAACATCTGATATTCGAATTCCATGCTAGAGGTATGCCAATGCATCCCTAAGATCATGGGTCACACTCTCCCAATGATGAATGGATGAAGGTCTCACATAATTAAATTATGGTATGGTTGATTGTGGATTAGATTCAACACTTTCTGACTTATGAGACTCTTCATGCCTCATTTCTTGTTTAGAGAGTTCAACAGATGAAATAAGAACCTCTGTTTGAAGGCATTAATTGGATCACCTTAGAGTTGTAGATATTTCTTATCTAGATCGGGTCATACTCGTATACCTCCTACAAATATGTTTTGATGGCTCTGAAACCTATGAAACATCTACATCATCTCTGGATTTGGATTTCTTACAACGTTTTCCATGAACAGTAATCTTTGTAGCTGCCACTCGATATATTCCTTTCATTAAAGCCCTTTGAGGATATGAAGAAGCCCAAGCCTTGGCATATCCAGCATCCAATCCAATTGATGCATCTGGTTTAGGTAATTTTATAGTCAATTTGGATGTATCTAAATCCATTATAATCTATAATTGACTCGTTACCATTGGGTGATTCTTATGTCTAACATATGTGGGTGGAAAAGAAATTTATTGCTGAAGACATCTGAAATGATGAGAAAACCTATAAGGGAAGTAAGCCTCATATGTAATTTCACCATTAATCATGGTTGATAATATACCATAAGTGAATTCAATCATATAAGACCTCACCTCATAATTCTTTTCATTACCATCATCAATAAATGTTTTAGTTGGTGAGTTTCCAAAAAGACAGAACTTGAATTTTATTGAGACATTCAATGCCTTTAGCACTAAATAAGGTCTCAAATTTTTAGGCTAAATACCAGAAACATTCTATAAATATGTTGTGAATCAACCATTGGGGACTCTAACTATGTTAAACACTGATTTTGATGAAAACTGTGCACTAATCTTACCCTACCACACATTGAATGGCCCTAAAATTCTAAATGGAGACCTCACATTATATAAATGTAGTATAGAATAGTATATTAATGCCAATATAAGAGTTTCTAACCAAATATACTTCCCCTAAGATAATTTATCCGTGATAACAAAAGTCCTTGACCTTACACCACTTCCATACTCAACAACTGGAAGTAAGTAAACGCTAAGCCAGATGGCAAGGAAGGCAGCTAAGTGAATATTTGTGTCAATTCCAGATTTGATGTTGTGTCCCTAGTGCTTATAGTAACCCTTCTCCAGTGTAAGATAATATGTGCATGAACTACCCCATTTATCTGCATAAGTAAAAATAGTAGGACATCCACAGGTGGGACCTTTTTCTGTTTTTAGGTTCTAAGAAGGTTTCTATCCACACCCAAGTAAGAATATATCTCTTTCCATTGGGTAATTTCATTTTTAATTTCAATATTTTATAAGACAATTGAGGTGTTCTAGAAAAATTAACCCATGTTGTAGCCATATGAATAATCTCATCACACATTTCCCCGATAATAGGAACCCCATCTTTTTGGTAGATATCCCACAAACTAATGCCAAATTCACCATGTTTCAAACAAAAAGATTTTTTTTGCAGAATCTATCAGCAAAGAATTTCAAGAATGAAATCATTTTTATAAATATATGTCTTTACCATCTAGATAGCTTCATAAATATAATCATCTGATAATTCATTCTTGAGGTTTTCACATGTCTGGAACACCCAAAATGACCACATACATTTTTGATTCACACCTCCTCTAGAATGGAGATCCTAGTCTACTTTCCAACTGTTATAATGATCTATCTGAGAAGCCTAAAAAGTTGAATCATAGCAATGTGGCCTTGTCTCTACATCATGATCCTTTATATCGAGAGTACAACCACTGTGATATGGGATACAACCAATAGGGATTGTTCCTTCTTGTACTAGAATCCATCTTGCACTACTATTCATGCAGTTACGATTGGAGTATTGAAGAAACCAATTCATTGGAAGGTACATGTTAAAATATGGAGCATGTGAATCTTGAAAAACCTCATGCCCATACAGAGGTAGATGAGATCTTTGTGGATATTTACATTGATATGGAATTAAACCCTTCCATAGCTCAGGAAGATTACATTCAACAACGTCATAATAATCTAGTCCAATGATCAACATCATTTAATTTTGACGAGATTTAGCTTCTTTAGTAGAGGTTATCCGATAAGACATTTACCTGAAAAATAACCAAACATCCCTTATTAGGGTGGGATTTTTAATTAAAACTCAACTTAATGGAAAATGAAATAAAAATATTTTGCAAAGGAATTTGTTCGTTTAGGTCATTCGAGAGGTCCGTCGCATATGTCCTTAATCAAGGATCATTATGAAACTCATTAAACGAATTCATATGACATAGATCCATAGCCAATGTAGATTCACCTTGATAAAATTTCGTGGAGACTACGCGAGAGAACAATGTGTTGAGGCTAGATGAAATAGCTACGTAATGATAGAAGGAAAATTTGGAGGCATGAGTGAAGAAAATCATAAAGGAACCAACCTATTTATAGATATCTGTGAATGTGCATGACACCACTATACGACATACCTACATAAATTACCTACATTAAATAGCTCCCTGGAAAGCTTACACTATCCACCAATTAACCCATAGTCATTTCCATGTTATTTTAGCTCAGGACACGACCCTCTTTCTAATCAGATCCAATCTTAAGGGGGAGATTTTTTGGAAACCACTTAAGAATAAAAAAATAATATGACGATATCCCTGGATATTTCAAAATCCCATGGCAAGGTTTGATGAATTAAAAGGTAATACCAATCATACAAAGGGATGTGCGGAAGAGATATACGACAGAAATGCACGACAGATCTGCGTGGTGGACCTACACAATATACCTACAAGGCAACATAATGTCTATACCTATATGCCATGGACCTGAACAAAAAATTGATCCTTTGACCTGGACCATCCATGCCTATAAATTGTAACCTTGGGCTCCCCATTTGAAGGACTGAAAAAATTAAAAGACTCCCTAAAGCTCCCCTTACATAGCTATTTCAACCATATCCCTCAAATTGTATCTGGTATATCTCTAAAGTACGAGAGAAGAGATAATTAAATGATATAAGTACTCTTTAAAAGATTATTCTCAATTTTCACATAGGTTTGGTTCCCCTATATGAAATATATTTTTCATTCATCATACAAACCTACACAACCCACCTACGCGGCGCCCCTGCACGGCACCCCTGTGCGGCACAACTGGGCGGGACACCTGTGTGGTGCATCAACACGGGGTACCTACACAGAACACTTATGCAAGGTACTAATGCAGCAGAGCATGTTATAAATCCTACATACCAATTAAAGAACCTGTTTAAAGCCATTCATGACTGGGTATCTCCTTCCTTGGTTCTCCCATCTTAATGGGACTAATATGAAGCCTCCACCAAATCCTCTTAACATATCAATCTTTTGGGATAGCAACCTTAGCATGTCTCATATATCGGTTTTTATAACTATATTAATTGTTTTCCCACATTTTTTTATAGAGGGTTTAGGGTACATGGAGTGTCTATGGGTTTTTATATCCCCAGTTACATAGACCTTTCTCCCTGTAATAGTGCTCGGATGTTCTATTTTTGGAGGAGGGTTGGGTCCTGGCCTCTCCATTCACAAAGAGACAACCTAGAACCTTAGTTCTCTGGTAGGGAATGTAATGTTCACTCATTTGTTCATCATTTTGAACAAATTAATAATTCTCCATCCCCTACCCGGATCAATTTTAAGGTAGCCATCATGGCCTAAGACAGATGATTTTCTTGCAATAGGTTGCATCATTGATCCTCCTCTCTTCATCGGTGCCAAAGACTAGATGAGAGATGGGCACATGAATTTTCATTACCCTTTCCGTCTCTTATTGAGCTTTGTCACCATAGTCATACATCCTAGTGTACTCCCCTAACCTTCATTGTTTCACCCATTCATTGGACCCTTGTCCAATGTAAAGAGAACAGAGGGAGGGTTCATTACATCGCCCTCTTTCCAGGTCACCTTTCCATTATCCACCATCGCCATCGTATGCTAGCCATCCTCCAGCATTAGAGAAAGAAATGTGTTTGTGTCATTGTCTAATAATTCACATACTCTTGTTTCTCACAGAATGAATGACTCATGTGGGCTTAGAGATTCATGAAGATTACAACATTTTCACAAACACCCACAGTGAAGGAACTACAAGTACTCTAAATCCTGTTCAAACTAGGATACATATGAATTCCTTTTAGGACCTAAGCTCCCTGGATATCCTCTTCTAGAATCTGTTCATAATTACCTTAATTTTGGGATCTTCCTTAAGCCCCAATGTAAACACCCAATCCATCAAGGAATCCTTTTCAGGATGAATGCCCAATCTCATTTCTCTAAAGAACTATACTCTCCTATGAGACTTATCAAACTATGTGGGCTTTGATTCCCATCCATATGGTATACGTAGGAAGCCTCCATGAGGTTCAAACCCTACATTTCAAAACAACAATGGTCTCCTTGGTCCATATTCCATATAGAGTCTAATATAACCTGGAAACCCATATCATTTCCATGTTTGTTGGGTTGTCTCATGATAAGTCACACACCAAACATTGACTAAAAACATTTTTCTTAGATGTCCTTAACCAATGATATTAAACTATATGGTTTAGTACTTATCACATGAACTTAAAAGGTTTGATGTGTCCCATTAATTAGAACTAAACTATGAGGGTTCTGATTCCTTTTACAAGGATATGTAGGTAGATCATTTTATGGGCACAATCCCAATATCAAAACAAGACTTCTTATCCCTAGATGACAATAAATCCCAGAGTGCCCCGGTGAGTGGCTTAAAAATAAATATCATCATAATGATGATTAAAATATTCTTGAAATAGTATATTAGAGGATACCATTGACGAAGAACCTCAAATACATACAGATATATCCATTAATGAAGAACCATTAATGCATACTGATGATTCTAAATTTTACACATGTTAGTAAGTGATTGTAAATTCCAAAATAAAGTTATGTTATCCTTTGTGAGTTAATAAGGATTCATGAAAATATCTTAAATTTACAAAGAGAGTCTCAGAGTAGACAATAATTCCCCCCAAAAGGGTGTGATGAGTCTAAGCTCCCATCATCTAGAACAATGTATATTCTAAAGTATCATAATGTTAAAAATTATCAAATGTATGCCTTTGAAAAGAAATTCCCCATTGAATAAACAACTATTGTAATTTTCTAGTTCCATTAATAAATCTAATTCAAACCACCTAGAATTAGTGATTCTTAAAACTAGAACACATGTTTCAAGGAACTACGAAAAAATCATATTCCCAAAAAATGAAAAGAATATATGTATGTTTGTTATAATAATTAGAGAAGCATATTAACATCATTAGTACCATTTATATCATTTATAAACTATTAATCCATCCATATTTCTAACATCTAATGATGGTAATATAAAATTAAATGACATTAGTTTGCGAGGCTTTACTATTCCATACACAACAATGATGATTTTGAAGCCCATTTGATGGATGTTTGTGAAGTTGTAGGTATTATAATTGAAAAAAATGAATATAATATGTTTATTATATAATCATGGTATAATATTAATTAACTGGCATGGAAAAGAAAAAAAATTATAATTCATTTAGAAAAACATGACCACTTATTTAGGTATCCTCATATGGTTTAGAATATTGAATTCATAAGATGTAATTCATCCCAAGATAAGGCCCATAGAATCAATAAATGTACATTGGGGTGTTATTTTTGTGTCTATTTTCTGATAATAGGTTTTTTAATGTGTTGATCTCAATGTATATTTAGGTAATTTTTACACCTTATTTTCTATAATTAACCATTTTGTAATCTTGTGTTGATCGCAATAACTATAATTAATTTTAACAGTTTTTACGAATCATATTAGAAAAAATTAGGTTGACTATATTAGACATTATAATATATAATTATTCCAATTATGGAATTCATTTTTTTAATTTCAATCCTAAAAATTTCAACAATTAATTTTAAATTAATCCCACATACACATTGAGAAATAAGGTCGTTGAAGTGAAAATGATTCAATGTTTAGAATGTTTTTAAATAAAAATTAGAAATGAAAATTATTCAAATTATATAAAATGGACTAATAACATTATTATTGAATATTTTTCTTATAATACAAATTCAATACATACTTTAACATTATAAGATATTATAATTAAAAGTCATGTTTTAGTATTTTCCTCTAATGACCTAAAAAATGAGACTTCTCAAAAACATTATAAAAGGTCACCTCAATATAATTTTGATATTCCAATTTAAAAAATGATTTTTAATTTTTAATATATATTTTATAAATGTTTAAAATTTTTATTTTATATTATGTGTTCCTAACAAGGTGAAAGTGATTTTTACAAAATATTATGTTATTCAAAAAATAATTATTTTATTTTAAATGTTATTTATTTAATTCATAATGAATATATAACTATTTTTTTTGTAAACTATATATTATTATTTAATATTTTCCATTGACATTTTTCCAATGTCTATGGAATAATTATTATATTAAATAATTATATTAATATAATTATTTTAATAACATTTTATCCTTTATGTAACCAAATCTTACAAAAAAACTCATTTTTGTGTGTAACTCATGATTAAATTAATGTCATGTGACATATACACAAATGAATAAAATTATATTAATTTATAATTTTAGGGTGTTAAATGTAATTTTTTTGTAAAATAATTTTTATATATAAATATAAAATATGTATATGAATGAATAATTAAAATACATATATCTCAAAATTAAATACACCCACACACCTGAAAACCCAGACACACAAACACACATGTGTTTATATACACACACATGTATGCATCTCTATATAACTTATATATATATATATGTGTGAATAAATATAAATAAATAAAAAACTATATATTTATAATAATAAGTAAATATATATATAATATGTATAAATGTTAATATATTAAAGTGATAATAAATATGTTCATATTATTTTACAAAATAAATAAACATTATAATTAATAATATATAGATGTAAATATTATAATAAACATAAGAGTAAAAAAACAAATGGTGTCAATAAACATAATCCATCATTTAAGAAAAACACAAAATCTATACTTTATATATATATATATATATATATATATTCCCTCAAGTTATATCTTAGTCGTAACTACCCCAGTGGGTCTCACTGAGGTCTCAAGTTTGAGTCTCACAGATTAATTCTATACATCATATATTATTTCACTTTCTTGATGATGTATTTATTTTCCCTACATCGATATATATAAATGATAATAAAATTATAAATCCTAATTTTTTTAACTATCAAAACATTATATTTTATATTATATACATATATTGATATATTTATAGTTTAATTTTGTTAATAATAAAAATTCTAAAAACGCTGTTTTTTTATCCTGCTCATCACGTTATATCAATTTTTTATTAAAGAATGGTTTATTTAAAAGATCATCCACTATGCCAAAAACTGAAAACCAATCATATATCCACATATAATTTAACCCATAATTAATTTAGTTGTATATTTAAGGGATTATTATGATATAGTTATCTTCAACAGTTGATATCCCAAAAATCATATTAATTTCCATTTGTTATTGAAATACCCTCAATATTTAATAGATAACACCCCCAAGAAATTTATTTATTTTATATAGATGATATCTAAAAATAATTCCAACATTTTTATTGTGGTCGTGGAAATTAGAAGAAAAAAATAGACCAAATATGATAACTAATTTTGAAATTTTTTTATTCATGCATGCAAATAAAATTTCAATGAAAATTTATGGTCCATTTTTGTACATTGTATAAACTGATTTCATTTTTATACTTACCTATAGATACATATATATAAAATTTATTTATTAGACATAAAACCATATACATATTAATGAATAGATAATAATATTTATTTATATAATGTATTTTTATAAAAAAATTACACATGTACATGTACACATTGTAAATATTCTAATAAAATGATAATAAAAAAGATTCACTAGAAATTTTAAATATATAATTTGCACACAAAAAATATTAAAAATAATTTTTTAAACATTAATATAGTAAGTGATATTTAATAATTATTGATAATATAAAAATTTAAATAACTATATTAATATATATATATATATATATATATTAACTATACATGCATCTATATATGGGATAAATATAATCCTATATAAGTACACACACACACACACATATATATGTATATATATTAAAATACAAACACATGTACATATATGCATAAAACTAATATAATAATTCACATACAAACACACACAAACATATTAAAATATAACTACAATAATATATACATATATAAATTTATTAACATGTGATAAACAATAAAAATATCTATATTAATATAAGTACAAAAATATACAATTATTAAATTATATAAAAATATAACTATAAAATATTTTATATAACAATAAGTATATACATGAATACACACATACATATATATAAGTATAAATTAACATATATACATTAATATATTTATATACATGAGTTTTTCGGTATATATGTGTGTGTGTGTGTGTGTGTGTTATATGTGCCTAATGTGTGTGTGTATTAATATATATATATATAGACACATACGTTTGTATGTAGAAATTAATATAATCATATACATTTATATTTATAAACTTATATTTAAATATATGTTCATATATACAAACATTAACAAATCAATATTAATATAAGTACATAAATTTATATTAATAAAAATATGAAAATATATAAAATTATTAACATATGTACAACTATAAGTATACACATAAATACATACAAATTCCTATTTATACTTTCACATATATATAGTAATACCCAAACACAAATAAACACATATACATACATGCATGATCATTGATATATATATACATGCAGATCAATAACATTTTAACTTTACATAAACAAACATATATACTAATATAAATTCATATATGGAAACACCTAAATATCTCTTAATATAAGTGAACACAAAAATATGAACATGCATATATACTAATATTTGAATGCACATTCATTGGTACATACTTATATATTAAATTAAGTATATAAATACAAATTATTGTAATTATTTACAAATATAAATATATATAAGTATGTAGAACTATGATTTTTCACATACATACATCCATAGATATATATAGGTGTTAAAAAGAATAAATAATTACAGGTATATATTTGTTAAAGAAATATATATATATATATATATTAATATAATTTTAAAAATACATATTTAAATATACATGAACATATGTTCAACTACAAATATAACAGAAATTTTTCATGGAAAATATATAGTTTAGATTTTTCCATCATATTTACACTGTAAATATCCAATGTATTTTATTTCTCTATGATTAAAATAAAATTTCACACTGTAAAAGCATGATTTATATGAATCCCTATTTTTTAGTTCTTAAAGGCATTAATAAAATGAGTATGACTTTATAAGACTTCCATATATAGGGATTAGATTTTTGGATCTCTATTGGATCAGTGTAGACATGGTGGAAGGAATGATGGCAGCCATGGTCCTAACAATTTTAGATTTATGGCTATGGGAGATATAATGAGTTTTGTTTAAGGAAACCATGTTGTGAAACAACCATGGATTTCTCCACAGTGTAGGTTTTTTAAATATTTTTGTAATGGTGGGGATTATGAGTAGATATTTGAATTTCAATAGACATGGATCCTGTGAAGGTTTTGAGAGAGTCCATATTAACCGAGACTTCACAATCCAACCAAGGGTGACCCTGAACCAAGAACCTGATCCGGCTCGTGATGATACATGATATGTCTTCACGATTATCCTAATATGGAAACAAGTTCAATGAATCAAGAAATAATCAACTGGGAAAAATTTCACCCCTGAAAAAACAAATAAAAAATTAAGAATATATAAAATGTATAAATATTAGTAGCTGATGGAATCCAAAAAGCTAAACAGTATTCCTTATTTCCTCTAGGGTCACCAACAACTATAGATCCACACCACCTCCATGAGTGATCTAATTCCAAAACAAACCTTAAACTGTAATGATAATGTTTCAATGATCATTAAGATTCTCAATAGAGATAGAATTAAGAAATCCCCACCATTTCAATTTAATTTAAAGAGAAAATTACTTCTATCTAGTTTGAAAATATAAATATATAATGATATGGTTTTGCTTTCATTAAAAAAACCTGTTGCAATATGATTCATCAGAATAACCATGTGCCTTTTATTGTATTTAATTGTTTTTTGAGAATAATTTTATTAATAATAAATAATTTAAAATAGGTGACATGTAATAATGAATGGGTTTTAGTTGAAAAACATACATGTAAAAATTATTCTACAAATTTCCCCAAAAAACATATGTTGTATACCCAAAAAACAATTATTATGGGAAATGTCAAGATAGTTGATATAGTATATGAAAAATCATCCCACATTATCCGATGAAATATCCACCAATGCTAGATACCCACCATTATACCACCCCAAAACATTCTATCACCCTAAATGGTACAATTGAGGTGTATATCCCATATGCAGTCATCCAATCTATCCCTCTCCAATAATTATATCCAAATACTAAACCAATGCCACATGAGTCCTTAAAGTGCCATCCTATCTACTCAATAATTATCCTGATGAAAAAATGTAGGTGTTTATTATCAATCTATTATGACCAAAAATATCAATTTCATTTCTCCAGGAGAAACTATTCACTTTATAAAATCCAAACACCCCTTTAAGTGATTCCCCTGTTTCCATTCCATGATACATAAATAGTACAGAAGTCCCCTTACGGGGAATACATTACACATCACGCATTAATGATTCATAATCTAGTGATGTACCTTAATATGTGTTCATATTTACAATGGAATACCATAATGTTACATTCTTTCCTTATCAATTGAAATAAAAAATCAATCATTTTAAAACCAAATTTTATTTCAATGATTTATTTTGAAAATACTATTCACACATATGCATAGATAAACATTAGAAAATATAAAAATAACCACGGTCCTAATACACATATTAACACAACCACAAGTAACTATGTACATCTAAGATACCCATATATATATATATATGTATGTCTATATATTTATATGTGTATAATTTATATTTCATATATATTAAAATTAAAGTAACACAGAGGATTTTGAGGAAAAATTTCCATTAGAACATTATGGAAAAAAATTATAAGAAATAAACCCTTGGTGATTTCTAATTGAAATTTTAAAAATAATTCGTAAAATAAATTAATCAATTATGATAGCGTAAATTTTAATGAAATGTTGAAAATAATTTTTCATAATCAAAACACTTGATGGAGACATAGAAAAAAATATGCCAAAAAGAATGATACTCAATCCATGTCTAATAATTCTTTCTCATACAAGAATAAAAATAAAAAGAAAAATTAAAAATTTCAATTTAAAGGCTCATACAGAGGGTAACATACCTCAAACAATGAATCCTTCATAATACATTACTAAAATCCACCTCATGGAGGTAAAAAGAGTCAATATAGGCCAAGAGTTTTCCTAATAAATAAAAACCCAATATTCAAAAATATGTAAATAAGAACTATAGGTTATTAGTATATTGGTTGTGTAATAATAAAGTAAAAATATAATGATCAATTATGGAATAAATATATATGTGTATGACTTTGAAAATTTAATACAAAACCATTCATTAATTTTGATGATTGAACATGGGATGATATGAGAGGCATGTGAAAATAAGGTATTATCCCTTCGGAGTTTTGAAAACCTAATTCTAGAGGAGAGGTCAAATTTTTGGATTAAAAATGGGGAGTTCAAATGTGTGTATTCATATTTTAATGCACTTTAGAAAATATTCATTGTTCGGTTGATCAATTTGTGAATTTATGCACTAACTGTGCGCCCTCTTCTGGAATTATAAATCACATCCCATGGGCTGTCCACATGATTTGGAAAACCATTCACTGATGGAATAGTTGGGCTCTATAAAATCATGGTTTCCTTCATATAGTCATTGTATGGTTAGACGAACCATGAACCTTAACCTTGAAAAATTAATTTCATTCCCAAAACTCAAAATTTCATTGAGAAAAAAATTTCCAAATGGAGAGACAAAAAATGTTATAAAAAAACAAAATAATGGTGTAGTGTCAGGATAGGGTGTAATAATTCTTCTCACCATAATTGTTTCTTCCTCCATAATTTTAGAAGATATTCATTAAATAAAGAAACAACTAAATATGTATAGATATTGCACATAAATCTTAAAAACCCAAATGTCTAAGAAATAAAACTCAATTTCCATTCAATAACCATAACAACAAAATCAATGAGATTTTAGATAGATCATCCTCTTGATTTAGAGTTAACATCAGAGGACAATATTAAAAATTTAAAAAAAAACCATCAATCAAAATAATCAAAATTAAGTGAATAAAATCTCTGAAGACAATGAAAAACAAGGAATACCTTAACCACTAATAGTATATAACCCCAAAGATATTCATCATGGTCTTATTGAAATTTCCATGACCTTTTGTCACATGAACGATGATATAATCCAACCAAACCACAATGATTAGTTTGGGAAGGGCATGGCTAATGAATTTTCCCCATCAATTAGAATTCAAAATTCTCAAATAATAATAATATGGGTGCTAAAAGACCATATTGAAAGATGAAAATTCGTCTATAGTGGACACCCAACCCTCATAGGACCATGTTTGAACACTGAATTACCATGAAAAAATAAACTCATAATTCCTAATGATATCCAATGTTATAAGAGGTGAGAGGTGAAACTAAAATCACTACCACTCCATGAAATCAAGATTCCGAAATTTCCAAATGAAATTTCCATGTAAAATATAATTATTAGAAGATCCGCAATATCATCTTCCATTCCAAAATAAAAGGCAACCGAACATATGTTTCCTCTGGAATTGGGGATGACCTCGTTTTCCTATGGTTGAAACATTCCTATCGGTTTCTAACAGGTTTGTTCATATAACCAGATGCATCCAATGATTCTATATCCATTTGGGCCTACATTCCAATTGTAGGTGCTCATTATTTATAGAACAATGATGCTTAAGAATTTTCATTGGTCGAGAGGATGGGAGGTCGGACTCATCACAACTTTTTGGGGGGAATTATTGTCTTAATTAAGGACTCTCCTTATAGATTTAAGTTATGTTCGTGAATCCTTATTATACTACCGTGTATGAAAATGATCTTTCCTTAAGATCTGACAATCAATGATTAATTTGTATGAGATTTAGAGAATATTTTATATGTATTTTAGGTTCTCCATCGATAGAGAATCATCCTTATTTGTTATATATTCTTAGTCAATGGTATCCTTTTAAACATTATATAATGATCTCATGGTCATTATGATAACCATACTGGATTTAAAGACACTCAGTGGGGCACATGAAGTTTATTTCCATTCAGAAGGACATGAAGTATTTTAGAGTTCGGATCGTACCCGCAGATGTGCTACCTATATATCCTTATTATAAATGGAATCAGATCCCACCTAGTTCATGAAATAATATATAGTTTAATGTCATATGGGACAAATTAGAATTAATGGGTGATGGTCTTGAACCATTGAAAGGATTCCTACGTACTGTACTTTTAAGGTAGAGATCAAAATCCATGTATTTTGGTTAGGAATTGTGGGGCTTACGTATGATTAATGGACCAAAGAGATGTGTGGTGGTCACTTTTACACTCTAAGCTCATGTGACTCATGCTAGGTGTGATAAACAAGATGTATTAGAAAACCTGACAATTTGTTCCATGAACGATGTGGTCACAAGGAATGATATGGGGCTTATGTAACTATGATTGCAAAAATTGATAAATATTAGGACTTACATTAGAGAATAATCTCGAGAACAAGGTCCATAAAGGTATATGTTCTTTATAGAGATTTGGATACTCTAACACGTGGCTTACTCCTGAAGAGGATGCTCAAATTAAGAGGAGGCTTGTGATTGGATTTTACTCTAGAAAATGAAGCCCAAATCAAAAGTAAATTAAGACTGGTTAAGAGAAATTATGACTGGGTCTTATTCCTGGGAAGGAGGCCCAGGTTAAAGGAATGTAAGACTGGGGCATACTCCTTAGGATGATTCCCAGGTGCAGGGAATTTGGGATTTGGGGCTTACTCCAAAGGAGGATTCCCATATTTGGGAACTTGGGGATTACTCTTAAAGAGGATGCCCAAATTAAGGAACTTGGACTGTGACTTACTCCTGAAAAGAAGGCCTAGGTTAAGGAATTATTATTGGGACATTCTCCTGAGAAGGAGGCCCAAAATTAAGGGAACATGAAGACTGGGGATTACTCATGAAAAAGAGTCCCAGGTTAACGATCTTCTCATCTTAAAGGATGAGGTTGAATGAATGAAATCACTTACCTTACTGAAATAAAGATTAGTAAGTCATTAGGTTTTAATATATGTTCTATATATTTCATTTCAAATAAGAAATCCAATAAAGTAATCATGACATTAATGGCTTTGAAGATAATTCATAGGGATAAATCTTGAAGAGGAGAGTTGGATTTGAAGAATAGAGAAGAATGGAAAGGAGGGGCTCCCAAAAAAAGGTAGGTGCACAGGTCCTATTTGGGCATGCAGGTCCTGGTCACATAGGTATACCTGCGCGACACATAGGTACTTGCGCGATGGTCAACCCATAGTGTAAAACTTGGGCGAGGCTTGGCTCATGCCCTTAGTGTTATCCCTAAAGACTTTTAAATGAATGCCGCACAAGTTCTGTTGAAGGGATATGGCGGCGCACAAGTCTCTTCCATTCCCTGAGGGGTTAGAAACTTAGGTGCATAGGTGTTGATGAATTTTAACCCTTTTGCCTCGTTCTCTCTCTTTAGACCTTTCATTCTAGGAAATAAATTACCTTAGAAGTGTTCAGAAGGCTTTGAGAAGAGACTAGGGCACCGGGATCTCAAATCTAAGTTTCTTGATTTTTCATCCTCAAATGGGGGCCCCACCGGGGGTGTTTATAGGCTTCTGAAGACCTTAGTGTGAAAAACAAATAGGATGCAGAAGTCACCTGCATGACCACTATGTGTCGTGCAAGTATACTTGTGTGACCTTGACGAAATTGTGCAAACCATGTGGTAAGAAATCCTTCTTAATGAATTTGCCAATTTTTGAAGTTTCTTCAAAGGATGAATCACTTTGGACTAAGGTATATCCCTTATTTTAGTTGTTAGATTATGTGATGGAAATGAACATCAACAAAATTCCCCATTAGAGTTGGATCTGAAAGGAATGAGGATGTGACTCTGAGGTAAAGAATAAAACCAAGGAAGGGCAGTGTGCAAGTGTTGAGCACGCAGATATCGGCACGCAGGGGTGTGGCCTGGAAAGCATAGTTTTATTTTTTCTAGGATTATTATAAATTACCCTAAAAACATTAAATCTTTTTAATTTCTCAATATTATCTAAATCATACAAAATGTATGTTTAGTGAGTAGTGACTTGACTTTGGTTAAGAGTTACCTTGTCTTTTGTGGGCAGTTTAAAGTAATGCACGTTGGACATAAAAAAGGATAATGTTTAAGGTCAAAATAGATTTGACTGAATGTATTAAAGTTGACTCAATTCCTTGATAATTTATTTAAAAACATATTACCGCACTCAAGTATATGGGAAAACATGTAAAATATTATTGAAGAAATTTTGAATCTGGTGAATGATACGAAAAATGGCTAAAATGCATTAAAAGAAGTATTTCCCAAGAATGAAGTTGCCACTATTTAACAAACCCATTAGGGGGTTGAATTATGCAAGGCCGCCTAAGGGCATTGGCTTCATAGTCAAATAATAGCATCTTTTGGCTGACAGGTCCATTATGTAGACTACTTATGCAGGGCTTCCTGAAGGAATGTGTTGTATTGTTAGGAAAAAGAACTCTCAGATATTTACTTTTCTACTACTAAAAATCCAGTGAAAGTTTATGGATATTCAATTTTTCCAAAGAACAGAGTCTGTTGTATGGAAAGAGGTACTTGAACATGGAGATTATATTTCCAACCAAGATTATCAATGAATTTGATGAATGTCACTCCTGCAAAGGTCTTACCCAAATATAGGGAAGAAAAATATAAACCATAGACTTGAATTCTTTCAGATCATGAAAAAGATTATGGGACAAATATGTTAAAGATGGCTATTTTTGTGGATCCCTACATATTTTCATTAATACAAATAAGGAAAAAAGAGGTTTTCCTCCCAAGAATGAAGTTACCTCTTATTTTACAAACCCGTTAGGGGGTTTAAATTTGTAGGGCCGCCTAAGGGCATTGGCTACATAGTCAAATAATAACATATTTTGGCTGACAATACTGTTTTGTAGACTGTTTATGCAATGTTGCCTAAGGGCACATGCTGCATAGTCAGAAAAAAGAATTCTCAGGTATCATATATTTTGTGACTAGAATTCTAGAAAAGGATTACGGAGGTCTGGAAGTATTTAAGGTTAGGAGTATGATACATTAAAATGGGCATTGTCCAATGCATGTAGAAGATACACAGTATTATACTAACCATAATAATGTTGGGGTTGGGTCCTGAATTGAGGTGCTGGACTTCACTACGTATCCCATAAGGATGGGAATCAATCCTTATGTAGTTATGGAAATACAATTTAACGTCATGTGGGATGAGATTATAGGAAATTTTAGTTTATGGTTATAGAGCTCGGACCAAGGGGGACTTTTCATCCAAGGGACTGAAAGTGGAAATTTGGGTTAGGCCCAAAGGCTTGGGCCTGGATTTGAGGGATGCTCGAACGTTCCTACGTATCCCATAAAAATGGGAATCTAGCCCAATTAGTTCTAGAAATACCCTCTATACAGATTTGGTTTGTACAAATGAAGGGTTAAAGGGGAATTTAGTGCAATGATGGTTTGGCCCAAGATAAAAGGTTCGGGCATTTCCTTGTATGTACGCAGTCTTTGGAATATAACATGATTGGAAATAAATGTAAATAATGATTCCCTCTCAGGTGAGGTTATCAAATAATGTTGTAGTCTAATGTTGTACAGGACAAACGTGTTGTACAGTTTAACCTCAAGTAGCAAGGACAAAGGTGAACCAATGTAAAAAAATATTGGTTCTGGGGGCGGTTTCTCGAATCAACATCATATGAGACGGAGTTGAACCGATGTAATGATATTGGTTTTGGTCTTGAACCTTGGGAGGTTTCCTACGTACCCAGCCTAGAAGGCAAGGATCAAAGTCTGCGTAGTTTAATTTAAGAATTAATTGGTGATCATGTTTTTTTTGAGAACAATGACCTAAAAAATGGTGTTTGGACTTACGCATGGTTAGTGTCCTAGAGAGGGTGTTATGGTTGATGTTTAATCTAAACTCACGTGAGTCATACTAGGTGTGAGAAACAAGTGGTAGAAACAACCTTAACAATTTACAGTTTAATGTCATGTAAGAAATATAAAGGGACTATGCAGTTTAATGTCTTGCAGTGTGGACTATTGCTACTGCAATGTTTAATGCCATGTCGCAGGAAAAAAATGTAGTTTAACATCATGTAGGACGTATTAAGGGACTTTGTTCAGTTTTACATCATGTAGGACGAATGAGCAGTATAGTTTGATGTCATGTAGGACAAATATAGGGACACGGTATAATGTCATGTGGGACGTGAACATAGTTTTGCGTCATTTTGGACAATATGGGTGATTTACAGTTTAGCATCCTGTAGCTAAGATGATAGGGACAATACAATTTAATGTCATGTTAGAAGAAATGGGGACTATGCTGTTTAATGTCTTGCAGTGAGGACTATTGGTGCTGCACAGTTTATTGTCACGTAGTAGAGACAAAATACAGTTTAACGTCATGTAGGACATATTAAGGACCTTTTTCATAATTTAACGTCATGTTTTATGAAAAGGGAGAATAGTTTAAGGTCATATGCATGGACAATAGATTATATAGTTTAACGTCTTCCTGGACATAAGGGACTTCTGGACAGTTTAGCGTCAGGTAGCTAGGACGTCATAGTTTAAGGTCATATTGGGCGTAAGTGCAAATAGTTTAAGGTCATATGCATGGACCGTGATGTGTATTTGTATTATACAAAATACTTCTTCAAGAATATTGCAATGGTTGGAGTTGTGATGATTTATCCATCCATTGAGATTAAATAATATGCTCCATTGGAGTAGACCTTATGTATTGAATAAGGTCCTTCCCATTTTGGATAAAGCTTGGGAGGTTACTTTCCTTGTATCATTGGAGTTCTGAGAATCAATACTAATTCCCCCTGATTGAATGAATGAAGATGAACTTTTTATTGAAAGCTCATGTTATTCGATTTTGATAGACTTCCAAGTGGTAAAAGATGAACACTCTTTTCTCGTCTAATTGTTCCAATTCATCCAATCACTTTAGAGATTGTTCATCTGTAGATGACCTGTCACAAATGGATACTCTATGCGAGGGTAATTGAACCTCAATGGGAAATATTGCTTCTGTTCCATATACCAATGAATATGGAGTTGAACACGTTGTAGTGCGGGTGGTGGTTCGATAATCCCATAAAGGATGAAAATGTTTTTCAGGCAATGATTTCTTATCTTTATCCACCATATTTTTCAGTATGTTTGAAAGTGTCTTGGTGAATGCTTCTATCTAGGCATTGGGTGATGCATGATACCGATAGGAATGGTTGTATTTGATTTTGTATTCTTGATACAGCTTCATTTCCTCGGATGAACAGAAGTTGGTGCCATTGTCCTTCAATATGGTATGAGGGACACCAAATCCGTTAATGATGTTATACTTGATGAAGCTAACAATACTTTTAGAACTAACTTCATTGAGATGTATTGACTTTTCCAATTTGGAATAGAAGTCAGTATTAGTAAAAAAGTACTTAAACTTGTTAGATGTAACTGAAGGATAATGTCCTACTACATCCATTCCCCATGTGGCAAATGGCCACGAGTATTTAGTTGTATGACGAAATTCTGGGGTTTGATGAATGAAGTTGGAATGTTCTTTGCATGAATGAAACATCTTTGTGAAATCAAAAAAATGTTTTATCATTAAAGGCCAAAAGTATCCAAGCCTTTGAATTTGATCAGATAGATTATGTCTAGACTCGTGGGCACCACAGAATCTTGCATGCACATCTTTCATGACAGTCATTGTCCCCTCACCATCAATGCATCTGAAGAGAACTCCATCAAAACCTATTTTGTAGAAAATTTTATCTAGGTGATCCAGGCTATCATAAAGATTAAAATCGACCACACGTCGATGAATTTGTTCTTTCCCAGCTCTATCCGGTGGAAGTGTTCCATTTTGAAGGTATTCCCAGATAGGTGTCATCCATCCCATAGTATAACCATATGGTTCAGGAATGGAACAAATTTCATTTATTTCCTCTGTTCTGATTTGAACATAAAGTGAAATTTTACAACAGTGGGCAATAATGATACTTGTCTCATCCTGATTTGAATCTGCCAAAGTTGTGGCTATATTAGCCAGTGCATCAGCTTGCGCATTTTGTGATCTCGGGACATAAGAAAATGTCAGTTCCAAAGGAAATTCTACCATTAACTCTCTGATGTAATAACACAAAGGGTTTAGTTCTTCATTTTTAATTGCATATTCCTCATTGACATGTTTGATTACCAGGTCTGAATCACCTTTCATCTTTATGTGACTCACTTGTGCTTAAAGCGCCAACTGTAATCCTACGATGAGAGATTGAAATTCTATTTAATTATTTGTACCACCTCCCAACAATGATATGGAATATGGTAGCACTTCCTTTTCTAGGGAAATGAGTACAATTCCTAACCCAACTTTGTTGAATTTAGGATCTTCCATTTTCATCCCTGTTGGACTTCTGGAAGTACCGTTAATGTACATTTTCTATATTTGAAGACTATCTTGAATAGAAAAGACATCCTCATCAGGAAGTTCAATATATGAAGATGTATCTTCTATTGAAAGATGTTCAACAAGGAAATCATCTTGATCTTAGAACTTTATTTCCTTTTGAGACACATATTTAATATCAAATTGCTGCAAAATAACTGCCCACCTTTCCAGACATCCTGTAAGCATTGGAAGACTATTGATGAATTGGAGCGGGTTATTGCGAGATACCAATTGGACCTCATGATGTTGCAGGTAGCGTCTCAACTTATAAACTGAAAAGATTAATTCTATGCATCACTTCTCAATACTTGAATATCAGGTTTATTCCTCAAGCATAGTCTCACTAAGATAGTAAAGGTTGTTTTCATTCCTAGCATCATTATTTTGGGCAAGGAAGGCACCCAATGATCGCTCTAAAGATGTCACATAAAGGATAAGTGGTCTTCCATCAACAGGTGGCATTAATACTGGAAGACTCAAGAGATATTTGTTGAGAATATTGAATGCTTCTTGACATTCTTCAATCCACTGGTCTGTGACTCCATTCTTCATCAATTTAGTGAAGGGTAACCATTTTCCTGCTAAATTGGTGATGAAACTATGAATATAGGCTATTTGTATTTTAATTCCTCTAAATTATTTCAAATTCTGAGGTGGTGACATACTAAGGATTGACTTTTTAGTCTCAACATCGACTTCGATACCACAATGGTGTACAACAATGCCGAGAAAGTTTCCTGATGTTATCGCAAAAGAAAATTTTAAAAGGTTCATCTTCAAATTATGTTGCTGAAGTTTGTGGAATATGATTTCCAAATCAGCCAAGTGATTAGAAGTTAGCTGATATTTAACCACCAAATCATCCACAAAACATTCAACAGACATCCCTAGAAAGTGTTTGAAGATACATGTCATGGCACATTGATATGTTGCGCCAGTATTCTTAAGGCCAAAGGACATTAACCGATAGAAAAACACACCTTAGGGGGCTCTGAAAGCTATATATTCCTCATCGTATAGAGCCATTCAGATTTGATTATATCTATAATATCCATCCATGAAGGAAAGTTCTTCATAGATAGATGTTGCATCAATTAAGAGTCCTGTAATCGGAATTGGAAAATCATCCTTAGGACAATGCTGATTAAGATATTTGAAATCAATGCATACTCTAATTTGTCCATTATTATTTTTCTCTGGGACAATATTAGCCAACCATTTGGGATATTGAACTTCTAGGATGAAGTTATCTTTGATCAGCTTATCCACTTCAACTTCAATTTTGGAAGAAAAAGTTGGGTGTGTTCTTCTTGTGGCTTTCTTAAATCCTTGATGTTCTTATGGAAAACCCAAATGATGAGTGGCAACATCAGGATCAAGTCCTGGCATATATGTATATTTCCAAGAAGATATATCTCTATTTTTCTTTAAAAATAAAATATACATTTCTTGCTCTTCAGGGTCATGGTCGCACTAATTAAATTGGGGCATGGATCTACTTTTTTACCCAGATTTATTTCTCTGAGTTTATCCACTGTGGTCGAGATACCCTCTTCAAATTATGGAGGAGAATCTCTAAGATCTTCCTCTTCTTCTTCAACACGTGTGATCTCTTCTACTTCTACATGCATAGTAAAAGATGAATCATAATTTCAATGATTAGGAGAGATGTTAAAATTTGAACATCATGAAGAAGAGGCTTCCATTTCTAACCCTATTGATGATGAAGGGTCTTCCTTTGGTAACAAAGAGGAGATGATGTATTGATAATCGACATCATCATTCACCTATGACTTTTCTATAACTTCTTCTGCCCTGGTTGTTGAAGTATAAACTTGATGGATTTCAACAGATGAAATGAAGACATCTCCATTTGGTCTTTCATCATTTCTTGGTGAATCACGACTTTCTACCATGATGCCTGGCTTGATTCCCATGAATGACATTATGGATGTTTCCATAAGAGTATTTGGATTCGAGTTTATCTAGTCAATTTGACTTATAGGAAACACATAATCTATACTCGAATGTGTGAATGGATTTACTGGAATATTTTCAAAACCACATGGTGCATTAACCTTGGTAACCTCTTCTGTTGTAGATTTCTCCTTAACCATCATGTGATAGAATTCCACCTCAATGTATTGTGATTCATGTGTTTTGAAGAGGGCCTTATCACCATACCATGTCCCAATTTGACCATCGAAAAAATATTTGAGGCATTGATGGTATAACGAAGGGATAGCCACTTGTTGATGTAGCCAAGGTCTTCCAAGAAAAACATTAAAGGATGTATCATGATAAAAAACATTGAAATCTAAATTGGATGCAAGGTCTCCAAACTGAGTTTTGAGTGTAATCTCGTCCAATGGTTATTGTTCATTTTTATCATATTCTTGCAACATCCGAGTAGAAGGAGATAAATCTGATTATGTGTGGCCCAATCGACGAAGTGTACAAATAGGGATAAGGTTGACTCCTAAATCATTATCAATGAAATCACTTCAAATGTCTACACCATTGACCATTCCAGATAAATACAAAGGTCTGATATGTCCATGCACGACATCATCTTCATCTTCATCTGTGAAAGATATCACAACATGGCATTATGCAAGATTATTCTCTACATGGTAGACTTCAACCGCATCAATTTCAGTTTTGAACTCTTGAGGACATGACAAAGCCTCAATGACTGCCTCCCGAAGATCCTTGGATAGATTCAAGGCATCCAAAATTGATGACTTGGCGGGTACATGGGCCAAATGTTTCAAGACCTCAAATTTTTTATCCAATGTTCTGTGTTTTCCAACAGGAACATGTGGTTCCATAGGTTCTTTATAAGTTGATTCTTTGGAATTATATGCATATTGTATCGGGTTAAGAGTTAGAAATACACCTAGAATTGGAAGATTAGACTGGATAGGTATATCTACATGCTGAGAGGATGAAGGTGGAACATCTAACTGATCATCTAGAATAACTATACCAAGACTGAATCTGCCTTGCGTGGAAGAATTTGCTTCTTCTTGTTGAGCCTGCTGAAGGGCTCTACAACGAGTTTCTTCTGCATTCACAGTTCTAGCAGAGGTAGAATTAGAATAGTGATTTCTGGGATATATATTTATTCCTCTATATCCCAGACCTCTAGAACTCCCTCTAATTCCTCTGTTTGTTATAGGGAATTCAGGCTCATCAAAATCAAAACTGTGACTGTCATAAGGATCTGTTAAATGAATCATATTAACAGAACCAAAGATCAAATCTTCATCTGATGAGAACTCTGCCTGATTATCCAATTTAGGTTTTGCAGTTTTGTGGTGTGGTGCTCTTGGCTTCAAAGTAGATGGCATAAAATCTGCCAGAGTCAAAGACAATTTGGTCTTTGACACGATCTCATCTTCTTCTGATTGTTCTTCTTTCATTGAATTATGTTGTTTCTTTGAGGATCTTCCCTCTGTTGAATCAGGTTTTGTTGTGGCATTCTTGGCAGAAGACACAATTGGTTTCTTCAATTACGTTCAAAAAATGGCATGAGTTCGTTTGACCATTTTTATGACCATCCAATCATCATATTTTTGGGAATTTTTGTTCTAGACGTTTTTCCACTCGCCTTATTCTTCTAGATTTTTAGTAGTAATAAAGGCTACCTGAGCTAAAGAACCTTTCAATTTGACTTGTCCCGAGTCCACGATTTTATGCAGGATGTCTTTGAAGACAAAACACTCTTGAATGGGATGCCCCAACATCTGATGAAATGGGTAAAAGTTGGGACAGTCTTCATCTTCTTCATTGTCCATCCTCTTGGGCCTTGGGAATTGAACCAAATTATTTTCTGGAGCCAAAATAATGTAACTAGGAACTTTTTCATTTATGAAAGAGTAAAATTTACTCTTCAGATCCTCAAATTGTTTTTGTCTTTGATCTCTTTGATCATCTTGATGAAACAACAACTGTTGTTGATGCTCAAGAGGTGGATCCCTTCGATAAGATGAAGGTTTTGAAGTAGAAGCAGGTATAGGTTCTTGTTTCAGCATAACTGTAGAAGTCTCTTCTTTACCCACTCTCCTTTCAGGAGCTGATGGAATTACACAACTTTTATCCTTAGTCATCATAAGATAATCTTCAATCTGCTGTGCGATCGAAGTAAGATCTTGAAACCCTCCTGTGCATTTCACAGGGATCAACGACGTGTATAATTCATCACGCATATTTTCAACAAAAATTTGCAACAAATCTTCTTGAGGTAGTGCTATGCTCAAGGAATATGTTAATCCCTTTCAGTGAGCAATGAAATCCTAAACCATTTCATTATCCCTTTGCATACAGTTTGTAAGATCAAAAACTGTTGTCTTTGGAAACGTTGAGCTGAATTGATGATGGAATCATTGAAGGAGATCCTCCCACCCATTAATTGACCGAGATTGCAAGCTTGTATACCAAAAAAAGCAGGTCCTTGTAATGATTGTACAAAATACATGAGCTTAACTGCTTCTTTTTGCTGATAATTTCAAATCATAGGATCGTAACGAGAAACAAAATGTGTTAAGTGTTGCTCTGGTTCTCCCGAACCATTAAAGATTGGGAATATATTACTTGAAAAATTTGATGGGGGGGGAATTGCATCAACCCATTCAGGGTAATCTCACTTTTCTAGTTGAACTGGTGCATGATTTCATTCCATAGCTTCCAACTGAGCTATTAATGACTCAATGGTGGTAATTAATTTTTGAGAAACATCTAGTTGAGCTTGGACCTGTGCAGGTGAAATAACTGGATCATGGACAGGTGTGTCGACCGGGACTGCCACAGATGGTAGTATTACCGGTTTTTGTGGCGTATATCCCATATGACCAGACCTCTAAGTGTGTACTTGTAAAGGAGTACACACTTGATCAATCTCAGTAGTCACAAAAAATTCCCTTTGCTGACTGACTCCAGCATGCTTAAGAGGAAGAGTACTTTGAAATAGTTCTACATTCAACCTCCTTAATTCCTTCATCGCTTCCTCTTGTTGTGAGAATATTTTCTCTAGTGAGAGTGATTGACCTTCTCCAGATGAAGGGTATGTAACTTGATTATTCCCTTTCCCATTTTTGGATTCCTTTAGAAGTGGGGGAATTTGGTTATTTGATGGAATACCCAGATTTTGGGTAAGCCTTTGCTTTCATGTACACACAAATTTGTCATTTGTGTTTGTGTGTACAAATTTTTGAGCAGCAACCCCTTCATCAGATCCCTCTGAGTGAGAATCATTTAGGGAATTATCAACATCATTTATGACATTAATTGATGCATAACTCATTGCATCTCTTCTATTGGAATTTCTGTGATATTGTCTTCCTCCATATCCTTGTTGAGACACTGCCTTTTACTGATTTGATCCCTTAGGAACTTCTTGACCAACCGTAATTTGGAGGGATTCACTAGATAATTTGGATCTTATTTTTTCTTTGGGATTCTTCCCTAATCAAGAGAAGACTAACTTTCTCTGAGGAAAAGATTTAGGATTTGAAAAAGTCCATAGTCCAGTGGATTGGGGTTGGTCCTGCTATTCCTGCTCAACTCCTCGAATCCTATTTGTTGATTCCGAGGGTTGGGTTTAAAGATTCCCTAGTCTGGCAAGATGGTGTGGATTTTGAGTTGCTTCATCAGATACTTTCTTGAAATCTCTCCTGATTTTTCTGAAATTAGTCTGGAAATTTGATAGATGCATCAACATAAATTAACACTTATTACCCAGCTCAATAGACCTTTGGATGATTTCTGACACTTCTGTCACTTGATGATGTGCACACTCCAAACGAGAAGCATGTTAAATATTATAATTCGATTGATGAAGGGGTAATTCAACAACTTGTTCTCTTTATGCTTTCTTTTGAGAAGAACTAGTTGAGGCATGTTCTTGAGCGAGCCTTTGATTACAAACAAAGCCAATTGGCTGTGACCGGCTGTGGGAAATAACATTTCATGAGACCATTTTTGGTGGGATTTTTTGACTAGAGAGTATAGTTAAATGCAGTGCTACATGAACACCCCATCCCCAAATATTAATACCATATGGGGAATTAGAAATTAATAGGTGCAACCTTATTAATACGCCAAGGCATGAATTCTGATGGGCTCTCTACTTATTTTCAGCCTTCGGATATCGAGAAACTGAGAGAGAGGCCAAATCAATTTGGTATTGAAACCCTTATATTATCTTGACATGATTTTCATATTCATCATAAGATATTATTTTCTTTTTAAATGAAAACGAGTTTTCCATATGTTAAGACGAATATCTTGAATTCCATCTTTCGTCATCATCTCTGGAATATCATACTAAGAGTCAGCCAATGGCCAAAACATAACTGTCACTTCACCTTTTTCCAATTGTTTTATCATATTCGGTATTTCCTCCTTATCATTTGATGAAGATTCTTCTACCTGATTAGACCAGAGATGGTGCTTCATTGTTGCTTCACAAGATTCAACAAGATCGGTTGAGAATTCACTTATCAAACTAGAAGATGCATGACTTAGGGGTGGTTTGGAGAATGTCCTACACCCTGGGCTATCTTCGAGTTGAGAAAGTATTTCACCTACTATTGGTAAAGCATCAGACATGACTGGATTCACATTTGCAAGTGCCTAAAGATAAGAGGGCTTTCTCATCACTACATTTTCCATTACATAATGTTCTAGGAAATGTGAATTACTAATGCGGAGAAGACTTTTGCAGCTAAATTAATCATCATGGGGAGGACCACCATGGCGGGTTATAGAAAAAGGTGAAACATTTTTCTCCTTGATCTTCAAGACACGCAGAGGGTTGTCGCGACTCTCATCTAAAGATGATACATCAAGATCGACTGAATTGTCATGAAGAAATCCTTCATGAGGTAGTGTCTGATGCAGACCTTCATAATTAATGTTCCCACTATTGGGAACTGAGAGAGAGTAGAATCTTGAGTTGCAACAGATAGTTGTCTGAGTGCTTCAAGAACTCCAGCATCGAGCAAGTCCTTATTATAGATTGGTCCTAGATTTGTTGACTATTCTAGATGTATATATTTATTAGACGCCTTCTTAGTCACTTTAAGAGCTACTTTTTGACTAATGTGGACGTTATGGGCCTGTGTATGTGATTGCTCAGGAGAAATGGTCAGGTTAGGCTGATTATCCCCACTCAAATCAGGTGTATCTGCCTGACTTGGTTGTCTGTATGATATGGGGGAGTACGCTCCACAGCCCTCATGGAATAGAACAATGATTTGTGTGTGTTTTGGAGTGAATTTTTGATGTTTCACTCCACTGGTAGGGATACATTTTCATTTCTTTCCCTGTGATGCTACTGAAGCTGTTATAATATCCAGGAAAGCATCCAGAATATAAGAATGGATTGGCTTCTGCTCTTTCACCATTGATAGAATATGCTTGGTAACTTCAGCTACCAGAATGGGGATATACATCCATTTCATGCTTCGTGTAGGTGTGTGTTCCTGCTCCTTTCCTTATTTTCCTGCTAGTGAATTCTGACAGTACTCATGCATGGGGTCATAGAGTTGAGTAAGCCTACTTTTTATCATTGGGGCTTTCCAATTTACTTATACGAGTGCTACCAAATGATACTGTAGGTAGGCTTGATCAATACTATATGGTATATGTGCCTACTGATTACACTCCACTGAACGTGGTTGATGACCATCCTTCAATACTGGCAGACGAGACTACTGGAAGAATTAATGAGTGTAAAGAGGTGTATGTTCCTATTAATCAGTCATTAACACATTGGGTTGGCGGGCTTCATCGTATGTAGTCAGATGAGCCTGCTGATTAGCTAATGATTTATCAACAGGTGTATGTTCCTGTCTATAGTACTCCGCCGGAATTGTCTAGCGGGAATGGAATGTTGCTCCCAAATGAGTCTTCTAGACATCAGAATTAAAACGGATGGGTGTGTGTGCCCACTCATTGCTTTCCTCCATGTTAGGTTGGTGGACTTCTCTAGAAATAGAATAGATAAGAACCTGCTCAATATTTAGCGGTCAACGCCTCTGGTGGTTCATCTTGCCTGCTCAGGTTCGAGGAACCTGAGCTGAATGCCTGGAAACGACACCCTCATCATGTTTAGGGCGCACTGCCGCATGAGTCTGGTGACGATTGTTGGTGGGAGTCCTCAGGAAGGACTTATGGTTCCTTGAATTAAAGTCATGAGTGACCTTCTCATTCACCTCCTCATAATATGGGAGGGAATGGTTGTTGTGTTCCAGGGATAATGACCCAAAATGGTTGGAGACGGTGGTTGGAACCACTTGATTATTGATCGCTGGTCGTCGTTGTCCCGACAACCAGGGTGAATTATTAACTTAGAGGGCTTGTCGAGCAGCGTCCAGAGTCGAAATAGTACCATATAGATGGTATTCCCTAACCAATAAATTTGATACCCATCGTTGAAGATGATGAGAATGTTTCATCATCCTCAGAGCAGACGATGATCCAGTAGGAGTAGCAATAGAAGCATTCACAACAGAGGTTTTCACAGCTGAGGCATTCACAGGTGTGAACATAAGTGAAGCCATTTCTGTAACACAGAAGATCTTGGAAAAGAGTTCCTGTTTGATATAATAGACATAATAAAGATATGTTCGACAACTACTACTTTTGGTTGAGCACATATGTTATTGATTTATTTGTTGTCCCTCTCATTGAGATTAAATAAAGTCCTAACAAAAAAGTAAAACATCATTTTAACTTGGTTAAGGATTTACCTCGCGATCAATATTATTTGTTTCCTCTGACATTAGGGATGACCTCAATTTATTAAGGTTCAAACATTCCAATCGGTTTCTAATGGGTTTGTTCATTGAACCAGAAACATCCAATGATTCTATATCCATTTCGGCCTACATTCCAAAGGTAGGTCCTCATTAATTGTGGACCAATAAGGCTTAATAATTTTCATTGGTCGAGAGGATAGGAGGTCAGACTCATCAGACCTTTTTTGGCGGGATTATTGTCTACTCAGGGACTCTATTTTTAGATTTAAGTGTTGTTCGTGAATCCTTATTTCACTACCATGTATGAAAATGATCTTTCCTTAAGATCTAACAATCAATGATTAATATGTATAAGATTTAGTAAATATTTTATATGTATTTGAGGTTCTATATCGATAGAGAATCATATGTATTTGTTAGAGATTTATAGTCAATGGTTTCCTTCAAAACATTATATAATGATCTCTTGGTCATTAGGATAACAATACAAGTTTTAAAGCCACTTAGCGGGGTACTTGAAGTTTATTGTCATTTAGAAGGACATGAAGTATTTCAGAGTTGGGATCGTACCAGAAGATGGACTACCTACGTATCCTTGTTAGAAAAGGAATCACAACACATATAGTTTGGGAATTAAAATATAGTTTAACGCCATATGGGACGGATGAGAATTAATGGGTGATGGGCTTGAACCTCATAAAGGCTTCCAGCGTACTCTAATTTTAAGATAGACATCAAAGTCCACATAGTTCAGTTGGGAATTGTGGGGCTTATGTATGATTAACATCCCAAAGAGATGGGTCGTGGTCACTTTTACACTCTAAGCTCTTTTGAGTCATGCTAGGTGTGAGAAACAATAGGTATCAGTAAACCTGAAAATTTGTTCCATGAAAGATGTGGTCATAAGGAATGATATTGGGCTTATGTATGTATGATTGCACAAATAGATAAATATCCAGAATAAATTTAGAGAAGATGCTCGGGAACAAGGTCCATAAAGGTATATGTGATTTATGGAGATTTGGATACTCTAACTTGGGGCTTACTCATGAGGAGGATGCTAAAATTAGGAGGGGTCTTGTGATTGGGTTTTACTCTTGAGAAGGAAGCCCAGATGAAAATTAAATTAATACTGGTTAAGAGAAATTATGACTAGGGTTTATTCCTGAGAAGGAGGCCCAAGTTAAAGGAACTTATGATATGGCGCTTACACCTAAAGAGGATCCCCAGGTTAAGGGAATTTGGGATTTTGGGATTACTCTTAATGAAGATTCCCATATTTGGTAACTTGGGGATTACTCTTAAGGAGGATTCCAAATTAAGGAACTTGGACTCAGACTTACTCTTTCAAAGGAGGCCCAAAATTAAGGGAACTTTAAGAATGTGGTTTACTCCTGAAAAGGAGGCCCATGTTAATGATCTTCTCATCTGAAAGGAACATATTGAATGACTAAAATCTCTAACCATAATGACATAAAGATATGTAAGTCATTATGTTTTGAGATATGTTCCACATAATTATTTTCAGATAAGGAAGCCAACCAAGGAATCATGCCATAAATGGGTTTTAAGAGGATTATGAGGGAAAAATCATTAGGAGGAGAGGTGTATTTTAAGAAAAGAGATGAATGGACAGGAAGGGCACCCAAAATTAGTTAGGATCATAGGTCTAGTTTGGGCGCGCAGGTCATGGTCGCGCAGGTATACCTACACGACACATAGGTACCTGCACGACGGTCAACCCATAGGGTAAAACTTGGGTGAGTCTTGGCTCAATCCCTTAGTGTTATCCCTAAATGTTTTTAAATGAGTGGCGTGCACGTTCTGTTGATGGGATAAGGCGGTGCGTAAATGTCTTCCATTCCTTGAAGTGTTAGACACTTTGGCATGTAGGTGTTTATGAATTTCAATATTTAGTCCTTGTTCTCTCACTTTAGAACTTCCATTCTAGGTATGAAATTACCTTAGAAGTGTTTGGAAGGCTTTGATAAGAGACTAGAGCACCGAGAGCTCAAATCTGAGTTTCTGGATTTTCCTTCCTCAAATGGGGGGCCCACCGAAGATATTTATAGGCTGCAAAAGACCTTTGGGTGAAAAAATAGGGCGCACAAGTCACCTGCCCGACCACTATGAAGCGCGCAAATATACTTGCGTAACCATGATGAAACTTGCGCAACCCAAGTGGGAAGAAATCCTTCTTAATCCCTTTTTCAATTTTTGATGTTTCTTCAAAGGTTAAATCACTTTGGACTAAGGTATTTCCCTTTTTTTAGTTGATAGATTATGTGACGGAAAGGATCGTCAACAATATAACATCAAAAATAGAGTACATAAATAATAAGAGATATTTCAAACAGAAATTTTATAAATCCAAATTTCTCCAAAATAAAGAAGAAGATTCCTCAAAAGAGTAGATGTGGCTTCACCCCTGTGTAATATTTTCAAGTGACCCAAATGAAAATTTTTAAAATAGTTTTGTTGGTTATGAGTTTAGTGGATGTTTTCTTTTTAGTGTATGTACAACTCATATTTTTGTCATAAATCATGTATAATAATTAATTACATTATTAAAACATCATTTACAATGAAAATGGTAAATTAATTTATGAGAATAAAAATCCAAAACCATCTTAAAAGGATCGTTAGATGTAATTAATAATTAATTTATATGAATATATATAATTACGTTAACTTGCTAATATTTCATTGTTTATGGATGGTAGAATAGATCTTATGACGCTGTCATTTCAATACAGGACCGATTATAGAAAATATATTTCAGTGATCCATATTTCTTCCAAAATTTATGAATTATGTTCTAGAATCAATTGGTGTTATCATGGTCAAACTTGAGTGATTGCATTGCTCATTCGTTACCACTACAAAAGTCATCTCGAGAGAAGATGAACATTAAGATGATATCTTTTAGGATTGATAATGCAATGGAGGAGATAAATATAGATATCAAGATTTATCTCTAGGGATTTATTAATTCTAACTCTATCCATTTTTCATATAAATTGTGTTTTAGGAAGTTTATATAAATAGATATTTATTTGTGAAGGGTTGGGGTTGGAAAATTTCATAGAATCCCCTTCCAAACTCCCTAATTATTAATTAAATTCATCACTAATAATAATAACATTAATATTATTATAACATTATTAAGAAATGAAATGCATAAATAATATAAATAAATATCACTTATAACATTTCCAATCAGATCATTAATCTATGCCAACTTTCCATCATCCAATTTAACTGATCCTTGAATAATGATTATTTATTTAATAAATTAGTCTCACTACATTATTCAATGATATATTTAAAAAATATTACATTAAAAAATGAAAACGAAAAACTTATTATTAGTATTATTTAAATCATTAATTTTTTCCAATAAGCTGTGATTAAATTGTTGTGATATACTAAACCTGAATTTATATTATTTATTTTTCTATTAAATTAAATTCTATAATATAACAAACAATGTTGAAGCACTTTATGTTTGATCATACGAGCATAATTATTTAGGTGGATTAGGAAAAACTACCTAATTTACATAGGTGTCATATTGAAACATACCAATAAATCTATATATATGTAAATTAACAACGTAATGATGTCCAACCTCCAATGAACATTTACTCTGCAATACAATCCTTTCATCATAATATCCTAAATAAATCAGGATGAATTGAAGTGAGATAAAAAAAATATACTCGATTATTATTTCCCTAAAATTAAAAAAATGAAGTCACCCAAAAAGCCCCACGACCTTGTATTTCTTCATGTGGTTCCATTCCCATAGAAGGGCCGAATATATATTACATTTGTTAATAGAAAAAAGGGTTTCTCATATTTTCCATTAAGGATTTATAATTTGTGTCATGACCAATGTATCATACCTCTCCACATACACATTTTTACCCAATTTACATGAACACATCAATGTAAAGAGTTCATGGTATACGTTAGAGATAATATTTTCCTTCTATATAAATAAAAACGCCTTCAGATAGAAACAACCAGCGACACAAGGGAATGTGGTCTTCCTTTTGATGACATATTCTCATTACCTGTTATAATAGATTTTACAATGGAATAACACAATCAGAAGGTGTGTAAATTTATTTCAAGCCTCTTTCCACTAATGGCTAGTTTTTGTATGCTCATCTAAAAAATTTCATTTGGCCATATAATAATGTTCATGAATAATTTAATGAATACTATAGGTTCTCATCAATGTGGGGAACTGAACTGGTGTTTTTGAACAACATATATTCTAATGATATTATAATAGGAAAATATAATTTAGATTAATAATCATGATTTGGAATGAAAACATATCCAATAATAGAAAAGAATATCAAATCAAAAAATAAGTTTTCTCTATGGAATAAATTCAGTAGACTCGTAATTTTCATGGATCCAAAGTACTACATCATTTACTATATATTTTCTCACATGATAATCACTCTTCTGAAAAAATAAACAAAATTTTATGGCATATTCAATTTTTCCTCCATTAATACCCTACTCACTAAGACTTCACATCATTGAAGAAAATCTATCAAGAGTTGAAACTAATGAAGTATGTGCTTTTACATCTTTTGGGGATAGGTGCTTTGTAGTGATCTACATCTTCAGGTATATCAAAGTAATCATTGATAGTATATTTGTATCATGCTACAACATCATACCCTTGGAATATGTTATTAATATAAAAGTCTTGGATTCTTTGTAACACATATAAATGGCCATGAAACGTTTTAAGGATGTTTCTAGATTTTTTATGCACTATTTTACCTTCCATTTGGTAAATATATATTTTTTCTGTTTACATTAGGAATATTTGTGTTATTTATGTATGGGTTTAATATGGTGAATGGATGGCACATGGTTTTCTCAAACCATGCACCCAGTCCCATAAAACAATGCAACCCCAAACTGAAGGAAATTTCATGGTATATATATTTTTTGGAAAACTATGCACCCAATTAGTAGTAACTGTGTGACCCTTGTGTGGGGGGAATATATAGGGAAAATGGATTGGAAAACCATATACTCCACCCCAAGAAACTATTTGTGTGGGATTTATATCTCTAAAATTTTATTTTAAAACTATAGAACCCATAAAATTCAACCAAATTAAACCAAACTCTACCCTAATGTTTTTATCTCATTTTTGAGGCTCTTGGATGGATTCTAAAGACATTTTAACTATTTTCATTGTGAATCAAGGATCCATTTGATTGACCTCCACCTCTCCTGAGAAGAAATATCATCCCAAATTCTTACCTCTATCTCTCCCAAATTGATCAAATATTTTGAATGGATGATTTCCTCTATTTTATAGGGTTTTGATATATGTTTAATTGGATCCAATCCATTTGGTATTAGATATATTTTATGGATATAGAACCCATTATTCGTACAATAATTGAGTTTTCTTCTTTAATTAGGGGATTTATATTAGTAGGCATCTTTCAATTATCATGATGTTGGTGGTCAAAATTAAAGATCCCATAGTTTTAATAGAATTACCTATATGTAATTATGAAATTGAAATTTACATAATAAGGAAATTATGTTTGGAATTTAATTTTATTAAATTTAATTTCCATGTGATAATTGAATGGGTTGATTTTTGGAAAATTATAATTCCGTTTAATTGGATTAATTAAATTGTTAATGAATTAATTGAATGATGTGACTGTGAAAATTGAGGTATATTTTAATTATATATTTCGAAAAATAAAATTGATTGGGCAATTGATTAATTGTGGACATATGGAATTGATTGATAATGGGAATAAATGGATGTTTGTCTTAACCAGAAATTCTTAATGGGTTATGTGAATAAATGTTAATAAATGTTTTAATGATGAAACATTCATATTATTCACTGTGATTAAAGTAATGATTTATGATTGTATTGAAAATTGAAATGGCATAACACTTTTTAAAATTTTGATAATAAGGATAATGTTGATTAGCCCTGATATTTGTCAATTGTGGGATACATTTTGATTGATTGATAAATGTTTTTTCAGAAACACATTGATTCGTTAAATAATCATGGGGTCATATTTTTGGTGTTCTAAGAAAAATATTTTTCATGGGATAATGACTGTGAGACGTCATCTAATGCTTAAAATCCAACATGTATGGTTGACTGGTAATGAGTGAGGGATTTAGAGTTATCCTTCAAAAGACTAATTTTTTTTGATGGAAAAGGGATTTGGGCACAAACATATTCCTAAAATATAAATGTTGTCCATGCCAAAATGTTATAGGGACAAAATTTTAGCATTTAGATACGGTTTGAAGATTCCATAATATGATTTGAAATTAAAAGGTTGATTAGTGAATCCCATCTGAAATGTTGAATTTAAATTCTGTATATGATATTGCATGAAATAGTTTAGGTTCCAGAATGGGTTATAGATAGTATTGTGGGATTCAGTGTCTATGTGAACCCAAGATATTTATGTGGTTAAATAAAGAAAGAAATATTTAAAAAATTAAATTTGTTTCTTTTATTTTATTATTTATAAAAATTCATACACTGTTTTTTACTATATATTGTTTTAGACTCTATTGGTTTTGACATAATAAGCTGTAATCACGACCTAATCAGGCTTCCATATAAGTACCCAAATATACTACATGTTTCTAGTCTAGGATGATCCCAATAAACCTATATTATATAAATGAATTTAATTTTAAATTAATATGGGAACTAGACATGGTTTTGGGACTAGTTTGAGAGTTGTCAGTTTTTTAATTATGGATTTTCATTTGGACATGTAAAATATATATGGAAATAAATACATACTGTTTTGGTTTAGATTTTGTATTAATTTATTCATCATGTGACACTAGTAAAATTATTTTTATAGTTATATCTATTATATGTTATTTATTTATACCCATTTTTTGATGATTTGGAAAAGTGGGAATAGTCTCCCCTTATTTTATATATATATATATATATACCATCATTGCTAGTTCGTATCCTCTAGTGTATAGGGAGGTATTTTTGGGGTCATGTGGGTTATTGGCTCATGGAATCATTGAGGGACACCTTAGTTGCAATATCATAATTTAGTGTTAGAGGAGTTTCTTTTATTTTATTTCATTATTACTATTTGGGAAATGTTGAAAGGTAAATTATATGACTCAAGTCTTGGTTAAGAGCTTGTTCAAGGGAGTATCTAACTGATGTGCGGAGGTAAAATCCAATCACCCAGGGTGTGATTACTATTATAAACATCAATTTTTATAATTTTATGTTATTTAATATTGAGTGGTTCACTTGGTGTGGGATGTGATTATTGTTTCTAAGATATTAAATGATTTGAGTCTTGGACCAGAATGAGTGATAGTTGAGTATGATAGAATCACATTAGAATCAAATGTATTATTATAACATGCATTAATTTTAAGAATGCATGGGAAAATGTCTTTGGGTATGTTTGGAAATTAAAATGATTTCATTTATTGTGTGATTAAATGTAGAAACATTCCTAATTTGGAATTAAAAACTGTAAATGATGGAAGAAGAAAAAAATGTTGAAAATAGGTGTTGAATGAGAAAATTGAAATTGGATAATTCTTTTCCATTAATAACCAAAAATGGGATAAGGGATGGTTAAGGGTACTAGACATTACTCAGTCTTGACCATGTGGTGAGATTTTCTAAATGACATATTATGACATATAGTGAATCTTTGTTACATGAATGTGGTATTTTTATATTATTTGTCCTTTGACCTATGATTGGAATTATAGATATAATTCTCCATGATAATTCTTGTTGAAAGGATGATATGAGGAAATATTTGGAGATGTTCCTCCATTAGGGTAACTTATAGTTCTAATAGTTTTAAGAGAGGAATCCATGGAGAAATTTTGTGAGATATTTTATCATTTAATGCAGTTTGTAGTGTGGGGACTACAATGTGTCGTTAAGATAATGTCCAAATGGACATTGGTGTTTTAGTTATAGTACCCTCTAACATTCACTGGAGAGTGTGGACCTATAGGATCTATGTTTTTTTATTAAATCTATATAGTTGATAAATGTTAACATATGGACTCATGCTAAGAATAGTGTCAAGCTGGTTGCTTACATGTTATGTGGTCAGGGAAGTGTTGGTGGGGTATATAGACTCAGGATGCAATGTTGAAGAATATGGAGTTGATGGACTTCCATGTGAAGTAATTATGATACTTTTATATTGATATTCTTAGTTAGGATAGGGACGCTTAGTTTCTATGGTTGACTTAGGGTAGAATGTCCATGTTATGCTTTGATGGATGCTTCATGGATGTGTAGTGTTTTGTTTTAGCGTGGGTGGGGGATGAGTCTACTATGGAAATGTGGGTTCATGAAATGTTTCAATGTGGAATTAATTACTGTGTTAAAATATTCTGGAAAAAAATGTAATCTTAATTTGAAAATCATGGTATCATTTATGAGTGGAACCTAAAATAGGATTCCCATGGATGAAATGTAGTTTCTATAGGAGGATCAAGAGTAGTTACATTCAAGGGTTCCATAGTTTCTATAATGTCAACCTGGGGATTGAAAAGAGAGTGTCAAGGGTGAAGGGTCAGTTACTCACGAAATTAACCAAATAACCTTCCACTAGGGCGGTAAAATTTGGAATATTCATGGAAATTGTCCCCTATTAACAATAGTGATTCATTTTTATGAAACGATGCCACATCTACAATAATTATTAGGAACACACGATAAATATGTAGTTATGGGATCTCTAAAGTGGACTAGATTGATGTAATGGGGTCATAAATCCCATATCATTCTAGATGTTTGAGTTCTAATAGTTGTGGCTAACTATGCAGTGGACACGACTGTTTTTATAAAAAGCTTCCATATTCGGAGAGTGGTGGAGCTTAGGGAAAAAAACTACATTACATATAATATGGTAATTATGGTTTCACATAATTTATCCTACTTTTATGGAAGGTGAGTATGGACCATAAAACATTAGAGGTCTTATTCTTGTATCTTCTACACATGGTGGTTCCTTATTTGATGCATTCACCTCCCATTATTTTATTATCGAAACATATTTTGAATGGTTGGAGTGTTGAAATTTATTTTGTGAAAAATTTTATGATGATCAATACACCTTCGGATATATAGTTGAGATACATTTGATTTTGAATGGGGTGTTCTTTCTATAATAGGGAGTACCATTCCCTTTTATAACTCAAAATTTTGGATAAGTTGGTTTCAACATGATTTTAGATTTGGAATCGTTAGTAGTACATCGATTCCATATATATTTTTACTACATGTGAGTGACCTCTATGTATCACGATTGTGACAATTATACTAATCATAGAGAGTGAGATATCTAGGCATGCCGAGCAAGGATAGTTCTATAGTAACTGGGATAGCTCACCTCTATGGTTTCTAATATTTTTTTAGATGATAGTGGTGTGAAGATGGATTTCCTTACAACTATAATGGTTATGTTCTATATTGTGATCCTATGGAATCCTTAAAATTTCCATGAAATAGATATTTCATATTCACAAATGTGCTTATAATATGGGATGATCTAGTTTCTATTACACCATATATAAAGGAACCAATAAATATTCAAGAGAATAATAGTAAAATAAAATAGTTCATGGATATGGGTTTTATACATCCACGTACGTCGCATTGGGGTTATTTTGTTTCTTCACAAACACTATGATGAGGGGTTATGCATTTTTGTCAATTATCAGATGGTGAAAAAGTTCATAGTGAAGAACTAGTATCCTCCCCCATGTATCGATATCCTATTTGACTAGTTTAGGAGAGATTGTTTATTTCTCATTGCTTTAATTAACATTAGTGTATCATCATTTTGTATTATACATTATAAAAAAACTAGGACATATTTTAGAAAAAGTTATGTCCATTAATATTTTTTCATGATGTTAATCAATTTCACAAACCCACTAGAAATGTTTATGGTTTTGATGAACTGATTCTTCCAACCATACCAAGATTAGTTTATGGTTGTTTATGTTGATGACATATTGGTTTACTTCAATAATCATGAATATCATGCCAAATTCTTTGAAATCATTATTATTACACTAATATAGATTCAACAATACACCAACCTATCATTGTGTCAGTTATTCAATGAACAATTGTATTTCCTTAGTCACATCATATCATTGGATGGTGTTTCATAGAAAAATATAAGGTACAAGTAATTGTTTCTTGGGATAATACCAATAATGTTTTTGATATTCGTATCATTATGGGATCAGAGAGATAATATATGTGGATCATCCATGACATTTCTATCTTGAAATCAGCAATTTCGATCTTGAACAAGGTGGGAGGTATGTCTGACTGGTCTGGAGCATGTGATAATTCCATCGGGGATATGATGAATCATTTCACAACTGCAATAATAATAATTCTACTAGACCTAACAAAGGAGTATACATTGTTTTGGGATTCTTCTTGGATAGTACATGGACTAGTGTTGATTTAGGGTATTTATGGTACGGAAAATGGTTCATTGTAGTTGAGGAACCATTAATTGAATTACCATGTGTACTAACTCAAGACGGCTATAGTTGTTTATAATTTGATGTTTGGGATAATTTATGTATTGGTTGAGTATTTTAGTAGGTATAATGATCAAAAGATCATAATTCATTTCTTTTTACAAATTTAATTTAATCTTCAGAAGTGGAGGTGGGTTTAGTTTATGATGAATTTTGATTTTGATATTTTATATATGCTTGGGAAGTGAAATACTGTTGTCGATACATTTATAAAGAAATGATAGACTCAGAAAGTTCATGAGTCTAATTAAGAGTAGATGGTAATGACATTATAGGCATAGATTCATTTTTTTGTTTAGGAAAGTTATTTTAAGATGGACCTCATATTTAATTTGGTGTATTCCATGCTTTTTATTGTGACAAGGGAGAATAAGTATGAGGAGTAGGAGTGTCTTTCCTTGAGGTAAATCCTTGAAGGTGTGGAGTCACATTTATATTTGAAAATATACTAGGATTATATCATTTATGAATAAGGACATTTAGATGTAGATACGTTTATGGGAGAGAATATAAGCATGAATTTCCTTCCTCAATGTAGGTTGTCCTTCCAGGGTTGGACAACATGTATAGTGACATGTATCATGAGTTTTAGTGTACTTGCATGAAAAATGATATTGTAGTTTTCCTGAAATGATGATACACTTGTCAACTAGTTACGACTAAACATCAACAGCCAAGTTGGTTTATGATAGTCATTTCACATTCTAGAATGGATTTGGGATGAAATTACTATGGAAATTGGGGTGGGTATCTCAATGTAAGTGTAGAATAATGATGCTATTTGTGTCATTGTGGGTCTATTGATGAATGTGTCACATTTATTACCTATAAGAGAGACTTTTCCTGTGGAACTATTAAGAGACAAGTAAATTAGGGAGATATTCTATATATAAATAGGTTTACGTTGTGTTGCTTCATAACATGGTCATATTTTAGTTAATGAGTCCAAAAGGTAATGAAGAAAGTTCTTGGAAAACAAGTTTTACTATGTACTACATTCCCGACATAGATAGATGGTATGTTAGGACGTACAATACTGGTGCTTGAGGATATTTTTCAGTCATGTGTCCTAGAATTAGGTTGGTCTTAGGAAAATCACCTACCACTAAAAGAGATGTCATATAATAATAATTTTTAGGAAACTATTCAAATTTTACCATATGAGGACATTTATGGTAGTCCATTAAGATATCCTCTATAAGGGATTTATGTAGGTGATTTAGTGTTGTTGGAACTGAGTCTCATATAGGATATATAAAAAAATTAGTTGATTCAGAAACATTTGACTATTGACTGTAGTAGTTAGTTGACTTTTTCATTCAGATGTCCATGAGCCCTTAAGTTAATAGTGGGTAATCAATGTTTCCTATGGGTGTCTCTGAGATTAGGTCACCGTAGGATTTCAAGAGAGGAAATGATAGAAACTGAGTTTGTTGACAGTTTGATGTTGTAGAGATTATTGGGTTGTTTGAATACATATTAGCTCTTACATAGAGATATAATTTTATTAATAATGTATGTGTATTTTGAAAACATAGTATTGTCCAGGAGGAAACATGAGAGTGGTAAGAAGATATGTTGGCTTAGTTTCCCAATCATTTTTACTCATAATTTTAGTGATTCATAGGAGTACAACTCAATGATGAGTTGTTATGTTGCAGGGAGATTATAATATCCCAACCATTTATAAAGCTATATCAAGAACTTGTTGAGGTAATATTTAACTTCATGTTGTATATATTTGTTTGGGTTTACATTGGCGACCTTTTGGGAGATTTGTTATTTTTTAGGGTTTTGGGATGTTCACAGTTGGTGCACGGTTCTTCCAAACCAAGCACCCTTCCCTTAAAAAATATGAAATCCTTGACATAGGCGGTCCCATGGTTGGAAAAAGGTTTCAAAGACAATGAATGATATTAGTAGTAATTGTTAGACCATGATGTTATGTGTGCAGTTATGACACACGATTTGGAAAACTATGCAGTAAATCCTAGGAAACTATGGGAGATGGATTCTATCCTATAAAAATTGTTTTTAAAAATTTCCTACCACCCCCACAACATTCATTATCATTCCACTAAACATGATCCTAAAGTCTTTAAATCATTTTGGGGGATTTTTTATGGTTTCCATTTCCTTATGAACTCCATTATTGTCTAATTGAAGATCTTTTTTCCCTATATTCATCCATCTTTATAAGTGATATCATCCTAATAGGAGGTTCCCTCAAAACTATAATTTCTTAATGTGGAGGGTAAGGAACTATGACTTACCTAAGGATGATAACATTCAGCGTATGGGTGTCAGCATTGCATCCAGGTGTCGGTGTTGCAGTTAGACCAAAACAGAAACAATGGGGCATTATTTTTTATAGTGAATGGGCTAGATGGATATGGCTGGTGTTTGGTGCTTTCACTGGGTGGAACAGACATGGAGGGATGATGGAAAAACTTTTTAAGTGCATGGTTTCAAGGAGTAGGTGGTCATAGACCAGAAAGGAAGGCACATGATATTTAGATACTAGTAGGATGATGGACCTTATGGAGATCACGAAATGAAGCACGACAAAAAAAACATAAGAGGTACATAGGAAAATATTCTTTTTAAAATGAAGAATTATTTTCTGGACTTGGTTCGGGTGTGTATTGGCTGCCAGGATCCTCCATCAGTGAAAGCCATTACACCTAGCTGATTTTAGTCCAGCCGATGTAGGGATCTGGGTCATGGGAACTGAGTATATTGGCACCCCCTTCAGTTCAGCCTTAAACTAAGCATGGATGGATAACTTGTAGGGAGGAGATGAGAGGTGGAGGGGTAATTCGGAACTGGGAAGGGTCTGTTGTAGCAGCATTTTCATCTTTCTATGGAAGGGGGGATGTTTTCTAGGATAAAGCGCATGCTATGCTCATGGGTTTGGAGATGTATGTGCAGCAAGATATCACTCTTAAAGTGGTTAAAAAAGATTCACTAATGCTCTTGAAAGCATTAGCTGCTACATTTCGGGTTCCGTGGAATAGCGTTTATGTCATCAAAAAGTGTATGAATATTTTCAATAATCTTATTGAGATCAATCACAAATTGCAGGATGGGAACCAGGTGGCAGATTTCTTGGCGTCCACAGCTTCACCCAATAAAATTATGTATTTTTTTACTTAATATAGGTTCTATTCTTATTTAGGGGATGAATTTTTTGATTAATGATGCTTTGGTATTGCACTTTTTTTGACCACCATGATTTTCTTGTTACAGTTTTTCTTTCTAAGTCAATAATAATGCTAGTTTTCAGTCATAGATATAATTCAATTTATATTGGATCCTGGTTTCATATGTTTTTCTTATTAATCATTAAGGAATTGATCATTTTTCATCAATTTGAGGATTTTTTTTGTGAGTACTCATCAATGATTTTGAGTTAGTTTGTATAAATTTAAAATCCAATAATCATGTTTAATTACATTTATGGAATTGTAAAAGTGAATTTTCCATGATTGGGAAAATAAATCTAGATTCTAATTTGAATATATTTAATTTCCATCTGATTGTTGAATGGGTTGAATTTAGTGGAATTATAATTGGTAGAAGATGAATAATTAATTTGTTTATTAATTAATTAAATGATTTTATTATAGAAATGACGAGATATTAGAACTATATATGTGTACAATTAAATAGGGATATATAATTATTAAAATTTTGAGATATGAAATTGATTCATAATTATAATAAAATAATTTTTGGAATTGCTTTGAAATGTTAATGAGTTATGTGAATAAATTTTAATAAATTATTTATTGATGAATTTGTTATATTTTTAAATGTGATTAACTGAAAGGATTTTGAGTCAACTATAAATTTATATGGTATAAAATGTGTTGAACTTTTTATAAAAAGGATAATATTGGTAAAACATTTTATATGTTAAATATGTTATATACTACTGTTGAGGATAAATGGGTTTTGGGAAACAGAGTGATTTTTAAAATACTAATGGGGTCATAGGAATGGAAATATATGAAAAATTACACACATGTAATAATGAGTGTTGGAAACAAATTGATGCCAAAAAATCCTACATGTGTGAATGATTGATAATGAGTGTGGGAAACATACTGATACATCCAATTTCACCTTTTTTTATTGATTGATAAATTAATTTTGAACACATACTAATTATTTAATTACCCATGTGGTCCAAGCCATGGATGTTTTGACTAATAAAATTGGAATTAGACTATGGATCCAAGTGTCCATAATATGAATTAAAATTAAATGAATGATAGATGAAAAAAATGTGATATAATAGATTCTTATTCTCAATTTTATATCTAATGGGGATAGTTCAGACTTTATCATGGGCCAAGGTAGGCATTGATTATTCAGTATCAATGTTAACTAGTTATATTTATTTGGTTAAATAAATAATAATTGATTAAGTAAATTGTTTATGTTATGTATTATATATTATTATTTATATATATGTATACATTGTTTTTAACTAAATAATATTTTAAATACCATTGATGATGTTTTTATGAGTTTTAATCACACCCTACTTAGGATTTCTGATTGGTACTCGAATAAACTTCATGATTGAAGGAAAGGATAAAAGAAAAAACCCTTTTTTTATATATGATTTTCATAGAAAATTGATGAGGGAATCAGACATGGTGTTGGGAACGACATTGGGATTTACCAGTGTATTTATTTATTCTTTTCAGTTTGACACTTGATAGATATGTGGTAGGGAATATCTACTATTTCTTATTAGATATAGTCTTAATATTACTGTCCTCATGTGATATTGGTATTATTTTGGTAATAGTTACATCATTGATTTATTTATTATTTATTTCTAGTATTGTGATACATTGATATAATGAGTATAGACTACCCATGTTACACATATATACCCTCAATACTATTTAGTAACTTCTTATATATAGGGATTCATTATTCATGTCACCTACCCAAACAAATTGGAGCACTAGTGTGTGGAAACCAGGCCAGGACATCACATAATAAAATACATACACTCTATTTTTGAATCAACAAAAACATGATGTTTTAAACTCCTCAGGATCACAACTCCACTATTGAGAGAAAATAATTATCCATTCTATGAATTAATATCATTCTAATCTTTTGTAAAACTATAATATTTATAACACATGATGACTATTTATTCACCTCCTCCACACACCAGTAATATATCCCTAGTATACATTTGATACACAAAGGTGTCATTAATAGCAGCCCAATTCGATTCACCTATATTTTTATAATTTCATCCTACCATTATCAAATAATATGAAACACAAATCCTCATCGATAACATGGTATACATGTTGGATTCTATCAAATATGTGTATTATATCTTTTTCATTCTTTATATTCCCCCCTTTAACCTAAGGAGTCATCTTCTTGAAATTATGTATACCATGTAACATTAGAACAAATAAACTCTTGTATTGATCCATGCAAATTTCTTCAATATCTAGTGAATATAACTTCCATGGCAAAGTCCTAGATTCCACATGGATCTATCATGTTTGATCTTGAACCAAAGAATATTGTCTAATTCACCTAAATAATTCATGAAAAAAATCATTCTCTACTTGGACATAACAATTTTTAATAATGGTATTTCTTTTCTAATTATTATTATGAAATATATATATAATACTCTCCAAACAACTATAACACCATGAATATTCTAATAAATCAATAGGTCACATCCATTTTAATGAAACTGAATGTTTTTATAGATTCATTGAATCATATGTTCTATGACTTGGATTCATTCATTAATCCATAAATGGATCTCTTTAATAGACATAACGTTTGGGAATTTCCTAGAGTCTCTATCACTTTTGGTCATTTCACATAAAAATCTCCCGAATAGTTGTTATTAATTAATTCTATATTCAAATCAATTTTCAAAAACTCATAGCCATGGAAAGATAGATTCTGATGGAAATAAACATGGAAAATGGATAAAATTTATGGTCATGGTAAATGCCTTGATGTTTCTTGAACAATTTATCCTCTATCTATTCTTTATCAAAATTCACTTTAACTTATGTGAAATTATTTCTCTCAAATACCCATTTACACCCAACATGTATTCTATCAACATATAGATTAATCATAACCCAAAACTGAGATTTCATACGTATAATCCATCCCATAATTCATGGATTCTTATCATACTAAATCTTTTAATCCATATACTACCTCATTAAAGGATACCTATTCATTTGTTTCCACCCATAAAGAGACACTATCATCAATTACTAAACTACCAAATACCTAATGTTCCCTTATATTTTACGTAATCATATGATGAAATTGGGTTTTTGGAATACTTTCTTCTATGGGGACCTATAGAATAAATTCGTGAAACATATCTTGTGTATCTTGACCATTAATATCATCATAATCAATCTTTTTCCCATTATACTTGTATAGACCCGAAGCATGACATACATGGACATTACATTAATTTTTCGGAATACTTAGTACGTAACAAAAACACACACACAAGTATCGTAATAGTTTAGTGTCTTTGGAAACTCGGAATATAATCTTCTAATCATGGTGAAAGATCTTCAACATCTCCCATAAAGATATTTCTTTTTTTACCTAAAACCTTTCTTTATATCCTGGGGAAAAGAAAACATAAAAGGGTGAGCTCAAATGCTCAGTAATGGTAAAAAAAAGAAATATCAATCACATCATATTCATAAGAGCATATCATTTTGGAAATCTTAACCTGCAAAAGAGAGCATAATTTCATAACATGGGATAAATAATAGTAGTGAAATAAAATCCCCATAATCATAACATAAAACATGAAACTTTGTGGAATACACACATAATCATATAGAATCATATCTTATTAGTCAAGACTCATTGCCAAGACAATCTTAGTGGACAAAGTCCATTTTTGAACCGAGTCACCCTCGTTTCAATCATGTTTCACTGAACCGGTATAACCTACCGTTCTAGCCATGTCTATCTCATGAGATATAAAATCTTTTCCCAATGCATTGGAGGGAGATATAGGTCCCACCCATCTAATAATGATACCATTCCTATGTGTTCCACAAAATCATAAATCATACATCATAGCATAACCCATGTAATAAAAATGGGATTCTTAAACATCATGACATCATAAAACAATTCATTTAAGATAGAGGAATTCATAAAAATAATTGCACCTCAACATAATAAAATCAATGTAATGATCGGGATAGAAACAAAACCCTTTATTATCTTAGATGGAAAATAATTTTGATAAAACACTTGAACTCCATTCTTGAGGAAAATATCCTTTCAACTTAAAAAACACTTTTCCTTTCTCAACATGTCATAAAATTCTAACTAAAAGAATTTTATTAAAAATAAACTTGAAAACTTGTAAAGGAAGCTTCTTGGAAATAATGTTTTCAAAATCCATTCATGTCGTATAAGTTAAAAAAACATTCTTCTCGTACTTTTGTCCGAAAAGTCAAAAAAAGTACCTCATACGAAAAAAACGACAAAATATTCCTTTCACATCTTTTACTAAAAACTCACCGAAGGGTAAAATTGGATTTAAACAATTGTATGTGGATGGAAATAATATTACATATCAAGGAAACATGGATGTGGATGATAAAATACACCCTAGTAAATGCCAAAGTATAAAAAATGTCAGTTAAAAATGAGATTGTGTCCGATATGCTTTGTACATGTCCAAACCTCCTTTATAATGATTTAAATAATGTTATTGAATTATTACAGAATCATACTTATTTTTATGATATCATATATGGTCATATTCATAGCTTATTATTAGTAATATTTCATTACTACTTGTTATTCGGGTGTTTATTACTTTTTGTTCTTATGCGTGTTTTGTCGAACAAATTCTTATTCTTCACTTTATGTTATAGATACTTCATTTCCAGAATGGTATTAGTGTAATATATATCATAATCATTCATTCAATTCATTTATGTAATCATTATGAAATGAAGATTATGTAAAACGAGTCGCATCCCATCGTGGCGACGGTATTCCGTACGTACGCATGAGTGATGATTTCACTCCTATGATCGTGGAAATGTATTGGAGTGTATGTATAGTATTTCAGAATAAATATCACTTTACAATCATCATATATAGTTATTATGTACACCATTATACCCATCCATGTATGGTGGTGGTGGAAAATAGATTACGCCACAGCGTGGAGACGGTATTCCGTACGTACACATGCGCGGTGATTTCATTTTCTGTAGGATGGATAGATGGTGAAATAGGGTTGTTTAATAATTATAATATCATATCAGTATATGAGTGATATTAATGTTATTACTTCATAATTAAACAACTAAAGAAGAAGAAGTGGAAGAAGAAATAAAGTTGAAAGAATTGGTAACGAAAATTACCTCTTCTTTGAAGCACCTCTTTGAGATCTCCTTTTAGGGAACTAAAATTGGTCTTTAAGGAAGACCAGAACCTCTAGTATATTTATAGTGAAGTGGAGAAGAGAATTTTTCAGGGGTTTTCCGAGATTGAAGGCTCAATGTTGTGTGAGGAAGAGAGGGAGGATGTGCCCTTTTATAAGGGAGGAGAGGGGTACCTTTGGAATAACTAAAACTATTATTTTATTATAAAGTCAAATTCGGTTATAAATAGCTCCAAATTGATATATTTCGAAGCTAATGTGGGGATGGGTCGAAATCCTCTCATACAATATAATTTAGAAAATTTTAGGTTCCTATTTTAACCATATCATTTAGATTTAACATTAAGTTAAATAATTTTACTTTTACCGTGTCTTCTTGTGTTCTTATACTATAAGGTTAATAAACTTACAATAAGCATCCCAACTAACCCCAAGTTGTTTTTTATTAATATATATAACCTTATCTAAGTCATTTGTCCGATCCTTAGATTTTTAAGAATAAAATAACAATTACTAATATAATATTTGTATTAAACCTTATTTTATGTCAATTTTGACACTATTTAGTAATTGATTTTTGTGAAAATCATAACAGAATGATTAGTTCTAAAAACGTTAATTAAATCAATAATAACATGTCATATTGACCTATAAAATTAGTTAAATTCATAAAAAGTTTCAAATTACATTTATTTGGGTATTTATAACATCAATTATGTCAATATTTCATTAATAAGATAATTACTGCATCATTGTTGTGTCATAAATAAATTATATTATTTAATGTCTAAAAATTATAAATAAAATATAATTATGTAGGAAATATTTTTATCTTTCTAATTAATATTTATAGTTGAATTTATCTTATGTATAACCCTATATTAAAAATGATTTAGTTATTAAACTTTGATTTTAACTATTTTAACCCTTCTTTAAATAAATTAATAATAAATGTCTGAATCTAATACAAGTGGGCCTAAATGGTCATATTTTATTCCTAGGTTGTTTTAGGTCGAATTACACTTATCCAATAGAATTAGGACATGTGTTACGGTAATAATAATATCATTTTTGTCCTTAATTACCCTATTTACTTTTAACCGTGGTAAATAAAAGTAAAAATTTACTATTCACCAAAAATTATTTTCATCTCATTGAATCACATTTTAGTCCTTGATATTAACCGTGTCTCTCAGATTTTTGAAATTCCACTCACAGGAGCGGTAAAATTATGTTTTATGAAAAACTCAGTTTTTTAACAACCACTTAGTGGTTTCACTATTCATTAAAAATGAATGTTTCCAGAAAAATACCAAAAATTAGGCCTAAGATATATTTGATATTAAGAATTCAAAAATGATGTCTATTTTACCAAATTCAGAACATATCAGTCGCATTAATTAATTTAAAAATTAGTTCCGGTCGTCAAAACAAATAACGTGTTTTTAAGACATAATAACTATCAAAAGATTGACACTTGTTTATAACTGGTTTAAATGTGAAATTACATCCAATGAAAAACATTGTATTAAATTGAAAAAATATATTCTAAATATACTTTAAAACCACTAAAATTAATAATTTATCACTATTAATTATTTCTATTAAAAAGTTCTTTTTAATTAAAATTTAGTAATTTTCACTATTCATCAAAATATGAAAGTTATCCGAAAAGTACCAAAACTTCACCCTAATCTAATTTTGATATTCCAAATCCAAAAATGAATTCCATTTTGAAAAATAAAATTTACAAAATTTCATAAAAGTGGTTATTACTATTCATAATGGCTAGTTTTAATAATATTTTAATTGCATATCGTTGTTAAGTGAAACTCGGTATTGCGTACTACACACGCTATCAAGGAAGGATGCGATTACGTGTAATGCAAGGAAAGTCAAGGATGTGTGTTGTGCAATCTCCTTTTGGTGTAGCGTACAACATAAGACATTAATGAAATTAAAAAGAATATTTTTTTCATAAAATTTCGGGGTGTTACATTCTACCCCCCTTAAAATGAATTTCTCCCTCGAAATTCATCAGGGTTATAAATGGTTTACTACTCAAAAGTTTCTTTAATAGAAACCCACATCGTAAAAAGGAATACCAAAACCAATCTTTAAAAACAAAAGTATGAAACGTAATGGTTACCCAAATAAACTAATCACTGGGTTTCCACATAGGTGAAAATATGGATATGGAAGAGAAATCTAACCATCATGTTCTGATGGAGAGTGGTAGAGAACATGGCTATGGAAAAGCCGGAACTCACAAAGCCATAAATTTGTGATGATCTAAGATACCATCTGATTCATCAGATATAAGAGCACTAGGACAACATTTTTGGTTTTCAAGATCGTTTCCCTAAAGTTGATGAAATTGGAATTAGAAGAAATACTTTCATGATTTTGGTATAGTCTCACCGTTGGTCGTTCTTTGGAAAATTTCCACTTCATCTCTTAAATAAATGAAGTTGAATTTTTCATTTGTGATGTGGTAGCAGATCATGTGATAGAATGATGGGTCATTCCATCTGTCTCAAACAAATGGTTAGAAAAGTTATCAAAAAATACATAAGTCCATCTATAGTGAGATTAATTATATATGGTTCCTATAATAAAACTAGTTTCTACTAAACAGGGACTTCCTGTAGGCCAGTGGTAGGCGATAAAGGCCAGTCGCACTTCGGTTGTGGGTTTGATTCCAACAGCCTTGTCAGACGCGTTGGGCTATCACCCGTCCTGCAGGTTGCCCTTTTTCTAAAACTATATTACTATAACATCCCATCAATAATATCGAAAAAACTTCTATCCTTAAAAAATATTAACTTATGTCCAGCATAATCCATTCCAATCTTTAGGCTTATCCATAATACTGCAGTCCACTCTAATAATATAGTGAAAATGATTACCAGAGATTTAATACCATCGTTGGTCCCCATATAGCATAAGATATGTCTTGTTGGTCACATTCCAAACATTCAAAGGCCTTAATCATGTATTCTCTTGAATACACATTGAACCTTAGTGAAAACATGAAGGTAGTTAAAAGCTAACACTTTACACATACCAAAATCCTCAAAATTCTATATACTCAAACCATGATATCACATAGTCCTTATATCAATCATGAGCTCATGAATACTATCAAACAAATTAGATTCTCTTTATCCCTTCATTATGTGCATATCATCTGCTTTCCAAAAATATTTCAATCACTTTTCATGGTTATCGATGCAGTTAAATTATTGAAAACCACAATAGACCAAAACATAAATATTCCAATATTACACGATACAATATAAAACATTATTTTGGAATCCCATTACATAAACACTTAATCATTCCACAACATAGTTTTCATATTCAACATCGCCAGTGGTGATCGCATGTGACTTCCCTTTGTCATTTTCCTTAAGTGGTTGCTCATGTCGATCAACACTAACCCTTGGATTTGGGCATTTATTAGCATAATGCCCCATTTCCTTGCACTTGAATCATTGAAGTGTACTAGGTTCATTCTGTGTATCCCTTACTTTGTTTGCATCAATAGACATCTTCTTCCCATCATTGCGGCATTAAAATGCTCGATGACCTTCCTTTCCACATTTGAAACATTAACTTGTCCCTTTAAGACAATCTCCACCATGCTTCTTTCCACACATTGAGCATAAGGAAACATTCATCTTCTTTTCACCATTATTCTGAGATTTCTCCTTGAACTCCATCTTTCATTTCTTGTCAAAACTACTAGATGGATAAGTAACACCAACTTCCATTTCTACCTTGATAGCACAACGCACAATTTCTTCATAGCTACTAATGTCTCTTATAGCTAATGCCCTTCGAAGATTTGGTTTTAAGCGACTGAAGAATCGATCAACTTTACTTTCAGGTTGGATGATAAATCCAGATGCATACCTTGCGTGCCTTGTAAAATTCGCTTCGTATATACCAACAGATTCGTCATCATTTTACTTTAGTTCAAGAAACTCCTTCTCCATCTTTGTTCTAAGAATACGAGGGAAGTACTTATTGAAAAAAAAGTTCTTGAACTCGTACCATTCTATGGACTCAATTTCATCTCTTTGCCTCGTATTCTTGATAAGATTCCACCATTGATCAGCTTCACCTTCCAAACGATATACTGCTAAGATGACTTTCTCATGTTCAGAACATTGAAGAACTGAAAATATCTTTTCAGTGGTACTAATCCATTGTTCAGCAACAAGTGGATCAGAAGACCCACTGAAAAAAGGTGGACATTACCTCATAAAGGACTCAATAGAATATTGTTCCCTTATCTACTCATTTGGATGTACAGAATGATTCATAGCTTGTCTAAGTATAGCAATAAGATTTTGCACTCCATCTCCCATAACATTTGTTTGTTCAGGAGGACAATCATTGCATTGTTCATTGCATTGATCAACACGGTTCATTCGGGTTCCAGCCATCGTCTAAAACCCAAAAAGAATAGTGTGAGAGGAAAAAATCATGCTAGGGAAAACAACATAATAAAGGGGGATTACCTTCAATATCTAACATATTAGGTTTAATTATATGGTCGTTAGCGAAATTCTAGGACTATAACATATACGTATACTTAACCTTAGGAACAACCCTTGACATACCTTAGAAATATCTTTAGGGGTCTCACTAAAGTTCTCGCATCCTAGATTACAAAGGTTGACTAAAACTTTCCTCTGATACCAACTGTAGAGACCTGAAGCTTAATGTACGTGGACATTACATTACTTTTTTGGAATACATAGTACATAACAAAAACACACACACAAGGATCGTAATCGTTTAGTGTCTTTGGAAACTCGTAATATAATCTTCTAATCGTGGTGAAATATCTTCAACATCTCCCATAAAGATCTTCTTTTTTTTACCTAAAACCATTCTTTATATCCTGGGGAAAAGAAAACAAAAAAGGGTGAGCTCAAATGCTCAGTAAGGGTAAACAAAAGAAATATCAATCACATCATATTCATAAGTGCATAACATTTTGGAAATCTTAACCTGCAAAAGAGAGCATAATTTCATAACATGGGATAAATTATATTAGTGAAATGAAATCCCAATAATCATAACTTAAAACATGAAACTTTGTGGCATACACACATAATCATAGATAATCATATCTTATTAGTCAAGACTCATTGCCAAGACTATCTTAGTGGAAAAGTCCATTTCTGAACTGAGTCACCCTCGTTTCAGTCCTGTTTCACTGAACCGGTATAACATACCGTTCCATCCATGTCTATCTCATGAGATAAACAATCTTTACCCAATGCATTGGAGGGAGATATTGGTCCCACCCATCTCATAATGATACCATTCTTATGTGTGCCACAAAATCATAAACCATTCATCATAGCATTACCCATGTAATAAAAATGGGAGTCTTAAACATCGTGACATCATAAAATAATTCATTTAAGATAAAGGAATTCATAAAAATAATTCCATCACAACATAATCAAATCAATGTAATAATAGGGAAATAAACAGAACCCTTTATTATCTTAGATGGAAAATAATTTTGATAAAACACTTGAACTCCATTCTTGAGAAAAATATCCTTTCAACTTCAAAAACACTTTTTCTTTCTTAACATGTCATAAAATTCTAACTAAAAGAAGTTGATTAAAAATAAACTTGAAAACTTGTAAAGGAAGCTTCATGGAAATAATGGTTTAAAAATCCATTCATGTCGTATAAGTTAAAAAAACATTCTTCTCGTACTTTTGTCGGAAATGTCAAAAAAGTACCTCGTACGAAAAACAATGACAAAAGATTTCTTTCATATCTTTTACTAACAACTCACTGAAGGGTAAAATTGGATTTAAACAATTGTAGGTGGATTTAAATAATAGTACATATCAAGGAAACATGGATGTGGATGTTAAAAAACACCCCAGGAAATGCCAAAGTATAAACAATCTCGAATAAAAACGAGATTGTGATATTTCCCTTACCTTAGGTCCGATATTCTTTGTACGTGTCCGAACCTCCTGTATAATGATTTAAATAATGTTATTGAATTATTATGGAATCATACTTATTTTTATGATATCATATATGGTCATATTCTTAGCTTATTATTAGTAATATTTCATTACTACTTGTTATTCGGGTGTTTATTACTTTTTGTTCTTATGCGTGTTTTGTCGAATAAATTCTTATTCTTCTCTTTAGGTTATAGATAACTCATTTGCAGAATGGTATTAGTGTAATATATATCATATTCATTCATTCAATTCATTTATATAATCATTATGAAATGAAGATTATGTAAAACGAGTCGCATCACATCGTGGCGACGGTATTCCGTACGTACGCACAAGTGATGATATAGTTCTTATGATCGTGGATGTAACAGCCCGAGATTTAATGAAAAATATTCTTTTTAATTTTATTAATGTGTTGTGTTATACGCTACACCAAAATGAGCTTTCACAATACACATCTCTGACCTGGATTGAATTATACGCAATCGCGACCTTCCACGATAGCGTGTGTTGTACGCAACACCGAGTTTCGCTAAACAACGATATGCTATTAAGATATTATTAAAACTAGCCGTTATGAATAGTAATAACCACTTTTTGAAATTTTGTAAATTTTATTTTTCAAAATGGAATTCATTTTTGGATTCGGAGTATAGAATTTAGCCTAAGGTGAAATTTTGGTACTTTTCGGATAACATTCATATTCTGATGAATAGTGAAAATTACTAAATTATAATTAAAAACAACTTTTTTTAATCAAAATAATTAATAGTGAAAAATTATTAATTTGAGTGGTTTTAAAGTATATTTAGAATATATTTTTACAATTTAATACAATGTTGGTCATTGGATGTAATTTCACATTTAAACCAGACATAATCAAGTGTCAATCTTTTGATAGATATTGTTTCTTAAAAACACGCTATTTGTTTTAACAGCGGGATTTAATTATAAAATTAATTAATGCAACTTCTATGTTATGAATTTGGTAAAATAGACTTCATTTTTGAATTCGGATTATGAAATATATCTTAGGATGAAATTTTGGCATTGTTCTGAAAAACATCAATTTTTGATGAATAGTGAAACCACTAAGTGGTAGGTTAAAAACTGAATTTTGCATAAAACTTAATTTTACCGCTTCTGTGAATGGAATTTCGAAAATCCGACAGACACGGTTAATATCAAGGACTAAAATGTGGTTCAATGAGATGAAAATAATTTTTGGTGAATAGTAACTTTTTACTTTTATTTACCACGGTTAAAAGTAAATAGGGTAATTAAGGGTAAAAATGATATTAATATTATCCTGACACATGTCCTAATCCTATTGGACAAGTGTATCTCGACCAAAAACAACCTTAAGTGTAAAATATTATCATTTAGGCCCACTTGGATTAGATTAGGACATTTATTATTATTTAATTCTAAGAAGAGTTAAAAGAGTTAAAATCAATGTTTATTTACTAAAACATTTTTAATATAGGGTTGTACATAAGATAAATTCGATTGTAAATATTCATTAGAAATATAAAAAGATTTCCTACATAATGATACTTTATTTATAATTTTTAGACTTTAAATAAATTAATTTATTTATGACACAACGATGATGCAGTAATTACCCTTTTAAGGAAATATTAACATAATTGATGTTATAAATGCTCAAATGAATGTAATTTGAGACTTTTTATGAATTCCACTAATTTTCTAGGTTACTATGATATATTATTGTTGATGTAATCAACTTGGTTCGAACATATAATTCTGTTATGACTTTCACAAAAATCATATATCAAATAGTGTCAGAATTGACACCAAATAGTTTTTAAATCAAATATTATATTATTAATAGTTATTTTATTCCTAAAAATCCAAGGTTCGGCCAAATGACTTAGATAAGGATATATATATTAATAATAAACAATTTGGGGTTCGTTTGTCATGTTATAGTAAGTGTATTAACCATATAGTGAAAGAAAACAAAAAGACATGGTAAAAGTTAAATTATTTAACTTAGAGTTAAATCTAATTGATAAGGTTAAAATAATACCCTAAACTTGTCTAAATCCTATTGGATGATAGGATTTCTACCCATCCCCACTTTAGCTTCGAAATAAGACCCTTTGGAACCAATATAAAACGATTTTGACTTTAATATAAAATAATATTTTCAGATATTCCTAAAGTGCCCCTCCCCTCCCTTATAAAAGGACACCTCCTCCCCCTCCTCCTCACACCACTTTGAGCACTAAAGCACGGCCAACCCCTGCCAAAATCTCTTCTCCGCTTCCCTAGCAACATCCTAGAGGTTCTGGTCTTCCTCAAAGACCAATTTTAGTGCCCTAAGAGGAGGTCTCAAAGAGGCGCTTCAAAGAAGAGGTAATTACCCTTACCAATTCTTTCATCTTTATTTCTTCTTCCACTTCTTCTTCTTATGTTGTTTCATTATGAAGTAATAACATCAGTATCACTCATATACTGATATGTTATTATAAGTATCAAACAACCTTATTTCACCATCTATCCATCCTACGGAAAAAGAAATCACCGCGCGTGCGTACGTACGGAATACCGTCTCCACGCCGTGGTGTAATCTATTTTCCACCACCACCTTACATGGATGGGTATAATGGTGTAAAGAATAACTATAAATAGTTATTACAACATCATATTGATTCTGATATATTGTATAATCCACTCCAATTCAATTCAATACTTATGGAAATGATATCATCGCTCGTGCGTACGTACGGACTACCGTCTCCACGACGCGATGAGATTAATTCTCCATGTTAACCATTTAAGAATGATTATAAAGTATATATAATATGTACTAATGAAATATATGACATAATAATGATACTGGATTTATTTATATATTTATATGTATGTCATGTACTTAATTCCATTAAATTCAATAAGGAAACGAAAACAGCGTTCATGCGTACGTACGGACTACCGTCTCCATGAACGGTGTATTTCATTCCATTTAATGATTTATTATATATATGTATATCCTGAATATATATATATATATAAATCATGTTTTATGTTCTGTAATTAAGTAATCATGATCTGAGTAATCATATGAATAATTACAAGTCAAAACACGGACGACAAATGAAACAATTTTACCCAAAACGCTCATTAACATGGAATTTACAAATGAACGGGTAATATAAAGTCATAAGTGAACCATATATGATATCATAACAATGAATATGATTCTGTAATAAGTAAATGACATTATTTAAATCATTATACAGGAGGTTTGGACACTTACGAAGCAAATCGGACCTAAGGTAAGGGAAATATCACAATCTCATTTTTATCCGAGATTGTTTATTCGTAAGTATTTATTGGGGTGTATTTTATCATCCACATCCATGTTACCTCAATATGTAATATTGTGTCCATCCACTTACAATAGTTTAAATCCAGTTTACCCTTCGGTGAGTATTTAGTAAAGAATATGAAAGGAATCTTTTGTCGTTTTTTCGTACGAGGTACTTTTTGACTTTTCCGACAAAAGTACGAAGAATGTTTTTTTAGCTTATACAACATGAATGTATTTTTAAAAACATTATTTCCAAGAAGCTTCCTTTACAAGTTTTCATGTTTATGTTTAATCAAATTCATTTATTTTAAAGTCTTATGACATGTTATGAAAGGAAAAATGTTTTTTAAGAAGAAAGGATATTTTCCTCAAGAACGGAGTTCAAGTGTTTTATCAAAATTATTTTCCATCTAAAATAATAAAGGGTTCTGTTTTTATCCCTATTATTACATTGATTTGATTATGTTGTGATGGAATTATGAATTCCTTTATCTTATATGTATTGTTTTATGATGTTATGTTGTTTAAGAATCCCATTTTTATTTCATGGGTTACGCTATGATGTATGGTTTATGATTATGTGGCACACATAAGAAAGGATTCATTATAAGATTGGTGGGACCTATATCCCCCTCCAATGCATTGGGTAAAGATTTTATATCTCATGAGATAGACAGGGCTGGAACGGTAGGTTACACCGGTTCAGTGAAACAGGACTGAAATGTGGGTTACTCGATTCAGAAAGGGACTTTGTCCACTAAGATAGTCTTGGCAATGAGTCTTGACTTACAAGAAATGATTCTCTATGATTATGTGTGAATTCCACAAAGTTTAAAGTTTTATGTTATGATTATGGGGATCTCATTTTCACTTCTATGATTTCTTCCATGTTATGATATTATGATCTCTTTTGCAGGTTATGCTTTTCAAAAAGATATGATATGATTTTTACTTCCTTTATTTGCCCTTGATGAGCATTTGAGCTCACCCTTTTATGTTTTCTTTTCCCCAGGATATAAAGAAAGGTTTTAGGTAAAAAAAAGGAAGATCATTATGGGAGATATTGAAGATCTTTCATCACGATTAGAAGATTACGTTCCGAGTTTCCAAAGACACTAAACTATTACGATCCTTGTGTGTGTGTTTTTGTTATGTACTAAGTATTCTGCAAAAGTAATGTAATGTTCATGTACGTCAGGCATCGGGTCTCTACAGTTGGTATCAGAGGAAAGGTTTAGTCAACCTTTGGAAACTAGGATGCGAAAACGTTAGTGAGAACCCTAGAGATATTTCTACGGTATGTCTAGGGATGTCCCTAAGGTTAAGTATACGTATAGGTTATAGTACTAGAACTACGCTAACGATCATATAATTAAACCTAAGATGTTAGATATTGAAGGTACTCCCCCTTTATTATGTTGTTTTCCCTAGCATGATTTTTGCCTCTCACACTATTCTTTTTGGGTTTTAGATGATGGTTGGAACCTGAACGAACCGTGTTGATCAATGCAATGGACAATGCAATGATTGTCCTCCTGAACAAACAAATGTTATGGGAGATGGACTGCAAAATCTTATTGCTATACTTACACAAGCTATGAATCATTCTGGACTTCCAAATGAGCAGAGAAGGGAACAATATTCTATTGAGTCCTTCATGAGGCAACGTCCACCATCTTTCAGCGGGTCTTCTGATCCACTTGTTGCTGAACAATGGATCAATACCACTGAAAAAATATTTTCAGTTCTTCAATGTTCTGAACATGATAAAGTCATCTTAGCAGTATATCGTTTGGAAGGTGAAGCTGATCAATGGTGGAATATTATCAAGAATACAAGGCAAAGAGATGAAATTGAGTCCATGGAATGGGACGAGTTCAAGAACTTATTTTTCAGTAAGTACTTCCCCCGTATTCTTCGAACAAAGATGGAGAAGGAGTTTCCTGAACTAAAGCAAAAGGATGATGAATCTGTTGGTATATACGAAGCGAATTTTACAAGACTTGCAGGGTATGCATCTGGCATTATCATCCAACCTGAAAGTAATGTTGATCGATTTTTCAGTGGCTTAAAACCAAGTCTTCGAAGGGCATTAGCTATAAGAGACTTCAGTAGCTATGAAGAAATTGTGCGTTGTGCTATCAAGGTAGAAATTGAAGTTGGTGTTACATATCCAACTCATGGTTTTGACAAGAAACGAAAGATGGAGTTCAAGGAGAAATCTCAGAATAATGGTGAAAAGAAGATGAATGTTTCCTTATGCACAAAGTGTGGAAAGAAGCATGGTGGAGATTGTCTTAAAGGGACTAGAAAATGTTTTAAGTGTGGTAAAGAAGGTCATAGAGCAGCTGAGTGTCGAAGTAATGGAAAAAGGGTTTCTAATGATGTGAATAAAGAAAACACTGCAGAGAACGCACCACCAACACTTCAATGCTTCAAGTGCAAGGAAATGGGGCATTATGCTAATAAATGCCCTAATCCAAGGGTTAGTGATGATCAACATGAGCAACCACTGAAGGCAAAGGACAAAGGGAAGTCACATGCGATCACTATTGGCAATGTTGAATATGACAATGATGTGGTGGAATGATTAAGTGTTTATGTAATGGGATTCCAAAATAATGTGGTATCATTGAGTATTGCAATATTTATTGATGTGGTATTCAAAGTGATTGAGATATTTTTTGGAAATAAGATGATATGCGCATAATGAAGGAATAATAAGATAATGAGGTGTTTGATTGTATTCATGAGCTCATGACTGATATAAGGAGAAGGTGATATCACAGTTTGAGTATATAGAATTTTGAGAATTTTGGTATGTGGAAAGTGTTAACTTTAAAATGCATTCATGATTTCACTAAGGTATTCAAGAGAATACATGATTAAGGACTTTGAATGTTTGGAATGTGACCAACAAAACATATCTTATGATATATGGGGATCAACGATGGTATTAAATCTCTGGTAATCGTTTTCACTATGTTATGAGAGTGGACAGCAGTATTATGGATAAGCCTAAAGATTGGAATGGATTATGTTGGACATAAGTTAGTATTGTTTAAGGATAGAAATTTTCTCGATATTATTGATGGGATGTTATAGTAATTTAGTTTTAGAAAAAGGACAACCTGCAGGACGAGCGACAGCCCATCGCTTCGGACAAGGATATGGGAATCGAACCCACAACCGAAGTGCGACTGGCCTTTATCGCCTACCACTGGCCTACAAGAAGTCCCTATTTAGTAGAAACTAGTTTTATTATATTAAGCAATATGATATATGAAGTATAAGTCCATTTTAGGAACCATATGTGATTAATCTCACTATAGATCGACTTATGTATATAATTTTTGCTAACCTTTTGTTTGAGACAGATGGAATGACCCGTCATTCTCTCACAAGATCTGCTAACACTTCACGAATAACAAATTCAACTTCATTTATATAAGAGATGAAGTGGAAATTGTTCAAGGCATGAACAACAGTGAGATTGTACCAAAATAAAGTAAGTATTTATTCTAATTCAAATTTTCAACTTTAGGGAAATGATCTTGAAAACCAAAAATGTTGTCCTAGTGATCTTATACCTGATGAATCAGATGGTACCTTAGATCGTCACAAATTTATGGATTTGTGATTACTGGATTTTCCATAGCCATGTTCTCTACCACTCTCCATCAGAACATGATGGTTAGATTTCTCTTCCATATCCATATTTTCACCTATGTGGAAACCCAGTGATTAGTTTATTTGGGTAATCGTTACATTTCATACTTTAGTTTTTAAAGCCAAGTTTTGGTATTCCTTTTTACGGTTTGGGTTTCTATTAAAGAAACTTTCGAATAGTAAACCATTTATAACCCCAACGAATTTCGAGAGCGAAATTCATTTTAAGGGGGGTAGAATGTAACAGCCCGAGATTTTATGAAAAATATTCTTTTTAATTTTATTAATGTCTTGTGTTATACGCTACACCAAAATGAGCTTTCACAATACACATCTCTGACCTGGCTTTAATTATACGCAATCGCGACCTTCCACGATAGCGTTTGTTGTACGCAACACCGAGTTTCGCTAAACAACGATATGCTATTAAGATATTATTAAAACTAGCCGTTATGAATAGTAATAACCACTTTTTGAAATTTTGTAAATTTTATTTTTCAAAATGGATTTCATTTTTGGATTTGGAGTATCGAATTTAGCCTAAGGTGAAATTTTGGTACTTTTCGGATAACTTTCATATTCTGATGAATAGTGAAAATTACTAAATTATAATTAAAAACAACTTTTTTTAATCAAAATAATTAATAGTGATAAATTATTAATTTGAGTGGGTTTAAAGTATATTTAGAATATATTTTTACAATTTAATACAATGTTGGTCATTGGATGTAATTTCACATTTAAACCAGACATAATCAAGTGTCAATCTTTTGATAGATATTGTTTCTTAAAAACACGCTATTTGTTTTAACAGCGGGATTTAATTATAAAATTAATTAATGCAACTTATATGTTATGAATTTGGTAAAATAGACTTCATTTTTGAATTCAGAATATGAAATATAGCTTAGGATGAAATTTTGGCATTGATCTAAAAAACATCAATTTTTGATGAATAGTGAAACCACTAAGTGGTAGGTTAAAAACTGAATTTTGCATAAAACTTAATTTTACCGCTTCTGTGAATGGAATTTCGAAAATCCGACAGACACGGTTAATATCAAGGACTAAAATGGGGTTCAATGAGATGAAAATAATTTTTGGTGAATAGTAACTTTTTACTTTTATTTACCACGGTTAAAAGTAAATAGGGTAATTAAGGGTAAAAATGATATTAATATTACCCTAACACATGTCCTAATCCTATTGGACAAGTGTATCTCGACCAAAAACAACCTTAAGTGTAAAATATTATCATTTAGGCCCACTTGGATTAGATTAGGACATTTATTATAATTTAATTCAAAGAAGAGTTAAAAGAGTTAAAATCAAAGTTTATTTACTAAACCATTTTTAATATAGGTTTCTACATAAGATAAATTCGAATGTAAATATTCATTAGAAAGCTAAAAAGATTTCCTACATAATTATATTTTATTTGTAATTTTTAGACTTTAAATAAATTAATTTATTTATGACACAACGATGATGCAGTAATTACCCTTTTAAGGAAATATTAACATAATTGATGTTATAAATTCTCAAATGAATGTAATTTGAGACTTTTTATGAATTCCACTAATTTTCTAGGTTACTATGATATGTTAGTGTTTATTTAATCAACTTGTTTTGAACATAAAATTCTGTTATGACTTTCACAAAAATCATATATCAAATAGTGTCAAAATTGACACAAAATAGTTTTTAAATCAAATATTATATTATTAATTGTTATTTTATTCCTAAAAATCTAAGGATCGGCCAAATGACTTAGATAAGGATATATATATTAATAATAAACAATTTGGGGTTCGTTTGGCATGTTATAGTAAGTTTATTAACCATATAGTGAAAGAAAACAAAAAGACACGGTAAAAGTTAAATTATTTAACTTAGAGTTAAATCTAATTGATAAGGTTATAATAATACCCTAAACTTGTCTAAATCCTATTGGTTGATAGGATTTTGACCCATCCCCACTTTATCTTAGAAATAAGACCCTTTGTAACCATTATAAACCGATTTTGACTTTAATATAAAATAATATTTTGAGATATTCCTAAAGTGCCCCTCTCCTCCCTTATAAAAGGACACCTCCTCCCCCTCCTCCTCACACCAATTTGAGCACTCAAGCTCGGCCAACCCTAACAAAATCTCTTCTCCACTTCCCTAGCAACATTCTAGAGGTTCTTGTCTTCCTCAAAGACCAATTTTAGTGCCCTAAGAGGAGGTCTCAAAGAGGCGCTTCAAAGAAGAGGTAATTATCGTTACCAATTCTTTCATCTTTATTTCTTCTTCCACTTCTTCTTCTTAGGTTGTTTCATTATGAAGTAATAACATCAGTATCACTCATATACGGATATGTTATTATAAGTATGAAACAACCCTATTTCACCATCTATCCATCCTACGGAAAAAGAAATCATCGCGCGTGCGTACGTACAGAATACCGTCTCCACGCCGTGGTGTAATCTATTTTCCACCACCACCTTACATGGATGGGTATAATGGTGTAAAGAATAACTATACATAGTTATTACAACATCATATTGATTCTGATATATTGTATAATCCACTCCAATTCAATTCATTACTTATGGAAATGATATCATCGCTCGTGCGTACGTACGGACTACCGTCTCCACGACGCGATGAGATTAATTCTCCATGTTAACCATTTAAGAATGATTATAAAGTATATATAATATGTACTATTTAAATATATGACATAATAATGATACTGGATTTATTTATATATTTATATGTATGTCATGTACTTAATTCCATTAAATTCAATAAGGAAACGAAAACAGCGTTCATGCGTACGTACGGACTACCGTCTCCATGAACGGTGTATTTCATTCCATTTAATGATTTTTTATATATATGTATATCCTGAATAGATATATATATATAGATCATGTTTTATGTTCTGGAATTAAGTAATCATGATCTAAGTAATCATATGAATAATTACAAGTCAATACACGGACGACAAATGAAACAATTTTACCCAAAACGCTCGTTAACATGGAATTTACAAAAGAACGGGTAATATAAAGTCATAAGTGAACCATATATGATATCATAACAATGAATATGATTCTGTAATAAGTAAATGGCATTATTTAAATCATTATACAGGAGGTTCGGACACTTACGAAGCAAATCGGACCTAAGGTAAGGGAAATATCACAATCTCATTTTTATCCAAGATTGTTTATTCATAAGTATTTACTGGGGTGTATTTTATCATCCACATCCATGTTACCTCAATATGTAATATTGTTTCCATCCACTTACAATAGTTTAAATCCAATTTTACCCTTCGGTGAGTATTTAGTAAAGAATATGAAAGGAATCTTTTGTCGTTTTTTCGTACGAGGTACTTTTTGACTTTTCCGAAAAAAGTACGAAGAATGTTTTTTTTGCTTATACAACATGAATGTATTTTTAAAAACATTATTTCCAAGAAGCTTCCTTTACAAGTTTTCATGTTTATTTTTAATCAACTTCATTTATTTTAATGTCGTATGACATGTTATGAAAGAAAAATGTTTTTGAAGAAGAAAGGATATTTCCTAAAGAATGGAGTTCAAGTGTTTTATCAAAATTATTTTCCATCTAAAATAATAAAGGGTTCTGTTTTTATCCCTATTATTACATTGATTTTATTATTTTGTGATGGAATTATGAATTCCTTTATCTTATATGTATTGTTTTATGATGTCATGTTGTTTAAGAATCCCATTTTTATTTCATGGGTTACGCTATGATGTATGGTTTATGATTATGTGGCACACATAAGAAAGGATTCATTATAAGATGGGTGGGACCTATATCTCCCTCCAATGCATTGGGTAAAGATTTTATATCTCATGAGATAGACAGGGCTGGAACGGTAGGTTATACCGGTTCAGTGAAACAGGACTGAAACGAGGGTTACTCGATTCAGAAAGAGACTTTGTCCACTAAGATAGTCTTGGCAATGAGTCTTGACTAACAAGAAATGATTCTCTATGATTATGTGTGAATGCCACAAAGTTTCAAGTTTTATGTTATGATTATGGGGATCTCATTTTCACTTCTATGATTTTTTCCATGTTAAGATATTATGATCTCTTTTGCAGGTTATGCTTTTCAAAAAGATATGATATGATTTTTACTTCCTTTATTTGCCCTTGCTGAGCATTTGAGCTCACCCTTTTATGTTTTCTTTTCCCCAGGATATAAAGAAAGGTTTTAGGTAAAAAAAAGGAAGATATTTATGGGAGATATTAAAGATCTTTCATCACGATTAGAAGATTACGTTCCGAGTTTCCAAAGACACTAAACTATTACGATCCTTGTGTGTGTGTTTTTTTTATGTACTAAGTATTCCGCAAAAGTAATGTAATGTTCATGTACGTCAGGCATCGGGTCTCTACAGTGGAACTGTATTGGAGTGTATGTATACTATTTTAGAATCAATATAACTTTAAAATAATCATATATAGTTATTATTTACACCGTTATACCCATCCAAGTAAGGTGGTGGTGGAAAATAGATTACACCACGGCGTGGAGACGGTATTCCGTACGTACGCACGCGCGGTGATTTCATTTTCCGTAGGATGGATAGATGGTGAAATAGGTTTGTTTAATACTTATAATAAAATATCAGTATATGAGTGATACTGATGTTATTATTTCATACTGAAACAACTAAATAAGAAGAAGTGGAAGAAGAAATAAAGTTGAAAGATTCGGTAACGAAAATTACCTCTTCTTTGAAGAGCCTCTTTGAGATCTCCTTTTCAGGAACTAAAATTGGTCTTTAAGGAAGACCAGAACCTATAGGATATTTCTAGGTAAGTGGAGAAGATTATTTTTTAGGGTTTGGCCGAGCTTGAAGGCTCAAAGTTGTGTGAGGAAGAGAGGGAGGAGGTGCCCTTTTATAAGGGAGGAGAGGGGTACCTTTGGAATAACTAAAACTATTATTTTATTATAAAGTCCAATTCGGTTTTAAATAGCTCCAAATTAATATATTTCGAATCTAAGGTGGGGATGGGTCTAAATACTCTCATCCAATAGAATTTAGACATGTTTAGGTTCCTATTTTAGCTTTATCACTTAGATTTAACATTAAGTTAAATAATTTTACTTTTACAGTGTCTTCTTGTGTTCTTATACTATAAGGTTAATAAACTTACTATAAGCAGCCAAAATAACCCCAAGTTGTTTATTATTAATATATATAAACTTATATAAGTCATTTGTCTGAACCTTAAATTTTTAGGAATAAAATATCAATTACTAATATAATACTTGTATTAAAAATTATTTTATGTCAATTTTGACACTATTTAGTAATTGATTTTTGTAAAAATCATAACAGAATGATTAGTTCGAAAAAAGTTAATTAAATCAATAATAACATGTCATATTAATCTATAAAATTATTGTAATTCATAAAAAATTTCAAATTACATTTATTTGGGTATTTATAACATCAATTATGTCAATATTCCATTAATAAGATAATTATTGCATCATCGTTGTGTCATAAATAAATTACATTATTTAATGTCTAAAAATTAAAAATAAAATATCATTATGTAGGAAATCTTTTTATATTTCTAATGAATATTTATAGTCGAATTTATCTTATGTATAACCCTATATTAAAAATTATTTAGTTATTAAACTTTGATTTTAACTATTTTAACCCTTCTTTAAATAAATTAATAATAAATGTCCTAATCTAATCCATGTGGGCATAAATGGTCATATTGTATTCCTACGGTTGTTTTTGGTCGAATTAAACTTATCCAATATAATTAGGACATGTGTTAGGGTAATAATAATATCATTTTTACCCTTAATTACCCTATTTACTTTTAACCGTGGTTAAAAAAAGTAAAAAAGTTATTATTCACCAAAAATTATTTTCATCTCATTGAATCATATTTTAGTACTTGATATTAATCATGTCTCTCGGATTTTTTAAATTCCACTCACAGAAGTGGTAAAATTATGTTTTATGAAAAATTCAGTTTTTTAACTACCACTTTGTGGTATGACTATTCATCAAAAAATGAAAGTTTCCAGAAAAATACCTAAAATTAGGCCTAATCTATATTTGATATTTAGAATTCAAAAATGATGTCTATTTTACCAAATTCAGAACATATCAGTTGCATTAATTAATTTAAAAATTAGTTCCCGTCGTCAAAACAAATAGTGTGTTTTTAAGAGATAATAACTATCAAAAGATTGACACTTGTTTATAACTAGTTTAAATGTGAAATTACATCCAATGACCAAAATTGTATGAAATTGTAAAAATATATTCTAAATATACTGTAAAACCACTCAAATTAATAATTTATCACTATTAATTATTTCTATTAAAAAGTTCTTTTTAATTAAAATTTAGTAATTTTCACTATTCATCAGAATATGAAAGTTATCCGAAAAGTACCTAAATTTCACCCTAAGCTAATTTTGATATTCCAAATCCAAAAATGAAGCCCATTTTGAAAAATAAAATTTACAAAATTTCAAAAAGTAGTTATTACTATTCATAACGGCTAGTTTTAATAATATTTTAATAGCATATCGTTGTTTAGTGAAACTTGGTATTGCGTACTACACACGCTATCGATGAAGGTCGTGATTGCGTGTAATACAAGGAAAGTTAAGGATGCGTGTTGTGCAAGATCCTTTTGGTGTTGCGTACAACACAAGACATTAATGAAACTATAAAGAATATTTTTTTTCATAAAATCTCGGGGTGTACAATACTCCCTGAGGATGTTCTCCTTCATAAGATAGATATCCTCTCCTACGATAATAACATTCTCATCAAAATGGTTATTTATCTATTATCACCTTATATCCATGGGAAACCTATAAAGATACAAATTTCTCATTGATTTTCTAGTTTGTGTCTTGAGATACCCATTACAACCACATTGCATCTTCATTTTTGAACATGTTACAAAACTAGTTTCATTCCACTCTATAACTCGAAGTGCTTAATTCATTCTTATTTATTTATTACACATTTATGTAAGTATATTTTTTTCTATTGAAAATATATTTAAAAGGATAATGGAATTCATCTATATGTAATCATCAACCATAGCATATCCAACAAGTTACAATTCCTCAATTCAATAACACAATTCCACATTGGTGTATAAGTTGTAGTGATTATAGATAAAATAATATACTCCCATATAGTGTCAATAATGTATTAGATAAGATACTAATAACCATGATCCAATATAATATTAATTATTTTCGAACCATGGCTATTCTCATCCTCATTCTTGAATAGTTTCTACTACACAAAGGATTTATACATCTAACACATTAACAAGATATAACCATACATATTCAAGTCATCAATAAAAGTAATGGAGTATGATAATAAACCTATACTCTCTACTTAAAAAGGTCTAAACCCATAAATTCATACTAATTATAGATGTTATGTGGTCCATTCCCCTTGTACATGAATGGTTGTCTTGGTAATCTAACCTTCTTTACATGAATGCATCATTCAAGGGGATTTAGGTCAAAAGATCCTAAAGAAAAATCATGATTAATATTTTTCAAAAACTATTATTTTACATGACCAATATTTTGATGCCACAACTCGGTGTCAAATGAATCCCGCATATTAGTTTATTTAACAATTTCCAATATTTGTTTTTCATAATTCAATACATAAAGAGTGTTATTAAATTCATCCATACCATAGAATCTGTGATATTTATTAAAGTAGCAACCTTTATTTTCAAATAAGATAATAAATCCATCCATATGTTGGAATTAATGGGAAATATGTTCTTGGGGGAACAATGAGAATAATAAAATTTCATTTAAAATATAATCAATCCATTTGATTTTGTGGGATGGTAGTCTCCAATATCTAGAGTATCCATGTTTTCTCTATTGGAATCTCATAATTCCACCTCATCTATAGTAATATTCAGAAATATAATTAGATCCTTTATTTGGAAACATATATTTGAACTAGATGTAGTATCATATACCAAATGTATAGATATATAAATACTATAGTCAATAATGAATTCACCTGAATCTTCACATTGCATATTTGGATGGGTGTAATTACTCATCTAGTAAACTATTTTTCCATGTGAAAAATACTATATAATTTTCATTTCCTTTCCATTAGATCTTTTTCTTATTAGAGGGTTGTTTTTATAGATTCATAAATTGCACTGAGTGTCCATCCCTATTTCCTTCATCCTCTACTTTTAATTATCTATAAGTACAACATGCTTTTAATGAACCATGTCATTATCAACATGACATATAAAAGTAAGAAGCTCTGGTATTTGTTTCTTATTATTATTTATATTATAATTCAAAATTAAATTTGAGAGGTTTTTTGGTAGTATTTATATAATGAGATCTACATGCAGCTAAACAGGTATATTATAACTCTATATATCTAGGAACTCAATAGAAACAATTATATTGAGTATATAGGGACTAGTTCTCCCTGAATTTTAAAGATTACATGTGAAAATAGAATTTGAGAATTCATATATATCTGATCTCACAGTTCCTTGATAGATATATATGATGAGAAATATTTTTCATATCCTTATATTTCATGATATACTCATTATACATAGAGTATAATATAAAACATTGTACATCTATTTTTTCATCCACATGTTTCAAATTGAAAGATACTTCTACCTTAATAGCCTTTTTTGGAAGTGGTTTAAAATGTGGATTTCAATCATTTAAAATTTCTATTCATGGAATAATATAACACACAAGATCCTATTTAATTCCTTGAAATTAATGATAGTGAGATGGTTTTATTCTATAGTATGTATCACAATTATATTGTTGATTTAATTCTATTTTAAAATTGAATAATTTAAGAATATATAATTAGTACCTTTATTAAATAAAAAAACAAATTAATAAATTTAAAATTAAATAATTTACATTAACCTATCGCTATTTTTTGAAACATAATATCCATAACTTTTAGTTTTATAATATATTATCACATAGATATTCTAGTGGTCGGGATCCATATTCCCTTATCATAATCCATATGTGTTCTGGATAAGTTATTTTATGGATTTTGGGTAGGAATGATTTTCTAACTACATTAACTCGTATTTCCTTGACCTGTTGGGTGGGCTCCCGAATCCAAAAATATAATTTTAATAATTCGATATATTTTTCCTCTTATTTACTCTCTATCTTACTTAACTGTCAACCACTGATTTAAAATAAGTTAGTTCACCACAAAACATCAAGATATAATTTCCCTCATAATAGAATACACCCCATCATGGGTTGGCCAGGTTATTTATTCTATGATGAATTTTTTAACTAAAAAAATTGAAGTGTAAAGACAAATAATATTTTAGATGAGGTATTCTAATTCTTATGCATATGTAAAATTTATTCATTTTATATATCTTGTTAATATTAAGGGGAATATACTATGTGATTAACCTTGTATGATAAAAATTTTACAGAAAATCTGATTATATTTTATTCCATATTTTTTTCTTGGTAATACATTTTTATGGCATCTCACATCATTTAGAAACCTAAATAATTAATCACTAACCTATGATAAAAAACTATAAGTTTAATAATCATGATATTCTCTAATGGATTTTTTTATCTAGATGGTGATATTATAAAACATGACCTAGTGGGATACACCTTAAACTATGGTGTTGTTTTATTATTATTATATATTGGTTCATATGCATCACCTAGACTAGTTTCACCTATTATCATTGACTCAAACCACCTCCAATTTCTTGGGAGATCCTTCCTTATATAATTTTTAACTCTCACACAGGTGAGGGGATCAAATGAATTTGTTGAATAATTATTACATAAAAATAGTACAGGAACAAATTCCTGTATATAATAAGAGTAGGCGATGACTTATAGCTATACAATTAAATTTTAATCGTAACTATTAAAAAAACTAACCACACATAAGGGTTTTTCTAGTTTCATTTTCATCCAAACATCAAGCAATGATAATACATTTAAATGTTTTTTTCAATTACATAGATTTATTCTTTAATTAAGAAAATGTTAAAAAAATTAACCCTATTAATAATATTTATCTTAATTCTATAAAACCATATTTAACTCACCATTATATAAAATGATTAACAAAAATTAATTTCATTTATAATAAATGACGTATGTAAGTGTACATAGTGTAAAAATCTTGTTTTCATCTAGATATTAACATTGAAATTAAGTCAATAAATAAATTTTTTCATTTATAATTGTGTGTACTATCAAATGAACGAAATATGGAATTCATAATACATAGTTTTATATATACATTTAATTATTCATTATACAGAAAATTTGATAACATTTCCCACAAGACACATCATATATTGTACTTTTCTACATCCAATTTGTACAACATGCACCGTTAGTTTGTCTGTTTCACCTATTGTGAAAATATCAATATTAATGGTGTGGTTTTTGAATACAAAACATGAAACATTGGAATTACACAACCTATTTTTCTTTATTTCATGTATCATATGCATGACTCATTGGGTCAACCCTATGTTTTTTTCTATCAACTAGCAGGTACTACCCAAAGTGTAACGTATTTTCATAGCATGTAGTTCATGATTATGTGTTATACTCCCTCTAGATCTATATATTTATCCACATTTTTCAGATGGTCTATCTAACTGGATTGGATCTATATGAATTTTTATCATGATATATATGTAAAAAAATACATATCATGTATACTATATTTATCTTTCAAAACCCATTGTCACCACCAGATGGTGTGAATCAAAATCTTCTTCATTATTAATAATTAAATAATTACTAGATATTTATTCAATAATTAAGTAATAAAAGCGTCAATCATGTTAGATATTGAAATTTATTGTTTAAAATAAATTTAAACTCAAATATATAGAAAAAATAAATAGATAAAAAATATTTATAAATTATTAATGTGTTCTCTCTTATTTTACTTAGAGGTTTTATGGATAGTGTAAATTTTCTATGATGGTATTGAAAATTCATCTTGTAGTCATAAATAACATTTATTAGTTACATTATAAGGACAAAAAACCATGTATATTAAAAATATCATATTACATGACTATTTAAAAATTCCAATACCAGGGGTTAAGGATCATCACTTGTAATTTTTAATTAATTTATATTTAGATATAGAATTAATATAAATCATAAATATATCTTCATTGATGATTCATGGACTAAATCTCATCAAACCAACATTGAATTGTGAGATCCAATTGTAGAATCACTATATGTGTAATCCCCACATGCACCATAAAATCTAAACGATGCCATAGAATCACTAGATCCTAGTAAAACCAATATTTATTGCTATTATTGTTTTTGGTTGACCAAAAATGAATTATTCTCAAGAGAGTAAGAAAATATAATGATCTATCGTCGTCTTTAGAAAGGACCAGAGGAGGGGACTCAATACCTATTGATATGTCTCCATGATTTAGAGAGAATCACTTGATCTGTTGTATAAAAACATATTGTATTTGGAAAGAGAAACAATTATATTTTTAGTTTGATTGGATTAGGGTTGGAAAATCACACAGAAGACCTTTCCCAATTAAAAAAATATTAACTTACCCCTTGTACAATAATAATATTAATATTATTATCAAATTAATGACATGTGATATGCATAAATAATATAAAAAAATAAATTACGAAATTTCCAATTTGTTCATTAAATTCGTTTCACTTTCCCTCATGTGTATTATATGATAATTAAATAATGATTATTTATTTAATAAATAAATATATCTACAATAATGAATGATAAATATAATAAATATTATATACTATGATCTTGCCAAAAAATTATTCATTATTATTATTTAACACACCGATTCCTTCAAATATATTATGATTGAATTGTAGAGATCAATGAAACCCAAATAAATATTATTTATCCTTTCATGTTAAATAAATTACTATAATTTTATTGAGATTTTTGATACACATATCATGTGACCCTCGAGGATTTTTTTAGTGGAATTAGGAATAACTACATAAATCCCAATGTTAACATATAACAACATTTAATGGAATCCATAGAAAAATAACACATTGTAGTAATGACATCAAACCTTCTTTAAACATATATCACATTATATATTCCTTTTTCCAAAATAGCTAAAATGATGTAGGATTCAAGATTATTCTATTATCTTATTTTCATTACGACTTGTTCTTTAAATATTTATAATAAAAATCACCCATTTAACAACAAGACCGTGGGATTTTTTGGAGTATTCATTCCAATTATAGGGAATGATATATTCACATTCATCTAGTGAAAAGAGGAGTAAATAATTTCTTGAAATATCAATTAATTATATATCAATCATGGATGAATTTATATATTATACTTCACTACCAACATATGTTACCATAGTATTCATCTATACTTCAATGTATGTGAGTAATGATATCCTTTAATGGATATATTAATGTCAATTGATCTATAAACATATCTATAGTTATGAAAAACAATTGACACATGAAAATGAGAATTTCTTTTTGATGACCCTAGAACCATAGCATTCTATCATATAGATTACACCATGTGAACACCATTAAAATGTTTCTCAATGAATTATGATCCACCTAACCCTGAGGAAATTTATTTTATAATTATCATAAAAAAATATCATCATTTTATAGATCAATGTTAATATATAATATCATTACAAATCATGGTTCTCATAATTGTGGGGACCTAGTATTTTAGCACCCCAAGATTCCAATAAGTAACCATTCATTTATTATTTTTAAGTACACAAATTATCATTTTGGGTGATTTTTTGGAAGGTTGGGAAACCATTGGAATATTATTGGAGATTCTATAATGGTAAATGGTTTGATAATGGTTTGTTGAAAATACGATGCTCCTATTAGAAAATATGCACTATGAGATAGGGTCAATGGGGAAGGAACATAGATAGGCATAATTTTTTTACAAACTATGCGGCTACGTAGTATAAACCATGAAATGTGGGATAGTGGTATTTTTAATGGTTTGTACATTGTTTTTATAAATGTTTGCACTGACTATGCATGGTACACCTTGATGTAGTGGCTAACACATGGTTATTACATGATTTTTCCTAACCATGTGACTAACCATGCATGAATTAAAGGCAATATACTGAAATAATGTATATGGGATGAGATTATGTTTTAACCCCAAATGTTTACTCCATATCAACCCTAGCATGATATTTTATTCTACCCAAGGCTATGGAAGATTTTAATATTGAATCATAATTGATTTGAATGTGTTTCTTGGTGCGTTAAAGTTAGATTCCCATATTAAGTCTTCAATTATGTTATTTTACATGGTTTTCATATATCTACATTCCCCCGTCTATCATTTTATAAGATAATTCCTATTAAGGATAGATATATGGTTATTGATTCCCTTCATGGTTTGATTTGGACATTATTGGTGATACAGGACAAGATATATTTTTTGTTTTTTAGATATTTAACCCAATTTTTTGGGCATCTTCATTCTGTTTTACATTTACACTATAATTCATGAGGTAGGTGGATTCAATATTGACTCATATTATTATAACAATAAGTATTAATTTAATATTTGTAAAACACCTAATTTTTTTCTGAAACTATTCTATAATGATTGGAAGAAATCCTCTTTAATGTTGGTTTGAGTCGATTTTAGTTATTGGTGAAATTGTGGATTTTTGAAACTATTTGTATAATGGGTTTTATTTTCATGTTTGTAAAATGTTGATGCCAAATTATGGAATTTCTATAATTTTAGTATATTGATTCATTGATAGGATTTCAAAAAAAATTGTTTTGTTTCAATATATTAAAATGGTTTGTTTGAATTTTTTTCAATGAAATAATCGTTTAAATGAAATGGGTTTGATTAGTTTGTTTGAAATTGTTTTGGATTACATGGTTTTTGTGATTTCAAGTATTTGACATTCCCATGAATAATGTGTGAGTGCTATTATGGTATAAAGTTATGTAACCCTAAAAAGGGATGGGTTTCATTAGGGCACAAGGAGATGGGACACATTGTGATGACCTAGTGGTTGGATGAGAAGCTACTCATGAGCATGGATCTATTAGATAAGCATTCATGTATTGGTGATTGGTGAATCATAGAATGAGTTTTCCCAAAATAATTGTGTGGTGGTTTAAAGTATTGTTTGGTTTATTTTATTTCGAAATTATTTTGGTATGGACAAAGTTATTGGTATTAAACTTCTTTCCATTGATACAATACATCTTCAATTGTACTATACAAATAGTTTTTAAATAAACTTTATAACATGATCTATCTTTGTGTCCACTGTAGGAAAGTAATTTGGGGAATTTATACTATGTTCCATTACTCACCCCTATATTAGGGATGTTTTATTTTTATATATATAATTAAATGGGCATAATAAAATCTAAATTATCAAACATTCACATGAGCCTATTACCGGTTGGTGAGGACTCCTTAAGTTAATCTAGGAGACCAATGATCAAATCTAGGTTGAGGCATATTTCTAGGTGATATAGCTGTACTATTGGGGGAACTATAGTAGGTACTTTTTGGCACTGTAGCACCAGGGTCTATTCCTCCATTTGGGCCTTCGGGCCACCGATTTGGTCCCCGAGTCCTTTAAGGCCTTCGGGCAATCTCAAGGCCTTCATACCACCTTTATTTCAGATTAAAAATAGATTACATACAAGGAAAAAGCTCCAGAAAGACGATGAGCAAAGAGCATTTTGTATATCAGAAATTAAACGGATTGAACGAATGAGAGGGTATGAAACCCGCCATCAGTACAAGCCTGTTCATGCATGGGAAAGCCTAGCCGAACTACCATGCGAAGTTGAAGAGATTATATCATGGTGAAAATGCTGGGTAGGAGCAATTCGAAGTAGTTAGTCTGGGTTTTCTATAATGTTTGAATCCTAGAGGCAATGAATTCTTCTAAGGCCTCCAGGCCATGTAACACTTATGCCTACGGGCCTGTATGTGTACCACATCACTCCTTGAAAGGTTGATTATTAAAAATCAATAAAAAATTATAACCTTCGGTCCCTTGGGGTGATATCAAAATTCATTATTGGTGTATAGTGATTCTGGGGATATTTTGTAGTTATAGAGCATGATGGATGATTGGAGTTATAGAGCTATGTCCTTAGAGCCTTTGTGTTTTGTTGGTTTTGTATTCTATTGTGTAGTTTTCGTTTATTTATCTTATGATATAGTACATTGTGTATTTAAATTTTGATATAAATGGTATTACATTGAGTTTTTTAACATTGTAATTATATATCATGTAGCGGTGATTTTTATGGAATGTTTGGTTGGTTTATTTTATCTTCAATGGGAAATACCCCCATAACTTAATGAAAATATTCACATTTACTTTCATCCTTTGGTGAATTTACATGTCTCATAAGGCCAAGTAATTTATGTCATACTTATCAAGGCAATGTGGTGAAGCAGGATGTTATAGGAGGTATTAGCATGTTCCATCCTCATCTAACAAGTTTCCATTAGTTCCTTTGGATATGGAGTTGAAATTAATTCTGGTATATTCCTTATCATGGGTTGGTTTAAAGGAGTAGGATAGTTTAGAGTTGAAATGTAGAGCATAAAAATTAGTAGCTAACATTTTTATGTTGAAATGCATGTTACAAGGTATTTTGGTACATAAGTGTTTTAGAGACACTAATAAGAATCATAATATCATTTTAATGTGTTTATCCAATTACATGATCATGACATGCATTTTAGGAATGACATCCAACTAGGAGTGCATATTTCATTTTGAGTAATGATATATGATTTGGTACATTTTAAAAAAATTGTTTTATATTGTGGGATTTAGAGAAATTAATGAAATAGTTATTTCAAAATTGATATGATTTTCAAAATCATGATGAAATATTAAAAAATGGATGAATATGAAAAATCATGAATTTTGGAATGTAATGTTGTCACAGTATAATGTGAAATAATTTTAAATTTTTATGAATTTTGTTTCTAGAGAGTGAGACTTATAGAGTTTTCCTACATTATAGAAAATAGAATCCTATTGGTTTCACTGAAACTGAACAGATTAATATGTTTAAAATGTGAATGAAACTGAACCACAAGTGAACTAACAGTTGTTTCAGATTATTGTCAATGATATTCATGTTTTGGACCGAGGGAACCAAAAAGATGAACCATGGAATGTGGATCACTCCATCAAGTAACAAAATCAGAATACCCCAATTTTTAGTGTGGTTTGGAAAAAAATAATGTAGATTTGTGGATGATTTTAATGAATCTTATACTCAGTTTCTGGAGAACACCATTAAAGATGATTGTCAAGATGGTGTTCTATATGTTGAATAATCATTAATTCCAATTGAAGGATATGCTTGATCAAGCTAAATTAGGCCAAGGACTATCATGGGATTATTTTAAAGAATTGTTAAAAAAAATCCAATCCCCATACGTTTAGGATCATAAGAATGATTAAATGAATCATATTGAAGAAGAGAGCCACATATTCATAGAGTATGCAGCTAAAGTTATGTATTAAATTAATTTTCACGAAATTTTTCAACTAGTGCATCTTTCAATGCATACATTTTCAAACCAGGGATGAGGCATGATATTTTTTAAAATATTAATGTGCTCTATGTTACGAAATATATAGATAGGATCAATAGTTTGATGATGGTTGAAAGAGAGATATCAAGAGATATAGGTGGAGGGAGTATGCTGATGCCTATGGGAAATGATTAGATCTCTAATTATGGGATAATGTTAATGAGGGAAACAAATTTATATGGTTATAAAATAGATCAGAATCAAATAGATGGATTGAGAAATTTTATTCCATCACCCAATAGGAAAGATTAATGATTCCAATGTGGTTTGTTTGACCACATGAAGTGAGAGGGTCTAACACCACCTACAGGATGGAAAAATTTAAACCAAATGGGGCATCATCAGTTCTATTCTCATTATTCTACAAGGTCATTTGTTCGGGAAACTAGTTATGTGCTGAATATGTCATATGGTTTTATGGGATGAGGGTAGTAGAGGAATTATCGTTAGAGTAACAGAGCTATCCCTGGTGATCCTTTAACGTCCATGACTCATTTTAAGGGGAAATCTCAACTAGTCAATATAGGAAAAAGTGACATGAGGAAGAAATTATATGGAATTGAGTAGGAGATTTTTTATTATCATTTAGGACCATCAACCATGAGAGGTATGATTATTTAGAATCTTAACCTTATTGTTAGCTCCACTAGGTTAGATACCCTGAGGGGTGGTGAATCAGGGTATGAAAGATTAAAACAAATTCCCCTATTGATCTTGTTTCTTTGTAAGAAAAAACCCTATTCTCTCTCCTTCCCGTTGCAGTGTGTGAAAAAATATTAAAATCAAGAACATAACACAACAATTTTACATGGTTCACCCTCACAGGGATACATCCTTGCACAATACACTGACTATGGGCCGATGTACCAAATCCACTAAAAGTGCAATGTTGTTTTCAATGATTGGAGCAGACTCGTTATCCCTCCTAGTTTACAACCACTCACAAAATTAAATCTCAATACTCTCTCAATTGAAGTATGCTCATTGATTATTCATAGGATCCAATCATACTTTAAAGACATTCAATTCCCTTTATTGTCAAAAATGAATACCTGTTATTCTTGTATGTAGATTATTTGTTGAAGTTCCACTTTCATTCACTAATGAGAACCCCATTACAGTAGGTGTACTGAGAAATCTTCCAACTCTCGCGCAACCCTAGAATGACAGGTGCACTTATCCAATCCTATCATGCAGGTTTCACCAAACCACTTGCATGAAACTCCCTTAATCAACACAAAACATGGTGTACTGACATAATTTTAATCCGAAACCCATATTAGCACGCAACTATCAACTGGCGCACAACTTTTGAATATCTTTATACTTGCACGGACAATCCAAAACTTGTGTGTCCAAACCTACATGCATGATTGGAGTATGAATTAACTCTATGTGTAGAGCTCCATTCATATTAAGTAGGGGTATCCCTCTAAATATAGGAATTTTTGGCACCCATATCACTGCACAAAAGTTTCCTCCTAGTGCGCAAGTCCATCCACCTAAGCCTCTATCGCCCTAGTCACCTTGAGCTTCCAAAAAAAACATGGGTACCCCTTTTTAATTTTCTATATTTATATGTTCTGATATTGAAAAACATATGGATCACAACTATCTAAGCCTAAAAAAACCTAGTGTGAAATTACCTTTTCCAAAAATAATTTTCTCCATTTTTTGATTTTGACGCCCAAAAATTTGGAAAACACTAGATAATAGCGCCACTTTGTATCTGCTCTTTTTGTAGTGCCTACAGATCTTCCATTCATTTTAAATGGTTATTTGTTAATATAGTTTGTCAAAAAAAATATTTTAAACCTGAAAAATTTCTATTAAAACCCCCATTTTAAATAACAAAACATCCAAACCTTCTTTTTCAACAAACATAATTACCTCAAAAATGATTCAATGATTCATTTTTGGTTTTTTTCCCAACAATATACCCCTTTAGGATTTTTGAAAACTCTCCTCACAATTATTCTAAAAAATTTAATACCATACTAAAGATCCTTCAATCATCCACCATCAATAAAATCTTGTTATTCAGATAGTGACCAAAGATTCACTCACTTTATACACTAATCCCACATAAACAATGCTCGACGTGATAAACAAGAGTAGTATGAAAAGTCCATTAATGAATAAATTCAATTCTGACTCCAATCATTGATACCATACGAATACTAATAAAATTATTTCATCACGAGTCTCAACTATCGTAAAATCTAATATTTTATTAATCACTTCAAGAATTATAAGATTAAATACTCCTTTCTTCCCCTGCTGGGTTCTTGTGTTATCTAAGATACGCTCTGGATGATCACTTAAAAAAACACATAATCTCATCATGGTGTTCCCCTGTAATAACCAGATATTTTATAAGATATATTCTTTTTAATTTCTTTCATATCTTCCGTTGTACGATACACCAAGATTATCTTGTGCTATACGCAACACCGTATTAGCTTGCAGTATACACAACACTATTCTTAGATTGTGTTAAACACAATTTCAAGTTCGTTTGATAATAGTCATTCTACGCAACATTGAGTATATATATATATATATTCAATGTATAAATGAAAAAAATTTGTTGGATTCTGTTATAATGAAACAACAATGGAGTCTTACAGTATACACAACTCTGACTTGGCTTGAATTACACGCAATCGCGACCTCCATCGATAGCATGTGTTGTATGCAAAACCGGGTTTTACTAAACAACAGTATGTTATTATGATATTATTATGAACTAGCAGTTATGAATAGTATTAACTATATTTTTAATTTTATAACATTATTATTCATCTTACTCATTTTCTAGAACATGGTATAAGAACAAAATAAATGTTTCGGGTAAAATAAGTATTTTACAAAAAATGCTGTTTTGCCGCCTTTTGATGGCGCACCCACTTTAAATCTAGTTTTTGACATGATTATAAGTTCAATTTGTCAAAATAAAATTCTTCTTTTGAATATAGATATAAAATTTTACTTTGAATAAAATTTTCATATTATTCTGGTAACTTTTATATTTTAATGAATAGTAAAAACTCTCTATATTTTAAATAAAAATAAATTTTTTCATCGTAATAACTTATGTGGTTAAATTATAATATTTAATGCTTTTAAGGTATAAATAGAATATATTATTACCATTTAATATAATTTATTTCATTACCATTGATTTCACCTTGAATTCTTAGGTTAAATCAATTCAATCTTTTGAAATTTTTTAAAGAAAAACCCGTTTTCTTTCGACAACGGGATTAATTTTAATTTAATTTCTGCAACTTTTTTGTATTGAATTTGGGAAAATGGATTCCATATTTGGAATCATTGGGTCCAAATTATGTTAATAAGCTAATTTTTATTTTTGGGAATTATGAATAGTAACTACGGTAATTTTTATTTACTACGGTTAAAGGTAAATCGAGTAATTATGGGTAAATATAAGATCATAAAATTACTCTAACACTTGATAAAATCTGATTGGAAGAATAAAAGTCGACCCATATCTCCTAATGGTCGGATTAGATTCATTTAATGGACCTTTGACCATGAAAATAATTTAATTATTATTAAAACCAAAGAAAGTGACAACATTTCACTCTCTTAAATATTATAAGTATTATAATTTTAAGTTAGTGATAAACTTCATAAAACATTGAACATGAATAGTATACAGAAAGCTAAAAAAATTATCTACATCATGTGAATTTATTTATAATTTTTAGTGATTAAATAATTATCCTTAATTATGACACAATAGTGATGCAGAAATTGTTTATCTAGTGAAAAATCAAGAATATAGTTTTTATTAAACTAATAGTGACCATAAAATGCAAAAAACACTGAACAAAACTTATTGGTAATGTAAAGATAAACCATAATAATCTAAAGGTCTAACATTTTACCATTTTGAGCCTTATAAAAGCGATTATGACACTTATATTATTTTATTTTTAATGATGCCAAAGTTGTCACCTTCATAATTTAATAAATATAACAATTTAAATATTGTGATTTTAAGATGATAAATTCAAGTAAAAGTATTATTGTTAAAGTTAATATATTTATATTCATCATAGGATTTTATTTGTAATTTTTATGAAACAAATAAGTATATTAAATAATTATACAAAAATGTTGCAGTATTTATTTTATTAAGAGATAAACCAAATAAATGGTTTTAAAAATAATAAAATAAATATTATATGTACTATTTAATGTGCTCCACAACTTTTCTAGATACATATGAAATTTTATGAATCTATTAAATCTTTTATTTCAAACATATATTCTGTATTTATTTTATTTAAATTCAAATAAATGAATAGTGTCAAAATTGACACTATTGTTATTTTATAAAAATATCATATTATAAAATTGTTAAAAAATCTCAAAAATATTTAAAAATTATAAATTTAAATATAAAATGGTATAAAATGTTATTAAGTATCCAATTATGTACAATTCAAAGAAAATAAGTAATTATTTGTTATAATTTAAAATTTAGAATGTTATTACCACAAATAAAATTAAATTGATTAAATAAGGATAAATCAAGTTGAAAATGTTTAAAATAAATTCCTAACATGTATAAATTCTATTGGTTGATGATATTACAACCTTATCTTATCTAATATTCTAATATGAGTCATTTTTGGAGGTTTTTATGTGGGGTTAGATTTATTATAAATTAATATTTTTAAGATTCCCAAAGGTACCCCTCTCCTCTTTTATAAAAGGGCACCTCATCCCTCTCCTCCTCACACCAATTTGAGCCCTCAAGCTCGGCCAACCACTGCCAATTTCTCCCCTCCACTTCCATTTTAACATCCTATAAGTTCTGGTCTTCTTCAAAGACCAATATTAGTGCCCTAAAAGGAGGTTTCAAAAGGTGTGTCGAAAGAAGAGGTAATATCCTTTACCGATTCTTTCAACTTTCTTTCTTCTTCTACTTATTCTTCTTAGGTTGTTTCATTATGATGTAATAACATCAGTATCATTAATATACTGATATGATATTATATGTATGAAACAACCCTATTTCACCATCTATCCATCCTACAGAAAACGAAATCACCGTGTGTGCATACGTACGGAATACTGTCTCCACGCCATGGTGTAATCTGTTTTTCCAATACCACCTTACATGGACGAGTAAAATTGTGTAAAGAATAACTATACATAGATATTATAACATCATAATTATTCTGATATACTTTATCATTCACTCTAATTCAATTCAATAATTATGGAAACGATATCATCGCTCGTGCGTACGTACGGACTACCGTCTCCACGACGCGATGAGATTCATTTTCCATATTAACCATTAAAGACTGATTATAAAGTATATAAAAGATATAATAATTATATATATTACATTATAAAGCTATTGTATTTATGTATATATATATGTATTTCATCTACTTAATTCGATTATACTCAATAAGGAAACAAAAACAGCATTCATGCATACGTACGGCCTACCGTCTTCATGAACGGTGTATTTCTTTCCATTTATTGATCTATTATATATATGTATATTCTGAATATATATTATATATAAATAAAGTTTTATATTCTGGAATTAAGAAGTCATGATCTATGTAATCATATGAATAATTAAAAGTAAAATCACGGACCATAAATGAAACGATTTTACCCAAAATGCTCTTTAACATTGAATTTACAAAAGAACGGGTAATATAAAGTCGTAAGTGAACCATATATGATATCATAACAATGAGTATGATTCTGGAATTAGTCAATGACATTATTTAAATAATTATAAAGGAGTTTCGGACACTTACGAAGCAAATCAGACCTAAGGTAAGGGAAATATCACAATCTCATTTTTATCCGAGATTGTTTATACTTTGGTATTTACTAGGTTGTATTTTATCATCCACATCCATGTTTCCTCAATATGTAATATTATTTCCATCCACCTAAAATTGTTTAAATCCAATTGTATCCTTCAGTGAGTTTTTAGTAAAATATATGAAAGGAATCTTTTGTCGTTTTTTATACGAGGTACTTTTTCACTTTTCCGAAATAAGTACGAGAAGAATTTTTTTTAACTTATACGGACTGAAATGATTTTTACGGTTTTATAAAGACATATTTTCATAAAGCTTCCTCAAAAATATTTCATGACTATTTTCAAGAAAATCATTTTCTTTTAAAAATTCATGTCATTTTGTGAAAAGAAAATGATTTTTAAAGAAGAAAGGATATTTTCCTCAAGAATTCATTTCAAGTGTTTTATCAAAACCGTTTTCCATCTAAAATGAAATTATTTCATATGTGTATGTTTTAAGTACAATGTCTCTTTTATTTACATGGTTTCAATTTTCTTATTATGAAATTATATCCATTTCTTTTTTATGGAATATGTTATGATGTTTATGAAACCCATTTTATTCGTTGGGTTATTATGAATGATGTATGTTTATTTGGTGGAACAAGTAAGAATGATTTCATTATGAGATGGGTGGGACCTATATCTCCCTCCAATTCATTGGGTAAAGATTTTATATCTCATGATATAGACATGGCTGGAATAGTAAGTTAATCTGGTTCAGTGTTACAGGACTGAAACGAGGAGTGAACTCGATTCAGAAAGGGACTTTGTCGACTAAGATGGTCTTGACAGCAATTCCTTAGCTACTATGGAAATCATGACATGTGCCGAATGGTTTCCACAATTACATGTTTTACTACCATGCTATTTTATCATTATTAATGTTTATTTATGATATATGCCTTACATACTTCCATGTTTTATGTCATTTCTCAAGCTTTTGATGTTTAATCATTATGTTCATGTTTTGAAGGTCAAATGTATATGATTTGTTTTATTTTATCCATGCTTACCATTACTAATCATTTTAGATCACCCTTTATATGTTTTCTTTTCCCCAGAATATAAAGAAAGGTTTTAGGTAAGAAAAAAAAGGGAAGATCGATATGGGAGATGTTGAAGATCTTTCAAAAGGATTAGATGTTTATATTCTGAGTTTCCAAAGACACTAAACTATTACGAACCTTGTGTGTCTGTTTTTATTATGTATTAAGTATTCTTCTAATGTAATGTAATGTCCATGTACGTCAAGCTTCGAGTCTCTACATCCCTCTATCATATATTTCACGTGTCTTGATAAACTCCCCTTATCTCGATGCTCCACCTATTGACTTCTCCCTATGTTTTTTTCAAATACATTTTACCCTTCATTAGCCACGGTTTCTCCCCCTTTAGGTGTCACTATTCCCCCCCTTCCAATTAACCCAATGGTCACTCATTTGTGGTATGTAATAGAGTAGATATCCAAAATTATTCTAATAAATAAAACATACCATTCCTCAGGTAGGCGGGGTCCCATATCTACACTTTTTCTAGTGCGGGAGTCAACTGAACTCCAAGAGCCAGTTGATGCATCTCAAAATATTCCTTTGGTATGGCCTTTGTCAGAATTTCTACAAACTATAGTTATGTAGGAACATACTACAACTTCATGATTCCACGCTCAACCTTCTCCTTGATAAAATGATATTTTATCTAAATGTGCTTTGTCCTTGAATGATGGATTATTTTTTTGGATATTTATAGAACTTGAGTTATCGTAATGGATTTTGATTAGATATTTCACTTCAACCCCCATATCATCAAGTTGCTACTTTATCCATTGTAATTGTGCGCATACTTGATTAGTCGTAATATACTCAGTTTCTATGCTGCTTAATGAAATGAAATCTTGCTTCTTTCTTAACCAAAAAATACAAAATCCACCAAGATATAAAGAACCTTCTAAAGTTGATTTCCTCTCATCTGTTTAACCAGACCAATATGTATCTGTATAATCCAAAACCTCTAGATGATATTTTTCATTATAAACCAAACCAAAATACATAGTTCCATTAATATATTTATTTTATATTTTCACTGCAATAATGTGGATTTCCTTGGGATTTCTTTGATATCACACTTCTTGGCATGTTCCAAAAAAAATATCATGCCCTGTCACTGTTAGGTATAGTAAACTTCCAATAACATACCTATATACTATTAAACTAACTAACATTCCATTTTTATATTTTTATAATTTTATTTAGGTTTCAACTGGTGTCTTTATATACTTGTAATTTTCTATTCCAAACCGTCTCAGAAACTCCTTAGCATATTTTTATTGGTAAATGAAAAATATTATGTCATAAACATTATTAATTAAATGTTTTTTTGAATCTATTTCTCCTTTCAACCACTCAATTATGTTGGGGATTTCTTATTGATGAAACAATTTTCCTTATCTCATGTTTCTTGAGATATTGTTCCACCTGGATATTTGTGAAATCTGTACCATTTTTAGTACAAAACTACGGAATTTTCTACCCAACAATCCTTTCAGATTCTATAATATACTATTTTAGGAAACTGAACACATCATACTTATGGTCAATGGAAAATACCTATTCCATTATACTGTAGTCATCAATGAAAAGAATGTATACATATTTCCAATAATTTCAACTAGTGTGATAGGCCCAAAAACCACCTCTTGCACACATTTGAGCACTCTTATTGATTTCTTTTCCTTTTACATATACATATTTCTGATGAGATTACATTATTGTCATGTATCGAATTTGTGATTATGATCCCACAATAGTATGGGGAGGTCTCTAGCTATATTAGATCTTATCAAATATTTCAGGGATGGATGACATAGGTGACCAAGTCATTTTTTTCACAACTTTTTTTCATCCTCTCTAGATAAAAACACACATCTTCTTCTCCACGCACTAAGTAGAGATTACCCTTTGTTATTTTTCCCTTTAGAATCACTATACCATCAATTACATTAACAAAACACATCTTCTTGGTAAACCGTATTGAATTCCATGAGTCACACAGCTAACTGATGTTGAGATAATTGTGATTGGGTCCTTCTAAAACCAAGTCATCAGAACATATTATTTTATGGCCCCCAAATCAGGCCTTTCTCGATACAATTTGCTTTAGACCATCATCATTTCCAAAAGTGAAAAATCATAGTTTGTCATCTTTTTTGCCTGTAACAAGATCTTTATGGCCTTTCATGTGAGAAGTGAAACCACTATCAAGGATCCATACACCAGAATGATCTAATTCTTTAAGGGATATTTCAGTAACCACTACCTTCTCTCCTATCTTCTTCATGTTACTTTTTTTATTTTCACACTCGGAATATATTGAGACCCCGGATCTTTCTCAGAGTGTGGTGGACCGACTTCATCTTATAATGCTACAAATCTATTTTTCACATTCAACTTAGCTATTTGTTCATTGATCTACTGCTTATGAACATTTTTATTTTTCATTGGAACATTCCCCTCTATGGTTGATGTGCAGTATCTAGCAATGTTCCAAAATCCTCGGCACCAAAAATAGTGTCCTTCAAAATATGTTCTAGAGAACCATTCTCTATTTGGTTTCTACCTTTTTTCTTGGGCCCTTCAGTATCTTCTTGCTATAAAACACACATTTTGTGAGTGTCCCATATTTCCACAGAAATAACACTTGATAAAAGGAACATTCCTATGTGTCACATATACAATATGAGTTCCTCCTTGTATTATTTGAAATTTCTAATTTTTCTTTATACCCAAATCAATTTTGATTATCAAAATGGGTGCTTGTATTCTGAATTCAACCCTGGCTTCTTTCTATTTCTGATCGATCCCTAAATCATCATTAATATTTGAGCACGATTGATGCTTCTTTCTTGTTAAACTACTAGTCTTCTATTTCATCTTTTCAATCATTCGAATTATATTCTTTCCCAATATCACATTGTGATTCAAGAGATCTTCATGATCTTTTACATTTCATCACTGACTGATGACTTATTCTTCAAGTTCGTCGATATGATTGACTTGATCATTCACTTTTCAATTCAATCCATTAATCTCCCATTTATATTCTTTAATCATGAGTTTATTACCATCAAACACTTATGATATCTCTAGCCTAGAAGACTTATGGTTTTCAATTTCTTTTACCAACTCAATCTTCCCCTCTTCCAATTGTTGCATACAGAGTTTCACATCATGTACAACTTTGTTGGATTTCGTTGTTTTTTCTGTCCAAATGTCTACCTCTTCAAGAGATGCATCTAATACAGCTCACATGACGATTCATACTTCAACTTCTTATTCTTCTTCACCAGCTTTGGTTTCATCCTATTTCTAAGAACTACTGACAACTCCCACCATAGCATTCTCTCCAGGATCATTGTAGTTCTCTATCTCTTCAACCTCCTAAAACTTAGAATCATATGAACTATCTCATTCTTTTGAATGAGGTTTCCTCTTCATTAAGAAATTTCTATTGAACTATTTCTTACCTTCCACATAAAATGAAGACTTCATCCTGGGATTTCTATTTCATCGACATCATCATCTTCTTGGAACTTTTTGGGGCACCTTACTTCAAGATGTCAAACCATTCCACATTAAAATAATGAAAGTGGATGTTTCCCTTTAAAAATTACATTTCCAATTTTATGGTTTATGGAAAATAATAAAATCACCTCATCTATCTCTTATTCTTCCTGAGTTTCTTCAATAGTGATCTTCTTCATGGCTTTGAATGCCACCTTTTTTCATTTCCCCTTTTCCACAACATCATTATCATCATTTCAAATTTCATATTCTTTAAGGGTATTATACAAGTCATCCAGTGTCATCTCTTTAAAATCCTTGTCATATAATACTGAAACCACTGGATTAATGTGAGGTGGATGTTTCCCTGAGATTCACTTTACAATCTTTATGTCCTAACAGAATTCACTAAGACCTCATATGCCTTTCACTAAAAAATTTACCATGTCAATGAATGCATCAATAGACTCATTCGTTTTCATTATATGATCTTCATACATGTTCCAAAATTCATGAATATTTTCTTTTCTAACATTTGAATCCCCAATTATATATGTTCAAATGTTTTTTCCACATTTCATGTGATGTTTTCCATGACAAATCCTTCGTATAGATAGTAGTGGATATGTATCCCCCTATATACTTGATTCCCTTGGAATAAACATCCAATTCTCTTCGTTCGGAATTTGATAAAGCACCACTATTAATATCAGCTGTTATACCATGAATATATATTGTAAACACATACCTTACCAAATATTGGAAGTATTATCATGTCCAATTCTTCCATAACTGAAAATTGTTCTTGTTAAATATCGGAATCCATTTATGCTTAGTGAACTTCATTTAAGAGATGAACACTGATAACAAAATTTTCGCTCTGATACCTATAGTTATTTCTACTAGGTTAAATACCTGGAGAGGGGGGGTGTGGTTGGTAAATCAGGGTATGACTGATTAAAAAACAGCCCCTATTGATCTTGTTTCTTAGTTAAACATAACCCTCTTCTCTCTCCTTCCTGTTGTAGGGTATGAAAAAATATTAAAGCATTCACAAGAAAAAAAATTTCTAAATCATTCACCATCACTAGGAAAGATCCAATGATCATACACCAATAGTGTGCTGATGTACCAAATCCAATTAAGGTGCATTGTGGTTTACAAAGTTTAGAACAGACTCACTTTCCCTCATAGTTTATGATCATTCAAAATATAAAATCTCACAACTCTTTTAACTAAAGTATGTTCACTTCTTCTTCATAATATCCAATCATAGTTTAATGACTTGTATGTTCCTTCATTATCACAAATGAATGAATCTTATTATATATGTAGATGATATGTTGAAGTTACACATTCATTCACCAATGAATACCCCTTTACAGTACGTGTAATAGAAAATATTCCAACTTTCGTGAAGCCATATAATTATTGGCACGCTTCTCCAAGCCTAGAATGCAGGTTTCACCAAACCACTTATGCGAAACTCCATTATTCAACACAAAAAAATGGTCAAATCAAACCATTTTACGCAAAAACCAATATTGGCGTGAAACTATCAACTCACACGCAAATTCTGAATATCTATATACTTGCACGACCAACCCACCACTTTTTCTCCCAAACCTACTTGAGTGATGAAGCTCAAATTCTCTCTATGTTTTGAGTAACATGCATAATGAGGAGAGGTATCCCTGTATTTATAGTTATTTTGGGCACCCTGAGCACCACACACAAGTTTCCTTCTGACATGCAAGTCCAGCCGCCTGAGCCTCTGTCACCCTAGTCACCTTGCGCACCCAAATAAAAACATGGATTACCATCAATACATTGTAATTTTTGGTGTTATGATCTTGAAAAACATATGAAACACAACTATCCAATTCTTCAATAAACTAGCACACAAGTCCCTTTTTCGAAAATACTTTTCTCCATTTGTTGATTTTGAGGCCCAAAATTTTTGCAAACACTGCAAAACACCACCACCATGTATCTACTCTTTTTGTACTACCTCAATATTTTCCATTCCTTTGATATGGTTCTTTGTTAACATAGGTTTTCAACATCATCTTTTAACCTAGAAAAATTTCCATGAAAACTCCCTTTGTCAAAAAATTGAACATCATGACCTTCTTTTTCAAGAAAAACATTTACCTAAAAAATTATTCAATGATTCATTTAGGGATTGTTCCCAAAAATATACCATTTTGGGGTTGTTGAACTCTTGTCACAATGATTCTCGACACTTTTATAACTTACTGAAGATCCTTCCTTCATCCACCTTCATTATCCACATCTGATTTAGATAATGACCATATATTCCCTCACTACATACTCTAACTCCACATGAGCAATTCAGTGCATGAGAAACTATAGTAGTATTAATTGTTCATCAATGAATCACTTTATTTATGACACAAATATTTGATACCATTCTGATACCAATAGAATTATTTCACCATGAACATCAGTTGTCATGAAATCCAATCAGTGATCGGTCGCATGAAGTATCATCAGATTTAATACTATCCTTCTTTACTACTTGGGTTCTTGTGTTTTCCTCGATATGCTCTGGATGATCACTTCGAACACCACATACTCTCATCAGGGTGTTCCCCCTATCATCTATATCACATGTCTTGATTAACTCTCCCTATCTCACTGCTCCACATGTTAGCTTCTCTCTATGATTTTTTCAAATACATTCTCACCATTCTTTAGCCACTATTTCTCCCCCTTTAGGAGTCAATATTTTCCCCTTTTGTCAATGAACCCCTAGGTTACTCATTTTTGGTCTGAAACATAGTAGAGATCACAAATTTGTATGGTAAATAAAACACACCCTACCTCAGAGAGAGGGGTCCCACATCCACACTGTTTCAAGTGCAGGGAGTCCACTAAACTCCCATATACAATCAATGCCCTTAAAAGCATCATTGGGTAATGCCTTTTTCAAAATTTCTACAACATGTAGTTTTATATGCTCATACTCCAAATTCATGATTGCCTACTCAACCTCCTCCTTGATAAAATAATATTTTATATCAATTCTATTTTTCCTTGAATGATGGTCATGATTTTTTTTTGAGATTAATAGCACTTGAGTTATCGCACTGGATTCCGTTCAGAGACTTCACTTCAACCCCAATATCATCAAGCTGCTTCATCATCCATAGTAACTGTGTGTATTTTTGAGTGTCTGTGATATACTCAAATTACAAGGTGCTTAATTAAATGAAATCTGGATTCTTTCTTAGACAAGAGATACAAAATCCACCAAGATATAAATCACATCCTAACATTTATTTCTCATCATCCACTGAACCGGCACAATCTGCATTTGTATATCCCAATAACTCTGAAAAAGATTTGTCATTACTCATAAAACCTAAATTCAAGGGGACCTTAATATACCAAAGTATTATTTTCACATCAATCCTATGGATTTACATAGGATTTATTTGATATCATGATGCTTGGTATGTGGTGAAAATAATATTAGGTTTTGTTGATGTTAGGTAAAGTAAACATTCAATAACCTACATATATTCTATTACATTAACTGCCTTTCCATTATCATCTTTTGATAATTTCACCAGAGTTGCAACCAAATTATTCACATCTATGGAATTTTCCTTTCTAAATCTTTCTCATAACCACCTTGGAAAAAATTTCATTGAGAAATGAAGGTTCCATTACATCATTTTGTTACCTGTAAACCACAAAAAATGTTAGCTCTACCATCATTGACATTTCAAACTCACTTTTCATGAATTAGGAAAACTATCTACACTAAGCTTCATCTGAAGTAATAAATATTATATCATTGATATAAACCAGATATATCATCCTTTGATTATTGATGGTGTCAAAATAAAGATTGTAATCAACTCCACCATGGTAGAAACCACGATTCTTCAAATACTGATCACACTTTGAGTTCTATGCTCTTAGTGATTGTTTCATCCTATATAACTCCTTCATTAGCTGGAAAAACTTTTTTTTCATATTCATGAATGATAAAAACACATGGCTGCTCGATATAAACTTCTTCCTCTAGATTACCATTTAATAATGTAGATTTGAAGTCCATATGGAACACTTTGAACTTCCACTACACTACTATGGCATGGAATAATATGATTGTATCCAACCTTGAAACCAGTGTGGATGTCTCATCAACATCTATTCAATATATCTGGGATTATCCTTTTCACACTAGTCTTGCTTTGTTTTGAATCACTATGCCATCTTTATTCATCTTGTTATGAAATACCCATTTAGTTTGGATGAATTTCTTATTTTCGGGTCTTGAAACAATCTTCCATGTCTGATTTTTCTCAATCATATATAGCTCTTCATTTATATAATGAACCCAATTTTCATCTTCAGCTGCATTAGTAAAGAATTTAGCAATTACTTGAGATACGAAAGATGTATGCTACAGTGATTTCATTATTCTTTTTTGAACTGGAGATGACTGCTAACCATGATATTCTGCCTATCAATTTCAGCTTGAATCATTGGCTTCTATATAGAGAGGGACTTTACTTCCAAATGATCATCATCAGTATCATATTATAAATCAGCATCAACAACTTCTACACTTCTTGTGTTACTTTTCTCTCCATTACATTTTTCAAGAAACATTTCATAGTTATGTTGAGTATTCTATTCATTTTCAACAATAGTGATATCATTTCTCTCATCAACATTTCCCAAACTCATGTTTAGTCATTCTTAAGTTTTTATTTTTCCCATATATCCATGGAATATCCCCTCAAATCCATGTGAATTAAAGTTCTTATGTTTCTCATTTTTGATAATGATGCTCTTAATTCAAAAGATTTGAAGGTATTTCAGTGTTGGATTCATTCCATACCATATCTCATACTGAGTCATTCCTTCCTTCAGAAAAAACAGAGCCCTGTTAGAAATGTATATTGATGTCAATACTGCTTCCTTCCAAAATTTCATAGGTAGGTATTTTTCTATAAGAATTTATCTAGCCATGTTATTAATGATTAATTTTCTCTTTTCAATCACACCATTATGTTGGGGAGTTCATACTGAATATACTTCATGACTTATCCAATGTTTCTCGAGATATTCTTCCACCTGACTATTTCTGAATTTCATACCATTGTTAGTATGAAACTCTAGAACTTTCTACCCAAGAATCCTTTCAGATTCCCTCCCATACTGTTTTAGGAAACTGAACACATTTGAATTATGGTAAATGAAAAATATCCATGCCATTATGTTGTATTCATTAATGAAATGATTGTAATACCTCATTATGTCAGTTGCACATGGTGTGATAGGCCAACGATCATAATCATGCACCAATTCGAGCACACTTGTTGAATTATATTCCTTTTCATTATACATAATTATGATGATCTTCCCTTGTTGAAAAGAATCACACATGTGGGTACATTCCGGTGATATCTTGTGGAGGTCTCTAGTTGTATCACACATTACCAAATCTTCTATTAATGGATGGAATAGATGACCAAGTCATTTATTTCAAAACTTGTTTTCTTCCTCTCTGGATAAAAAACACAAATCATCTTCTCCACTTATTCTGTAGACATTCCCATTTGTTATTTTTTCCTATAGGATCATTGTACCATCTCTTCATTTGACAACACACTTCTTCTTAGTAAACTGTATTGAATGCCCTGAGTCACACAGTTGACTAATGATGAGAAAATTAGGACTTAGACCTTGTAAAACCAAGACATCAGCATGTCTAATTTCATTTCCCCCAAACCTGGCCTTTAATAATACAACTATCTTCAGGAATTAATCATTTAAAAATGTGGCAACTCATTATTTGTCATATTTTATGCCAGTAACCAGATATTTATTTCCTGTCATGTGAGACATGATACCATTATCAATGATCTATACAAAGGCACAATCTGATGATTTAAGTGGAATTTAAGAAACCACTTCCTTCTCTACTATCTTATTCTTGGTCTATAGTTTTTTCTTCAAACATTTGATTGATTGAGACTCTTAATCTTTCTCATAATATGATGGATAAACTTTATCTTGTAATGCTTCAAATCTATTTTTCATTTTCAACTCACATGTTGGTTCATTGATCTTCTACTTGTGAATAGTTTTATTATTTTTTGGCTCATTCCTCTGTATGGTAGATGTGTATCATATAGTAATGTGCCCACATAATCTAATGAAAATGTAGTTTTCTTTAAAATATGTTCTATAGAACCATTCCTTGTTTTAATGCCACCTTTCTTCATGAGCCCTTCGGTATCTTTTGGCTATAGAATACACATTTTGTAACTATCCCATCTTTCAACAACAATAAAACCTGATAAAAGGTTCCTTCTTATGTGTCAAATATATACAACGAGTTGTTCCTTGGGTTATTTTAAATTTCTAATTCTACTTTGTACCCACAAAAATTTTCATTATCAGAATAGATGCTTGCGGTCTGACTTCAACCATGACATATTTATATTTATGATCGAGCCCTCAATCAGCCTTAACATCTGAGCTCGATTTCTGCTTTTACCACACTGAACTACTAGGATCCTTTTTCATATTTTCAGTCTTATGAATGATATTCTTTCCTGATGTCACAGTAGAGGACATGAGTTTTCCAGAATCCTTCACTTTTTTTCATAGACTGATGGATTCTTCTTCAAGTTCTTCGATATGAATTTCATGATCTTTGAAATTTCTATTCAATCCACAAATCTCCTAATTCTATTCTTGAATATTGATCTTATTTCCATTACCTATTTCTGAGATCTCTGGTCAAGAAGACTTACAGTTTTATATTTCTTTTACCAGCTCAGAATTCTCTTCTTCCTATTATGGCATATAGAATTTGGCATCATGTACCACCTTGTGGGCTTTCTCTTTTTTCTATCCAAAATTTTATCTCTTCAAGTTATGCTTCTAATTCAGCTTCCATATTGAATCTTCGTTCAAATTATTATTCTTACTCATCAGCTTTGGTTTCATCCTATTTCAGAGAACTTCTGAAAACATCCACCATATAATTCTCTCCACGATTTTTCTATTTCTCTATCTCTTCAACCTCAACAACCTCAGACTGAAATAAACTATCAAATTCTTGTTAAATAAGGTTCTTTTTCTAAAATTAATTTCTCTTGAAACTTTTCTCTCTTTCCTCATAGGATGAATTCTTATTCTTGAAAATTTTTGAATCATTGACGTCATTATATTCTAGGAAATATTTGGGGCACCATGCTACAAGAAGTCCAAACATTCCACCTCAAAAAAGCAAGTGGAAGTATCCCTTTAATCATTCCTTTTCCCCTTTTATGGTTTATGAAATGTAATAACATCACCTCATCTGACTCTTATTCTTTGTCAGAGTATCAATAGTGAGCTTCTTCATGTATTTGAATGCCACCTCATTATATTTCCACTTTTCCACCACAACATTATCATCACTTGACCTTTACTATAATACAATCATACTTTTTTGTTATCCATTATCTGATCTTTCAGATCCTTGTATTCTAATAAAGAAACCTTTGGATTGAAGCGAGGTGGGAGTTTCCTCAAGATGCTCTTCACAATATTTATGTCTTCAATGACTTCACCAAGACCTCACATGTATTCCACTACAACATTTACCATGTCAATGAATTTATCATCAGACTCATACGAGTTCATTCTAAAATCATCATACATATTCCACAACACTTGGATCATTTCTTCTATGACATTTTAATATCCTTCATATAAGTTCAAAAGTTTTTCAAATGTGCCTTGTGATGTTTTAAATGACATCACCATATTATAGATAGCATTAGATAAGGCTCCCCATAAAGTATTGATTCCTTTTGAATCGGCATCCAATTATCTTTGTTCATCATCTAATAATGCACCAATATTAATATTTTTTGTTATACCATGAATTTTTGATGTAAACACATCCACTCCATAATATTTGAAGTAGTGTTGCATCAGATTCTTCCAAAGATGAAAATTATTCCCTTTAAAGATCAGAATGCCTATAGGATTGGTGACCTCCATTTTAAAGAGAAACCATTATATAAATCCTTTTTCCCTGATACCAATTTTTAGATCAACTAGGATAGATACCCTAGGAGGGGGGAAATCAGGGTACGATAGATTGAAACAACTACCCCTATTGATCTTTTTTCATTGTCAGAAAAAACCTTCTTCTCTACCCCGTTGCAGAGTATAACCAAACCATAAAGAAAGAACAAGAAACAAAATTTATACATGGTTCACCCTCAATGGGATTTGTACAAAGAGAATACACCTGATATGTGCCGATGTTCCAAATCTATTAAAAGCACACTATTGTTTACAATATTCAGAGAGTACTCACTATCTCTCATAGTTTACAACCACTCACAATATAAAAGATCACTTCCCTCTCAACTAATGTTTGTTAACTACTACTTTGGAAGATTTATTCACATTATAAATAATTTTAGGTCCCTTCACTATCAGAAATGAATTTATCTTATTCTAGATATAGATTCTATACTGAATTTCTAATTTCATTCACAAATGAAAACCCCTTTTCTGCAAGTGTACTGTGAAATATTCTTACTTTCATGCATCCCTAGAATGACAATAATGCTTCTATAAGCCTGGTGTGTAGTTGTAACCAATCAACATACGTGACACTCCATTTTTCAACACAAAATATGAATGAATCACGCTATTTTTTTTCCAAACCAATATTAGAGTGAAACTATCTACAAGTGCACAACTTCTAAATATCTATATACTTGAATGAATGAAACATCACGTGTATGCCCAAACGTAGTTGCATGAATGGAGATTGAATTATCTTAATTTTTGGGGCCCTGTTCATAATTAGGAGGGGGTATCACCTTATTTATAAATATTTTGGGTATTATAAGTTTCGCATGCATGTTTCCCCCTGGGGTGCTAGTCCAGCAGCCTGGGCTTATGTCACCCTACTCACCTTGCATTTGAATAACAAAACATGAGTGCCCCTCTTTCCTTTTCCATATTTTGAAGTTATTATCTAGAAAAAAATATAGATGGAAACAATCTAGGCCTCTAAGAAATGGGCGTGCAAGTCCCTTTTCCAAAAATACTTTTCTCCACTTGTTGATTTTGAGTCCCAAAAGATTGTAAAACACCGGAAAATGATGCCACCTTGTATATGAAGATTTTTAATACCTCTAGATCATCCATTACATTTAAATGTTTCTTTTTAAACATATTTTTTCAACATCTTCTCTTAACTTGGAAAATTTTCATAAAAACCCACTTTGTCAACAAACTGAACATCAATACCTTATTCTTCAACAAATACAATTACATAAAAAATTATTCATTGATACCTTGAGGGATTCATTACCAAAACTTGAGAAATTTTATTTGATATGTTTGTGTACCATTCCATTATTTTTTCTAATGCTTTTTATTTGTTGAGTTTAAATGGTGGGATGATGCATTTGGTGTTGAAACTGCAAACTCTTATTGGTTAATGATAATGTCAATATTTTATGAGTAAATAATGTTCTGTATCTATTGATGGAGTTGAGTTGATATGTAATTTCTATATGTTTTAGATGTATGTCTATGATATAATTGTGTGTATGTATTTATTGAAAACATTCAAGGCTCACATTCATTATTATAAAAGATCATTTACTACAATAACTAATGATGGAATGAATAATATCACTAATGGTGACTCAAAATAAAAATAAGGTGTAATGGGATTGCTGACATCAATAGTTGGAACAATATCATATCAGTTTGTGGTTTTTACATTGTAATCACTGAAAGAGATCAAAAAAGATTTTTTTTAGTAGTGGTTGATCATTTACAAGAAGTCTTACCCAAATATTACTCAGGCTTTCCAAGAACATGGGAAGTGGTGTTTACTATTGATATCCCTGAAGAGATCATTCTTATTTCTCTTCTACTTTACTATATTTGACCAATAGAATTATGGGAACTGAATGGGTAGTTGGAAGAGGTGGAATGGAATGTATTTATTCTCCCATGAACATCTATATTGGATGCATCAGTCTTGTTTTTCAAAAGGGAAGATGAAACACTTTGACATGGTGTAGAATATAATAATCATAAAAATGTTATAATATAAAAATAATTATCCAATTCCACACATTGATGATATGTTAAATCAAATAATTGGATATTAGTGGTTCTTTAAAATTGACAAAAGATTAGGATTTCAATAATTGGGGGTTCATGAGGAAGATATTCTAAAGATATCATTCAGTATTAGGTATAGCTATAATGAGTATGTGGTAATGAATTTCAGTCTTATAATGTCACCAATGGTCATCACATAATTGATGATTCATTAACTTCCGGGTTATTAGTATTATTTTGTGTGGAGGGGGTGTTCTTGGTTGATAGGATGGTATATTCAGGGAAAATGGTAGAGCATGATCCACACTTAGTGATAGTGTTTGTAATCATATGGGATTATTCTTTTTATATTATTTTATCAATGTGAGTTTTTGGGATAACAGTGGTACCTTTCCTTGGCCATGTAATAATTGGAAATTGTGTTTCAATGGATCCATAAAATAAAGAGGAAAATATCCATTGGAAACTGCCAATTAATTTATTTGTGATACATAGTTACCTTCATTTTGGTGGTTATTACTGATGATTAATTCATGATCTATCATTATTCGCTTCAATAATGATAATTTTGACAAGTAATAATGTTCCCTTCCATTGGAATGATTAACATAAAAAGTCTATCCTATATCATAAACACCATCTTACATCATCACCAACCTTGAATTTTCTGAAATTTTTCAAGGTTATGTGGTGTATTTTGTTACTTTAAGATCAGGGTTGGGTTATATTATCATGTTGGGAGAAACATTTTTTGCTTATGGCTCATGATAGTAAAGGTTTCATTAGATGAAATACCCAACACATGATTTGGTGTTAGCTTTCATAGTCCATGAATTTGATACATGGCACCATTAACTATTTCAGGTGAACATTACTATGCTTGTAGGTCATAATTGATTGAAACATATTTTCATAGAATGGGATTTGGACTACAGACAAAGATGATTTGTGTGATATCTATAAATATTTCACTTTGACTTGATGAATACACATGGTAAAAAATGTGGGGATAGATGCATAATGTAGAAAATCATATTCATAGTTGGAAATAGAATCTTTAGTTGAGTAACACATAAATCAATCCTAGCTTACAGGCACTTATCATGTAATGACCGAGGTGAAGTTGTAGTTGAAATTCAATTTTAATCAGTTCATGATTTGGTGGAGATGGTTCACGAGGGATTGAAAATAAATTTGATTGTGTTTCATTGAGGAAAAGAAATAATGGTTGGGAGTACATTGATGGATAGAATCTATATAAGAGTTTATTTTTGTGGTTTTAAACACATATTGAAGTACATATGTCTTATCTGGATCAACATCTTCAGGGATTACACCATTAAAAATGGGTTTTTCATCATGGGATTCAAAATATGTATATGGAATTGAACGAATTTTTTTGTGGGACATCATGAAAATTAAGGTGTATAAATTTATTATATAGATTCGTAATATCCTATAAGTTTAAAAAACACCACCTACTAGATGGAATATAACTGTCATCACATATTTATATTTGGAAATGGGAAAACATATCTAGGTATTTTGTAATAGGACTCCCAAAATTGGTTTGGAAACACAATGTCATATGGGTGATATTGTTTCATCCCACAAGGTCTCCCCATTTCATCCATATTCCTTAATCTTATATGGGGGACCAATTATAAAAAATATATATTTTAGAAGTGGAAAATAGGAATGGCATACCATTATTAACATTGTCAAATATAGATATCCTGTTTACATCAAGTTTCTAGAAAAACATACCAAAATCCATTTGGACTATGTTTTTAGGGACCCAATCATGACGTACAAGGACATTACATTTATTTTTAGGAATACTTAATACATGACACAAACAAATTCCCAAAGACAGTATTAGTTTTGTGTCTTTTAAAAAATGGGACATTATATTCTAATCATGGTGAAATATCTTCAACATCTACCATAAAGATCTTACCCGTTTTGTTTTCCTACCTAAAAAATTTCTTTATATTCTAAAAAAACTAAAAATGGTGGGATAAAATTCTCAGTAAGAGTAATCATGGATAACATAAAACAAACCACAATCCTTTGAATGTGAAAACATGAACACAAAGTTTAAAGATCAAAATCTTGAGTCCAGAAATAAATCTTTGTAATACATAAAGAATAGATCATAAAAGAACATTAACCATGATAGAATAGAATGGGAATAAAACATGGAATTGTGTAACGACATTAATCACATAATATGATTTCCATTGTAGCCAAGGAATGTTTTCATAGACCCTCATATTGGAAAAAATCCAGCACTGAACTGGGATTACTTGTCGTTCCATCCATGTATTACTGAACCAGATTAACCTTCCGTTCCATTCATATCTATCTCATGAGATATACATATTTTGTAACATCCCAAGTAAGTAATGAATAATAGATATTTTTATCTATGTCTATTAATGATAAAGATAGTGTTTTAGAGGCTTAAAATGAAAATAAATACAATCTTATGCATTGAATACACTAATATTCTTAAAAGATTGTTTTAGTGCCTTTTGATGGAAAACCAATTTTGAATCTATATTTTGACAATTTTATAAACTTTTTTGTCAAAATAAACTTATACTTTAAGATTGGGACATCAAAATTTACCTTGTGTGAATTTTTGGTAATTTTTTGACAATGTTCATTTTTTAATGAATAGTGAAAAATACTGCATTTTACATCAAAACTACTTTTTAATCTAATTTATTTATATGATTAGATTATGTTTTGAATTGGTTTTTAAGTAAAATTAGAATCTATTTTTACCATTTTATCCAATGGTGGTCATTGGAATCAATTTCACTTTGAAATTAGACTTAAACTGGTGTCAATCTTTTGATACTTATTGTTTTGTAAAAACACGCTATTTGCTCTGGCAGCGGGAATTAATTATTAAATTAATTAATGTGACTTATATGATTTGAATTTTGTAAAATAGACTTCATTTTTGAATTCGGAATATCAAATATAGCTTAGAGTGAATTTTTGGTAATTTTCTGAAAAACTTCAATTTTTGATGAATGGTGAAACCACTAAGTGGTAATCAAGCAAACTGATTTTTCAGTTAAATGAAAGTTTACCACTAATGTGTATTGAATTTTGAAAATCCGACATACATGGTTTTCATTAAGAAGTAAAATGTGGTTCAATGAGATTAAAATAATTTTTTGGTGAATAGTAACTTATTAAGTTTTTAATTGCGATTAGTGGTAATTAGTGTAGTTTAAGGATTAAATAATGCTTTAATAATATAAAATGACCTAGACACATGTCCCAACCTTATTGGTTGTGTCATGGCCGACCAAGACAAGCCATTTCCTAACTTGGGGACCCCATGGATCCACTTTTGTTGGGAAATGACATAAATTACTTTTTATTTAATGTTAAAGTGAAAATGACACAAACATAATATGTTTTGCGAAAACAGTTTTTAAGTGGGGTTATACAAGGCCAAATTTTGATTATAAATATTCAATGGAAAGCTAAACAAATTTCCTACATCATAGTAATTTTTTTATAATTTTTAGACATTAAATAAATTTAATTATTTATGACATAATAATGATGCAGCGATGACATCATTATTTGACGATTTAAATAAAATGGGAAGATAATATAAAATCTATGAACTACACATGTCCAAAACCAATTGGATGAATGGATTTCGATGCCTTATCTCCTTATCCACGAATTCTATTAATGTGGGACCTTTTAAAACCGAAACACATTTTCAAATAATGTAATGTTTCTTTACTTTCCAAAAGTGCCCCTCCTCTCCCCTTATAAAAGGCCCCCACCTCTACCTCATTTCACACACTCTTCAAGCCATTGGCTCGGCCAACCCCTGCCCATTTGCTCTCTCCACATCCCTCTCCTCATCCTAGAGGATTCCCTTTGGGCAGAATCCTTTCAAAGGAAGCCTTTAGGCTCAAATCAAAAGGAGTTACACTTTTTAAAGGTAATTGTTTCTCTCATGTTCATTTGTTTTATTTTGCTTCTCCAACCCCCTAAAATCTTTTTATTTCCTTCTTTTATAACATCACCAGTATCTTCAATATACTAGGATGTTGTTATAAGATTTATTTGAGCCACACTCTCACACAACTACATCAAATGGTTAAAGAACATACGTTTTCCGTGGATGGCGAAATTATGCCTCCCGAAACGATGATTGTTCAATACTCATTTAACACCTTCAACGGTGGCCATTATGATGTCACTATTTTTATATATGATATATAATATGTATATGTTTTCCTTAAGCTTCTGTTTTTCTTCATTTTGGTCATACTTTATGGTTTCCATTATGGGTAAACACGATATCTTCATTTTAGGAAGTGCGGACTACCGCCCCCTGAAAGTGATTTGATTCGTTAATACCATATGTGGGATGTGTAAAGGATAAAGTTAATGATATTATATATGTTATTAGACTGGAATTATAATATACTCTTATATCATTATGATTCCATTCCAGAAAATATGAAATAGAAATGGAAGTAGCGTTCATGCGTACGTACGGCTTACCGTCTCCATGAACGGTGCATTTCATTTCTTACCTCTAAATGTGATGTAATATTATAAATGAATGCAGGTACTGGATATATATGACATATATGATATCTACATCATGAATATCATTCTGGTATAATGAACCTTTGACCAAATTAACAACATGTAAGTATAAGAAGTCTATTTTTGACTTAAGAACCAAATACCGACAAAATGAACATTATTAACTTAAATGATTACATGATGTTCATAACATGGTATAAAAGGAATAATGAACTTGAAAAAGATTCATAATCAAGTAGAGATTAACTCAAGTTTATTATTCAGGAGTTTAAAGAACGGTCGGGTCAAGTCGGATACGAGGTATGAGACTTCGTCTCAATCTCCTTTTGTTGAGGCATATTTTATTTTATACACAACTTTCTTTTATACGGTGTATAAACCCCTTTGACTTTTACATTTATTCAAAAGGAATCTTTTTTATACGAATCGTTTACTAAACGACAAAAGGGAATGTTTTTTTCATACGTATGCGGCGACAACGACTTCTCCGCCGTCGTAACCGTTATTTGAGTTTCAGCTTCCTCTACAAGCCATACCTTCTTTTTTTTAAAGAAAAATAAATACAATGTTTTACTTTGGTATTGAAAATGGTTTTCATAATGTTTTTATTATATCAATGTGTTGTATTGATATCTCGTGATTGAAATGTGGAAATTTTATGTTTCCTTTATGCATGTTTTATGTGATATGATTATGTTATGGTTCTTGGGCATTATTATGAAGACGGGTGGTTCCGTGATAAACTAAGGGCGGGTGAGCCCGTTATAGCTCTCCAATGCATTGGGTAACGCGAAGGAGTGAAACGTTAAGGTTTCTCCGAAGAGATTTTAGGGAATATACTGTGATGGGTATTCCAAACGTAACCAAGAGGGTTACTCCCTACATAAGAATGTTATGAATGCCTCAAGTTACCTTTATGTATTATGATTTATATTATTTATTCATGTTTTTATGAGGTATGTTAAAGTGCCTATGTTTTATGGGTAAAGTATGATTTCATTCTTATTTATATATGAACTCATGTTTCCTATCCATGTTTTTTTATAACCCATACTGAGTTTTTATGCTCATCCCAAGTTTTTGAAATGTTTTTCACAGGTCAAGGGAAAGGTACATGATAAGATGATAGAGTCAAGGATGTGTCAAGAAATAATCCATGTTTTATTTTAAATGTGTTTCCATTGATGGGAATGAAGAATACTATCTTTATGTAACCACTTTGTTTATATGTGGAATGTAATGCAAGTTTTATGATCTAATTCTCTAAAACTCTAAACCAGAAAAGATCCTCAATGTGTAATCTTGTAATAACTCAAGATTAAGTAAGTTTTAAGGCTGGGGCCTTATAGTTGGTATCAGAGGTCGGTTTAGATAACTTTAGGAGTTAGAATTCTATTAAATGATTATCCAAAAATATTTTTTTTTCTTTTTCGAGATGATATAGCATTTAAAGATTACCATGTTGCTTCATCTAAGACATGTTTGTTCAGAATGGTTTTCCGCAGAGGAAACAGGGAAGCTGTGCTAGGAAGGCATACAGAAGGAAATAACCTTCCGAATCAGCATCCAGAAATGGTCGGAATTGGAACTGAACAGTTTGTTGCAGTAATGGCGCAGTTGACTCAGGCGATAAATGGTGGTGGTATCCATGCACGAGATCAGCCAGATCAACCGCAGAGGAACATGTCAGTGGTGGAACATTTCATGAGGAAACATCCCCCATCATTCAGAGGATCATCTGACCCTGTGCTAGCTGAAGGGTGGATTAAAGCACTGGAGAAGATTTTTGATGTCATGGGGTGTTCAGACAATCAAAAGGTTAGTCTTGCTATTTACCGTTTGGAGGGTGAAGCAGATTAGTGGTGGTCCATGGTTAAAAATATCAGGGACGCCGATGAGATTGATGCTCTTGACTGGGATGAATTCAAAGGTATGTTTCTTGAGAAGTATTTTCCTATGGCTATTCGACTTAGGATGGAAAAGCAATTCTTGGAATTGAGGCAAGAGGAAGACTCAGTGGCTGCCTATGAAGAAAGGTTCACTCGATTGGCAAGGTATGCTCCCAATTTTATCCGGGACCTTGATAGTAAAATCAATCTTTTTTACTCAGGATTAAAGCCAAAGTATCGAAGGGCATTAGCATCTCGTGAGTTTAAAAGTTTTGAAAAGCTTGTTCGATGTGCTGAGAAGGTGGAAATGGAGTTTTCCGATGACCAAGTGTCCTATAACAACCAGCAGAATAAGAGACCGAGGTGGCAGGAGAAAGGTAAGAATTCTTCAAAGAAGTCTGATGGTAAGAGAACTAAGTTTCCAGTTTGTGATAAGTGTGGCAAAAGGCATGCTGGGGAATGTCTTCTGAATTCTGGGAAGTGCTACCGATGTGGTAAGATGGGACATAAGGCTCGTGATTGCACTGAAAAGGATCAAGGTGAAGGTAAGAACAAATTTGATTTACAGTTAGTGAAATATTATAAGTGCAATGAGATGGGTCACTATGCAAACGAGTGTCCGACAAGGAGCTTGAGTGATGGGAAGCAGTTAGACTACAAGCAGAAAGGGGTGGTGAAATCCTTTGCAACTACTTCAGCAGATGTCGGGCCACCAAATGAAGTCATATCAGGTACTTTGTTTGTTTTTTCAGACTATGCCAGTGTGTTGTTTGATTCGGGGACTACACATTATTTCATCTCTGAAACCTTTTCTAGTAAAATGGGAATACCATCTCAAGAAATGACTCCTGAACTTTTGGTAAAAACACCTGGGGGAAGTGTTGAGGCAAAAAGAATTTATAAGAATCTTCCTATCCTTATCTGTGGAAAGAACCTACTTGCAAACCTTATTGGTCTACCTCTAGTAGAGTTTGATGTTATCCTGGGTATGGATTGGCTCTCTTTTTACCATGCTAAGATTGACTGTAGAGCTAAAGAAGTTTCTTTTCAGAAAGACTTTCAGTTTGTTTACAAGAATGAACCCTTACTTTTGATAACATATCAAGAGGCCGAGAAACTTGTAAAAGATGGAAATGAATGTTACCTTGCACACGTCGTTGAAAATAAAGGAACTGTTCAGATTAATGATGTGCCAGTGGTAAATGAGTATCCTGATGTTTTTCCTGATGACTTGCCTGGAATAATACCAGATCGGGAAGTTGAGTTTACTGTTGACTTAGTTCCTGATGCTAAGCCAATTTCAAAACCCACTTATCGAATGGCACAAATTGAACTTTTAGAGTTGAAGGAGCAATTGCAAGATTTATTAGAGAAAGGTTTCATTAGACCTAGCACATCACCATGGGGTGCTCCTGTTTTATTTTGTTAAAAAGAAAGATGGTTCTATGAGACTTTGCATTGATTATAGAGCCTTGAATAATATCACTATTAAGAACAAATATCCTTTGCCTCATATCGATGATTTGTTTGATCAGCTCCAGGGAGCTCAGTTTTTTTCAAAGATTGACTTGAGATCGGGGTACCATCAGCTGAAGGTAAAGGAGGCAGATATTCCGAAGACCGCGTTCCGTACAAGATATGGCCATTATGAATTTGTAGTAATGCCTTTTGGGCTAACCAATGCACCTGCTGTATTCATGGACTTAATGAATAGAATTTTCCATGAGTTCTTGGATAAGTTTGTGGTGGTTTTCATTGATGATATTTTGGTGTTTTCTAAAAGTAAAGAGGAGCATGAAAAACATTTAAGGGTTATCTTGAAAACCTTAAAAGAAAAGAAATTGTATGGGAAATTCAGCAAGTGTGAGTTTTGGTTGCAACAAATATCTTTCCTTGGTCACATTGTTTCTAAAGATGGAATAACTGTTGATCCTGCAAAAACAAAAGTTGTGGAAGAATGGCCAAGACCCACAAATGTAACCGAGATTCGTAGCTTCCTTGGTTTGGCGGGCTATTACCGAAGGTTTGTTAGAAATTTTTCACGGTCATCTAGTCCAATGGCTAAGCTAACTCGGAAGGGTGTTAAGTTTATCTGGACAAAAGAATGTGATGATTGTTTTCAGGAATTGAAAAGAAGATTGGTGAATGCTCCAGTTTTGGCACTACCTTCCAGGAATGGTGAGTTTGTTATATACAGTGATGCTTCATTGAAAGGACTTGGTTGCGTCCTAATGCAGAATGATCAGGTAATTGCTTATGCTTCACGACAGTTGAAAACTCATGAGGTAAATTACCCTACACATGATTTGGAATTAGCTGCTGTTGTTTTTGCTTTAAAAATTTGGAGGCATCATTTGTATGGAGTAAAGTGTGAAATATATACCGATCACAAAAGTTTAAAGTATATATTCACTCAGAAAGAGTTAAACATGAGACAAAGGAGATGGCTGGAATTAATCAAGGATTATGATTTTACAATTCATTACCATCCGGGAAAAGCAAATAAAGTGGCTGATGCTTTGAGTCGAAAAAGTAATGCTTCATTAACAATGTTGTGTTTGGAACGTGATCCTTTGGTTAAGGATTTGATGAACTTTGGCATAGAAGTTGTTGGTGGAGGAAGTCCTTCTGTTTTGTTTCAGGTATCAGTGAGATCATCTCTATCAGATAGAATCAAGCAAGCACAGAAGCAAGACAGTGAGTTGCAGAAAAGGGTAGAGCTGGTTCAGAAAGGTAAGTTGCCTGAATTCAACATTGATAATGATTGCGTTTTGAGATTTGGGAGGAGATTGTGTGTGCCTTGTGATTCACAGTTGAAGAGAGAGTTGTTATGTGAAGCTCATAGTTCTCCGTTTTCAGTTCATCCGGGCAGTACTAAGATGTATAGAGATCTGCGGGAGTATTACTGGTGGGATGGAATGAAAAGAGATATTGCTGATTTTACTGTGAAGTGTTTGACTTGTCAGCAGGTTAAAGCTGAGCGGCAGTTACCGAAAGGGATGCTTCAGCCTTTACCAGTGCCAGAGTGGAAATGGGAGAATATATCCATGGACTTTGTTGTTGGATTACCAAAGACATCTCGAGGTAATAATGCAATCTGGGTTATTGTTGATCGCTTGACCAAATCTGCTCATTTCCTTGCTATACGAGATACTTTCTCTCTTGATCAACTTTCCCGTTTGTATCTTAAAGAGATAGTCAGGTTACATGGAGTTCCTCTCTCCATTGTATCAGATCGTGATCCCAGGTTTACTTCTAACTTTTGGAAAGGCCTTCAGAAGTCTTTGGGTACTGAGTTAAATTTTAGTACAGCTTTTCATCCTCAATCAGATGGGCAGTCAGAACGAACAATTCAGACATTGGAGGATATGCTACGAGCTTGTTCTATGGATTATCAGGGAAGTTGGGACCAACATATTTCTTTGGTTGAGTTTTCATATAATAACAGTTTTCATTCCAGTATACAGATGGCACCATTTCAGGCATTATATGGGAAGCAGTGTCGAACTCCAGCTTTCTGGGATGAAGTGGGTGAAAGAAAGTTGATGGGACCAGAATTGGTAGAAGAGATGGCAGAAAAAGTTCAGCTGATTCAGAAACATATGAGAACAGCTCAGAGCAGGCAGAAGAGTTATGCGGATAACCGGAGGAAGGATCTATCTTTCGAGGTAGGTGATCATGTTTTTCTCAAGGTTTCTCCTTGGAAAAGTGTGATGAGATTTGGTAAGAAAGGAAAGTTGAGTCCAAGGTTCATTGGACCATACGAAATTCTGGAGAGAGTTGGATCAGTTGCATACCGAGTGGCTTTACCTCCGAGTTTATCTCAGGTACACAATGTTTTTCACGTTTCGATGTTGAGAAAGTATATGCCAGATCCATCTCATGTTTTGAGTCCAGAGGTAGTTCAGCTGGAAGAGAACCTATCTTATAAGGAACAACCGGTCCAGATTCTTGACCACTGGGAGCAAGTGTTACGGAATAAGGTGATTAAGCAGGTAAAGGTTTTGTGGAAAAACCACATGATTGAAGAGGCAACATGGGAATCAGAAAATGCAATGAGGGATAAGTACCCCCATTTATTCGATAAGTAAATAAATTGCGGGGACGCAATTTTCTAAAGGGGGGAAGGATGTAACATCCCAAGTAAGTAATGAATAATAGATATTTTTATCTATGTCTATTAATGATAAAGATAGTGTTTTAGAGGCTTAAAATGAAAATAAATACAATCTTATGCATGGAATACACTAATATTCTTAAAAGATTGTTTTAGTGCCTTTTGATGGAAAACCATTTTTGAATCTATATTTTGACAATTTTATAAACTATTTTTGTCAAAATAAACTTATACTTTATGATTGGGACATCAAAATTTACCTTGTGTGAATTTTTGGTAATTTTCTGACAATGTTCATTTTTTAATGAATAGTGAAAAATACTGCATTTTACATCAAAACTACTTTTTAATCTAATTTATTTATATGATTAGATTATGTTTTGAATTGGTTTTTAAGTAAAATTAGAATCTATTTTTACCATTTTATCCAATGGTGGTCATTGGAATCAATTTCACTTTGAAATTAGACTTAAACTGGTGTCAATCTTTTGATACTTATTGTTTTGTAAAAACACGCTATTTGCTCTGGCAGCGGGAATTAATTATTAAATTAATTAATGTGACTTATATGATTTGAATTTTGTAAAATAGACTTCATTTTTGAATTCGGAATATCAAATATAGCTTAGAGTGAATTTTTGGTAATTTTCTGAAAAACGTCAATTTTTGATGAATGGTGAAACCACTAAGTGGTAATCAAGCAAACTGATTTTTCAGTTAAATGAAAGTTTACCACTAATGTGTATTGAATTTTGAAAATCCGACATACATGGTTTTCATTAAGAAGTAAAATGTGGTTCAATGAGATTAAAATAATTTTTTGGTGAATAGTAACTTATTAAGTTTTTAATCGCGATTAGTGGTAATTAGTGTAGTTTAAGGAATAAATAATGCTTTAATAATATAAAATGACCTAGACACATGTCCCAACCTTATTGGTTGTGTCATGGCCGACCAAGACAAGCCATGTCCTAACTTGGGGACCCCATGGATCCACTTTTGTTGGGAAATGACATAAATTACTTTTTATTTAATGTTAAAGTGAAAATGACACAAACATAATATGTTTTGCGAAAACAATTTTTAAGTGGGGTTATACAAGTCCAAATTTTGATTATAAATATTCAATGGAAAGCTAAATAGATTTCCTACATCATATTAATTTTTTTATAATTTTTAGACATTAAATAAATTTAATTATTTATGAAATAATAATGATGCAGCGATGACATCATTATTTGACGATTTAAATAAAATGGGAAGATAATATAAAATCTATGAACTACACATGTCCAAAACCAATTGGATGAATGGATTTCGATGCCTTATCACCTTATCCACGAAGTATATCAATGTGGGACCTTTTAAAACCGAAACACATTTTCAAATAATGTAATGTTTCTTTACTTTCCAAAAGTACCCCTCCTCTCCCCTTATAAAAGGCCCCCACCTCTACCTCATTTCACACACTCTTCAAGCCATTGGCTCGGCCAACCCCTGCCCATTTTCTCTCTCCACATCCCTCTCCTCATCCTAGAGGATTCCCTTTGGGCAGAATCCTTTCAAAGGAAGCCTTTAGGCTCAAATCAAAAGGAGTTACACTTTTTAAAGGTAATTGTTTCTCTCATGTTCATTTGTTTTATTTTGCTTCTCCAACCCCCTAAAATCTTTTTATTTCCTTCTTTTATAACATCACCAGTATCTTAAATATACTAAGATGTTGTTATAAGATTTATTTGAGCCACACTCTCACACAACTACATCAAATGGTTAAAGAACATACGTTTTCCGTGGATGGCGAAATTATGCCTCCCGAAACGATGATTGTTCAATACTCATTTAACACCTTCAAAGGTGGCCATTATGATGTAACTATTTTTATATATGATATATAATATGTATATGTTTTCCTTAAGCTTCTGTTTTTCTTCATTTTGGTCATAATTTATGGTTTCCATTATGGGTAAACACGATATCTTCATTTTAGGAAGTGCGGACTACCGCCCCCTGAAAGTGATTTGATTCGTTAATACCATATGTGGGATGTGTAAAGGATAAAGTTAATGATATTATATATGTTATTATACTGGAATTATAATATACTCTTATATCATTATGATTCCATTCCAGAAAATATGAAATAGAAATGGAAGTAGCGTTCATGCGTACGTACGGCTTACCGTCTCCATGAAAGGTGCATTTCATTTCTTACCTCTAAATGTGATGTAATATTATAAATGAATGCAGGTACTGGATATATATGACATATATGATATCTACATCATGAATATCATTCTGGTATAATGAACCTTTGACCAAATTAACAACATGTAAGTATAAGAAGTCTATTTTTGACTTAAGAACCAAATACCGACAAAATGAACATTATTAACTTAAATGATTACATGATGTTCATAACATGGTATAAAAGGAATAATGAACTTGAAAAAGATTCATAATCAAGTAGAGATTAACTCAAGTTTATTATTCAGGAGTTTAAAGAACGGTCGGGTCAAGTCGGATACGAGGTATGGGACTTCGTCTCAATCTCCTTTCGTTGAGGCATATTTTATTTTATACACAACTTTCTTTTATACGGTGTATAAACCCCTTTGACTTTTACATTTATTCAAAAGGAATCTTTTTTATACGAAGCGTTTACTAAACGACAAAAGGGAATGTTTTTTTCGTACGTATGCGGCGACAACGACTTCTCCGCCGTCGTAACCGTTATTTGAGTTTCGGCTTCCTCTACAAGCCATACCTTCTTTTTTTTAAAGAAAAATAAATACCATGTTTTACTTTGGTATTGAAAATGGTTTTCATAATGTTTTTATTATATCAATGTGTTGTATTGATATCTCGTGATTGAAATGTGGAAATTTTATGTTGCCTTTATGCATGTTTTATGTGATATGATTATGTTATGGTTCTTGGGCATTATTATGAAGACGGGTGGTTCCGTGATGAACTAAGGGCGGGTGAGCCCGTTATAGCTCTCCAATGCATTGGGTAACGCGAAGGAGTGAAACGTTAAGGTTTCTCCGAAGAGATTTTAAGGAATATACTGTGATGGGTATTCCAAACGTAACCAAGAGGGTTACTCCCTACGTAAGAATGTTATGAATGCCCCAAGTTACCTTTATGTATTATGATTTATATGATTTATTCATGTTTTTATGAGGTATGTTAAAGTGACTATGTTTTATGGGTAAAGTATGATTTCATTCTTATTTATATATGAACTCATGTTTCCTATCCATGTTTTTTTTATAACCCATACTGAGTTTTTATGCTCATCCCAAGTTTTTGAAATGTTTTTCACAGGTCAAGGGAAAGGTACATGATAAGATGATAGAGTCAAGGATGTGTCGAGAAATAATCCATGTTTTATTTTAAATGTGTTTCCATTGATGGGAATGAAGAATACTATCTTTATGTAACCACTTTGTTTATATGTGGAATGTAATGCAAGTTTTATGATCTAATTCTCTAATACTCTAAACCAGAAAAGATCCTCAATGTGTAATCTTGTAATAACTCAAGATTAAGTAAGGTTTAAGGCTGGGGCCTTATATATTTACACAACGCATGTAGGGATATATATGTCCCACCCATCTCATAATGAAATCATTCTTATATGTTCCACCAAAAAATAAATCATTCATCATAGCATAACACATGTAATAAAATGGGATTGCTAAACATCATTCCATCATAACATAATCCATATAAAATACCTTTCCATAATTAACATAATAAAATTATAGAAATAATCTGTATATAAACATAACCATAATTAAAGATAATCATCTTAGATGGAAACTAATTTTGATAAACCACTTGAACTCAATTCTTGAGAAAAATATCTTTTCATCTTTAAAAACATATTCTTTTCAGATAATGCCATGTAATTTGAAAAGAATTTTTTTTAAAATAAACTTGAAAACATGTACTAGTAGATTCATAGATTTAATGTGTTATGAAGTTTTAGAAATTCATTCATGTTGTATAACTTAAAAAACATGTCCACATACTTTTACTAAAAAATTTGAAAAGTAAAATGTATGGTAAAAAAAAGAATTATTCCTTCCATACTATGTTGTAAAAGAAAAAAATGGGTAAAATGGATTTAAATGTAAAATGAAGAATAAAAAACATTTTATGAAAACAATTTTATAAAACTTGGTAATGGATGATAATTATATCCCTAAAAAATACTTACGTATAAAAAATCTCAGATAAAAGTAAGGGTGAAAAATTATCCTTTAACATAGGTCCAATTTAATCTACAAGTTTCTGAAACTCCTCTTCCTCGATGTGCATCCTTTAAACATCCTCTTAAGGAACTATAGATTTACTTTTGAGAAGACCAAAACCTCTAGAATTTAATTAGGAAAGTTGATAAGAAAAATGGTCAGAGGTGGGCCGATCATGAAGGATTAAAATAGAGTGAAGAGGAAAGGGAGGAGGTTCCCTTTTATAAGAGAGGAGAGGGGCACTTTTGAAATATTTTAAAATATTAATTAATTATAAATTCAATTTCGACATAAAATGGACCAAAATTTATTATATTCTAAGATAAGATGATTTTGGTTTGAATAACCTCAATAAAATAATTTTTTGACAAGTTTATAATATTTTTATCATATATTTTTGGTTTTACACTTATTTTACCCTTTTTAATAATGCAATAATATCATGTTATTTACACATTGTGGGTTTAGGTAATTACCATATAAAGTCCAACAACTCAAAAATTTATTTTTGACATATTGGGACTTAAATTAACCATTTGGATGAATCATATATTTAATGGAATTTAATATCATTTAATATACTATTTTATGATTTACGATAGGAATTATGTCAATTTTGGAAACTATTCATATTTGAATTTTCAAAGAATTCATAACAAACCAATTCCTCCAAACCAAAGCCTTAAAATCAACCCTAGTATTTCAATGTAATCCAAATAATTATTATATGTAATCAAAATAACAAACTTAAATTTATTTTAATATTTATAAATTCATTTATTTATTTGATGGTGCATGGGTTTTGGAGAGGAGGAGCATTCTGTAGCGATGGAAATCTGGCGACTTACTCATAGGGTTTTTGATGTCTATCCCACATTATATTCATTCCGTACTCATGGATGTAGATACAGGATCAGCCTGTAATAAAGGTGTCTCACGTCTTTGAAGAGGAGATCTTTTGGTGGACCTTCCCACCATTCATCTTGATGCCACAATGAAAACATCGCTCCCTACTATGGATCGTGATGTTCGAGCCTCCATTCATCGGTATGGAGGATGTGTGAGGGTGATCACCTTTGATTCAAATCAAATTTATAAGGTTACTTTTACATCTAATGATAACAATGGATCTATATCAAATCATGCTACATTGGATTGTGCGGCTAGGGATCATATTGATGGTTGTGTGAAAAAGTCATATCTGCTGCTTGTGTTGAAGGATTCAATGGGTCATGATTACATATCTGACTTGGATAAATGGATCACTAGTGTTCCTCATATGTATTTCAATTTACTAGGGTATAGGGATGTTCTCCCCTCAGTACTGAAGAGGGTGACCAGTTTTCCCTCTGCTTTCATGATTTCCAATCCACAGCTGATAACATCTAAGGATCCTTCGAAGGTTCCAAATTATAGAGTGAATGGTAAGGATCTGACCAACATAGTTGAAAAAAACTATCCTAAATCGGTATCCCCATTTTCATCACTCATTAACTCCTCCTCTGGTCAGATTCTCTTAAAGGGGTCACCAGGTCATGTTGATGTGAATCCTGATGCGTTTTCCGAGAGAATTGAAACTGGGAAGAATTCATTGATTCCACATCTTGTTCTACCAAAGGGTGAAAATATAAGGGTATTTTAGGATATGTTCAGATTGATCTCATTTTTGTGGGGACCCTCTGATTGGAAGTGTGTATCCCTTTGTTGCTGATTCATTCATTGAATTTTTCCATCAAATACCTTCAAAATACATGTGTGGAGCACCGAGTCCTTGTCACTAAAACTAGGATGGCTTCACCTTCATGAATGGTCTATGGGTTTCAATGCCTCGTGTGCAGGAAATGTTTTCTCTCAGGTTTGGGTCTACTTCCATGGACTTAATTGGGTCCTCTGGCATCCAAATATTCTGCATGACATCGGTAGGGAAATTGGCACTCATATTCAGCTTGACAAGGAAACCAAGGTGGTTTGGTTTGGACATTTTGATTGAATGCTAGTAGAGTTTGATCTTAGTTCCACCTTGAATGATATGGTAACTCTCTATACAACCAGTGATAGTATTCATATTGATGTTGAGTATGAAAGGAAGCCCCTTTTCTGTACAGAATTTTTGTTCATTGGGCATTCGTTGGAGTTATATCAGCAGAAGATCTCCTGTGATAGATGTGGGAGGAAGTGTCATATTGATACTCACTATATAAGGAATCACAAAAGAAATCATGTTTCTTTTTAAAAGCCTTATGTTCCTTATGGCGATGCCAAAAAATAATGTCCCTTTAAGGCTGATATGTTGGATAATGACAAATACATCTGTCATGTGTCTGGGTTTAAAGTCAAGGGCCCTATGGTTGATAAGTCCCGGATGCGAGCTAATAGTGGTCCCTCTAATGCTCAGAAAAATTCCCCTTATGAGATTAATTATAATAATGGTCGTGTTTTTACCCCCACTGGACTTTTCGATACTGGGAAATATTTAAGCCTCTGTATTGTTGGGTCTCCTACTTGGTCTGAACCTCCAAATCCACATAGGTATGATAGTCTAAATGTAGGATTGTTATGTGATGGGACTGTTGAGTCAGCACCTTTCCTGAATCACTTTGGGACTCCTCAACATGTTGACTTTCATCAGAAAATCTACAATATTTTTAACACCTCGACGATATTTGAGAAGAGGAGTAAAATCTTTGAGGAAAAATGGATGGCATTGGGAAGCGGTGGGACTACCTCTTAAAGGATTCACTACAATCTTAAAAGGGAGTGTAGATGATTTCACTCCTACTCCCTTGAAGGGAAGGCTGTGGAAAGAATATTCTAACACACCTCACACTATGTCTACCCAATTTTATAAGCTATCAGGAAAGCTCAATTCTGATATTATTATGTTCTTCAATCAGGGAAAGTCTCAATCTGAATGGGACACTATTGATAACTCTGATTATGAGAATGACATGTATTATTATTATTACTAACTTTGATCTTGATGGACAATGGCGAGTACCTTTGTTTGACCGCACCCGTATTCTCTATACTATTTCTTTTATTTTAGTAAATGTTCAGAAGCCTAGCTTCTTACTAGACTTGGTGGTACTAATTCATTTATTTTAATCGTTTATTAATGAAGTAATCATTTCATCATCCTTGTGTCATAATTATATTTATTTATAAAATGTATAAAAATTTCAGATAAAATATTATGATGTAGAAAATCATTTTATCTTTCTACCTACAATTTATAGTTGAAGATATTACTTATATAACACCATATAAATTTGTTTTAGTAAAATATACATGGTTAGGTTATATTTTCCTAATCATTAAATTAAATGTAATTCAATGTCATTTTCACTTACATGTGGCTCTATGGGGTCGCAATATCTACCCAAGGATGCTCATGGTCAGACATGTATAATCCAATACTGTTAGGACATGTTTTAGGGGAATTATAATATTTTTTCCCCATATTTAACATATTTAACCTCAACCATGATAAATAAAATTGTTACTGATGTTACTATTCATAATGTCTAAAAATAAAATTTACCTATACACACAATTTGGACCGCATGATTCTAAATATGGAATCCATATTTTTTTCAAATTCAAAACACACAATATTTAGTAATTAATTTAAAATTTATACCATTGTTGAGAAAAGGGGTTTAAAATGTAAATCATTGGAAAAAATTAAAATGTTTTTACATATGAGGTCAATGGAAAATTAATTCTAATGATATACATTATTTTAAATGGTAAAAATATATTATTTTTATACTTTAAAACAATCCAATATCATAACCTAACCATATAAATTATCTCTATGAAATAAGCTGTTTTATGTAAAATTTAGCATATTTTTACTATTCATCAAAATATTAAAGTTATTAGAAAAATATCAATTATTTTTCCAATGTAAATTTTTATATTATGATTCAAAATAAGAAGTTTATTTTTTTAAATTGAACTTATAAATGTGTCAAATATTAGATTTAAAATCGGTGCGCCATCAAAAGGCAGTAATACTGCATTTTTTTTAAAATAATTCTTTTACACGGAAAATTCATTTTGTACTCATACAATGTTCTAGAAAATGTGTTAGATGAATGATAATGTTATAAAATAAAAAATGTGGTTAATATTATTCATAACATCTAGTTTATATCCCATTTTAATAATAATATAATAATATATCATTGTTTAGTGATACTCAGTATCATGTACAATGCAAGCTATCGAGGAAGGCCGCTCTTGTGTGTAATGCAAGCCATGTCTTTGATTGTTGTAGTGGAATATTCCTTTGGTGTTGTGTATAACATAATATAAACATTGTTCATTTATGCATTGAACAAAATATATAATGAGGGTTATGTGGAATGAATTATATTATAGAATCTTAAAATTTTGTGAAACAGAAGCCACAAATAGTGTTTTTTATACAGCCTGATAATACGATGTTTTGTAAAACAGAAGCTAATAATTTTTAGTGTACAAAAATAGGCTATCACGACCCGTCCCCCGGGGCTCGTGCAATGACTTTCCTAATCTCACCTTCCATAGGCCAGGGGCTAGCGACTAGCACCAAAAGGGATATTCCCTAAAACTGGGAATGCATTGCCTTTATAACCTTTAAACACATGCAACCAAGCACTCAACAAGATAATAACACAAGTAATCTATATAGAAATAAGAGTGGTAAAATTAAAAAGGGTCTGGAATACAATCCCAACTGTAAACGTACAAGTACAACTGAAAAGCAATACAACTGAAGAAAATGGAAAGAACCTACTAGGTCGTCCACCGAGGATCCTTCTTGAAGGGTAGGTAAAGATTTCCTCTTCAGCACTCCACATCCTCCTGTCTCATCTGCATACTGACACGCTGTATGCTCCACCTCCTACCCCTGTCTATCCTGGTTCCCTTAAACTCGATCAGCACTGTCTGTTGTCAGCACCAAACACAACATGGTGCGGGCATAGCCCGTGCAGCCGTGAGTAGAGAGATACTCAATAGGGACCCCTAGACCATCATGGTCTTACAAAATCAAAAAAGGATAAACCATAAGGCATGAAATCAACTGACAACCTTATTTTGGTACATTCCCATACATATATCTATGTTATCATGTAAACCCATCTCAATAATGAGGAAAACACAGAGTCCAACTCAAAAGCCCAAAGATCCACTATTCCACAATGGAAGAAATACCACATATGTATGTACCATACAGGTACGCCACATAGAAGAAAACCACCAAGTAATTACAACAACAGAATGTACCACACAGGTACAGACATTTCTCACACTAGGTATAATGTAAGTACATTAGTATAGATGATTAGATATAACTTCTAATTCTTATTACTCTGTTAAGCGGCTCTGATGCTAACCCACACAGGCTCGCTCGGTGATGACCCACATATGATTTCAAGGTGTTGAACCATAGAGGATCGTTCAGTGCTGACCCACACAGGATCGGTCAGTGATGACCCACACATGATTGATTGGTATTGACCCACACAGGATCTCTAGGTGATGACCTACACAGGATTGCTCAGTGCTGACCGACACAGGATCACTATTCATTCACCACGTCACAGCCTGCTACAGGGTTCCCTCACTTTTCTCACATTTCTTTAGGAAGTTCCACTCCTTAAGATATTGTTTGATACTCCATCTACCATGAATTACCACATAGAAGTATCTCGATGGACTGCCACGTCTTAGGGGACTCAACGCAACAGACAATGCGTCAATCAGACACCAATCCTGTGAGTTATTAACCTTTTAGTACAGAGGGCCTGATTGGATTTTTACTTGATCCAACCTGACCGTACTCTACCTTTATCCAAATATCCAATGGGGTATACTCAAAGGTAATGTCTTACTCCCTTGTTTCCAGTTCTTCTGATGGTTCATCAATCTAATTCCTAGTGCCAAATTTATGGCCGATAAGGCGAAAAGTTTGAAGTTGTCCGGGGTCTGGTATGACCTGGCCTGACCCAGTGGGGGCCGACATGACCCGATTCGAGTCAAATCGTTTCGCTGGGTCGGGTCTGGTTCACTATGTGCGGCGCGGAGGCCATAAGGGTGGCGTGAGGCTGTGGAGGTTGTAGAGGCCATGAGGGGGGACATAAGTTCCGCGGGGGCCATGAGGCCGTGGGGGGGGAGGGGGAGGTCTGTGCGATGGTGAGGACGTGTGACGACAAAGGTTGTTCCCGCCACGAGTCCATGGGGAGACAGAGGCCATGAGGGCCATGGGGTCTATGAGGTGGCGTGGTGGCTGCATACCGGTAGGGAGGCCAGGTGTGTTGTGGTGGATGTGGTGCGGTGGTCTGGCGTGGCTGGCCGGATGGCCAGCCGTCCTCTCCGCGCAGTGCAGTCACACACTGCGCCTTCGTCATTGGCTAGTTCGGTCGACCTCTCTTTGTTCGTTGTCATGGAAAAAATCCACCGTCTCCCATTATGAAGTACACACAAATAATGAAGAATGGTGGAGGGTTTGGGCCATGTTTCATTGGCCCACACCCTCCACGTTAGAGCGGTAGAAAAAAGCTCATCGAAAACCTTGAATGATGAATGTTAAAATCTACAAACCCCAAAAACTATTATTCCCAAACACATATAAAAGAAATCATCTGTTGTTCAACTAGTTAGAGATTTGATCCATGTTCATTTTTTAGAGGGGGATAACATGGGAATCCATATTCACACATAATAAAAACATTACCTTGATGGTTCAGTTGAAGATTGTTCGCGGTTGAGATAGTTTGGCATTGGTTGATTCTGTAACAAGTCTCCTCCAAAGATGTCTGTGAAGAGTAGAAAAATAAGAAGTCAGTGATGATGACATTTCTTGGATCATTGGTTAATTCGTCATTGGATATCCTCTAATAGAGATTGGAGAAATATTCGTCGAATGAGAAGAGTTCTTCGTTGGATTTCTTCTTTGGAGAAGCTATTTTTTGGAGAAGAATAATTTCTCCAAAAGCTCTCATCTTCCAGTCCTTTCTCCCAATTCCACCCAAAATGAAAAGTAGCCAATATGATGTGTTCCATCAATTTAATTTTTGGAAAAAAATTAAATTGGCCTCATTAATTATGAAGAGGATGAAATAATTAATTTTTCGGAAACCTAGGGTAACCCCCCCCCTCATTAAAGAGGTAGTTGAATCGTATCCCCCCATTAAGAGGGGTCAGGTGGTCGCCACACCTAAATTCAAAATTAGGAGGTTTTGAGGGCTCGGGTGGCCCCCACCACCTTAACCCAAGTTGATGGGTTTCAACAAATACAATAAAAATGAAAACATTTTTTATTTATTTCATTATTTCACAAAAAAACTCAAAAACTATCTTTCACTATCAACCTACTTTGGTCGAGGTGAAGGTCTCTTTAAGTGAATACTGGTGCTGCAAGTTCAACGGTGCCCTCATGTTTAAATTCCTAGTACCATTTCAAATGTTATGAAATCCCTCTCATACATTTACTAAACGTACCAAAAAAAGAACAAAAATTAATTCTAGGCACACCAGGCCTTAGAATCATGTGCCGTCAATTTTCACAGACTAATAAAATTCCCATATATTTAAAAAAAAATTACTTCTAAATTCTGGGTCTTTATATTATTTCCACTATGGGACTTTGCATCTCTATAATACATAACACAAACTTTTGGGACATGTGGGGGTACAGAGCATGCATCTGAGCCTCCCGTTCCCATGTGCTCTCCTAGATGTTCCCATGCTTCCAGCAAACATTCACTAGAGGTATCTACTTCCCATGAAGGAAACATTCTTTTTGATCCCCAATATCCACTAGAACCTTTGAAAATGTTGCCCCATTTTCGATTTCTAGCTCTTCATGGTCGATGACGTGAGAAGGGTCATGCACGTATCTACTCAACTGGGATACATGGAAGACGTCATGCACCCATTGCAAGTGAGGGGGAAGTGCTAATGGTAAGACACCTCACCAACTCTGTTGAGGACCATAACGGTTATGATGATCTTTGGAGATAACTTGTCGCCTCAGCAAAATCTCGGCAAACCTCATTGAGGTGATACCCATAAAATGACGTGGTCACCATCCTCGAACTATAGAGATATCTGTATCCTATCAACATAAGACTTATTCCTACTCTGTGCAGTGTTCATTTACTCCTAGATGATCTGCACCTTGTATGTAGTAGCCTGTACCATCTATGTTCCCAATATTGCTGACTCCCCTAGGTCTGTCTAGCACATAGGTGATCAGCAAGGTTTTCCATAAAACGCCTCACAAGGTGTCATTCCAATGGTGGAGTGATAGCTGTTGTTGTATGAAAATTCCACCAATGTCAAGTGATCCTTCCATCCACGACTGATGTCGAAGCCAAAAGCACAAAAAATATCCTCGAGAGTCTGAATGTTCCACTTAGTATGGCCATCTGTCTGCGAATGGAAGACTGTGCTCAAATGAAGATGAGTCTCAAAAGCCTCATGAAACCCCTTGCATAGCTGGGAAGTAAAACATATATCATGATCAAATAAAATCACCGAGGGTATTCCATGTAGACGAAAAACCTCTTGAACATAGAGGTGTCCCATGTTATCTATTGAACCCGGCTCTCGGATCGGTAGGAATTGGGCCGACATGGTGAGTCTATCGACGATCACCCAGATAGAGTCATGACCTTGGGATGTACTTGGAATTCCTACCACAAATTCTATGTATATCCCATCCCAATTCAACTCTATGACCAATAAAGAATTAACTAAGCCTGATGGTACTCGATGCTCTTTTATAAGATGCTGGAAAGTGAGGAACCAAGAGACAAACTTCGCTAATTCTTTCTTCATCCCCATCCACTAGTGCTGTCGTCGGAGGTCTTGGTACATCTTTTCCACTCCTGGATGTACCTCTAGAGGGGACATGTGGAAATATCTCAACACTTCCTTCTTAAGTGACACTATTACCATGGTACGTCCTCTAAAAAGGATGACATGATCCCCACCTTCATAAAATACATCAGGTTCCTGCCCTATGGATATATGATCACTTCAACCCTCGCAGTCAGTGTCCCCACGCTGTTCCTCCATTTATTTCTGAAGAAGTGGGGGAGTGACTGTATGAGAATGAAGAAAATCTGCTACATCCTGATCCACAAAGTATATCTGCAAAGCAGCCAACTACTCCTTCGCCTCGCCTAGAAACTGTATTTCAGACCTCCTATTGTGTGCATCTGCTACAACGTTCCCCTTACTAGGATAATATACTATCTCAAAGTCATAGTCCTGGAGTAACTTAGTACAATTTCACTATCTCAGGTTAAATTCCTTCTGAGAGAAGATATACATGATACTCTTATGATCTGAGTAGATTGAAAAACGTTCTCCCATCAGATAGTGTCACCACATATTCAAGGAGAAGGCCACTTCTGGTAAATATAGGTCATGGGTGGCATAGTTTTTCTCATTTCATCTCAAATTTTGAGAACCATATATGATCATTGCTCGCTCCTGCATCCGGACACATCCGAGACCAATCCATGATGAACCATATAAGACTACGTAACCTACACCCTCCTCCGGATGCCTCAAGATGGGGGCACTAATCAGCCTCTGCCTCAGCTCATGAAAACTCTGTTGGCATCTCTCCGACCACATAAAGAGTTTCCCCTTCTTCGTAAATGCTGATAGTGGTGCTGCAACTCTGGGGAAATCGGGCACAAATCTATTGTTGTATCTTGCCAATCCCAGGAAACATTGTACCTCCGTCACATTCTTGGGTGGTTCCCAAGAAATTATAGCCTCAATATTTGCTGGATCTACTAAAAATCCATCCTATGATATGATATTTCCCAAAAAGTGGACCTCTCAGATTCAAAACATGCACTTTGAGAGCTTACCATAAAGCTGGTTCTTTAAGAGTGTGTCTATTACAACCTTCAAATGATAGGCATGCCCCTCCTCAGTAGTCGAGTAGATCGGAATGTCTCAATAAAGACTACTATAAAGCGATCATGGTATGGCTGAAGGATCCTATTCATGAGTCCCATGAACACTGATGGAGAGTTGGTCATGTCAAATGACATAACCATGAACTCATAATGGTCATACTGACATCTGAAAGTCGTCTTCTACTCACCCTCATCTCGTACTCTGAGCTGGTGATAGCCTAATCTAAGGTATATCTTTGAGAACCACCATTCTCCCTTCAGATGATCACAGAGATTTTCAATCCTCGGGAGTGGGTATGTGTTCTTCACGATCACCTGGTATAGGTGCCGATAATTGACAGAAAGTCTCAAGCGCCCATCCGCCTTCTTGGTGAACAAAATCGGGGCTTCCCAAGGAGAAACACTGGGCCGAATGAACCCCTCCCCCTGTAAGTCCTCTAACTATTACCACATCTCTCGAATCTCTGTAGGAGCCATCAGACATGCTGCTTTAAATATTGGTGCCCTCCTAGGGTACAAGTCAATGTAAAAATCCACCTCTCTGGGAGGAGGGTGACCCAGGAAATCATCAGGGAAGACATCCACATACTGGTCTACCACTATAATATAAATCGGACTATCCACATCAATAGCTCTGAGGGTAAGGCTATCCAACTGATGAGTGATCGATTGTACCCTCCTCCGGGTAAGTCAGTCATATGCTACAAAGTCTCCTTTCTCACCAGTGATGGTAAACTTAGTACCATCCATGCAGACACACCACAAATTGCACCTAAAACAGTCTATCTAATCATGGACTATTGATAACTAGTCCATACCTAAATGACGTTGTAAGGCCTCGACACTGCTACTACGAGATCCCAGCTGAAGCTCTCACCTCCTAGAGTAACCTCACACAACATTCACTATGGCGTAATTTTTGAATCTTCTCTTGTAGGAGTATCTAGCCATAAGGATCGATCCAATGACTCCGTCGGAATATTCGATCTCTGAATGTGGGCAGTGGAAATAAAATAATTAATGGAACTTGTGTCTATAATTACTATAGCTGAGGTAGAGTTGACACAGGTTTTACCTCGTATCATCTCTAAAGTGCCGTGATTGTAGGCGTCAGCTACCTGAAGATGAGCTCGACCCCATAATCATGCTCTCTTTGGTCGGGGTGGACCACCTGGTGGTGGTGGCAATAACATCTCGATTCCTTTCCCACCGCTAGTTAAACGACTATCTCCTCTACCACATCTTCCATCTCTCTGTGGACCTCCTCAGATGAACCTCTATCTCTACCTAGGTGGTCTTTAGACCATCTTTTGATCATCTGTACAGTGGGTCTGACTGTCACGAGCCATGTGACCCTACCCGCCGAATGTGTAACACTGCCCGCTCCTGGAAAGACAGGCTCTGCCTCGGGTTCCCGGCACAAACGACCTTGAATCCTACGATCATCCACCTATAGGTATGGTATTCATGGACCTATATGACATATGTCTACTTCTATCTGTAGAATAATCTTATAAGTGATGTCTGTTGGTGTGTCTCATTGCTGGTGACCGCTCGGCATGAAAACTATCTACTAAGAGTGCTCTCTCTGCCACCCCCACTTGCGTCGGGATGCTGAGTGTAATCATCGAAGCCCTGATCTTCAGCATCTGTCCCTGATCAAAGGTCTGAGCCCTAAATGATGGGTCTCGCACCATATCAGTGGAGTATTATGAGAGTTCAGTGAACCTCGCTGAGTACTTAGCCACAGTCATACTACCCTGCTATAAATGAAGAAATTCCTGTATGGGCACTGCGTGAAGAGTTTCTGGAACAAACTCTACCTGAAACAGGTTCTCCAAGTCTTCCCAGAGAAGTTTCACCTCATCGTGAAACTAGAACATCAAGATCCACCATATGCATGTTGATTCCTGTAGAATAATGGTGGCAATGATCACCCTGAGATTAGCTAGTATCCCTACTAGTCGGAAGACAATAACTATGGTCTCTAGCCAATCCTCAACCGCGTGTGGGTCCATCTCTCCCCTGATCCTAGGTGGCCTCTGGTGATGGAACTCATGAGACACACTCAAAAGGTGTGCATCATCTACTGTTGGGTCTTGTTGCATTGGTGGTCCAATGGGTAATGGAACCGATGGTGCCTCCACTGGTGCCTCTACTAGCAAAGGGCCATGCACTGAGGCCTCATCGCTCAGTGGGATATCAGCTCATAACACTCTCGAAACCCTATCTAGATGTCTGCGTGGAGGAATACAAAAAAAGAAATAGTTGTTCCATAGTCAATAAGTTATACCTGGTGAGATAACTCAAAGAAATCACGACAAAAACTCTTGAAAACACACATGGAATCAGCGTTTTCGTGCACTGAGTCAGTAATCAGATGTCAGGGTCCTGGTGTATGGATACATCGGCCGCCGCACCAACACTGGATTCCATTAAACGATAACCACACTCACTACACTTATATCTATTGCTAATAAAATTAAATATCATTGTGCTATGTTCTACGGTAAAAATGACCCTTCTAATACCAATTTGTCACGACCCGCCCCCCGAGGCCCATGTCGTGACTACCCTAAGCCTACCTTCCATAGTCCAGGGGCAAGTGACTTGAACTAAAAGGTGTATTCCCAAAAAATAGGAAATAATTGACTTTATAACCTATAAACACATGAAACCATGCACACAACAAGATACAAACAGAAGTCAACTGTATAGAAGAAAGCGTGATGAAAGTAAAAAGGGACCGGAATAGAAGCCCAACTATAAAGGTACAAGTACAATTGAAAAACAATACAACATAAGAAAATTGAAAGAAGCTATTGGCTCATCCTCCCATGTTCTTAGCTGAAGGGTAGGTACAAATAACCTCCTCAGCACTCCACATCCACCCCACTCCTCTACTTACCGACACTCTGTATGCTACACCTCCGGGCCCCGTCTAGTCCTAGTACCCACAACCTAGATCAGTGATGTCTGTTGTCTGCACCAATCACAACATGTTGCGGGCATAGCCCATGCAGGGGTGAATATAACGATACTCAATAGGGACCCCGAGACCCTCAAGGTCTCAAAAAATCTACAAAGGATAAACCACAAGGCATGAAATAAAATGAAAACCCTATTTAGGTACATGCCCACACATATACCTAGTTGTCAAGTAAACCTATCTCAATCATGAGGAAAAAAGAGAGTCCAACTCTAAATCCCAAAGCTCAACTGTTCCACAAAGGAATAAATACCATGTAGGTAAGTGCCACATAGGTACGCCACACATAAGAATACCACCAAGGTATTACCACAAAGGAAAGTACCACACAGGTATGGACTCAACTCACACCAGGTATAACATAAGTACATTAGTAGAGATTATAAGATATAACTGCTAATTCATGTTAATATATTAAGTGGATCTAATTCTGACCCACACGGGATCGCTCAGTGCTGACCGATAGAGGATCTCTAGGTGCTGACCCACATAGGATGGCTTGGTTCTGACCCACACAGGATCGTTCAGTGCGGACCCACATAGGATCGCTTGGATCTGACCCACACACGATCACTCAGTGCGAACCCACAAAGGATTGCTAGGTGCGTACCCACACAGGATCACTAGGTGCTAACCCACAGAGCTTCAAAATTCATTATTCTCGTCATAGCCAGATATCGGGGTCCCTCACTACACTTGCTTGTCTCCGGGACGGTCAGCTCCACAAGCAATTGGTCGATACTGCAACTGCCATGAAGTCTCGTTAACATGTATCTCAACAGACCGCCACGTCATAGAGGTATCAATGCAAAAAATGGTGTGTCAATCAGACGCTCGATCTGTGAGTTATTAGCCTTTTAGTCCCAAGGTCCCGGTAAGATTCGGGTACGATCCAACCCGTCTATACTACTACTTTATTCATATCTGTAGTGTGGTATACTCAAAGGTATCATCTCGCTCCAATTTTTCTAGTGTGGCTGACGATTAATCTATCGGATGCTCGGTGCCAACGTTATAGCCAGTAGAGCGAAAAGTTCGATGTTGGCCTGGGTCTGGTCCAACCTGGCCCAACCCAGACTGGGCCGGCCTGACATGATTCGTGTCAACCCGACCCACTCGGTGTGGTCCGGCCTATTAGGTCTTGCCCAGCCTTTCCACGGTTGGTCCGGCAAGGTTGCGCTGGCCGGCCCGACCCACGCTGGGCACCGCGGAGGTCGTGAGGGCAGCGCGAGACCACGAGGGGGGCTACGGGTGCCATAGGGCGGTTTCTCCATGAGGGAGGGCACAGAGGGACGTGAGGCCGCGGGGTGGCACCGAGGGCCGTAGGGTGGCACGAAAGGCTATGAGATGATAAGGCTATGGGGGCCATGGGGGGGATGCTGGGGCCATATAGGGCTACAGGGCATCGTGGCTGTGGGGACCGTGTGGCGGTCAGGCCGCATGGTGGGGGAGGTCACTGAGAGCTTGAGGCCGTGGGTTGGCGGAGGCAGCGCGAGGCTGTGCGGAGGCCACATTATGGTGGGGCAGACAAGGTGCAGTGGGGCATTCATGGTGCAACGGGCTGCTGCTTCTGGTCAGATGGCCAGTCGTCCTCTCTACGTGGTGCGGTCTCACACCGCACCTTCGCTGGTGTCCGTTTTGGAAAACCTCTCTTCATACATCGTCATGGCACAAAATCCACCTTTTTCCATCATAATGAACACACCAAAAGTGATGAATGGCATAAGGGTCATGTCATTTTTTTTTCTCCAACGCCCTCCATGTTACAGTGGTAGCAAGCTTCTCATCAAAAACCATGAATGAATAATGTCAAACTCTACAACTGCTGACAATTATTATTCCCAAACCCACATAAAATAAATCATTTGAAGATCATATAGTTAGAGAGTTGATCCACAATATTTTTTTAGAAGTGAAGAACATGGGAATCCATAATCACACATAATAAAAACCCTACCTCGATTGTTCGATTTAAAATTGTCTGAAATTGAGACTGTTTGATGTTTGTCATTCCCGTAGGAAGTCTCCTCCAACAATGTTGGTGAGGAGAGGAAAAAGATAAAGTTGGTGATGATGTGGTTTCATCGATCATTGGTTCTTTCAGCATTGGAGATCGTTCGATGGAGTTTGTAGAAATATTCATTGAAGGGGAAGACTTCTTCGTGGGCGTTCTTCATTATAGAAGCTCTTCATTTGATTAGAAGATTTCCTCCAAAATTTTTCATCTTCCAATGCATTCTCCCAACTCCACCCACAATGATAAGTAGCCAATACGATGTGTTCCATCAATTTATTTTTTGGCAAAAAATTAAATTGGTGTAATTAATTACCACTAGGTTGGAATATTTAATTTAGAGGAATGCTAGGGCCACCCCCCCCCTTATTAAAGGGGGAGTTGAATGGTTTCCTCCCATTAAGAAGGGTCGGGTGGTCCCCACCCCTAAATTAAAATTTTGTAGGTTTTGAGGGATCAGGTGGTCCCTACCACCATAACCCATGTTGACGGTATTCTACAAAAAAATGTTTACATTTTTATTTATTTCATTCTTCCACAAAAAACACATAAACTATTTTTCACTATCGACCCACTCCGGTCGAGGTGAATGCATCTTTAAGAGAATATCGTCACTTCGAGTTTGAAGGTTCCCTCAGATTTCAATTTCGGGAATTGTTTTAAAAGATAGAATATCCCACTCATACATTTATGGAACGTACCTTGAAAAAAAAGTTCAGAAATTCATTCCGGGCACACCGGGTCTCGGAATCACGCGTCGTCAATTTTTGCGGACTAGCTATATTCCCTTATATTTATATAAAATTAAATGGAAATTCTAGGGCTTTACAAAGGCATTAAATAATTTACAAATTATCTATATCATAAAATCTCAGGGTGTTACATTCTACCCCCTTAAAATGAATTTCGCCCTTAAAATTCATTAGGGGTTATAAACAGATTTCTACTTGATTTTTTTTCATGGAAACCCAAATCGTAAAAAGGAATATTAAAACTTCATTTTAAGAATGACTGTTAGAAACATAACAGTTACCTAATTTTACTTATCACTAGGTTTCCACATAGAAGAACATATGTGGGAAGTGAAATCATGGATATGGAAGAGAAATCTAACCGTAAAGTTATGATGGATTTTGATAGAGAATAAGGTTTGTAGAACGTTAACAACTAGAAAGTCATAAATATGTGATGATTTAAGGAACCATATGAATCATCAGATAATAAGGTACTAGGATATCATTTTTGATTTTCTTGATCGTTTACCTAATGTTGAAGAATTTTTCCAAAGAATGAATACATACTATATTTTGGTACAATCTCACCATTGTTCAAGCCTTGAAAAATTTATACATCATCTATTATTTAAATAAATGAAGTTGAATTTTTCATTAATAAAGTGTGAGCATATTATGCATTATAATGAAAGGTCATTCCATATATCCATATCAAAAAACGGTTAGCACAATTTATTAAATAAATACATATATAGTGATATTCATTATATATGGTTCCAAAGGTGGACTTATACATCATCTATCATAACGCTAAATAAAATAGAACTAATTTTTACTAATCAGGGACTTCATGTAGGCTAGTGGTAGGAAAAATGGGCATGTCATACTTTGGTTGTGGGTTCGATTTCCATAGCCTTATCTGACACGACAGGTGGTGGACCGTCCAATGGGTTTTCCTTTTTTTAAAACAATACTATTATAACATATTAGAAATAATATAAAAAAAATTATAGCCTTAAACAATACGATCTGATGTCCAACATAATCCATTCCAACCATTAGGCCTATCCAAAATACTTTTGTCCAAACTCATAGTAAAAAAGAAAACAATTACCATAATGGTCGTATAACAAGCATGCAAATACTATCATTTATTCCATATATATCATAAGATATATCTTGTTGGTCACATTATAAACATGTGAATACATTAATCATGGATTTTCTTGAAATAATAATAACCATAGAACCTTAGTGAAAATATTAATGGTGTCAAAAGTTAACTCTTTCCACAGACCAAAAACCCAAAAAATCTATCTACTGAAACCATGATTCCACTTTTTACTTATATCAATACTGAGCTCATTAATACTATCAAACATTTTATTTAATCTTTATACATTCATTATGTTCATATCATCTGTATTCCAAAAATATTTCAACCACTTCTCAGGGATACCATTACCATATTCTTATGGAAAACCACAATGGACCATAGATATTCAAAAATTCCATAATACCATAAAAGTACCACGACAAAATTATTCTTGAATACCAATAAATAAACACTTCAATCCATCATCTTCAATGATTATCATATAATATGAATCTCCTGGATTTAGAAGTATCTTCTTAATTACGGGTAGTGAGTTGGGTAATTCTCATGTTCTCCACATATAAGACACTGAACTCCATGATATTTTTTCACTCTACGACCCTTTTCCCCACACCTAGAACATCTTCCCCACTATTTTAGGTATTCCCCAAGGTTCTTATTCCCTTTTTCTTGATATGTTGAATGATTAATCATCCTTCCTCTATGTTACTCACCAAGAGAACATGAATAAAAGTCCATCTTCTTCTTACATGGTGACTTATGAATACCACTAATGTTCACATTGTTAATCATATATCACTATGAATGATTCGTCATAATCACAATATCATTCTTTATAGGCATTAAACAATTTATTTTCTCTTAGTCACGAATATTTTCCTCAGATTCAATATTAACTCAATTCCTTCATGTTCCCTCCATGGACTGAAACTAGAAACCATAGTTTAAGAAACATCTAAAATAATTATGAACTACATTATCATAATACATTAATTATAGGATGTCTAACTCATGAATCCATCTTTAATCCATGACACCATTTTTTTACCATAGGTTATTCATGACCGTCAAAATAATTCTAAGACTGTAACCTATATTTATATGTAACCTTTGCTGAATCATGAGACATACCATAGGTATATATATAGGGATATTTCTAATGTTTTTACAACATTGTTTCCAAAGGATGACTAAACCTTCACTCTGATACCAACTGTAGAGACCCAATATTGACATACATGGACATTAAATTTCTTTTACGGAATACTTAATACATGACATAAATAAATTCCCAAAGGCTGTATTCATTTAGTGTCTTTATAAACATGGAACATTTTCTTCTAATCACGGTGAATGATATTAAAAAATCTCCCATAAAAATATTTCCCTTTTTCTTTCCCTACCTAAAACCTTTCTATATATCATGGGGAAAAAACATAATAAGGGTGATCTCAAATGAATATTATGGGTAAAAGTGGAGAACATAAAACAAACTATAAATATTTGAATGTAAAAACACGAACATAAAGTTTAAATATAAAAATCATGAGTTATGAAATAAATCTTGGTTGTATAGATGGCATAAATCATTAAAGAACATTAACCATGATAGAATATCATGGGAATAAAACTTAGAGTTATGGAAAACCCATAATCCCATAATATGATTTCTATAGTACCTACGAATTTTTTTCCAAGACCATCATAATTGGAAAAGTCCATTACTAAACATGGTTTACATGACGTTCTAGACATTTATTACTAAACCGAATTAACCTATTGTTCCAGTCATGACTATCTCATGAGATATAAATATTTACCTAATTCATTGGACAGAGATATAGGTCTCACCCATCTCATAATGACATCATTCATACATGTTCCACCAAAAACATAAATCATTCATCATAGCATAACCCATGTAATAAAATGGGATTTTTAAACATCATTCCATCATAAAAAATCCATATTAAATACCATTCAATCATTAGAAAAATCAAATCATAGTAATAATAGGGATATAAACATAACCCTATTTAAAGAGAATCATCTTAGAAAGAAAATAATTTTGATAAACCACTTGATCTCAGTTCTTGAAGAAAATATATTTCTTCTTCAGAAACATTTTCTTTTCTAGAAATGACGTGCAATTTTAAAAGAAATGAATTTAGATGAAAATAAACATGTGAATGTGTAGAGGAAACATCATGGAAGTAAAACGATATGAATATGTAAAATTCCATTCATGCCATATAAGTTATAAAAACTTCTCCGCATTATTTGACCGGAAAAGTTAAAAAGTACCATGTATGGTAAAAAAAAGAAATATTCCTTCTATACCATGTAGTAAAAGACAAAAATGGGTTAAAATGACTTTAAACATACATAGAATAAAAACAAACATTTTATGAAATTTATTTATTAAACATGGACATAGATGATAATTATATCTATAGAAAAAACTTATGTTTAAACAATCTTGGATAAAAATAACATTGAAAAATAATCCCTTACCTTATGTCAAATTTCATTCGTATGTGTCTGAAACTCCTCTTCCTCGATGTTACTCCTTTAAACATTCTCTTAGGGATCTAGAGTTAGTCTTTTGAGAAGACAAAAACCTATAGAATTCAATTAGGGAAATTGAGAAGAGAAATGGTCAGAGGTTGGCCAATCATAATGGCTTAAAATGGAGTGAAGAGGAAAGAGAGGAGGTGACCTTTTATTATAGAGGAGAGTGTCACTTTAGGAATGTTCGAAACAATTAATTTATTATAATATAAATTTCAACATAAAATGGTTCAAAACTTCTTTAAATCTAATATAAGATGATTTAGGTTCAAATATCAATAATCTAATAATTTTTGAACATGTTTGTAATATTTTTTATCCTTATCTTTTTGGTTTAACCCTTATTTTACGATTTTTAGTCTTACAATAATATCATGTTATTTACACATTGGGGGTTGATGTAATTACCATATCATGTCTGAAGACCCTAAAAAAGTTATTTATGACATATCTGGACTTATATTAACAATTGGGATGAATAATAGATTTTAAGTAATTTAATATACTTTAATAAACAATTTTATGTTTTAAGTTATGAATTATTTCAATTTTGGACACTATTGGTATTTGAATTTTTAAAAAATTCAAATCAAATTCATTCCTTCAAAATAAAGGCTTAAAATAATCTATTGTTTTTCAATTTAATCTATAAAATTAATCAAAGGAATCAAAATAAACAAATTTTAGTTATTTTAATTTTTATAAATTCCTATATTTGAATCCTTTATTAATGAAGCATTCACTGTATCATCATTGTGTCCTAATTAGATTTATTTATTTAATGTCCAAAAATAAAATATAAAATATCATGATGTATAAAATGTTTTTAACTTTCTATGTACTATTTAATGTTGAAGATATCACTAATATAACCCCATATAAAATTTGTTTTAGTAAAATATATCGGTATAGTTAATATTTTCCTTAACATTAAATTGAAACTAATGAAATGTAATTTTCACTTATAAGTGGCTACATGGGGTCCCAAAATCGACCCAAGGATACCCATTTTTAAAAATTTATCATCCAATTGATTTAATACACATGTTATGGTAATTAAGATATTATTTTGTTACCTTAATTTACCAGATTTAGCCTATAACCATGGTAAATAAAATACTTACTAAAGATACTATTCATAATGTTTAAAAATAAAAGTTACCTATTTTCACAATTTGAACCGAATGATTCTAAATATTTATTTCATTTTTTCAAATACAAAACAGAAAAGATGCAGTAATTAATTTAAAAATAATTCTCGTTTTTGATAAAATGAGTTTTAAAATTTAAATCATTGTAAAAGATTGAAATGTGTTTGCCTATGAAATCAAGGTAAAATAAATTATAATGAAATAAATTATATTAAATGGTAAAAATATATTCTATTTATACTTTAAAACCATTCAATATTATAATTTAACCATATAAATTATCTCGATGAAATTTTTTTATGTAAAATTTTGCATATTTTAACTATTCATCAAAATATGAAAGTTATTAGAAAAATATCAAAAAATTATCCAATGTAAATATTTATATCTGGATTCAAAAGAATAAGATTTTTTAAAAAAATTTAAATTATAAATGTGACAAAAATTAGATTTAAAAAGGGTGTTCCTTCAAAATATGGTAAAACAACATTTCCTGAAAAATATTTCTTTTATTTGAGAAATTGATTTTTTTCTCATACCATGTTCTATAAAATGTGTAATATGACTTCTAAATTTATAAAATTACAAATTATGTTAATCCTATTCGTAATGACTAGTTTTTATCCCATTTAAATAATAACATAATATTATATCATTGTTTACTGAAACTCAGTATCGCATAAAATGCAAGCTATCGAGGACGGTTTATCTTGCGTGTAATGCAAGCCATGCATGTGTTGTGAGTAGTTCAAGATTCATTTTGTGTTGGGTATAACATAATCCTAACTTATTTCATTTATGAATTGAAAAAAATGTAATCAATGTTTTGTGGAATGAATTCTATCAAAGGAACTTGAAATTGTTTTCAACCCAAGCCAAGAATAGTGTTTCTTAAACTACATGCAAATACGCTATTGTGTATAGCACAAGATAAAGTTTTTATATAGTATAACAGAAGACTTTAATGAAATTTAAACGTATCCATCTCATAAAATCTCGAGTTGTTACACAGTTGACTGTTAGTATGGTGTATCATCCTCATGTGGATGGGTAATATAAAATGATGATAAAAAATATGGAATACATGTTTTATGATTGTTTAATATAATTTCGTGGCTCATGGGAAGAGCACAAACCATTAGTAAAGTTTTCAAATTACAACATTTATCATTCCTCGATAAATATGGATTCTTTTAAATCATTTAATGGGATTCCGTATCATTCTATACATTTTTAAATGGATACAGGATAGACATCACTGGTTTGGTCGAGACATTTCCATGAAAAAATGTATAATATTTAGTTGATCAGGAAGTGAATCGAGATGGAATAGAGTCATCATATATCATATGTGGATCTTCATCATTGGATTTAGTCATTCAAGGTGAGTGATCATGTGTTCTGAGAATCTTTTTATGGCATGGACATCATCATTTTTTAATGTAGGTTATGTTATCACCTTGAAACAAATGACATTCATAGATACATGAACTGGGTTTTGAGGTGTTATTTAGGTTGGTATTACCACCATAGTTTAGTGTAGTGAATACTGTATATTACATATCTCATATTAAAGTGATTCATCTTGATCCTAAAAATGTGATTTTAGGGGATTACATTGATCTCAATATGGATACATTGTTTCTGTACATGCCTGCTGGAATTTTGGATAGGTGAGAGAAATTCTTGTGTGGGAAAAGAATCGGTCTAATGTGGGTTCTGTGGAAACATGGTTAGATTCATGAAGGGGATTTGGAATAAGAAAAATAAATGATCATGTAATGACCCTAATTTTATAGGGAACCTATGGATTTCTACATTCTAGGTATGGAATTACTGATGGTGGGGAGAATGTAACACCCACAACATTAAGTAAGTAACCCTTTATTAATTCTTTTTATGTATATAAAGTAATATTTGTGTAAAGATTGTGAGGGGTTGGAAACCATTTTATGCATTTTGTAGGATTTCATATAGCTACACAATTTGAGAATTGTTTGTGTAAACAATGAAACTCCTTTTAGAATCCATAAATAGCGATACATTTTCTAAGAGTAAGGAACACATGTAGATGCACAATTTTTCACAACCATGAAGCCTCCTATGAGAAACTATGAAAATTGGGACAATAATATTATTTATGGTTGGTTCATGGTTTGTCTAACCATGTGATCCAATCATTCAGGGTCTACTTTGATTTGGTGGATGGAACACAGTTAGCACATGATTTTTCTTAACGATGTGACTAACCATACACAGTTAAAAAAATATCCTAAAAACATGCATCTAGGTTAGGAATAAAATTTAAACCCTTATTTTCTTCTATAAATCATTAGAAACATGATATTTTTTCCTACCAATTCTATTTAAGTAATCAAAATTGAATTAGATGTGATCCTAAGGCATTTTGTGTTGCGTTGATGACTGATTCCTGAGTATGTCATTGTTTATGGTAGTTGTTCATTATTTGTTATAGATCTAACTTTATCCCACCCTTGTGTTGTTAAATATAGTCAGATACATATAGTAATATAGTTATTTATGGTAATCATGGTTATATTTATCCATTTTGATTATAATGAAAGAGATTCAAGGATCGATTTTTATGATTTAACCCGGTTTTGAGGGATTTTTCATTAAATTCTATGTTTTCACCATAATTCCTAATGTAGGTGGCTTCATTCCCGAATAATATTATTATAACATAAAATATTTGTTTTAAAATTGTTAAATTTATTAAATTTTATTTTGAAATTATTGTGAAATATATTGTTGGTACCCACTTTTGTGATGGTTTCCATAGATTGTGTATTTTTGAAGAAATTGTGAAATATTGGAAAGTTATTGTGCAATGTTATTTTTTTCTCTGATTTTAAAATAATACTTTTTAAAATATGTCTTTTCAAGATTTCTATATATGGTTAAATTTGGATTTTCTAATGAAATGATTTTTTTCTGGGAATATGCTTATTATTTTTAAATGTTTTCAACAAATGAATATAATTTAAAAATGTATGACATGGTTGGTTTGAAATAGTGTTGGAATGCATGGGTTGTGCGAGTTCATTTATTAGATGTGAACCTCAATAAGGGGCATGATCTATTATGGTATAAAGGGTCGTAACCTTGAATAAGTCGCATGTGCCAATTATCTAGAAGGATATTGAAATCCTTGTGATGACTTAGTGGATGGATGGGAAACCTTTCATGACTATATAACTGTCACATAATCATGTATGTGTGGGGGTGTAGTGACTCATGGAATGGGCATGTCAAAAATGAATCTAAATCTTTTTTAATGTATTGTTTAGTTGATATTACATTGAAACTTTTTTGGTGTGGGAAATTGTTTTCGTATTAAACTTCTTGTCTTAGATATAAACCGTTTTAAATTTTTTATATAAATTATTTTATATAAATTTGAGAACATGGTCTATCGAAGTCATTTTTGTAGGGATGTCAATTGGGGAAAGCCTACTGGGATTCATTACTTACCCCTTATTTGGAATCATGGTTACTTTTCATATATCGTTCATCTGAACACATGAAATGCTAATTTATCACTCTTCATTATTGGTGCATCCAAATAATTTGTCTTTTTTGTGGTCATGGAACAAAAATAATGGTTTGTGTTATGGAGCTCTTCCCTTGGATTCTTTGGGGTTTTTTTGGTTTTGCCTTACATTTTATAATTATTTAGTTATCTTCCACTATGGATCATGGTGTAGTTTGGTTATTGTATCAATGGTGTTACATTTAGTAGTTTTACATTGTCTCCATGCATCATGTAGTAGTCATTTATTTGTATTTTTTGTTTTTGTCTTTTTGTATAATAATGTAATATCATCTCCCATCTATTAATGTATCCCTTTCCATTTATTTGTAGCCATTGTTGCCTTGGGGATGTCTCTTATTTCCAAGTCAGGTACTTTTCTCAAGACAATGAGGAGTGGTGACATGTTAAAAGTACAACCTTCCATTGGGAAATACAATCAGTGAAAAATTTCACATAAAACTATCATGTTTGAAGAATAGTCAATATCAAATAATAAAACACACATAAGAAGAAAAACAAGTAATTATTCCCTACACAAGTTGGTTCTAGGGAATTAACTCCTATAGGGTCTTTGTGCTTCCTGTCGGTATTTCTTATTATGAACTAACATTTAACACTAACAACACAATAATAATTTACAAGTATATGACTCGGGATTGTTTTTCCCAAATGTATATACATTCATGAAAAAATGTGCGTATTTCAATCCAAATTGGTTATTATTGGGAAATAATTGATTTCAAATAGTGATGATTACAATTACATAAATCCCATCAATTAAAGAATTGATAAATGAGGTGATTTTCTATATGGGATAGTTGACATGTTTCTAATTTTAGGCATTGAGCTATATCCTCCTATGTATCCATTCTATAATAAAATGGTTTTTATATAATGTTATAAACAAGATTAAAAAACCCCTTTTATCTTTTGGATTATAAGTTAATTTCTATATTATAAATTTATTAATACATAAATTATTAATTATATATCATTATAGTTTCTTTTAAAACGTTCTATAGTATTTAATATAATATTATTTTTCATAAAATTAATATATTTATATATATATTAATTATTGTGTTTTTAATTTTCTAAAAAAGTTGGTATATTTTTATGTAACCAATGTAATTATTAAAAGTTATATTTATTCTCATATTAATATATATATACATATTATTATTAATTAAAACATTTTTTTATTTTTCTAAGTCATTTTCATAAATTTGTTAACCCTATATGTATTTTCTTATATACATATTATATTAATATTAAATTTTTATTATAACTATAAATTACTTTTAATAATTTTTCTTATTCTAATATATATATGTATATGAAGACAATGTACATATACATACATGTGTGTGTATGGGTTTGTGTGTTTGTTAGTGTGTGTGTGTGTGTGATGATAATATATATGAATATCACTTATTCATTCATATACATTGTTGATATTTATATATAAAAATGATGTAACATAAATAAACTTTATATAACAAAATTAATATTCCTAATAATATTTATATTTATATGCATTTTTATATATTAGTATGATTATACTAATATCTTTAAATATATGTATATTTTATATATGTGTCATTATATATATGTATGTATGTATATATATATACAATTATTTACATAAAATTATATACGTGTTTGATTACATATGCTTGTACATACACACACAAAAAGACACATACATATACAAATATATGTATCATTTCTTTAAATACTTATATTAATATTTTTGTGGGTGTTGTAAACATTGAGTGAAAATTTACACTAAAAATTTCTTGTTTAGATTTATAAGGTAAAATAAAGATCATAAAATATCATTGAAAACTTTACACAATATATATATATATGTTTGTTTATATATATATATATGTATACTTATATTAAAATTGATGTATGTATGTATGTATATAATTATATTATTATTTATTTATAAATATATACCTGTAAATAATATATATATATTTTTTATGTATATATATACTTATAGTTGTATGTACTTATATATTTGTATATTGTTAAATAATTATATTAATATCATTGAATTTACTTATGATAATATATGTATGTATATATATTTGAATTTATAAATTTATACATATGTTAATATAAATTCATAAGAGGGTATGCGAATAGACATGTGTATGTATGCATATATATATATGTGTGTGTGTTTGTTTGTATATATTCATGTGTATACATATAGTTATACATACTTTTATAGTTGTACATAATTTTATATATCAGTATTGTCACATAATTATATTAACATATATTTATATACTTATATTAATATATGGTTATGAATGCATGAATGTTTTTAGATATATTTAAATGTATGTATTGAAGTATATATGTATATTATTATTTTAATTTTTACATGCATAGGAACGTATGTATATATGTAAGTAACTATACATGTATGTATATATGTGTTTTCATGTATGTTTTAATTATGTATATATGAGTATGTATACATCAGTATATGAATATATGTATGCATGTGTATATTAATATTTGTACATAATTTAATATTTTTTATACTTGTATATGATTTTATTAATATATCATTATTTAATTATATTAATATAGATTTTTATATGTATGTATATACATATATATATGAATTTATATATGTTTATATGTGCTTATATTATTTTTTATGTATACATCTAGTTGTGTCTGTGTGTGTGTGTTTGAATACATTTTTTTCTATTTAATTAACATATACATACATACATACATATATATGTATATTAAAAATCATAAATTTTTATATATAAATATATACACTTTTTAAAATGACTTTATACTCATTAATTTTTAAATATCAGTATGTGAATGTATAAAAAATAACTAATGGTGATTCTAGTGCATCTACAACGACATTTAAATTATCATTTCACATGTTATATTTAAAATATATGCACATTCATATGAAATTTGTTTATAAGAATACATTATAAGTACCTAAGAACATATTAATTAAATTATTATGAATGATATATATATAAGTAGATACAACTATAATTATGCACATGCATACATCCATACATTTATATAAGTATTTACAATTATAAATATTTACTTGTATATTTTCATTAAACTATAAACATATATACAGACATCAATTTAAATATAATTCTACATATACATATCTATATATTCATTAAATATATAAAACAATATATATGACAAAACAAATTCATTGAAATTTTACAATTTATATCTCATATAGAAAATTTATATTGTAAATTATCATTGTAAATCTGTACACCTTTTTTATAATACTTATACATTATATGATCATTATTCTTATTAATCCCACCTTTTCCCCTTTCTTGACATTTGAGAAGTTAAGTTGGATTCAAGTAGTGTTCGAGCTATATAGAGTATATTTTTCCTACTGTATATATCCACTACACCCATTTTAGTAGATGTGGTAGAGTCCATGCTCCTATGAATTTTGGGGCTGTGGTCGTGGGATCTTATCAAAGAGGTTTTTGTAAAACCCATGTTATGAACAGATTATGGATTTAGCCATGGTATAGGTTTTTCTATATGTTTACGAATGCATTTTGGATTGTTATATGCCATGGTGGGGTTTGTGGATTTGATATATGTGTTTTACTATTTGTGGTGAATGATATGATACTGAATAATTTTTAGTTATATGCCATGGTGGGGTTTGTGGATTTGATATATGTGTTTTACTATTTGTGGTGAATGATATGATATTGATTAATTTTTTGGTGTCTTCCATTTTATAATTATTTAGTTATCTTCCAGTATGGATCATGGTGTAGTTTGGTTATTATACCAATGGTGTAACTTTGAGTTGTTTTACTTTGTCTCCATGCATCATGTAGTAGTCATTTATTTGTATTTTTTGGTTCGGTCTTTTTGTATCAAAATTGAATATCATCTCCAATCTATTAATGTATACCTTTCCATTTATTTCTAGCCTTGGTATCCTTGGGTATGTCTCTTATTTCCAAGTCAGGTACTTCCTCCTTCTCAAGCCAATGAGGAGTGGTGACATGTTAAAACTACAACCTTCCATTGGGAAATACAATCTGTGTAAAATTTCACATAAAATTATCATGTATGTAGAATAGTCAATATCTAATAATAAAACACACATAAGAAGAAAAACAAGTAATTATTCCCCTCCGAAGTTGGTTCTAGGGAACTAACTCCTATAGGGTCTTTGTGCTTCCTCTCGGTATTGCTTATTAGGACCTAGCATTCAGCACTAACAAAACAATAATAATTTACAAGTATATGTGTTAGGATTATTTTTCCCAAATGTATATACATTCATGGAAAAATGTGGTTATTTAAATCCAAAATGGATATTATTGGAAAATAATGGATTCCAAATAGCGATGATTACAAGTACATAAATCCCATCAATTGAAGAATTAATAAATGAGGTGATTTTCTATATGGGATTGTTGACATGTTTCTAATTTTTGGCATTGAGCTATATCCATCTATGTATCCATTCTATAATAAAATGGTTTTTATATAATGTTATATACAATATTAAAAACCCCCATTTATCATTTGGATTATAAGTTAATTTCTATATTATAAATTTTTCAATACATATATTATTAATTATATATCATTATAGTTTTTTAAAAATGTTCTATAGTATATATTATAATATTATTTTTTATAAAATTAATATATTTATATATATATTAATTATTGTGTTTATAATTTTCTAAAAACGCTAGTAAATTTTTTATTTAACCAATTTAATTATTAAAAGTTATATTTATTCTCATATTAATATATATATATATACATATTATTATTAATTAAAACATTTGTTTATTTTTCTAAGACATTTTCATAAATTTGTTAACCCTATATGTATTTTCATATATACATATTATATTTATATTAAAATATTATTATAACTATAAATTATATTTAATAATTTTTTTATTCTAACATATATATATGTGTGTGTGTGTGTGTGTGAAAATGTACATATACATACATGTGTGTGTATGGGTTTGTGTGTTTGTTGGTGTGTGTGTGTGGTGATAATATATATGAATATTACTTATTCATTCATATACATTTTTGATATTTATATATAAAAATGATGTAACATAAATAAAATTGATATGATAAAATTAATATTCCTAATAATATTTATATTTAGATGCATTTTTATATATGTGTATGATTATACTAATAATTTTAAATATATGTATTATATATATATATATATCATTATATATATGTATGTATGTATATATATAATCAAATATTTACATACAATTATATACATGTTTGATTACATATGCATGTACTTACACAAACACACAAAGACACTTACATATACAAATATATGTATCATTTTTTTAAATACTTATATTAATATTTTTGTGGGTGTTGTAAACATTGAGTGAAAATTTACACTAAAAATTTCTTGTTTAAATTTATAAGGTAAAATAAAGATCGTAAAATCCCATTGAAAAATTTACACTATAAATATATATATGTTTTTTATGTAAATATATATGTATACATATATTAAAATTGATGTATGTATGTATGTATATAATTATATACTTATGTATTTATAAATATATACCTATAAATTATATATGTCATGACCCATCCTCGGGGCCCATGCCGTGACTACCCCAAGCCCGCCTTCCATAGGCCTGGGGCTGGCGACTAGAACCAAAGGCGTAAATCCCGATAACTTGGAAGGCATTGCCTTTATAAAAGAAAACAAGCACCACAGAGTAAGAAAGAGGAAAAAAATAAACACTAATTACAAGAGAAGTGCTGAAAAGTAAATGGGCCAGAATACAAACCCAAAAGAAAGTACAACTACAACTGAACGAAAGTACAACAGAAAAAAAGGGAATAGCTGGAAGAAGGAAGCAGCTCCTGGGTCGTCCTCCTCAGATCCTACCTAAAGGGTAGGTACAGATAACGCAGCTCCTGGATCGTCCGCCACAGATCCTACCTAAAAGGTAGGTACAGATAGCCTCCCCAACGCTCTCGCCCGTCAACCACCTCCATGTGTCGCCACACTATGAAGTACTCTTCTAGATACTGACTCGTCGTGTGGTCCACCTCCGGGTACCGTCCAGTCCTCGAACACTCGGCCTCTGTCAGCACTGCCTGTCGTCTGCAACCAACACAACGAGGTGCGGGCATATCCCGTGCAGGGGTGAGTATAACGATACTCAGTAGGGACCCCGAGACCCTCAAGGTCTCTCTAATCAAACAAGGATAACCACAAAGAAGATCTCAATAGATAACCTATACTTAGTTATATGCCCAAACATATACCTAAGTTATCAAGTAACCCATCTCAACCATGAAGAAACACAAGGATCATGAAATCAACGAATAACCACTACCTAGGTATATTCCCATACATATACGTAAGTTATCAAGTGACCCATCTCAGTCATGAGGTAAACACAAAGGTCAAAAGTCTCAGCTCAAACTAGGATTTTCATTATCGAAACCATAACTGCTGAAGAGCCCCGTCTCTGGAGTGTACAATGGTCTTGTCATGACTCCGAGGTACTGCTCACTAACCTAAGACTTCTGAGTTACTCCTCCTGTCGAGTACTGCGGGCTAGCCACCCAAACATAGTAGTGCTTCCCACCGAGGTATGTCACCCAAACACAGTAGTGCACACCCCCTAGTAGCCTGCTGAGGTACTCTCCGGAAGAGTACCGCGGGTCTGCACTATCACACAGGTAGTGCTCCGTCCGCCATGGGTCTGCACCCAAACAAAGTAGTGCTCCGTCCACTGGGATAGTCGACTCACTCCAAGTCGAGTCAGTCAAGCAGTCGTCAGGTATCAGTCGGCTACACGGTCTCCGTACTCCGCACGATCGTCTCTGGGAGGGTCTGCTCCACGAGCTACAGGTCGATACTCCAAGTATCTCAAAGTCCCACGAGGAAGTTTCTCAAAGGACTGCCTCGTCATAGGGGTCTCAACGCAACAGACGGCGCGTCAATCGGACGCCCGGTCTGTGAGTTTCTAGCCTTTTCATCCCATGGGCCCAGTTTGTTTCATGAGAGAACCAATCCCGGCCGTATCTCAACTGTACCCCGAACTCTCATAGGGTATACTCATTGGGACCGTTTCTCAACGTGATCAACAATTCCACTTACGGTTCGTCAAACGGACGTCCTGTCTGAAAGATATCAGCTTTTCCGTTCCAGGGGCCCGGTTGGATTTCGGGTGCGATCCAACCCGGGCACTATCCAACTGTATCCAAATCTCGGGCTAATTATGCCAAAAGATCCGTCTCATCAAGAGGAAAACAACGAGACAGACGGTGCGTCAATCGGACGCCCGGTCTGTGAGTTATTGGCTTTTTCGTACCAGGGGCCCAGTTGGTTTCGTGAGCGAACCAACCCGACCGCACTCCGATGGCATCCAAACCTTGAGCGGAGTAAGCCAATAGATCTGTCTCACTTAGAGGAATCCATCAAAGTCGACGACACGTCAATCGGACGTCCGGAACTCAAGATATGAGCGTTTTCGCTCTGAGGGCCCGGTTGGTATCGTGCACAAACCAACCCGGCTAAACTCAAAGTATTCCGAAACCTTGAGTGTGATATACCGAAACGACCATCTCGATCCAAGGATCGCATCGCCGCTGACGGCGCGTCGTTTGGAGGTCTGCAGCCCGAGTTATGGGCATTTGAACCCAAATAGTCCGATAACGGGGGTTTCGGGCCCGAACCGACCCGGCCCGAGACCCCCCGGTTGGCCCGAAATGGGTCGACCCACCCCAGAAAGGGTCTGCCCGGCCCGGTCAGGTGCGGACCGGCCCGGCGTGGCCCGACCCGACCGGGTGCGGACCGGCCCGGCACAGCCCGACCCGACCTGGCGGACCGGCCAGGCGCCGGTCCGGATGGGCGCAGCGCGCCCGGCGCGCAGCCAGCTCGGACTTCGGCCGAGCTTTTGGAAAAAGGGGGTGGGGGTGCATGCCCCACTTGAGTAACTGTGCCCCCCCCCATTAATGGGGGCCGTTTGAAGTCGGCCGAGGGAATTTAATTCCCCCGGCTCCACCCTTTTCCGGTCGGCCCGACCTGGCCGGCCGGTTCCGCCTCAACGGGACCGACGGTGGCCGGTCCCCTACCGGCTCCGACGCCGGCGGCCCGGTCCGGCCGCCGGTCACCATGCTCCGCCGTGGCCCGAAACCGGCCGCGGCCCTTATCGTCCGGTGCGGTGCGACGACACCGTGCCCCACCGCCGCGGCCCCGCTCCGGCCGCGGCGCCTTCGATTTCATTCGATGCGGTGCGACAGCGTCGCGTCCTTGAATTACTTTCCATGGCGCAGCACGATGGTGCGCGCATATCATCCGCATGAAACTGCATGGTGCGACGGTACCATGCTTCCTCGTACCAACCACAAAGAAAACCAACACGAAAAATAAGGAGCAGGGTCGGCTGTGTTTGTGCGGTCCGACCCCCTCGTATTATTCAATAATATTTGGTTTTAATCCACGAAGAACATCATGTTTGTATTCACGAACAATTAAATAAATAAAAAACCCTACCTTGGTTCAGGAACGGTGTTCATCAACGACCCGCGAAAGTCGAGCGTCGCAGAGGTCGGGCGTCGTGGGGAAAGAATGTCGGCGTCGAGAAGCGAGGATTCGAAGTCATTGACGGCGATTTCGTTGTGGAAAACTGTCGCGAAAGAGACGACGTGGAAGAAGAACATCTCTTCGTGGATACGGCATCGCGGAAGAACCGTGTTCTTCGGCGGAGAAGTTCTTCTTTAAGGAACGGTGTTCTTCGCATTCTTCGTCGAGGTTGAAGAAGAAGAAGAAGACTGCTTCCCCAATCCTCTCAAGGTTGCAAAACTCTAACAAAAATAAAATAAGACCAAGTCTTATTTTATTAACACATCCTAACCATTTGAATTTCAAGAGTTTGAAAATTCAAAACCCACATTTAACTCACTTATGTTATTAACATAAAATGTTATAAAATTAATGAGGTGATAAGTTATCAAAACTTAAATGGGTAGTTTAGAGGGGTTAGGAAAGTGAGGGGTTAAGAGGGTTAGGGAGTTTAAGGAATTTGAAAAGGTGGGGGTTTGTGTGGGCCCCACCCTTTCAAATATCCACACATGGGAAGTTGGATGGATGTGGGCCCACCACCAACTTCCCATGGGAAAAGTTAACCGCATAACATGAAATAAAATTGATTCAACAATTTTATTCACTTTTTTTAATTAATCCCCAAAAATTAACTTCTTCTCCCGCACAAACACAACTATGGTAAAGGTTCCCTTAAACGATTACTGGCTTTGCGAGTTCATCAGTGCCATTTGATTTTAATTCCGAGCACTCGTTCAAAAGATAGGAAAACCCCCTCGTTCGTTCACTAAACGTACCCAAGCCAAACTTCAGAAATTAATTCCGGGCACTCTGGGCCTCGGAATCAAGTTTCGTCAGAAACCGCGTTCTTGTGAAATCCAAAAGAATGTTTAGAAAAAATTTCCCTTGAATTTTACAGGTCTTTACATTATTCCCAACTCAGGGTTTTACGTCCTTGTAAAGATTTAACACAAACTAAAGATACAAAAGCTGTACAGAGCACGCATCTGAGTCTTCCGCTCCCATGTGCTCACCCGGAGGTTTCTGTACTGCCAGAGAAAGTGCACCCGAGGAATCGATCGTCCTAGTAGGACCCGCTCCTGTCGATCCTTGATCCCCACTAGAATCTCAGTGGAAAACACCTCATCACCATCGTCCATCTCCTCATGGTCAATGATATGCGAAGGGTCGAGCACGTATCCCTTCAGTTGAGATACGTAGAAGTTGTCGTGCACCTGGTGCAATTGAGGTGGATGGGTCAAGAGGTAAACCACCTCGCCTACACAGCTGTGGGCCTAGAATGTTCCGTTGAACCTCAGAGTTAACTTGACGCCTTGTCCACATCTCCGTAAACCTCGTCGAGGTGAGACCTGTATAAGGATGTGATCATCATCATCGAACTCTAGAGGTCTCCAATTCTTGTTAGAACTGGAACTCAAAACGACTGCTGCCACGAGGGTAAGTTTGACCGACTCAAGTATGATCGGTTGTACCCTCCTGTGAAAGAGTTTATCCTATGCTTCCTGGGGTTTCCTTTTCTCCGACCAAGGAAAACCCATCCCGACGTTTTCCTAAAACCGTCAATTTGAGTATGAACAGTTATTGCCCATTACATACTCAAACTAACGTCGTAAGGCCTCGATGCTGCCACCAAGAGATTTCCAACCGGATCTCTCGCCTCGAGAGTCTGACCACACCATCGGTGTAAGTGTGATTATCGAGTCTCCTCCCAAGGTATCTCCAGACGTGAGGGTCAAGTCCACGGCTTACCAGAAACTCTAGATCTAGAACAATATTTATGAAATCAAGGAATGATTCATATCGACGTCTATTACTAAAGCAGCTAGTAGTGGACACAGATTGTCCCTTGAATCATTTTTAGAGCCATTGGGTCACACTCCTTAACCGCATGTAGCCGCACTCTTCCTCCACCCTCTAGCTTCCTGAGCCTGGCGGGGATAACTAAGGCGTGTGGTTGTAGCATGTTAAGATGTACACCACCTCATACTGCTCTCCTGGATCTGCCTCCATGTCTGCTACTTCGCAGACTCATCTCTCCTTAAAGCTCCCTCTTCTTTAAACATTTAACACGCTCGAGTCTCTAAGACTGGAGTGGGTTTCCTGTTTCTGACTGCACCGTGAAGTCTTCATCCGCTCCTGGATGATCTGCACCTTCTTAGCCTAGGATCTGAAGAGCTGCCAAAATTTCTCCTCTACCGAAAAGAGAAACTCGGTCTAATCCCCTAGATGAACCACGCCCATTGCCTAATACAGTCAATCCTGACATGAATGATGTATTCATGGCATGGATGACGTCGTAAGGTCTTGACGTAACTACCATGAGATCCAACTGTCACTCTCGCCTCCAAGGGTCGAGTCACACTGTCGACATCAGTGTGAGGTCACTGGGTCTCCTCCAGTAGAAATCTCAAAAGTGAGGGTCAAGTCAATAGTTTAACCGGGACCACTCAGTATCAACCAAACAAAAGGATAGGAAATCAAACAAAGATGAGTGTCTTTTTATTATTGCAGATCATAGTACAAAGACACGAATACAACAGAAACATGGAACTAGAAGTACAAGGGACGTATCCACTAGTTCCGCTCTTGTCCACTTGCTCCCGGAGCTCCACTACCTTGTCCACTGCCCAGCTATTTCTCAAGCACCCGTCGCTGCTTCTGCCTCGGTGGATCCTCCAAAGCCTTCAGATCAACTGTACGAGGAGTCGGACAGTCACGTGCCTGGTGACCCTTCCCACCGCATGAGTAACACTGTCTGTTTCTGGCACGCCTAGCTCTGACCCCACCCTGGGTGCCCCGCACCACCGGTCCTAAAACCCGAGATCGTCCAACTGCTGGTCTAGTCCTCCTGGACCTCTACATCATCTGTCTACTGCCCATAGATGACTCGGCTACTAATTGAAAAATACGCAGAAAAGGCAGAAGCTCCTGTACACGCTCGGGGTATAGAGCTACTGGCACAAACTCCACCCTGAAGAAGGTCTCGAAGTCTTCCCATGCGAAGGTCATCCCGTCGCAAAACTGAAACAAGTGGCTCCACCACCTGCCTGTTTCTGCCTGAAGGAGGATGACAGCAAAGATCACCATGAAGTTTTCCGACATCCCCACTAGCCTGAAGACTCTCACCACAGCCTCCAACCAATCCTCAGCCGCCTACGGGTCCGTCTCTCCCCCGAACCTGGGTGGCCTTTGGCGCTGGACCTCATGCAGCGCACTCAAGTGGGGTGCATTGCCTACTACTGGGGCTGGTGGCATCAGTGGCCCAACGTATGGTAGTACCTCTGGTGCCTCAACTGCAAGAGGGCCCTGTACCGAAGCCTCATCATTCGACAGGCTGTCAGTACGCACATACATCTGGGCTGTAGCTGGTCGTCCGGGAAAAGGCATCCTGAAAGAAACAATGTAACACGGTCAAATGATTATACCTGGTGAGATGACCTGGTTTGAGCTGTTTTAAGGGAAAAACTTTGAAAACACACACACAATCAGTGTTTTCATGCACAGATTCGTAAATCAGTTTTCAGGGTCCTAGTGTATGGATACGTCGGCCGCCCGCACCAACACTGGACTCCCTGAACTGAAAACCACACTTGGTACTCTTAACACTATTGCTTCACAGAAATAAAATATCAGAGTTATAAGTTCTGCAGTAGAACTGACTCCTCTGATACCAATTTGTCACGACCCGTCCTCGGGGCCCATGTCGTGACTACCCCAAGCCCGCCTTCCATAGGCCAGGGGCTGGCGACTAGAACCAAAGGCGGAAATCCCAATAACCGGAAGGCATTGCCTTTATAAAAGAATACAAGCACCACAGAGTAAGCAAGCGGAAAAAAATAAACACTAAGTACAAGAGAAGTGATGAAATGTAAATGGGCCAGAATACAAACCCAAAAGAAAGTACAACTACAACTGAACGAAAATACAACAGAAAAAAAAGGGAACAGCTGGAAGAAGGAAGCAGCTCCTGGGTCGTCCTCCTCAGATCCTACCTGAAGGGTAGGTACAGATAGCACTGCTCTCGGATCGTCCACCACGGATTCTACCTGAAGGGTAGGTACAGATAGCGCAGCTCCTGGATCGTCCACCATGGATCCTACCTGAAGGGTAGGTACAGATAGCCTCCTCAACGCTCCCACCCATTAACCACCTCCGTGTGTCGCCTCGTTGTGAAGTCCTCCTCTAGATACTGACTCGTCGTGTGGTCCACCTCCGGGTACCGTCCAGTCCTCGAACACTCGGCCTCTGTCAGCACTGCCCGTCGTCTACAACCAACACAATGAGGTGCAGGCATATCCCGTGCAGGGGTGAGTATAACGATACTCAGTATGGACCCTGAGACACTCAAGGTCTCTCTAAAACAACAAGGATAACCACAAAGAAGATCTCAAAAGATAACCTCTACTTAGGTATATGCCCAAACATATACCTATGTTATCAAGTAACCCATCTCAACAATGAGGAAACACAAGGATCATGAAATCAATGGATAACCACTTCCCAGGTATATGCCCATACATATACCTAAGTTATCAAGTGACCCATCTCAATCATGAGGTAAACACAAAGGTCAAAAGTCTCAACTCAAACCAGGATTTTCATTATCGAAACCGTAACTGCTATAGAGCCCCGTCTCTGGAGTGTACAGTGGTCCTATCATGACTCCGAGGTACTGCTCACTAACCTAAGACTGCTGAGGTACTCCTCCTGTTGAGTACCGCGGGCCAGCCACCCAAACACAGTAATGCTTCCCACCGAGGTATGTCACACAAACACAGTAGTGCACACCCCCTAGTATCCTGATGAGGTACTCTCCGGACGAGTACCATGGGTCTACAATGTCACACAGGTAGTGCTCCGTCCTCCATGGGTCTGCACCCAAACAATGTAGTGCTCTGTCCACTAGGCTAGTCGACTCACTCCAAGTCGAGTCGGTCAAGCAGTCGTCAGGTCTCAGTCGGCTACACGGTCTCCGTACTCCGCACGCTCATCTCCGGAAGGGTCCGCTCCACGAGCTACAGGTCGATACTCCAAGTATCTCAAAGTCCCACGAGAAAGTATCTCAATGGTCTGGCTCGTCATAGGGGTCTCAACGCAACAGACGGCGTGTCAATCGGATGCCCGGTCTGTGAGTTTCTAGCCTTTTCATCCCAGGGGCCCAGTTGGTTTTGTGAGCGAACCAATCCCGTCCATATATCAACTGTACCCCAAACTCTCATATGTTATACTCATTGGGACCGTTTCTCAATGTGATCAACAACGCCGTTGACGGTTCGTCAAACGGACGTCCTGTCTGAAAGATATCAGATTTTCCGTTCTAGGGGCCCGGATGGATTTCGGGTGCGATCCAACCCGGCCACTATCCAACTGTATCCAAATCTCGGGAGAAGTATGCCAAAAGTTCCATCTCATCATGAGGAAAACAACGAGACAGACGGTGCGTCAATCAGACGCCCGGTCTGTGAGTTATTGGCTTTTTCGTACCAGGGGCCCAGTTGGTTTCGTGAGAGAACCAACCCTACCGCACTCTGACGGCATCCAAACCTCGAGCGGAGTAAGCCAAACGATTTTTATCAATTAGAGGAATCCATCAAAGTCGACGGCACGTCAATCGGACGTCCAGAACTCAAGATATGAGTGTTTCCGCTCCGAGGGCCCGGTTGGTTTCATGCACAAACCAACCCGGCTGAACTCAAAGTATTCCAAAACATTAATGGCGATATACCAAAATGACCGCCTCGATCTAAGGATCGCATCGCCGCTGACGGCGCATCGTTTGGAGGCTTGTAGCCTGAGTTATGGGCATTTGAACCCAAATAGTCCGATAACGGGGGTTTCGGGCCCGGACCGACCCGGCCCGAGACCCCCCGGTTGGCCCGAACCGGGTCGACCCGCCCCGGACAGGGCGGCCCGGCCCGACGGGGCATGGTCCGGCCCGGCCCAGCGGGGCGCGGCCCGGCCCGGCCCGGCCGGGTGCGGACCGGCCCGGCGCGGCGCGGCCTGGCAGACCGGCCAGGCACTGGTCCGGCAGGGCGCAGCGCGCCCGGCGCGCTGCCAGCTCGGCCTTCGGCCGAGCTGTTGGAAAAAGGGGGTGGGGGCGCCAGCCCGCCTTGAGTAACCGCGCCCCCCCCATTATTGGGGGGCCGTTTGAAGCCGGCCGAGGGAATTTAATTCCCCCGGCTCCACCCTTTTTCGGCCGGCCCGACCTGGCTGGCCGGTTCATCCTCAACGGGACCGGCGGTGGCCGGTCCCCTTCCGGCTCCGACGCCGGCGGCCCGGTCCAGCCGCCGATCACCATGCTCCGCCGCGGCCCGGAACCGGCCGTGGACCTTATCGTCCGGCGCGGTGCGACGACACCACGCCCCTCCGCCGTGGCCCCGCTCCGGCTGCGACGCCTTCGATTTCCTTCGACGCGGAGCGACGGCATCGCGTCCATGAATTTCTTTCCATGGAACGGCACGACTGTGCCGCGCATATCTTCTGCATGAAACTGCGTGGTGCGATGAAACCATGATTCCTTGTACCAACCACAAAGAAAAACAACACGAAAAATAAGGAGGAGGGCCGACTGTGTTTCTGCGGTCCGACCCCCTCGCGTTATTCGATAATATTTGGTTTTAATCCATGAAGAACATCAAGTTGGTATTCACGAACAATTAAATAAAGAGAAACCCCTACCTCGGTTCAGGAACGGTGTTCGTGAACGATCTGCGAAAGTCGAGCGTCGCGGAGGTCGGGCGTTGCGGGGAATGAACGTCAACGTCGCGAAGCGAGGATTCGAAGTCGTTGACAGGGATTTCGTCGCGAAAAACCGTCGTGAAAGAGATGACGCGGAAGAAGAACGTCGCGTCGCAGATACGGCATCGCGAAAGAACCGTGTTCTTCGGCGAAGAAGTTTTTCGTTGAAGAATGATGTTCTTCACGTTCTTCGTCGAGGTTGAAGAAGAAGAAGACTGCTTCCCCAATCCTCTCAAGGTTGCAAAACTCTAACAAAAATAAAATAAGACCAAGTCTTATTTTATTAACACATCCTAACCATGTGAATTTCAAGAGTTTTAAAATTCAAAACCCACATTTAACTCACTTAAGTTATTAACATAAAATGTTATAAAATTAATGAGGTGATAAGTTAACAAAACTTAAATGGGGAGTTTAGAGGGGTTAGGAAAGTGAGGGGTTAAGAGGGTTAGGGAGTTTAAGGAATTTGAAAAGGTGGGGGGTTCGTGTGGGCCCCACCCTTTCAAATATCCACACATGGGAAGTTGGATGGATGTGGGCCCACCACCGACTTCCCATGGGAGAAGTTAACCACATAACATGAAATAAAATTGATTCAACAATTTTATTCACTTTTTTTTAATTAATCCCCAAAAATTAACTTCTTCTCCCGCACAAACGCAACTACGGTAAATGTTCCTTTAAGCGATTACCAGTGTTGCGAGTTCATCGGTGCCATCCGATTTTAATTTCGAGCACCGGTTCAAAAGATAGGAAAACCCGCTCGTTCGTTCACTGAACGTACCCGAGCCAAACTTCGAAAATTGATTACGGGCACTCCGGGCCTCGGAATCAAGTGCCGTCAGAAACCGCGTTCTTGTAAAATCCCAAAGAAAGATTAGAAAAAATTTTCCTTGAATTTTACGGGTCTTTAAAAAATATATATATTTGTATGTATATATATATACTTATAGTTGTATGTACTTATATATTTGTATATTGTTAAATAATTACATTAATATCATTGAATTTACTTATGATACTATATATATGTATGTATATATATTTGAATTTATAAATTTATACATATGTTAATATAAATTCATAAAAGAGTATGCAAACAGACATGTGTATGTATGCATATATATATATACATGCATGTTTGTATATATTCATGTGTATACATATACTTGTACATACTTTTATAACTGTACATAATTTTATATATCAGTATAGTCACATAATTGTATTAACATATATTTATATACATATATTATTATATGTTTATTCATGCATGAATGTTTTTAGATATATTTAAATTTATGTATTGGTGTATATATGTATATTATTATTTTAATTTTTACATACATAGGAACGTCTGTATATAGGTAAGTAACTATACACATATGTATATATGTGTTTTCATGTATGTTTTAATTATGTATATATGAGTATGTATACATCAGTATATGAATATATGTATGCGTGTGTATATTAATATTTGTACATAATTTAATATTTTTTATATTTGTATATGATTTTATTAATATATCATTAATTAACCATATTAATATAGATTTATATATATATGTATATACTTATATATATGAATGTATATATATTTATATGTGCTTATATTATTTTTTATGTATACATCTAGTTGTGTGTGTGTGTGTGTTTGAATACATTTTTTTGTATTTAATTAACATATACATACATACATACATATATATGTATATTAACACTCATAAATTTTTATATATAAATATATATACTTTTTAAAATGACTTTATACTTATTAATTTATAAATATCAGTATGTGAATGTATAAAAATAACAAATGGGGATTCTAGTGCATCTACAACCACATTTAAATTATCATTTCACGTGATATATTTAAAATATATGCACATTCATATGAAATTTGTATATAAGAATACATTATAAGTACCAAAGAACTTATTAATTAAATTCTTATCAATGATATATATATAAGTACATACAACTATAATTGTGTACATGCATACATCCATACATTTATATAAGTATTTACAATTACAAATATTTACTTGTATATTTTCATTAAACTATAAACATATATACATACATAAATTTTAATATAATTGTACATATACATATCTATATATACATAAAAATATATAAAACAACATATATGACAAAAAAATTCATGGAAATTTTATAGTTTATATCTCATATAGAAAATTTATATTGTAAATTATCATTGTAAATCTGTACACCTTTTTTATAATATTTATACATTATAAGATCATTATTTTTATTAATCCCACCTTTTCCCTTTTCTTGTCCTTTTAGATGTTAAGTTGGATTCAAGTGGTGTTCAAGCTATATAGAGTAGATTTTTCCTACTCTATATATCCACTACACCCATTTTAGTAGATGTGGTAGAGTCCATGCTCTTATGAATTTTGGAGCTGTGGTCGTGGGATCTTTTCCAAGAGGTTTTTGTAAAACCCATGTTATGAACAGATTATGGATTTGTCCATGGTGTAGGTTGTTCTGGGTTTCTAAGAATGTATTTTGGATTGTTGTATGCCATGGGGGGGTTTATGGATTTGATATATGTGTTTAACTATTTGTGTAGAATGATATGATATTGAATAATTTTTTATAAATCAAGAGGAGGTTCCTACATTTGTTTTAGGGGCATGGTGCATGCGTCTTTCAGAATGAATCCCTATTAACTAGGGAGAGATATAGTAGTTTTTCCCCGTAATGATATATTATGTCTTATCCCCACTATAAATTCTAGATCTGGGATAAATGGGTGGAAAACAATGCTTGTTAAGTATTCATTTTCATGTGAATGGGTGAGAGAATATTGATTTTAGGGTGTTGTCAATATGTTCCATTAGAAATGGAAATAATATGGGAGGATCCATAATGTCATGGTGTATGTTTTCGGGGGGTTAGAAATATCACATATAATTATAATAGCGTGATGGAATTAAAAATGGGAATGTGGTCATAAGGCACAATAAATATGTCAGCTAGAAACCCACAATGGTGGTGATCAATCCTATATAAAATGGGATAAATTACCACCATGTAATGTGGTATTGAATTTTGTCAAATAGTATCATTTTGAAAATATTCTTTGAAAAAATCCACCAGGACCTTGGTTGTATAATCTACATAATGGCGTAGGTTATATGAATTTATTAATAAATATTTTATTTCAATTCTTCATGGTCTGACTTATTGGTTTTTTAATCCTTATCTAATTTCAGAGAATCTCTTAATAGAATGTTGTCATCAATTATGAGCATGATCATTCATGATTCATTATGTTGGATACTTTTTTGACCTGATGATTCATTGTCATCTATTTTCATCCATTATTATTCATCCTCCATCTAGGATAGGAGGATTAATATGGGTTTTAGTTCAATTTTTTTTTGTTTTATTGCTTCATGATGAATGTGATGTTTTAGGTTTATGTATTTTTCTCATATGTTCATTGGCGTTATGATTCAGATCTTTTATTGTGGTAATTTTTTCATTCTATTATATTTCATATTTATTATTGTCATTCAACATTATGAATATATATATTATTTATATGCTAGGAATACTTTTTAGCAACCTTTTTCAACATGAAACCCTTAATTTATAATACCATTGAATCAAATGAACAATATTATCATAAATCTTTATGAATATAAACCCATCATGTGAATAGTTGGATATCTCATCATTATATTTCCATGGTACCCACATATTGAATACTATAATAAACTACTTCTAAAATTTTATTTCCACGTAGTCTCTTTAAGATCAGTGGATATGATAAGCTCCATTGGAAGGGTGGTGATTTAATTCTTCTTTTATAATCATTATACTCTCTCGAGATGTTAAATAGTCCATGGAACGTGGTTTCCACTATGTATCCTTTATTACATGATATAATCTCTTATATAGATATTAGTGTTGTGAGTTTTTGTCTTGTGGTAGGGTATTTTTATTTTTTCAAATATTCTATATTTTGAGATTAAATATTCTTTAAAGTGATGAAATTACTTTCCTTATTGATTTAATATATTCATCATTTATATGTTATTGAAATGTTATATATAATAACCATAGAATATGATTGATATGGGACATGAAAAAATTTATTACCATATTTATATTATGATTTTTTAAAATATATTTATGTATGTTGGTTTATAGATATGCATAAAATTGGGTAATAATATGCATAGTAAATGGAAAAGTGGAAGAGAATATATATCTTTAATTTAATTAATTAAATAATCTATATATAGAGGATTGTGATATTAAATAATGTTATTTGAGAATTAATATTGACCAATAGGAATACATAATAAATTATGTTAACATAAAGCTAATAATTTTGGGATGTATCTTGAGTTTTTCTTGTCTTTCTCTCTTAGAAGAAACTATATAATGGTAGGGTCTCATATTTGTATTGATTATTATAAAAGTATTTTCCATCAAATTTTTTACAGTTATTGAGTGAATTATTATAATCTAGTTTGGTGAGACAATATTGTAGATCATTTCTATTGGAAGGTTATTGCAATGTATGTTTTATTTTCGTTAAGTTATACTTTCAACCTTGGGTAGTGTAGTGGGGATAATGGGGTCATTTAGGGGATGTGGTTTAATGGTTCCTTATATAATTGTTTTATTCGTTTTATTATGTAGTTTGAACTGCTACCATAATAGAGGGATATTATGGTGTGGTGTTGTGAGGGATTAGGAGCAATGATTATATTGGTTTATACATAGGACTTGATTAGGGATGTTTCTTAGTATTTGGATGGTTATGGGGTATTTGAGAGTTTCGTAGTTACAATACAAGTTTATGGTTGTCTTTAAAGTATATTTCTGGGATTTAGTGTTAGTAATTTCTATTTTATAGAGAAGTTATATGCATTAAAAAAATAATTGAAAATAAAAATACTGTATTAAATGGTTTATCATCAAAATAAAATTCAATGTATAAATATTGAATGATGATGATAAATAATCATGATAAAAAATAGATAGGGTTGTTAAAAAATATTAGATAATTTCTCAAGTTGGTTAAATAGAAGGAAAATAAAATATGAATTTTTTTTATATTTTGTAATTTGTAAGTGGATAAAACTAAAAATTACCCATTTATGATGGTAATACAATGAATCTGATATCTATGAATTTAACTATTTGTGTTATTTTATTTTGTCCAAAATTCATCTTGATTAATTTATATATCATACTTTTAGGAATGATATATAAATTTTGTAAGGATTTATATTTAACATGATGCATACCTTGAATCCTCTAACATAGTAGTGTCTAGAAATGGGTTGTTATTGAGTCAATGTTTACATTGTTTTTGATCGATTATACAAATATAGTGGAATAGACATGGTTATATTGATAGGATTTATAGATGATGATATGGTGTCATTATAGAAATGTAGAAATTTGTGTTTATAATGGTAATTTCATTCTAGGATTTCTAGTCATTGGGAAATGGTTTCTTCTAACAGCTCACTACTGATTTGAATTAGAAAGGCCACTAACATGGCATATAAGAGTGGTGGATAAATTTAAAGCCCAATTTTTTCATATATATATATATAATAGAAATATTCCTGAGATATGGATTAATATACTATTTTTAGAGATTTACATAGTTGAAAAGAATTATTTTAATGATGGAGATTATAGTTATTTGATATGTGGGATATCTGTCTATCCATAAGGATTTTACTTGTGATGTAGGAAATCTCTTGAGATTATTGTTTTTTTGGGATATGAGAAACCATATCTATTTTTTACACATTAATCAGACACAATCATTCATCCATAATGACTAATTTATTTTTCAACACATACATGTCTCAACACTTTTGTTTCAAATTTGTTTATATTTTCTTTTAAATGTGATCCTAATGAGTAAATTAATATGACAACCATATACGTTGTATCTTTATTTATATTATAGGTTATCTCAATGGAGAATGGGGATGCTCCAGTTCGAGTGGATATTATGGAACTTATGAGCTTGGTCTAGTAAAATATTTACTATATTTTATTTTTATTCAGTTTTTCATAGTTGGGATTGTGTATTATTAACATTTAGAATTATATTTATGGAGTTTATTTGTGGATAAAATATATTTTCCAGGGAATTATAAGGGTAATTATTCCCATACTTGTGATAGATGGTATCATTGTTATTCTCCACCCCATGAACTATTACATGAGGGAATTTGTGGTCACACTCATATTCAAAACCACCCCATGTTGGATTTCAGTGGGGGCATAAGATGAAAATGTTGAGTTAATGATTTTGTATTAGAGATAAGGTGGATTTATACTTTTAAAACAGGTGGTGATTTCATGAGCCTGGTGGATAGATAGTTCCTAATAAACCTATCATGTGATGTGGGTAGAGGAGACCAACAAGGAAATGATTATTTAAGAACCACATTGATTGAACAGGGAGACATATTTTGTTTATAAAAAATGAAAAAATGAAAAAAAAAATAATATAGGGTAAAAATATTTTAAAAGGGAGCATGAAACATTCCCATAAGAATTTTTTTGTTTTGGTTCATTTTATTTTGGATAACATAAGATTATATTATGTAATCTATAAAATTATATTGATTTTTTTTAATAATTGTATTCATGAAATATTTAGACCTGGTTTATTGAAAAAATACTATAAGACATGATATTTTATTTCCATAGTATTACATTTCCAGCTATATGTTTAGGATTACTGGATCTTAATTAATGAACACTTCATTATGTATTATTAATTAACGATATTGTTCCCCTATTGATGAGTCATATATGTATGATTAAATTTAAATGGGTAAAATTTTTCTAGAAATTATTCCAAATAATAATTCCCATTTTTTTAATTATTGACCATGTTAAATGATTCAGAATATATTGTTCTTCCTACATGTTTCAAATTTATAATGATTCATGATATGAAATTAAATTTAATACTCTATGATGATCCAATGATTTAGTAATTTTATTGACATAAAATAATTCTTGTACATTAAATATCATTTCATAAAAAAAATTATGCAATTATTAATTCATGCATAATGAAACATTATGAAACCCATCTATTATATAATTTATATAAGAGTAATCAAATATTATGGATTAAAAATACATATAATGTGTTACACAAGATTACATTATTATTAAAAAATTTCTAGGATAGTGAAGTTTTATAAATTATTTTTTATGAATAAATTATATGATATTTGATATGATTATAATATCCATTCCATGATGGGAATTATGATCTCACACTATAATTTAAAATATATAATGAAATTTGATAATAATACCATGTTTTGGGTTACATATGACACATAAAATAAAGAGATTTAATAAATTTATAGTTTTATATTGATGTATGATACGATCTTATCAAAAAAATTCATATGATTTATGTATAATGATTTTCTTCATGATTTGAATTTGAATATAGAATGTGATTCCCCATGGATTGATTATTATAATGTATTTTAATGTTTAATATTGCCATGAAATTTTTTTTGTTAGTCATGTGTTGATTTTTTATTTTCATAAAGTTTCATGTATTGAAAACTAAGCAATAGATTGATTATGATTTGGTAGTATTGTCTAGATTGGACTGCTCTAAAATTGTTTTTTAAATCTATAATACGATTTTATATGATTATACGTGGTGTATCTGGGTAATGTGGTTGAAAGGATGTTATGTAGAATGGTTATTAGGAGTTGATAAAAACATGTTTTGTGCAAGGAATTATCTCTTACTTAATTATTTTAATAGGTGGATATGATGTTGAAAAGTTGTATTTGGGATTATGGTTACATTTGGAAAGTATATTTGTGGCCAATAGAATGTTATTTCACATCATATGATATAAATTATAATGTCTTATTAGTTATTGTGATGTGTTCTAATAATATTTTATGTTTTTGAACTGAATATATGTAACACACGAGACTTTTATGAGAAATATTTTGTTTTTATGTTATATAAATCATCAAAATAATCTTTCAGTACACACAACACTAGCTTGGCTTTCTTTACACGCAATCTCGACCTTCCTCGATAGATTGCGTCGTATGCAATACCGAGTTTCACTAAACAACGATATGTTATTAAAATATTATTAAAACTAGCCGTTATGAATCGTAATACCCACTTTTTGAAATTTGTAAATTTTATTTTTCAAAATTGACTTAATTTTTGGATTCGGAATATTGAAATTAGCCTACGGTGAAATTTTGAAATTTTTTATGAAAACATTCAATTTTGATGAATAGTGAAAACACCGGGTTACTATTTAAAAACCGACTTTTTATTTAAATAATTATTTATTTTAATTACATTTATTTTAGGTAAAAATTGATACATAAAACGTATATAAGTTCAATGAAATTCATTCGAGTCATTTTATAGTAATTTTAGATATATATAAAAATTGTATTGAACTTTTGACCGTCTTTTACCCACCTCCTAAGAGAATTTGAAAATTTACATAAAACATAATTTTACCACTTCTATGAGTGGAATTTCAAAAATCTGAGAGACACGGTTGATGTCAATAAATAAAATGTGGTTCAATGAGATGAAAATAATTTTTGGTGAATAGTAACTTTTTACTTTTTTGACCACAGTTAAAAGTAAATTAGGGTAATTAAGGGTAAAAATGTTATTATTATTACCCTAACACATGTCCTAATTATATTTATTATGTGTAATTAGACCAAAAACAACCTTAGGAAAATGGTATGACAATTTAGGCCCACTTGGATTATATTAGGAAATTTATTATTAATTTATTTAAAGAAGTGTTAAAATAGCTAAAATATATGTTTAATAAGTAAATAATTTTTAATATAGAGTTATACATACGATAAATTCGACTATAAATATTAATTATAAAGATAAAAAGTTTTCCTACATAATGATATTTTATTTTTAATTTTTAGACATTAAATAATTTAATTTATTTATGACACAATGATGATGGAGTAATTATCTTATTAATGATATATTGACATAATTGATGTTATAAATACCCAAATAAATGTAATTTGAGAATTTTTATGAATTACAATAATTTTATATGTTAATATGACCTGTTAGTAGTGATTTAATTCACTTTTTCCGAAATAATCGTTCTGTTATGATTTTCAAAAAAACCAATTACCAAATAGTATAAAAAATGACATAAAATAGTTTTTTAAAAATATATTATATTATTAATTGTTATTTTATTCCTAAAAATCTAAGTATTGTAAAAATGACTTAGATAAGGTTATATATATTAATAATAAACAACTTGGGGTTTTTTTGGATTGTTATAGTATGTTTATTAACCTTATAGTGTAAGAAAATAAGAAGACACGGTAAAAGTAAATTTTTTTAACTTAAAGTTAAATCTAAATTATAATGCTAAAATAGGAACATAAACTTTTCTAAGTTCTATTGGATTAGATTATTTCGACCCATCCCCACCTTATCTTAGAAATAAATCAATTTGGAGCTATTTAAATCCAAATATGACTTTATAATAAAATAATATTTTTTGTTTTTCCAAAGTTGCCCCTCTCCTCCCTTATAAAAGGGAGCCTCCTCCCCCTCTTCCTCACACCACATTGAGCCTTCAAGCTCGGCCAAATCCTGAAAAGTTCTCTTATCCACTTCCCTAGAAACATCCTAGAGGTCCTGGTCTTCTTCAAAGACAATGTTTAGTGCCCTAAAAGGAGGTCTCAAAAAGGCGCTTCAAAGAAGAGTTAATTTCCGTTACCGATTCATTCAACTTAATTTCTTCTTACACTTCTTCTTATTTAGTTGTTTCATTTTGAAGTTATAATATCAGTATCACTCATACACTGATATGTTATTATATGTATCAAAAAACTCTATTTTACCATATATCCATCCAACGGAAAATGAAATCACCGCACGTGCGAACGTATGGAATACCGTCTCCACGCCGTGGTGTATTCTATTTTCCCCCACCACCTTACTTGGATGGGTATAATGGTGTAAATAATAACTATAAATTATTATTTCAAAGTGATATTGATTTTTAAATAGTATAAATACACTCCATTATAATTTCACAATCATGGGAACGATATCATCGCTCGTGCGTACGTACGGAATACCGTCTCCACGATGTGATGCGACTCGTTCAACATGATCTTCATTGAATAATGATTATATAAATGAATTGAATGAATTAATATGATAAATATTACTCTAATAATATCCTGGAAATGAGTTATCTATAAACCAAAAAGAAGAATGAGAATTTATTCGAAAAAACACGCATAAGAACAAAATGTAATAAATACCCGAATAACAAGTAGTAATGAAATATTATTAATAAGAAACTAAGAATATGACCATATATGATATCATAAAAATAATTAAGATTATGGAATAAGTCAATAATATTATTTAAATCTTTATAAAATAGGTTCATGCACCTACAAAGCAAATTGGTCCTAAGTTAAGTGCTAATTTTGCAAATCTCATTTTTATCCGAGTTTTCTTCTTCGTAAGTATACTGGGGTTATTACTATCATCTATGTCCATGTTTTATAAATGTGTTTTCATTTATGTTTAAAGTCCTTTTTACCCATTTTTGACTTTTACTACATGGTATGTAAGGAATCTTTCTTTTGTTTACGTTACGAGGTACTTTTTTTTACTTTTCCAGAAAAAGTACGAGAAGAATGATTTTTTTAACATATATGGCATGAATGGATTTTTAAAACATTATATCCAGGAAGCTTCCTTTACATGTTTTCAATTTTATTTTTAATCAACTTATTTTAGTTTAAAATTTTATGACATGTTAAGAAAGGAAAAATGTTTTTGAAGTAGAAATGATATTTTGCTTAAGAATAGAGTTCCTGTGTTTTATCAAAATTATTTTCCATATAAGATAATATAGGGTTCTCTTTCTATCCCTATTTTTACATTGATTTGATTATGATTTGATGGAATTATTTTTATGACGTCCTTTTATATTATATGGATTATGTTATGATGGCATGATGTTTAAGATTCCCATTTTTATTACATTGGTTATGCAATGATGTATGATTTTTTTGGATTTTGTGGCACATATAAGAATGGTATCATTATGAGCTCGGTGGGGCCTATATCTCCCTCCAATTCATTGGGTAAATATTTTATATCTCATGAGATAGACATGGATGGAATGGAAGGTTAAACCGGTTCAGTGAAACATGACTGAAACGAGGAATGAACTCGGTTCAGAAATGGATGTTGTCCACTAAGATAGTCTTGGCAATGAGTCTTGACTAATAAGAAATGATTCTATATGATTATGTGTGTATTCCACAAAGCTTCATGATTTATGTTATTAATATTGTGATTACATTTCACTACCATGATTTATCCCATGTTATGAAATTATGATCTCTTTTGCAGGGTAAGATTTCCAAATTATTATGTTCTAATGAATAAGATGTGATTGATTTTTCTTTTTTTTACCCTTACTGAGCATTTGAGCTCACCCTTTTGTATGTTTTCTTTCCCCCAGGTCAGGAAGAAGGTTATTAAGTAGGATATTCCAAAAGGGACTCTAGATATGATGAAATAAATAGGAGACAATGTAGACGCTTTATGAACCAGTTGTTTATGTTTTTCAGTTTCTAAATACAATATACCTATACGGTCCTTTCATGGGTTTGTTATATATTGTAATAAGTTTGCTTCAATTTTGAAGTATTAGCAATGTATGTAATGTATGGGTCGTTATAGTTGGTATCTGAGTCAATGGTGGTAGGAATGAATCTGATCCTTGGGAACTCTCACATGTGAGCATTGGACGAAGCATGGATCTCCACCCAAGGGCTTCATGAGGAAATGGATGCCACTGGGGATGGGGGTGTGTCCCACCCAGGGGGTGTAGTGGCCCATGGAGTGCCCTGATAGGTATCAATTATAGTCCACTGGATGTAATTCCAGAATGTTATAGTCGGTTTTAGAGGAAAGGTATAGTAAGCATTTGGAAACTAGGATGTGAAAGCCTTAGTAAGAATCATAAGGATAAGTCTAAGTATTGAACAAAAACTTAGTGTTTTAGAAATGGCCATGAATAACCTAGGATAAGACCTTATGTGTGAAATTTTGTTCTTGATTATGTGGTTTTCCTATTGTAATTAGAGTTGCGCACAGTATTCTTCTTGGTTTGAGTCAATGGCTGGAACCCAAAGGAACCGTGTTAATGAGTAATGTGACGGGAACCACAATGATTTTCCCCCTAAGAAACCAAACATTATGGGAGCTGGAATGAATAAACTTGTAGCCATTATCACACAACTTTCTCAAGCTATGAATCATGCAGGACTTCCAAACGAGCAAAGGAAGGAGCAACATTCTATTGAATCCTTCATGAGGCAGCGTCCACCTTCATTCAGCGGGTCTACTGATCCATTGGTTGATGAAAAATGGATTAGTACTACAGAAAAGATATTTTCAGTTATTCAATGTTCTAAACATGATAAATTTATCTTAGTAGTGTATCGTTTGGAATGTGATGCTGATCAATGGTGGAATCTTATCAAGAATACAAGGCAAAGAGATGAAATTGAGTCCATGGAATGGGAGGAGTTCATGAACTTATTTTTCAATAAGTACATCCCTAGTATTCTTCAAACAAATATGGAGAAGGAGTTTCTTGAACTAAAGCAAAAGGATGATAAATCTGTTGGTACCTACGAAAAAAATTTTACAAGACTTTCAAGGTATACTTCTAGTATTATTATCAAACATGAGAGTAAGATCGATCGATTCTTTAGTGGCTTAAAACCAATTCATTGAATGGCGTTAGCCATAAGGGACTTCAATATCTACGAGGAAATATTTCAATATTCCCTCAATGTTGAGATGGAGATTGGAGTAACCCATCAGTCATATGGGTTTTATAAGAAGAGGAAAATGGAATTCAATGGAAAATCTAAAGAGCACACTTAAAAGAAGATGAGTTTTCCCTTATGCTCAAAGTGTGGAATGAATCATGGAGGGAGTTGTCTTAAAGGGACAAATAAATGTTTCAAATGTGGAAAGGAAGGTAAACGGGCATTTGAATGCCACAATTATGGGAAGAAGATGTCTAGCGACGCGAACAAAGACAAGGATACACAGAGTGCACCTCCTACACATTAATGTTACAAGTTCAAGGAGATGGGGCATTCTGCCAATCAATGCCCAAATCCAAGGGTTGATGGTATTGGTCGACGTCAACAAACTCTTAATGCTAAAGACAAAGGAAAGTCACCTACAATTTCTATCAGCGATGTGGAGTACGATAACGAAGTGGTGAAAGGTACACTTATCATCCACTATAAAGTAAGAAATGTTTTATTTGATTCTGGATCCACCCACTCTTTCATTTCTCTAGAATATTCTAAGGGTATCACCGTATTACCTCAACATTTAGATGTTGAGTTAGTTGTGACAACCCCTAATGGAACAATAGTCACATCAAAAGTTTATAATTCTTCTAAGATTGAAGTTTGTGGGGATGTTCTTCCTGCAAATCTTATGATCCTCCCTATAGTGGAATTTGATTTGATTCTTGGAATTGGCTGGCTTTCTCTATATGGAGAACATATCAATTTCCAAATAAGGGAAGTAACATTTCATATTCGAGATCAATCTATGATCGCATATCGATGCAAGGATGAACATAACCTTCTAGTGGAAATTTATTCCATCATATGGGCCTTGATTCCACTAAATGAAGGTTATTTATCTCAAATTGTTGGTGAGAAACTCACAATTAAAAATATGGCCATTGTACGGGAGTATGACGATGTCTTTCTGGGGGAGTGGCTGGGTCTTCCACCAAATCGTGAAGTTCAGTTTTCAATAGAACTCATACCGGTTGCTTTACCTATTTCAATGACACCTTATAGAATGTCCCCAATTGAGTTGTAGGAATTGAAGAAGCAACTCCAAGAGAATCTTGATAAGGGGTTCATACGCCCTAGTGCGTCACATTGGGGAGCACTTGTTCTATTTGTTAAAAAGAAAGATGGATCAATGAGACTCTGCATTGATTATCAAGAACTTAACAAGATCACAATCAAGAACAAATATCCTCTCCCATGCATTGATGACCTATTTGAACAACTACGCAGAGCACAATACTTTTCCAAGATTGATCTCCATTCATGGTATCATCAATTAAGGGTCAAAAGGGAGGTTATAACAAAGACGACATTACTTAAAAAGTATGGACACTATGATTTTATAGTGATTCCATTTGGTCTTACTAATTCCCCTGCTATCTTCATGGATCTGATGAATAGAATCTTTAGAGACTATCTTGATCAGTTTTTGGTAGTATTTCTAGAAGATATTCTTGCATATTCAAAGATCAAGGAAGAACATCAAAATCACTTGAGAATTATATTGAAGACCCTGATAAAGGAGAATATTATTGCCAAATTTACCAAGTGTGAATTTTGGCTTCAAAAAGTTGCATTTTTGGGTCACATAATCTCAAAAGAGGGGATATCTGTGGATCCAACAAAAACATAGGTTATCAAAAGATTGTCAAGACCAACAACAGTAACTGAGATTTGATGTTTTCTTGGTTTGGCTTGATATTATCAACGTTTTGTGAAAGATTTCTCAGGATTATCTAATCCACTCACCAAGTTTACTCAGAAAGGAGTTAAGTTTGTTTGGACGAAGCAATGTGAAGAGAATTTCAAGGAGTTTAAAAGGAGGTTATCCAGTGCACCTGTACTCACAATTCCTTGTAGTGGAGAAAGGTTTGTGATCTACAGTGATGCATCCAAGAAGGGATTGGGGTGTTTTATCATGAAAAATAATATGGTGATATCTTATGCCTCACGACAGTTGAAAATCCAGGAGCAAAATTACCCAACTCATGATTTGGAGTTAGCTACGGTAATCTTTGCATTAATGATTTGGAGGCATTATCTTTATGGAGAAATGTGTGATATTTATACTGATCATAAAAGATTAAAGTATATTTTCACACAAAAAGTGCTTAATATGTGCCAAAGAAGATGGTTGGAGCTGATTAAGGATTACGAAAGCTCAATCCATTACCACCCTGGGAAAGCAAACAAGGTGGCATATGCATTAAGTCGATAAGACCACGCCAGTTTATCCATGATTAGGATCACAAAATATCCAATATTTATGGATTTACAAAGGATGGATCTTGGAATTATAATGGATGGGGAAAATTCTTATCTTTCTCAAATGAATGTTCAACCATCTATACATGTAAAGATTAAAGAGTCACTTAAAGAAGATGTAGAGTTACAAAAGAAGTTGAGAAATGATCCTGAATTCAACCTTGATTGTGATGGGATAATAAATTTCAGGAATGGGTTTGTGTTCCTCCCATCCCCGAATTAAAGAAGGAGCTGCTGGATGAGGCTCATAGTTCTTCATTCCATATCCATCCTGGATGCATGAAGATGTAGAGGGACCTAAAAGAGTACTTCTGGTGGGATGGCATGATAAGAGATGTTGCTGAATATTTCTCTCGATGCTTGGTTTGTCGGAAAGTTAATGTTGACTAACAGAAGTCTAAGGGAATGTTACAACCATTACCCATACCCGAATGGAAATGGGAAAAAATCACTATGGACTTTGTCACCAGACTTCATAAAACATCCAAAGGCAATAATGCTATCTAGGTCAAAGTTGATCGTCTTACAAAGTTTGCACACTTCACTACTATTAGAAAGGATTTCTCTCTGGATCAACTTTCCAGGATATATGTAAAGGAAGTGGTAAGATTTCATGGAGTACCACTTTCCATTATATCTGATTGGGATCCAAGGATTACCTCAAAGTTCTAGCGTGGTCTCCACCATACTCTGGATACAGATTTGAGTTTCATCACTTCTTATCATCCTCAGACAGACAGTCAGTATGAGAGGACGATTCAAACTCTAGAAGATATGTTGAGAGCATTCTCTATGGATTTAAAAGGTGGATGTGATCAACACCTACCTTTGGTGGAATTTTATTATAGTAATATCTTTCACTCAAGTATTCATATGGCTCCTTATGAAGCTCTCTATGGAAAGAAATGCAGAAATCCAACTTGTTGGGATGAAGTTTGGGAATGAATGCTATTAGGACCTGATCATGTTGATGAGATGGCAGAAAAGATCCGATCTATTCAACACCACATAAGAGCAGCTCAGATTCGACAAAACATTTATGCCGACAACCAAATAAAAGACTTAGAATTTGAAGTGGGTGATATAGTGTTCTTAGGAATATCTCCTTGGAAGAGAATAATGAGATTTAGAAAGAAGGAAAAGTTGAGCCCTAGTTATATCAGTCCTTTCGAAATACTAGATTGTTTTGGGAAGGTATCTTACCGATTAGAGCTGCCACCAAATCTCTCTCAAGTTCACGATGTTTTCCATGTATCTCTCCTGCGAAAGTACATACCTGATCCTTCACATGTATTCAACTCAGAAGTTGTACCGCTGGAACAAGATCTTTCTTATGAAGACCAGCCGATAGAGATTCTCGATCGTAGTGAAAAAGTCCTACGAAACAAGACCACTCTCTTGGAGATAGTTTTATGGAGGAACCACCAATTTGAAAAAGCTGCATGGGAGCTTGATGATATGATGAGGGAGAGGTATCCTCATCTTTTTGTAAAAAAGTGACGAATTTCGAGGGAGAAATTCATTTTAAGGGGGGTAGAATGTAACACCCGAGACTTTTATGATAAATATTTTGTTTTTCTGTTATATAAATCATCAATGGAATCTTTCACTACACACAACACTATCTTTGCTTGCTTCACAAGCAATCGCGACCTTCCTCGATAGCTTCTGTCGTACGCAATACCGAGTTTCACTAAACAATGAAATTCTATTAAAATATTATTAAAACTAGCTGTTATGAATAGTAATACCCACTTTTCAAAATTTTTTAAATTTTATTTTTCAAAATTGACTTCATTTTTGGATTCGGAATATCGAAATTAGCCTAGGGTGAAATTTTTGTATTTTTCTGAAAACATTCATTTTTTGATGAATAGTGAAAACACTAGGTTACTATTTAAAAACCGACTTTTTATTTAAATAATTATTTATTTTAATTAAATTTATTTTAGGTAAAAATTGATACATAATTACTATATAAGTTCAATTCAATTCATTGGAGTCATTTTATAATAATTTTAGATATATAAATATTTTATTGAACTTTTGACTATCTTTTACCCACCACTTAGGAGAATTTGTAAATTTACATAAAAATTGATTATACCACTTTTGTGAGTGGAATTTCAAAAAACCAAGATACATAGTTGATGTCAGTATGTAAAATGTGGTTCAATGAGATTAAAATAATTTTAGGTGAATAGTAACTTTTTATTTTTTTTACCACGATTAAAAGTAAATAGGGTAATTAAGGGTAAAAATGATATTATTATTACCCTAACACATGTCCATATTCTATCGGATAAGTTTAATTCGACCAAAAACAACCTTAGTAATAAAATATGACCATTTAGGCCCACTTGTATTAGATTAGGACATTTATTATTAATTTATTTAAAGAAGGGTTAAAATAGTTAAAATCAAAGTTTAATAAGTATATAATTTTTAATATAGGGTTATACATAAGATCAATTCGACTATAAATATTCATTAGAAATATACAATGATTTCATATATAATGATATTTTATTTGCAATTTTTATACCTTAAATAATTTAATTTAGTTATGACACAATGATGATACAGAAATTATCTTATTAATGAAATATTGACATAATAGATGTTATAAATACCCAAATAAATGTAATTTGAGAATTTTTAGGAATAAAAATAATTTTTTTGTGTTAATATGACATGTTAGTATTGATTTAATGCACTTTTTAAAACTAATATTTCTGTTATGATTTTCAAAAAAATCAATTACCAAATAGTATCAAAATTGACATAAAATAGTTTTTAAAAAAATATTATTTTATTAATTGTTATTTTATTGCTAAAAGTCTAAAGTTCGGACACATGAATTATATAAGGTTATATATATTTAAAATAAACAACTTGGGGTTCATTTGGGTTGTTATAGTAAGTTTATTAACCTTATAGTGTAAGAAAACAAGAAGACACGGTAAAAGTAAAATTATTTAACTTAAAGTTAAATCTAAATGATAAGGTTAAAATAGGATTCCAAACTTGTCTAAATTCTATTGGATGAGCGTATTTCAATCCAGCCCCACCTTAACTTCGAAAAAAATCAATTTGGAGCAATTTAAAACCGAATATGTCTTTATAATAAAATAATATTTTTAGTTTTTCCAATGGTGCCCCTCTCCTCCCTTATAAAAGGGAACCTCCTCCCTCTCTTCCTCACACCACTTTGAGCCTTCATGCTCGGCCAAACCCTTCCAAGTTATCTTCTCCACTTCCCTAGAAACATACTAGAGGAACTGGTATTCTTCAAAGACCAATTTTAGTTCCCTAAACGGAGGTCTCAAAGAGGCACTTCAAAGAAGAGGTAATGTCCGTTACCGATTCTTTGAACTTTATTTCTTCTTACACTTCTTCTTCTTTAGTTATTTCATTATGAAGTAATAAAATCAGTATCACTCATACACTGATATGTTATTATAAGTATGAAACAACCCTATTTCACCATATATCCATCCTACGGAAGACGAAATCACCACGCGTGCGTACGTACAGTATACCATCTCCACGCTGTGGTGTAATCTATTTTCCACCACCACCTTACATGGATGGGTATAATGGTGTTAATAATAACTATAAATTATTATTGTAAAGTGATATTGATTATTAAATAGTATACACAGACTCCATTACAATTTCACGATCATGGGAACGATATCATCGCTCGTGCGTACGTACGGAATACCGTCTCCACGATGTTATACCACTCGTTCTACATGATCTTAATTTCATAATGATTATATAAATGAATTGAATGAATTAATATGATATATATTAGAATAATAACATTCTGGAAATGAGGTATCTATAACCCACAAATTAGAATAAGAATTTATTCGACAAAACACGGTTAAGAACAAAAAGTAATAAACACTCGAATAACAAGTAGTAATGAAATATTACTAATAAGAAGCTAAGAATATGACCATATATGATATCAAAAAAATAAGTATGATTATGGAATAAGTCAATAACAATATTTAAATCATTATACCGGTGGTTCAGACACTTACGAAGCAAATTGGACCTAAGGTAAGGGATAATTTTGCAAATCTCAATTTTATCCGAGATTTCTTATTCGTAAGTATTTACTGGGGTTATTTCTATCATCCATGTCCATGTTTTATAAAAGTGTTTTCATGTATGTTTAAATTCCTTTTTACCCATTTTTTACTTTTACTACATGGTATGTAAGTAATCTTTCTTTTGTTTACGTTACGAGGTACTTTTTTTACTTTTCCGACAAAAGTACGAGAAGAATGTTTTTTAACTTATACGGCATGAATTGATTTTTAAAACATTATTTCCAAGAAGCTTCCTTTACATGTTTTCAAGTTTATTTTTCATCAAATTCTTTTAGTTTAAAATTTTATGACTTGTTAAGAAAGGAAAAATGTTTTTGATGTAGAAAGGATATTTTCCTCAAGAATGGAGTTCAAGTGTTTTATCAAAATTATTTCGCATCTAAGATAATATAGGGTTCTATTTCTACCCCTATTTTTACATTGATTTGATTATGTTATGATGGAATTATTTTTATGATGTTCTTTTATCTTATATGTATTTTGTTATGATGTCATGATGTTTAAGATTCCCATTTTTATTACATGGATTATACAATGATGTATGATTTTTTTGATTTTGTGGCCCACATAAGAATGGTATAATTATGAGATGGGTGGGACCTATATCTCCTTCCAATGCATTAGGTAAAGATTTTATATCTCATGAGATAGACAAGGCTGGAACGGCAGGTTAAACCGGTTCAGTGAAACAGTACTGGAACGAGGAATGAACTCGGTTCATAAATGGACTTTGTACACTAATATAGTCTTGGTAATGAGTCTTGACTAATAAGAAACTATTATCTATGATTATGTGTGTTTGTCACAAATCTTCTTGTTTAATGTTATGATTATTATGATTATATTTCACTACCATGATTTATCCCATTTTATAAAATTATGATCTCTTTTGCAGGGTAAGATTTACAAATTGTTATGTTCTTATGAATATGATGTGATTGAGTTTTCTTTTGTCTACCCTTACTGAACATTTGAGCTCACACTTATGTATGTTTTCTTTCCCCCAGGTCAGGAAGAAGGTTATTAAGTAGGATAATCCAAATGGGACTCTAGATATGATGAAATAAATGGGAGGCAATGTACACACTTTATGAACCAGTTGATTATGTTTCCCAGTTTCTAAAGACACTATACCTATACGGTCTTTTCATGGTTTTGTTATATGTTGTAATAAGTTTTCTTCAATTTTGAAGTATTAACAATGTATGTAAAGTATGGGTCGTTATAGTTGGTATTAGAGGCAATGGAGGTCGGAATGAATCCGATCCTTGGGAACTATCACATGTGAGCGTTGGATGAAGCATGGCTCTTCGCCCAAGGGCTTCATGAGAAATGGCTGCCACTGGAGATGGTGGTGTATCCCACCCAGGTGGTGTAGCCGCCCATGGAGTGCCCTGATAGGTATCAATTATAGTCCACTGGAAGTAATTCCAGAACATTATAATATATGTAATTAAAAAATCATGGAATTCTTGTGTGAGGAAGGGAAAAGAGGACTCATTTAACAAATGGTTTTGTAAATTTTCATCAGTATTAATTATAAAAGATACTTTATGAAGAATATATATTGTAGAATGAAGTATAATTAAATTAAATTTATGTTTCCTTCTCATTAGTTAGAACTTTTAATTAATTATGAGTCTCTCTAGAATTTGGATTGTCTCAAAAGGTGGCACAAAGATTATAAAAGAAGTACCATGGTGATCCAAATGGAATTACTTGGGTTATAATTTCATAATATGTTCATTATGGATTTTATTCACCATGTGATGATAGAAGAACATATTAAATATTTTACAGATTTATAATTGTGGAAATAGTATCTTAATCTCTAGGAATCATTTTATGGGGTTGGATTGTAGGTTCTTGTATTTCATAACCCGTGAATCCAATCATGTGGAACATATTGAGTCTACCGTGAGGATAGAGATTAAATGAACCATCATGGTCATTTAACTAATGTCTTGGGAAGTGGTGAGGGAATGAGGCAAGATCCTAGATAGGTTCCATTTTAACGAGTGACCGTTTTAGTATAAAGCCTTATTAGGTTTCTAGATATACTTAAATTAGTATCCTAAGTTGTGGATGTTGTCCATTATAGATTCATTGGTTGAAGCGATCATCAAGAGTTTGATCATTACAGTGAGACATATGGTTGATTATATCTTACTTCCATGTGGTAGGATAGTTTATCTATTTTCACTGTTATATAATCAAGAATCATTAGAATGATTTAACAGAGGATTTTCATGTCTATCATTATTTTTTGGTAGTTATATATATTTTCGAAGGTAATACACGTTCTTGGAAATTGTTGGTGATATGTATTTATAATTTTGGAGGTATCTCTATACGAATATTATGTTTTGGGTGTCTCCTATAAGGATTTTTCTATAGATTCATAGGTTTTATATCATTGACTTATATTTAATATGAATGTGTATTTTCCCATATTAATGTACAAGGAATTAGTTATTTTACGTAATGTTTATTTTTATTCTCAATCAAATTAATGTTATGAGGAGAATCTGATGATAGATCCTAGATTTTATGAATCAATACATAGTGGATTTTCTTTTCATGGATGTTTCTAGTTGTATTTTGAAGGTTTTTTCTATGTAGGGTGTAAATTATTAGCTTTCCATTTGTTTAGAAAGTTATTGTTGGTAGGCATGGTGGATGATATTGTTCAACATTTTTAGAGACATGGTCCTGTGAGAATCCTTATTAATTTTTTTGTAAACATGGGGTGTAAAATTTCTATTTTTTTATCCATGGTTTATGTAATTTTAGGAGATTTTATCCTATTTTGGGATTGGTATTTACTATTTTATAATTTTTGGAATTATGTTAATAGTTTTAGTAGTTGTGGTGGTAAGATAGGTATTGAGGGAGTCCCTATAAACCACATGGAGTAGCCTTATTCTTTTTTACTGAGTGGGGTGCCTAGGTATTTTTTGAGGTTTCCATATGAAACCAAATGGATTGTGTGGGATTAGGGGTTATATGAACATTTTGGACCCCATGGTGATATCTGATGTGGTATACCTTTTTACATTACTTTGGTTGTATAATGTGGGTGGAGTACTGAGCTTAATGAGTAGATATTTTTATGGGAATGAGTGTGAATTTGATGAATATAGAAGAGTTTGATCTTTGAAAAGAGGAAGTTAAATGGATAGGTGGGATCAAAAACACTATTTTGGAACCCTTAATGGGTCTTAAACATAAAGGTTATTTCTTGAAAGCTATAGTGGGATTTCACGGGGTGATATGGTCAGGAGGCACCATTAATGTTTTGGGAAACTATATGAAGTGGTGGTAGCCACCCCTAATTTAAAAGGTTAAAATGAACATCAAGGAACTAGGGAGTGAGTTGATTCAAATGTAAGTGACTATGTATATTTATTTTATAAAGGCCACCATGACCGTAGGGGATGTATATATATTGTGATAAAGGTCAGTTTACTTTCTCCATAAATAGGTGTCTATAATTATTCATGGATTGAACTAGTTCATTATTGTTTAACACCTGATGTATCTAGGTCCTCTCTTAGGAAGTGATTTTAAATTCCGGGGGCTCAAAACTCTTCAATTCATGGTGTTATATCATCCTTTGACCAGAGGTGTATTTTTCATCTATTTTAATAGACTCTTATTTTTTGTTCTTGTAGAATGGATACATCAACATTGGTGTTTGGTTCTTGAAATGTTTATGTATGTTATGATAATGAATGGGATATTATTGGTTCAAGGAAGATTGTCATGGGTTAATTAGTGTTCAAATTCAAATCTTCAGACATGGAGATATTTGTATTCCATGATGTAGGGAGATTATTAGCTTCTTTCTATCTTTTTGAATTATATGTTTCATGATATATTGTGTAACATTTTTATTTACCCATGTTGGAAAAGGAACAATTAATATATTTTACCCTTGAATTTCATGATTGGAATTATCTTTATTTGTTTTATATTATTTTCCCTTCTCCTAAATACATAAATATTACAAAATGTTATTTGATTAAAATCCTCCCCTTGAATCTCATAGGATATGACTGCTTTTCTCCTGTTAAATATTATTTATAAAAAAACTAATATTTCCATTATACTTATTAAGTTGATAATCACTTTTCCGTATTGATGCAAATGATTTGTTTTAGTGGAGGGTAGTGATTTAATTATGCATTTACTAACATACACTCACACTGATCCCGTTTTTAGTCCATGTGGTTGTGTTATTATTTTGTTTCCTTTATTATGTTTTAAAATACATCCACTTGGGATTAATATTGTGTGTTTTATTAAGGGTGAAGAGGATTTTATTTTCTATCTATTTTTTATTACTTGTGATTAACTATGATTTCCATTACTGTATTTTTCATTCATTGTGTTAATTTATATAGTATTTTTACACTTTTATATTATAATCTATACTATTTATAGAAAATATTGATATGAGGTATGAACTATTTTAGGAACTATAAGTGGAATGGTTGTAATTTTTATCAACAACACATTTTTTATTGTAATCATATATTGACATGATAATTTATATTTGGGGTTTGATTTCACATAGATATGGATAACATTATGATGGAATGTGTTTGGGAAATAGAGATGAGGATGCGAATATAAATGAAAAATAAAATTAATATTATATGATGTATATTTTGAATTTGAATATGAATGAAGGGTAATACAAACTATATATTATGTGATCAAAATATTGATTTAATTTTGTAAATCATGTTTTAAATGTTTTTGAATCATTATAGAGTTGTTTAGGTTATTGTATCATTGTAGTTACTATATTATATATGGGTCTAGTTCTAGTTAAGATTAATATTAAAGTAATTTAATTTCCATTTTTTGTTAGTGAGGTATGGACGATAGTATCTATTATGGGGGGAATAATTTTGATCATTTATTTAGTAAGGTTATTACTTTCTACCTATTTCATTACATAGAGAGATGTCTTGAACAATCGTTATATAGTGAGGATCCATGGGACCTTTTGGGATGGTGGGTTAGTGATTAATTTTTATATGGAGTTGTTGTTCTAGGTAATCATTGTGAGATTCTAGATTTATAATGGGATGTGTTAGTGTAGTGTTTTGAGGGAATGAATAGTGGGAGTTGGTTGGTTTATATATTCCACATGTGAAGGGGTTGTTTCTTAGTATATGGTACGTTTATGGTCATAATGTGTTCCATAGAAATTGGTCTCATTTGAGGTTGTCATTGAATTCATTTGATGTGGTTTACATGTGAATCATTGGTATCTTGAGGTGAAGGTTAATTAGTAAATGAACTCAATGAATATAACGCTTTAGTATTAAATAACATCACTTCATAAAAATATGTCAAATCACATTATGAATGAATATAATAAAATATTATTTTAATAAATGTTTTTTAAAGTACTAAGATATCCATCGAGAAGGTTAAATGAAAGAGGAATGAGTTATTAAACATGAATAGATTATGTAATGATTAAATAAAATAGAATAAAAATTTCATGATGAAATTGTGTTCAATTTATTTATATATATTTATATACTGATCTGTGCTGTTTTATTTGAGCCTAATTTCTCCATATAATTATATAATATAGACTTATGGTTATGATGAATATATTTTGTAAAAACTTATTTATGATATGAAGTGATTCATGTAACCTTTAACATGGTGCTATTTGGAAATGGGCTGTGATGGTATTAAGGCATGTTTTATGTGGAAATATGAGTTTTAGATGATGAAATATCAATGTATATAGTATTGAGATTTATGTATGTTGACATGATGGTTGTATGAAATAGTGGGATGAAATGTTTATTAATTTTATTTTATTCTAAATATCTCAATCAGAGAATGAGGGGTTCTATAGGCTCACTATGAGTTTGAGTTTGAAAGGGCCTCCAAGTAGATATGTAATGGAAGTGTAAATATTCCATGTCCCATTTTCATAATACATATATATAATTGATATTTATATTAATTTTTAATGGATAAAATATGTTATTTAACTGTAATTATTTCTAGGAAATAGTTTAATGGTCAAATTAAGATTGTTTATGATTTCGTAAATCACTATCTTGATTATGTTCAATATTATTATATAATATATCTCACTTGATAAAAGTTTTTTAGATATGATACACATATATTATTTGTGATTGGATGACATGATTCATTATAATTTTCCATCTTAACTGATATAGTTGTTTCCACACATAATTTCCAAAACACATAATTTTCACATGGATGATAACTTTCATTAAAATATGATCATTCTATGTCATCCTACATACTCATAACTCACTTAGGTATATTTATTTTTTGTATTATTTTTCGATGGAGAATGAGATCACTGATATTTAGGTAGTTCAAGTGAAGCATAAGAAATTAGTCATGCATTATATCTACTTATAATTCAATTTTCTTCAATAATAGATCAGATCATGGGTCAATAAATTGTCTTTTTTAATTATATAGATTTTATTGGAGGATTGAAATAAATTGTTTTTGAATTAAGAGGGTATTACCTCCCATACCGTTAAAAGATACCCTCAGTATTAATCACAACCCCACAGTCATTTAGAAGATGTATGTTAGGGCCACTCCCATATCCATTATCATTTCTAGATATATTTTCGATGGGTCGGCTTGTAGAAAAGTGGTTTCAAATATTTTGGTTAGGGGATAGAATGGAATTTTAATTTAGGTAAAAGTGATGATTTAATTGTTCTAGATTGGAAACATTGTCATCTAAACATATAATGTGATATAAGTAGTGGATACTAGTATATAAACATGTATTTAGTTCCCCATGTAGTATATTTTAATGTTTTTTTTGTTTGAAAAACATGTTTTGGTTTAAATACACTAATGTAATAGCATACAAAAATTAGGAAGGGATCACACACCATTCACTTATGATCAATTATAAGTTATTGTTTTGAATTATAATCTTATTTAGTCTTGTTTTTTATAGTATATTTTACTAATATAATGAAAAATTTATAATAATATTGAATTTTTTTCATTAGTTGATTCATGATATAATTAGACATGATTTTTGTAAAACTTTGATGTGATTGGATAATTTATTTCCTTGACATTTATTGTTTCATAGTTAGATATGTTTATATTAATGTTAATTAATTAACATATTTAATAATGTTATTGTCAAAAATTAATTTTCAAATAAAATTTTGTCATTTATAAAAGGTTTATTTATAATGTGTACCTTTTTCTAGAAACATTTCCAACTAATCATGGATATGTTGATTAAATTTTTAGAAGGATAATGTTTTTTAATTAAATATATTATAATTTTTTTTTAAAATGTGCACTTTAAAATATAAAAATTAATTTCATGTTTAAAGTCAAAAAAATGATTTAGGAATTTTATTCCAACTAATTTGATGCAATATGTATGATTAAATTTAATAATAAAGAATTAAATAATTAATAACTAGTGATTAATGAATTTTTTTGACAAATTCCATGAAAAACTATATCTTGAAGGAATTAATGATTCATGATTAAATGGCAATGTAATGTGTTTCACATGAATTTATTATTATAATCAACATGTCTATGATGGATAAATTATACAATTTATTTATTATTAGAGCTTGTTAACATATATGAAAACTTAATTTTTTTCCATTCCTTTTTGATAATAATATGATCAATCTAGTATATAAATAACATTATAAAATTTAATAATAATCATATGATTTAGTTTTAGTATATCACATGAAAGAAAACAAAGTTATAATTATAAAATAGTAAAAAGATACATGTTAAGTTGTATATATAAAATTCATATCATGGAAGTATTATTTTTACCTTTAATATAAGTGGAAATAAAAGTGAATATTCCATGCATGACCCCTTGAAATGTTTCATCCATTGATGGTTATATATATTTAATGGAATTTGATTATTTTTATTGATTATTTATGTGTTGACGATAATTTTATTATTAAATTTTAATGGTTGGATAACCATGTAACTAATTTAAAATGATTTGGAATCATTACCAAAAATGGATAGTTTTTATATTATTCTTAATTTCCTTATATAAATTTGATTTTTGACATGTTTTGAATAATTGAATTGTAAGTTAGTGGATGTTATATATCAGTATGATGATGTAATAATTGGCAGAGTTTTTGATCTAGGATTTCTTATTTCCATTATTATATAATTATATAGTTATGATGAAGAATGTAAATATTTTTGACGATAGGTTTGTTATAAAAGTTTGTTTTAATAAGATTGAAATCACATCCTATATGAATGTATACACTTTAATGATTTTTAGGGATCATATAATGTGAGAAAATATGATTATACGATGTTGAACATATGATATGTCATCCAAAAATATTGGGAGCATTGTTTGGTGGATAAATAATATGAATCTTATAACAAATCTCTACTAAATTTTCACAATAATGAAGTATAAATATTACTTTTTGGAGAATCCATCTCATATGATAAAGAATATATATATAATCTATATGTTCCATTTGAGTTCTCATGGTCTCAAATTTGATTTTTAGCTACACTAGAAGAGGGCTTATTTTGAAAGGTGGATCAATCATTGTGGTTGATTAAGTGTGGTGAACTATATGGAATGAAATTTAATGATTTTCTAGAAATTTGTAAGAAAAATTTAATTATTAATTTTTAGATAGATATCCATATGAAATGAATTAATTATATCCTTTATGGGGGTGTTATTATGCATTACTTTTGGAAAAATTTTATAGGCTTGGATGGTTGGTTTTCTCATTTCATTTATAGTTAAATATATCAAGAATAATATTTTGAATATTCCATAATGCCATAAATTCAAAGATTCATCACATACCTATAATAAAAGCCTTTTAAAGAGGAATGGGATCATATAAATATCATAATGATGGTAATTTATAAGATATATGAATTTAATAAGGAACATTCTCAATTATCTAGATATTTTGGGATGAATGTTATCGGTTGTGGATCTCAAGCTCTGTGGGAGAAGAGGATGATATGAACTTCTAGAGTACATGTACAGCTCTGAGCCCTGGTGTTGAGTTTTTCATGGCACATCATGTTGGGTGAGTTAATACATTTTCATTATAATCCTCAAGCGAATATTCCATATTTTTTACTAAACATTCAGAAATATTTTCTATATTTGTTGGGTTGTTATGTTTGGTTTGGGTGTTGAGGAATGTTTTTTTTGGAAAAAATTAGTAGTATGCCATTATTTCATGATAGGATTATACATATGGATATATTTTTTTCATATCTCGATAGTTATATAGATTTTTTAGTTATGATATATTGAGTTTTATTTAATTTAATTGATTTTGAATCCTTAATTCATTATTAATAATGAAATATTTTCTTAGGATTCTATTTTACATATCTTAGATGAGAATTGATGGATTTTTATCTAATGAAAGATCCTGATTTTTTGATTTTTTTATATTTAGTTTTTACATATTTTATGTGTTTAATGGAAATATAGAGCAGTTTGGGATATATAGAGTAGATTTTTGAATCTCTATATATTCTCCACACTATTGTAGGTAGGTGTAATAGAGGTTGTGTTCCTTATTTTTCTTTTCTTGGATCCATGGTTTCTATGAATAGTGGTGTTTTTTACCCACCATATTAAATACGTTTACCTTTGGCCATTGTGAATGTATTTTTAGATGGAATATTCAATTTTTTAGAATTTTATAATCCATGTCGAGGATTGAAACTTTGATTTAGGAATTTCAAAAGTCCAGGTGAATGTGATGAGTTTTAGGGAGTCCCTATAAGTGATAGGGAAATTTCCTATAAACAATTGAGTGGTCATGGTACCAGATTATTTCAAGAGATTTCCAATTGATCCATAGTGGAGGGGGGATTGAAACCTATTTTTTCTCTATTGTGATCTCTTTAATGTTAGAAACCGTCCCATTTATTTGGTTGGTATTTTTCGGTGGAGGAGTATGCTTAATTTATAACTATTTTTGTGGTCATGGGAATGATAGTGTATAAATGATTAAAGGAAGAACTTTGTGAGTATGATTAGAAATTGAGATGGAGGATCAACCATACTATGGTACAAGCCATGGTAGGATGAAAAACTAGGGATAATTCATCAATATCATGGTCAGATTCCAAATTAAGTCATCATCGGGATGCTCTGTAGAATTTTGGTTTCTAACACATTGTTTTGGTATTCAAGCAAGTTAAAAATGGAAGAAATTAACATCATTGAACCTGACATTGAACCACATTAAATGGATTGGTTATATGTTATCTATTTTATCAATCCCATTATGACTATTGTTGGAAAATATATTTCATTTTTGAGGTTATTTTAGTTTTTTTATAAATAAGGTTTAATCAATCATAGTGTTTCATCATAATTCATTTCACTCAAACCAATTATAGTTCTAGGTCCTCTGATAAGATAATTTTTTATTCATTATGGTTTTGAAAAGTCTCAGTTCAAATTTTTTGATTCTCAGTTAATAAAATTATTATTTCTCTTAAATATTCATGTATTATTTTATTTCATTCTTCTATAATAATCGAATCGACATCCTTTTAAGGTATAGTGAATAATGTTTTTAGTTTTTATGTTGAATAAGATATTATAGGTTCAAATAATTTTCCCACGGATTCATTGGTTCGTAGATTCTGCCCTTTTTATAGAGATTTTTTTTGAATTACTTTAGGTAGTGTATTTTATATATTCCATTTATAATGTGATATTAATGTTTATTCAATATAATATGGATCATTCTGAGTTAAAAATTATTGAAGCTAAAACCCTTTATTTATCAACCCTTTATATCAAAGGACTTGAATTTCTAAAATTAATTTTTGATTGTTGTTCATTTTTAAGGATTTTTAGAGATTCTATCATTCTATTTGATTGGAACCCACTCATTAAATTCTATAATATTTGAATTTTTATACCACATATTTTTTTATTCAAACTACATTGAAATTACTTTCATACATTATATGTATATACTATCTCTCTAGAATCAGAGGATATTATTTTTTCAATGGAGGGGTGTTGATTTATATAATCATTTATTATAATTACTTTATATTTACCCTATTATAGTTTATGGAAAGGGTTATATTCTATTTTATTATACTCAATCATATAATACCATATTTCTTGTTCAGTGTTGTTGGATTCAATTTTTGACAATATAATGTTTTATAGTTATTCTTTTCTTTTAAAAACATTTCACTATTTTTTCAAGTCTTTTGATTCCTTTCATGATAGATTGAATTTCTAAAAAAAAAATTACATTGATATATTGACATATTTTTAATGGAATATAATTAAAAAAATTGTGATATAGAAGCACTATAGTGAGCATACAGAAAAAAATTCTCCTTATTTATATAATAATATGATGTTATAGTGAATGATATATGTGCATGATATTTCAATGATATGGATAAAATTAATCTAAAAAATAGATTGGATGAAGAAATGTGGAATAACCTTAAAATGTAGAATTGAAATAATGAAATTATAAATATAATAAAAATTATAATATGTTGGTAATATAAACAAGAATTAATATTTACTAATATGAATAAAGATTCAATTATATAAATAAGTGATTAATAATTTTAGGATATCCCAATAGTTTTTCGGGATCCTATATCTTAGAATATATTATCATATAAAAAGGCATATTTATATGTATGATTAATATACCACTCATTTCCATTACTATTTTTTCATTATTTTATGTTTTTATTATTTGATAGGCAAATTTTAGAATAGAATCATCCATCAATTTAGGTCGGTTACATCCTTCTATATATTACATTCATAAAATTTATTCCAATAACCTTGTATTTCATATCGAGGGTCTCGAAATCCTTTATAGATGTGGTTTATTATTTTATTTTAATGGGGATGTTGGTTTAGGTAATTTTAATGAGATTATACCATAGGAAAAGGATTTGTTTTTGTGGTGGTGTGAGGTATTAGGTACTGGAGTTGGTATGTTTAGATGATGGACATTTGTGGGATCTATTATTTTATCTAGAATGTTAAATATGAATAAAGAGTTTTATTTTTTCTAACTTTCTTTTAGATTTTATATGAATTTTTATGAAATGGTATAGATGTGAGGAATTTATGTTCAAAGAAGGGGGTTAATTCTTAAATTAACTAAAAAAATATTTATTTAGAGTATTAAAGGATATCACTAGTTAATAATATTACATGAATAAATTACCAATGAAGATGGTAAGTTATTTTATCAATGAATCAATTTGGTTAATATATGTTTTTATAAGATTACATGAGATGATTCAATAAAAGAAAACTAAATTATGACATTTTAATATATTATATACTAGGTAAATTGACGAGAATAGAAATAACATATTAATGATTATGTTACCATTATTTTTGATATATTTTGAGAGATATATATATATATATGTGAATTGTTTTCTTTGACGATAATTCTAACTAATTAGTAAATATATATTACACATTCCAATGATGAATATATTATTTATAAATTTGTATTTGACATGATGTTATACATAGAACCTATCAAATGGTAATGTTTAGAAATGAGTGTGATGGGAAAATGGAAATTTTTAAATATAATGATGATATTAAGAAGATGGAATAAACATGGTATGGTCATGGAGATTAGATATGTAAACATGTTCACTGATGGGAAATTTGAGATTATACTTTTTTTCATTCTTCGCATCCTAATGTGTGAGTATTAGGTTCACCTACCGGCCGAAAATTTTTTTTTATTTCTATGAGTAGTAGAAATATTCAGTGTCACTTAAAATTATAAATATTTATAGTTGACATTTACCTTTGTTATTTACGGATATGATATGATTGTCAGTGTATATGATTACAAGTAAGGAAATTTTGTTATAAATCATTCTAGTTAATGATGATGGATGTTTAATTTTTTATTTATATATCTCTTGTGATGTGAGAAATATCCCTAAATTATGGATGTTGTGTATATATGAGACACCTCCCTTTTTTGGGATTCGTTGGTTGTGAATTTAATTTGACTTATACTTTTATTATTCATTATTTCCATACATATCTATCCCAATAAAATGGTTTTACATTGATATTATTTTTTTGGATTGATTTTATTTTTATTGGAATTAAGTGTGTAATTACTCCCAAACTTTTGATAGACACCCATAATGATAGCCTCCTAAATCGGGACAATTAGAGTTCATATTTTAGTGTTACTCTCATTTTCAATTTGGACCCATTTCTGGTCTTAGTATGGGTGAGTCTTGAAACAAATATTGAGACATATATACATTTATAATAATATAATATTTACGCATGAATTTGAATTAGTGATAAGTGACATAGTGATATTGAATTTCTTTGAGTAGGGGGAATGTGATGTGATGTGTTTAAATGAGATTGTAAAAGAGAATATTATTAATACGAATTCACTTTTAGATAAAGAATATGATTTTTTCATTATATATTATATATGAAGTATATAGGTAATAATAATATTTTTTTATAAAATAAAATGTTTATTTAGAATTATCATTTATATATAAAATGATTAATATTTTTTAATTAATTACACGTTTTAGTGAATAACATTTACTGTCTATTTTTTTACAATTGGGTATTGGATGATATGGATTATTATAATAAGTAAACAAACCTTATTTTTATACTAAATGTGATTATTTAATTTTGTTTTTTATATATCAAATATCAAAATTCAAGGGCCATGTTTCGGGGAAAATAATGAAGGAAATATTGGAGTTAGGATATGGCATGATTTGTGTCATAGGAATGTATTGGTGTTTTTTTGAAATTATATGTAACATTTAGTGGGATTTTACATTTCTTAGGATAAAGTATTTTGGATAATTCCCTAGGTTTAAGAGGGCTGTGATAGAAGGATATGTGTTTTGATATGACATAACATTAATGATATATATATCATAAAGTTCCATTAGAGAAGGTAGAAAAACCTTGGATTTGAGAGCCTTATATTTAACTATATGTTATAGGATATTTTTTATTTTTAATATGTTAATGATATCATGTATCATTTTTTTACTAAAAAAAGATAATGCAAAGCATTAACTGAATCATTTGGTCAGTACATTTTAAACAATAATATATTCAAATATATTTTAACAACACTTCCCATGTGCATAAATATTTTATTTTTTATTAGGGATATGGTAAAGGGTCTTTTTATATAGGAATTTATGTCTCCTGAAACTATGGAGAATATTTACCAGCAAATTTGGTGTAATGAATATAAATTTTTCTATATTTCCATTTATGATATTTACTAAATTTTTCATTGTATTGATTTATTTGTGTTGTTAATAAACAACGATTGTTTATAGTAATCATTTGAATAATTATATTTAAAAAAAGTTAACAAAGATGTGATACATATAATTATGATAAAAATGGTTTTTTAATTAGATTAAATTTTCACCCATATTGTGATTGTATATTGGAAAAACACCCATAGTGATACATTTAGATCTAAAGAATAATGCATAAACCACTAGTTACTAGTGAGTTAAAATTATTCATTATTTAATTTTTCATGATTGGAATAGTCTTATAGGGGACCTGAATTACACAATCCATTAAATTAATTAATATTTTTTCAATCGACACCTTTTTCAGTTGATTCATAAAAAAACATTAAGGATAAAAATAATGAATTATTATTTATTTACATTCCAATTAATATCACACTCCTTGTATAAAAAATATGTGACAAAGGTATTGAAATTATTATTATGTTAGTAGAATAATTTTTTACTAATTTTAGAGATATTAATGTACCTACCAATGTTAACAAAAAGAGTAAATAATTTTCATATTTATGGAGAGAAACTAATTATGTATTTTTTATAATGATTGTGTCAAATATAGTGTGGTATAAAATACATGAACAAATTTGATATAATATTATTCATATTTTTGATAAAAATATGAATGAACGCCATTTTTATATGTGAGGGTATCAAAGAATGTATGAAAAGTGTTAAAAAGAGGATGTTGAACTATTTGGATTGATAAAAAAATACCAAAAAAATACAAAATATAATTAGTATAAATTATAATTAGGTTATTATATCATTTTAATGTGATAATTAATAACCCAATTCTTTCAAAAAAAATGGTTAAAATAATATTACAACTTCAAAATTCATGACATGACATTAAAAAATAGTTTAATTAAGATGATTATTAATGAAAAAAATACAAACTACATTATCATATAAATTTTATAAGAGTGATAACAACAATGAATTGTCATTAGAAAAATAATAATATTACTTAAAAGTGAAAAAATAATATTCAAAATAACGTTGAAGGATTTATTTCTATTTAAATATAATTTGGTGTGTTTTATTAAAAAACATTTATTGTAAACAATGTATATGAATAGGATGATAATGTATACTCTACTATCAATTCCTCTAGAGATTCGTAGTTATATTCATTACCTCTAATAAAAAAAATTATATTTATTTTCAAAATATTACAATAAGATAACACTATATTTTAAATATGTTTTTATATTGGAGGAGAAACAATTTATTTTGAGAAAATAATGACTGATTCTATAAATTCAAAAAGTTAATGTTGGTTTTTTCAATTGATTTTTTTGGAAAACGTTAATGGAAATATAACATGAATATAAGGGATAATTTTTATAAAATTAAATTGAAAATCATGTCATGATTATTTGATATCTGGATTCCTATAGGTATATTATTTAATCAACAAGTGTTGAATAGTTTAGGGAGAGAAACAATGAGTTCATTACAATATGAGGGAAACATTGAACAAATTAATCTATAAACCTTGTATAATTTAGTTAGTACTATCCAAAATATATAATTTATTATTAATTATTCACCACTAAAAAAATAAGACAGTAGTAATACAAGGTGCAGTTATTCTATTGATTTGAGTTTTTTATAATAAATTGAATAAGTCAACTTCTAAAGATTGATTTATGAATGATATGAATTGTAGTTCTTTTAAATTTTTTTTGTTATATATATTTTTTAGGAATTACATTGATTTATTATATATGTATTTATATAGTAATTACTAAAAAAGGGTGCGACTATTTTCTGATGTGATGAAATACTATTTATTCTATGAATCATTATTTAGAAAATAGAAATATTATTGAGATGTATAATGAGATTCTAAATTCAACGATATCTACATAAATTCAGAATATTTGTATATTTTTTCAACTATATTGACCATTTAAGACACATTAATAAATGATAAAATGGTTCATGTGTTTTTAAAAAGAGTTGGTAATATCTGTAATGTTTTTTAATTTTAACATGATCACATAGATTTTAATTAATAATTTCATTGTGAGGAACAAATGGTAAAATATTTCATACATAACTCTAATAATAAATTTTATTAATTTAGTAATATTTAAGATTTCTATTTTACACTATATGTTTATAACTATGGCACCAATACTGAATAATAGTGATGTTAATGTCACATAATATTGATTTATGTTTAGTAATGGATATATAATAGCTTGATTAAATATTCAAAATATTTATGGTAGAACAAAAATGGTTTCCAAACAATGAATATTGTGTAATAGAGAAATATAAAAGCTAATAAGATATTGTAATATCAACATAATTTTGATGTATAATTTGTTTACCATTAATAGGATTGAATTTATGATTTATTTTTTTGTAATGGTGAAAAACATATTGCATATAACTTAATAGATAATTATATTAGATGTGTAATATTAGAATTTTTTGTTTTTTATATTATAGTGTATTTATTTATATCCATTTTCCTCTATTCTGTCTTGTTAATTCTATAATTTATTTGAGTAACTAATCGTGTTTTAAGTTGAACTTAATTTTAAACGATCTCTCATGGTAATAGGATTCACAGTTTCAAACCAATTAAGATCAATTTATTTTTATTAGGTAACCAATAACAGTGACCATGACTAGAGGATTTTGAGTAAGAATAAATTGATTAATATATAATAAATATATTACTTTTTATTATTACATTGATTTATGAGAGGTACAAAAAACATAACAGAATAAAAATCAAAGGATGTGGATAGTGTGTTTAATGGATAGATCTTGTGTCAAAAATAATCCACACAGGAACCCCTTTTTGGTTAGTAGTGAATAATGAAATTACCTCAAAATGCCATACCCAATTGGAAATTTGGTTAAAAACCATCATTATGGGTATAAATCAAATTTAATGGGACAAATTTCATGATATTATCCATACAAAAATTAATAATTCACAAATAATAACCAAGCATATATAAAACAATACCCATTGGCCCATAATATGCACATAATATCATATAAAAGCATTATGAAAAGAATATAAACGATCTCAATGACATGTTATAGTATTTTATATTACGATGAAAAATTATTTTGTGAAATTAAATATAAACCCAAAAAAGGATTATGGTGAGTAAAAAAATAGTATCAATTGTTTCTATTATAAAATATATCATTCCAATTTAAAATAATAATACTAAGGATTTTATAAATAATTAGCGAAGTGGAACCGTTATTTTTCATAATGTAAACAACAAACAAATATCAATATGAATCAATCAAAAAATCATAATACAATTACAATAATATAGTGATAATTAAATATATCATGAATTTCATAGATAATTTCCTAAAACCAATGATTTATATATGATAATATTGTATAGGATATACCACTTTAGAATCGTTTCTATTATAATTTATAGTGATTTTAATAATATGATAGAAAATGATACATGGGACTCTATTTCTCATATCCCAAAACACATAATAAATTTTGATCAAAACCACATTCTTTTCTTTCTTCTAATTAGAGACATGAATCCATCACTCCCTTTCATGTTCAACAAAGCACGAGTCTCTAATCTAAAAATTTATAGTCTCATTGGTGATTTCTAGAAATATATAAATTTTTGTAATGATTTTGTGGAATGAAATATTAAATTGAATATTAAAAATTATAATCTCAATATATGTAGTAATGACTCTTTTAGTAACTTGGATAATGAAATTAAGTCTATATAGAAATACCTTCATCATGTTCATGTTGATATGGACAAATAGGAATTAACCTCTAATCTCCCTCAAGAAATAACTATATCCACTAAGTTTAAGTCCCAAAAATAAATGAATGAAATTATCCCACTAATTAATTTAAGGATATAAGTATTAAATAAAGGGATTAGAATATAAAAAATAAAACACTCATCTAAGTGCTCAAATATATTTTAGGCCTCTCTTTTTTAAGGATAATTGTTATATTAGAGAAAATCTGGGGTTCTGAACTGAGAATTTTTTTTCTTATTCCAAAAATATTTTCAATGAGTATTAAACCGATGGATATATTATTGATTTAATTTTTTCTAATTTATAATTCCAGGAAGACATTATATTTCTCACTAAAATATTACATCGGTTTGTAATTATAGGAAACATTTTCTACATATATTCTAATAGTTCTCCTTGAACTGATGTATTCTCTAACTAAATATTCTATAAGAATTGATATTTAATACTAATTAATGTTTGTAACCTTGTCACATAATTATTTTATCTTAGGTATTATACCAATAAGTCTCAATGATAAATTTTTTGGATCTTTTTCAATGTTGGATAATTCTTAGAAATTCAATATTATAATCCCATTTCTAATGAAAACAATATCTATAATTTAATGAATAATATTAATTAAATAAATTTATTCTTTTTATTGAAAAATTATCACTAGATATAATTTTTGTTTTATCTAATATAATTACATTGAAGACTATATTGGTTTATCTTCTAAATGTGTCAACATTATCGGAATAAAAATACATATATTGTACTATTAATCTCATGATTATTATCCGAAACTATTTTTTAACAATGGATCAAAATATTATCTATTAATTGTTACAAGGAACGGTTTTCAATAACAATTTTTTTGGATAGTAGAAATATGTATTCAATTATGCTCATATATTATATAATATCAACATTTATACATAGGGATATATCATGTGTTCTCAATGGGTCATTTTAGGAGACCCTCTCTCAGTTATGTTATTTTATATTTCTAAAGATTTCCTCAGTCGTGTCCCCAATAACATGGTAGACTAATAAAATATAAATAATATTTACACCTCCCATGATTTGGTTTTTCCTTCTCATATCCTCTATGAATAAGAAATTAGTATTTTATTACATGGTACCATGAGGAACATCATTGACCTTAAGAATCTAAATCATCATTATGAGAATGTGTCAAGAAAAACAATTAGTCTGGAGAAGTCATTTATTTACATGGTTATATGGTTACCAATTCCGAAAATTATAATATTAAGATGGATATTGGAATGACATATGATTCCTTTCCATTCACATATATTTTGGTTCCATTATTTCAGGGGAGGTGAAATGTATGTTACTTCCTTAATCACCTTGACCACATCTAAAATAAACTCTCGAATAGTAACGGAATATCTCTCTCAATAGATGGCCATATTTCTTTTATTAAGGAAATAACGTTATATAGGGTTTTCCCTTGTTTCATGATTTATAAATCTACCATGGGACATATTAATATTATAAATTATTTTATTAAACTTATTTTTAGTGGAATCATTGTTGAGAGGAAAATGGTTATGATTCCTTTGAAAAATGATGACGAACTCTCAAAAGTAGTGGTACTTTCCTTAAGAATATATAACATTTTAATAATGCTATCTTGGAAAGATTATCTAGATACATAAAAAAACAACACTTTGTGTTTGTGATTTCTCAAATATAGTTTCTTAGATATATTGATGTATGGTTATTATACCTATATGGATTTATTTAGGTGTGATGCGATTGAAAAATATTTTATCAATATATTGGCCTCTTCTTGATGGATTTCTAATAGAACCTCAAATAACAAATTTTGGATGGTTATTTGGAATGGTGAACCTTAATTTATTAATTTAACAATAAAATCATATTTTGATCCCTCCAATATCCATTAAATATTTCCTTGAAGTTATACTCTAGACATGCAGAATGTAATAAGACAATTCATTGACAGTTATATTTGTTCTCCACCTGGGGATGTTTTAAACTAGGAACCATATGAAAGAATGACGATTGTCTCATATTAAATGTTCAAAGTTCTGATTCTCTACTAATGTGTATAGAAACACTCGAGTTGAATTCTCGGTGACGATACTCTTTTGATAGTTGAATGTTTTTAGTTGATTGTATTTTGATTGGGGGGTTTGTTTGCAGAGCTTAAATGAAGTGATTAATGATTGGTGTTTAATTTAAAAATTTAAAAAATATTGGTGTGAATCCATTTTTAGGGAGTTAAGCTTGTTATATTCATGATATTTCCTTTATATTTCATTTAAATTAACACCCACTTCACAATATAACGTTTATTAGAATTCATAAGTGTTAATGCTTTAATCCAAGACTTAACTTATCTTAGGGTTTTAATCACAATTAGAGATTGTCGATGGTAGTGTATTTATGGTTTCATTAATCCATGTAAACCACATGTTAAAAAAATCATTTCATTAATCCATGACATTTTATGTTTAACATACACAAAGTTAATTTAAAGAATATCCATCACGAAAATGCTCTCAATCACCTAACATACTCAAATTATAACTAAACCAAATTGTAGATTTACTCATCGATTTTTTTGTTAATAATTTGGTTGTAATGTTTAATATTATGAATTATAAACAGAATAAAAATAAAGGGATAAGAAAATAATTATGTGTCGAACACACACACAAACACAAATAGTGAAGGGAATTAAATACTAACTTTTGATTGAATGAGAATATATAATAAGGTAATAGGATTCAACTGTATTTAAACTATTTAAGGACTACTAATATTATTTTATAGAAGGTGGATGAGTATATAGATTAAGAAGATGAAACATTCATTAAAATAGAATTACAAAAACCATGACAAACAAGATTACAAATGAAGAATAATACAAAAGTAAAAGAAAACAAAGAGAAAAGGAAGGGTATATCATGTGAAAACTTGAGTATGGAATGTACACCCAAGCCCTTGTAAAGTATTTGGTTGTTCCTATATGTGATCCTATCTTCTGAAATTCCAAACCCTTTGAATGAGAGGAGGGCGATGTATTTATAGCCCAAGAATGTGGACTGTTTTCAATCCCAATCTGTCTCCCATTTGGATCAACGATTCGGATATATAGATAGACGAATCTAGAGATATATCATTATTATAAGTTGTAGATAATAATGTTTTCTGACTACACTCAAAATGTGATGGCATTTGAGCTTATGTATCCAAAGATATGGTAGTTTTATTAATAATAGTTAAAATTCCCATCTCAATACATACTTTTTTGAAGGCCACAATTTGAATGGGATTATTAATAGAAATATGCCTTCAAATATGAATACTTTATTCAAAAAAGTAGGCCAAATATATATCCTCTTTCACAATGAAGCATAGAAGCATTATTGAATGATTACATCATGAGATAAGTCATGAATACGATACTGATTTCATTTCCCATCCGGAATGGTGGGATTAGTTTAAATGAATCATTTAGGACCCTTGTATTTGGAGTTGGGAATTGAAATTTTTATACAAGACTTCGTACATTGTCCCTCGAACATTAGAGGAGAATAAAAGAATTTAGACTTCCAGATGGAGCCCATAAAAAAATCTTCATGGATATGCCAGTTTCTTCACTGATTCTGTGGGACTTCTTGTGTGGTCTATATGACCATTTAAATTCTAGAATGAGACAATGATTCATTCTAATGATATGTGGGATATTGAATAAGGAATCCTAAAAAACCATAATAACACAATTTGGATTTGTAGGGTTACAATTTTAAATAAAATTTTAAACTGACATAAGTATACTACTTTTAAAAATGATAAAAAATTATACTTAGTATTAAATCATTAATATTTCACACAAATTATACACATTTATATAAAATCTCTAAAGGGATTATATAATAAGTCATGAAACTATTAGTAACATCGTATCCCCCACATATAGTCTTGTGCATGTTCTCATGTTCAACAAATATAAAAACATGACAAAAACCATTATCAGTCACCATCAAATATTAAAATTCTATTTCCCCCAATTAGGGAGGTTTATACAATATCACTCTTCCATATGGAATTCCACCACAAGTTGATACAGAAACAATGTTCCCAAAACAATTCCTTTTTCTTCATTCTCAAATTCAGAAATGGAAAATTGTGGCTCAAAAAACATACTCCTCCCAAGATGATAACATTAATTTATGGAGATTCACTCATTCAACAACTAAGAGTGGAAATCATAGAGTTTGAAAGAGCTCTCATCTTCCACTAACTTTATAATGTACACAAGAATCAAGAGGTCTTTTGAAGTTTTTTTTCGGTGGATTTGAGATGGTAGGAATATAATTTCAAAGAGAGAGACGTAGAGGGGTAAAACACCAACATGGAAAAAGAAATGCACATTTATTTGAAATGAGACATGAAAGGAAATGGAAACACATATTTATGATGGAATTAAAATGTGAAATAAGACACAAAAGTTGAAAGAAATATGAAGGAAATGGGAAAATGAAATATTTACAAAACACAAAACTTCTCCCAATGACATAAGAGTATAATAGAAGTGTACTTTTTTTCATTTTCTTCTCTTTTTTTTAAAATTTGAACTTGAAATAGATCTCACATTCATATCAAAACCCATGATTTATCTCCTCAAGACACTAATTGAAATAGTTATAACAATATCAATGGTTTAGAAGTAGTTATTTCTGACCTACCCATGACACAACCAATTTGTTTTTTATTTTTTTAGGTTCCTCAATTTTTTAACTAATTTGTTTGAACATTGTCATTAAAATTTGAACAATATGTCATAAGAATAAATTCATTCCCATACCACACTGAAGTACAATGACTCCCCCACACTAAAATGGATTTTTTCTCTCAATTAGATAATAACTCATTGAAAATCAATAAAAGGGAACCAAAAAAATCAAATATATCCCCCCCACATGTAAATTTCAAATAATTATGAAATGAAAATCCATGTTGATAATGGGTAGGATTAGTTATTGGTATTGTAATGTTTCTATCAAGGAAAAGGTTTTTATAGTATTTAAGGGGCTTTCAAAAGGAGAATTAATGTAAGGGAAATGGGAGGCTATTTGACTACTGTGGTTCTCACGTGGTTCGGAAAATACCTCTATGATTTTAATGTACAATAAAGTAAAAAATTAAGCTTTATGGTCTACAATATAAAGATTCACAAATGGTGGTTAAAAAACAATCATTTTGAAAATATGGCCATAGGTGGGATTATCATGAAAGCTAATTTTTTTCTTCAAGGTTGGGGAAATATGTTTCCAAATGAAAAAGTGAGCATTCAAATTTTTTTGGTTTTGACATAATAATCTCTATCCATATTTATAATGAAAAAAGAAATATTTTAGATGAAACCATGTTTTTTGACTCCCAAAAATGGTTTTACAAAATCTGAATATTTGAAGGCAAGTATGTATGACTCTTCATTGTTCAATTTTTTTAATTTTTAGTTTTTTTTGTGTTTTTAAATTTCACGCCCCTACAATTGAATAAGAGTAAAAAAAATGTGATGTGTAATGAGTCAAAAATACAAATTGAGAAAGAGGTAGGAAGAGGAGAGAGAGATAGAGTGAGTGAGTGAGTGTGAGAAGTGGAGTTAAAGTGAAATAGGTTCCCCTAATTTGGATTTGGTGGGATTCCATCTCCATCCAGTGGTGGGTTGACTGTAGAAGTTGGGGATTCAATGGAATTCAATGTGGTTCCAAGATTGTTTGTCCTCTCATGGTGATTCTTTAATCAATGTCCATTAACAGTCAATTTCCTTTTGTAAGAGGGGTCTTGGACTAGTACTACATCAAATGGGTAAACATGAGAAAAAATAAAAAGATGTTCCCTATGAGAATTAAGCTTACTTGGGTGAAGCTGAAATCAAGAGTTAAAAATCAATACCTTTTTTCCTTCATGGAATACCTTTCCCAGATTTGTTTGTCATGGAACACCTTATCCTTTTCTTTTTAAATATTCTAATTCTCATAGGATTCAAGTCGAAGCTCCTCCAATTCATTTAATTGTAACAATCATTCTTCACCAGATTTTTCACAATAAAAAGTATAAGTTTTCAATTCCCAAAAAAGTCTTATGTTGGATTTCAAATAGTAATTGACTTGCTTTAACAAAAAAATAGCCTAGAATGAGACATCCCAATGGGTGTTTTATATTAATTTTGATAATCCCAAACTATTCAACATGTCTTTCAGTCTAGTCTTTTATAGTGGGTTTTACAATTATACCAAGCACTCTTTTCACATCTCTATTATAAAGTTCATCCATGCCATTTATTTGGGGGGTGATATGAATTTGATGTTTTATATATGATTCCATTCTTTTTTAGTAGATATTCCATGGTTATATTAGAAAAATTGGCTCCTAAGTCACTTATCATGGCACATGGTGGGCCAAATTGGTGGAAGATGAGTGTCTTTAGAAACTCACTAATAGTATGTTAATCATCCGTACTAGTGGATTTGGCCTTGACCCACCTAGATTCATAATCAACTGCAAGAGGAATGTATGAGAATCCATTGGATGGGGGGAATGGTCCAATGAAGTCGATTCCCCAAACATCTAAGATCTAAAATAATATTAAAGGCTTTTGGGGAATTTCATTTCATTTGGAAATTGTGCCAAACTGTTGGCAAGTGGGACTTGATTGACAGAACTCATGTGAGTCTTTCAAGATTTAAGACCAGAAGAATTTGGAGACTATGACCTTTCATGAGGTCCTTTGTGGTCCAAAGTGGCCACCTCCGGGCATTGAGTGATAGAATTCTAAGAAGGGATAATGTACATTTTCATCAACACATCTATTAATTACCATGTCTGCCCCAGTTTTCCAACATTTATTATCCTCCTAAAAATAGTATTTAAAATCAATTTGCAACTTCATTATTTGTTCATTTGAAAAATTTTCGGAAAAAACACTAAAAACCAAGTAATTTATAATTGTTTCAAACCATGGTATTTTTGGAGTGAGATATGAATGGTTCTATGTTGTAAATTCAGGATCAATTATTACAGAATAAGAAGAATTAGAAATTCTACTCAGGTGATCAGCCAAATGGTTTTCGTTTCCGGGTCTATATTTGATTTCAAGGTCAAACTCATGGTGAATTAGGATACATCTTATTATCCTTGTTTTGGAATAAATTTTCATGAGTATAAACATTATATAAAAATGGTCTGTAATGAAGATGATTTTGGCACCTAAGAGAGAGGGATGAAATTTATCTAATGCAAAAACCACTACTAAAAGTTCCTTGTCATTCACAGTCTAGTGAGATTGAGTTTCATCCAATGTTTTTGAGGCATAATATATTACATGTGGAATGTTTTCTCTTATATGACCAAGAAAAACCCCAAAAAATATATCAAAAACATCACACATCAACTCAAAGGGTAAGGACGAATATGGCAGTTGGATTGTTGGGCAGATGTAAGAGCAGTTTTGAGTTCAATGAAAGATCTATTGGAAACCTTATCGAAATACAATGTGACATAATTTTGGATAAACTATGTGAGTGAGAGAAAAACACTATTAATTTTATGGATGAATAATTGATACAAACTAGCTTGATGGAGAAGTGAACAGATGTCTTGAATAGATGTGGGTTGTAGAAGTGATTAGATCACTTCAATTTTGGTAGGATCAACATCAATACCGTCTATTGAAACTTTGTTTCCAAGAACTAGACCATTTGAAACAATGAAGTGACATTTTTTAAAATTTAGCACAAGGTTACACATGAAAAACATTTAAAGGAATAGAGAGAGTGAATGCAAGCATGATTCAAATGAATCACAATAAATGGTAAAGTCATCCATGAATACTTCCATGTAGTGTTCAATGAATTCAGAAATGATACTCATCATACACCTCTAAAATGTTACAGGAGCATTGTAAAGGCCAAAGGAATTCTCTTATATACATATGTTTCAAAGGGGAATGTGAATGTAGCCTTTTCTTGGTCCAGAGGTGCGATTTGGAATTTTAAGTAGCTGGTGTATCCATAAAGAATGAAATAGTGTGACTTTCCAGCTAATCATTATAGCATTTGATCAATGAATAAAAGAGGGTAGTGATGTTTTTCATGTTTCAACATTCAATTCTCGGTAGTCGATGCACACATGCCATTTTTTCTTCACTCGAGTTGTGATTACCTCCCCATGTTCATTTGTGACCAAAATTATCCCACCCTTTTTAGGTACAACTTGAATTGGACTAACCCATTCACTATCAGAAATTGGGTAGATAATAATAGCTTGACGAATCTTGCTTATCTCTTCCCTAGCTACCACAAGTATGAGTGTATTGAGTCTTCTTTGTGGCTTTATAATCGTTTTAAATGATTCCTCAAGATGGATGTGAATCATGCAAAGAGTTGGGTTGATTCCTGGTATGTCATCTAGGGTCCAACCTAAGGCCTTTTTGTTTTCCTATAACACTTGAACAAGTATGTACACTTTAGTTTTGGTATGTTAAGAAGGGATAATAAAAAGATAAGGGTGATCATGGAAAATGAAATCCTATTTCAGGTGTTCAAGAAGAGGTTCCAGATTAGTCTCAAATTTCATTTGTATGTTAGAAAACTTAGGAGTGGAGTAGGGGACTTCAGTTGCATCATATTCATTTTCCTTAATACTATTTAATGCGGAGTAGTAGAGATCGTAGTTGATGTGCGATTCAAGAGTTTTTTAAAGTTCCCCTAGATTTATGGAGTCTATAAATGGGACATCCACATCAAAATCACCATTTATGACTTTGTTATTCATGGTGAATATTTTACAAGATCCATTATCATTTGAACATGAAGAACGTGATTGATTGGGGTTCAATTGTCTCTTAGAAGTGTACTCAAAAGCACAGATCAAGAATGTAGAGTGATCCTTAGATGGGTATCTCATGTCTTGTGTAATGTTTAACTTGAGCAGTTGGTCACCAAATTCCATGGATAATATGCCTTAATGGACATAAATCCTAGTTCTTGCAGTCGTGAGGAATGAGCTTCCTAGAATTAGGGGAGATCTAGAAGAGTTTTTCTCACCTTCCATGTCAAGGATAGAGAAATCAGTAGGGAAGATAAGATCATTCACATGAACAAGACATCCTCAATTATACCCTCAGGACTAGCAGTACATCGATTGACCAATTGAATGGAAACACCTATTGGATGTATGGGACCTAGATCAATGTTAGAGAGCATAGATTTGGGTATGAAATTAATTGAGGTTCATAGGTCTATGAGTGCATCATCGAAGTTGGAACATCCAATTTGGCATGGAACTGTAAAGGTACCTAGATCTTTACACTTTATAGGAATAGACTGTTGGGTGGAAACATTTTCAAAGGTCCTATGTTGTCTCTTGTGGGTGAACAATTCATTAAGAAACTTGTCATACTTAGGGATTTGTTAAATAGAATCGAAGAGGGAAATGTTCACCACAACACATCTAAACATGTCTAGAATTTCAGAATTGGGATCAAAGGACATATTTAGATTAAAAACTTCTTGAGGAAAAGGAACTGGTTTCCTAATTGGAATGGAATGAGGTCAGGTAGTGACTTCATATTAATTTTCTTGTTTCTTTTTATTTTCATTTTCTATGTCAAAATTTAAAGGGTGTTGAATGAATTATCATGAGGCATAGCAATTTTCGTTCTTGATCTAAGTGCAATTGCACTCAAATTACCATTGGGGTTGGTTAATGGTTGAGTTGGGAGATGGGATGAATTTGATTGTTGTAGCTGGATTAGGTGGGATGCATGTTAACCAATTAGGGTTTCAATGTTTTTGAGGCTGGAATGGGAGAATGAGGAAAGATCTTCAACTGCACTTTCCCATGGTTTCTTGGAAGAAGAGGCATATCCTGAATTGGGATTGCCATGATTTTGGTTATTGGGAATGTGATTGTATTGGTTTGGGAATTTGGAAGGGTCATTAGGAAAGAGGAATCCAAGAGGAGGATTGTTCATTTGTTGCTGAGGAACAAAAGGATATGTTTGTTGGAATTTACCAACACCATGACAATATTGAAACATGTTCAGGTTTTGAGGAGGAAATTGAGGGGGATGAGAGAAGAAATTACCATACCCTTGGCCTTGGTTATAGGAAGAAGTGAATGTCTCAAAGTGAGGTTGGATGAAGTTTCTAATGATCCGACCAGATTGTTGAGGATTGGGGTTCTACTGAGCATATACTTCATTGAGCTCCATTGGTCTAGATGAATCAGATTGATCATCTTGATGTTTTTTATATTTGTTTGTTGGATGAGCTGGTGTGTTGAAAATTCCATAGTTTTTGACAGGTCCAGGATACATAGATTATGGAGAACATGAGGTTGTATATTTGGATGCAAAAACTAGTTGTTACAGAAGACCTGTAAGTTCACTCATCCACTCGGTCATATTTTTCGACTATATTGAATGATTTTCTTGGAATTGTTTTACTGGAACATGTTATCGTGTATGGAATTGTTGTCAGTTTTTCATCCATGTTTCATATAAGATCTCTTCTAGCTGCAGGAGTTTAATCAACAAGAGCATCACCACCTAAGGAATCAATGATAGTTCTCTCTATCGCCACTAAACCTCATAGAATTATTGGATCAAGAGTTGATCAAGTATTTGGTGGTGTGGTTAGGTTGCAACATGCTTGTTTAACCTCTCCCAGTTTTCATGGAGTGATTCACTTGGGAATTGACGAATACCACTTATTTCCATTTGGATAGAAGTAGTAAAGAATTTTTCTATGAAGAGTTGCTTCTTGTCATTCCATGTGGTTATTGAACCAGGAAGAAGGTAGTAGATCCATGACATGGTAGATTCAACTAGGGATAAAGGGAATTCTCTATGTTTTATTTGTTCTTCAAAAACCCCTTGAGGCTTCATGGTAAAGTATACAACTTGGAACTCTTTAAGGTGGAGATGCCGATCCTGTCTAGCTAGCCCTTGGAAATGAAGAAGAAGATGAATCAAACAAGATTGGATTTTGAAGTCAGCCTCTATGTTTTGATATTAAATACCAAGAGGTTGGTAATTCATATCAATGGAAGTGAGTTCTTTATATGTTTGTTCCTTAGGATTGTCCATATCTAATTCAATTGGTTGGACAAAGGCTGGTTCCTGAATTATTTGATTATCCTTAATGTTCCTCCTAAGTTTGTGAAGAGTTCTATCAATTTCATGGTCAAACAAATATAAGGGGTTTTTCTGGAGACTATGAGGCATTCATAGAGGTTTTTGGAGAAATCGTATGTAGGTTTTTTCTTATTATGATGTTCATTTATGATTTTTTATGAGGAAGGCTGGATTTTGGTTGTGTTTTTTTCCAATTTTTTTTCAGTTTTGTTTCTTGGTATTCAAACAATAACTACAAAATAATGACTACTTAATTGAACCATCCTTGGTAATGAAACCATTTGAAATCATGTCTGATTATTTCTTATCAATCATTAATGTTCTAATTCTTTTCTAATGTGTATAGTAGCACTCGGGTCGAATCCTCGACGATAATAGTCTTTTAACAATCGAATGCTTTTAGTTGATTGTATTTTGATTAGGGGGTTTTCTTTCAGAGCATAAATGAAATTATTAATGTTTTCTTAATTTAAAAATTTGATAAATATTGGGGTGAGTTCATTTTTAGGGAGTTAAGCTTGTGATATCCATGAGCATTTCTTTATATTGAATTTAAATTAACACCCACTTCACAAGATAATGTTGATTGGAATTCCTAAGTGTTAATGATTTATTCAAAGACTTAACTTATCTTAGGGTTCTAGTATCAATTATATCATGATTATGGTAGTTTATTTATTGTTCCAATAATCCATGGAAACCACACATTAAACAAATCATGTCATTAATCATGGACATTCTATGTTTGACGTACACATTGTTAATTTAAAGAATATCCATCGAGAAAATGCTATCAATCACTTAACATCCCCAAATTATTACTCAACAAAATGGTAGAATTACTCAGCCATTGTTTTGGTTAATAATTTGGTTGTAATGTTGAGGATTATGAATTATAAATAGAAGAAAAATAAAGTGATATGAAAAGAGTTGTGCGTCGAACACACACACACATACAATGAAGGGAATTAAATACTGACATTAGATTGTATGAGAAATAAAAATAAAGGGGATTCACCTGTATTTAAACTATAAAAAGAACAGTACTATTATTCAAAATAAGGTGGATGAGAATAATATATTAAGAAATAGAAACATGCATTAAATAGAATAACAAAAACCAAGACATAAAAGATTACAAACGAAGAAAAATGAAAAAGTAAAAAAAGAGAGAAGGAAGGGCATATCAATTGAAAGCATGTGTATGGTAGGTCATCCTAATCACTTATAAAGGTTGTTTTCATGCCAATATGTGATCCTATATTCTAAAATTCCAACCCATTTGAATGATAGGAGGGGTGTATTTATAGACCGATAAAGTGAACTGTTTGCATTCCCAATCTGTCCCTCCACTTGGAACAACAATTTCGACATTCAGACATCTGAATCTTTAGATATCGCCTTATTTCAAGTTGTAGATAATAATTTTGGATTACTACTCTAATACTATGGAGTCATTTGGGCTTATATATCCAATGTTATGGCGTCTTGATAAAACAAAGTTATACTGTCAATTTCAATCCATACATTATAGGAGGCCAAAATGTAAATCTATTTATCAATAGATATATTCTTTAAAATTTGAACACTTTATTAAAAAAAGTCATCCGCCTATATCTCCTCATTCAAAATGAAAAATATCAGCTTTATTGGATGATTAAATCATGAAATATTTCATGAGTACTGTACTGATTTTATTTCTTGATCTGAATGGTTGGATGAGTTTAAATGAATCATTTGGGCCCATTGTCTTTAGATTTGGGCCCTAAAAGTTTTACCCAAGACACCTTACATTTTCCCTAGAACATTGGAAGAGAATAATGGAATTTGGACTTACTGATAGATCCCAAAAATTAAATCATCATGGATGGGCTAGTTTCTTCACATATTCTATGGGTCTTCTTGTGTGATCCATATGACCATCCAAATGGCAGAATGGTCCAATGATTCCTTCTAATGATATGTTGAAAACTGAATAAGGAATCCAAAAATAAAAAAACAACACAATTTAGTTCATTTGGGTGAGAGGTATAAAAAAATTGTAAACTGACTCAATTGGACTACTTCTAATAATGCCCAAAAATTATACTTAGTATTAAAACATTAATATTTCACAAAAATTATACACATTTCATATAAAATCAGTAAAGGGAGTATATAATGAGTCATAAAACTATTAATAACATCACCATCCAATAGTTTTATTCAAAACAACATATTATACTATAAATTTATAACTTCTCACTCTAATAAAGGTTCTGAATGGATTTAATTATTTGATTAATAAAAGATTTGGACATCACACCTCACATTGATTTTGGGTCTTGAGAACAATATTTTTCCTTTTGACAGTTAAATTTAAATTTTTGGTGTGTCTATTTCGTCTAGGTATAGATATATTAAAAAAAATTAGGAGGATACCTGTTATTTATTTCTGAAATATGGAAATGAGTCATCTTTTTTGAGGGTCATATATGGCTTGTTTGAACATCCATAGTAGAAGGATGACTTGAAATGGCTTTTGTGGCATTATAAAATTTGATCCCTTTCCCTGAAGCACTATAATTTATATCATGTTGCAGTACTAGAACTCCTCAACATAATCTTGCTTGGGTGTAATATGACAATTCATCAAAACAGCCCCATAAATTGATATTCACTTATTGCAATCATTGTTTTCAATATTAAATAATCCAAAGAGTTGAAATCAGATTTGTGTAATAACATCATTCATGATATAACAATGTTGAGAAGGATGTATGTTTCTTCCAATATCAAGCCACCAATAAGGGCCATGGAGGTTTTCTGGTATCCCACCTAATGGAATTGGATTATTTTTAAATATAATGGTTCATCAAAATGGAACCCTACACCATTGACATGTACTGTTTTTTACCATGATAATAATGGAAATGTTGTTGGATATTTCTATAGTTTATGATGAAAAATCGCATCTCCTAATGCCGATATACTTAGATTCATCCATATATTATCTTTTTTTAAATGCATAGATTTTAATATTAATTGGGATGAAATTGATTATACTAAAATTGTTCAAGAAATAATAAAATATACATTCCTCATTGTATTGATGATTCTGGCTTGATGGATTTAATACATAAAGTCTATCTGAATCATCAATTATATCATCACACATGTCTATCGTGAGGCCATTTACATGGTAGATGGTCTTGAAAATAATGGTACTTTCATGAATCAGTCTTGGATGTATTATCTTCCATTTGAATGTTACTCTATATATGTTAGATATTTTTGAAAAAACCATTATTTAATAATTTTGTGACACATATTTTTAGTAATCAAAAATCCTTTGAAACTTTTAAAAAAGAAACCTCTTAAAAAATTCTAATATTGTATTATATGATATTTATATTTAATATTTTATGAAATATTTAACTTAAGGTATATAGTGGGTAGAGTTTGATATATGATTTATTATTATTTTAGTGATATCATAAACATGGTATTTGGCTATTTGTTTATGAGATAGGTCTATATCAAATTACTATGATTGTAATGTATTATTAATTTAAGGTTGGAGATTGTTTAATTATTAAACATTTTAATCATTTCCTTGGGATATCACTAAAAAATGTTTTATAAGAAGAATTAATAAGAAGGATCATTTGGAAAAAAATTCGGATGAATACCTTATCAATTGAAATATTTACTCTTACATTATATAATGTAATGTGTAAATGAATGATCGAATGTTATGGATTATAAAAGGAGACACATTCCATGAGGTTTGGTATGTGATCATTCCCATTAATTGGTAAAATATCTATTCCATTTGAAAATATATTTATTATAATTAAATTACATGTGAGGAAGTATTATACCAATGGATATTTGTATTATAACATGTGTGTTTTAGGTGATTCATTCCAATATAAAATGCATTATAGAGGGAGGATGTTCGCAAATACTTAGTGATCTTCATTATGGAAATGATGGGATATAGTTGTAGTGAATATGCTCTTTTTTAGGTAAACCTGTGTTAATTATTATATATATATTCGTAGTATTAGGTATTTTTTAGGGTTTATCATTTGTTTAAGAATATCTAATTTTTATGATATCTTTATTATTTTCTAATTTATCCTAATAGTCCATTTAAGGAGGTACACCTCACCTAGTTCCCTAAAAATATAGTCACCCTCATGTAAAAATGTCATTAATCATATAACATTTATCCCTTATATACGTGATACCCTCATGAAAATAATAAATAATACCAGACAACCCCTAACCCATACTAGATACCCTTAATATATACAACATATCATTATAAAAATACCATATCAGTGCCATAAAACCACATAACTAACATATTCCATCACTATATAACCACATTTTTCAAATGAGAGTGAAGGAGAAAAGGGGGATATCTAACAATATTTATCACCATTTTCATAGGTATTAGTTATATAAGTAGAATCCACAACCTCATGTGGGAATCAGTATGATTACATGAATTATGCGGGGGTGTGTAAGAAATAAAAAGACATATGATGGTATATTATAATACAAAATCCTAAGATATGGTCTACACACTAATATTATCACCTAATACATATCCAAATTTTACACCAACATATCTATATATCAATAACTACTTCAACATATAGAAATAACAACACAAAATCCAAAAAACACCCAATTAATTTGCATAAAACAATTTCATATTAATCTAATATCTATACTAAAACAGGCTTCCTCCAAGCCTATGTGTCTCCTTCCCCTTGAGCCATGTCCCCTTACTAGAAAAATCCCTCCACTTTCCCATCCACCCTCCCATGATGCAATCGGCCTCAACCTCACGCGCTCTCCCGTGAAGCCTCCGAATTAGGGTTCCTTCGTTGGGCTTCCTTCCACCATCCAGCTACCTTGGACCTTTGTATGTGCTGCATTACCAGCTTTGGTGATGCCATTCGAGCTTCCTGCATGCAAGCTATGCCCTATTCCAAATGCATTTATGATTTCAAGCTAACCACGTGCTTCGACAAGAAACATCGATACATTATTCTTCTTTTCAGTCTCACATGCCGCGACGCCATTCGGTAGGTCAACATGCTGTCTACTATTACCTCCATATAAGGGTTTCGTTGTTCCGACTTTCTTCAGTAAATGTGGAAGAAGTTGTCCCCATCGTCTTCATTAGGCACCCAATATTGTATTGTTCTGGTATGGTTTCTCTCGGTGTGACCTCCAATTGTTCAATTTGAGGTAAAAATTCCTCCATTATTCCATATGATATTTGACTGTGATCTTCTACTATGTTTCTACGCGTTTAATTTGAATTATTTCTCACATTAGTATGCAACTACCATCAATGTGTGGGCACCATTTACTCTATTAGGTGACATTAGAATTGTAGATTTCATTATATATTTTCTATATTAGTTTTATCTGTTTCTTTTATATTGGTATAATTGTGGGTCATTGCAATCATAGTACACTACTTCGTTCTGTTTATAGAATATTTAGTCCCGCTCTTGCATCTGTAGAATTTATATATGTTTCTCTAATGTTGATATTTGTTTGATGTTGCTAAAACATAGGTATAAATGTCATTCAGTGAAGAATATTTAGTACCGATGTTCCAGATGTCTTCCCATACTGCATTAATATTAATTGGATGTGCTAATTTCAGATTATTCATTTCTGTATAATATATAAATGATTCTTTCAAGATAATATAACTGTGGTTTAGTATAATCACAGTACACTACTTATCTATGGGTTCCATTTATTGCATTATATGACATTCAATTGAGATATTTAACTATATATTTTCTCTGTATTGTATATATGTTTGTTTGATTTTCGTATAATTGTTGTTCATTGCAATCAAAGTTCAATGATTATTCAAGTTTACAGAATACGTAGTCGCCATTCCATCCATCTTCACTGCATAAATATTCCTTAATATCCATCCATCGTATTCATTCAAAATTTTTTTCATATGTGTTCCTGTACATCATTATTTGTAATTGAATATTCTATTTTTGAATGTATATTTTTGTATAATAAATATATGCTTTTTTCGGGTTGAAAATAAGTATCGTTTAGTAAAAACAAAGTACACTGCCTATTTTTTTACTAAGAAATATCATATAGAATTCAAACATGAATTCTCCATCAACTGTCTTATTAGTATATTTTAAATTTAATCTATTTACTCATAAACATATTTTTTTGCATTCAAAAAATTGACAATTCAACATATGGACAAAAAAAGATGTAGACACCGTCACCATCAAGAGAGGAAAGCCTGTAAAGGAGACTTCATATGAGAGAATGACAAATGGGTACAATAGTATTTCATTTCCTTGAAAACATTAAATAAACATACTTACTGTATTACAGGTTCCTATCATCAAAGAAAATCTCCCATGGACTACCATCAACCTTGTTGTACCGATTCATTTGATTCAAGGCAACTAAATTCTGACTTGATCAGAGGAGCACACATACCACTTTCACCTATACCTACCAATGGATAGTATACTTTTATTTCACCAAAATTTTCATATACATCAAATATATTAATTCTAAATAATGTACTCTACTTTACTCATTATTCATTTGAATTGACAGTGGCTCTAGATTCGGGATCTTCCTCGCCAAATAGTGTTATAAAAACCATTAGAAAAAGTTTTAGTAACATTGTTAACTGTACGTCAAGTAAGTATACGAGAGTTTGAATCTTAAATTCAATCTAGTCATCACAATTTAGTTCATGTATTTCCCAGTCACCAAAGGAGGATCATGCATATCATTGTCACCTTTATCATTCAATGGTGAGTTATATTACACTTTCAAAGAAGAGTGAGTATATATATTTATTTTACTATGTCAAAACATTGTATAGTTTGTCAACTACTAAATTTCATTAATATCTCATCAATGCTATGGATATTAATTAAAAAGATTTGCGCCCATTAGCAAGAGAAAGAATATATTTTCATATAATGAAGAAAATTATGACCCCTCTGGTAACTACTCTGTCAGCGTATTCTTGTGAATACAATCATGTTTTCTGTCATATTTATTGTACATTTTAACAAAGTATGCATCACTTTTTCTAGGTATAATGACTGATGGAAATATTACCACTTACCCTTTCTGTGACTTATTATCAGAGTAAGCACAAATCATGTTTTTAAATGCTTTCTATTTGTCACATAATAAAATTTCTTGCATACTTTGTTTAAAACAGATTCTGGTTTACTACTTCAACTACTGGTAAAAAATATTATTTTCACAACACAGGTGTGATGTATATTATAATCATTATATACTCATATTCTGTATCTATAGAGATATATATCTATTCTTTTGGTATTTAAAATTTTTATGAATGCATAATTTACACTTGAAAAGGTTGTGTCATCTAAATTGAGTCATGTAATTTTAGAAAGAGAAGTATCAACTAGTGAAATCAATATTGGAATTACTCATCAAAGACACTATTTAGGTTTGAACAACTACATAATCATCTGTTAATTTACAGATATTTCGTAAGCACTTTCTTACTAATGAAATGAATGTACTGCTGCATAATGAATTGAACTACTACACCTTTCATAAAATGAAGGTCTTCTTCTTTTGTATATATATATATATATATATATGTCCATGCTATCGGTATTTAAAAAAAATTAAATGAATATTTTACAATTGAAAAGGACGTGTCATCTTAATTTAGTCATGTCAGTTTAGAAAGAGATGTAACAACTGCTGAAATCAATGCTAGATTTACTCATAGAAGATACTGATCAGGTTTGACCTACTACATAATCATCTGTTATAGTACAGAAATTTCCTATGCATTTTCTCACTAACTAAATTAAAATACTACTACAAAAATAATGCAACTACTTCACCTTACAGAAAATGAAGGTCACTATATTATGTTTACATTTTACAATAATATTATTCAAGTCATCACAGTTTTATGAAATTTATACTGCCATGTTTATTAACACCATTCATTTAACGCTTATTCACCTGAAAAATATCTGAATAGTGGGGATCCCTCTAATTTTTTCGAATACTGTGGATCTATCTTTTGGTTTGATGAAAGAAATATAAAATTCAACACCAAAGAGACCCCACGATTTTGTGTATGTTGCGCGTTTGCTAAAGTTTCTTTGAAATTACTACCGCCATGTCCTCCGTACCTTTGAACATTAGTCTTTAATGAAAACTCCGTGGAGGCAAGATCATTCCAAGAATGTATTCGTATTTACAATTATATGTTTTCATTCACATCAATGGGGGTAAGGTTGACAGATCATTCAATAACGGAAGGGATCCAATAATATTTAGATTGAATGGACAAAACTACCATCGCATAGGTAGTTGGTTTCCTCCAGAGGGACAACCACCTTGGATTTCCCAGCTATATGTTTATGATACTGCGAAAGAGTCTCATAAAAGGATTTTGAATGTTAGGTAATATTTAACATGTTGGTTAACACATTTACGTGCCTGTCAATTTTTCACTTCATTCTAAATTTAATTCACTTTGCTGTTATGCCAGAGAAAATTCAAACAGAGTGATCAATCATAATATTGTTGTCAACTTACCAAAAATTCTTAATGAAACTAATGTTTTATCTCGTCATTTAAAAGTGAAAAGGATGTTATTTATCGTCATGAACATGCAATCTAAAATTTTCTCCTTCTTAAGAGAAGACAAACATATGCATCGACATAAAACTTTCCTACTACTTCTGAGATTGCGATGCTTATTGTCGGTGATATTTAAGATCTCAACTGTGAAAGAGATATTATCATTCAAAGTCGAAGTGGTGATTTATAGTGGATTGCTGAGCATCATCCCTTGTACCTTCCATTGAAATATCCACTAATTTTCAAATATGGTCAAGATGGATATGTTGAAAACATTTTTCATCGATCTATGTCTATGAGTACATGTAGAATGGTTCGGAATGTAACAATGCGTGAAGACTTCTCCATTCACTTGCAGTGCCGGTCAAGTGATACATCGATAATACAACATTCAAGAAGACTGTTGCAACAATATATTGTCGATTCTTATACAATGATAAGGACTCGTAGACTATCCTTCATGTGCTTCAATCAAAAAGGCTTGAGGGTTGTGTTTTACACTGGGATCCATGATGCTTTTAATTGAGGTGACTGTGATGGGTATACATGTGGAAAGCGAATCATTTCCCATCTACATTCACTGGTGGTCCAAGATATATGATTCAAAACTACCAAGAAGCGATGTCAATATGAAATTGGGAAGGATATCTGGATTTGTTTTTAACGTTTACATGTAATCCACTATGGCCTGAAATCACCAGATTTGTATCATGTCACAATCATCATCCTTCATACTATCTGCACATTATATCCAGAATTTTCAATATTAAGGTTTAGAAATTAATGAATGATTTACTGGAGAGGCTTTTCTTTGGAAAGTCACAAGTAGGTATGTTTTTTAGTAAAAATTATTTTATGAGACATTCTTTTTCTTATTTAATGAATCATTTGTTGAACTGTATCATTTATATTACTAATTTCTGTACAGTTGTTTGTACAATGGAATTTCAGAAACATGGACTGCCTCATATACACATTTTACTATTTTTATGTAGAGAGAGCAAAATAGGTACTCCTGACTGCATTGACAAATTTTTTTCTGCTGAAGTTCTAGAGAAAGGTCAGTTCCCAAAACTTCATGAGGCTGTAAAGAAGTTTATGATGCATGGACCTTGTGGTAATGCAAATCATAAATCACCATGTATGAAATATGGAAAATGTACAAAAAATTTTCCAATGATATTTTTTTGAAAGTACAATAGTTGATGATGATTGGTATGTTCTATACCGGTGAAGAAATGACGGAAGAACGATTGTGAAAAATGGCGTCCCATTGGATAATCAGTTTGTCGTACCATATAATATTTTCTTGATAATGAAGTATCAATATCAATGTAATATTGATGTTTTCAATCAATCTACATCCATCAAATATCTGTTCAAGTATATTAGCAAAGTTAATTATCATGTAACAACAGCTCTGTACGAAACCAACACTACAACACTATCAGGAAATCAGCTCGATGAGATTAATATGTATTATGATTGCTGATAAATCTCTCCTTGAGAGGCCTCAAGGAGGATATTTTACTATGATATCCACTATAGATATCCTCTAGTTGAAAGATTACACATTCATTTACTTGGAAAAATTAATGTTACGTACTATAACAATGATCATAATGAGGATGTGTTGAGTAAGGATAATTTTTCTAAATCAATTTTTACGGCATGGTTTCAAGCTTATATTTCTTACCCAGAAAGAAGATGTATCACATTCCCAGAATTTCCAACTAGATTTGTATTCCACCAATGTGAAAAAACATGGTGTCCAAGAAAGAAGGGGTTTAGGATTGGCAGACTTTATTATGTGCCACTGAAAACTAGAGAGCTATAGTACCCACGATTAATGCTCAGAAAGATCAGAGGTGAAAATTCTTCTGGCCATATTAAAACTACAGACAACTTTATTCATGGTACTTTTTGTGAAGCATGTTCTGCATTGGGACTTCTTACTGATGACAGAGAATTTATGGAAGCAATAAAGGAGTTGTCAACTTGGGCTATAGGATGGTCTATGCACAGAATTGTTTCAGAAATTTTGTTCTAAAACAATATGTCTCTCCCAGATATTGTGTGGAATGAAACACAAGAGCTCCTCTGTGAATACCTTCTCTATGTAAAAAAAATAGGCTATAAATTCCATGTATATGGTTTCAGATTTCTCAATCTACATAATGTAAAATGTGTAGTTGTTAATTCAGTAACTTTTACTTATTTATTAAGATATTGTACTTATTAAATAATAGAATTTCATTATTCAATTTTGTCTTGACACTCACAGATCATCAAAAATAGATGCATTCTTTTCATCAAAAAGAAAACCTACTATAGAGGAATGGTAGACCTCCTCATTATTTTCCACCAATGCCCATTCCAGATTCTGAAAATGTCTCTCAATGAAATAAATTGGTAGCTGATGAACTAAATAATAATAGAAAGAGTCTTAAGAATGAGAATCTAACTTTTCAAAGTAAGCTTACTGATGAACATAATGACGTGATGAGTACCATTATGTCTTAATTAACTACATCCTCTAGAGGTTTCTTTTTTTTCATGGTCATGGAGGCACAGGTAAAACTTATATTTGGAAAGTATTGACATCTTTTTTATGGTTAGAAGGTAAAATTGTTTTGGCAGATTCATCCACTGGAATTGCATCATTACTGCTACCGAGTGTGAGGACAACACATTCCAAATTTCGAATTCCGATTACTATTTTGGAAAGCTCTATTTGCAATATTCAACAAGGCAGTGATGCTGTAGATCTTCTATAGCTGACAAATATTATTATTTGGGATGAGGAACCAATGATTCATTATCATTGTTTTGATGCTTTAGACCTTACAATTAAATATATAATGTTGAAAAAAATGAAAATGCCTCAAATTTTCCATTCGGTGGAATAACTGTATTGTTGGGTGGGGATTTCAGGAAAATTCTACCTTTCATACCAGGTGGTAATATGAATGAAATATTTTCTTCAAGTATAGCTTCTTCATACTTGTAGAAGACTTGTCACATTGAAACACTGACAAGTAACATGAGATTGCATTCCAATTCTTCTACAATTTCAGATGAGGTCCTTAAATTTGCCAAATGGACTTCAGATATTGGTGAAGGTCGCATTGCAGAACTGAATGATGGTGAAGCTACAATTATAATTCCATCCAGATATCTTCATGCTTCAAATGAAGATCCTATTTTTAAAATGGTTGAACATACTTATCCTAACTTCATCTGTAACCATCATGATGTTAATTATCATAATGATCATGCCATCTCAACTCCAACTGAGGATATTTTTGAAGAAGTAAATGGGTACATGATGTCCCTCACATGTTCTAAATGAATAGATTATTTAATATCAGATTCTGTTTTTGATGCATGTTTTGATATAGATAGGCAAGAAAACATTTACACATCTGATATGTTAAATGGGATTAATGTTTCCAGGATGGCTGCCCATAAAATAACTCTCATAATTGGGTTTCCTGTCATGCTACTTCGAAATGTAGATCAGTCCGTGGGATTATGTAATGGGAATCGCTTGATTATAACCCACTTGGGAGGTAATGTCATCAGAGTAAGAATTATATGTGGCTGTAATTCAAGATATCTTTCTTTCATTCTAAGATTAAATATGACACACTCCGACTATTGGTGGCCTTCCAAACTGTAATGAAGACAATATCCTTTGACTATTTCCTATGCTATGACTATTAAAAAAAGTAAAAAATAGTAACTGTCTTCTTTTGGGTTGTATCTTCAAAAACCTATGTTTTCATAGTTAATTATTTGTTGCTCTCTCTAGAGTCACATCACCATTAGGTTTGAAAACAGTAGTTGGTGATAATAATCCAACAACTCGTGAATCAATGCAAAATATTGTGTATAAAAAAATATTCCATAGATTCTGTTAGGTATATGTTAAATTATATGTTAAATTGTCAATGTTCGGTTCAGATCAATTTATTTATGCCTGATTTTTTGAATGTCTATGTTTCTGATTACGATCTCTTTGTAAAAAAAATAAAACAGCACATTTATAGCAAAATGTCGCGATCAATTACCCCTTTGAATGATATCACACCTGATACCGATGACATATTGAAGATACAAGTGCATATTTTGAATTTGGGGTGCAACACATCATCCAAGAACTCCAATGATGTTGTTGTGATTGATATAATTATTGGAGATATACATGTGAAATTTGAATAAAAATAGATTTCATATTATCTTTATTCTATTTCATTTCTCTTCTCAATTCAAGTGTACCACATATTTGTCAAGTTGTTTTTTTAGTCTTTCAATTTTTGTCATTTTTATAAATTTATTTCTGCAGAAAGAAAAGATACATTGTACTATTACTGGGCATCATATTCAATCTATGTTCAAAAATATATTTCAAGAAGGCATGTGCTATTTCATACAGAACTTGCAGATATCTGTAAATCAAGGTACCTACTTAGGAACTAGACATGCATGTCGAGAACTATTCACATCAAAAACACATGTCCGGCAATGTGATGCACCGCTACCAGATTTCAGTTTTAATCTTACTTCCTTTGAAGACATAATTCAAATAATGATTCCAAAACAACATTTAATAGGTATACATTAATTTGGTTTTCTATAACATTTTATTTCTCTAACTACAATATGTTTTTTGATCAATACATCATTTTACGGATTACATTCAACTTCTGATTACCTTACAGTGCACAATAATTTCATTCTTATATGTTTTAGATATTATTGGATATTTACGTTGCTCAAATACTATTGAAGTATTGGGTAATAGCCATTTCAAGATTCAAATTGTCTTACAGGATGAAAGGTTAGTCATTACGTTGTTTTAGTATGTCTTACCCACGGTTTATATTTACCATTATGCGATAAATGTTTTTCTACTGTGGGTTACATCATAAATGCAGTTTATGGGGTGACTATGATAAGAAGATGCCTTCTTACTTGGATGATGTTTTCGGTTCATCAACTTTTTAATATTACAACTCATTAGAGTGAAGAAATTAAATAGTATGCTCTCAAATAACTCAATGCCTTATTGAAATTTCGTTTATTCAATGCCTCTAAAAGTTTTAAACCAGTATTCCAACTAAAATCACTTTTAAACTTCTTTCAGACTCTATTATACTTTCAAGTTACATTAATGCATTGAAAATCCTTTTCAATGTTGATATTGATGATGTTGAATCATTCCGAGAAAGGTGCTCTGGATAGTTTATTTTATTTTCATTTCTCTATATGTTGTCCAATGTTTACTATATGATAAATGTAGATATTATGTTTGACATTTGAGTTGAATTTTTCAATTTTACAATGTATGTTTATAATTTCATTTTAGATTTAAAGTCCAGCACCAACAAACCCATCTTCATTCTCTACACCATTTATATATTTGAAAAACAAAAAAACCATTTCTAAAGTGAAGTATTGTAATCAGGTATGTAGTATTCGAAAAATTTACAATATAAATTATGCACTTTAATATTCTAGATGTACCCATATAGTACTGTACAATTTCATTATCTACATTTTTCTCAAGTTTGGACAGCCTAAAAAGTTCTTGATTTCTGTCACCATAAAAAAATTCAAACAACTCACAATTGGTTCTATGAATCATGAAATTCTTGCATGAAAAAAATGCATACAGTTGAAGGAAATATTTGGTGCAGTAACTGAAAGATATCTGTAACTTGCACTATTCCCATGTTATTATTTGTTCTTATTATTAACAGTTTATTAGTTAATTTATATATCATTAGTAATTAATTTCACTTAGCCTAAATTCCTTGGTAATTATATTTACAAATCAACAAATTTTGAGGGAATCATATTGTGTCTGATTCAACGGACTCCTTATCAGTTGTCATATTTGATAAAAAAGTAATGCAATTTGTGAGGAAAACTGCTTTAGATCTATGATATTATTTGATTCAGGTACTACTAGATAATAAAATAACATGATTACAAAATGTGTTTGCTTCATTTAAACTATCATTTATTTTTTTTCTTAAATAAGGCTGATGATGAGCACAATTATCATTCTAAATTCACTGTTTTAAAATGAAAAAGGGGACTCCTATCAATTGAAGTGTCAAACTATAATATTCAAAATCAACACCAATCATTAGAACAGAACTCAAAAAAGGTAATATTAATTAACAACAATTAAAACAACATCACCGATTTCAATGATAGATTCACGCAATTTCAAGGAGATTCTATTACATATCCTTTATTGAAAATAGTTAATTTTCTAATTATTTATATAAAGAATCATCCGAGTAGTGTCTTTAAAACTGTAAGTAGTGTGCATGAACATAGTCTGGTAAAATATAATCCATTATCATCATTTTTACTTCCCTGAGTGTAACGAACTTGCCACCAGATTAATTCTTTCTTCTTCTATAATAGGAACATTAGCATGATGAATAATTTTGACTCAATGCAAAGACAGGCACTATATTTAAAACATTGTCTGCAGTATTATCAATTATTCGAGTATATATATATATACTTTATCCCATATAATTTTCTTTACAAGCTTTTATTTTCATTCTACATTGTAATTTCTCTTTGATCTGATACTTCTATCAACTACATTCTATGTGCAGAAAAACCTAATGACTGATTTTCTTAATGAATATGTTATTGGGAAATCTCATCACATCCCACCAGAAAGTGTTGGTAGAACAAGTCAGGAAAAAAATATGGAAATACAAATGAAGGATAAATTAAAAGACAAAACAGAAAAGAAAGAATGATATGTTCTGTAGATATGAAAGGTAATACGATTTTAGGTGATTGTATCTTCTAATTTATTTTCTGTCATCTTACATAGTTTATTCTTTCTATATTACATATCAACCTTAAGTTGATGTATTCCAGTGATAGTGGGAGAAGGGGTAGGGCAGGGAGGTTGGGCCTGGTGGGGGATGGTGGGAAAAGGGTTGGGAAGGAGGGATTATGAGTTGGAAGGGGGATGTGCTGGGATGGGTTGGTAGCAGAGGCAGCTAAGGGGGCATGTGAGGGAAGGTGTTGGGTAGTGGGGAGGGGAGGGGAGGGAAGGGGTTGTGCAGGGGAAGGGTAGGGGAGGGGAGGGGTTGGGAATGGATGGGAAGTGGTGATGGGAAGGATTGAGGACAAGTTGGAAGGAGGGACGGACCTGGTGGGGTGTGGTGCTGGGCAGGGGGAAGGCCCTATGTAATGTATTTTTATCATTTTGAGTAAAATATGTTCAGTTAGCCATTACTTTTTGGAATCCCTAATTTTATCTTTTGTGTGCAGGTTCAACAACAACATTGTGTGGGGGTGTGTTACAAGGATCTCCATGCATGTATTCAAAGTACATGCTTATGTAATGTTATGAATTACATTTTAATTGTCTCATTGGATGGTTTATATGGATGAAATTACAAAAAATATGAAGATTGGCTATCTTAGACTTTATTTTTTGACTACAACAAAGAATCTTGTGATGTTATTAGTGATATTACCTTATGCATATATCATATTTGAAAGAAGGTATTTCATTGTGTAATTGTTTTTAAAAATTATCAACTTATAGACTATTCCGTAGTATGTTCTACATTACATAATTCTATAGTTGTTTTAATTTATTGTATATATTTATAATTCCTAATAAATTCTTTCGATTATGTTTTACATAAAAATACAAATGGGATAGATAGTTTGAATATGTTATATTCAAATGAGTATCTATACTTGATAAAGTTATAATCAATAGTGGCAAGGAATTGTAGGTCCAGGATGGAAGAGCTGGTGAGGGGGGGATGGGAGAGGGAGATCTGGGTAGGGGGGAGAAAGAAGCGGGTTAGGGGGTGTAGGAGGTGAGAGGACAAGGGGGGAGGAAAGGGTTGGAGGATATTATGGTTAGTGGGAAGGGGAGGGGAGGGGAGGATCTGGGATGCTTATAGAGGAGAAGAGGGGAGGGGAGGGGGAAATGAGGGCTGAGGTGAAGGGCTGGGTGGGGGAAGAGGTTGGCTAGGAGTTATGGGGGAAGGGGCTGGAAAGCGGGTGGAGCACTGGGGGAAGGGGCTAGGTTGGGGGGACTGGTGGGGGAAGGTTTCGGGCAGAGGGAAGGCTAATGAGGGAGGGGGAGCTGTTGGGATGGTGTGGCAGATAGAAAAAAGGAGGGGGAGGAGATGGGTATAGCTGGGTAGGGGGGTAGGAGGACATGCTGGGAAATTTGGTGGGGGGTCATTCTGGGTAGGGTGTGGGGAGGGAAGGGAGGGGCTGGGTAGGGGAGGACCGACAGGTAGAGGACTGGGGAGGGGGGGGGGGGTTGACATGCTGGGTAGGGTGTGTGGGGGGGGGGGGGGTGGAGGGAGTGCTGAGGGAAGGGGCTGGGTAGTGGGAAGGCTGACAAGGGACGGGGAGGTGTTGGGATGGGGTGATATCCAAGCAAAGGAGGATGGAGGGGAGGGGTATAGGTGGGTAAGGGGTAGGAGGACATAAAGGGAAATTGGGGGGGGGGGTTCATGCTGGGTAGGGTGGCGGTAAGGGAGGAGCTGGACATGGGAGGGATGGTAGGAAGAGGAGTGGGGGGGGGGGGGGGAGGGGCTGGGCAGGGGAGGGAGTAAATGTACGGAATTGGGGAAGGGAGGGGCTGTGCAGGGGTGTGACATTTCATTTTCATATTATTTAACTGTTTTCATTGAATTTTTGTACAGTTTTATTCAAAGATGAACATTGTAAACCAATAAGACATCTTATTATGACATCATTTTTTGGACTTCATTGGATTAATCAGTTATTTTATCAAAGTAGTATGTATCATTTACTTATATTCATTTCTAATTATAGGTTACAAGGATCAATATAACTGTCAATAAACATAACAAACTGCTACTCTACATCCATGATGCATTTGGTACTTGGAGGCTTTTGACTATACATTTTGATGACATGAAATGTAATCTGATCTGTACTCCCACTGTTGTAGAAATTTATGGTTCATGTTTATGTTTTCAAACATGTATCTGATACTGAAGCAGTATTGATGTTCTCTTATCATTGTTAAATTACATTACATATTCCTATGTCACAGGTGAGACTATATTGACGTTATCTTATAATATTATGTTTTACTGTCGACCTATTTCAAGTATCTGCAAATTAGACTTTCATACTTTGTTTCTATGAATAAATTTATAATTTAAATATATTATTTATTAATTTTAAATTTGTTTCACCTTTGGATACTTCTATGTTATTTTTATACAGAAGGGTTCTCATTATCGAAATTCCTCAATTTATGTAACGTTTATTCCTCATTATGTATGTCATTTTCATTTCAAATATATTTAATATTATCATAAAATATTATGTTTTTTAAATAGTTATCTATAGTTAATAATAATAATTCTTTAACAGTTTCATGAATCGTACTAGTTATTATTAACCACATTGACTTAAAAATACCTATGAATTTATAAAAAAAAATTAACTATAATATAATTTTTATATTATTTATCCCATATTTACAAGACCATGACTTATTAAATATTACAAAAAAATTCATTAATAACTACAACCCATATTTATGTCACATTTAAAATCATTGATTAATTATATAATGATTTTATATATCTTGTAAAATATGGCACACTAACCACATTAATATCATCAAGATACTGCTATATTAAAGCTCTCTAAGACCAGCTCTACTACAAATGTAAATGAGGAGAAAAAATAAAACACTTTTACTAGGACGACCTCACTGAATAATCCATAATAAAACTAGGAAAACAGAATTCAATTCTATTTGTGAAAAAAATAATTAATGCTTTCTAATAATTAAATATTATTCACTTAAAAATTCTTGTAAAAAATATATTTCTATAATTATAAATTTCCAATAATATATCTTCCAGTTACATAATTAATTTTAATAACTATGTTAATCCATTATATCTTATTAAAAAATAAATACATTTTATGAACCAAAAAATTATATATTAAAAATTAATAAAATAAAAACATGCATCATATTAATGAAATCATGTAATTATTTATTAAAATAGCCCCCACCAATATAATATAAATTTTCCCATTAATTAGGACAATTATATATCATTGAAAATGAAAATAATCATCTAACAATTATACATTAGTGTAATAATTTTATTTATTCAATCAAAATCACTACCTCAAAAAAATATTATCAATAATGTTTTAAAATGAATATCTGAATCTTTGAACATAAACTACTGAAATAACAATGATCCCCTAGAAAAACTAATGAAAACGAATAGTATATAAAAAATTCAACCAATATTCACTAATATTGAATTCCAGTGTGTCAATTTCCACATAGAGAAATAAAAAATAATGGGTTAAAGAATGGATATGAGTAACTTTCTATAGAAATAATCTATTAGATGAATCCAAAGTCATAGTGGAGTACAATGTATTCCCAAGACCTTAAAAACATAGAGAGGGACATGCCTAGGATATGACTGAAATAAAGGGGATCTATAGAGATATTTGTTTATTATTAAATTTTAATGTTCAGACCATGGAATAAAGATATAGATCCCCACTATTTTAGTTTGCTTAATGTATATTTGAAAACCATGAGCTTTAGTATAGTCCCCCAAAACTATTTACATTTATAAAATTTATTTTCCCCAAGACACACTTGATCCACTAAATGAAGAAGACATAGAGACCTCCATGATATCTAAATCATCTAACCCCATTTTGTTTCCAATTATCTTCGTAATCCTATATGATAATACCATGACAAGGTGTTCCATAAACCACTCAATTTAAGAAAAAACCTAAATATTATGACTCTAAATATTTTAATCATTGATTCCTCTAAGACTCAACCCAACTAATAAAAATAAAAACAGGCACCTCTATATAAATTCTTACAAACATGAAAGAATTCACCTTCAAATTAAGAAAATTACATTAAAAATAACTTATAATGTAAAATTAATCTCAACCATTAGAAAAGATGAAAAAATAAACATAATAAATTAAGGGATCTATATTATGCACATAACTACAGTGTAACTATCTCCAGAGGAAAAAAATCACAACTTCACTCCTAAAATACATAAAAACTAACTTTCACGGGTTTCTAATTATAGAAAGACACAATTTAGAGGACAAAAAAAGTTACTAATGAATCATTGATATCTCTTAATATATTCTTTTCCTTGTCAATAACATATAATTCCAGGATAACTAAACCACTCTAAATACAAATAATCCTTGTTATATCATTCTAAATATGAAAATTTTCATTTCTAATGTATCTACCCCGGATTTGATGATATATTTTTTAAATGGATTATATGTTATATAAGAAAATACATATACAACACCAATTGAAAAAAATATGTCATTTCATGGTATATATAGAAATGTATGGCAAAAATCGTGGGGATATAATTATAATTATTTATATATAACACACCAAAATAAATTTCACATTAAATAACAAGTTAACTAGTGTATCTTATAAACTAATTTATTAATTATAAATAAAATACAAATTTTATCATTTATAATATATATTTTTCTAATAAATTATTAACACAAATTTATATAGTAATATATTCAATATTAAGAGAAAAATAAATAATTTACCAAAAGTAATTTTCCTAGAAAAATAATTTTCGTTAAATTTAATATTTTTAATTAAAATTAAAACATAAAATTATAAGATGATTAAATTTATAATGTTAACATAAATTTTTTAATTGAAAAAAAATAATTATCTTTTGATGAATTTATATGATATTTATAAAAACAAATTTTGAATAGTGAAATATACTATTTTTAGAAGTACCATAAATTTTATTGAATTATTAGTTTATTAGAATGATTTAGAAATTTATGGAAAAAAATTTTAGTACAAGTATTACTTTATATTTATTTTAAAATTTTAAAATTTTAAAATATTTATTCTTGTTTATAATCCCATATTTAATGTTTTAGTATTTATGTAATATTATTTTATAGAAAATAGTTCTTATACGTAATATAATTATTATATTGAAAATATTATTTATCACAAATAAAAATTGAAAAAATTTAAATTATCAATAAATTTTAAATCATTATATAAAAATTACACAATAAGTAAAATTTTATTTTATGACCAAATGATCAGTTAATTTGGTATAAACTAGTTGCATTGATAAAATCCAAAATCCTAAATGTATAATCTAAAGGAAAATAAATACAACAACATGATTAAAACTAACTATGGGGTTCTATATTTGATGAATTTATTACTTATTCTCTACATTTTTTTCCAATTCGGATCCTTTTTACTTGAGATTAACTTCACATTATTAAAAACATGTGTGTATTTATGAAATTCTACCCATTTTCACATATAAAAGGGACATACCCCCATCTCATCAATACCACTCATAAAACAATGTTTAAAAATTAATTTTGATAAAATTATTTCCCCATTAATAATAAATTTCATAAATTACCTTTTATCCACAATATTTTAGCCCAATGCTTCTATTTCCAAGGTACCCTCACTGGAAATCTGAAAGTACTCAACGCAGGTAAACCTTTTTTAATTAGCTTCATTTCATACTATATTACCATTAAAATTAAAACATTTATAATAAATATATGGTAACATAATTACTTTTCTTATAATTAATTTTTGTATTTTATTTTAAAGATCATCTGCCACCTTTCCCATATTCAACTAATAAAAACTTAAATATGATTTGTTTGAATGCATGAACTGCTTCTTCCATAAAGAAAATTTTATTTTCCCTAAATAGCCAATCAGGGATCATAAAAATAATGGTTCTAAAACAATATTATTAAAATAATAACTTATTTAATATTCAAAAAATTTAAACTATATTACCCATTCTCATGGTCTATGAAAATAAAAGCATTATCCACGAGTATATGCAAACTACCACCTCTATGTAATGATAAATTCCATTATTTATTATTTCATTTCATGGATGGGACTATGAATATTTATAATTGATAGATATAATGATTATGATTTAACTAGTAATCTACTATAAAAAATGACATAACCTATTAATGATATGATAGAGAAATGATCATTGTTAATTCAAACTTTTAAAATTATTATACTATGAGGAAATTCTTTTTTCTAATATTGGGTAATATTTTTATATCCATTAATTTATGATATAATTATTTAAATTAATCTATATAAGGATAAAGAAATGCATAATAATCCATTAATCATGTTCGAATCTATTTAACCACCTATTTGAAAATTGTGATTAATTTATATTATGGATGACTACAAGTACTCCATTACTATTATAATATAATATAAATAGTTAAATTATGAGTTTGTTTAAAAAAAATGGTAAATTTATTATTAATAATATTAATTAATAAAACCACATTAATAAAATAAAAATCACTTAAATAATATCCTCAATAGTTTCATCTTAATGGAATGTACTCAAAACTACCATAATAAGAAATTTTACCATCATAAATATCATAGAAAATATATTGAAGTATGTTTTCTTTTATAATGATGATGAAATTTGTTTCAAGGCTAAATATTGACAATTTTTTATGAAACTTGTTTAAAATGAATACCATTATAGAAAAATAATATTTAAAATATATACAATCACCAAAGGGTGGAATTTGAATAATAAAAAAGCTTAAAATATTTTGAATATGATTTAAATTTACATTTCAATTCTTCAGCGTCATTCATGGAGGATCATTAGATATGCGGATTTTATCTTAATGAAGGATAAATAGGTGGGTATAATGTTTTGAATTTTGTTGTTGTCAATCCAAAATTATCATTCAAATACTGTTTTCCAGTCAAAAATTAATTCAACCCACCCTAAATAATGAAAAATGATAGTTCTAAAATCTTATTTCAAATAATTTCTACTAGGAAAACAGTATTTTCACAGCATCTTTATCTTTAATTTTTATATAAAAGTATTATTTCATATTCAAGAATGAAAAAAAATCATGATATTTTGTGGATAACATTTATGGTGTAAGACGATTCCATAAAAATTTAACATTATATTATTTTATGTTCATAATCATATCATTCCCATGTTGGAATCGATTCAATGTAATGAGATTCATCTTTCTTCCAAGTTTTTTTTCAAATACCTCAATATTGAATCATTTCTCTACATCTATTTCAAATATATTAGGCTATTAATGTTTTAAATATTTTGGATAATATAAGGGTATATAAACCAAAGAAACAAACATTGATGGATTTCACGATAAATAGTTTCAAAGAGTTTGAAATGTTTTCAACAAATAACCGAAAGTGTTATTCTATTATTTATTGGGTTTTATGTATTTGTAATGATAGAGATATTTCATAAAATGAATCCTATAATAGTATAAATATTTTATGAATTTTTAGGACTAAATTAATGACCGTGGATTTAGCCATCCTACTTATATAATTAAACCATGATCCCTTTCTCATAGCCATCTTAGGAAACAATGTTATTAATGATGTCACCATCATAACCTCTAATCAAGGCCAACAAATATGATGTTATCCTCATCCACTATGATTCATTCTTAATTATGATAGCCCATGTTCATCTAGTGTAATACAGGGTAGAGAAATTATCTGTGAAAATGAAGGTTATGTTATCCATTCCTCCACTTCTTCAATCTAGAGATGGGACTCCCTCATGGTTGAGGCTTGTGTTATGCTTAAGGGATTGGAGTTATATATGATGAAGTATATTGAGGTGGTAATATTTGAATTGGAATATCAGGTTATTTATTAGTATATTAAAGGATAAATTTCAATCAATTTGGTTATCACTAATCACATTTTTTTTTCATACTCAGTTCATCAATGATTAGATAGATATTCATCCTATGTGGCATGTGGGTAATATTAAAGATATAATTCCCACAGCTAGGGTTTCCTATGATCACTATTTTCATGCCTTTACTTATATGGTTTCAATTAATAGGTATTATGTGAAAAAAATTATAGCGTATTCCTTTTTCATTCATGTCATTAGATCTTAATTAACAACCCTTCCTTCAGGTTTTTCTTTACTGTACTTTGGCCATCATTTTAAAAAAAAAATTATCATCTCAACTGACTTATAAAAATTTAGATAATGAATATTTATAAATATTATCAAATAATATATTTATAAATTTTTTATGATTTTTTTATGAATATTGTTATTTTTTATAAAATAGTTTATGGTTCATTTCAACTAATCATGAATTAAGGTAAGGGTTTCATTAGTCTTAATTCCATTTCCCCGATATATAATTGATTTTTGGGAAGTATTTTTTCATTTTTTGATATATTTACTACCCATGTTTTTATTGTTATTGTAATTTTTTTATTTCATGAGAAATAATAATCTAAACCAAAATCCTTTATTCAATTGGATATTTATTTATTTATCACCCTAATAGTAATTATTTTTGGGCAAAACCACTTTCATTTATTGAGTTGATAAATTTCACATCAAATTATTACTTATGAGTTTAGTAAATAATAAAATTTATTTTATTTTTTCATTTCCTTGATTTTTATTTATAATCTTACCACATAAATCGTTGTAAAATATTTGTTATAATATGGTGTTTTTTCCCCTTTAATGGATACTCATAACATAAATCTCATTTTATAAAGCAATAACTTTATATCATGAACATTGTTCTTCCAATCATGGTTCTCAAAAAATAATATTTTATTATACTATATTTTATAATAAAATTTTGTAAAATAAATTTTTAAAAAACTTAATATTTTATTACTCATTTTAAAATTTGTATTTTCAAAAAAGAGAATATCATTATATTAAAAATGGTTATTTCCCAATCAAATGATTTATATTTTAGATTCATCTTTATGAATAAAAAATTTATGTCATTCCCCAAGATCTACTATTAGATATTAATTTTGAATCTAACTATTTTAAGGTCATTCACTTCTCATTTTCATATGTATCTTTTAGACATGACATGTAATTTTTGATTTTATAAAAATTTAAAAAATGATTCTCTAAAACATTATCAATGTTGTAAAATCCATTTTACTTTTCAAATTCTAAATGATTTATACTGACAGAATTTTTGTTATATTATTTACTATATAATATATATATATTTTTAAATTTTGTTTAATGAACTCCTGGTATCAATTTTTTTTATTCTGAAACTCGTCTTGTGTCATACATTTGAAACCTTTCTTTTGAAAATATATATCTCCTGAATGTTAACATCTTTCATTTTTTCCATTGATACACTATGTTTAATTTATTTTTCAACCATCCACCATATTTATATATATATATATTTATTTGGTAATTTTATTTTTTTATATAATATATGATTCAAAATTATCATTTTCATTCCTAACCATCCTCTATGAATACAGAAACATTTCTTAAAATTATATTATATTGTGAATACACAATTTTCCATTACAATTTTTAGAGGGAGTCAAACTATATTTCCGAAGTTGATAGATTGGAGAAATTAGTTGTTATGTAATTTTTATGATTACTTATTCCTTCCTTAATATTTATTCAATTTATATGAGAACATTTCCTTATTTGTATGTTATCCATAACATAGAATTTGTGATCAACACTTCATTGGTTTCCATTTCCCCAAGATATGAATAAAATTATTATAAAAGATATGAATATAATAATATCATGTGTGGGTGAGTTATTGGATATGTTTATGACTTAATATTGATTACTTTTTTATATAGTTGAGAAAAAATAAATTTTCCATTACCTGAGTAATAAATTTGTAATATTAATTTACGATTTGCCCAATTTATATAATGATAAAACCAAAAATGTTTTGGGAATATATGTTATTAAATATTCACATTAATTCATGATATAATGTTATATTTATGTATAGTAATCTAGTTTTATAATTAACCAAAATATTTAATGAGTGAGTTTATAGAACCGGATCCAGGAGTGCATGTCAGGGGCATCAGAGCTTGTATTAGCAAATGGTTTAAAAGCATTTTCAATTAGGATTATTTTTTGTTGGAAAACCTAGGTGTTTTAAATATCATAAAAGTTTTATAAGATAAGGTTGATCCTAATTTCAAATTTATAGATAACTATTTATGTTGATTTAGGTAGAATCCTAAGGATTAAGATAAGTTATGTTTAGTGAAATCCATAAGGATACTTCTATGTATATGATAATATCATGCCACTTTAGTATAATATATATTCAATGGTTATCATATAAATTAAATTGATGTTGAGATATTGTAATGTGGATCATTCTATGACATAGATGCACCTTGGGGTTTTCAACCCAAAAAATGTTGGTTAAAAATTGATTCAATCAATACTGTTATTCCTGATGAGTGGTCCTAAAATTAAAAACATGTCTAGATACTCGTTGGGGATTTTATTTGGAAAATCCCATTATCATTAATATACCTTAAAAATTATTTATTTTTTAATTACATTAGGTTATTATGTTATGTTGTAAATGATGACCAAACCTAAGAAAAATCTTATTGGACTGAAAGTATTAATGGGTGAAATGAACGTGTCATTTGAGAAAATAAATTAGTATTGATTTTTAATTTCATATGATTATATAAAATGATAATATTTTTTTATTATTTTAATTATTTTTCTATTTATTATATGGTTGAAACAAGTTTTATGAAATGAATTTATGAATGGTCTATATGAATAAAATTTCGTGTATTATAACTAAATAATAGAACGTACATAAATGATTGATATTCATAATAATCAGCTAATATGATGGAAAAGGATAGTTTCATATTATTAAATAGTACAATGATGATGATATAAAAATAGAAATATTTTATTTTTAATCTTATCTATTTCTATTAGTGAATGATATTCAAAGATTATATTTTTGTATATAATAATAGTAATGAGGATTATATGAAACATATAATGATTTTCCATTAGTATTAATTCATTGATGATTTGAAAAAATATATCAAATGGAATCTAAAACCTTGAAAATTATTTATATAATAAGGTTAATTGTTTGGGGATAATTATTGAAGAACATGAGATTGGGTTATCGATAAATAATAGCTTTAACATATTCTTAATGATTTCGAAATAAAGGGTTCATTGATTATGAGAAAAAATGTGTGAGAAATAATTGAAATAATTTTATGTAATTATTTCTTTAATGAGAATTTAATCCATTATATTCATGGTGATGTTATTAGAATTATTATATTATGATATATATTGAATAATTTCTATCTTTATGAACTAATTATTAATAAATTCTACCTTTAAAGATAAAGCTAATTTTTAGAATAATTTATAATCGCACTATATTTTATTATCCTAAAGATTAAAGTAGTTTGTTAAATAACGTTAGAGGGAAAATATGAAAACATTATATGCGTATATGGGGATATAATTGTATGCCTGGTTTATTTTTTTTATGATGGATAAGTAAATGGATATATCTTAAAAGAGTAATTTATATGTCGTATTAGATTTTATATCTCTGATGATGATTATGTTATGAATACACGCACATAAATTCTTCAATGAGTAGTAATTAAAATTGAAAGTTACAATCTATTTAAGGTATATTGGAGAATTTAATGACTTAATATGTTGTTATACATTTTAATTAATTAAATATTATTCTTACTATCATTCACTACAGGAAACATTGAGTAAAATAATTTCCATTGTAAGGAAACTATATAATTAATAGGTATACATATTGATAATAATATTGTTATATATATATATATATAATAAAATAAAATAACACTCACATTAAATATTGAAACAAGTAGGTAATCTAAAGAACTAATAAAATACTTTTTCTAAAATTTAGTAATTTCCAAGTATATTTTATTTTGGTATTAATAATGTATTAAAAATAGTTTAATTTTTAATCAATATGAAATGAGAAAAAGAATATATAATATAATTATAGTAATTTTATAAAAAAAGTCATTTTCCCCGATATATTATGTTTTTAATTGTTAAAATATATATTTTAGGATTTGAATTTTAAAAAATTAATTTTTTTATATCTCTCAAGATAATATTTACGTAACATTATTTTTTGATATTGTTCTAAAAATTTGTCTTCAGGTGAATAGTGCATAATATTTTTATTTAAAATGACCAAGAATTTTATGGAATTATTATTTTTTAAAAATGATTTTGAAAATTTAATTGAACAATTTCTAGAATTCTTATTCAATTTACGAGTCAAAATTTCAATTTTAAAATTTTTATTCTAGTTTAATAACCAATATATAATGATTTAGAATAGAAGTAAAAATTTTTCTCAGTAAATTATTTTTAATAAATTATATATTTATTGTTTGAAAATATATTATTTTCAATTTTTGAAATTGAATGAATTTATATTTATTTTGTACTAATAATTAATAGGTATAAATTATATAATATGTAAAATTTTATTTTAAACATAATGTAGAATTTACTTTGGAAAAAACTAATTACCATAGGAAAATCCAAAATTGTAAAAGTAAATACCTATGAGTAAGAAACATCAAACATGCTTATAAAATTTTTCGGAATGTTTTTATGAGGCATTGAAAAAAACATTAACATATTGTATCACTTTTTTCTATATTTTAGATCCATTTTCAAATATAATGAGTTCTAATTATTAAAAAAAATTATGATTTTTTACAATAATTCCATCACTTATCACATATGAAATGTTTCATTCAATGCCCATTGAATGAAACTCAACGTATGTGTTTTACGAAGAAAAAAATTCCATTTTATCCTCCCCTTGAACCCTCTCTTTTTGTAATAGCTTATGTTCATGATATTTTATCATAATCCCTCAATTTCTAAGGGATTTCCAAAGGAATTCCCAATGATCCTCATGTGAGTAATCATTTTTACTTATTTTGGTTCCTTTCTGTCATATATTTTAAATAATAATATAATAATAATAATATTGTCATATATGTATTAGTTATATAGTAAATGTTATTATGTTAAGTGAATAATAATTTACCACATTTCATATCATCCCTTAAAAATAATAGAAATTGTGATTCATGTATATGTGTGGACTACCAATTCCATGAAGCAACATGTATTTTTCCTTCACTTCATATAATGGAAGGTCTAAACATGGAATTTATTATATAATTACTTTATTTATGAAATATCTAATATTATAAATTTATAATCCATATTATCCCTTTTATTATTCTATGAAAATTAAATCATCAACCATGTTTATGTTTAAACTATTTCATATAAGGAATGATTTATTCTGCTTCTCATTACCTCATTTCATGCATTGTACGAAGAAAAATAAAAAGGGATAAATATATTTATAAGGATACCATTATGGTTATTTTATATAAAAATAGATCCTTTTATTTATATGATCAATAAATTTTCATCAATTCTTCAATCTTTAAAAAATATACTAATAAGAAAATATATTTATTAATATTATGTAGTATTTTCATATCCATTAAATAATCTTATATATCATTCAAATTATGATATATCAAAATAATAAACACTATATAACTAATTTTTCATTAAAATAAATTTATATTAAAACTAATGCACCACTTAATCATCCATTAATCTTTTTATATTCATATTTTGGATGGTTAAATAACATATGCCATGAACCACCCCAGGTCGACACTGAACCATTCACCTGAATAGGGACCAGGACAAGGCTTAAGAAGTGTTCTCGATCCTCCTAGGAAGGCTAAAAGTGAAAATGTAATCAATAGTGTAATGATGGGAATGATTTTACCAAATACAAATAAACAAAATAAGAAAAATAACAAAATATCTACCTAAAATAAATATATAAAATAGAATAAATATTAATGAACTGATTATTAGAACAACGAAAACATGACTTCCACTATTATTCCATATGACCCAATTGGTAACACTTTGACCACAATACAAAAAATTGACCATGGATACTAAGATCGATCTAAAACCTACACCTGAAACCAGAAACAAGAAAAAAGTATAGTCTTGAGTATTAAAACACAGTTGGTGTTCCCAATAAATCTATTCCCAAATCGATTTCCATTTTGTAAAGGAAAATCAATTTCATGTTTGAAAAGAAATATATGAAAATATGTTTTTCAGAAATTTTATATTTAAATAATATAACGTTCTATTTATTTTTATCTCAAACAGTTTTATTTTTCAACTTGAAATATTTTACATTTTAATTAATGATGGATTGAGAAGAAGGAAGTGTACAATAGTTTCAAAACCATTTACCACAATCATTTAAATATCATTTTAGCACTTTTTGAAAATAGATGCACTATCAAATGAGATTAAAGTAATGATCACATGAGGGAAATTGAAAATAGAAAGAAATAGTGACCAAAAATACTTCACCTCAATCATCTGACACAAATAACTAAGTGTTGAAGTACATGGGAGAACCTTGGACCACGTGATTAATCTTGAATGTACAGTACATGTGACTCATCCGGAATTCAATCTCTAACCAATTACCTCATTAAACCCAAACGCTTGATCAACACCCTACATGGCCTAACATAGTGGCCCAATATCATTGTAATGATAAAAAATATCCCCAACAGTGGGCCTATGTCTTGTGAAATAACAAAGACTAGTGCAACAAATGTTCACAGAGAAACTGTTCTCTATGATTTGTTTTCATGTTGGGAATAAGGGGAGGCGAGTCAATAATATTAACCAATCATCTAGTCACAAGCACAAACACAAACAAACACACACAGACGCAAATATATATATATATATATATAAATATCACTCAACAGAAACTCAGACAACAAGTCACCCCTGGGTCACTCTAAAGAAAAAAGTCCAAATCCATTCAAATTTTGATCATATGGGAATCCTACAAGGAGATCCTCCCACAATATACCACGTTAGCAAGTCAAGATGACCCTATAAAAAGAGTTTTTAGGATAACTATTTTTATAAAAATTCCAACCAGGCCTCACAAGTTTTTCACATGTCATACCATTTCTTAAAGTGTCACACGCACACCAAATTAAAAACCAGAAACATACATGGAAAACCATTCAGGAATCCTAAATCATAATTTTATATCCTAAAAATATTTATAAGGGGTGAAAGGGTATTTCATGAAACACTGAGTATACAAATTTAATAAAAAAATAATATGTAGTCGAACATAAAGAGAAATTACCATTATTCCGCATTAGAAATCGGTTCTAAAATCCATATATCAATATGATTCATTTAATATGTGTAAATAAACATAAATAATAATAATTTTTTAAATTAATGGCTAATTTATATGGAAACATTCCTCAATAATTGATCACACAAAGATGAGGCACTTCAGCCTATGGAAAATTAGGTGTCTACCACTCATAATTGGCACTCGCTGGCATGCACATACCATTATACATATCCATAATAAGATACATGTGTTCCTCGGTCAATGAGTAAATACATACATGGATAACATATAAATATAAATATATATATATTATATATAAACCAAAATTATATGAATTTTCACCGTCAAACGTTTACCAAAAAATTGTACACCATATCCAAGAATCACAAAAACATAGCGGAAAGGTTCAAAGGATCTCAAATACAACGCATAGATCATAAATAATGAATAAATCAAGGAAGGAAATTTAAAAATAATATTTAAAAAAACGTTACATAAGGGAAATATGTCGATACTAATCAATTTTCTAATATATTTACTATCACTCACAAACCTTATAAATCCTGGTTTTATAAAGAACAAGAAAATAACACCATTGACCAATATATTTCATGGTAAACCCCCCTAGATAAGACCACACATAAAAATATTGTACATTAAATCTTGCTTTCAAAATTTTAAACTCTTCACATGTTAATAAAATTTGCACAAAAAATAAGCCATCATTCTATGGAAACCCATTATCATAAAAAAATTGCATTAAATGCATTCATAACATAAGTTCCTTGAAAAACCCAAATATCACCTTCTATGCAAGGAAAAAACCTGTATCAAGAAACATCACCATGAAACACACATAAAATATAACCACATTCACATATAAGAATCTATTTTTGCTACATATATGTCACATGGAATTTCAAAAATATGTTCTATACTACCTAATAAATCCATTGAACATAGTTATGGAGAAAATAAAGCATATTAAAAGAATATAAAAAATAATAATTCATAGAACCACCTAAATCTTCTGTAAAAACATCTAAAAATTTGTTAGAATCTACAACTACACTTCATGCAAACCCTAGAAGGAAGGATTGACCAAAAAACTAAAAGATTAAATCCTTACCCTTACTCAAACCCATGAAATTGAATGAAACCCCCTTAGAATACGGGAGGTGTTTACCCGAAGGGGAGGATGCAAGAGGGATGGGATATGGTTGATGGATGGGGAGATATTGAGGTCTCAGTCAATGAAGGAAAAAAGGCTAGTAAGGTTGTAGTCATCAGAGGAGGTCTGTCCAGTGAGGGGTGGTGCAAATGGAGGGCACCGATAAAAGGGGATTTCTATAAGGTGATGTCACGGTTAGAGAGGATCCAATTGGGAAGATGGAGGATTTTCAGAAGAATGCTGGTAGAGGAGGGAGGGAGGCCAGTCGGTGGTGGAGGGTTGCAGACTAGGGATGTGTCACACGATGGGTAGAGGTATGGGAGATATGAGCCAGGCACGATGGGAGGGGGAGTCCAGACCCTAACAAAATCGATAAAAAATAAAAAAACTCAACAAAATATTAATAATAATAATAATCATCATTATCATAATTATAATTATAATAATAATACTAATAATAATGATAAAATTAATAGTTTAACAATAATAATTATAATGATCACTATTATCATTATCAAATTAATAATAATAATAATAGTAATAATAATAATAATATTTTTAAAACAATTATTTAAATTTTATTTCACATTTCTTATTCCATTTTTTGTTTTAACATTATTTAATTATATATTTAATTTTTTATTTATTTTGAAAATCAGATATGTTGCATGATGACTTTGGTAAAGAAACATTATTTTGAAACTATGCTTTGCAATTGCATTAGATTTTTCTAAGCCCAAAAAAACATTATTCAATAAAAAAATTCAAAACAGTGTAAAAAAACCTCGTAAATGATACCTGATACAAAGAAAATTAGTAAAATAAAATAATTTAAATGGGTCGGTTGTGGCAATTCTCCCCACTATAACACTTTCTACACCACAAAATCTACAACAAGGCCCAACCCCAACAAAGAGACTGATACCCCTTCACAATCCAAGGGAGTTGCCAATGAACAACAGACAGGAAAAGTCCTAAACACTATAAAAATATAAGATACATTCAAATCAAACTCAGTAGACTCTAAATGGACTATTCTTTGTGTTTCAGACTCCCCCAAAATTTTAAAAAACTCCATTTGATCGATAAAAATGAAATAATTCATAAAAGGCATAGTCCAAATTCCTGAGACACAACTCCATAAACAATCCCAAAATGGCTCATGCATTTTACTAAAAAAACTCAAATGAGGATCCCATATCCATGATTTACAGGCCATTGGGAGTGCTATGAACCCAATTTTTTACTCAAGGGTAGGGCTTGGTGTTGGACAAATCCAAACTATACTACCTATCTTCAAGTCGACAATAAGAATATAACTGAATAAATGAGGAGTAGACCAAACACACTCCCCACCATAAGGAGTAGTCTACACCAATTGAATTAAGTGTAATATTAACTAGACCCATTATGGGTATACCAAATATAAAGTAAGACTATATTAACTAACTGACATGGACTGACATGAATAACCTGAAAAGGTTAACATAGGTGCTTCCCATAGACCAAATGAATCACTGTAAGGGATATGATTAAGGAACCTTAAAACCAACTAGAAGAAACTACATGTTTTACCACTCCCACAATATTACCAATATGGGATAACCCAAAATCAAAACTGAAATAAAAACATACTTTTAAGGATGATCATACATAAACATCCCCACAAAAACTCACATCCTTATGTGTAAAAGCACTAAGGATCAAAAAATCGTGACAGCTACACCTCTTTAATAACTATGAGGAACTGTTCTTCCCACGTACCATGCAATGAAGAAACAAGATCCCCATGTCACTTTCCACCAAATGGGTCAGCTCAAAATGATGCAACTACACATGATGTTGAAACTATCTCCATTCACCATACTAAATACATACACTAGAACAAAGTCCTTTACACACCCTGAGGGTTCCTATATGAGAACTAGCTTCTATACAAGTCCTATGTATGAAACCCCGATGTTTAAATAATCTCCCTCTTCATAGTCGAGCATTGATGACTCTCGAATTAAACTTCTTCTTATATTTTTACACACAACCACACCACATTATAGATAGATCCACCAGAACACAACACACTCTAAAACTCATTTTACTTTAACACATCACTTTATCGACACAAGGATTTAGACTATGCGTGTGCATATCGTCGTTCAACTCAAACAAGGAACACAAAAGAAATGATGTAAGAGAAAAAAGTTTCATCTAAAATTTATATGTTCAAAATTATCAAATGATGGATTTAAATATGTCAAAAACAGATGTTCTGAAAAGGTCTCCACAATATCCACTATTGAATTCAATCATGAAAATGGAAATAAAAATTTTCACCGAACATTTCCATTGCATCACAAGACGACTTCCTAGGAAAGTGACAATACATTTAGTCATAACCAACAGATGATCCCTATAAAAATATTTTACTCATTTCAAAACACTTCCAATTGCACAACAAACCATATATTTTTCATAATTGTTTCAATGAAGAACCTATATCTTCACATTTGAAATAAATTTCCAAAATCCTTTTGATGGTAAATTTCTATTTTTTTAAACACAATATTCTTCAAAAATAATGTTTTGATTTCAAAAACCCATTCTCATTAAAAATATTCCCATCTTAGAAAAAATGATTCATAAAAATCCCATTTTCTAAAATGTCAACCAAAAAAATTATGAAAATTAATCTTCTACCATTTTAAAATAAATACATATTAAATTAAAACTTTCAAAAATCCACAGAAGGACTTTTACAATAATATATAAAATCATTTGAGAACCCAAAAAAATAAAAAAATGAATCTTGTGTTAGTGGGTGACATGGACACATGGTTGGTGGCCATATTCCAGTCACGCCACTATTAATAATAGTATTCTTGGTCAATGTCCCTAGATCTGCCTCGATTTCTATGATTTGAAAACTCATAGAGGCTACTTCCCAACTCTCTTTTTAATTCCCAACACCAAACAATCAACAAGAACCAAAGGACACCATCAAAATCAGACATCCCTTGATAACCAGAGCTTTAAAATGAACAAGATTTCATGATGCTCTTCCTATTCCTACCCATCATGTAGTGATAATCCTAGTCCTTATACCTCAACATTCCCTTGTAATAAGGGTCACTGTAAAAGTAATGTCCACTAAAGAGTAAACCACTTCTAATGAAATTTATTCACAAACCAACCCAGGTCGACCCTGAACCGGTTAACCGAGCCAGCCTGAGATGTATTCCCCATTCTCCTAGTAAGGTGAAAAGAACCAAAGGAATCAACAAAGTAATGATGGGAATGTTTTTTCCAATATAAATAAACAAAAGAAACGTAATAATAAAAGAGAAACCTAAAATAAATTAACCAAACATATGGACTAAACAAGAACTAATATGTAGAACTATCCAAACCTGTTGACCACTAAGACTCTACGTTACCCCATGGTTCAAACACCAATCATAAGGCTCAACATCGATATTGGTGATCGAGATCAAGCTGAAACCTGCACCCGATTTTAAAAACAACAACAAACTATAGATGTGATTACTAAAACTCAGTAGGCATATCCAAGAAATATGTTTCACAATTCATTTCATTTATGTAATGAAACATCAATATTATGTTTGATCTAAAATATACAAATGTACAATTCACACACTATTCCATTAATTAAAATCATGATCAATTTACCCTTTTTATCATAAAACAAATTCATATTCAATGGGAATGATTTATCCTTTTAATTAAACAGAGATTGAGAAGAAGGAAGTGTATAAAATTTTTGAAAACTTTTTCCACAAGAATTTTAAATACATTTTATCACTTTTAACAAAGAGATGCACTACACAATGAGGTTAAAGTGAAGATAACACAAGGGTAATGGAAAATATAATGCAAGAGTGAACAATATAAAATTCACATCAATCATCCACTGTATATTACTAAGTTAAAAAGTACATGGGATAACCTAGGAGCACATTAATAATCTAGAACACCCTATACGTGTTACTCATCCTGAAGGAAATCCCTACATAATGATGTGATAACATCCAAACCCATGATCTTCTCCCTACCTGTCCTGAATGGGGGGCCCAATCCCATAGAAATGATAACAAAATAACCCCATGCTATGTGCCACTATTTAGTGAAATAACCTTGACTTGTGCATAAATTGTTCACCAAGATTTCTATCTATATTCTAGGTTTCGCTGTTCTGAATAAAAACTGTGGGGGGAAACAAGGTCATCCCTGCATCCATAAATAGGCACACATAGATATATATATATATATATATATATATATATATATATATCACACATAAGAAACTACCATAACAAGTCAACTAAGGCAATTCCAAGAATTAATTCCCTCTTCATTCAACTTTTTGTTCACAAGGGAGTCCTAAACGGTGGACCTCCTACAAAATATAAAAAAATCAAGGTAAGTGGAACCATTCTGGATAGTTTTTATGACAACTAGTTTTACAAAAGTGCAAATCGGGCCTAACATAATTTTTACATTCCAATCCATTTATTAAACAATCACATGAAAAACACTTTTAAAGCTAGAAACGTACATGGAAACCCATTTATGAACCCCAAATCACCATTTTAAATCCAAAATAAATTTATAAGGGCCAAATGTCATTTGATGAAAAACTTAGTAAGCAAATTTATAAAAAAAATCTTGTAATTGAAAACAAATAAGAATTATCTTTATTCTACATTATAAATTTATTCTAAAACACATATATCACTAACGAAAATTTAATAAGTTTGCGAAAAGAAGGAAATAAATAATTCATTAATTTAAAGCCTAATGCATATGGAAACATGCCTCAATGGTGGAGTGGACCAAGATGAGACACTTTGTCACTTGGAAAATTAGCTGGTTACCACTCGTATTTGGCCCCCACTCGCACACACCTACATATTTATAAAAATATATACATAATAAAATTCATGTATTATCTGTTTCATTAGGGAATATGTACACAAATAACATATATATTATATATATACATACCATAAGTATATGTGTATTCACCCTTAAATGTTGATCCAAAATCATTATAAAATAATCTAGAGTCACAAAAAATTTGCAGCATGGTTTAAAAAACAACAATTATTACCTATAGAGAATAAATGAATATTAAATCATGAATGGAAATTTATAAATCATATTTAAAGAAAATACACACAAGGCCTATACGCTGATTCTAATTAATTTTCTGTTACATTTAATATCACTCACACATCTTATAAATCCTTGTTTTATAAAGCACAAAAAAATCACACCATTAACCAACCACTTTCAGGTGACACACCCATTTATAAAATCACATATAATATAATCCCACTATAACCCATGATTTCTAACTTTTAAACAATTCAAAACTTAATAATAAGTGCAAAAAAGTTATCCATCATGCCATGAAAAGCCATTTTCTTTGAAAAATAACTTTCAATACCTTCTCACATTATGTTCCTTTAGAAACACATTTATCACCTTCCATGTAACATAAAAAAACCATTAAGAAATATAACTATGAAACACACAAAAAATATAACAAATTTCACAGATAATAATCCATTTTTCCTCGCATACCTAACAAATCATTTAAAAAATATGTTCCACACCACATAATAAATTCATAGAACACAATTATAGACACAAAAAATTATACTAAAAGATTTTAATAAATTTTAATGGATAGAACCACTTACATATTGTCGAAAGACATCTATAATTTGATGCGCAACTACAACTGCACATCAAGAAAACCCTAATAAAGAATGTTTTACTAAAAGAACATGATTAAATCCTAACAAGAATTTAACCATATTAAATTGAATGGAAACCCCAAAGAACGAGTGAGGGGTTTACCCAGATGGGAGGTTACTAGAGAGGGGGGGAGCGACTTTTGGAGGTGGATCCACTAGGGTCATGGTCACTAGAGGAGGGAGGCCATTGAGGTCATGGTTGCCGGATGAGGTCCAACAAGTGGGGAGGAGCATGATTGGAGGGAACTGGAAAAGGGGGTTCACCGGAGGAGGAGGAGAGGTTGATGTGGTGCCAGTAAGGAAGAGGGATGCTAACCAGAATTGCGCAGTAGGTGGGAGGGAGGCCGACTGATGGAGGAGGGCTGCACACTGGGTAAGGGTCAAACGATGGGTAGAGGGAAGGGTATAGGAGTGAGGAATGATGGGATACTAGGAAAAGAGGTAAAACCCTAAAAAATGGATAAAAAAACTAATAATAATTTTTATAATAATATTTTTAATAACAAAAATCTCCTTCATAATAAGAATAAGATAAATTTTATTAAAAATAACATTAATATTCTAACACTAATAATAATCTTGATATTAATATTCACAATAATATTAATATTATAATGATGATTATTAAAATAATGTTTTAAATTTAATTTCACATTTTGTATTCCATTTTATATTCATTTTAAATTTATTTTATTAATAATTTATTTTCCAATTTATTTTGAACACTGAGTATACCGTAAGGTGCCATGGGCCAAGCCGCATTGTTTCAAAACCATTCTATACCAAACATCATATAATACATATCCCAAAAAACTCATTTTTCAATTATTAAAAAAATCAAACCGATCTTTAACTCGGACATCAACAAGGATACCTAATGCCATGAAAATTAGCTAAATAAAATAATTTAAATGGGTAAGGTGTGACAACCTACACAAAAAAATATTTTAATAAAAATCATGGATGAATATGTAAACATAATTACAGAAATACTATTATATTAATATATAAATATTTATTTTTTTGTGGTTTTAATGGTAACATTATTAATAAACAAATTACTTAAGAAAACTCATTTTGGATGTTTATAAGCATCAAAAAATGATGATTGATGATTTCATCATCATGTATTATAAAAATAAATATAACTAAAATAAATTATATCATTACAAATATAATGAATCATATAATACATTACATTTATTGATCATTGGATGATGAAAGTTTTAACATTGATGAATTCCAACATCGATTGTGAAACTATTTTAAAATGAAAAATATTACTTACAACTGACATTGAAAATACATAATAACTCACTTATATACATGTTGAGAATTATTATAGATGATTTTTTAAAAGTTTATTTACATGAAAAAGGTTAAAAATCTTAATGTTAGTAATATCACATGTCAGTAAATTAGGAATTAAGCTAAGGGTTTTCATAATGTCAATTCTTATTCTTCGATTCAAATTACATTTTTGTCCACCATGTTTTTCTTACATGGGGTATTTAATACATATAGATTCATTTTTTGTCATAATGTTTTGTATTTTATTGTATATAATAACACAAATTATTTTGCATTTTTTTGATAGACATTGATTCCACTGTTATCCATATAGTATGGATTTTGTTTAACTCAAATTTCATTAATTAAGATATGATCACTCATTAATAAATCTTCAATATAAATTTGGTTCATTATACCCTTGATATTAATAGACGTAATTTTATAATTTTTATATATATATTTTTTACTACCACATAAATCATTATTGAATATTTCATACATTAAGGATTATTTTTCCCACTAGGGATACTGAAAGCTAGATATTTCTTTCAATTTTGTATAATATTTTATTATGATCCTTGTTATTTCAAGAATGGGTTCGCCGATCATAAAATTTTATTATATTTAATTTTTAATTATTTTTTAGAAATTTAATTTTAATAAAATGACATTTTTTTAATATTTTACAATATTGGTTTAAAAAAATAACAATTTAAATGTATTAAAAATGACGCGATCACAATATATGGTTTTATATTTTATATAATAATTTTATATAGTGAAAATTTTGTAATTATTAATGAACCCTTATTAGAGATTCATCTGAAACGAAAAAGTTTACCAAATTATAAATTTCAATTTTTCAAAAGTTACATTTGAATGAAAAATATATGTTTTTATTTTATGTCAACCATAAAAATTAATTCTAAAATCTATTTATGTTTTCATAAATACATTCCATTTTATATTCAAATGGATATAAACACATGGTTTTAAGAACCAGTATAAATATGATGTTGCTCTGATACCAAATCCATCCATTATATACCCCAAAGGTAATTTCTGATCTCTATAGGTTAGTGTCTTGAACATTGTATCATATGTAAAATCAAAGGGAATATTTCTTCACAAAAAATGGATGATAAAAAAATACTAGTAGGTATTTTATAAAACCCTAAAGGATAAATGTATCACAAGATGGTAGAAATGACACAAAAAAATCAACTAATAGATGAAAACAACCATTAGGATCATTTCTTAACAACCTGATGAAATAAGTGAATCATAGATCAATTAGTCACAAAAATCACTCCATGTCCTAAAAATTAGGCACACCCACCTCATAAGAGAAGCTCTTTCCCTTCACCAAGACATATAAAAATATATAATGTCCTAGAGGATAATTTAAAATGTTATTGAAAGAGCCCAATGTAATACCACCAAATATTCCATAGGAAATTACATAAAAATATACCATTTATTTATTATATATTGATAAAAGGGAATTATTTTTCTTTTTAATGTTTATATGAAAACACGATTTCATGTAAAAGTTAATAGATACATATCAAAGTATTCTTAAAAGAATATTTTATTAACAAAATTATATAACATATCTTCCATGAAATAAATAATTCCATAAATAATGGCATGTGTACCCAAGTCCTAAAAGCTATAGCTTCATGGTCCTAATACATGATGTATATATGTTTGTGGATATAGGAAACTGAAACTTCTTAATCATCATCATGAATCTTGTAGTCTGCACACTCCTTATGTCTAATGAAGTCTATATATAAATCAATACCCTATTTATAGAGATATTATGGAAAATAATTTTGGTATTTATTTAGTTAGTGTTGTCATAATAAACCCATTTCTAGAGAGTTAGTGTCCTATAATTCTTATCCTAATCAACTAATAACTATGAAATATCACATGTTCCACAATCAGTCAAAAAATCATTCACTTTTTCTGAGGAAATTCATTTATTTGAAAATAAATTCTCCCTTTAAAATTTAATGTCCAAATTTTATTTTCAACATCCCTCCAAAATTATAAAACCAAATAATTTGTTTTAATCATATTCATGAATATCCAAATGATATTTCATTTTTACACAATTTTGACTAGAATCATCCTCAAATAATTTCAGGAAATTGTATTTAAATTACCCAAAACAATTTCCTACAATTCAACCTTACAATTTAAATTCTATTGAAAATGTGGGGGGGGGGTAAACTATTTACATTACTGTATAAATAAAACAACGTGTAATAAAAAATTTAGTTAATTAATCTAATTAAATAATAATTAAATATAAATTAGTAAATTATTTATTATATTTCTAGGTAAATAATTTTTGACTAACAAATTTAAATCATGGTATAGAAAACATTAAATTGGAAACACCAATGATGAATGAATGAATAGATATAATGGGATCAAAATCTAAGGAGATCATACACAATCATCAGTTTATTGATACACGAAGATAAGATTTTAGATGATTCAATTTTACATATATAGAGCCTCTGAATACCATAGAATAATACTATTTTTTAATTGGGGTGATCAAGGGTTAAAATATACTTCCCGAAATTTTTAATGAAATATTTGTATGATTAAAAACCCCGACACATGTTTTATTGGTTAGGACACATGGTTAGTATTAACTGTGGGACCTAAATATACACCATTATAGGGATTATAAATGAGGTGATTGGTGTAGACACAAATTTATTTTTGTTTTTCTGCAATTATATAAACCTCCACTGATCATGTTTATATAGTTTGGAGGGGAAGATTCATTTTTTGGAAAACCCATAAGCCCATATCTAGTGTCTCAACATTTGTTGAACAATGTACTGGGCCAAAACACATGTTGTCATTTAACCATGCACCATCCATGTACAACCCTATTCAGACATCAAAAAACTATCAACATCATGCACCAAAAACTAGAAGATAAAAAGAACGTCCAAGAAGTACCTATAATAATGTAAAAAAATATGAATACCTCCCCAAATTAAAAAAAGATATGTCCATTGAAATCACATCAATTGGACTCCACGATAAAGATATGAGGCCAATTTTCTCTCATCAGCGCCTCATCCTCCCATGTCTCTTGAAAAACAGAACCATGATTCCATTACACATATATGCGTGTTATATACTTCCAATAAGGAACCCTTCTGTTAGAGTCCAAAATTCTGAGTAGATGCTTAGTTAATAATTAATCCCTTACAACAAAAGGGTATTATCATTATTGGACATGATAATATCTATAAAGATAATTGATGAGATATAATACTTGAAACATGTTGTGATCGACATTAACAAATCATGAAGTGATAAATTGTATTCTGGATTACCATGCTACTCAACAATATCAAAATGGCACCTGAATATTTGTGTTAGATTTCTTGGGTCCCTATGATGTCAGTGATCCAACCATGGTGAAGCTCAAAAAAACACATATAAAAAAACATAAAGATTCCTCTCTAAAAATGAGATGTGAATAGAGGAGTCCTATTAGAACTAAAAATGATGGAACTCAATTCAATCCTATGATCTCTTTCGCATAGAGACTTTTTAAATCCACATATTTGTTTGTATTGAAAATGGGAATAAACAGTGACCATTTTTTAGATAATAAACCACTAAAACATTCAAATTATTTACCAAAAGGGAATATAGTATCCAACCCATGATATACATTAAAATATATTCCCACCCACAAGTATTTAATGGAAGGATAATTAACAAAAAAAGGATTATAGTTCCTTCCCCTGACCTTCTAGAATATATAATTTTGATAAAAAAATTAGCGATGTCTCACCTCATACAATAAAATAGAAATAATTTTCTCTTATAATAAGACATCAACATGGTTCTAGGGTTCACTCTAAACTAGTAATTATAGAAATTCTCTAACTCATATTTCTTCACTAGAAAAGTCAATCCATACCATTTCCATAAACATAGAATACCATTAGAGGAAAAAACAACTCTCAAATAATATCACTCTAAAAAGAGATTATTTAATTTAATGCGATACATCATCATTTTGGTGATCATATATAATAAACCTGAGACAATTTTTGGTCGATTTAACATATGAAAAAACAATATCTATCACATCATCACAAACACCTGAATGCAACATATCATACAGATACATCAGTTTTTAATATTTCAATTATTCATCCATTTTTTGGGTTGATTTCTTCATGTTTATAGAAAGAGAGTTTCCATTTCCCTTAAATGGGGTATAGGAAATTTTTAATTCATAGGATTAATGGTACATCACTGATTCCCACTATCAAATGTATAAATATTTTTCACTGAAGATAGATGTCCTGATTTTTTCTCAGAATAAATTTTAAACATTTCTATAAAAGTAATTTAATCCAAATCATAATATAATTAATCAAATAATATAGACCAAGTTCATGGGGTAGATAATTATTCCTTTTTGGATTATGTTTTTAGGAACCATAATCAATGACATGATCAATATTCATGATTAATCCTATAAAACTAGAATCAGATGCATTAAAAAACCAAAAACCCTGCCTACCCTATGGAAGAGTCAAAGAATGGAACTATTGTGAATATTAATATTATCCAATCAAAATAACACTTAAATTTTATATCCTACAAGATCATCACAACATTTCATGTGAGATTGGTTTTTATGGAATCTATTTTTAAAATAACTTTAACAGAACTAAGGTAATACCCAACAATCCCAATAATATTCTAATTAAAAAAACATTAAATAGTTAATCCCTTTTATAATAGGATAAAACGACACTTTATCAACATAAATAACATGTTTCAATCCTAGGTGTTCCAAGAAGATCCCATATCAAATCTAGAAATTACATTTCAATTGCTTCACAGAATTTTGGTGAATCCTCACAATTTTTTGATCTCATATCAAATGATGCACATGGTAAATGATTTTTTTGGAGTAAAAACAAATATCATTCAAAAATACCATGAAACAATAATAATGACACACATGTAACATCATTTTATTAAATTCCATAAAAACAATAGTATAATTTTTTATATCAAAATAAATAAAAATCCACTCCTGATGACCATACCTACATCTGAAGAAAGTCTCCAGGATGTGAGATTAATTAATTGTCAAGTATTGATTACTTGAATGATTATTAGTTTTATAGAACCAATTCAACACATTCAACTATTCAAATATATAATCAGTAAATGGAAATTCATAATTAATATTAACTTTAATATAATAAGGTTTATTTTTAATAAATACAAATGTGATATTTTCCATTATCGTTATTTAGAAAAAACACTAGTGTCACCCAAGGAGACATACTCAATCGTATAAATAAAATTTTTATAATACCATAAAATTGGATAATCATATATATAAATTTAGATTTAACATACCATTATTTTATATTATGTATATTTTAAAGAAATATATTCTATTTAATATTTTTTTTCACGGAACAACGAGTTCAATAGAACCTCGAACTTTTAATATTTTCCTATACTATCATAGCCCATACTTTGGAAGTAATAGATAATAGTACATATATTATATATATATATATCATTTATAAATTTATTGAATAAAATTTAATGGTTATAAATTTATTACAACTAAAAACAGTAATTATAATAATAATAACATAATTATTTTTTTAAAAACCATTTATGTTCATGTAATATTTTTATATCGTAATAAATTTAATAATTCTTTATTGGTGATTATTTTAATGATATGTATATATCATCAATAAAATTTATTAAAATTAATATAATGATATTACTATATAGGATTGGAATAAATTAATTTGTATTATAAAAACATTATTTTATGAAATGCATTTTATATAGAATTTTTATAATAATTTTAAAAGTAATTTGATCCACCTTTATATATTTTATTTAATAAAACTAATAATATATACACAATTATTAGGTTCAAATTCTTTAATTGGTATAATTTATTGGTCAAATGAATATTCATTGTGATACCACTCATTACGGTGGTAAAAAAATTATTTAATTTTGTTTAATAAAAAGTGATAATGTCTTAATTTTTTCCCAGATTCATGACCCAAGGAATTTATTAAAATAAAGAAGGGGGTAAAAGGAATTCTCGTGGTGTAATTTATTTACACGATAATAATCTTTGAGACAAGAACAAGAAAAACAAAATTCCCAAAAAAAAGAAAAATCTAAGAAAAGAGAAGGGTCTGCTTTGTGAACGAGACACTCAAGTAAAAGAAGAATAGATGTATAACAGTCCATATTCTTATCAAGCTAATTCAGAGTGACTTCCCCATGCTCTCAAAAATGATAAAGAAAGAAAATTCTTCCAAACAGAGAGAAAACCTAGGAGTAGAAAAAAATTCTTCAAACTTTGGGAAATGAAAGATCAAAGCCATTCTTCTGTATCAATGTTCTGAACCTGCTTTAAAGAAAAAACAAGCTAGAAGAAACGTGAAAGAAACATATAGTTTTGTTTTAAAAAAATCCAAAAAAATGAACAGCAATAAACAGAAGTCATGAAGAGTATAACACATTGTATGCCATAGAAACATATCAGAAAAGTCCCAAAGGCCAGCAGAATAAAACAGAACAAATGTATCACCATCAGCATGCCCCACTGATCTTCATCCAAATAGCGCAATAAAATCCGGAACCAAAATTCATTCCCATGGTATGTCCTTAAAATTTATGTTTGGATGTTTCATAAACTCCATATCCACTCTAATAAACATCCTCTATTTAATATAAAGATAAGCATCATCAGTCATTTCACCATTTTTGTATTTTTGAAAGGTAGTTGAATCATTTGATGAAAACTAAGAGTCAAGTTCCTTTGAGAAATTCAGTTCCTCTTCATACTGATAGGCATCCTGATATGCAGGATCATTTTCATTACCTTCACATGGGTATGTATCTGAATTGGAACAATACGAAAATTGTGAGGATTAAAGCAGTGGTTCAATAGGGATAGGTTGTGGAGGAACCTCAAAATTAGTACTTTTGGCAGCTAATGATCTTGTGATAATAGTTCTTCCATAATTGACTCTATCTCTATGTTTCCTAGTTTTCCTGGGATTTGGAGTGATGAAACCATTAGAGTCGACAATGGATTTTTTCCCTTTCCGATCCTTTATATGAAAATCCACTTTCACTTGAGAGATCTTGTCAACATCCTCCTGAAAAGAATCATCACCTTCCATTTGTAAGACCTCATTAGTCTCATGAACAACTTTGTTAATTACATGACCCTCAGGTATGGAGACCTCCCACATATTTTGAGGGATGAAATTTTCACAGGGATGATCTTGTTGAGGATTTAGTTTATTCTTTGAGATCATGTTATTCTCATGGATGCCCATATGGTCAGTAGTTACCATTTCTGGAGAAGTCTTTTCAACCCAAATTGATTTGAAATGTGGCTATCGGTGAGGTGGATGTATAATTCACAAAAAATAATAATTTATTTTTGAAATATTAATTTTGAAATAATTAGGAAGATTTAATGTGCCATCCAAATTATCTAGATCTGTATGATATATTAGATATATTTGAAATCACAATATTCAAATTTCCAATTATACTTGATATATTTGATTTTAAATTAAATGAATAGTGTCAAAATTCACATTGATGATAATTTATTAAATTAATATTTAATTAAATTATTTCAAATTGACAAAAAATTACTATCTTTCATGTTATAAGAATATAATATACAAAATCACAAATGGTGAATTTATAGATCAATTTTCCATTTATAGTAACATTATTATCACTTTTAATTAAAATAATGTTTACCTCAGTTATGGATTAAAATAATTAAAAGAGGGTTTAATGAAAAATATAAGTTTTAATAATATACAAAAACATGCACAAATTATATATTTGGATAGTATTGAAACTTTTTATTATCATTTCATTAACGAAATTTCCATTTTTTTGATTTGGATGTGAAAATATATTTATTATATTTTCTTACATTACGAGTTTCCAAAGGATCCCCTCCTCACAATTATAAATGTGCATCTCCTCCCACAATTAATCAAAAAAAAATTGAGACTTATAGCTCAATAAAATAGAACAATTAATCTTCCAAACATCCTTATCCATGTTTTGTTGGTCTAGGAATTTCAAAGTGTCCAGCCATAGAATCTCTTATGAGAAGATCTGATGTAAGTAAACACAAGAAAAAGAAATCATGTTTACTAAATCATTCATGTTAATTTATTCATCGAATTCCACTTCATGTATTGTTTCAGTCACACAATAATTACTATAGTATCATCTAGATACTTATATTTTATTATATTTAATAAATAACCATATTCTACCTTTAATCCATCCTATGAAAAATTAATGGTCCACACATGAATATGTATGTAGACCCATATCTATGTAGTCGTTCAATTATTTTTTCATCAGTCGTTTACTTGTATTTTTTCAAAGATAAAATTAATGTACATATATGAACATTATAGGGATCAATGTATATTTTTATGAGACCTTATTGATCACTTCTTCATTAGTATAGAAATTAAAGGATGGCCTAGTGCTTGATCTAGAGTTTTCCATAACACATCCTATGTTTTTAGTAAATAGTCCCATTTTAGGATGGGTCCTATATAGGCATTGTGTGATTATGAAATATGGTATAGTGGAGACTCCTTTGTTAATGAGACAGAATCTATTGAGCTCCTCTAATTCACTTTTTTCATATGTTCACTTAGGATAAGCCACGATGTATCATGATGTCCTGTGGAAGTTCTAGATTCCTAACATGAATGGATACATTGTAGGAATTAACTAATGGTGTATCAATTTTCCAAAACTCATAGCCAATCAATAGATACATGGATAATTTATCCATAAACATCCAATAACTGTGTGTAAGTGGGATAAGGTTTTTGGAAATATTGTGATATGGTTACGAAGGACCCCAAAAGATCATGATATTGTCTGGCTAATAGTAGATTTGTGGTCAAAGGTGGGTCTAATTTTACTAATATGAGAGAATAAATCAAATTACGAGTCAGGAATGATCAATGTTTGATAGATCATGTAGTTTCATAGAGTTACATTGATCATGTTATCTGATAGAGACACTCGATTCACATCATCATTTTGTATGGTCTTAAATAAGGAGATGAGGATGAAGTTGAAGATGATTTTGAACATACTTGAATTTAAAAAGTGAAATAAGAACTAATTAACTATACATTATAGGATATTATTTGAGCATGAGTTCTATATTTCAGAAAAAATTTTAATGATCAATTGAAACTCATAGTCTTTTCCTATAATAATTTCCTATATTCGTTGATTTAGATGGCTCTATTAAAGGATAATTTTTTATGGCCTTGTCCTTAACTACTATGATAGCTTGATGAAAGTAAAATCGAATTTTTTGGGACAAATATTGTAAAAGAGATATAATTATGGGTCGATATGATATAAAAATATTGGTTTTGACTCAGAATTATATGATTTCATATTATTATTAAATGAGATCAACCATGGAGTTCTTTTTTGGTGTTAAATGTTTTTTTGAGTATCGGCCAGGTTAGTGAATATGTATCTGAGGATGCTATGGAATTTGGATCAACCGTTTGTTTTTCCATTTTAGGACGTCTAACACATCATGATAATGTTTTATCAATTGGATATTCCTTAATTTTATCATGTTACGCATAATGATATCTGCATTTATCCACTTCATAGGTATAAACATGATCCTACACATGTGATTCACTACATGGATGTTGACATGAAACCAGATATATCTTCTTTAGACCACAAAATTTATATCAATTATCTAGGAGAGAAGTTATTGTGAGAGGAGATCATTCCACTAGTTCAAGTTCAATACTAGTAAAGAAATATTTAAGAATAGACCTAGGAACTGGATATACAAATTTGGTCACAATAGCATGAGTTTTTCAAGAAAATATCTTGAGCAACTTATTTTTCATGAGAATTCAGTAGAGGGGAATATTTTTAACATCCTAATTTTTAATGTAATAAATGTTATATATTTTTTCACATACTAATGAGAGTATTATTAATATATTATAGGATTGTTAGATTTATTTGAAGAATGAAATAGACTAAAGGCTATAAATTGTCTAGAGGAGTAGTTCATGACCCAAATGGACTTTAACTATGTGAATAGATTCTTAGTAGAATCCATTAATTTGAATTAATGATATGATATACCTTCTTGTTTTTAAAGATAAATTCATGATGTAATTGGATTTTTTTTTAGCGGAGGATTTATGTTTTATTATGTATGTTCCAATCTGAATGTTCAAAATTGTAATCCATAATTTAATACATTAAGATAGTCAATCCAACAAGAATTAATTACAAGATAAATAAATTTGGTTATCATTCACCTTTTTCATCTTCCCTAATCACAATTTATTCATCATGCTATTTTAAGAAATCAAAAAACCTATAAATATTTTCCTCATATATCATCGGGCACTATATATAGAGACGTGTATTTTTTTATTTAATTGGACATTTATTGTTGTAATGAACACATTTTATTGGGTATATTTGATACAGTTCCCCCATTTTCGGTATGGTTTCTCCTCAATATTTAAATCAATGTTATGATTGGTATAGTTTGTGAATAGTTATAAGATATAGACTGCTTTAATCAGACTGATATGGTGACCCTTGACATAATGTCATCCATACAACCAATGATGAAATTTCATGACATTAGCACACATTTATATGGTTCCTCAGAATACTTTTAGCATTATTATGTATCCCTGTATAACCTACATTTGTTTTTTTATCAAATGTGTTGTACGTTTCAATCCCTATGAGACATGTGCATTATGTTTTCTCAAATGTGGACTATTAGGGTTATAAATATTTTATTAATTGGCATGATGGTTGATCAATCATATATATATTGTATTTATGTGTAATTTGTATATATTTTAGTTTAAATTGTATGTTGAGGCTTATGTAATGTCCTTGAAGGATGGATACCTCAGTCACATGTTTAAAATGTGAATGGAATATCATATAATGTGAGGTGTGTTAGATATATCATTAGACTATCCCTTCGTGGGGGATTTTTCCGGAGGATGGTTGATTTTACATCTAGCATGGACCCAATGTATGTATAGATCTCTCTAACTAATAGACATATATATTGTAATTTGGTGATATTTTAACTTATTGTCAATATTTTATTTACTTTTATTGAATTAAATAGTATATCTTATGCACCTATTATAAGGGTCATGGTTTATTTCTATTGAGTTTAATACTCACACCGTACTAATGAACACCAGTGAAATTATAGATTTCATAACTATTAATGTAACAATGTGAAAGAGAACATTGGGTGGAATTTTATTATGTTTAGAATAATAATTTTAGTTTTATAGGATATAATTAAAGATGAATGTCTTTTACAGTTTAAATTATATTTTTAAATCTTAAATTTTTCCACAACCTATTAGGATCTTATTCTATATTTTGGTTTATATATCTGTTATGTTATACTGATATTACATGGGTTGGAACATGATTCCATTATGACTACACTAAATATTAATAATTGTTTCATCATTTATTGAGTTATTTTTTATGACTTCTATTAATATACTCTGATGTTTACCTAGTAATGATGGCATGGTATTTTGATAATCCTCTAATTGGCCCTCTCTAATAGACGGAAAAAAACATTCATATGAGGAGGAATGCTTATGACCATGTGACATGTCAGCTAGGGACTAATGGATTATGTTAGTGTGTTATATTCATTATTTTTACAATATTGTAAATGTGATTTGAAAGAGTATTTGGTGAATTATGTGTTGAATGTATCTGTGAATGATGGTTTTTATTAGAAAAAGAAATCGATACTTTAGAGTTGGTATTAAATATAGTGGATACAAATATTATTATAATCATGTGGGTGTTTTGTTACAATATTAATTAATGAGGAAATATGATAATAAAAAATGACAGCTCTACATGAAAAGGCGATCATTGGATAAATGAATTTATTTGGAAAATACCATCACACCAGAAACTAGGATTGTGACTGTTTATATATTTCAGTCTACTATTACATAATGGGGGACATGGGATTTTATAAAGGGATATTAAGTGATCCTTACTCATTAGAGAGTTGAAAGGTGATTTATAAAATGAAAAAATTGATGTTATTTTCATAGATATTTTATATAAATTATTATATGTTTAATATGGTTTAATATATGTTTAAAAATCCCAAAGATAATGGTATTCATTGTTATAAACATGTTATAGGTTTTTTAAAATACTAAATGGAATATTGGATAATAAGTAATACACTAACAATGAAAATGAGGGAAAACTTATTATTATTTTATACATAATAATTTTCTATCAATTCACATTGATATAAAATATCTCTTTATAATAGAGTTGGCGGAGCCGTGTGCTATTAAGTTATAGTTTATTCCAATAATAGAGTATATTTTAAATATTTTCACTCTTCTATTTCCAGATGGATCATTTTTTTATATTATGGTTAATGATGGTAGATCAAACTCACTTCTCCAAATCCAATTTATTTTTCCCATGTGCTAATTCTACAAATAACATTAATTTTTTTATTTTAATGCTCACAAACACCCACATTTATGTTACCATTGAAGATATATTATGTGATATTTTGGATAATAATTATGGGAATACATTCTTTTATTTTAGAATAATATTGAATCATTAAACCATGAAAGATTATTTTATTTCTCAGTGTATATGCATCTTAGATGTGTTTGTATGTAATCTAGAATCTTCTGTATACTCTATGTTCGAAATTTGAATGTATGGCTTGGGAAACTTATGTTTGGAATAAAGATATTGATCATGAAACCAATGAAGTTGTAAAAGTGTTTATAAAAAACCCTAAAATTTAAAGAAATACTATGATTAAGGTATAATATTATGGGTCATCAACCATACATTTTTAATCAACCATACGTTTTCAACCTTACATTTAAAGTTCATCGCTACATAGAGAAGCCTACATTTTTCATGGTTAACTATTAATATTTCAATATAATTTAATGTTTAATGAATTGTATAAACCAAACAAAATGGTATCTTTAAATATATTTAAATATAGACTCACAATATTTTATTCAATTTATATAATCATTCCTATTTATAATGTATATTATGACTCAATTTTAAATTAATTTATTCCAGATTTGTTATGAAAAATTGTGGGAGTTTTTTTACTATAAAAATATTCAACCATTTTGGTAAACACTATGATGTTCATCTTAAAATAATAGTGATATCATTCCCATGATTATATATATGTGTTCTTTTAAATAATAAGGTTTTTTTCCTTCAACAATAGACCTAAAAAAACACAAATGTACTAATCTATTTGTTATACTCATTTCTTATTCTAATGTATTTATTTGTTAATATTTTTTTGCAGTTCAAAAAGTCATTTCCTGGAGTTACACTTTAGAGAAAAACATGTCTAATAAACCTCCCCTTTTTTCATCTAGTATTATTAAATGAATGTCAATTCAATGTTAAATAAATGAAAACTATTACTATTTTATGAACAATTACATCTTTCAGTTGTTGTTGAAATCATGTGGTGATTTTTTTATCATCTATATCTTAAACTATCATCTGCATGTAGTATTGGATTATCATACTCAATATTTGTTGGTGTTTTGTATTCTCATAACTATCCGTGGGTATTTTGGTTTCCTAAAAAAACATAACGCTCTATAAAATTATTGTATGATTTCAAAATCCTATATTAAGTTGTCTATGTTCCATGAGAAATGACATAAATATGAAAATCTCCATGATTATAGAGTAGATCATTGGTGGCGTGTACTAGGGTATTTTTATTCACTAAACAACTATTCATCCCTATATTTTTTTATATCCACTTCTCACTCATTTTTAAGAGCTAAGGAAATGATCACATTATATTAAGAGAGTTGTTTTTAATATTTTCAATATTATTAATGGGATATAATTTTGACCCCTCTAGTATCTTCATCATCAGATTTCAAACCAATATAATATATGGTGAATCCGTCCAATATCTCATTTTTTCATTTAATTATTATTGTTAAAGGGGGAAAAATTTCACCCATATTTATTTTTTTAAACCATTATTTTATTTAAGATACCAATGATATATAATATAGATTGAGAATAAAATATAAGTCATTTTAATAGATTAGTTATAAATCTATTATTAGGGGGATAATATATTTATTTATTTTTGAAATAGGTTAATATATGTACTCAACATGTGATATATTTTAAATTATTTAAGGAGAATGTATATAATAAATTGTGATATATATCTTCAAAGAAAAATTATTTGAATGGTAAATTGAGTACCATGTGGATTGAGATACATGAAAAAGTGGATGTATAGCACTTTTATGGGGAACATGATATTATTGTTCATAATTATTATTTCCTAAACAATATCCACTCAGATAGCCTTAATGATATTTATTAATGATTTATTTACTAGTGTATTGATTTTGAAGAATAATTTAGGTACAATGGTTTCCAAACAATAAAATGGGGAGATAATGGTATCCATAACATAAGACGATGACGAGAATTTAATTTAATGATGATTCATCTAGAGTTGTAGTGTTTGATAATATAATTGGAATTTGATAAGATAATTAGTGAAAATGAATATGTGTATGATTTTATTTTCCAAACATAAATACCAGTCAAACATAATTTTTATATGGTTTTTAATTTAATGAGAAATTCATTTAATGGTTTTGTAGTGATTGAAAGAGAATGAAGTAAGTAAGGATGAGTTTAGATAAACCCCATAATTTGATCGGGTTATCAAATTTGGAGTTTTAAATGTTTATATTTGGATCTAGTTGATATATATATGCTATTTTAGATATTGATGTTCAAATTAAAGAGGTCATCATATATATGTATTCTTTTTAGTTATAAAGTTATTACTAATGTTTTTTAACCTTTAGATAATATTTAAATGGTGTACGGGGTGCTGATAGTTAAATCTCTAAATGATATAATATTGTGAGTTTGGTGGGACCATTATTTTAGTATCTGAAAAATGAATGAATTATAATAACATTAAAAATTTGGATGTCTCTAATTATGTACGAGAAAAATAAATTAATCAATATGGCCCATCCTCAGCACACTATGTGGAAATTTAGAAATCTCCCTAGTAAATTAAATGTATTTTTGTTGAAATATAAATGATACTCTTAGAAGAAATTATTAAATTGAATAAGAAACAAACGTCCATATATACATAACTTACATATCTATAATAAAATTGGATCATATATATAGTATTTAATGGTGATTAAGATTGATAATATAGGATTATGGACTACAATAAAAAATGATTTTTTAAATTATAATTTTTAGAAAGAGGTCCACATATTTAATTTTGAAAAAAATAATTCAGAAGAAGACAGATAGTCTGATAATCCTAAATGTATTATTTAATTTAATAAATATGACGAAGATAAATTCTAATAAATCAATTTTGGAATGATTGATTAATGGTCATATTTTGAATATAATTCCACACCATCATCATAAAGACCATTAATAGTAGAAGAGTAGTGTAATTATTTGAATATTGAGTAAGAACATGATGAAAAATAATAAAAAAATATGGTCTTATATTTTATTAGATTGTTTAATATATCACACCATGGTGCATTGTGTTATTATATGAAATTGATACCTCATGAAAAATGAAAATAGTGGTTATGCTAATTAGATGTGTGTTACAATGTAAAATGTACCATAATTTTAGAAATACATAATGATATGGTATTTAATACAATGTTCAATGTAGTAACTTTATTAATTATCCATGACTGAACCTACATTGATCCGAATGAATGAATAAGAAAAGAGATAAAGTGATAAATAATTTAATATAGAAAAGGAAGTGGGTAGTTTGAATTTTAATTTTAAATATGACATGAACATGAAAAATAATATCTTTCTATATATTTAAAACATTAACACATTTCTTGCACGAAGATTATAGAATGTGATAACGGAATAATTTAGTGGAATATTCATGATAAATATAAATAAAGAGAGAATATACTTTTTTTGTATATATATTTTGAAACAATGATTATGTATACAAATGATCATAAAAAATTAAGAGGAATGAGAATAATAATAAAATGCACAGTGACAACTTGATGGGAATATAACTTTGTAAATTAATCCATTTTTAGTGAATAAAATATTATATATCATTTTTTATGATGGAAAACATCTCACTAATCATGTAAAATTACAAGGTATAAAAATTTAATTGATATTACCTGCTAATTCTAAATGTAATATTGACTCTAGTAGACTATATTGAATTGTGTTATTCTAAATAATACTAGTGATTAACTTTATATTTTTGTGTTATGGGGCTTATAAGAATATAGTGTGTCTTATGTGGTTTTTCTTTCTCTATGTTTGATAATTATTTATTCATTCACTTTAATAGTATCATGTGTTTGTTTCTAAAAGAAACATAAAAATTAATTAATTTTAGTAATTTACCTCACCATTAAATATATTTCCAATGGTATTTGTTGAATTTCATAGATTTCCCTTTAAACCAACTATGTATATTCAGTTTAACATTTCTTTAAAATTTCCATTTGAGTCAAAATCATAAGAAATTTAGATAAATGTTCTACAACTAATTATTTATTCTAAAATTATTATAATCTCACTTTAGAATAACCAATAACTGTATATTTCCTACAACATAAAATTGGGGTATTATCTATGTTTTATATGATTCTCCATACCTATATCACATTTTAAGTCCATATAATATTATTTCTCTACCAATAAATTGAAATACTAAATATATTCTAAATAGAACATATATTGTTATAATGAAAAAATTAATTCATTTAAATATGTCATTACCAATCCCCAATTACATCCTGAATGGGTTACACGTAATGAATAAGGTGACCCCACAATCCATCCTCTAATAGTATAATTTATATTGACATGCACTATTTTTATAAATGAAACATAATGGCATGAACTTTCCACTATAATCGATGGAATTTCATATAATTTTACCAATAAACACTAATATATATATATAAACATACCCATTATTCCATAATATAGATATAATTTCTATCATAAAAAATTTAAATTATCTAAATATAATACAAAAATCGAATAGATCATATGACTATATAACTCATACTCTAAAAATTATATAAGACATGAACTCAAAATGTATAATCATATCACCAAAAAAATCCTAACATTTATTGAAATTTTTATATATAAGGGTGTGGTATGCATATAATTTTACTCAATTGGTTTTAACTTGATACATTTATTCAAATGACATAGAATATTAATAATGCATAAATGAATAAAGAGAGGAGAAAACTTGTTACCAATTCAATGGTGAATTTAAAACCTAACTAACCATGCCCCATACAAAGATATATTAACAGAGTAATCATAACATATATAACATGAACAATACCCCTAAACCAATTACACATTGATCAACATATCATCATGTCCAAATAGTTTATTTTTTGAGCATTAATACCATTTTGATTTCACACCTTAATAAAAAACAATAAAATATACACTTCTAGATAACATATAACAATGATGTTTATCACCTACCAAATCCAATTACCATATCACTACTACAACGACCCATACTTTACATACATTGTTATTTCTTCAAAATTTATGCATACTTATTACAACATATAAAAAACCAAGAAATGACCATATAGGTATAGTGTCTTTAGAAACTGGGAAACATAAACAACTAGTTCATATTGCATCTACATTGTCTCCCATTTATTTCATCATATGTAAAGCCCATTTTGGAATATAATACATAATACCCTTCTTCCTGAACTGGGGAAAAAGAAACCATACAAAAGGGTTAGATAAAATGCTCAGAAAGGGTAAACTAAGGATATATCAATCATATCTTATTCATAAGAACCAGGCATTTTGATAATCTTATCCTGCAAAAGAGATCATAATATCATAACATGGAATAAATCATAGTAGTTAAATGTAATCCCAATAGTCATAACATAAAACATTAAACTTTTTGGAATACACATGTAATCATAGAAAATAATTTCTTATTAGTCAAGACTCATTTCTAAGACTATCATAGTGGAAGAAGTCCATTTCTGAAATGAGTTAACTCCTCATTCCACTCATGTATCACTGAACCAAATTAACTTGTTGTTCTAGACATATAAATATCATGAGATATAAATCATTACCCAATGAATTGGAGGGAGATATAGGTCCCACCCATCTCATAATTATACCATTCTTATATTGGCCACAAAATCATAAATGAAACATCATAACATAACCCATGTAATAAAGATGGGATTCTTAAACATCATGTCATCATAACATAATCCATATAAGATAAAAGGACATTATAAAAATAATTCCATCTTAACATAATCAAATTAATGTAGAAATAGGGATATAAATATAACCCTATATTATCTTATAAGGAAATTAATTTTGATAAAACACTTGAAGTCCATTCTTGAGGAAAATATCATTTCCACTTCAAAAACATTTTTTCTTTTTAACTGGTCATAAATATTTTAACTAAAAGAATTTAATTAAAAATAAACATGAAAACTTGTAGAGTAATATTAATGGAAATAATGTTCTATGAAATCATAAAAATCCATTCATTCCGTATAAGTTAAAACAACATTCTTCTCATACTTTGGCCAGAAAAGTCAAAAAGTACCTCGTACTAAAAATAAAAAAACATTCCTTTCAAATATTTTACTAAAATACAACCAATGGGTAAAATTGGCATTAAAAAATTGTATTAGGATAGAAATAATGTTACATATAGGGGAAAAATTGATGCGTATGTCAAATATTACCCAATGAATTCTGAAGTATAAACAATCTCGTATAAAAATGATATTGCATGATTTTCCTTTGCCCTAGGTCCAATATGCTTTGTATGTATCCTAACCTCGTGTATAATGATTTAAATAATGTTATTCACTAATTCCAGAATCATAGTCATTGTTATTATATCATATATTTTTATATTCTTTGATTCTTATTAGTAATATTTTATTGCTACTTGTTATTCGGGTGTTCATTGCTTTTTGTTCTTATGCGTGTTTTTCAAGTAAATTCTTATTCCTCTTTTTAGGTTATAGATACATAATTTACATAATATTATTAGTATAATATATATCATATTTATTCACTCAATTCTTTTATATAATCATGGTTTAGTGAAGATAATGTAGAACGAATCACATCGCATCGTGGAGATGGTAACCCGTATGTACGCACGAGTGACGATATCATTCCCATAATTATTGAATGGTCTTGGAGTGGATGGTAGAATATCTCAGAATTATTATCATGTTATAATAATAATATAAATAGTTATTATTTCAACCAATATACCCTTCCAAGTGAGGTGGTGGTGGAAAACAAATTACACCATGACGTAGAGACGGTATTCTGTACGTACGCACGCGCGGTGATTTCATTTTCCGTAGGATAGATAGAAGGTGAAATAGGGTTGTTTCATATTTATAATAACATATCAGTATATGAGTGATAATTATTTTATTACTTTATAATGAAGCAACTGAATAAGAGGAAGTAGAAGAAGGATGAAACAGGAATGAATCGGTATAAGAGATTACCTCTTCCTCGACCTGCCCCCTTTATCCGTCCTTTTAAGGGAATAGAGTTGGTCTTTTGAGAACACCAGAACCTCCATAATAATAATAAGGAAGTTGAGAAGAGTAATGTGTATGGTTTGGCCAAGAATTACGGCTCAATGATGTGTAAAGAGGAGAGGGAGGAAGTGCCCTTCTATAAGGGAGGTGAGTGGTACCTTTGGAAACCTCAAAAATATTAATTTATAATAAATATAATCCAACTTAAAAATCACATAAAATTACACTCAATATTATATTATAAGATATAGGGTTGTAATCTTAGCAACCAATAAAAGTTAGACATGTTTAAAATTTATTTTAAACCTTATCAACTTGATTTATCCTTATTTAATATATTTAAATTTATTTGTGGTAATAAGATTGAAAATATTAAATTGTTATAAATAATTACTTATGTGTTTTTAATTGTCCATAATTGTATAATTTATGACATTTTAGAAAATATAAATTTAATTTATAACTCTGAAATATTTTTCTGAATTTTAAACAATATTATATTATGTTATTTTTATAAAATAACAATAGTGCCAATTTTGACAGTATTCATTTATTTTAATTTAAATAAAATCATGCACAATAGATATGTCCGAAATAAAAACTTTAATAGATTCATAACATGTTATATTTATCTATAAACTTGGTTTAACACATTAAATAGTTCATATAGTCTTTATTTTAATATTTTTAAAACCACTTATTTGATATTTCAATCAATAAAATAATTTCAAAATCATAATTGTGTCACATTTAATGATAATTATTTAATACCAAATAATTCTAAATAAATTTACATGTTTTAGGTAATTTTATTAGATTAATGGAGACTATCCATGTTCCATGTTTCATGAACTGTATCACTAAATTAAATTTATTATACTTATAAGATTTAAGAGAGTGACATGTTGTCACTCTGTTTGGTTTTAATAATAATTAAATTATTTTCATGCTCAAAATTCTTTAAAATGAATATATTTCGACCCTTAGGTGATATAAGTCGACCTTTAGGCATCCAATAATTTTTTTCAGGTGTTAGGGTAATTTTAAAATCTTATTTTTACCCTTAATTACCCGATTTACCTTTAACAGTTGTAAATAAAAATTACCATAGTTACTATTTATAATATCAAAAAATTAAATGTAACCTATTAACCTAATATTGACCCAATTAATTCAAATATGGAATCCATTTTTTCAAAATTAAAAACACATAAGTTGTAGTAATTATTTTAAAATTAATCTCATTGTTAAGAAAATAGGTTTTAATTGTTAAAACATTGCCAAAGATTGAAATGTTCTTACCTATGAATTCAAAGTAAAATTAATGGTAATGACATAAATTATATTAAATAGTAAAAATATTTTCTATTTATACTTTAAAACCATTAAATATTATAAACCAACAATTTAGATTATTGAAATTAAAAAAGTAGTTTTTAATTTAAATATAGAGTGTTTTTACTATTCATTAAAATATGAAAGTCATCAGAATAATATGAAAGTTTTATCAAAAGTAAATTTAAATATCTTGATTCCAAAGAAGAATTTTATTTTGTCAAATTTAACTTATAAACATGTCAAAATCTATATTTAAATTCAGTGCGCCATCAAAAGACAGAAAAACAGCATTTTTTTTAAAATACTTATATTACCCGAAAAATTTATTTTGTTCTCATACCATGTTCTAGAAAATGTTTAAGATTAATAATAATGTTATAAAATTCAAAATTTAGTTAATTCTATTCATAAAGGCAAGTCCATAAAAATTTTATAGTAATATATCATTGTTTAGTGAAACCCAGTTTTGCGTACTACACACGCTATCGAGGAAGGTCACGATTGCATGTAATGCAATCCAAGCCAGTGTTGTGTGTAGTGAAATATTACTTTGGTGTTAAGTATAACATAAGACATAAAAAAATATTTCTCATTAAATATCATGGTGTTATAACTACTATAACTCCCAAACATGGTTTATTGGTCTTGAATCCAAGAATCATATTTCCTCATGTATGTCTCTTAATACAGAATTTATTTCTAACAATTAATAAGTGTTGAACCATATAATTAGTAGAAAGTATCATTCATGTTGATTTGTTTAGTAATTATTAAATGTATAATCATTGTTTATAAATTAATCAAATGTATGAAATTATTTCTTCATGCCAACTACCTTAATGATATCCCTTGTAAAAAAATAAAAAAATATTTGTTAAGCTTTATCGTCCAAAGGATTATCCCCACAAGGGGTGGAACATTTTTTGTAATATAAAATTTAACTACTTAATTCAGATATAATGATATAATGTTATCATAAATTATTTCACAAAAATCACCTATATTCATAACTAACACTTCTTTCTTAAGACAATGAAATAAAGCCATCCCACTAACATTGATTATTAGAAAATGAATTATCCTGAACCAAGCTTCCCATATAGGGGGTTCTGTTAGAAAATAAGTTGGAAACCACCAATATATCAATAATCTGTGTATTTTAGTATATATATGTGTGTGAATTCACTTACAAGAATAAATAAATAAAAAATAAGAAAATGTTATTATTTGGTAATTATATATTGACTAGGCTGCCATTATTTCTAAACACACCTATAATATAGTCATTTAATATATTGAATCACCCTCTACCAAGGAACCATCATGTATAAAATTGGAAGAAGAACTGAGTTTAGAAGAACATATTCAACCTTATAAATATGTTTAAAAATAAAATGATGTGTGGTAAAGTTTCATGGATTTTTCTCATATACATCTGGTCATTATAGGAAGAGGCTCTAAGGTGGGCCTAACATAACGAACCTAAAACAAAATCTGAACCAGCACCCTCATCTGGGTAAGGTCCAATAGATATATATTGTATATTATCATAAACATAATGAGTATTACTATATTGGCTATAATATTTCTAATAACGTGATAAATGTAAAAAACAACATCATCAAGTAAATCACTGTTGGATACTCAATACAATATCAATCTATAACTAATATAGATAACCCTAAACTAGAACACATGCCACTCATGGTCTAGAATGTTTTCATGAATCACCATCATTTTATGTATTCAACTTAATATAGAATATTTTACACAATCTTATCATATCATTTATTAATCACTCTGAGATATTCATTCCAATCTATAACCCTATGTATAGTGAAGATGGTCACCAAACATATATAAAACACATTCTATATGTATCCAAAAAGCACTAACGACCATTGTTAACTAAATTAATTATATTTTCAGAAAGGTGAAAAAAATATTATCTTATCATCAACACTATCATTAGCCATATTTCATGATAGAGCACCCATAACACCCAATCAACGAATATTTTATTATTTATAATATACCAATAAAATGAATTATTGAAGAAAAAATATAGAGAATTAAAAAACACGTAAATACATTATTGGACATGTAATACCATATAACTGATGATACATAGTCTATACATCATTCCTCAATCCTTATATACTTAACTTATAGAAAAAAACATGAATAATCGATCTTAATCTAACAACTCTAAATATTATGTTAGAAACTATAAAAATTTGTATTTTTTTACTTTATATAACATGATTAATGAGAGTAATTTTGGGATTTTGAAACTATAGAGTAATAAAATATTAATCTTGAATAATGAAAATAATGGAACATAAATATTCGATGATTTTATTATTGATGATGATTTAGAATAAAAAATTAGATTTGAAGTGTGTGGTGCCCTCATGTCATTTTTTGGTAAGAAATTCTCATGATGTTCATTTTCACCCTTACATTACTTCTGGGGTGCTTTACATTTGTAATATCTATTTTTTTAAAATTATAGTATAAAGTATCTATATTTAATGGGACTGCAATATGAAGAATTACTACCACACTATAATGACTCTATCGAGGGTAGGGTTATTCTATAGAGGAATTCCCTATACAACAGAAGGGGGTGTTACAAATGAGTATACGAGGATACCAGCTATATTTTTGTGGAATGGGGATTAAAATCCTTAGTTAGAACATTTTTTGAACACCAAAATCATACTCATTATTATTATATCATATATGGTCATATTCCTAGCTTCTTATTAGTAATATTTCATTGATACTTGTTATTCGGGTGTTCATTTATTTTTGTTCTTATGCGTGTTTCATCGAATAAATTCTTATTCATCAATTTAGGATATTGGTACATCATTTATAGAATATTATTAGTCTAATATATATCATATTTATTCACTAAATTCGTTTATATAATCATGGTTTAGTGAAGATCATGTAGAACGAATCACATCGCATCGTGGAGACGGTAAGCCGTACGTACGCACGAGCGACGATATCATTCCCATAATTGTTGAATGGTATTGGAGTGGATGGTAGAATATATTAGAGTTATTATCATGTTATAATAATCAAATTAATAGTTAATATTTTCACAATTATACCCATCCAAGTAAGGTGGTGGTGGAAAACAGATTACACCACATCGTGGAGACGGTATTCCGTATGTACGCACGCACGGTGATTTCATTTTCCATAGGATGGATGGAATGTGAAATATTTTTGTTTAATATTTATAATAAAATATCAATATATGAGTGATACTTATGTTATTAATTTATAATGAGACAACTAAATAAGAGTAAGTATAAGAAGGAAGAAACTTGAATGAATTGGTAGAAGAGAATACCTTTTCCTAGATGTGCCTCCTATTAACTTCCTCTTAAGGGAATAGAGTTGGTCTTTTGAGAAGAATAGAACCTCCAAAATATTACTATGGAAGTTGAGAAGAGTAATGGGTAGGGTTTGGCCGAGCATTAAGGCTCAAAGTTGTGTAAATATGAGAGGGAGGAGGTCCCCTTTTTTAAAGGAGGAGAGGATCACCTTTGGAAAACTCAAAAATATTAATTTATAATAAATCGAACCCAAATTAAAAACTTCTTAAAATGACATATATTCGAATATAATAAGATATAGGGTTGTAATCTTATCAACCAATAATATTAAACATGTTGAAAATTTATTTTGAACCTTATCAACTTGATATATCCTTATTTAATCAATTTACTTTTATTTGTGGTAATAAGATTCTAAATTTTAAATTGTTTTAAATAATTACTTATGTGTATTGAATTGTCCATAATTGGATAATTGATAAAATTTTAGACCATATAAAGTTTAAATTATTATTTTGAATTTTTTTTTGATCTTTAAACAATTTTATATTATGTTACTTTTATAAAATAACAATAGTGTCAATTTTGACACTATTCATTTATTTGAATTTAAATAAAATCCTATAAAAAATATATGTTCAAAATAAAATATTTAATAGATTCATAACATGTCATATTTATCTGTAAGATTCGTGGAACACATTAAATAGTTCATATAATATTTATTTTAATATTTTTAAAACCACTTACTTGATATGTCAATCAATAAAATAATTTCAACATCACTATTGTGTCACCAGTAATAAAAATTATTTAATCCATAAAAATAATAAATAAATTTAAATTATGTAGGTAGATTTATTAGATTTCTGTAGACTATTCATGTTTGATGTTTCATTATGTTTATCACTAAATTAAAATTATTATACTTATAAGATTTAAGAGATTGACATGTTGTCACTTTCTATGGTTTTAATAACAATTAAATTATCTCTATGGTCAGAAGACCATAAAATGAATATATTCCGACCCTAAGGTGATATATCTCTAACTTTAGTCATACAATAGAATTTTGGTAGGTGTTAGGGTAATTTTATAATCTTATTTTTACCCATAATTACCCGATTTAACATTAGTTGCATTAAATAAAAATTATCGTACTTACTATTCATAATATCAAAAAAATAAAATTAAACTCTTAATATAATTTGGAACCACTGAATTCAAATATGGAATCCATTTTTAAATATTAATAACAATTAAGATACGTCAATTAATTTAAAATTAATCTCATTTTTTAGAACACGAGTTTTAAAAGTTAAAACATTACCAAAGATTGAAATGTTTTTACTAATGAATTCAATGTCAAATTAATGGTAATGACATACATAATATTAAATGGTAAAATTATATTCTATTTATTATTTAGTACAATTCAATATTATTATTTAACCATATAAATTATTGCAATAAAAAAAGTTGTTTTTAATTAAAGTATAGTGGGTTTTTACTATTCATTAAAATATGAATGTTATCAGAATAATATGAAAAAGTTATACAAAGTAGAGTTTTATATCCTTCTTCCAAAGAGGAATTTTATTTGGTCAAATTGAACATATATACTTGTCAAAATCTAGATTTAATGTGAGTTCACCATCAAAAGGCGGCAAACAAATTTTTTTAAAAATTACTTATATTACCCGAAATATTTATTTTGTTCTCATACAATTTTCTAGAAAATGTGTAAGATGAATAATAATTTTAGAAAATTAAAAATGTAGTTAATACTTTTCATAACGGATATTCCATAATAATATTATAATAACATATCATATTTTAGTGAAACCTGATATTATGTACTACACACGCTATCGAGGAAGGTCGCGGTTGTGTGTAACGCATGCCAAGAAAATGTTGTGTGTAGTGAAAGATTCCTTTGCTGTTGCGTATAACATAAGATATAAAAAAATATTTCTCATAAAATCTCAGGGTGTTAAATTCTACCCCCCTTAAACTGAATTTCGGCCTCAAAATTCTTCATTTTCTAACAAATAGATGAGGATACCTCTCCCTCGTCATTTCCTCGAGTTCCCATGTAGCTTATTATAATTGGTGGTTCCTCCATAAAACAATAACCAAGAGAGTGGTCTTGATTCGTAAAACTTTTTCACTACGATCCAAAATCTGTATCGGTTGTTCTTTATAAGAATGATCTTTCCCCAACGATACATCTTCTGAGCTTAGTACATGTGAATGATTAGGTATGTACTTTCTCAAAAGATACACATAGATCACATCATGAACTTGAGAGAGATTCAGTGGAAGAGGCAATCGGTAAGCTACCTTCCCTACACCATCCAATATTTCAAAAGGACCATTATACCTAGGGCTCATTTTTCAATTCATTCCAAATATCATTACTCTCTTCCAAGGATATATTCATAAGAAAACTTTATCACCCACTTCAAACTCTAGGTCTTTTCATCGGTTATCAGAATAGCTTTTTTATCGACTCTGAGCTGCTCTTATGTGTTCTTGAATAGATCAGACCATTTCTACCATCTCATCAACAAGTTTAGGTCCTAATAGATTTCCTTCCCTAACTTCATCCCACCAAGCTGGAGTTCTAAATTTCTTTCCATAGAAAGATTTATAAGGAGCCATCTGAATACTAGAGTGAAAGATATTATTATAAGATAATTCCACCAAAGTTAGGTGTTGATCCCAACCACCTTTGAAATCCATAGAGAATGCTCTCAACATGTCATCGAGAGTTTGAATTGTCCTCTCAGACTGATCATCTTTCTGAGGATGATAAGTAGTTCTGAAACTCAACTCTATGTCCATTGTATGCTGAAGACTTTACCAAAAATTCGAGGTAAACCTCTAATCCCGTTCAGATATAATGGAAGGTGGTACTCCATAAAATCTAACAACATCCTTCACATATATCCTGGAAAGATAATCAAGAGATAAATTTTCTCTAATAGAAAAATGTGTTCCGACTTCATAAGACTATCATATATAACCCATGTAGGATTATTTCTTTTGGATGTTTTAGGAAGCCTAGTGACAAAGTCCTTAGTGATGTTTTCCCATTTCCATTCTGGTATGGGTAATGGAGGTAACATCCCCTTAGACTTCTGTCTCTCACCTCTAACTTGGTGGAAAACCAATCATCAAGAGTCATATTAAGCAACATATCTTTTCATGCCATCACCCCATATGTACTATTTCAGATCCCTATACATCTTCGTGCTTCAAGGGTGAATAGAGAATGAAAAACTATGAGCTTCATCCAATATTTCCATCTTTAATTCTGAGATGGGAGGAAAACAAACCTGATTCCTGAACCTTATTATTTCATCACAATCAATTTGGAATTCAGGAACATTTCTCACCTTATTTTGTAACTCTACATCTTCTTTATGTCCCTTTTTAATATTCACATGTATAGTTGGTTGATCATTCATTTGAGAAAGATAATAATTTTCCCTTTACACTATAATTCCAAGATCCAGCTTTTGTAAATGCATAAATATTGGATCTTCTGTGATCCTCATCCTGGATAAAATAGAAAGGTATTGTCGACTTAATGCGTCTTCCACCTTGTTTTCATTCCCTGGGTGGTAATAAATTTAGCAGTCGTAATACTTAATCAGCTCCAACCATCTTCATTGGAACATATTCAGCTCTTTTTTTGTGAAAATATACTTTAATCTTTTATGATCAGTATAAATATCACACCTTTCACTATAAAAATAATACCTCCAAATATTTAATGCAAAGATTACATCAGCTAACTTTAAATCATGTGTTGGGTAATTTTTATCATGGATTTTCAACTATCGTTAGGCATAATCTATCACTATATCATTTCACATGAGAACACACCTCAATACCTTCTTGGATGCATCACTGTAGATCACAAAACTTTCTCCACTACAAGGAAGTGTGAGCACAGGTGCACTAGATAACTTTATTTTTAACTCTATGAAATTATCTTCACATTCCTCTGTCCAAATAAACATAACTCCTTTTCAAGTCAACCTGGTGATTGGATTAAATAATCTTGAAAAATCATTCAAAAAACATCGATAGTACCCATCTAAACAAAGAAAACATCAGATCTCAGTTATTGTTGTCGGTCTCTACCATATTTCAATAACATCTATTAATGTTGGATCCACATATATCACCTCTTTTGAGATTATGTCACCAAAAAATGCAACTTTTTGAAGCCAAAATTCACACTTGGTAAATTTGGCCTAAATATTCTCCATTCTTAGGGTATTTAATATAATTCTCAAGTGATATTCATGTTATTCCTTGCACTTTGAATAGATAGGAATATATTCTATAAAGACTACCATAGACTGATCAAGATAGTATCTAAAGACTGTATTAATTATATCCATGAAGATAACAGGGTCATTAGTAAGACAAAATGGAATCACTATAAATTCATAGTGTCCATACCTTGTACGGAAAGCCATATTTGGTTTATCCTCCCTTTTGACCCTTAATTGATGATACCCTGAATGAAGATCAATATTGGAAAAGTATTTATCTCTACATAGTTGGTCAAATAAGTCATCAATGCACGAGAGATGATATTTGTTCTTCATAGTTATCTTGTTAAGTTATCGATAATCAATAAAGAGTCTTATTGGTCCCACTTTCTTTATAACAAAAAGAACAGGTGCTCCCCAAGGTGATTCACTAGGGTGTATAAATCCCTTATCAATATTCTCTTGGAGTTTCATCATCAATTTATACAACTCAATCGGGGCCTTTCTATAAGGTGTCTTTGAAATATGTAAAGCACCCGGTACGAGTTCTATTAAAAACTAAACTTCACGATTTGGTGGGAGACCTAGAAATTCCTCCAGAAAGACATCAACATACTCTCATAAAGTGGGAATATTCTTAATCGTGTGTTTCTTTCCACCCATTTGAGATAAATAACATTCATTTAGTGGAATGAAGACCCATAATATGGAATAAATTTCCACTAGAAGGTTATGTTCATCCTTGCATCGATAGACGATCATAGATTGATCTGAAATGTGAAATGTGACTTCTATTATTTGGAAATTGATATGAGCTCCATATAAAGGAAGCCAATACATGCCATGAATCACATAAAATTATACTATAGGAAGGATCACAAGATTTGCAGGAAGCACTTTTCCACAAACTTCAATCAAAGAATAATTGTAAACTTTTGATGTGACTATTGTGCCATTAAGGGCTGTCACAGTTAACTCAACATCTAATTGTTGAGGTAATACAGCGATAACCTTAGAAAATTCTTTAAAAATAAAATATTGGGTGGATCCAGAATAAAAAAACATTTTCTACTATAGAGTGGATGGTTAGAGTACCTTTTACCACTTCATTATCATAATCCACATCGTTGATAGAAATTTCATGTGACTTTCCATTGTCTTTGGCCTTAATATTTTGTTGAAGTCGATCATCATAAACAACCCTTGGATTAGGGAATTGATTAACATAATTCCACATTTCCTTACACTTGTAACATTGAAGTGTAGGAGGTGCATTCTGTGTTGAAATTTTATTGTTCCGATCACTAGACATATTTTTCACATCATTGCGTCATTCAAATGCCCGATGACCTTCTTTTCCACATTTTAAATATTTACATGTCCCTTTAAGACAACTCCCTCCATGTTTTATTCCACACTTTGAGCATAAGGGAAAAATCATCTTTTTTTTCATTATGCTCTTTAGATTTACATATGAATTTCATTTTCCTCTTCTTATCAAACCCATATGACTGATGGGTTACTCGATCTCCATCTCAACCTTAAGAGCACATCAAACAATTTCTTCATTTCTATTGAAGTCCCTTATGGATAATTCACTTCGGAGACTTGCTTTTAATCCACTAAAAAATAAATCGATCTTACTCTCAGGATCAATAATAATCCCAGAAGCGTACCATGCATGCTTTGTAAAATTTTCTTTGTAGGTACCAACAAATTCATCATCCTTTTTCTTTATTTCAAGAAAACCGTTCTACATCTTTGATCGAAGAATATGATGTATGTAATATTGAAAAATAAGTACATGAACTCTTCCCTTTCCATGGACTCAATTTCATCTCTTTGCTTCGTATTATTGATAAGATTCCACCGTTGATCAGCTTCACCTTCCCAACCATATTCTTCTAAGATTAATTTATCATGTTTAGAACATTGAAGAACTAAAAATATCTTTTCAGTGGTACTGATCAATTGTTCAGTCACTAATGGATCAGTAGACCCGCTGAATGAGGGTGGATGCTGCCTGATAAAGGATTCAACAGAATGTGTCTCCTTCATTTGCTCGTTTGGATGTCCTGCATAATTCATAGCTTGAGAAAGTTGTGTGAGCACGTATACAAGATTTTTCATTCCATCTCCCATAACATTTGGTTTCTCAGGGGGACAATCATTGCATTTCCCATCATATTCAGCATTGACACGGTTCCTTCGGGTTCTATCCATTAACTAAAACTAAGAAGTATAGTGTGAGAAAAACTAATCATAATAGGAAAACCACATAATCATGAGCAATATTTCACAGATTGGGTCTTATCATAGCTTTTTCCTGACCATTTCATAAATACTAAAATGGTGATTTATGCTTAGAATTATCATTAGGGTTCCTACAAAGGATTTAACATCGAAGTTTCTAGAGTTTTACAATACCATTCCTCTAATTCCAACTATATAGTCCCATACATTAAATGCATTGGTATTGATTCAGAATTGAAGCATACTTATTACAAAATATAACAAAACCATGAAAGGACCGGATCGGTATAGTGTATTTAGAATCTAGGAAACATAAACAACTGGTTCATAAAGAATATACATTGTCTCCCATTTATTTCATCATATCTAGAGTCCCTTTTGGGATATCCTACTTAATACCCTTCTTTCTGAACTGGGGAAATAAAAACATACAAAAGGGTGAGCTCAAATGCTCAGTAAGGGTAAACAAAGGAGATATCAATCAAATCATATTCATAAGAAGATAACATTTTGATAATCATTACCTGAAAAAGATATCATAATATCATAACATGGAATAAATCATTGTTGTGAAATGTAATCCCAATAATAATAACATAAAACATGAAACTTTGTGACACATAAACATAATCCTAGAAAATAATTTCTTATTAGTCAAGACTCATTGCCAAGACTATCATAGTGGACAAAGTCCATTTCAGAAATGATTTCACTCTTCGTTCCAGTCCTGTATCACTGAACCAGATTAACATGTCATTTCATCCATGTCAATCTCATGAGATATAAATTTTTACCCAATGAATTTAAGGGAGATATATGTCCCACCCATCCCATAATGATACCATTCTTATGTGTGCCCCAAAATCATAAATCATACACCATAGCATGACCCATGTAATAAAGATGGGATTCATAAACATCATGTCATCGTAACATAATCCATATAAGATAAAAAGACCTCATAAAAATAATTCCATCATAACATAATCAATTAAATTATATAATATGGATAGAAATACGATCCTTTATTATCTTTTATGGAATGTAATTTTGATAAAACAAATGAACTCTATTCTTGAGGAAAATATCCTTTCCACATTATAAACTTTTTTTCTTTATTAAAATGTCATAAAATTTTAAACTAAAAGAAGTCAATTAAAAATAAACCTGAAAACATGTAAAGGAAGCTTCATGGAAGTAATGTTTTATGAAATCATAAAAATCCATTTATGTCGTAGAAGCTAAAAAAAATCTTCTTGTACATTGGCCGGAAAAGTCAAAAAGTAGCTCATACTAAAAACGACAAAAGATTCCATTAATATCTTTTACTAAAAACCCACGAATGGGTAAAATTGGATTTAAAAAATTTTAGGATGATAGAAATAATGTTACACAATGAGGAATCATGGATGTGGATTATAAATATTCCCCAGTAAATTCTAAAGTATAAACAATGTCAGATAAAAATGATATTGCGAGATTTTTCCTAACCTTATGTCTGATATGATTTTTATGTGTCCAAACCTCCTGTATAATGATATAGATATAGTCATTGACTTATTTCAGAATCATACTCATTGTTATGATATCATATATGGTCATATTCTTAGCTTCTTGTTAGTTATATTTCATTGTTACTTGTTATTCGGGTGTTCATCGCTTTTTGTTCTTATGCGTGTTTTGTCGAATAAATTCATATTCATATTTTTTAGGTTATAGATACATCATTTACAGAATAGTAATAGTAAAATATATATCATATTTATTCATTCAATTCATTTATATTATCACGGTTTATTGATGATCATGTAGAACGAATCACATCGCATCAAGGAGATGGTAAGTCATACGTACGAACGAGCGAGGATATCGTTCCCATAATTATTGAATGGTCTTGGAGTGGATGGTATAATATCTAAGAATTAGTATATGGTTATAATAATTATGATCATAGTTATTATTTTCACCATTATACCCATCCATGTATGGTGGTGGTGGTAAACTGATTACACCACGGTGTGGAGACAGTATTATGTACGTAAGCACGCGCGGTGAATTCATATTCCATAGGATGGATATAAGGTGAAATAGGGTTGTTTCATATTTATAATAAAATATCAGTATATTCATGATACTGATGTTATTACATTATAATGAAAAAACTAAATAATAATTAGTAGAAGAAGGAAGACACTTGACACAATTGGAAGAAGTGATTACCTCTTCCTCGACAAGCCTCCTTTAAACATCATCTTAAAGAAATAGAGTTGGACTTTTGAGAAGATATGAACCTCCATAATATTACTAGGGAAGTTGATAAGAGTATTGAAAATGGTTTGGCTGAGATTGAAGGATCAATGTTGTGTAAATAGGAGAGGGAGGACGTTCCATTTTATAAGGGAGGAGAGGGGAACCTTTGGAAAACTCAAAAATATTAATTTATAATAAATAAAAACCATTTTAAAAACCTTTTAAAATGACACATATTCTAATATTATATGATATAGGGTTTTAATATTACCAAGAAATAAAATGTAGACATGTTGAAAATTTATTGTAAACCTTATCAACTTGATTTATCCTTATTTAATATATTGAATTTTATTTGTTGTAATAAGATTATAAATTTTATATTGTTATAAATAATTACTTATGTGTTGTGGATTGTCCATAATTGGATAATTTATTAAATTTTACACCATATAAAATTTAATTTATAATTTTTAAATATTTCTATCGTTTTTAAACAATTATATATTATATTATTTTTATAAAATAACAATAGTTTCAATTTTGACACCATTCAGTTATTTGAATTTAAATAAAATTCTACAAAGAAGACATTTTAGAAATAAACCATTTAATAGATTAATAACATGTCACAAATATCTATAAAATTCGTGAAACACATTAAATATTTAATATCATATTTATTATAATATTTTTAAAACCACTTATTTGATATTTCAATCAATACAATAATTTCCAAATCATTATTGTGTCACCTTTAATGATAAATATTTAATACCTAAAATTATAAATAAATTTACATGATATAGGTGAATTTATTAGATTTATGTAGACTATTCATGTTTCATGTTTCATGAATTTTATCACTAAATTAAAATTATTATACTTATAATATTTAAGAGAGTTACATGTTGTCACTTTCTTTGGTTTTAATAATAATTAAATTATTTCCATGGTAAAATGTTCATAAAATGAATCTATTCAGCCCTTTAGGTGATATGAGTCGACATTTAGTCATCCAATAGAATTTTGGCATGTGTTAGGGTAATTTTATAATCTTATTTTTAACCTTAATTACATGATTTACTTTTAACTACAGTAAATAAAAATTACCATAGTTACTATTCATAATATCAATAAAAATAAAAGTAACCTATTCACATAATTTTGACCCACTGAATTCAAATATGTAATCCAGTATTTAAAATTCAAAACTCGTAAGTTTCAGTAATTAATTTAAAATTAATCCCATTGTTAAGAAAACAAGTTTTAAAAGTTAATACATTTCCAAAGATTGAAAAGATTTTACCTATGAATTCAATGTAAAATTAATGGTAATTACATACATTATATTAAATGGTAAAAATATATTCTATTTTTACATTAAAACCATTAAATATTTTAATTTGACCTTATAAATTATTGCGATGAATAATGTTTTTTTTAATTAAAATATAGCATGTTTTTAGTACTCATTAAAATATGAATGTTATCAGAATAATATGAAAAATTTATCCAAAGAAAATTTTTATATCTTTATTCAAAATAAGAATTTTATTTTGTCAAATTTAACTTATAAACATCCCAAAAAATATATTTAAAGTGAGTGTTCCATCAAAAGGAGGCAAAACTTCATTTTTTAAAAAAATACTTATATTACCCGAAAAATTCATTTTTTTCTCATAACATGTTCCAGAAAATGTGTAAGTAGAATAATAATGTTATAAAATTCAAATTTTAGTTAATACTATTTATAATGTCTAGACCATAATAATATTATAATAATATATTGTTGTTTAGTGAATCCCAGTGTTGCATACTACACATTCTATCGAGGAAGGTCATGATTGCGTATAACACTAGCCAAGCCAGTGTTGTGTGTAGTGAATGATTCCTTTGGTAGTTGCATATAGCATAAGACATAAAAAAATATTTCTCATAAAATCTCAAGGTGTTACACCTAATATAACTCCCAAACATGGTTTTTTGTTCTTGAGTCCAAGAATCATATTTCTTAATGGGTGTCTCTTGATACAGAATTGGTTTCAAACTAGTAATAAGTGTTAAACCATATAATTGGGAGAAGGTTTCTTTCATGTTTATTTTTTTAGTAATTAATAAATGTAGAATTATTGTTTATAAATCAAAAAACTATATGAAATTATTTCATCATGCCAACTACCTAAATGATATCCCAGGTAAAAAAAGAAAACATATTTGTTAAGCATTATCATCCAAAGGATTCTCCCCACAAGGGGTGGAACATTTTTTGTAATATAAAATACAACTACTGAATTCAGATATAAGGATATAATGTTATCCTAGAATATGTCACAATATCACCTATATACATAACTAACACTTCCTTCTTATTACCAAGAAATAAATCCATCCCACTAACTTTGATTATTAGAAAATGAATTCTACCGAACCATGTTTCCCTTATAGGGGGTTTAGTTAGAAAATAAGTTGGAAACCCCCAATATATCAATAATTTGTGTATTTTAGTATATATATATATGTTAATTCACTTGTAGGATTAAATAAATAAAAATTAAGTATATGTTATTATTTGGTAATTATATATTGACTAGGCTCCCATTTTTTCTAAACACATCTATCATAGACTCATTGAATATATTGAAGAATCCTCTACTAAGGAACCATAATTTATAACATAGGAAGAAGAAAAGAGTGTATAATAACAAATTAAAACAAATAAATAAGTTTTAAAATACCATGATGTATGGTAAAGTTTCATTGATATTTCTCATATACATCTGGTCATTATAGGAAGAGGCACTAAGTTGGGCCTAACATAACGAACCTAAAACTAAATCTGAACTAGAACCCCCATCTGGGTAAGGTCAAAAATCTATATACTGTATATTATCATCAACATAATGAGTATTACTGTAGTGACTATAATATTTCATATAACTAATAACTGTAAAAACCAACATCACAAAGTTAGTCACCGATGGATACTCAAAACGAAATAACTATATAACTAATATAGACAATCCTAAACTAGCACACATGACACTCATTGTCTAGAATGTTTTCATGAATCCCCATCTATCTATGTATTCAAATTAATAAAGAATATTTTATATAGTCTTATCATATCCTTTATTAATCACTTTGAGATATTCATTCCAATCTATAACCCTGTGTAGCGTGAAGATGGTCAGAAAACATATCTAAAACACAAGCTTCATGTCTCCAAAAATCACTAACAGCCTTTATTAACAAAATTAATTATATATTTAGTAAGGTGAATAAAATATTATCCTACCATCAACAATATCATTATACAACTTTCATGATAGAGCACCCATAACACCAAATCAAAAAATATTTTATTATTTATAATATACCAAAAAAATTAATTCTAGAAGAAAAAATATAGACAATTAAAAAACACCCAAATACATGATTGGTCATGTAATACCATATAAATTATGATACATAGTATATAAATCAATCCTCAGACCTTGTATATTTAACTTACAGAAAAAATCTGAAATAATCGATCTTAATCCAACAACTGTAAATATTATGTTAAAAACTATCAAAATTTGAAAGTTTTTACTTGATGTAACATGATTAATGAGAGTAATTATGGGATTTTTCAACTATACAGTGATAAAATATTAATCTTGAATAATTATAATAATGGAACATAAATATTTGATGATTTTATATTGGATGGTGATTTAGAAAAAAAAAATTTATTCGAAGTGTGTGGTACCCTCAAGTCATTGTTTGGTAAGAAATTCTCATGATGTTGATTTTCACCATTAAATTTTATCTAGGGTGTTTTCCATTTGTAATTCATATTTTTTTAAAATTATAGAATAAAGGAACTATATATAACGGCACTGTAATATAAAGAATAACTACCACAGTATAATGACTCTCTCAAGGGTAGTGTTACTCGATAGAGGGATGCTCTATAGAATGTAAGGGGGTGTTACAAATTAGTATACGAGGATACCAACTATATTTTTTTTGAATGGGTATTACACTCCTTTGTTATAACATGTTTTTTATGCATAATGATATACATGGAATCATTTTATAATTCTCTATATGTTATAAAATAACCATCTACTATTATGAATGTTCCTTTTTGAAGGTTAGGGGAACACATATGAATTCCTCTATGAGGTATCAGGAATGATTATTAGGGAAACTTATATTGTTGTCCATATAACTTGATATATAAGTTCAAAAATTGTAGGTTATATATTATATATAGTTTTACTAGACAACAGAGTTTGATGCACTAATTTATTTTTACCTATTAAGTAACTATTGTTCCCATACTCAATTTTAAATAGTTCAACAACCTTTATCTACCATTTTAAAAACCTAGGAACTCTAACTAGTATTATCCCCCAAATTTTTTTTCATTTTTTCATTATCATTGGATATTTTATGGAATTAGTAATGGCTATTCTCGATATATATGGGATTTCCTCATCACTCATCTATTATTCCATTGTGAAAACTTATTTTAATATTTTTTAAATCATTAGTTCTATATGGTAATGGAAAAAGTGTTAAGGATGAATTTGTATTTATAATTCATTGATGTTTAATGTTTTGAGAACCCCTTCCTTTTATCACTTCTACTTAAATTTAAATAAATGAGTTTCATAGAGAATTAATGTAACTATATATTTATAAACTGTTAATAAATTTATATACCAATAATTATTGGTTTTTATTTTGTTTAAATTGGTTTATTAATCTAGTTTTGAGTTAATTAGGGATTATAACTAATTATTACATATGATTATTATTTTATGTTAGATGAAATTTTTGATTCATATATTTTATTTAATAAACATATTTTATGAACCATGTTTCTTTCATAAAATTTATAAATGGATTAGATTCATTATATGTATTTTAAAGAGATGTTATGAAATGAATGTTATATGGGTTGATGATTTTGTGAAAGGGGAATTTGTATTATGTTTTGAAATGATTGATTGTGATTATTATATTGAGTTTTCTATATGGTGTATTAATGAGAGACCATATGTGTGTATGGGTTTTCAGGGATGGGGATTTCTTTGGTATTTATTTTAAATTATCATGGAAATATAACTATAGTTTCTCTAGATTTAAAGTGATGGATACCCAATTAGACTGTGATATCTTCCACAAATTTGTTGGCTTTAAAAATGTTGGATTTTTATCATTGAGTTAGTCATTCCAACATTTAGGATTATTTATAGAGCCCCATGTTTCATGTCATCTGCTTTGAGCTAAGGTATGTTTAATTTTACTATTTAATTTATTTAGATGGCATCATATTGATTATGATTTATAACCACTATTTTTTTCATGTTTTTTCATTTTCATGTGTTATATGACATGGTAGGATAAAATAAAAAAACAAGGGTCTCTAATATGTTTTGTAATAGATTATTTTTATGAATGAATTTATTATTTTATGGGAATTATTTAAAACTAAATCTTAAAGCCTGTAATGTGTAAGAATTTTAATATAATCATTGTGGTACTCTACTAGGGTTTTCCTCATACCCTATGTATTCCATCAGGTGTCATCATACATGGTTTTATATAAAATATGAAAGGGGAATCAAACCAGTTCATAGGGTGTCAGTCATTGATGCTCACCAAGATTCCAAATTTAGTGTCTAGTGGGGATACTGGATCATAGGGAGATTGAATCAGGTGAATTATTTTGGTATCCTTAGGTGTTGATTTTGATTATCCTAATTTTAAAACTCCCTATCCTTAAAAATATGATCATATTTTATTATGTATGACATGTTTCTCTTGTTATCTCTATTTATAGAGACATAAATAATTTATTTAGTAATAAATATACTAATTATTTTTTTTAATTTTAATTATATTTGAAATTTTTTATTTGGTGCATGGATTTTTGAAAAATGGGTAATGATGGATTTATTAATGTAATATATATTTTAGTTTTTTGATTATGTGGGTGAAGTCAGTCCCATTAAATTAGTTTTGATATGTTGGAACTAGTTTCTAGCTAATGGTGATTGGGAATGAACATTTGACCTTGTGGAGGGATCGACCTAATTAACCCAATCAAGGCTATTATAAAGATACTCCTAGTCACGAATTGGTTTAAAATAGATGAGAAATTTTTTTTATCATGCAAATTTATAATTGATAAAATTATTTGATATAAGACACTAATGGTGGGTAATTTTGGCATAACCACATGGATAATGGTACAAAACATAAAAATGATGACATGATATGGTGTGACTATGTCATTCATGATTTAATTAATCTTTCTAGTGAAGTATCTGGAAAGAACTATTGTGTGATGTTGGATGATTGGGGTTTCATTTTTTAACCCATATTTTTATAGAATTATCTTCACTAATATTAAAAAAATTAACAATACAATGACACCATGACACACTATACTTCCTTATACTACGGTATGATCTTCTAGTTGTAATTTTTTTACCCTACACCAAAACTAACTCCTCAAATTTTGACCCACTAAGAAAACAAAAGCCTCAAATAATCATAAATCATAAAAAATTAATGTTTAAATAGAAATTAAATTAAATGAAACCATATATTTTACTATTGTTACATACTCCCATTAAATTATTATTGTACGTGAGAAATAAATTTACTTCTCCAAACTGAATATATTTGTCCACTATGATTATACATCGAAATACCACCACCATGTATACTCCTAAACAAAAATATGTATAAAAAACACATACACACACTCACACATACAAGAGATTTTTTTCTCATAGAACCTTCTCAATTCAGCCCATGGTATACATCAGTCTACCCTTATGGGATTCATCATACATGCACTCAACATACTTGATATAATCCATGTATAGGGGATCCCACATCATATTATAGAGTTATAATATGTGAGGCATATATTTAATTGAATAATATTTTAGAATAATCGAAAATATATAATTTTTGATACCAATAGACATTGATATATTTAATAGGCCAATGATTATGGTGAAATAATCCTTTAATTTATCAGAAAAAATACCTAATTGAGGGGATACAAAAAATAACACCATATCAACCAAGATAAACACCAATGGTAGTCACATTTTATTAATATATGAGAACTACCAGATTTGAGAATTAACTATCCAATTCCTTATCAATTTAAACCTCTCCATCATCTCTTATATAAGGTCTATATTAATGACAATTAAACTACAAGCGCCATTACAGGATAGGGTAGTTTGGAATAACTGGAAATATAATAAAAAATCAATACAAATAAGTATCAAATAATAATAACCATTTATTAATTTTTATTCATCTAAAAATAAGTTTGCATCCCTTTCTCTAAAAAAATATATCCCACAACCAATTAGAATATTCTTGAGTATCAAGACATTAACCAATGGTAACCCATTTGATTATATTAGATAAATTTTCATCTCATTAAATTATGAATATATATTCTAATACAAAACATATTGAGTAAACAAGTAAATTACAAATCTCAATATATTATGATAGTCTTTTTTATCCCATGATACTATACAATATCAATATATTAAATCATTATAAAACATAAACCTACCCAGTCTATAAAAAAGTGAAGAATGAGAGAAATTAATTAGTCAATCATACACAACCCAAAACAGTTCATGACACATCAATGTTCTTGGGATAAAATAGAACAAGTATATGATTAATATATCCAAAATTAAAATTATCCCTCAGAAAAGATAACCAAAATTATTAGTATCTTTTTGCTGGATAGACCACAAGAAACAAAACATATTATATAATCCTCACACCAATCCATATAAAATATCACATGATGTTATGGTATTAAATTTTATATATTGAGTATAAATACCATTGAAGGGTGTAGGGGTCCCCCATCATCTATTATATAATAGTAGTATGTATCAAAACACATCCATGGACAATGAGAACAACATCACCATTATGGGACTATCTTAGAATATTCATTTTCCTCAAAAGAAAACCTATCATAATGAATAGAATATGAATTCAAATCCTAGAAATACATTACCCCATAAAATATTTGGGATATAATAATAATAAAAGAAAATGTAATGGCCTCCTACTACTAGATCATTTCATGTCAATATTCTATGAACTGGACCATCAACCACTTATTAGTCAATTTTCAAACTATATCATCCTAATTTTTTTATTGATATGTAATTCCATTAAATTACCCTTTTACATAGAGTTTATAAACTACAATTCAATCATCTATTGCTACTTAAGCTGTCACATTTACTATACCATATTGTCTCACTAGGAGAATATTCAACATATTCGCTTACATATTTTTTATATAAATATTCTATCTTTGATGAGATAGTTGTGACAACACATTAAGTCATAGATCACATTAGGTAATTTTTTATCTTGTTTAGCATAGTTTTAGTCATTGAGTTAAAAATGTGGAGAACCTAAAGAGACCACTCTATCCCCAATATTCATAACTCTCCAAATTAATCTTATAATGTGTCATAATATATAAAATAACTGTTCTTTTGGTCTAAAATGATCAAAATTATTGTAGATGTAATAATTTAACTCAATTCATAAATAAAATTTAACTTTGATCGATACACACCTATTACAACCATTTTATTTTAAATATTTCAATGGATGTTCCATGTGATATAAATCATGAATGGATTATATATATTAATCATACATGATTATAAAAATCATAATAATGAAAAAACTCATTGGTCTAGATTAAGATTTCATACAATCAACATTATCAGGGTTAATGTAACTTCCAACATCACATATATCATTCTTGAGAAAACATACATCCACAATATTTGCAAGAAACATCAAAAGAGTAAACCATAACTATAATACTCAATGTATGAGAAAAATTAGATCTATATTATTTCCATGGAACTCCCTTATCTGAGAATAAAAAAATTAATCATCAATAAATATAAACATGTCTAGTTAAAGATAAAATATATGTCCCATGAAATCCTTGAAAATGTCCATCTAATTTTTCAGAGAAATTGGAATCCCCATAAAATCACATTGGATTTACATGTTCCAGAACTCCATATTTTGTATATTATCTATCCAAAATCATTACTGATGAAACATTGAGGAATGATAAATCTTATAAAACCATCGATATTTATTTATATGATCATTAAAATCAATTTTCCATAGAGATGGATACATATTATTTAACATGAAATGATTTTGTTTCCAATAATCCTTACATAATCTCACTTTTTTCATCAATATTAGTGAAAAAAATGTTATAAAACCACATATTGCTACAATTATTGGGGTAATCATCAACCTATAGATCATACATATGTTCCTTCAACTCACCAAACTCAGCTTCTTCAATGTTATAAAAAAATATAGAAAATAACATATCACCTAACCTAAGATAAGTAATAAGCTCACCCCACTTCTTATTAAAACCCTAAATATATTTTTAGAAAGGTGATAATATATTTTTTTAACTTTTCATGTAATTTTTATGGATCCATGACCCAAAATCTAAAAATTGCATCCAAACAATCTATACTATTTTGGATCCCAACTTAATATGGTTAGATGAATCATGATAGTCCATGAAATTCGATTCCACTAAGATGTTATATTTATATATTATAAGAGAAGTGACTCATATACATATTTTTTCACAATCAATCAAGTAATAAAAACATTACCATAAATACATCTCAATAATAATTTTTTTTTGATATATCCATGATCTATATGTCTCACAAGGGACCACAGACTCTAACTACAGTGGAACAACTAGATCATATCTTCAAATAATCTATCCATTTTTCTAGAGGCATACCAAGGAAAGGTTCACCAAAATTAAACTATACTATAATCCATAAACATGATACCAAATTCATAATGAAAAGGTAATTACATTATCTTATAAAAAATTGATCATCAAAAAGGGTTGACAATACTAGAACCATACCTAAAATTGTAAAAGGTCACTCTTACATAATGTCTATAACCTAATAAAATATAGATAACATATCTTTAGTAAACCAATGTACAAGAACCCATTACCATTAATTATCCAAAATAGAAACCCCTTTAGGAATCTAAATCATTTTACCCAGATATAATTCACCATATCTTCCCCATGAATACATTAGTGAATATTTAAAACTTTCAAAGTACCTCTACCTAATCCTAAATATGATACAATCACATTGAAATGAGGATGGTACTCCATAAATTCAAATTAAAATGGCACCCTTAATGGGTTACAACATTAACTATGAAAATGAACTAACTTATCATATTAAAAATATAAAATAGAAGCTCTCTCATAAAGAAGAAGCAAAAACACCAATTCTATTCAGATATTTATACTTCAACCTGTTGCTCGTCATTTTTACTCGTGTTATTGATACTTCATGATGAACCATATATTATTCTAGATTTATGATGGAAAAATAAAAATAAGAGAGTGAATTTTATTTTTTCTAAAATGAATTTATCATTAATATAATATTAGAGTTATTAAGGTTTAATAGTGTAAATAATTTAAAATTAATACAATATAATTTTATAGTAGTCTAGATCAAAATGACCATAATATAATTTTCAACCCTCATATGAATTAGGAGAGGTGGTACCCATTATATAAATTATAATGTAATTTTATAATTATTTTTTCCCACATTGAGTTATAACCCTATTATAAATCATCTCCCTTTAATTATTAAAAACTAACCAATCCTGATTTTTTTACCATGAGACACAACCATAATAGTCTATGTTTTTTTACTGTTGGAAATGCCTAATCCATGAAATTTTTTCCTTAAATCACAACAAAATTTCATAACATTTAATAAGTTGTATAATCATATAGAATTACACACCCTATGTATAATAATAAGAGGAAATATTTCAATAGAACTAGATGATTGGATCAATGTCCGTGTTTCTGTGAAATATAGAAATATCCTGTAGAAAATGATCAAATGATTTTAGTTTTGTTTGGAGTAGTTTTCAATAAACAAAAAATATAATCACTTTTATTAGATATTAGAATACATAACCAAACTATACATAAAGCGCTAGTTATATCTACAAAATGTATATAGATTACTATTTTTTACAACATTAAACTTCAATATCCATTACTATTTTTCTTTTCCAAAGTATCATAAAATTTATTCATTAATTCTACATAAAAAATCCTCATAGGTTTTACTTTAATAATATATAACTATAATATCATATTTTATCATGATAACATTTTTTAATAAATAATAAAATACCATTAAATATATACTACCAACATTAATGTACCTCAGAATGTTACCTTAATGTATATAATTAAAACTGTTCATATTACACCACATTTAATTTGATACTCTAATTTTCGTAAAAAACTACATCAAAATTCAATACATGTTATATTAATTTAATCCTATATAAAATTATTAATAATAATTACATAGTAATAAAATTTTTAAAAAAATGTAAGGAATAGTTAAAACAATATAAAATGTGAAAAAACATGAAGTATTTCAAATTAAAAAACTATAAATAAAATAGAGATTCCAAAATATAAAAATTGAATTAATTGACTATAGAAATTCCATCACGTAGGTTAAAAAAATTCCCAACAATCTGGTTATGGTAAATCCATTTTTGTTCATATACTACGCACAATGCTTTTATATAGATGTTCTTGTTTCCACCCATTCAGTACTTTTTATATCATTATGTGAGAAGATTTTTATTCATGAGGTCATTACATTTTTCTTCATGTGTTTAAAACATTTTCATCATGTGGTCAATAAATCTATTTCATGCGGTTCATCAATTTTTCAATGTATTTAGTATAATTTTTATTCATGTTATCAATACATTCTTTTTCATGAAGAAAATTAAATTTGTTTCATGTTTTTAGTTCCATACCTACCAAAATTTTCACTCATAGTCAGTTCTAGAAAAGGCCAAATTTTATCTAATTTTCAATTGTATACATATTAGAATTTTTACTCATGGTTAATTCTAGAAATAACAATCGTTTTTTAGAATGTCAGTTCTTGACATAGGAAAACGCTTAGTCACTATCATTTCCAGACTCCACCAAATTTTTACTCATGTTTGCATCCAGTCACAGTCAAATTTTTACACACAGTGAGTTCCATAATAAGCCAAATATTCAGTCACATTTTTTTCCAAACATATAAAAGTATTCAATGATATCCATTTCTATAATTTTTTAAATATTATATCACGTTTAGTTCATGAAATATCCAATTTTTCACTCATTATTAATTTCAAACATATCCAATTTTTCATGCACAATATGTTCCAAACTCATTCAATTTTTGTAGTAAATTTGAATTTAAAATAATATGATTTATAAAAAATACTAAATATTTGGATCAAGGATAAAATTCCACAATATAAGCATATTTATATTTGGAATATAAATTTTAATAGTATAAATTTATCATAATTTCTTAAATTGATCAAAATGTTATAGAATTTAAATATTATTACCCTACTAGAAATAGTTACTATATAAAAAAGAATATATCATTTCTAATTATGCAATTCAACATTGTATGACTCACAAAAATTATTACATAGAAATCAACTAACCGTTCTAATGTTAAATAAAACACATAATTTGGCTTCCCCTACATTTTTAAAATGTATCTATAGGAAAAAAGTCTGCTTGTGTATAATATAATATATACTGATCACTTAAATCATCATAATATTTTAAATGAATGTTTTAAAAAAAATTCATGAATTTCATAGTGTCGAACTATTTATGAATGACAAAATAATATTGATTCAATGGACACACCATCCAAATGGATGGCACATAATGTTTTACAAAAAAATACAAATTGAACACCCCTAAATATATATTTCATAAATAAATTTCTACCATTCCATGTTTAAATTTGATTTTATTAAAATTAGATAAATCTTTTCATTTACAAAATATATTAGCTAATTATTTTTCTAATGAAATAATTTTTGGAGTTAAATTTCATTTATAAACTAGATATGAAATAAAATTATTTTTAGCTTCATTTTTCTTAGTCTTATAATGTTGTTGGGGACTTGTAAAAATATAAAAATAGATTCATTATCATGGAAAATAGAATCATTTTTACAGTTAAAACCAAAATCAGAATCTTTTTTATACTTCATAATTATTGAGAACAATAAGATACAAAATATATATATTCATATTAAACTATTGAATTACCATCCAATTTTATTTCATTGATGGTTATAAAAATAAATATTTTCCAATTATGTGACACATATCTTAATGTATTTTCCTATCCATATTACATCCAAAAAAATTAAAACAACAATAAAATGTCATATGAAAATAACATATATGAGAATAGAATAAACCAATATATATTTCAAATGTAATATATCTAATAATTATTTTATTATATTTAATATTTGTTAACAATAGGTCACTATTAAATCTACAACAGATGAAAACTAAGAAAATAAATATATACATGTTATTAGTAATGTATAATAAACAAATAATTCTTCTATAAGATTTTATATTTATAAAAAAACTTTATTCTTAAAATATAAATTTTCATGTAGTATTCCTGAGAATATTTTCACTTTTATAATATTTTGATCAAAATTTTTCAAAAATATATTTACCATAAATTTTTTGATTTTGAAAAATAACATCATTTATCTAAAATATTTTCAAGCCAATTATAAAATTTAAATTTACCGATTATACTCATATAATATTAAAAAATCATTAATATTGGAAATTTTTTACAAATATTTTCATTTGAAGATCCCAATAAAAATTTCATAAACATAAATTCTAAATAATAAATATTTCATAATAAATATTCTTAATAAATAATATAGGATCAACCATTCCTTTCTCAAAATTTGTTTTCAAACTAAAACATGTAAAACTTTCATAAAAATAATGAGGACCTTGTTATAAAGAATATAAATATTTAGATATTTTAAAAACATGTTTAGTATGATTTTTTTAAATCATTGACATCATTTAAACTCTATATATATAGAAATCTAACCACTTATAAAACTGATTTTGATATCAATTTGAAATTATTTAAATCAATAAAAAGAAGAATAATATAATAATAACCTGATTTCATTAAATCAAATTTGAAGTGATAAAGATTTTGTAAAATAAATTTATTATTATTTATAATATACATGTGAAACATAATCCTAATTTATTTTTAAATATATTTCCAAATCCATCACATTTGTTCCCAAGGATCCATTTTTTCATATAATATGAGAATCATTTAGTGGAAAATGTCCACACAATATTAATAGTAATATTATTTAATTAATCATTTATGTCCAAGATCATATTATAATTATCTAATGCCTCATTAATATTTTTATGAATAAAAATAGAAATAGCTACATGATAAGCACAAATACTCGAAAAATATTTTTCCAGTGTGAACATTTGATTCAACATTACCTGTCATATTGTCTATTAGATGATTTCTATTAATTTTCCATTATTCTATGAATAGTTTTAGATTGATAATACATATTATTTGACCAATACGTGAATATTTATATGTGGATATTTCTTCATGAATGATAAAATTTATAACATCCACCTCTATTTTCATCAATATCATCATCTCATTTATTCATTAATTTTTTATCAAACATAACGTTAAATAATAAATAAATAACCGTGGTTCTTTTAAATTATACTCAATATGTATTAAAATCATCAAAATATCCAAGAAAATACCATCATAATATAGTGACACATATTTATCGAAAATATACATAGTATTTATAATTATAAATTTATATAAAATGAATCTAAAAGGAGAAATTTATTATTCTCTTCCATTATAAAGCTCATAATGTTTACTTTATAAAAATAATAATAAACTAATTCTATTTATAACATAATAATAAGTATTCATATATTAAGTATAAAAATATTTATATAGTAATACTCATATATCATGGTTTTAGCTATTTTTTAATGTATATTATTTTTACATTATGCTACACTATTTTGGTATGATGTCTTTAGGGTTGAAAAATTTTGTAAGAAATATATTTTATTAATATAAATAAATAAATCTAGATTTTGGAAGCCACCACCACGATCAATTGTAATTAATTTAATTTATTGTCCCTTCTTATTTTGAATGAAATTTCAAAAAGTGATATACTTTAATAAAGAATCAGTTTTAGGTGTATGAAATAAATCCCATGTTATTCTTTTAAAATCATCAATTCTAAAAAAAATATTTATTTATACCCAATATATTATGATTGATTTGACAGAATAAATTTAAATAAATAAGAAACAGAGGTATTATAGTTTGAACTTCTGTAATTTCCTTAAATATTCATTGTGTTGTTTTCCTGTAAAATAAGAATCTAAAAAATAATCATACCCACATTATATTTTGACAATTATAAAACTTCCTGATGCTTGATTGAATAAATATGAAATAGAAATTATCATGTTTAAACATCCCCTCCATAAAATGTCATCATATTGCACAAAATCTATTCATTTATCATTTTCATCAGCTAATTCTAATATTTTTTAAAAAATATTCTATTTCTTTTTTTTTATAAAAAAAGTTATTTTCCCAAAAATGTAATTGTTTTTTCATTTCTTAATTTAAAAATTATTCCATCATCATATAGTTTAATTTTTTTTATTAAACTGTGTTTCAATATATAATTATACAATTATTATAATAATAATAGAACACGAAATTATAACATCACTAAAACATTAAGCCATTACTTTATAATTAAATCAAAACATTACATAACCTCCATAAAAAAATTTTATTAAAAAAATTCAATATTTCACAAGTAACATCTCTTAAAAATCTATTATCAATGCACCAAACATAATTTCTTATTCAATTATGAAACATTTCATAAAAATGTAATTTATAATGATTTTGTACCCATTCAGATTATCGTCAAATGGGATTAGAATATGTATTATTTGGAGACAGAATAGATTTTAAAAAATTAATAAAAAATTGTTTATGATAAATATTTAGTTGTAAAAGTCATAATATGTCCAATAGATTATAGAAATATCAATGAACATTGAATACATAATATATGATCATATTATATCTTAATAATATTTCAATAAATATATTACCATTATCTATTTTAACAAATAAGGACTTATAAAAACTATTCAAATTATATTCATATCCAAGACTGTATTTATTTATATTCATTTTATTTAAAATAATAATTTTGTAAAATGGTTATATAACTTGATAAAAATGGACAGATTTGACATGAAACATCAAAATTTATTTTTATCTACTCATTCTCCTTTAGAATAATATCAAAATATCATATTTCATCTTCGTGACCCTTTAATATATAATTCACTTATCTATTTAATTTATATGTTTTAAAAAGTCCATTTTTTAGATTTTCATGATCATTTTCTAATCTATATGTGCTGAATTAAAGTTGGTATTTCAAAATTATATTCCTTCTTAAAAGGAATTTTTCATCTCTTAATTTTCTATATAGACAACCTTGAGTTGAATATTATGTTCCATTTATATACAAGTGAACTTTTCAGTATTACATTCAAGTATATATATGTATTTAATAAATTCATCAACAATAGGTTTTTCATAATTAGACTAAAAAGTTGAATTATAAGTAATGAAAGTTACATGACAACATAAATCTATAAATAAAACTTTTCCACATTATTTTAGAAAAATAAGTCATTAACAAAACATGAATTTTCAGTGCATCAACATATGACAACAATTTCATTATTTTCATTGACTTATTGAATCATCTTATTCTTATACTTCTTTATCCGAGTCCAATCATGATTTATTTCCCGAATATTATAAAATTTATAATCCTATGTTAAATCATTATTTTCTCAACTCGGTAAAATAAATCAGAAGTATTTTTTGACACTTTTGATTTCAAAGAAACTCTTATCTTCTCTGAATTATATTCAACAAAAATATTTTTAGGTTCCCAATATATTGTAATATTGATCCAAAAAGTTGATCAAGTGTATATTGGTGGATGTTCTTACATTAAATTTTCATTACCAATTTAGCATTCCACTTTTTATGAAGTACTATAATTAATATTTCAAAAACAAATAACAATTTCAAGAGTTTCTTGAAGAGAACTCATTCCATTTACATTATAAGTAAATGAAGGAAACATTTGACTAATAGTTTCATCTTCACCCATTTAAATTTCTTGATAATCATCTCCTAAAATTCCCAACATAGTTATAATAAAATTATCTAATCCATGATATGAAACATAGTGAATTTCCTAGCTTTCATGAAACGTTCTACCTTTTAAAATATGACTATATACAATAACATTTATTTAAAAGTATAAAATATCATTCACCATTAAATTCGACATTAAAATTACCACATCATCTATAACCAATGATTGATGATCTTTTTCTAGGAACGTGTATGATTTTTTCTTATGATTCCAAGGACAAATGCTATGATTATTTAAGAATTATTCTTTTATGGATTGTATTTATCAAAAATTAATACAATAAATAGTAAAGAGGATTTTTCAGTATACATACATAATTAAGGATATTTACTGAAAGTATAAAATTATATGGTCCCATTTATGATTGGTATATTAATTTTACAATTTATAAATAAATTTATATTAATTTTATATAATATTTATTAATGTTATTATATCATAAAAATAAAATGAACACATGATATTATTATAATATTTCAAATATAAATGATAATAATCTATTGTTCACCTCTATCATTAATTGATATAGATGACACCCATTGTAACCTCTCTTATAGAATATTACAATGATTTTTTTACAACATGGAGTCTAATCAAAATTAAAATTCATTCTTCACCTAAGAGGTTGAATGCTTAACCAATCCTTTATTTTTCAACCTAGAGGAAATAATAATATATTATACCCTTTTCCCCTAGGCATACAACCCAAATAATAAAATTTAATTGAGTGTTAATAAATATTACCATCATTTTAATAGGTTGTATAAAACCCTACAATTACATAGATATAAAAATAATAGGAATTTTTAATTCTATACAACTAGATGAAAGAATCACAATCTGAGTGTTGAGAGTGAAGTGAACACTCATTTAATAATGGATAAAATGAATTTAGTTTGGAAGGGAGGATAATTTGGACACAAAAAATTTTAATCATTGTATATTTCAAGTGAATTTTTAATTTCATTAACTATGTAGAAATATGTTATTACAATCTATGTATATTTATTATGTTTTCACAATTGATTTCAAATTTTAAATATATTGCAATTTATCTTTTATAATGATTTATTATATTTTTATATTAATTGTGAATGAAAACAATATATCAATGTTGCTTAAATCTATAATTTGTGATATTAAAATCATGATGTATAAGGCTAACCTTTTATAAATGTTAATATAGAAACAATAAATAATTATAATCAACATTGATTTCACTTAGAAAATTTAGATAATTATGTGAGAAATATTTTATAAATTCCTACCATATTTAATTAAAATCTTGTGTGTTCTTATCAAATATCCTGAAACATAAACCAATGTAAAAACAATTTAACCCCACATATAATTATTCCAAAAAGTAACACTTTATTATTCAAATAATTATTAAATGTTTAAGGAATATTAAAATCAAGATAAATATTTAAAAATTAATCAATTAATTTAAAATATAAAACTATATATAAAAAATGGATTTTTTTGAGATAAAATATAAGTAATGAAATTATCATGATCCGACCTAGGTCAACCCCGAATCGGTCTCTTGTGCTAATCCATGGAAAGGCCCGAGTGGTGTACTTGAGCCTGCTGGGCTAGTGAAAAGTGGCAAGTGAATCAACAATGAAAATGGGGATTATTTCACAAAAGAAAATAAAAAAGGTAAAAACTATAAAATAAATAACATGTCATAACCATTTGATTTACGAAATTTGAATCATTTATATTTACAAAGAAGGATAAAAAACCCAAATAGGTGAGTGGAAACCAACACTAAACATCCCATCCATGTGACCCTTTGAGTCACTCTCCAACAAATCACCAACCATTTACCTAGGTGATAGAAAAGAAGTTGGAAACTATTGGAGAACTATAAATAAGGAAACACTAAAGGAATGAGTATTAAAAATAATTAGTTAGGCCCTATTAATTATATTTCCAATTAATGTTCTTTAAATAAAGAAATATTTATTTTAAGGTTGGAAATAAAAATTATAAACATAGGTTTTCCATAAATTACATTTCAAAATAAAAAAACACACCACATTTCATCATAATTTAAAATGAGTCTCAACCAAGAAGATAAGTGATGTTCATAGGGGATAAATATAATGGGGAAACAAATAAGGGAAAATTCATTTTTCATCATAATGTGAAATAGAGAAAAAAATTAATTCCCATTATTTATCTAAAAAAGATTTTTAGAAGAACTATAATTTCACCATATTTTAAAGGAGCACCCAAAACTAAGTCCAAGGGATAAAAATCTCACAATGAGGGAAATATATAATAATACTAGTTTTAGAGAAACACAAGAACACATAAGAACTCAATGGAGAACCAGAACATACTATACATATGACTCACTAGAAGGCATGCACTACTCGATGACACCATAATTCCATAATTCCCAATTGCCTCCCTACCTGGCCTAGTCGAGGGGCCTAATCCCATTGAAATAAACACAAGTATCAACCTTATATGGGGAACTAGCTATTATAATAACCTAAAGTAGTGTATTAAATTATCTATGAAATCCTCTCCTATATTCTAGGTTCCCATGATATGTTCATATAGTGGTGGTACAAACAATGCAAGAAACAAGTCACATCCATGTACAATCATCCAATACCAATATAGGCACCACCTTGTCCTCCCCAAGTATTATACCATTCCTTTAACCAAAATTATATGGGGGGAGTACCATGTTGAGGACATCCCCACCCATTAACAAAGAACTGGGAAATGGATCCCTCCATGAGGTGTTTTCCAAAATAATCAAATTGAAATAAAAAATGTGCCTTAAAATGTTTTTACAAAAGGTAACAATTCAAAAATACCCCCCCCCCCACACACCAGTTCTAAAACATAACCCACATTTGATAACATTTTTTTATACCACTCATCATTCAAATAAAAAACAAACATATAGGAGACAAACGGGAATATACCATTAATAATTTAATGTGAGAATTCAATTTATATACTTAAAATCACTACTCTGAACATCAAAAGTGTTTTTATGAAAACCAAACCATGCCATTATAAAACACCAGTGAATTTGAAAATCCAATTGTGCCATTTTCAACACACATGGCACACAAAATCTATTTTGAATATTCCAAACCATAAAAAATCAATATATTTCATAAAATAAAATTATCCCAACAACATAAAATGACAATTTAGCAATTAAGGGAGGTGAAAACAGCAATAAATAATTGTAAACATGATTTTAAAAAAATATGAAATTGGTTTCTACCCCAATATTAGAGAAACATCTGACAAACACTATGAAACTTCAATCACACCACCATTTCACTTAAGGGTGGTAATATCCATGCTAATGAAACAATATTGAAACCAAAATTCAATGATCCAACCTTAAAAATCATATCACCACCATTGGTGAAATGAAAACTCTGGAAAGAAAAAGAAAAACCCCAGAGAAAAGAGATAATGAAAGGGATAAGAAACATACAGGGAGATTCCAAGAATAAATCGAGCCAAAAGATCCAATAATAGGAGGTCCAAGGATCCTAGGGGTGGGGGAGGAAGCTTCTAGGTCGAGCCAACCCATTTGGGAAAGATATGAAAAATTTGAATTAAAAAATGGTGAGTGAAAAATTGAAAAATTACATATTTTTTACTGGGTAGGCCACACAGTTAGTATACATGGTCCACTAGACCGTGAAGTAACTGTGAAACCACAACTAATAAGGGACATGGTGACACATGGTTACCTTGTAATTTCTACACGACGGTGTGGTAGTCATGAAGTTGGTTCGTTATCCAACATTATAGTTTGACATGCCCCTACATTAACAATTTTTAGGGTACTATCTACCCAAAAACCCCCAATATCTGCCAAAACCAAAGGAAGAACCCAAGAGGAGAGCTATGATAAGGATAAGAGAGAATAACATCTAAATAATCAAACTCGTCACACCCAGTTCCCTATAAGAGAATCGAAAAGCAAACTGAAATAGAACTGGAGATGAATTTTCAAAAATATAGGTGTACAATTCTCTACAAAATAACACTCTCCTCTATAGGAATGAAAAGAAAATGTTTACACCCAAAGATGAACTAATACTCCTTTACACCAATAGAATATTTCCATGTAATGGAAAACTAAAAATCTACCAAAACATCACCCCAAAAATATATCTGGAAGAACTCCAGGGTACAAAAGATGGAATTCCCACTAAGTGCCAACCACCCCCAAATGTTCAAATTCATCCAATTGATCAATCAAAATGTAATCCAATCTCTCATGACATAAAATCCAAATTCAAAACAAGAAGACCTCAAACACAATCAAGCGGGTCCTAAACCATCCATTTAAAAATACAGCAATCAAACAAATTCAAACAAATGTGATTAACACCAGAACAATCCTAATACATTGAACTAGCTGGGTGTACCCCATTCCCCAATGTTCAATCTAGAGGGAACATGGGGATAAACAATTTCAAAATTAAACTACCTACAACCAAGCCAATCGTTTCTCAAAATTATGATATTATTATAGGGAGGCCCAAAAGGAATCCATATCATTAGAAATGGTCTACTACCCAAGATAGAATAGGAATAAAAACACTCAAGACAAGACCACAAACTAAACAAGAACACCAAAACTAGGAGGCTCGAAAAGACACCCCACAATTAGAACTATCGGTATCCCCACAGTGGAATATGGTCAGACTAGAAAGTTCACCAACTTATCCCACAGAATAAATAACCCATAAAAAGGGGTAGGGGGAGGACCCATCTAATGGACCTTCAAAAACCTATCTAACATGCACCAACCACTCAATAAACCTAGATAACCATAAACAAAAAAACTCCACTTTCAAAAATAGGATGCATCATCCATTGAAAGGAGGAACTCATTCAATGTAACACAACTCCAGAGATATTAAGAAGATGATAATTCTATGTAAAAGGATTAAACTACCTCTCATTCCCATTGAAAAAACAAAACATCAACCAAAATAATTCTACACCATCAGGGTTCCCCTAACTATGTTACATCTTCACTTTGAGACATATAGACAAAGCTTCAATTATTGAAGCATCTCCTTCCTCATAGTTAGGCTTTAGAAACCCCTAAACAGAACTCAATGATGAAAATATCACATAACACAATTCCATTGAAATAGGATTTCACATGGATTCAGTAAAAACAATTCCTACAAAATAATAATCCAAATAACCACCACAGAACACCACCTGATAAAAAAATTACAATAATGATCATTATAATAGGAGAAACCCAAAACATGCCCCAAATAGTTCTCTATTACTACAAACTGGATGGGGTGATATTTAAGGAGTTGGGTCTAAATTCTTAGTTCTTCTTGATAACACCCTAAACGAAGTTCTTTAAGTGACTCCAAGCATCATCATGTGTGGTGGATTTTTGGAGCACTCATGAAAAAAGGTCTTGTATAACCATGCTTGACACACTAACAATAGGACACGACATCACACCCTAAATAGTTCGACAAAATATATCGATACCTATTGGTTCCACCACTAGAACCTTCAACATCTATCCTCTTACCATTAATCTTAGCAAAATCCCCATCAAAATTCCTAGATACCAGGGAAAGATTCACCATCTCAAACCCCCTGCAGACCCAGATTTAAAATTAAAGGATTGTATCAGCACATCAATGAAAGTGGTTAAGTTTAGCTCTTACACCTTAAAATTATGTCCATAATGGATAACAAGATAAAAATTACAATCACCCACACGATTGTTTCCAATATACTCAGGTTCATATGATTCCATGTCTAAGAAGCGACCATAGAATTTTAACACCGATCCAAAACCTTGTGGAAGACCACAAAAATCTATCCTCTTTCTCATTGTTGTAATATTAGAAAAGTAATCTTGAATTAACAAATACTTGAATAACACCAATGTGATATATTTCTTCTACATTATTTAATAAACATACACCAACCATTTTTTAAGATGGTTTTTTTAGAGAAAAACAGTATTAAAAAATACCATCAATGTCTCAAGAAACTCGAGGAAACCAAAGTCTATCTCGACCCTCCACTACCACTTTGATTACTCAAGAGGATCAACTTTAAAATTGATAAAAGGAGGATTTACCATCCAGATCTCTAGGAATGAATTTATATGTTGATCAACTGTATCATTCAATCGAGATGTATGACCTAAATATGAATCATGGGTATCCATTAAAACATTGTGGGGGGTGGACACTATAAAAACAAATAACACGGAACCCCATTAAATCCAATACAAAAATGTGGATCGTTCACATCAAAAATAAAAAAATTAACATCAACATCCAAAATAAAGAGGACATGTAACACCACCATAAGGTATCAAAACATCATATTTTCCCTGAAAATTATTTCAAAAAGAAAACAAGCGTAAAATAATTCTATACCCTCCAATGGATTCTCATGGGCCTACATCATGTATATTCTCATGTCATACCAGCTGCATGATCACTTTCTCATAAATATATATATATGTAATTGATCTCAAAATCAAAATAGTGAAACATTTAACACACCCTTCTTTTCCGAATATCACAATGATCATTTTCAATAACTTTTATCCATGAAAATTTTCAATCCCATCCAAATATTACCAACCCCTTTTTAAGGAAAATCCAACCATTTAATCAAAAATCATATATAATAATTTCACATCAAATTTAAATAATTTCATTTATTTAAAAATATATAGGGCACTTACCAAAACATTACCAACCACCTAATCAGAAAAAAATTTGTATTGCCTTAAAAATTAATTTCACAAAAACCTAATTTTCCACTTACAAAAACATGGTCATTTCCAATTTAAATTTAGTTTTTCAAAATCCCCAAAAAAGAAATTTTTGAAACAATTCTTAGAATTATTGGTGATTCAAATGATTTATAAGGGGGAAACTAGTGTTGATCGGTCACTCAGTAATACGGTTGGTGGACATACGCTAGTCGTGACACCATCATAAAAAGACTTCTAGGGTAATATCCATGATTCCACAAAGCCATCCAATCCATTTAAGCTCACAAAGAGCACATCCCAACTCGTTTTTTAATTAAAAATATCAAAATATCCAGAAGAACCAAATACAAAATCAAACTCAAACACACAATGGTATCCCAGGGATTGAAATGACTAAAAGTTCTTGATTCTCTTCATGCACATACACCTCAATCCCAACAATCCTGCTCCTTCCACCTTGAAAACCCCATGTAACAATTGGTACCCTAAATAGAGAACCTCAAAGGAGAAATCCTCCTTTGATATGACTTTTTCATGAACCGACCTGGGTCGACCCCAAACCGATCACCAGAGACGATCTACGACAAGGACCTAGTGGAATTTCAGATCCACTTGGGCTAGGGACTTCCACCGAGGGAATCATAAATGAAAATGGGAACTGTTTCACTAAAGAAAAAATAAGAATAAAAGAATAAAAGAAAGAATATTAAAACACATTTGAATTCCAAAATTTTCATCATTTACATTTAAAAATAAAGATACAACAAAACTGAACTAGAAAAAAAAACCAAAAAAACCGATTCAAAACTGACACTGAAGATCACCTCCAGTTGACCCAGAGGGTCACTCTCTAACCAAAGACAAACCATCACCAAGGTGACACAAATGAAGAATGAACCTCCAGGAGAACTAAAAAAATGAAACACTATAGTAATGAGTATTAAAAATCAATAGGTAAGCCAAGATAATTATATTCCCAATGAATATCCATTAAAAATCAATTTTTTAGCTTTGAAATTATGTCTATAAACATTGGTTTTCCATACATTACATTTAGAAGTAAACAAAACAAAACCAATTTACCTTATAATTTAAAAACAATGTTTAATCATAGAGAAAAGTGAGGTTCATATAGGAGACATATAAAAGAGAACCAAATAAAAGAAACTTCCATTTTCAATATAATTTGAAATAGTGAAAACACATTTTTATTCAAGAATTTTTATCTTAAAAACATTTTAGAAGTCTGGACATACACCATTTTCCATAGGAACACCCAAAACTAAGGTCAAGTGAGAACAATCACTCATCATGAGAAATAGATTACAATACTGGTGTCCGAGCAATATGGAAAACCAAGGAACTTATGGGTGAACTAGAACATAATATACATGTGACTCTCCCTAAATGAAATACCTACTTGATTGAATCGCAACACCATAATTCCCAACCATCACCCTATCTAGCCTAGTCATAGGGCCCAATACCATGACAATAAAACCAATTATCCACCTACTATGGGCCAGTAGCTAGTATAGTTACCTACACTAGTGCAGAAAACATTATCTGAAATCCTCTTTTCTATGCAAGGTTACCATTCAATGTTCGTAAGGGGGTTTTCCAAACAATGAACATAATGAGAAAAATATTTGTACCATTCTCCACTACCACAACCAAACTACCCTCTCCTCCTCAAGTAGTTACCCATTCCTTAAAACAAGATCAAAATGGGTGGCCTCCCATTCTGAAGAAATCCCCACCCATTAATAACCAACTAGGAAACAGATCACTGTTAGAGGGGTTTCCCAAAAAAACCAATTTAAAATTACAAGTAGGTATTAAACTGTTTTCACAAGAAAAAGAATCATCCATAAATACTCATACCCAATTTACTTCCACAACCAAAGACGCACTTGAAAACCATTTTAATCAATCCCACACACCATTAAGAAAATATAGAACTTATATTATCCAAAATCTGTTATACCATTAGGAATTTAATGTGAAATGGTATTTTAAAACATAATATAACCTCTTTGAACATACAAATAATGTTAATAAAGACCCAACCTCTCCATTATAAAACAATAGTTAATATAAAGATCTAACCATGCCATCTTCATAACACGTGGAATGAAAAATCCCTTATAAATATTTATAACCATAAAAATTAAATAGATTTTATAATATAAAAATATCCTAGAAACGACAAATGCCTATTCAGAAAAAATGGTTGGTGAAAACATCATGAAATCAAGGTAAATTTTTTTGAAAGACATATGCATAGGATTCCGACCTTAAGAATTAGGAAACATATAGAAAGTGGTGAGAAACATAAATATCACCACCATATCACTAAAGGGATAAAATATCCAACAAAAAAACAAGATAAAACCAAACATTTAGCTATCCAACCCAAAAAAAACAGATCCCCACCACTGAAGAAAAGAAAATCCAAGAATGAGAAGGAAAAACCCTATAGAAAAGTGGGAAATTAAGGAAGAAGGAACTTACTAAGTGAATACAAGAAGAAATAAATCCAAAAACACCCAAAGAGAGGACTTACAGGGAGAAAAGGGGATGGGTAGGTGGTTCCTAGGTCAAACAAACCTTAATGGGAGAGATAAGACCAATTTGGGTAAACCAATGAGAAGGGAAAAAAAGAGAAAATCCCATTTTTTTTAAAAAACAAACATGGAAGACCATTCGACTGGTCCACATGGTCTACTAGATTGTTTAGTATCCATGGGAACCCTAATTTAGAGGGAAAACGTGCATCATGGTTACCTGGGACAAACGGTACAGTAGGTTCTATAACCTACCAGACTGTTTGATAGCCTATAAGGTAACTATTTTTAGGGTTTTATATAGAAAAAACCCCTAATATCACCAAATTATCAAGGAAAACCCCAAATAGAAGATACATGAAAAGGATAATAGAGACTAGACTCAAATAAATCACACCCTTCACAATTATTTCCATAAAGAAGAAGAGAAAACTAAACCAAATAAGAACCAAAGGTGAATTATCAAAAACACAGTGTGACAATTCTCCACACAATAAAGATTTACACCATAGAAAATATAACCCAATGATTAAACCAAATGATGAAACAATACTCTTTTACACACCAAGGATTTTTAAAATGAATGAAAAATTATGAAGCCACCAAAACCCCACCACATGAAAAAATACAATAAGAACATGTCGGAACAATAATTGGAATCCCAACTAAGTTCCACCAACCACCAATTTATTTAATTTATCTAGTTGATCAATCCATAAGGAAAAAAAATATCTTTTCATAAATTCCATATTCATAACATGAACACCTAAAACACTATCATATAGCCCCATAACCATCCACTTAAAAAATAGATAAATGACTTCTATCCACCCAGAAAAACACCACAACAATCCGAGTCCAAAAAACAAACTGGGTGTGCTCTAATCCCCAATGTTCATTCGAGATGGTACTTATCACTTGGAAATTTCAAAAAAAAGACATCTACCACCAAGCCAAATATATAATGAAATAAAGATATGATTACAATATTTCTGTATGGATTCCCTAATATTATAATTTAACTACTACCCAAGATAGAACGGAAATGCCAACACCCAAGACAAGATCAAGAACTAAACTAGATCACCAATATGTGGAGGCCCGAAAGAACACCCCACCATTAGAACAATGGGACTCCCCACAGTGGAAAACTGTCACATAAAAAAATTGAGGGACGTATCACATGAAAAAAAATCCCCCAACATAAGGGGATGGGAGGGAGGGTCCGTCTAATAGACTTTTAAATCCATGACTGGAATACACCAACCACTAAAAAATCACAAATGACCATCAATAAACCAAAATTAACCTTAAAAAGGGATAAATTTTACATTGAATGGAGGCCCACATTCAATGAAACACAACCCCTGAGATCTTATAAAAGTTAGATGACTACGTAGCAGGCTTAATCTTCCTCCACTTTCCCCACATAAATTTTATCTTCAAACGAATACATTCTACATCACTGGGGTTCCCCTTACTACAAGCCATCTTCTCTCTAGGAACTGTGGATGGAGCTCCAAATATTGATGAGACACTAATCTCTCATTCAGTCTTTAGAAACCCTTGAATAGAACCCACATATTAAAAAATCACATAACCCTCTTCCATTTAAATAGGACTTCACAAGGATTCAGTAAAACTCATTATTACAATGGAATAAAAAAAGAACCACCACAAAATGCCACCAATCAAAACTATTTCAAAGACAATCATTACAAAAATAGATACCTTGAACTAACCAAAAATATTACCCTATTCCAGAAAAATGTATTGGGTACTCTTCAAATAGTCAGGTTTGGCATCACAATGCTTCTTGGAATCTCTATGAAAGACCCACTTTATGTGACCCATGTTTCTATTGGTGTTGCTAGTTCATAGAGCAATCTAGAAAGATGGTATCATATGACCATGGTTTAAAAACTAATAACAGGTAACAACATTATTACCTATCGAGGTCGATGATAATTTTTATGGCCTCTTGATTTCCCTAACAACACTTCTAGCATCTTCCCACTCACCATTCATCTTATGAGATTCTATGACCATTTCTGGAGACTAGGGAAAGATTCTCCATCTCAAACTCTCTTTCAAACCCAGATTCAGCGTGTAGGGATTGTCTCACCACATCATATAAAGTGGTTTGGTTGATCTCTTCCACCATCAACTACAGTTCAGAATGGAGACCATTATTTAAATGAGAAGGTTTCATAGGATTATTTCCGACATAGCTTGGTTAATATGGAGCTAGGTATCAGAAAAAAAAATTTAATTCCAAAACCAATCTAACAACTTGCTGAATACTACACAACTCCACCCTCTTCCTCTACTTTATATTCAATGAAAAGTGATGTTTCATGAATAAAAATTTGAATAAATCCCATGTGATATATTTTCTAGACATGCATTGAGAATAAGACGTACACCATTTCCACAATAGTTCATCGATCATAATGGTAGATTTCATTGCCTCTAATGTCTCAGTATACTCCAGGAAACCGATGTCTCTCTCAATCCCCCACATCCACTACTATACCTCATGAGGATTTTCATTACCATATAAAATATATGGAATTAACTTCCAGATATCAAGGAAATTTTATATGGGTTTATCAAAAGTAGAGTTCACTCAAGAAGTACCAAAAAAATCTATATCTTGGGTATCCATTAATCTATTATGGGGGAATACACTAAGAAACATGGAAAACCAGGAACATGATTAAAATCAAACCCACAACATGGATCCTTCACATCAATCATCACAAAAGAAACATCAACTTCCAAAATAAAATGGTCATGAAACACCACCACAAGTTATCAAAGCATCAAATATTCCATGTAAACCCTTTCAGAAAAGAAAACAAGCTTGAAAAAATTCTACATCAACCAATGGAATCCCATGGGACCCACCATTGCAAAATATCTTCCCATAATGGGAAATCCAAAACATTCTGATAAATATTTACATATTTGATAGCACAAGGAAACACCAATGGTAAAATAATAAACTCATCCTTCTCTTTCAAATCACACAATGATCTTTTTCAAAAAACACTATAAATGAAAATTTGACATCCCATACAAATTCCATAAAACCATTTTTAATGAAACTCTAACCATTCAATAGAAAATCATTTTATAGCTTTCCACATCAAGTATCAATCATATAATTTATTTCAAAAAAATTAGAAAACTTTCCAAATATTTACCAACCACCTAATTGAAACCATTTTTTTACCTAAAAAACTAATTTCATAAAGACCCCATCCTCCACTTACCAACACAAGGTAAATAAAAATATAAATTACATTTTTCAGATTCCCAATAACATACACTTCAAAAAATGTTTTGAATTATAGAATACCGAAATGATTCACATGGGGAAACTAGCATAGATGAGTGAATCAGTTATATGGTTGGAGGCCAAACACTAGTATTTCCACCATCATAGAGTGAATTCTATGGTAATATAATTAACTCCACATGAAATTTTAGGCTATGAGACATCATGGAGTCCACAACATAAATCTATTTTCATTTCCCAATATCAAACAATCCACAAGAACCAAATACACCGAAAACCCCAAACATCCCAAGGTAACCTAAGGTTTAGAATGATTAAGAATTCACATCACTATTCTGATACCAACTAATCAATCTCAATAATCCTACTCCTTCTACCTGGAAAACCCCTATTATAAATTGATTCTCTAGAATTGATGTCCTCAAAAGACCTAACCTTCTTTGATACCATTTTGTCACAAACCAACCTAGGTCCACCACGAAACGGTCACCCAAGCATATCTCTCGTATGGCCAAAAAGGTTCCCTTCAACCTCATGGACTGGAGATAAGTTCCATGGGAATAAACAGATAAAATGGGAATGGTTTCACCCATATATATAATCATGGAAAACAGTATAATATAAAGAATAATTCAAACACATTTGATTTAAAAAATCATCATTTAAATTGATAAATAAGGATACAAAAAAATGTATAATAAATAATACAAAAACATCCTTGTGGAAACTCACACCGAACATGACTTCAATGTGACCCATAAGGTCACTCTACAAACAATCACCTACCATTTGATGAGGTGATAGAAACAAATTTGGAACCTACAAGAGAACTAAAAACAAGGAAACACTATAGGGATGAGTATCTAAATCTAAAAGATATGCTCATCTAATTATATTCCAAATTAACATCCTTTATGGATAGAAAGGATGATTTTTAAAATTGCAATAAAAACTAAGAACCTATTTTTTCTATATATTAAATTTAAATATAATCAAAATACATCCTATTACCATCATTATTTTGAACAAGGATAAATGAAATTGATAAGTGATGTTCAATGGGGACAATGATAAATGGTAACCAAATAAGGGAATAATTAATTTTCCATTATAAAGTGAAATAGGGAACACAACTATTCATTTACAATGTTTATCTTAATTTTTTTTTATCAAAACAACATATTCACAAATTTACAAAGGAACACCCAAAATTGAGGTCAAGGGAGCACAATCACACCATGAGGGAAATGGATAATGATACTAATGTCAGTGCAACATGAGAAAACCTAGGAACATAGAGGCCTACAAAAACATAGTATACATGTGACTCATCACAAAGGGATTACCTACTCGATGACATCATAATGACCTAACACATGAATATATATACTTGGCATGGTTGAGGGACCAAATACCATTGTAATAAACTAATGTATCCACCTATTATGGGCTAATAGATAGTACAATAACATATAGTAATATAGTAAATGTTTTCATACATCCCATTTTTTATGATAGGTTCACATTCGAAGTTCATAAGGGGGTGTGCCAAATTGTACAAGTAACATGTCAGTTATATGAACAATTATCTACAATCAAAACTATAACCAGCCCAACCTACTCAAGGAGTAGCCCATGACTTAAAACATAATCACATGGGTGGAGTACCATGCCAAGGATATCCCCGCCTTTTAAAAAAAATCTAGTATATGTCTCCCTCCTAGAGGGGTTACTCAAAAGAACCAATGTAAAATGCCAAACATGACTGATCATGTTTTTATAAAAATGAATCATTCATAAATACCCATACACAAAGAAATTCTACATGAAAAAACACATTTGAAAATCATTTTTATCAATTTTATACACAATTCATTTGAAAAACACATTTATATGAGCAAAAGGGGCATACAAAATTAAGTATTTAATGTGTAAATCCCTTTTAACGACATAAAATCACCACATTGAACATCACAAACTTGTTTATATGAAATAACCATTCAATTATAAAACATTAGTCAATTTAAATTCCTAATCGAGCCACTTTCAAAACACATGGCACTCAAAATCCTATAGAACTATTCCAAACCATCACAAATCATGAGATTTCATAAAAAATAATTATCCTAACAAAATCAAATGACTACTTAACAATAATAGGTGGTGAAAAACACAAAAAATTAAAAACAATTAATGGACATATGAAATGATTTTATACCTTAATAATAGATAAAAATCAGTTAATCAGTGTGGAATCAATTGCACCACCATCGCACTCAAAGGAGATAAGTTCCAATTTAAAAAAGAGAGCATTGAACCCATCATTCAAATATACAACCCAAAAAATTGGATCCCCTCAATTAGAAAAATTAAATCCCAAGAAATAGAATTTAAACCCCTAGAGAAAAGAGTGAAATCAAGGTAGAGAGAAGTAACTACGAAAATCATTGAATAAATTGAGCCAAAAACACCCAATGAGAGGAGGTCCCAGGAGCCAGGTGGAGGGAGAGGAGGTCCCAAGGTCAAACATACCAAAATGGTTGAGAGATTACCGATTTGGTTGAATAAAAGTGGAGGGAAAATGGGAAATTAATTTTTTTTAAATGGGGTAGGACGCATAGTTAGTCCACACAGTTTACCAGACCATGGGTTAACTATGCAACCAACACTACTGAGGGACAAACTACAACACTATTTCCTGGGACATACCACATAATTGGTTATATAACCTACTGCATGATTTGACATCCCATGTGCTAAATGTGTGGTAACCGCAGTTAGGGTTCTCCCTGGATAAAACACAAAAAAATCACCAAAAACCCATGAAGGAACTTGAGGTGGAGATCTAAGTCAAGGATATGAGAGAAGAATCGTCAAAAAAATTGAACTCATCACACCCGGTTCATGAAAAAAGACATAAAATCCTAACCAAATTGGAATAAAAGTTGAATTTTCTAAACATATGTGTTATTTAAATAATTCACCATAGGTTAGTTATAAGGTGGGTCCAAAAAAATTCCCAAATTTGACATCGAGTTAGTATATTTTTATCACATTATTAAAATATTTTTCTAATAATTTTTGTATATTTTAATGTGTTGGGTAATTATTTTGGTAATGCGGTAAAGAATATTTTGTTCATATGGTCATCAATTTTTTGAAAGTGGATAGTACAATTACATTATTAAATCAATAAAATTATTCAATATAGTCCATAAATTTAATTCATGTGTTCTGTATATTTTTTTTCATTTGGTCAGTATATTTTTCCATTGTAGTTTTTATTTTTTTCATTTTGTCAGTTCCATACATAACCAATTTTTCACTAATGGTTAGTTCCATTATTATTTCAATTTCTTCTCATTGATATTTAAAAACATTGATAAATATTCATTGACATAAAAATAAATTATTAACCACATTAACACCCAAAATAATTTCTAGGCATTAAAAATGTTTAACTAAAATATATTTAAATTCAAAACAAAATTTTTACTCCCAATATGTTCCAGTCATTTCAAAATACTTACTAATTATTAGTTCTATAAATAGGAATATTTTTAGTCATGGTTAGTTTCTGACATTTAAAACATCTCACTCATGTCATGTTCTAAAATCAGTAATATTTTCACTCATGGATAGTTCTTGAAATAGCCAAATTTTAACTCATAGGACATTCCAGTATTATCTGAATTTATACACGTAGCTTGTCCTAGAATCATCATATTTTTCTAGTGTTTGAGAAATTAGAAATTTTGGAATTATAAATAAAAATAATAAATTGTACAAAAGTTCAAATTTAATATTTTACTATAGAATTATATTTTACATTTTTTTACACAAAAAAAATTTCACCATGGGGTTATGCCTCCTGGGGAAGAGGGGAGACTATTTGGGATGTACCAGTTTATAAAAAATGGCATGATTGGTTTGAGTTTAAACCTCAATGAGTATCTTTGTAATTAGTATTTGACTTCATGTGGGAATAATTAATATGGGTTTCCGTTATTATTTGTTATAGTGGGTTTCATATCACTAATTTATGTGAGTGGTGGATATTATATAAGGATTATTTATATCTAAACTACTATAAAAATATCCTATGACTGTTTTTTCTTATTCAAAAAATAGAAAACATTATAACTTTGATTTATCATTAATCATAACTTAATTTTTGAAATGAATATTCACCCCCACAATTAGATATTTTTTTAGCCCATTTTCATACCAACATCATCATCTTCACTCTGATTGTTATAACGTAGGAAAATATAGAAAGGGAATGTGGATAACACACTATTATCAACTTGGATATTATCAAATATGATATATTTAAGCTTGATCTTAAAATGGTAAATTTACTAGAATGTACACACTTATTGATTCAAATGTAGTTGGATCAGAATAATGAACCTATAAGCCTCCACATACACATTCTATTCTATCAAAGGATAAACCATTATAAGTAATATGATCGTGGAATAAAATACATCACTAGAAATCATCCCTTATGGTGCATTGAAAACTAATGAATATTATTTAGTTATAGGGAAACATGGATGAATTACTCATTGTTTAGGAATTTAAATTTCTCTGATGATCATCCCTAATGAATCCTAACCTATAAATTCTCACCCTCCCATAACATAGTTGGTATGTGAAGCTGCAAAATATATATCTTCACCCACCCGTATTTGGGTATCTCAACCAACATGAATATATTCAATATGATTTCAATCTAATACATAATATCTTGTAAACCCCTATTCCCCTTGAAATTAATAGGATTTTAGAGAATTTTATTATGTTAAGTCTGATATAGTATCATTACTATTATGTTCACCACTACATACGAATAAAACTATAAAAACAACCCTTATTGATGAGGATCCACTACAAGACCATAAAAAAATGAAAATAATTTCCAACTCCTTCATCACGATTAGCATGCAGAATCAGAAGGACTCTATTTACCTGTTGAACATCCTCATCCTTAACCAAACATGGCTATATGATATGTCATACATGATTCATATTTAGAAAATGAAAAAACATATATTAAGAAATCTTTTTGATACAAAAAATCTTAAAAATATATAATAATTACTAGGAATTCATAAAAATAACCAACTTTTCTAGATTCCAACAACACACTATTAAAAATAACCATGATCGGAAATGAGCTGTATGTTTTCATTCTAAGAGAAAATAAATTAAAATAACATTATACTTACCTATGTGATAATAAATATTACAAAATCTTCCATAAGAAATAATTTTTTTTCATAGAGAAAAAATAAAAAAAATTAATTTTTTTAATTTATTAGAGGACGTGAATAATTTATATAAGAAACACTAAATATACTATTATAAAAATTTAATTAAAGAAAATATTTCCTTGAAACTTTTATATTTAGATACATAATGGAATATGATATGTGAACCTACATGAAAAACCATATAACATGAACTCACACTCCCTTTCCATCCTAGAAAAAGGGAATATGAAATTACCCTAAATTTTATACATTACTTAATGTGAAGTTTCCTTTTTTATTATAGTTGTATTTTCTATAATGATTTTTATTATAAGAATGTTAACATGTGTTGATGATCTGTGTTTTGTGATGGATGATGTATAATTTATCCTCTCAATAAAAAAAATGTTAAGGTGATTGTAATGATTTATGTTTAATTATTAATAAATATGTTGATTCCCATGTATAGATTACTAGATAAATTATAGGATAAACCCATAATTAAAACAATTTATTATATAATATTAATAGAAATTAAAATTTTTATGTTTTAATTACCATCTAAAATTATTTAATTATTTTTAAATTATTTCACATGTTGAGATTGAATATCTACGCTTAATTGAGATTAAAAATATAGGTTAATGTTATGAGAAACCAATAAAGTGGCATTAATCTTAAATGTTGATGAATAAAAATGTGTATATCACATGGATGAGGATTTTAGAAGAGTGGATATCTAATGGAGTCGTGTGAATTATCTGAAATCATATTTTAAGAAATATTGAATTTATTGATTCTAATTTATTTGTGAACATCTTGATGTTCATTATGATGGCCATATATACTACAAAAATAGAAAATTCTCGATCTACGTAAGGATGATTTTTCACTAAAAATGTATCATAAAAAATGTATAAATATAATTTGAATCTACATAAGGATGAAAATATATATGAATAATAGTGATTTTTATATGCATAAAGATCATTTTTCACCTTTTTTGGAAAATAACAGTGAGTTTCTTTGTTTATGAATCTGAAAAACCATGTAATTATCATTGTATACAATTTAAAAAAAGAGCCCACACAATGTAAATATGATTTCACTATATATAATAATGGATTAATATATTGTATGGTTTATATTCAATCTATGTTGTAATAAAAAATTAATTTTATTTAGAATTTTTTGGTAATTGCGAATCAAATCTTAGAGAATATAATAATAAAGAAAACAAAAAATGATGAATTTGAAAATATATTTTATCAAGTTCTATACATTATAATTATTTCTTAATCAGTGATATAATAGTAGATAATGATGATTTAAATGATATAAATAAATTAATAACTATTTTTTACATTATGAATTTATTAAAATGATTTTTGAAATATAATTTCTATGATAATATGGGATATGTAATTTCGATGATTCCAAATTTGTTCATTTTTATAATTATAAATAGATTATAATTTATTCAATATATTCAATAGGGAATCTATTATTTTTTAATGTGAAAAAGGAGATCAATTGTGGTATTTATTATACATATTTTAATTTCCTATAATTTAAGAAATTACTTGGTAATTAGGTGATTTCCCGAACCCAGTGTCACTCAGAGTTCCCCCGAGCCTACTTCCCCACATATCCTCGAAGGAATATCCCAGAATTCCAGAGGCATACACATAGAATTGAAGGTTTTGGGTGTGTTCATGGGGATACTATGACATCATTACATGATTGTAGAATATTGGATAAATTTAATATTAGGTATTTAGTGGAATCATAGTATGAAAATATGGAACAATATATTATAGAAACTATAACACTACACCAGTAAACCTTTGTAGAAGAAGAAGAAAAAAATAATACTTATTAGATGAAACTGATAATAGTAATCAAAATATAGAAAAGGTATCACATAAAAAATAATGATGATACATGTCATGTCTCTGTAAATCTTGAAAACATGGAGATAAGGTAGTATGAAATATATGCTATAAAAAAGAAGACAATTGAAGCCAAAAACTATCCTATCATCCATTGAACTAACATGGCCATATACTACTAAGAACCATCCTAATTCATGGATGAATTATTAGGTTTCCAAAGTAGGATTCATTTCCTTTTAAACACCTTCATTCATGTAATCTTAATTATTTCCAATTACATCCTAGATAGGGTGTGACATTAACAACCATTGACCATCACAAATTATGTCTATACCATTTAATTTGAGGAATATAAATGAATATTGTTCATTAAAATAAATATAAATGTAATTATTACAGTAAGTTAACTAACCAAGTACCTTATTCAAATCCATGAGGTTTCTAATCATGTAATAATTTAATTTAATTTTGTTCAAAAGTAAATAAATAGGTAATGGGATATATAAAAAACTAAAAATGTGACATAGAAATGATAATGGAGGATCCAAGATATATTACAGAATACTATATTGAAAATTAATAGAAGGTTCCATTGTATTAACCAATAACATCTTGACCTTACGGGTCGAACCGTTTTAGTAATATCTTGTGTGGTAATATTGTAAACTAGGTGCATCACCCATGGAATTCCACAATAATATAATTATAACCGAGCTAAAGGATATCAACCAATGTAAAATAGATATGAAAAAAAGCAGACTTATGGGTATAACCATGGAGCCACATGTCAGTAGACATCTTGTTGAATCCAAATAATTCTTCCACAGTATCCTATAAGGATTATAGGAGGATATTATTATGTCATCCAAGGAATCCACTAATAGAATAATATCAGTCTCTATGGCCGGTATAACCCATGAAAACTAGCATCGTTAAATCTAAATGTTGCTAATGAGTGCTCAAGGAATTACCTCAGTAATCCATTCTTGGATCGAGTTTGACCACTCTTATATTGATTTCATGTTCTGTATTCAATAATAACCTTGTACTTGATTCATCTAATTATTTATTCCAAGTATTTAATAACAAATTGTATCCTTTTATTTCCTTACATATAGGTGAGAAGGATGGAGGTACATAAATCCATTAATTAAATATATAATTCTTAAATAATGCAATAGGTTCACTCCACTTCCTACTATTATTCATGTATTGATGATCAAAAAAATACAAAAAAACATTTTATGATATTCATTTCTGCCAAGTGTTAGGTACCATATACATTCAATTTATCATAAAAAATAATCATTTATAAATGAAAAACAATGATTATATAATGTTCAATTGATAAAATAATATTAAATGTATAATATTTTTGAATTATATATTCGTTATATTGAGGAAGGACTTACCATTAATAGGTTCAAGATGAATCAAAACGAATGGTGGAAAAAATAATCTTGAAAACCTGTTAAAGGAATCCATATGGGAACACCCTACTTGGGGTGGATTGTATGGATGTCTCAACCTCCAATGAAATCATGATACTACATATCAAGGGATTTAGTATATGAGAATGATTGATATAATAAAGCCATATTAATTTAATAGGAAACACCCAATTAAATCAATATGTAAAAATTTATGAAAATTTATAATATTGAAAGACATGAGTGATGATTCATAGACAACCTATAATATTATAGTCAAACTATCCTCATCTAGTATCATCCTTCAGTTTGTCCAAAATTTGAAGAAATTTGATGAACAAAATAATTACCTCAAAATAGGGCACATGATCCATTATGTAAATAGCGTCATTGATGGAATGTATAATTATGAAAAAATTAAAAGGAATCGAGTAATTAATAATTTATATCCAAAGTGATGAAAAATAATTTAGTCCAACCTCATATTAGTTCATGGGATAAAAAACTATACAAAAAGGACATGTGAGCTGAAAAATTGAATAGACTAGGTTATTTTTCACTATAATGATAAAACTAATATGTGGTAATTAGAAAAATTTAATTTAAGTAATTTTCGAATTTCCCATAATTTTAGGGGTTCATGGTTTGCCCACAAGGTTGAAAAAATATTTCTCAAACCTTACAAGGCTCCCTGCCTCAAGAGGTGACCTATATAGTTAGGACACATGCTCATAGATATCATCTGAAAACCATTCCACTCTCATATGCTTATAACTATTGAGATTTGAAATAGTTATTCAACCCTTAGATCATGGTTATGGAAAACCGTGGACCCTTCTTATCAACTCTATATATCCTAGGAATATAAAGAGAGACCTTGCATCCTGCATTACAAAATTTCTATTAAATGATAATCCCAATGAATGTTTTCACCAGCCAGGGCTTTAAGCATCAAATAATCCCCAAAAATTCTCAAAACATTCAGAAACTCATTATGAATCCATATTATATAAAAAAATTATAATTATATTGAATTTCAATGGATCGATACAATTAAAGAAACTGTGTTCTAACAATATTTCTCCTAAATGGAATGTTTCCCCAAGATCACATTCCATGGAAAGTGAAACACAATTTGAGAAAAACTCCAACCACATGGAATTTATGTCATCCTCTATCTCTAATTTCATGTCCTATACACAACTATACTACCATATAATCCTCACTAAAAGAATAGATCATCCCTAGAGATCCTTCATGCTCCTGTCAATGATAAATATAGGATACTCCTAAAATAGAGCATCAACATTTATATCAACCTCTTTAGGATCAAAAATATCATATGGATCATAAAAATAACATTGAATGTATGAAATAAGGAAGATTTAATGCATGTAATGATACCTCTATATTAGAAATAATTGATTTGGTCCTTCCCTAATACTCTCAAGAATCAAAAACGGCATACCATAACATGGTGACAACTTCTCTTTCCTTTGAATCTCTCTATTCCCAACCATAGGTGATACATAGAGGGAAAAATGATCTCCAATCACTATCTCTAGAGTTAATTGACAATGAAAATCATATTATTTCTATTTATATTGTGCATTTTACATATTATTAATGATAATTTGAATGTTCTTCGAATTCCCCTTCATAATATGAGTAATAAGTAACACTTCCTTGCTAGCCTTTAGTCGTCATAGTGGTGAACGACATGATCCCTATATAAGGAAAAATAATGATCAATATGAATCATCTCATGAAATCTATTATTATAGGTGAACATGATGATATAGGTATTCTTTTACCATAAACCACACATTTCAATGACACATGCATAGAGCTTTCCCTATAATAAATATATCTCCTATATTGATTGTCCATTTTTATATCATTGAAACATTATTATAAAAAAAACTTGTGTTCCAATAAAATTATATTACCACTTTATGAACCATGATGAGAAATGAGAATCCCTATCTCAAATAATAAATAAGAAACAACAAATGTTGTTTTATGATCTCACGAATGTACAATAATCCCATATCATTAACTGATTATAATTCATGGATAGTAAGGGAGTGGGATAAATTCAATAATATATCAATTACAACACAAACTATGTTTATACATCAACGAGACATTGGTAATATGATGATAATTTCTTTGGAAATATCTACCAATTTCTATTGTGGTATTGGATGTGGCTATAATAATCCATAATGGAATTGGTGCTCCACCTTTACCTGCTAATAGCAGGAAGACATAGTAATAAATCATATTGTCTACTCTTTCATCTCATTCTACCAATTCTAGTTTATCATAAATTTATTCATCTTGGGGATTCATGGATGAACATCCCACTAGGAAGTTTGGGACACACATAATAGTTTCTATCTCACATCTTTAGTAACCCATACAAATCAATAAATATATAGTATATCATCTCTATCTATATAAAAATACAAGGACAGTTCTTCTCCAACAATATTTTCTAGGGGGACCAACCCCTACACATCTAAAAAACACTTACTCATTACCCTCTCATGGAGTGAAGAGTTAAAACTCAAGTACGAGAGATGAGGCAACATGTGGTGTTCATAAAACTTTAGATTCATATTAGAGAATATGACCATCAATTTAAATTATTTAATAGAATTTGGTATGGAATTTGTCTGAGTTTTAAAACTCAATACACCAAATACTACATTTCACATTACAAGAATATATTTAAGGACAAAATAAATGGACTACTGATATTCAACCCCTATTTTTTGGTTTAAGATTAAATTTGTAATGTGTGAAAATACATTTTATGATATTTTAGTCTATATACTCTAAAATATAGTCACCCATCAAATAGTGTCTCCAGAAATATAAGGCATGGACAATTACATCTATATCAAGGTCATGTGTTGTATAATTTCTCTTATGAGGCCTCAACTTATACAATCGGTACTCTAAAAATCTATCATCCTATATTAGATCTAAACATATCCTAATGACAAGTGCATCACATAACACAATATACACACTTCCTAGCTCTATTAGAATCACAATAGGTTCTTAGGTAATCCTTCTATTCAGATTATGAATGTATTTATCATAGTATTCAGACAACATGAAAATACCACCTTTATTTATAAGACCATTAATTGGTTAAACATCGTGTTTTAATTCTTATATGAACACATATAATATAGAACCATCCCCACAAAACCCAGTATTTGAAACATAGTTTTCAAATTCTCCTAGGAAACAACAACAATCAAAATATATGGTTCAAAAAATACTATTTATACCAAGATAATGTATCCAAATAAGTTAACATTACCAATCTATAATTGTAACCTAGTATGATTAGGATAATGATGATTCTATATCAGTTTATTCAAAAAAATTCCAGATGTTTATCATTGTTGCTATGAGTGTGAGAATATACAAATATGTCATCCACAAATACCATGGAAAAAATAATCTAGATTAGGGTAGAAAACACTATTCATAAAATATATTAAATGTATGGCATTTTGATAAGGTATAGTGTAATAATGAGATACTCACATAGACCATATGTACTATGGAAATATTAATGAGGTATGTACGATGGCTTTACTCTCACATTGTCATAACATGAACTTTAATTGATCTTACAGAACATCATATCCCATCAGAGATGGTAAAAGAGATAATTTTTTAATAGAAGTGGATCCTAGATCTTGACCAAAATATTTGTCCACCATCAATAATCCAGGCATAAACTGAGGTTCCCATATTTCTTTTAATCATGAATAATTGTTGAACCCCAAGAGGACGTGTTAGGAAGAATAAAAACATTATACTTTTAATCCTAAAAAATTCACTAATGCTCATGTATCTTAGTAGTTTCCATTCTATATGGAGGAATTTATACTATATATGATCCTAGAATTAGTTCATCATAAACTATACCACACTCTTGGGAGGAATTCAAGATAATTCATAGAGAAATATATTCCTGAAATAATCTAGTAGAATCAGAAAATCTAGAAAGATTACTCTCTTCTCCTCCAATGATGATATTTGAAATTTTCTCTTTTCCTATACCTAAACCAATATACTGTAGTCCCACTCTACTAGCCTAGTTATCAAACTAACCCTTTTGTATATAACTACTCCCCCATGTTTATGTAAACGATTACCATAAGAAATAACTATCTTCAAAGTTGTGATACAAGAGAAACCATTCCATCCTCAAAATGAAATCAAATAATGTCATCTAAAGAACAATGAGGCCCCATAAAAAACGGTAACTACCAAACATAATCTGGGAGTCCATGAATTGGCATATTCCATATGACTGTAATCCCAACGGTGTTCCTAGAGTAATTACACCATAATAATATATAATTTATAACCCAATACATTGACACAATTGATAATGAAATGAAGCATTGTGAATCACCTATATGTTATAAAGAAGAAACTATAGTGTAAGATACTAGAAAATTACCTCATATTGTAGATGTTCATGAACTTTTATCCTCAATTATCAGCTATAAATCATGTAACTGACAAGGTTCATGTCACTATTCTATAGCTATACTACCCTGAGAATGATATTTCTTTTGGTTCTATTGATCTCGAGTCTGACTACCATGACCATGACCTCCTCTTTAGCCAATCCTTCCAGTGCTACCCCAACTCTCTGCCCTATGTAGTGTAAAAGAACCTTCACGTAATGGTGGAGTTGGTGAAGATTCTCTCCCATTGGAAGTAGATATAATGTTATAAGATAATTTTTGAATACTCCCCATACATCTGCAATAATGACACTACGTTAGGTCTCTATGTCACTGGGGATTAAGATTAACCTACCATCCAAACATATGGCCTATAGTAGTGCTACTAGTAATGTTAATCTGGCCACCAGTACTCTTACATGAAACTATATATCAATACTTATTGATTCTGGAAGAACTAGAGGCATGCCTCAAACCTTATCCTCTATGTCAGGTTCTATCTTCTTCCATAAGGTTTCACTTAGTGAGAATATCATTATTCACAATCGTAGATAATATAGGTAGGTAAAAGGTATTCAACTGATCACGAATGGAATTATGTATCCCATCCTCCCAATGTATAGTATGTGAATGCTCATCACATGATAATGGTTGTGTAATATGATGAAACTATTTAAATTTTGATGAATAAACCATTCCTCACAGAACAACCTTCTCTATATTCGTGAACACTCTAGCATGATCATCCAACAATCTCTAAGGAAATTAGGGATCATAGAAAAAATTGTAAAAATCATCCCATATCATGCCCTAGTGACATCAATCCTTCGTAATTACATCCCACTAACACATGGATGAATCACATATAATATAGATGTAATGCATAAACCTCCAATCAAGAGGCAAATAAATATGATCAAATATTATACGGTGACCACCATCTACAACTTATCATCAAAATGACCACTATCCCTTGAGAAAATTGGATGATTAGGCTACTAGAACTCATGTGTTAGATCAACCACTGTAGGAGGAAATAGAGAAGCCTTCATGTAATGTGTTAGACAAAGGTAACTCTCATGAAATAGACCGCCAGTGCCCATATCAGGTATTGAATTAGTTCTTAACATGGAACTCGTGTTGGTAAAATTGTGAGATCATGTCCCACCACATCTACAGAATGGTCATCCCCACACACCAAGAACAAGACAATAGAATGTCATAATGGAATAGGTCTTTAAATTACAAGTAATTTCAACACTTGAGTAATAAAAACATAATATGAAGGGATTACTACCCAAGGTATACTACACCATCTACCCTCTTAGAAGGTCGTGCATTATAAAGTGTTTGAGTTCAAATTGTAGGGATTCGAGTAGGTAGATGTTCAACTATACCATGAATATTCGTATAATGGAAACTATATAATTTTATGAAATTATTTACATTTATTGATTCGTATTCATTTAAACTTATATCAATGTATGATTATAATCTATTTTCATTCTTAGTAAATTTTTGCCCATACACATTATCAAAACAGTTGAAACCCATTTAATTTAATTCCAATAGATCGACTCAAAAAATTACTCATTCTAACCCATGATGGACCTGACACATCATGAATTGAAATTGGATGTCACTTCATATTATCCAAAAGAGGCCCATGTAACAAGAGGTACATAGGTTAAATGGGTAGAAACCAGCTATTTAAGATTAAATGATCAATGTCAACAAGGAAAAACAAAATTATATTTGAAATGAGAGTTTAAATAACTATCTCCCTTTACTGTAGAAAATGTTATAAGCATACAATGTTATAACAGTCATTTCTCACTCAACAAGAATACGTAATACTGGAAAATTAATGTAGTTAAATGCACGTATAATGCATGGAATGTGAAATTATCATTTCAGGAAACTCATAATTTACCCCAAATGTGGGTTAGATATGCCCAGGAATGACTTATAACAATGTTCCAAAGTAGTAATAATATCTTTTTTATTGGTTTCAATTAATAATTAATAAAATTAAAGACTTTGATACAACTTTTTTGTCTCAAACAATACTTAAAGCAAATGGTGTCCAAACCCTGGTTAGCCACACAACATCATGCACATCTCCCTAAACACCAAAGGCTGCACAGAAGCAGCAAGGGGTGAGGACATTTCCAAGGAGAGACTATTCCCTTAATATTAGAGTGTATAATAGAGGATTAAAATAATATGAGGTACATAATGATAAAAAAAATGAATATTTAGAACATTATATAAGAGAATCCTTAACACTATACAAGTAACCCACTATATTGGTAGAATATTAAAATAATAAATAACATAGGAAACTAATAATAATACTCAAAATATAGAAACTAAATCATAAAGAATATGATAATGAAATATCCCATGTCTCTATAAAGCTAGAAAACAAAGACACAAGGTGATTGGAGTTACAGTATCTATAAAATAAGAAAAATAATTTCAAAACTATCCAAGAAAGATGAGCTTTATCTTAGTCATCATATACCAATCTCCATCTGAATGAAATCAAGAAATACCAGGTTTCCAAATTAGAAACATTCCCTTTATCAACACCTATATACATGTAATAATTGTAAGAACCAATGGTAGTCCAGATATTATGTGAAATAAATCTTATCTAGCAACCACAAACAACATCTATATCATCTATTCTGATAAATATTAACTGATATAGTGTAGGGATATATATATATATAGTATAGTAATGTAAATACAAATGTTCCTACTTCATCCTCGGTTGGTGTTTGAACATGTTATAATTTAATTTATTTATGTTTCTTATTATATAAATTGGTCATATTATACCTAATATCCCTGACCATGTGACATGGTAATGATAAAGGAGGGTTCATGATGTAATAATGAATCTTGTAATGAGGGTAATAAATAACATCAAATTTAAAAACAATGGATTACATGACCTCAAGGGTTTACCCAGCATTGTAATTACCCACAAGCCAATCTATGAAGGGTAAGAGTATAATCCAAGGGAATCCCCAATTAATTACACAATGATATAGTTCTGACTGACTCCTAGGATCTCCTAAAATGTAAAATGGAAATGAAATGATTGGTCTTGATGGATGTATACCTAGAGAAACATGTCTTTAGACTTCATGATTGATATTATAACTGTATCCAAGGAATCCTATAATTATAATAGATGTATCTTACGACATTATATAGATCATCCACTAGTATACAAGGATCATGTTCCATGGTGGGTATCACCTTTATAAAAAATATATCCTTCAATCAAAATAGAATCAATGTGTGCTCATGAAATTCCATATGTAATTCAATGATGGATAGTGCCAAACCACTCCTATAAAGATGTTAATGTTATATGAAATTTTCACCATATACTTGATTCATTTAATTAATTAGTCCATTTATTACTCATACAATTTAATAGTCTATATGGTCCATTTCATTTCCAATTATATAAGTGAAATGGACAATGTGAAATGAATGCACTAATTATTTATTTATATTATAATAAATTCTTTATGTTCACTTATCAACATTCAATTACGACTGTAAATGGGAGATATGAAAATTCAACAAAAAAATTTATAACATTCATTTATTCCATGTGATATATATCAATATACTTTAAAATATATCTATAAAAAATTCATTTATTAATTAGAAACACTTACCTAATAAGGGTTAAGTTATACAAAAGAATACAAGGGATAAACATTAAAAATTATATTATTATTATATTGAAGAATGAATTTATATTAATATAGTCATCCAGAGAACAACATAATTGTGGAACCAACAAGCCTGAAAACCCACTAAAGGCATTAATTTTGGAACACCCCACCTTGGATGGAGATTGTTGAGGTCTCAACCACTAACAATATGATGATAATACCTATAATAGCCTTTCAAATATGGTAATGATAAATATATTCATGGAATATATATTAAACAATCATTGCATGATGAAATAGGCATGCACATAGTGACAAAAATTTATAAATTGGTAAGAATCAATTGATGAGTAATAGACTATCTATATTAAGATGAAACATATCCCCACGTATAGTATTTGGAATTAGTTTTCAATGGATCAAAAGAAATATGATTAATAAATCATTACACCAAAATAGGGAATATGATTAGGTATCAAAATAGAAAAATCAATGGAATGAATAATAATGAATGAATCAAAAGGAAATGATTACTTTAAGATTCACATCCATCATGAAGAATAGGGGTTAAATTGGATTTGGTATTAGATATTAGGATCAAAACATATGAATGAGGTATTTTGGAGCTCAAAAAGAGAGAAGGAGGAGCATGTTCTAAGATAGAATAAGAAAAATAGGAATAGGTAAGGGTAAACATTTCATTATGTAAATTTTGATAATTTCCCCAAATATTTTTTGGGCACACGGTTTGGGCTAAGAGTTGGCCAAAACATGTTCCACCAGTTTAAGGATGACATACTCAAGAGTGTACCTACACTGTTATGTCACATGGTCAGAGAAACCATGCTCCAAATATACCATTCTACTATACAATAAAATATATATTTTTAGAGTGATAGTGATTATTTTGGAACATATTTAGGGGAAAACATTCATCCTGCTTCACCCCACTCTCCATAACCACATAGTTTGGAGATACCATTCAGAATGGGTTGTTAGATTTGTACTAACTGATTGGTCTAGTACTTTTCTCCACCAGCTAGGGTATTCAGTCCTAAAAAATCCCAATATTCCCCTAAAAACATCATGAACTCCTTAAGAATCCATATTAAGTATAGAAATAAATAATTATACTGATTATTAAAGGATAAATAAAACAGAAAAATTGGGTTCTTACAAATTAAATATACAAATGGGAATGTAAACATGAAGTACATATTCCATATTTTTTAGAAAAAATCATTATGATTCTTATTTAATGATTTTAGGATATGTTGTCAAGTTTGTATTTTCAATGTGTATATAATAAAATTGGGTTATATATTAGTTTTAATTGAAGATATTTAGATCTATAGAATAATGTTTTATGGCATGAATTCTACTACTATTTTTATACTATTTTTTGAAATCTGATATGAAGATGTAAAAAATATATGTATGATAAGAGAATAAATATGTGTCTACTGTGATGAGTTTTTGAATCCATTTTTTATATGTCATGGATATGAAATTATGAAATGCGAGGGGGGTATTTTTATGAAAATATTAGATAAAGAAGTTGAGAAAATTGAGTAATATAAGAATATGATACTCCATTCATAATGATATTTGGAGATCATGGGGAAAATTAATGGGTATATGTGGTGAGTGTACATTTCCTGATCTTTATAATAAATTTACATTCATAAGAGTATAAAAATGATCCCAATAATAATTTGGGAGTTGTTTTACTCTAATGAAATATGATTATCCATAGAGAAGGTGAGTGTGTTATCTAAATAAAATATGTTTCTCAAGAGAAGAATAAATGCAAATTTACATTGAGAGTATTGAAAGAACCATAAGATAAAATCGCTAGATAAAGGTGTGATGATATTATGATGAAATTAAAATACCATATAGGGATCAAGTTATTAACATAATAAAATAAGAATATGGTATTTCATATACTAGTTTATTATACATGATATGGTGTTGAATTTTGAGAAGATGAAATGGAAGAATTAAAATTATTACGAATAGACCATGTATGTTAGTTTTTACAAACTAATTAACTTTTATTGGTATTTTTAATTAATATTTTTGAGGCATTACACCATGGATATGATGTATAAAAATTTATAACAATAATGACATTTGAGTTTGAAATGACAATGTCCATCATGAATTTTATAGATAATGCATTGAATCTATATTGTGAAACACAGACCTAGTTTAAGGCATGCATTTTTTTGAGACTATTTTTATTTAGAAAACTCTTATTTGATGATGAATATCAGTTTTTTATATATAGTCAAAACCCTAGATATATTGTAGATATAATTCAAGAATGGAGTATGTGTTAAGAACTCACTTGATAGATTAAAAATAACATTGGTTGGATATCTACATTTGTATTCGCAATAGTGGGAACGATCCCTAGTGCAATATGGTGAACATAGTTTTAGGAATATTTTTTGTATAATAAACATTTAAATTATGATAAAATTACTAGTTAAAAACATATAACTCAATAAAAATTTTCCAAAATAAGGAATAGGTTTCCCAAATTAGAGCCAAAACATGTAAAAACAAAAACCCCACACTCTAATGATACTAAAAAAATTCATGTTATCTATATTTCTTGAGAAATAAAAAATCAATCATTCATTTAAAATTAGTTAGAATAGTTTAAAAAACATGGTTGGGTTTATTGGTAAAATAGAAACTATAATTTGGAAATTATTTTAAAACTATTGATTCAATATATCTCAACATTATTCAAAAATCAATTGGGGATAATAATCAGTATCAACGATAATGGATCCCTAATATTGGATCTAAAAAATTTTATATCAAAATCATTATATTTTCCCAATGATATACAAGAATATATTTTAATTTTTTTTTATTTAGGTATTTTTATTTGTACATATGACAAGTATATTTTAAAAAATACAAGATTAAAATTCTATAGATCCTCAGATCGAATATTATAATTCCACCACTATAGGGATATATTTATAGGTCACAACAAAGCCTATTATAAATAATAAAATGAGAGAGGCTAAGAGGTGGAGAACATTTTCATTGCCTAAGGATGAATCTCCTTTTGATGAAGGTATTGGTAATGTTATGTGCAATAAAAATATCATGATTATTATTTGTATAGAAAAGCATGTATAATATATGATAATGATTATTTATATGAGAAACTAAATGATTTCTATTCTAAAAGTAAACATAACATGACATAATTATCTCTATTAGTTTTCAAAAAAAAAAATTTATATATAATGGATCTGAGTATTTAAATGTCATATCTTGAAAAGAAAATTGATGATATTAAGGAAGGATTAGTTAAAAATTTAAGAAGTTACAACACCTGAAACAATAATTTTGATGGTAAATAATGAATAATCCATATCATTTTTCAATGAATAAAATTCATTAGTTGATGAATAGTTGGATATGGTTCATTATGAGAGGCTATAGTTAGAAAATTCATGTTAAATAGGCGATATATGAATTTGAAAACCTCCTCTAAGTTATAATAGAATTAAAATCTTATTAAAATTAAATCCAATATAATAGGAATACATATCTTGGAAACCCATTGAAATAGGAAATTATAATGCCTGAAGATAAAATTTAGAAGATAAACAGTGTTTGGGAAGATATTTCAATATCAGCTAAGGATGGATACAATACACTCCACATAACATTAAATGATTATGAAATAATGTTTAGAAATATAGAATAAATACATGATGTAACCTCCTAACAAGATGAGAAAAGAAAATATAATTCCAGAAAATAATTATAGATGTATTTGATACATAAAATGATCTTATTGGTAGTAAAATGAGTTAGAATTATTGTTATAATATCCCTTCAACTACATAATGTAGAAAGGAAACCCAAAACTAGTTGAATCATTTTACATTAAATATATTTCAACTTGTTGTACGTATAAGAAATAAAAATCTATAAAAATTTATTTGTGAAAAATGAATATAAATCTTCCAAATTATAAATGGGTGATATAGGCATGTATAGGAAGATCATATCTCCAAATGGATCCCATAAGAATGATTTTTCGACTAAAAACTACAAGAATAAAAATATACTAGGACATGTTATTAATAAAATAGAAAAATAATTTTTGGCCACAATGAGTGTTTATTGAGGTTTTATAATATTTCCATCGATATCATAAATAGTATTTCAATGTATAATGAATAGGTATATAAATAATATAGGTGGATCAGTGTTAAAATTATATATAACCCCGGTGAAACCCCCAGTAAATAAACATCAAATGTTTTTTTTAAATTATTAACAATAGAAAAAAATTAGATTAAGTGATAACTTTGGGTTTTATTTTGGTTTTTTAAACTATACATTTATTTTTTTCCGATATAATGAAATTTAAATCATTTGGATATGATTTTCTTGATCATATTTCTAGAAATCATATAAGAAAAGAGGATTTCATTAATATTTCCACAAAAATCCAATATTTATATCTAGTCATCAATGAAATATTTAAAGTAATTCAATGAAAATTTTTCTTAAAACTAATGTTAAATAAATATTTACATATTTTTTTTCGTAAAACTGCGGTAGAAAATTATTTTAATTGTGGAATTTATAAAACACTAATTTTATAGTGAAAATTAATTTTTTCAAATATTCTAAAATAAATTATATGAAACCTATATCAGAGTAGTGCACTAAAATACCACAAAACAGAAGAGTCCAAATTATAAAAACTTATTAAGAACTTTTACAACATGTTTTAGAAAGAACATACATATAAATGAATGTATATCAAAAAATAAGTCAAACATAGAAAATATTCTGAAAATTAGGTTTGAGGATGTCCAAATAATTTAGAGAATATGGTGAGATGTCATTAAAAACATCTAACAACATAAAGAGTTAAAAGTTTCAATATTTTTAAATTATATAATATACAATGAAACTATCCATGTGGAAATATATTATATTTCAGTTGTTATTATCAAATAAATGAATCATAAAACATAATACCCACATTAAAAATATCATCCTCTAGGATGGAACTATTATTATGAATCAATACTTTTAATATTAAAACACTAGGTAAGTAATAGAAAAAAATTTATTACTAATATAAATCTTACCTACCAAAATATTTACATATTTAGTTTGTTATGTCTATTGATTAATAGTGGCCCCCATTCAACTTGATAAATGACCTATTTTAATTATAAATATTAATTATAAAAATTTACGGAAAATAAAAATATTAAAAAAAATAAATTAAAATTATATATTAATACATAAACCTATAACCATTTTGAAAATCTTATTCAAGTAGAAACCATTAAAGTGTATAACAAAGTTTCATTAATTTATATAGGGAAACTCTTAATAAAAACAAAATTCTACAAAAATATAAAAATCCCATAATTAATTATAATATAATTTTTTTGGAATGGAATAAATCAACATGTAAAATTTTTATTTTCTAAATATTTCTGCTATATATTGATTATAATGTGGTGGTTTTTTTATTTTATAACTATTTAAATGAATTTGGATCCATAAAACCATATAGAGTATTACAATAATAGTGTATGAATATATTTTGAAGATAAATGATTAGAAAATCAATAAATCAAGTCAATAAAAAAATTTCCCCGACATCTGTTTCTGTTATATTTTTTTATTTATGAATTCGTAATTATTTGGAATCATTCCATTGAGTTCAATCATATATATTTTTTACAATTTACAAAAAATATTAAAAAATCATTTACCACATTATTACAACATTACAAGTAGTAACCCTATGGTAACTATACATGTATGACTAAAATTTTAACAAACATATTTCTACCATTTGGCACATGATTTTCCTAACCATATTTACAAACTATATGGTGTTCCTTGTGTGCGGAGAAAATGATCCATGACCAATATATATATAGTTTTTAATATCATTTTTAAAATGTGTGATATACTCATAAAAATTAAAAATCAATACACCAACTGTTCACATCATTAATTAAAGCACTAAAATAATTATTTTCTCCTCCTCCATCATGCATCACAAAACCCCATCAGTTGGTGCCGATTGGTGCATGTCCCATCCAAAAGATCCTCTCTTCCATGATAAATATAATGTCAATTAACTGTATATTATCATGTTGTATCTATGGCTTCGACTCCTATACCCACTTTTCTTTTTTGCCTCTCCATATACCCATTCCCTTTAAGGTGAATAAACTGGCCATGTAACACCTATGTGTTTTATGAAATATTGAAATAATTTTTCAGAAGCCTGTTTTCCACACAATCGTGAGTTTAAACAAACTCTGAGATGCCCTTAATATAAATTAACCATTATAACCTAGTTGTTATGTTAGAAGGAATAAATAGAACTAAAATTTACCAAAATATATGATAAAATTAAATCAATTATTTGTTATATTAGTTTTTTTAGAGAGTTAAATTAAAAAGATATGTATTTTATTAAAATGGTGTTATTGATATTCATCAAATAGATATTAAAATAATATTTTTATGCCTATTAATGTAAAACCCTCTTAGAAACCTTAATGATTTTAATATTAAAATATAAATCTTTTATTTTTAAGTGGAATATAAAAATATTTTTTTGTTAAAATTCTTATATTTTTATGATAAACTTCATAATTTGTTGAACATAAATAATATTTTGAATTTTAATAAAAAACTACATTTTTCATCGAGATATTTTATATGATTAAATTATAATATTTAATGGTTTAAATATAAAAATATAATATATTTTTACCATTTAATATAATGTATGTCATTATCATTAATTTTACTTTAAACTAATAGGTAAAAACATTTCAATCTTTTTCCATGTTTTAACTTTTAAAACCGATTTTCTCAATAGCATGATTAATTTTAAATTAAATACTACCATGTATATAATTTTAATTTAATAAAAAGGATTCCATATTTAGAATAAGTAGGTAAAAATTATGTTCATGTACTTTTTTTTATTTTTATGAATTATGAATAGTAACTTTAGTAAATTTTATATACTATAAAAAAAGGTAAATCAAGTAATTAAGGGTAAATATAATATTATAAAATTACCCTAACACTTTTATTAATATAATTGGATGATTTTATTTTTCCCTAAATCGTACGTGGGTGGAAATGGAATCTATTGGAACCGACTTGGATGTGATTAAGAGCTTTAATTTATATTATTTAAAGAAAGTGAAATATGTATCACTCAAAATTTAACAATTTAAGTATTTTTAATATAAGGATATAAGAATACATATTCTATTATACATGATCATTTTAAATAAAAAATGTATTTATTTTATATGGTAATTTATTTTTAATTTTTCAGAAATATTTGATTACTTTAATAGCTTATATATTAATGATACAGAAATTATTTATTTATTAAAAATTCAAAAATAAAGGTTTTATTAAAATAATAATACACATCAAAAGTCCTAAAAACCTGACCAAAACATATTGGTAGAGTATATATATATACCCTATTCATCCAAGGGACTACATGTGGTCCATTTGGAGCCTAATAAAACTCATTATGACATTTATATTTTTTTTATTTTAAATGATGTCAAAGTTGTCACCTTCATACTTTAGTAAATATAACATCTTAAAAGTTGGTTTTTTTTAAGATAAATTCTACTAAAAGTATTATTATTAATGATATTATATTTATATTCATCATATTATATTATTATTTATTTTTATGCAATAAATATTTATATTAAGTAATTATACAAAAATGTTCTAGTAATTATTTTATTTGGAGAAATATCAAATAATTTGTTTTAAAAATATTAAACTAAATAATATATGAACTAATTAATGTTCTCCAAGAATTATATAGATAAATATGACATGATATGAATCTATTAGAAACTTTGGTTCGAACGTAACTTCTTTTTGTATTTTATTTAAATTCAAATAAACTAATAGTGTTAAAACTGACAGTATTGATATTGTATATTATTAAATTGTTTAAAATTTACAAAAATGTGTAAAAATAATAAATAGAAATTTATATGATCTAAAATTTCATTATTTATCAAATTATGGACAATTCACAAAACAGAAGTAAATATTTATAACAATTTAAAATTTAGAATATTATTACCACAACTAAAATTAAATAGATTAAATATGGATTAAACAAATAGATAATGATTAAAATAAAATCAAAACATGTCCAAATTTAATTAATTGATTATATAACAACCCTATATTATCTCATCTTTTAATTAGAGTTACATGTTATGTTTATATGTTGGATTTGAATTTATTATAAATTAATATTTTGGAGGTTTCAAAAAGTGCCCCTTTACACTCTTATAAAAAGGGCACTACCTCCCTCTTCTCTTCACTCCATTTTGAGCATTAAAACTTCTCCAAACCCTATCCACATCCCGTATAAGAATAATTAGAATCGTAATAGAGGTCCTGGGCTACATAAAAGAATAACTATAGTGTCCTATGTGGAGTTTTAGAAGAGGCGCGTTGAAGAATATGTAACATCCTTTACCGATTCTTTCAACCTTAATTCTTCTTCTACTTCCTCTATATGAGTTGTTTCATTTTCAAATAATATCTCTAGTATAAATTGAGTACTAATATGTTATTATGAATATAAAACAACCATATTCCATCTTCTATCCATCCTATAAAAAAATGAAATAACCACACGTTCATATGTACAGCCTACCATCTCCACGCCGTAGTGTAATCTGTTTTTGATCAACAACATGCTTGTATAGGTATAATGATGGAAGAAATAACTATATATGATTATTATAAAGTGAAATTGTTTCTGAAATACAATACACCATACACTTTAATACAATTCCACAATCATGATAATGATATAATTGCTTGTGCGTACGTATGACATATCGTCGCCACGTTGTGATACTATTCGTTCTACATGATCTTCATATAATAATGATTATATAATTGAATTTAATGAATAAATATGATATATATTATAATAATACCATTATTTAAATTATATATCTATATCCTAAAAAGAGGAATAAGAATTTATTCGGCAAAACATGCATAAGAACACAAAGTAGTTAATACCCGAATAACGAGTAACATTGAAATGTTACTAATAAATATATCAGAAAATGAGCATATATGATATAATAACAATGAATATGATTCTGAAAAAGTCAATTACATTATTTAAATCATTATACAGGTGTTTTGGATATATACCAAGCATATCAGACCTAAGGTGAGGGAAAATCTCACAATCTCATTTTTGTTCGAGATTGTTTATACTTCAGTATTTATTATGGAATATGTATCATCCACATCCATGTTTCCTCAATACGTAATATTATTTATGTCATTCTAAAAAATTTTAATCCAATTTTACCAATTTGTGAGTTTTTATTAAATGAAATTAAACTAATCTTTTGTGGTTTTTATTACGAGATACTTTTTAACTTTTCCGGCCATAGTACAAGAATAATGTTTTTTAACTTACACGGCAAGAACAGATTTTTACGGTTTTATAACTGCTTATTTTAATGAATATTCCTATACAATATTTAATAATTATTTTCAACAAAATTCTTCTCTTTTAAAAATTCATAGATTTTTTAGAAAAGAAAATGATTTGAAAGAAAAAAAAGATATTTTCCTCAAGAATTCATTTCATGTGTTTTATCAAAACTATTTTACATATGAGATGAAATTATTTAATATGGTTATGTTTCAAGTATAATTTCCATTTTATTTACATGTTTTTATTTTGTTTATGGTTAAATGATATCCATTTGTTTTATATGGATTATGTCATAATGGGATGATGTTCATGAAACTCATTTTATTTATTGGGTTATGATGAATGATTGATATTTATTTTGTGGAACATGAAGGATTGATTTCATTATGAGATTTGTGGAACCTATATCTCCCTCCAGTTCATTATTTAAATTTTTTCATATCATGATATATACATATTTGGAAAGGAAAGTAAATTTGGTTCATTATTACAGGGCTAGAACGAGGAGGGAAATCAGTTCAGTAATGGACTTTGTCCACTATGATGGTCTTGGCGATGATCCTTGACTAATATGCAATGATTTTCAATGATTATGTGTTTATGCGACAATGTTTCATGTCTTTTGTTTAGATTTTTGGGATTACATTGCAGTTCTATTATTTATCCAATGAAATAATATTATGATCTCTTATGTAGGATAAGATTTTCATACGTTGTGATCATAAGAAGATGATATGATTGACATTTAATTTTTTTAACCTTAATAAGCATTTAGCCCACCATTTTGTATGTTTTTTCCTATGATAGGAATAAGGGTATTAAATATGATATTCCAAAATGAAGTCTAGATATGATAAAATAAACGGGAGAAAACATCGATGATTTATGAACCAGTTGTTTTTGCTTCCTAGTTTCAAAATACACTATAACTATACGGTCCTGTCCTGGTTTTGTTACATGTTGTAAAAAATATAGTTCAATTCTGAAGTATTAGTAATGTATGTAATGTATGAATCATTATATTTGGACTCAGATGAAAGGTATAGTTAACCTATGGAATCTATAATGTAAACAACATAGTAAGAACCCTAAGGATATGTCTAACCATAGGACACTATCCTAGTGTTTTAGAATTGGCCATGAATAACCAATGATATGACCTAAACTGTAAAATTTTCTTTCAGATTATGTGGTTTTCCTATTGTAATTAGTGTTTCTCAAACTATGCTTTTTTGTTTTGAGTCAATTGCTGGAACCCAATGGAACCGTGTTAATGATGAATGCGATAGGAAATATAATGATTGTTCCCCTGAGCAACCAAATGTTATGGTGATGGAATAAAAAATATTGTAGCCATGATCTTACAACATTCTCAATATATAAATCATGTAGGACTTCCAAACAAGCAATGGAAGGAGAAACATTCTGTTGAATCCTTCTTGATGTAGTGTCCACCTGCATTCAGCAGGTCTTCTGATCCATTTGTGGATGAACACTGGATATTTACCACTAAAAAGTTATTTTTAGATCTACAATGTTCTGAACATGATAAAGTCCTCTAAGAAGTATATCGTTTTAAAGGTGAAGCTGATCAATGGTTGAATCATATCAAGAATACGAGGCAAAGAGATGAAATTGTGTCAATGGAATGGGATGAGTTCAAGAGCATATTTTCCAATAAGTACTTCTCTCATATTATTCGTACAAAGATAGAGAAGTAGTTTCTTTAACTAAAGAAAAAGGATGATTCATCTGTTTGTACCTACGAATCAAATTTTAGAAGACTTGGAATGTATGCTTTAGGAATTATTATCCAACCTAAGAGTATGATCGATCGAGTATTTAGTGGATTAAATCAAAGTCTTCGAATGGAATTAGCCTAAAGGGACTTTAACACCTATTAGGAAATTGTCTGATGTGCTCTCAAGGTTGAGATGGAGAATTGAGTAACCCATCAGTCATATGGGTTTGATAGGAAGAGGAAATTTGAATTCAAAGGAAAATATAAATACCACACTGAAAAAAGATGAGTTTTCCCTTTTTGTCAATGTGTGGAAAGAAACATGTAGAGGATTGTCTTAAAGAGATAAGTTAATGTTTTAAATGTGGAAAAGAAGGTCATCGGGCAATTGAATGCCGTAGTGATGGGAAAAATATTTCTAATGATGCGAATCAATTCTCTAATCCAACAGTTGTTGATGATGATCGACCTCAAAAAACACTTAATGCCAATGACAAAAGAAATTCACATGTGATTTCTATCAGCGATGTTGAGTAAAAAAATGAAGTGGAGAAAGGTACAAATTCTATCCACTATATTTTAGAAAATGTTTTATTTAATTTTGGATCCACCCAGTCTTTTATTTCTGAATTATTTTCTATGGGCATCATCATATAACCTCATCAATTAGATGTTGACTTAGCGGAGACAACTCTTAATGGCCCAATGGTTGCATCAAAAGTTTATAATTATTCTCCAATTTATGTTTGTGGTAATATGCTTCCTGAAAATCTTGTGATCCTTCCTACAGTGAAATTTGATTTGATTCTTGGTATGGATTATCTTTCCATATATGTAGATAACATCAATTGTAGAAGAAGGGAAGTCGCATTTCATATTCCAGATCAATATATGATCATCTATTGATGAAAGGATTAATATAACCTTGCAGTGGAAATTTTGTTCATCTTATGGGTCTTGATTCCATTAAATGAAGGTTATCTATATCATATGGTTCAAGAGAAACTAATGGTTACGAATATTACCATTGTATCGGAGTTTAATGATATCTTTCCAGAGGATATTTTTTCTTGATAATGATCTTATTATGTTCTTGACAATCAATGCAGAGTCTCATTAATCCATATTTCTTCTTAACAAATAAAACAAGTGCACCCCAAGGTGATGCAGAAGGGCATATGAATCCCTTATCAAGATTCTCTTGTATTTGCTTCTACAATTCCTGCAACTCAATTGGGGACATTCTATAATGTGTCTCTGAAATGGTCATAGCACCTAGTATGAGTTGTATAGAAACTATGAATTTATAGTGATGTCATTCGGTCTTACTATTTCCCCTATTATATTCATGGATCTAATGAATAGAGTCTTTAGAGATTATATTTATCAATTTATGGTAGTCTTTATAGACAACATTCTTGATCAAGGATAAACATGAATATCAGTTAAAAATTTTATTCTTGTCCCTGAGAAAGGATAACCTTTATGCCAAATTGACAAAGTGTGAATTTTTTATTCAAAAAGTTTCATTTTTGGGTCACATAATCTCAAGAGAGGGGATATCTGTGGATCCAGTAAAAATAGAGGTTATCAAAAGATGGTTGAGACCAAAAATAGTAACTGAGATCTGATGTTTTCTTGGTTTGGCTAGATATTATCGACGTTTTATGAATGATTTTTTCCTGATTATCTAATCCAGTCACCAGGTTGAATTGAAAAGGGGTTAAGTCAGTTTGGACAAAGGAGTGTGAAGAGAATTTCAACGAGTTAAAAAGAAGGATATCTAGTGCAACTATGTTCACACTAACTTTTAGTATATAATGGTTTTTTATCTATAGTGATGCATCCAAGAAGGGATTGGGCTGTGTTCTTGTGAAAAATGATATAGCGATAGCTTAAGCCTCATGACAGTTGAAAATACATGAGAAAAATTACCCAACTCGTTATTTGGAGTTAGCTAAGGTAATTTTTTCTTTAAAAATATGGAGGCATTGTCTTTATGGTTAAAGGTGTGATATTTACAATGATAATTAAATATTTAAGTATATTTTCACAAAAAAAAGGAGCTGAATATGCGCCAATGAAGATGGTTGGAGTTGATTAATGATTACAACTACTCCAAACATTACCACCCTAGGAAATAAAACAAGGTGGCAGATTCATTAAGCCAACAAGACTATACCATCTTAACCATGATGAGGATCACTAAAGATTCAATATTTATATATTTTCAAAGGATGGTTCTTTAAATTATAACAAAAGGGTAAAATCTTATCTTTCTCAATTTAAAGTTCAACCATATACACATGTGATGATTAAATAGGACCAGAAAGAAGATTTAGAGTTAAAAACGAATGTGAGAAATGTGCCCGAAATCAAAATTGATTATAATAAAATAATAAGGTTTAGGAATTGGGTTTGTATTCCTCCCATACACAAATTAAAGAAGGAAATATTGGATGAGGCTCATAGTTCCTCATTCTCTTTTCACCCTGGAAGCACAAATATGTATATGGACCAAAAAGGGTACATCTAGTGGTATGGAATGAAAAGAGATGTTTTTGAATATGAATGTCGATGCTTGTTTTGATAGTAAGTTAAGGCTAAATAAAAGAAGTCTATGGGGATTTTGCAACCATTTCCCATACCATAATGGAAATAGGAAAACATCACTATGAAATTTGTCATTAGACATCCCAAAACATCCAAAGGAAATAATAATACTTGGGTTGTATTTGATAATCTTACGAAGTCGGTAAAATTCATTATAGATGATTTATATCTTGATCAGTGTTCCAGGATATATGTAAAATATGTTATAAGATTGCATCCATTACTACATTCCATTATATCTGATCGGGATATAAGGTTTACCTCAACGTTCTGGTGATGTCTTCAGCACGCTCTAGATACATGAGTTGAGTTTCAGCACTGCTTATCATTTTCAAATAGATGTTCACCCTGAAAAGAAGATTCAAACTCTAGAAGACATGCTGAGAGCTTGCTCTGTGGATTTAAAAGGTTTTTGGGATCAACACCTACCATTGGTGGAATTTTCATACAAGAATAGCTTTCACTATATTATTCAGAAGGATCTTTATGAATCCCTCTATGTAAAGAAGTGCAAAACTCCAACTTACTGGGATGAATTTGGGAGAATAAAGCTATTAGGACGTGATCTTGTTGATGAGATGGAATAAAAGGTTATATCTATTCAACAACATATAAGAGAATCTCAGAGTCGACAAAAAAATTATACTAACAATCAAATAATAGACCAAGAGTTTGAAGTGGGAGAAAAGGTGTTCTTACGAATATTTCCTTGAAAGAGAGTAATGAGATTTTGAAAGAAGGGAAAGATGAGCATAAGGTATAACTGTCATTTTGAAATTCTAGATCATTTTGGGAAGGTAGCTTTCTGATTGTCGCTTCCACCTAATCTCTCTCAAGTTCATGATGTGTTCCATGTATCCCTCCTAAGAATGTACATTCTTGATCCATCACACGTACTAAGATTAGAAGTCATACCGCTGGAGCATGATCATTATTATGAAGAACAAATGATAGAGATTCTTGGATCATAGCGAAAAAGTTCTACAAAACAAGACCACTCTATTGGTTAAAGTTTTATGGAGGAACCACCAATTAGAGGAAGCTACATGGGAATTTGAGGATATAATGAGAGAGAGGTATCCTCATTTGTTTATTTCCAAATGATGAATTTCGAGGGTGAAATTCTGTTTAAGGGTGATAGAATGAAACACCCATGTGTTTTATGAAATATTTAAATAATATTTCAGAAGCTTGTTTTTCACGCAATAATGAGTTTAAACATACTTTGAGATGACCTATATATAAAGTTACCATTATAACCTAGTTTTTATGATATCTGAATTTAATATAACAAACATTTAGAAAAATCGATGATAAATGTAAATCAATTATTTTTCATATTAGTTTTTTGAGTGAATGAAATTAATAAGATATGTATGTTATTAAAATTGTATTTTTTGATATTCAGCAAATAGATATTAAAAGAATTTTTTTCCACCTTTTAATGGAAAATCCTTTTAGAAACATTAATAATTTTAATATTACAATGTAATCATTTTCTTTTGAAGTGGAATATAAAAAATTCACTTTGCTTAAAATTCTGATATTTTTCTGATAAACATCATAATTGTATGAAGTGTAAAATACGCTAAATTTTAATTAAAAACAAATTTTTTCATCGAGATAATTTATATGGTTAAATTTTAATATTGAATGCGTATTAAGTAAAAATAGAATATATTTTTACAATTTAATATAATGTATGTCATTACCATTAATTTTACTTTAAACTCATAGGTAAAATCATTTCAATATTTTGCAATGATAAACTTTTAAAACACATTTTCTCAATAGAGGGATTTATTTTAAATTAAATACTGAAAGTTATGTGTATTGAATTTGGAAAAATTGATTCCATATTCGGAATCAATAGGTCAAAATTATGTTAATAAGCTACTTTTTATTTTTAGACATTATGAATAGTAACTACGGTAAATTTTATTTACCATAATTAATTGTGAATCAGGTAATTAATGGTAAATATAATATTATAAAATTACCCTAACACATGTCTTAATATAATTGGATGATTATATTTTTTCCTAAATCATAATTGAGTCAAAATGTAATCTATTGGAACCCATTTGGATGTGATTAAGAATATTAATTTATTTTGTTTAACGGAAGTGAAATATGTCTCACTCAAAATTTAATAATTAAAGTATTTTTAATATAAGGTTATAAAGAATATAAATTCAATTATAAATACCCAATTGAGTTCTAATATGTTTTTATTTGTTATTGTAATTTATTTTTATTTTTTATGAAATATTTAATAACTTTAATATCTTATACATTAATGATGCAGAAATTATTTCTTTAGTGAAAAATCAATAATATAGTTTTTATTAAATTAATAATACCCATCAAAAGGCCCAAAACCCTGACCAAAACTTACTGGTCGAGTATATCTATACTGTAATCAACCAAGGGTCGACTTATTATGCATTTTGAGAGTTATGAAACAGATTATAAATTTTATATTATTTTATTTTAAATGATGTCAATGTTGTCAACTTTATACTTTGATAAAGATAACATTTTAAAATTGGATGTTTAAAAGATAAATTCGACTAAAAGTACTATTATTAAATATATTAGAATTATATTTATCATTTTTATTATGCATCAAATAAGAATACTAAATAATTATACAAAAATGATGCAACAATTGTTTTATTAAGAGAAATATCAAATAAATGTTATTAAAAATATTAAAATAAATAATATATGAACTAATTAATGTGATCCAAAACTTTTATAGACAAATATGACATGTTAGGATTCTATTAAATATATTTGTTCAAAAATATTTTCTATGTGGATTTTATTTAAATTCAAATAAATGAATAGTGTCAAAATTGACAGTATTGATATTTTATATTATTAAATTGTTTAAAAATCACAAAAATAATTAAAAATTAAAAATTGAAATTTATAAGGATTAAAATGTCTTAAATTATCCAATTATGAACAATTCACAACACATTAGTATGTATTTTTTACAATTTAAAATTTTTAATATTATTGCCATAAATAAAATTAAATAGATTAAATAAGGATAAATCAGAATGATAGAGATTAAAATAAAATAAAAACTTGTATAAAATATGTTGGTTGATGATATTACGACCCTATATTTTCTCATTGTCGAATTGGAGTCATTTTGGATGTCTTTATGTCAGATTTGAGTTTATTATTAATTAATATTTTGGAGGTTTCCAAAAGTGCTTCTTTATTGTCTTATAAAATGGGCACCTCCTCCCTCTTCTATTCCCTCAATTTTGAAACTTCAAACTCTTCCAAACCCTTAATTTTTCCCTTATAAAATTTCCTAGAAACATTCTTGAGGTCCTGGTATTTTTAAAATTCCATCTTTAGTTCCCTATGATGAGGTTTAGAAGAGGAAGATCGAAGAATAGGTAACATATTTTACCGAATCTTTCAAACTTATTTCTTCTTCTAATTCCTCTACATGATTTCATTCATTTTTATGTAATAAATCCAGTACCACTTGTATACTGATATTTTATAATGAATATCAAACAACCATACTCCATCTTTTATCCATCCTATAAAAAATGAAACCACCACGCGTGTGTATGTACGACCTACCGTCTCCACATCGTGGTGTAATCTATTTTTCATCACCAATATGCTTGGATGGGTATATTGATGGAAGCAATTACTATATATGATTATTATAAATTTATATTGACTTAGAAATATTATACACCATACAATTCAATACAATTCCACAATCATGAGAATGATATCATCGCTCGTGCGTACATACGTCCTACCGTCTCCACGATGTGATGCGATTCGATCTACATGATCTTCATTAAAGAATGATTATATAAATTAATTGAATGAATAAATTTGATATATATTATTATTATACCATTATTTAAATTATATAGCCATAAACTAAAAATATTAATAAGAATTTATTTGACAAAACATGCATAAGAACATAAAGCAGTTAACACCCAAATAACGAGTATCAATGAAATGTTACTAATAAAAAGATAATAATATGACCATGTATGATATCATAACAATGACTATGATTCTGGAATAATTCAATGAAATTATTTAAATCATTATACTGGTGTTTTAGATATGTACCAATCATATGAGACATATGGTAAGGGAAAATCTCACAATCTCATTTTTATATCAGATTGTTTATATTTATTTATTTTTTGGGGCATATTTATAATCCACATCCATGTTTCTTGAATATGTAATATTATATCTATCATCGTAAAATTTTTTAAATCAAAATTTACCAATCAGTGAATTTTTATTAAAATATATGAAAGGAATCATTTTTCATTTTCAGTACGATATACTTTTTTACTTTTCCAGACATAGTTCGAGAAGAATGCTTTTTCAACTTATAAGTCATGAACAGATTTTTACAGTTTCGTAACACCTTATTTTCATGAAGTTTAATGTGAAATATTAAATGATTATTTTCAAACAAATTATTTTCATTTAAAATAGCATGAAATTTTGATAAAAGAAAATGATTTGAATGAAGAAAGGATATTTTCATCAAGAATTCCTTTCAAGTGTTTTATCAAAACCATTTTCCATAAAAGATGACATTATTTTACATGGTTATGATTAAAGTATAATGTACCAATTATTTACATGTTTTGATTTTGTAATGATGAAATGAGATCCATTTGTTTTATATGGATTATTTCATGATTGGACGATGATTATGAAAGTTATTTTTTCAGTGGGTTATGATGAATGATTTGTATTTATTTTATGGCACACAAAATAATGATTTAATTATCAGATGGTTGGGACCTATATCCCCCTCCAATGAATTGAATAATTATTTTTATCACATGAGAAACTCATGTATGGAATAACAAGTAAATCAGGTTCAGTATTACATGGCTAGAATGGGGAGTGAACCCAATTAAGTGATGGAATTTTTTCACTACGATGGTCTTGGAGATGAGCCTTGACTAATGTGAAATGATTTTCTATACCTATGTGTGTATGCCACAATTTTTAATGACTTATCTTCAGATTTTTTGGATTACATTGCAGTTCTATGCTTTATCCAGTAACATAATATTATGACCTCTTATTCTGGATAAGATTTTCAAACATTATGATATTAAGAATATGATATGATTGACATTTCAATTTTTTACCCTTACTATGAATTTGAGCTCACCATTTTGTATGTTTCTTTTCACCAGTTTAAGAAGAAGGTTATTAAATATGTTATTCCAAATGGAGTCTAGATGTGATTAAATAAATAGGAGACAATGTAGATGCTTTATGAACTAGTTGTTTATATTTGCCTGTTTCTAAAGCCACTATACCTATATGGTTCTATCATGGTTTTGTTATATGTTGTAATGAATATTCTTAATTTTTTTATGAATTAATAATTAATTTTTTTTATTGGTCATTATAGTCTAATCCCATGTTGGGGTTCCATTTGAAAATGTCTCTGATTTTATTTTTTATTTTTGGGTGTGTGAATTATTCATCGGGAAATATTCCATTCGTAATAAAAGGTTCATTTTCCCCACTATTTGTTGAGGTAGTTTTCGCTTGTATTTGGTTTTTAATTCAGGATCTATGATTACATGTGATTTAATGTGTTTTTTTAATAAAAAAAATATTTATTAAGTACTCTTGAGAATTATTTTAATGTAACATAATGTTTATCATGATTTTAATTTCAATGAATTGGATTTCTTGTATTTTAAATTAGATTTATTTTAGATTATTTCAATTGTACACACTAATTTATTGTTATAATGATCATATTTCATTGAAAAAGTTATTTCAATATTTTAAGGGGGTTTTTCAAATTTAAATTGATTTCTTAGTGTTTTCCCTCAATTAATAAATTTTTTCTTTCTATTAAAAGACGAATTTTATACTGGTAAAAATTGAACATTATTTTATAAAGATTTTCATTAGATTTAAAAATAGGTTTTTTGTTAAATATTTCAAATGGAATATGTTTGATGATTATTACCTTTGATGTATGTTGTTTCATCATCATAATAGTTTAATAAAAAGTATGTTTTCTCTAGTTTCTATAGGATTTTTGAAATTTTATTAATATACATAATAGTTCTTTGTGTGTATTTAATTTGATTAGGTGATTACAAAATGATTCCAATTTTTTTCAAGTAAAAATTTTAATTTTATGGAATAGAGTAACACATTATAACCCATAGTACCTAGGTTGTATGACTATGAATATTTTTCTATGAAAGGATCTGAATTCCCTATATTTTATACTAAGATAAAATAATAACTAAACTACCCAATTTCATGGATTAATTGCTATTTTATATTTGGATTACTCCTCCCTTGTAAAACAATGCTAGAAATGGTAATTTTTTGTTCAACCACTAAGAGTACAAGGATCATTGGATGATTCTTAACAATAATTTTATAATGTATACTTATGGATATTAATTTTCTCCAACGTTATTACTTTTCTTTTAATACAAAATTTGTTTTTTAACTTATATAATATTTATCTTTTCCTCAAATATAATTTTTTATTTAGTTTATATACCTTAATATAATTGTTTTATTTAAAATTATTATTCATAAATATTTCAAAATGAATATTTTTTATGTATGTGATGACATACAGTTTGTTTTTATACAAATATACAAAAACATGTTTTCTATTTTTATTTAATTTTGTAAAGAAAGAGATAATATGTTAATTAAAGTGTATAATGTGTTTTTTATGGAATTATTAATGGGTATTTATCATCACACCAATAAATATTTCATGTTTAGGGTCAAATCTTGATTTCTTAAAGAGAATTATTTTTTAGGAATGTTCGGTGAATTGTAACGTCACATTGAAGTGTTTTTTGGAATTATTTTTTATTTATATTCCATTATCATATCAATTATATAGGATTTTATTGTTTTATTTTTAGGTTGGTTCATTATATATATCTAGTTTTTGAGGATAGGAAATGGGTTCCTTGTGTAAGGGAGTTGGAAGTGAGTGGAGGGATAAAATTTACATTAAAATATTTTATTTATTTATATCTTCTTTAGTATTTCTACATATTTCATTTTGGAATGGATGTATGAGGTATGGAAAGGTTAGTAAAAGTTTAATATATTATTATAAAGATAAAAAATTATTTTCAATGAAAAATAATTCCGCTAATTTCACTAGTTGACAATTATATGTTTTCCATTCGAGGGAGATTGGGGAATCTCCTCTTATATGTCGTGGGCTGACATAGTTACCCTATTAAGTGAGTTTATGAAGTTAGTTTGTGAAAAATGGTACCTGAACCTAGCTTAATTAGGTATAATAGGTCTCAAAACATCAATTATAATTTTATTATTAATTTTAGGATATTTATAGGAATTTATGGAATAAAGAAATTGTAACGGGGATAGTATAGCTGGATCATTCACATTCAGAGTCCAAGTTTTCGTGGGAAGTGGGGAATTGAGTCCTATATTTTCTACCTATTTTTTTACTTATGATATGTGTTTTTTTATTTTTATTTGTTTTATGGTAATAAAAATATAGTTAATGGGTGGTACATGGAGATCTCACAAGGAAAATAAAGTGGTGTGGAGCATGATTACATAGTTTTCTATGATACCTAATACCAATTATTTAATTTCATAGTTGTATGACAATCCATTCAACCATGATTCCCATGCACATGAGTATTTTTTAAAATTATGAATTTTCTTTTATTCTTTTTTATTGATTATTGTTCATTATAGGTTTTATTGTCTTGTTAAAATTTGTTTTTTTACATTAAAAAGATTGATTTAAAATGTAATGCTTTTCTTGTAAAAATGATAATGGTGTATACCTATATTAATTTAAGGATAATCATATAATTTTAATTTTATAATAAAATTATTTTATATTATGGTAGTTAGTTTCAAAATAAATATATTTTTATATTTAAAATGTTTTTAAAAATTTCACGTTATTCATTTAAATTTATTATAAAAATTGTGTGATGTTTTATAATTAATCCTATTTGGTTTCAATAAATAGTTCTAAAATGTTATGGATTTAAAGGGTTAATGTTTTCGACATTAGTGGTGTTATATTATTGTATTTTAAATGGGTTTTACAAATTATTTTTCAATGACCATGAGTGATGTGATAATAAGTATTATGGTATTTTTTTAATATAAAGTGGATCTTTAGAAAAGTTTTTTATTTGTTATGTAGAAGATATTTTTATGGGATGATTTTCATTTTACAATAGAAAAAATTGTGGTTTACTCATTATTATGATATTAATTTTTAACAAATGATTTTTCATTGGCGATATTTTAATGGGGAAATTTAACACCCTAGTATTTAAATATACGATTCTCTTTAAATAATTCTATGTGATTGATAGCATTATCCACTTGAATCATGAAACATTAATCATAGAATGATATATTTATATAATATATAAATGTTTACATATGACCGTTGAAACATAGACACTAAATTAAGGGGAATTAATTGAAGTATCATATATATGAATTATATGCTCATTTAATATTTATATAAATTAATTATTTTGGATTAATTGAATAGTTTTAACATTTATTGTTTAGAAAAGTTTTTTAAAAAAAATTAAATTTATGTGATACAAATTTCTATTTCATGAATAATTTTATTAATGATAAATTATATTTTATATTAATAATTATATATACAATTTTTCTTGGTTAATAATATGAAATAAGAACTATATCAATTGATAATTTAAAATCTAACTTCTTATAAAATTTTATTTTATATTAAGTATTAATTAAAAAGTAATTTATAAATTATGCAATTTATAATTATTTAAATTAATATTATTATAGAATTTTTTTAAAATTATATTAGTATTAGTTTTTACCATAATATAAAAGTATTAATTTTTGTAAATTTTTTTTGGAATAATGAGCATTTTAATTACTATGGTTTAACACCATATTAGAAGATCTCAAAAGATTTAAATACATTTTATGTTATCAAAATTAAATTAAGTGATTAAAATAATTCATTTTAAAATATTATTTGAAATAATAAACCCTTTAAGAAAATTTTATGATCAAATAAAATGATTCTTTAATATAAAATTGGTTTTCTTTATTTTATTTAAACAATGTATTATTTAATGGATAATCAGTTTTTTCATTCTTTGAATGAATAATAGCATTTATTTTTTATAATAAATTTATTTATTTAATTTAAATTATTAACCAATATGATTTTATACTATATAAAAATTTAATGATTAAAAATGTAATTTATTAGAAAAATAATTTCACGTTATTATGTTTATATATTTCAAAATTACATTTTCAGAAAAAATATTTATTTATTTTGAGAAAATATTTTCAGATTTTAAATTTTAAGTATTATATAATATAAAATTATTAATTAAAAAATTTATTATTAATTTTAATTAATATGGTTAGAAATAAATTACATTGGAAGAAGTAAAAGGGGAAAATTAATTTTATTTGATTTAAAATTCCAAATAAATATAAAAAACATGACTAAAATTGAGTGATTTAGATATATAGAGACCAAAACAGGTGTCCTCTATATTAATTTATATTATAATAAATTGAACCAAAAATATTTTATTAAAAATATTTAATATGTAAGATTCAATCCCAAAATTACTCGACCCTTCAATTATAAAAAGGTAACATCATCAAAACTCAAAAAAATATTTCATTTTAATTGATCCTTGATTATAATAAGTATTAATCTACATATACACTATCAGAAAAACACAATCCCTTGTTTAATCATAGTAATCATTAATAATTTAAATTTAAAAAGAAGTTCATTTAAAATTTAGGTTATCGATCAGACATTTGGATGCAATTGAAATTCCAAGATAAATTTAAATATTCATTTGTTAGAAGGTTCAAATTTGGAATCGAGACATGGAATTTTAATAATATATTTACAATGAATCAATGTGATATTTTTTCATTTGGAATGAGTCTCAGGTTGTTTATCGAGTGTTCATATAGGATTTAGAGGCTATAAGGTTAGTTTTAACACTTTCAGAGTATTCTAGCCATGGGGCATGATTTATGAGAAAAAATACGACACCTTGATGATCATGATGTTTTTAGATATTTTTTACAAAATATTATTCAGTTAAATGTATAGATAATAGTCTGGGGTAAAACCTATGATTAAAAATGGGAAAACATGTGAGCTTTAGTAGGGTAAGAATCCTATTTCATGGCCAGTGTATGGTTTCTGAAAAACATTCCTTGTTGTTGAAGAAGGGATCTAGGGGGTGTGCATAGTTCGTGTATAGTTTTTCAAATTTTTTTGTCAAACTATGATGTTTTTTTCATGCGATATTCAAAAAACATGGTTGGAATATATTTTACAGAATCATTAAACCCAATAATGAGGTAGACTATAATATCAATAAAATATAGATTTTAAACTTTTACCCTTATGGATTTTAACATACACAAATCTCATCTCATCAAATTGCATGAAAACATTTAAGGAGTGAACCTGCTCTTTTACAAAAATTTCTAAAACTTCCCAAGGTGGGGCTCTTATTGGGTATCTTCATTGTTTTTAGGTATGAATTGACATCTAATGACTTCTTTTATAATTTAATGCTACTCCCCTCTAATTTTCTAGGTTCTTCAAAAAAATATTTTTAAGGATTCCACTGAAACATGGTGTAATCATTAATTTCTAATGGATTATTTTGTAAAATTGAATTTAGGAGATCTTAAGAATAATTTTTTTCAACATTACATTGTTCTTTTCTATGTTATGTGACTATAGTGAAATTTGTTATTTTTTTCTATAAAATTAATCTAATTTGTTTATTTTACAATTTAGTATCTTATGGATCCTTCAAGGAATGGTATTGGGAGTCCAATTAGGTCTATTTGTGGCAGTTTACTAATGTTTAAAAAATAGGGAAATTTCCTATGACGTTTCATTCATTATGACTTGTTGGGTTTAATTAATTAATTAATTAAAATTCCTACAAATAGTTAAATACTCTTTCTTATCATGAGGTTATAGCTTTGGTGTTTGTAATATGGGCAGTCATATGCTGAGATGTTGGGGTAGGATTTTGATAGTCACTAGAATGTCCTCTGGACATTATATATTTTTATAATTATTTATTGCTGTCATTGATGGTCTAAGTACGTTAAATATAGTATGGTTGATGTATTATTTTGTGTATTTGATATGTGACTTAAATTACAAGTGTGGTACAGTTGATATATTTTTTACAAATTTTTTTGTGGGATTTAAATGAACACCATAGAAATTCCATAGACCTGTTGATATAATAAAATCTATACTCATGGAAGACAATGGGATAAGCTATTTCATTGAATTGGTAACGTGGATTTCTAATGGGTAATGTATTTGTGACTAGATATTAACCCAATTGTCTTCATGTTTAATTAGGTTTAAATGGTTACTGACCAATTGATGGGATTTGGGGAAGAATGTGTGCACATATGAATGAAATATGAATTGAACATTTTAATATGTTAAGCCATTGTGAAATTATTAGGATGAATTGATTATAGTTTCTGTTGTGAGTGATGGGTTTGATGTGGTTTTGGTGTTAAATGGGTGGGAAATGTTTTTTCTAGTCAATTTTAGTTTAATGTGAGGAATTCACCACCATGTTGTATAAAATAATATTTTAAAGGAATTTCGAATGTCAATTAGATATTTTTGATAATATTACACATAGGGGAAAATTTGATGATGAATATTATAATGGTTTTAACGGAAATGAAGGAATTTTAATTGTTTCAATTGTAAAAAAGGATGACCTTTTTTAATGATGGATTTGCAATGATTTTAATTGATGTCTGAGATCCATCATTTTTTAATAAGTATTAAAATAATGTTTTTCTAAAACGAAAAAAGATCAAAATATTTAGATATGTTTCTTGACAAATGAAATTGAGACACTGTTAAATGATAATGTATTTAAATGTATTTATAGTGAAATTTGAATATTTAGCATGTTCAAGGATTGAAATGTAGTTTTGATATGTTTTAGGACAACCTCAAATATCCGGAATGATTCCCCACATCCAATGATGATATAGTGGACATGATGGTTCCATTTTTTAGATTATGGATGTCTAGAAGGATTTGTTTTCTATGATAAGATAGAACAACTTAATTCAATACTTATTTTATTACATAGGGCGGACATCACATTTCATATCCATGGTTGAAATGATTTGAATAGGCACTCCACTTCATCAGATAATATGTTGGACAAGAACCATATTATTATCCCCAAGAATAATGAATATGTTTTTGTAGCTAAACATAGATTCTAATAATTATAGATATTAATGATATTTGATTTGTATTCTATAATTAAATTACAAAAACATATAGTATGAGAACTAGAGATTGGTACCTTGGTTTAATTTTTATCCCCCTGGATTTGAGAATAAATGAAAATCCCTTAGTGTTGTTATGTGTTCATATAACCCTATGATATGTTTTATATGACCCGCTATAGTTGATTTAGGTTTTCTGGTTTTGGTGTCACCATATATCCAAAGAGACAATTAGTCTATATATAGACATTTGTTTGCATTGAGAGTATCAATATTACTTTGTTATTAATTCAATATTTAGTTTACCTACATAAACTATTGTCCCAAATTATATTTTACTTAGATATAATTGGAGCAGGATTACTGAGTATTACCGACACCCTAAAAAGGTCGCCAAACCTCATGGTTACCAATTAAATTCAAACATATATAATTCTTTCATATTTTTTTTCAGTCCCAAGTTGAGTTTATCAGGATTGGGTATGATGGATCAGATGGTATCAGGGGTTGTGATGAGGATTGGATTAGTGTTTTTGTATTTCATGGTGTGTAGATATTCAATCATTTATTTTATATATGGGTATAGACCAATAGCTTCCCTATGTTTTATGTATGACATGGTTGATTGGTCCATCTGACATTTCAATTTATATAATTTCTTGTCCAATTATAGTCTATTGATTATTCCAATGTAATTTGATGTGTTTGCATTTTCTCCATTTATTTTTAATTTTGCTCTCTAATATAGGGATATTGTATCCTCACAATTCCAACATAGACAACTCTTGTTAGTTTGTTTCCTCTATTTTAAAGGAGGTGCAATTAATATCATGTGGTGAACCGGGTCTGGGAAGCTATTCAGTGGATAGTGGAGTTGCATTCCTATAATTATATTATATGGTTTAATAGAATTGATATATAAGATTGTGTCAGTGATTATGTAGAAAAAAATTTTGTGAGTGAGGAAAAAATGTTATGGTTGGATGTCCATGATATTCATATATGATATTAATTTTTTTGTTAATTTAGGTTATAGTTTTATATATTTTTTCCAGGGAAAAACACATGTTGTTTGAATATGAGTAGTATTGATTTATTTATTTTTCATTGGAATTTTACGAGACCCATGTGTTTGTGTATTGAATTGTTTCCTATAGAGGTGATATGCACCTTATGAATCATGTTAGTATAGTAATGTTATTATTTTTGTAGAATTATATTGTGGGAATATATTTATTTCCATCTTTTGGAAGGTTATGTAGATGTATGGTGAGATTCTCAATGTCGAGGACACAAATACGGTCATGGTGAAAAAAGGAACAATGACCATGGTGGGTTATTATGAATAATTATATGACCATTGTAACATTTTGGATAGTCTTAATTTATTGTTGGTTATATTGATTGTTCCTCCATTATATATTCTAATTTGCATAATATCAGGGTGGACATATTCATAATTATGGGAGGTTGGTTTCTGTGGGCTGTATTTTGGGTCTTCCAAATTGTTATAGAACTAGGGACCGAATATGTGATCTAGGGTATGTTCTTCTACATGTTAAGGGTTTCTTAGTATTATTACCATATATGTTAGATATGATAGGTATATCTTGTGGTGTGATGAAAAATAATATGTCTAGTTCCCTTGAAATGAAAATAACATGTAAAGAATATATTTTGACCGGTGTAGGTGATTATAATTGAATAACAACTTGAGTGCTTGTCCCAGATAGTTCTAGATTCATCTTGAGAAATTTCATAATAACATTAATGTTCCAAATGTATCTTTTGATTGATCCTTGGGTTTTTAGTGGTCAATTACATGGTTTTAGTTTGTGAGTTGACCTTGGTTTAATGAAGTTACTAGGGTGATTTTTGTTATATTATTGGGGAATGCGGATTTAAAATCACTAATATAAATGTATAACAAGGTGATATTTCATCGAATTTGTTCATTTTTATTCAGAATCATGTTTTTTGGTTCGGTATACAAATTTGTAACAATTCAGTGTTAATAGGATGTTGGAGGAATTAGTGAGTGATGACATGATATTTCATTTGGATTGTAAATAATGAATCACCCGAGAATACAACAACATAATCATTTATTGAATATATTGACATGTTTGATGAGTACTGAAATGGGTGTGATCATGTGCATATGTTTAGTTGAGCAGGGACCATTGAATGTTTTTGACATGTCCCTATAGATAGAGGTGACAACGTAAATGTATGTGTAGTGTAAGTATTTGTAGATGATGACTCAGTGTACTCACAATTTATAGATGATCATTCCCAATATCTGGACATCATTTTTAGTATACATCGAAGGAAATGGAATAATGCATATCTAAAAGAATGTTTTATTATTTTTTTGGAATTATTCTATAGAGGGGGATAATTTATAATGGTGGAACTGTAGACATAGGGTTTTAGTGCACCAAAGATTTTCTATGAGTGAGGACCTTGGGATGAGTAATAAGTTGTTGTATAATAAGGGTTCTATTCCCAAAATCCTGTTAGGGGAAAGTGTGATTCTATTATTCACACCATATATTAAAAGATGGTACTGAAAAATTCTATGTTTAGAAATGGTTAAAATGTGGATTATGGTGGATATAGTTTCATTAATTATTTTGTGAATAAATTACTCAAATGGTAGGGAATATTGTTTTAGTTGTGAAGATGTTACCCTTTTTCTTAAAGACTTGATATTTTCGTTAACTTGACATGGATCAATCGTGGAGGCATTTTTATTCCTATGAATAACCATAGTGGTATGTGTTCATTTCCATAGGGATGTTTATAAGAAATTAGTTGTGTTGGAGGTCATGTTGACAATTGTCTTCAGACATGAGGTGGTTATGGATAATATCTTAATGTAATTGTGTAAAATATCTATTGGGTTTCTAATATGAATTGATGGTGGTATTGGGTGAGTGATGGTCCTGACTATGGAATCCATACTTGAGTTGTCTGTTGAATCTAGTGAGAATATTGGGTGGTTGTGTAGTGCCTTTGAACATAAATCCATTATGTTGGGCGGTGTAGTGAAATTCCAACAGTTAGAACTTGGCCAACTAGTAATAGTCTATCTGGAGTTAGTATTGGGATAAGATGTGGTTTGTTTTTAGTCACATATTATTTATTGTTTTATTTATGATGGGTGTGTTTCAAATATTGAATCATGATTTCAAAGAAAATCGGGATTAATTTTAGTGTATATATCGATGTTGGGAACATATTCCAATCTATTGGATTTTTATGAAGTCTTTGTGTACTTATATTGATATTGGGTTATCAGAGATGTTGTTTAAAGAAATATTGGAACTATGACAAGCACATTTTGGGTAAAAATATTTATAGTTTTAGTGGGATACTTCAGAAGGTTGATGTTCTAACCACTGAATGTTGGGTGATAATAAATAAATCTTATAGTGGGAAGAAAAAAATCTCTAGTAATTATTCAGCTGATGTCATGATTTTTTAGTTTCAAAAGTGGTTCTCTAGTATGTCCCATCAAAATGTTTTGAGTATTAAAATATATATCATCTTATTTTTTTAGCCGATTGGGTTCATTGAGTTAGTGGTTCAGACCTTTTTGTATTGTAAGAATTTGGGAATTGAACAATTTTATTATATATAATTGTTGACTGATATGGGTTTTATGGTGTTGATATATAAGCACAAATACATATCATGGATGAAAATAATTATTATTGGGTGTTTTTTAGATATCCCAGCTAGACAGTTCGTAAATTTTTGTGGGAATTTGAATTTTCGTTTTCTAGATGAGTGTAATTTTAAATCAAGTATCAAAATGGAAATAAAATATTTTAAATACCTAAAAGTAATTTTTTGAAATAGGTAATGATTAGTGGGTAGTAGATCAGGTGTTCTTAATTTTTTAGAGTATTTTGGTTATGTTATAAATGTTTCAGAAAATTTAGGCCAGGATGTATAGTTTGTTATGCAGGATATTGGATAAATAGTGTGACACCCTGATACTTAATATTTTATAGTTAATTTTGAATTAATCACTACTGAGATGCATGATTAGATCATGGAATGGGGTAAATTATGGTATGAAAATGGAAAAACCATGATAGCTTGAGGTGGGCTTAGGATATATTGAACAACCTATACAAGAATTTAGACAACCATGAATCTGATTAAATAAGTTTTCATATTGGTTATGAACTGATAGTTCACTATTTGTAAAAAACGTGAATCTAAACTATGTGGTTACCCAAAATCAAATTTAAAAAGTTATTTTACCATTTCCCCTTTGGATTCTAAATTTTCCCATACAATTTCCCTTCTCATTTCTTGAACTAATTTTAAAAGGGCTCAATATCCCTTCCTCCCTTTATCCAAAAAGTACATGGATGTGTTCATGGTTTATTTATTTGACATTTTAACATTAGAATGATATTCTGGTGACTTCATTCACCCAATTTTCATTCCAATATCTATTTTTTTTTGTATTTTCCTGATATAGGTTTTGTCTAATGTTCCTCTAGTAAATGGTGTAACCATTTTATTGTCTTCAAATTTTTGTTAGATCATATAGAAGATACCCTAAGATGAATTTCAAATGTCATTTCATGGTATTCTATTTGGTAACATGACCATAAAGGATTTTATTACGTTTTGTTGTGTAAAATAATATAATCAAGAGTTCTAATGGAATTATCACTTATATTTTTTTTTCATGATTGGTATCATGACTCGATTGAGGACCTAATATGGATGTTTTAAAGCGTTTTGATAAGTGTTGTATGTCAAATGTGTTTTATATAATTTTATTATGTTGGAGTTTAATGGATTAAAATATTATAATTTTTATAATTAATAATATTTTTTTTCTTAGAGTGAGTTTCCAAACTCGGTGGATGAAAAAAGTATGGTTGGATGTTGGGGAATTTGGATGGGATTTCAAAGGACCATACAAAGGCCAAGAGACTTTCAAAAGTGTTGTCAAAATATTTTTTATGAGGTAGTTATCTTATGTTCTTTAATCATAGTCATATTGACTATTTTAAATTTTCTTCTGATATATGCCCCAAATAACATCCATGGTGTGGTTTTTTCATTATATTAATTAAATGATTTTGGGATTTGGATGTATACCACAGACCATCCATAGATCCCATCTTATCTTTCTGTGTTATGTATACTGAACCCATGGATTCACGTGTGTGACATGTTTCACATAAATGATAATGTGGGGTTGTATTGGAATATTTATGATGTTAACATTATTAACCTTGTTATGATCATTTTTTCTTTTGTTCAAAGGGATAATAATCACATGGTTGTATTTGATGACGATTTTTTGAAAATATTTTTGAAGTATAAATTGAATGGATCTTATGTGTCAATTTCTTGTGGATTTTATATGAGGAATTGAAATCTCATTAAACTGTATTTGGTGGGTTTTAATTTATTTTGGTATAAATTAGTTGAATATTATGTTTTAAAGTTAATTTCATTTTAAATTTTAAGTGTATAATTATAAGTGATATAAAGATAATATTTAAGTGGAATTTCAAATGTTTATTTGAAATGGGTCTATGGATTCTTATTTATTGAAGACATCATGATGAATCATTTAATGGTGTTAAGGTAATTGAAGGCATTGGCCTTATTTTGTTTTTTATAGAATACCGTATTATATGGGCGATTATTAAATGATTTAAATGGATGTGTGATATTCATTAGTTTACAATTATTGATTGAATACTATTTGGATTTGGGAAATAGGTCCCAACTAATTAAACTATTATTGGTTTCAAAATTCATTGATATCATGGTAAATGTTTTGGGTTTAAAAATTATTGCTTATAAAATTTGAATTTTTAGTAATTTAAATGGTTTAAGCATAGTTTTAATAAGGGTATGTATATTACTAAATATCTCAAAAGTTACAGAAATTCCACATTTAGGATAATGGGCTTGAAAATTTCACTTGTGTGATTCTGGATGTAAGGAATGATACAAAATTAATGTTAATATAGTGGGAAATGATACTCAATGTGTATAATTATAGATGTTAGAAATGATGTCGAACATCCATGATTGAGATTACTGGACATGAATTTCTATGAAACGGTGAGTATGTTGGGAATGATGTTTAGTATCAGTATCAATGGTATTTTTTAGTGTTGTATGGAGGTTCTAGGATTGATTGATATTGATTTTTAGATGATTGATATTCCATACTCTTAGTATAGAGACATGAAATATGGTTATACTAGATAAATACTCTAGATAGATGTTTTAAGACTCAATGAGTTGATGGTAAATGAAAAGACCTTATTGTATATAGTTTACATCACCCGTTGATATGTTTTTGGTGATTGGTTTTGGTAGAAAATGTTTTTGTTGGATGGGGTTTTAACATGGAACTTCAGAGCCAATTATATACTATATATATAGTTTTTTTCCTTTTAGAGTATCTTCTTTCATATACTATTACTTTACTCTAATTTTCAGATATATACACTATTTTCAATTTTATTATTTTATTTAGTAACCATTTTTTGTAGCCTATTATGTTTTACTCGCACCATAATAAGGTCTCCAATGCATATAGGTACCTAAGAATATATCAAATGTTTAATATTGACATATATTTGGGATGATTCCTGTGTTTATTTTTTCAATATCAGTTATGACATATCTGATGATATTCAATGTCATGAAATGTTTATGTATGTCATTCATTTAGTAATTGGTGTGTTATTTTCAGTCATTTATTTTATATATGATAATATCCTAGTAGGATACTAGTGTTTTATATATGACCTAGATATTTAGGCCCAACAACATTTCATTTTACATTATATCTTTAACATTTTTAGTTTATTTATTCTTCTCAGGTACTATGTTGTGTTTGATGCTTGGGTATGTAATTCTTGTTTTTCGCTATTCCATGTTTGTATAGTATTCTCACAATTTCAAATTAGACCCCCATTACTAGTTGGAATCCTTTGGTGTATGTGGATGCACGATTTATATCTTGTGGTAAACTAGCATGGGGTATAGATAAAATAGCATCTAGGTTGGGACATTAGAAAATTCAAAAACATGAGAGTTATAAACTATTTATTTTCTTATCAGTCATGCTATTTAAAATTTATTATATCCAAAATAATATATTGATATTATTATTATTTATGTACTATAATATCATTATATTGATTTTATTGTGATTACTTATTCTTTTATCCCATCGCTTAAGAAAGGAAATTTATATTAACTTGTATATCATGTTCTTCTAGTTGCATTACTTATTAAATATCAATTACTTTAGCATTGTATATCACAAAACCTTTCATTAGAAATGTTTTTCACTTCTTATCTCCCATTTTATTTAGTATATTTTTTTATAAAACACTACCTTTTACCACATATATATATTGTTATAATGTATTAATAATATAAGTTTTATATTCTTTAATATGAAAATCAAATCGAGTATGTGTCTGATATATCAAAAATACATTTAATTATACTTGGCGTTATACAATTACCTTTACAATCATACTGAAGAGAATCAGGACCATCGAACTATTTCTGATACTAAAACTATTAGAATGATACTTATAAAAAGTATTATACATAAAAAAGGTAATTATTCCCATTAAACTATCATATATTTATAATTGTAATATATATGTCATTTTACAGTTGTAATAAAAATATTTATCACTATAATTTTGTTAATGTAAATGATGTTAGAAATTAGATTACACTAAAACATTATGAGTTGTCAAGAGCTAGCTGTTTGAGGCCACTAGAAAATTATCAAAAATATGGATATCAGAGATTCTACTATAAGTATCAGGTTATTTATAGATTTTGGATTTTATTTCTTTCTTAACTAAATGTGTAAAACGTATTATGTATGTGAACATATCATTTTTATGTTTTTGAAATGCTTTAGATAGATTTTTTTCTATGGAACATCTTTAATTTTTTACCATGAACGAATTTTTCATTTTTAAATGCCTCTAATAATTGATACGACTGATTTCTTCTAGGGATATTAACACATTGACATTGATTACTATATCTATGACTTTCCATGTAGAGAAATATATCCATTACATTATGTATAATGCAACGATTACATTTATTCATAGTTAATTACTAACTAATACATAAAGTAAAATGAGATAAATCATTCAATATATATTATTTTTCATTATTATTATTTTTATCTATTGTATTTCATTATTTTATAATAGATTATTCAATTGTTCTTGTTATATAATGTTAATCTTAAAAAATGTATTTATATAAAATTGGGTTAATCAGTGTGATTGTAAATATGATAAGTAGAATACATTTATATTCATTGGATCCTCTATGATTTATACTCTTTAACTATAATATATTTAGGTGTTTTTTTTCTTATTTTTTATCTAATAATTATATGGAGTCTGAATTTGATAAATTTAATTTAAAATGATTTTTTATTTTTAACAATGTGAAAAATAGTTCAACCCAAATTATATGTATAGTGATATAAAGTAATATTAAATTCATAAAATTGGCATCATAGGAGGTTTCTAATACTTATATACATTATGAGTATTACTTTATTAACTTGTAGAATGTTTTTCACATTTTTATATAATTTTTTTATAAACAGTGTTACAGTGATGTTTATTTATAGAGAAGCATTTTATTTTATTTAAGATAACATGTATGAATGTTGGTTCTATTGGTAAAACGAATCACAGTCAACCAACAATATTTATCGTAATGACTATGAATATTGGAGAGGTAAAATGAAGAAATTTGTGATAAAAAAAGTTTTGAAGAAATCACCACAAATACACCAGTAGATGTGTTTGAAAACATCCAAAAATTCATGTGAGGTTTTAATAACTCTGATATGGTCATGTAATAACTGAAATGGGGGAATAGAGTAAACAATGAAGTAGTTATGAAGGAAACAAGTTACCTCTTAAAATCTAGACAATTTGAGAAATCTAAAGAAGGGTTTTCCTAATTCGAGATGCATATGTGATCCAAGGAGTGGGAAAATAGATTGGGGGCATGCCTACGTTCAGTGGGATCCAATGAGAGTTCTAATAACCAAAAAATCATAAAAATGGAATAAGATATTAAATACAATTTTTTTTATTAAAACTGGAAATGGGCTTCCGGACTGCCACATTTCCATAATTAAATACCCAAATACACCATGATTATAGATTCCTAAAGGTTCCAAATTGATATGGTGGTGTTAATAGGTTAGGGGAAAAACTTTTGGATGTGGGATGAATGCAAAAGTCTGAAAAAAGACAGATTTATAAAAGAAAAATAATTGGTTTTTAAATCTAGAAATGGGCTCACAGTTTGGCCCAAATCATGAAAAATATCCCTTTACTCAAAAATGAATAGGAAATACAAAAAAACAAAAAAATGTAAATTTATTTAAATTTACCTTTAAAATAATTCATCGATGTGACAGATATCTTTTGTGAATAAAAAGATATTGAATATTTTCACTATTTTAATGGATTCTATGGATGGGAAGAGAGATAACATTAATTGAATCAAGGGATTATGTAGATAGAAAAAAATATTCTTATTAGAATATCATGTTCATTAATAGTTACTAAATATAATCCTTATATTAACAATAAAATATTGGATACCTTTAGTTATGGGTTTGACTACCATACACATGTGGTTAAAACAATTACATCTTTTAATATAAATTACATATGACACTTCAAATTGGTAGTTATTTTGTTACTTGCATTTACCAAAAAATATTTAATTATGAATGATAGAGAATGTTAATATTTATAAATATATTAATATTAAATTGTTTTTATCATTCCGATTGTGTATATGATAATAGTAATATGTTGATATTAATCAGATAAAATATGATTCCAATTCATTTTTACTAGGATATAATAATAAAATTTATCATTCTGATGTTGTTACACTTAATGTAAGATATAGTCCGAGAATGATAAATTTACCTTGAGAGGATTTTTGTTTTATTTTATTTAAAAAATTTAAAATAAAATTTACCATTGATCTTATATATATATATATATATACATATAAGATAATATTAATATATTATAATTTAGACTACAACCTAGATGATGTAACATGTTTTAATTATCCTATAAATCCTTACAATAATGGATATAGGAATTGTATTCAATGATAAATATGTTGTTTATGATATCATTATTTTTTTGGTATGAAATATTAGACAACATATTAATGATATTTTAATAAGGAAATCAAGATATTTTTAATCATATAAATTAATCAATCTAAGAGGATAATCAAATTTTTAAACAATTTAATGTCTTCATGGACATTTCTACTCATTTTACTTTTTGTGTAAATATAGAGAGTCACCGAGAAAGAATTGTTTGTAGATAAATAAAATAAATAACATAATAATAAAAAGAATATAAACATGGGACACAATGATTTATGTTGCTCAGGAAGAATACATTAATTAATGGGGAAAATGAATCACATCAATAATTTGGGAGCATCATTACTTAAGGATTTTCATAGTACAACAAACCATATGTCTAATTGACTATTAATAAATATGATTAAACTATACCACCAACTATAAAAAATTTCTAGTATGATAAAGTAACCAATGTATGTACGTTAAAATTCCCACAATAAACTATTAGTGTCTCCAATCACATGTTTCTACAATGCCATATTTAATTGCACAATGCTACAATTTCATATCGCATGTTGTTGTAGTAGCATTGAACATATATAGTTTTTCTTTATTGTAACCAAACATCTATGATAATGTTTGGTTATAAATTTTATAGTGACCACATTTTGGGCCCAGTGGCTTCATCATTCTAACCTATATATATTGGCATTCTATGCTTACAACACCAAAAAACTCACCACAAGGGTCGAATGGAGATATTTTCGATATGGTGTATTTTTTGGGATTCTAGAAATTGACCAAACATTTTCCAAAGTATCAAGAGATAGTGTTAAAATACTAATTAATTAACAAATTTATTCATTAAAATTTCTATTTTTTTCTCCAATAAGCAATAAATATGATCATTATCTTCATCGGTGGTGTCTTCGTGCTGAATGAGAGGTGTACAACAACACAGTTCCTTTAGAGGCATATGGTTCGAATACTGGGAGTCCACATTCAGTGAAAACCTCTCCCTCGAGATCCACTCACCATGTCGTGCCACCCAGTTTCGGACTAGGTGGGAAAAAGGAGGCCCAACCCCCCTGTGCTGACCGATTTCATGACGAACCATCACCACCTGGGTTGTCACCCTCTGGGATGCTATGTCATATCGGCTGGAAATGTCTCCTTCCTGGTCGGGGCGCTCTCCAGAGTGACCTCTTTGTGGGGATGTGGGATTACTTATGTGGAGGGTTTTAAAAGTCCAACCATTGAAATTCCCTCTTCTGAGAAAAATAAATTAATAAATAGGATCATTATGATTATGGTATAATGATATCCCAATAAAACCACCTTATAACTATTCAATAAATCAGGATATTTTCATGTTTGGGTCGGATTAAGTAAAAAATTGACAACTATAATAAATTTATAACATTAATGCGTATGGTAACATAATTAATAGAATAATATTAAATATATTTTTAGAATATTATTTTTTTTGGTTATAGAGATTTTAGATCAATATTTAATTCATTAATTAATAAAAGAAAATATGATCATCAAGAATTACAAAAACATATCTATTATCAGTTTAATCTTCAAGGATAATGATTAATAATTTCATAAAATTAATTTTATAAATCATTATAATTATATATATACCCTAACAGTATATATAGTAATCTATATGTTGTGAACATTGAACGAGTAATGAAAAGAAACATTGTTATTATGATTATAGTTTAAATGATCAAAAATGAAAACATATAACATGTAAAATTGAAAAAATTCATATAGAAAATAAGTAATTTTAAAAAGTATAAATGAAAATATATTTTATTAGGTTTATTAATTATGTTATTATGATATGCATGTTTTTTATATAGGTGGTTAAAGCATGTTCTTGTATTTAATTAAAAAATAAGAATTCTGGTATAAAATTTCTATTTTTGATACATTTTTTATATGATTCACCTAATTTCCGTTTTTGGGTGAATATTTTTATATTATATCATCTAATGAATTATATATTAACAATGGTATTTAATGATAAATTTTAAAAAAATTGGGCGGTTTGATTTATGTCTTACTCAATCCACCAGGTTATTATTAGTCTCATATCTAATTCATTAATAAATAATACATTTTGGGAGCCAGGTTCCCTTTATATGGTGTATTATTTATAATTGAATATATTTTTATCATACTCCTTTAATCTATTGAAATTTACAGGAAAAATCATGTTTCATTATATAAGTGGCTATTGATTCACCGGTTTCCCTTATAGGGAGGATTTTTGGTAACTCAATATTCATTCATTAGTTTATAATCATTATCTGAATGTATTTTATAAGAGGGTGGTATTTTGTACCCAGTTGTTGTATTATGTGGTATTATCTTCTTTATTATTTGGGGATATATATTCACACAACATAAAACATTTAAAATATTTTTTTTTAATTCTTGGTATATTTTCTTTTGACACCTAACACTTTCTTTCTCCAGATTTATTATGATCATGTTATTCCAGTATTGAATTTCAAAAGTACTCATTGTTTTATATGGGTTAAAAATATCATTTTATATAATTCATTTTATATTTTGTTCTATTAGGATGTATGGTATTCTATTAACATTATGAGAATTATTGATATATTATGTATTAATATTCTAATATATATTATTATTATAATGACCCAAACTTGTAACACATATTTCTTACGTCTTTATATATGGATATTCATTTTAAAAATATAACGATCCATTCCGTAATCATATAGTTCTAGTGCCTTCGGTATCAGGGTAATTTAAACAAGTAGTTCATAAGAGTTCTACATCCCTTCCCACATAGTTCCTCAAAACTAGAATCCTTCTTAGACATGTACTATATAATATATTTATTAATAACATGGGGAATGAATGATATTAAAGGGTGATTTCAAATGCATTGTAAGTGTAATAATGGTAGATATAAATGATCACATAATCATTACATGAGTATAAGGTCGTGATAACATGAAAATAGAATTTTAAAACCAGACCAAGCATATCATAGATCGTAATCATTAGTCATGGAATAAATATCACAATTCATAATACCTAAATAATAAAATAACTGAATGAAAATTCTATGAGATCATAAAATTGGTCAAATACATAGACTTGTGCCATATAAATAAGAAGAGACAACCATTTCCATATTAGGGAAGGATAATTGTTTGAACGTTCATAGTGTATTGGGTTCACACCCAAAAGTATCATAGTAGTAAAGTATCACTCCAGAGAATATCATAGTAGATAAAGTACCTTATTTAAATTGGTTCACTCCCTATTATATTCTTATATATATCATGAGGTATCAATAATTAACTAATGAATTGGATGGATATTTAAGTCCCCCTTCACATAATAAAGGTAATAAAAATATAAAAATAAATAATATCAGATCCCATAATAATAAATTGGTTTCATAAAAATTTTATCATTTAATTATAGATTAAAACATTAGAATGTAATACACGTTATAAAATTTTATTAACAAAATAATCTATGGAATACAAGATCATTTCATAGAATTCTACTCAACATAAAAAGAAACCACATTAAGAACATACAAGGATGGTAATCATGTATGAAATCAAAATTAAGTAATATGTAACATTAAATGAAGTTATCATAGATGGAATATTATTTTCAAATATCACTACTAACAATTATTAAAAGAATAACCATAATATTACAATCATAAACTATAAATCTATAAAATATTATAGAATAATATTTTCATAAAATAACCATGAATAATTATAATGGTAACATCAAATTAAATAATGGAAATCATAGTGGGAAATAAAATTTATGTCTTAAAAGTTAAGATAATGAATCCTTCCAAATGTTTTGTAGAAACTCAAATGTTCATTTTTTAAAAAAGGATTAGAATATTACAATAAACTCAATTTTTTTAAAAAATTAATAAAATTCTAAAAATATCTATAATGAATCATATGATAATTATAAACAATTTTTATAAATAATATTTAATAAACATGGAATATCATGAAAAATGGTTTACAAGTGATGATAGAAGTAATGTCATTTTTTTACGTAGAAATATTATTTTCTACTTATAAATATGTAATGAGATGAAAAAAAAGATAAAACCTTTATATAATTTATTTAACCATAAGATAATAATATTAATGACTTTATGGATAAATAGATCCTTATAATTGTTAATTGAAATCATAAACTTACACAATACAGATAAAAAATAGCAGTATAACATCAAAATCTAGCCACTTTGGTAACATTTCAATCATATACCTAATGAAAATAAAAATTAATATGAACTCTTAAATATCAAGGTAATTAATAAATTCATGATGTATAAAATTAAATGTGTTTTATATTCACATCATAATGGAATACTGGTTCATAAAAAACATATATCCTAAAGAATACAATATGAGATGAATATCCTTTCGCTGAGTCTAGAATTCAATTGTAAAAACTCAAACCAAAAGTAAAATTATTATAAGCTAATTAAAAAACTAATAATTAACCATAATAATATGGTTCATTCCATATATTATTTACTTGTGAATTTTTTTTAACCATTTGTTATGGATGAAATATTAAAATCATGTTTTGTGTAATATATATTTTGGTTTTCATATATATTTTGGTTTCATATTTTTGTTCTTATTAGTTTAATCACTATTCTATCATCTCTATAGTTTTAATAATGATATTAATATAATTTATTTTAGTTATATATCTATTAATATTAACAGATTAATTTTATAGATATAATATTAATTACACCTTTATTAGAGAATGTAGGCCACACGTTCACATGAACACTATTTACATTTTCTCAATTGATGAAATTATAGAAAGGTAAATAAAATATTACTACTATATCATCACATTTATGTCATATATATCACATTTTTTGATTAAACATATCCATATTACATTCCTTGTAAATTATAAGTGAATAAATAATCACATCACTTCCTGAGGTGATAGTCCACCGTATACTTGAGCGATGTTAATGAATTCCCATGGAATTTAGTGTTAAAAGTTATATTTAATTTAATAATTATTAAACTCTACATTTGTTATATATAAGATTTAAAAATTTTTAATTTATCATTACATCCATCTTTGAGACGCTGTGATGGAAAATTAATTACACAGGTTCATAAGGTGGTTTCCCTCTACGAACAAAATTGAGAGTTTCATTTCAAAATTGATTAAAGAGGGTTTAGATATTCGTATTCCCATTAAATTAATAACATATCATTTTATTATAGAAAATATTGATTAAATATCATCATGTTTTTATGGTATTTTATGGATAGAGATAATGAAATAAAATTAAAAATCACAGTTAATGATTGACATCTTTTTTAAAGAACACCTTTAGGATTACACCTAAAGCCTTAATATAAGGGTTTCATAAAAAAATAATACCAATTGGAATTGGGGAGAGAATTTTGAAAAATATTTGGGCTTTGAGAGGCTTATTGAAATGGGGTTTCAATTTTAAAGAGGATAGGGGAGGGGGTTTTCGTTTAATTATAGGGGAGAACACACAAATTGAATTTTTTTTAAATTAAAATTGTTTACCAACATATTAAACATTCCAAAATTATAGAGAATGATTAATTATAAAAAATAATATGATATATGGTCCAAATAATAATATAAAATACTAATTTAAAATTTTTTAGTTCTTTGTTTCACTTATCAATTTTGTTTAATGCCAGATAAACCTGTTTAACCTTAACCTTGGTCATTAATTTTTACTATTTTAAAAGTTAATTTGCAGAAAAAATTACATTGAAATTATTAAATATTATTAATTATAATTATTCATAATATATAATATATTTTTCAAAATTCTAGTCATACAATTGGAAAATTTAAATATAATATTAAACTCACAAATGCGATGAAAAAACATGTCTCCATAGAAGAATATTTTTCTAATAACAAAATGCCATAGAATCAAAATTCAATATAAAATTGCCTATAATTATCTAAATTGGATTAATTATTATATATTTAAGGTATTTTTTATTTTAAATGCATATTAACGTAATATTGATCATGAAAATTATTTAAACAGAATGATATTTTTTTACTAAAATCGGAATTTTTACTATTTATCCGAAATTTATTCTTTTAAGAAAATTATAATTACATAACTCAAATATTATTTGGTCATATAGAAATAAAATATGAAAATTATTTTTCTTATATGTTTTCTAAAAGTGGATAAAATATTTATTATCTTTTCAAAACATTAATAAAAACATTTGTTTCACTAAATTATTAAGAAACCTTATAAATACATCACTAAAAGTTATTTAATTCATATGAATATGAATAATTGATAAAAAAATAAATTTTAAATGAATATATTCCTATTAACACATCATTCTTCAATTGATATATTGTAAAAATTATTTTTATATAATAATTATAAAGTTATGATTATGATTATTTCAACTCTGTGTTTCTTGTAACGCAAGATATTGAATCAATTAAATTTATTTGAAAAAATATATATTTAATAAAATATTTGGGTGTTACATTTTATCTTTATAAAAATTATTTTTACTATTTAAATTCCAACTCATTTGTATGAACTACTATGTGCACATCATCCACATTAAATCCTTAGGTTCTAACATGGATTCCTCAAAATGGTGGGATCATCACAAAATTTTAACAAAATCAGTGATCTTGTTTCCGAGGGATTTCACTATAATATATCTAATCTATGTTATGTTTTATTAATATTAAATATCATTTTTCATGATATATGTAACACCCCAAGATTCCACGGTACGGTTCTCTTTGAATAATACAGTAGCATGTGTTGTACGCAACTTCGAGTTCTAACACACACCACAACCAATCAAAATAGCCGTTATTAATAGTAATACACAATTTTAGAAATTTTATCAATTTTATCTTACAAAATGGAGTTCATTTTTGGATTCGGAATTTCGAAATTAACATTGGGTGAATTTTATTGTATTTTTCTGAAAACATTCAATTTTTGATGAATAGTGAAAAAACACTGAGTTATAGTTTAAAACCGAATTTTTATTTAAATATTTATTTATTTTATATAAATATAATTAAGGTCAAAATGGATACATAATACCTATATAAGTTCAATGTAGTTCATCGAAGTTATTTTAGAATAGTTTTAGATATATAAAGATTTATTTAACATTCCACCATCTTTTACCCACCTCCTATGAGTAATTAGAAATTCACATAAAACATAATTTTACCACTTATGTGAGTGGAAATTCAAAAATCTAAGAGACACGATAAATATCACGGAGTACAATGTGGTTCAATAAGATAAAAATAAATTTTGGTGAATAGTAACTTTTTACTTTTATTTACCACAGTTAAAAGTAAATAGGGTAATTAAGGGTAAAAATGATATTAATATTACCCTAACACATGTCATAATTTTATTAGACAAGTTTATCTCAACCAAAAACAACCTTAGGAATAAATGTTTATCATTTAGGTCCATTTGGATTAGAATAGGACATGTATTATAATTTAATTCACAGAAGAGTTAAAAGAGTAGAAATCAATGTTTAATAACTAAATCATTTTTAATATAGGGTTATAAATAAGATAAATTTGATTATAAATATTCATTATAAATCTAATAATATTCTCTACATAATGGTATTTTAGTTTAAATTTTTAGACATTAAATAATTTAATTTATTTATGACACAATGATAATGCAGTAATTACCTTATTAATGAATGATTAAGCTAATTGATATTATAAATACCCAAATAAATGTAATTTGAGACTTTTTATAAATTAAAATAATTTTATAGTTTAATATGACATATGATGATTGTTTATATAAATTGTTTTTATGTAAAAATTCTGTTATAAATTTATCAAAAACAAAATACCCAATACCGTGAAAATTGACAAAAAAGAGTTTTTTAAAACAAATTATATTATTAATTGATATTATATTTCTAGAAATCTATGGTTCGGAAAAAGGACTTATATAATGATATTTTTATCATTAATTGACCACATGGGGGTCTCTAGGAGGTATATAGTAAGTTTATTAAGTATATAATATAAAAATACAAAGAGACATGGTAATGTCAAACTATTTAACTGAGAGTTAAATATAAATGATAAGGTTAATATAGTGACCCAAAACTATATAAAACCATTTGGTTGAAAGGATTTAGATCCAACCGCACCTTAACCTTTAAATTATCTACTTTGGAGCCATTAGAAACTGAATATGTATTTATTATAAAAAAATATTTCAAGCTTTTCCAAAGGTGCCCCTCACCCCTCTTATAAAAGGGAACTCCCCCTTCTCTCTAACTCACAAATTCAATGCCTTTTGGTTCGGAGAACCCCTACGGAAATATTATCTCAACATACCTCACTTAATCCTATATTCCTTAGTTAGATCAGAATGCAATCCTAAGGAGCCCTTTAGATCAAATCAAAAGGAAGAACCTGAAAAAGAGGTAATTTTTTCACCACCCTTTCTCAAGTTCCTTTCTTCATCAACTTCTTATTTATTTTTTATTCCAATTCTAAAATAATATCTTCAATATTTTATATAAAATATGATATTATTATAAATATTCTACAACCATATTCAGTATTCTATCAATCCTTTGAATGACACATCACCATACGGGTGTACGTAAGGCTTACCGTCTCCACGTCGTGGTGTAATTGTTGTTCAAAACATTATTATTTGGATGGGTATAATAATGATGTGTAATTCATATAAATAATAAATATAACATGATAATGATTCTGTATATTTTATACACTATCCAATTAAATATTATTTTAATATCAAAATAATGATATTATCACTCGTACGGACTAACGTCTCCACTAACATGATGAGATTCATTCGCCATCGTATCCATTCAAGTATAATTCTCATTATATGATTAAAAATAATGTTTAAGGACTTGATATCATTCTGTATATGAATAAGATACAACCTATCCATAACAAACATAGCTTATATTACAAAATATATAAAAGAAAACGAGTAAGTTAAAACCCGAAACGACAATAATAATAAAATATTATTAACAAAGCATTATTAGAAGATCATATATAATATCATAAATATATATATGGTACTTGTATAATTTAATAACAATTTTTTAACTATTATATAATGTGTAAACATACCATCAACTAAGTACTAGTACAGGGTAAGTGTTTATTTCAAAATCTCTTCATTATCCGAGGTTGTTTATACGTAATTATCTACTGAGACCTCTTTATCATCCACATCCAGGTTTCTTAGAAATGAATTTCAAATAATTCTTACTATTTTACATACTATGGGTTAAAGTTATTTATACACTTGCTGAATTTTTTATAAGACTTGTATAAAGGAATCTTTCCGTTGTTTTCCAAAAAATGTCCTTTTTAAACTGTTCGACAGAATTAAGGTAGGAATGTCTTTTTTAACTTATATGGCAGGTGTGGTTATTTTCTTCCATAATAAAATCATCGAGGTTTCCCATAAAATATTATAAGATTATTCTCAAATTATATTTTTTATTTTATAATTTTGTTCCTTTTAAATGATTTAAAAAAAGAGATATTTCTCTCAGATAGTTCTTATTTCATCTATGTCAACATCTTTTGATGGATTTTAACCTTATAAGAATGTGGTTTATTATGATACAAAAAATACATATTGTATTGGAGGTTTTTTGATATGTTTAACTGTGGATGTGTAATATTTATACCAATCATGGTTTTTGGATAAAGTATTGACAGTTCGTATGATAGTTTTAATACAAATGTTTTTTGTGTTGTTTAAACCTGTTCATATGAGGAATGCATTGGACTTAATAAATGATGGTTGGGGACCGCTATATCAGCTCAATGCATTGGTAGGTCTCATTAGAAAAACTAGTGTCTTGGCACAGGGCCTTGAAAAAATCTTATTTATAATCTTTGCACGAGGCCTTGGATACATGGTTATGATAGTCTGACATTGTGAATTCCATCATTATGAAAGTGGTTGTTGATATTTCATGTGATTATTAGACTAGTAGAATATCCATGTGAATAAGTAAATGGCACTATTTCCTTTTTTTCTTTTCCATATTGTGCTGATTTTACATTATAAAAGGATTTTGTTTTATTTCTACATTGCCTTAAATGCTTATGCTTATTTAAGAATGATTATGATATATTGTTATCCTTACTGAGCTTATGAGCTCACCCCTATCAATTTTTTATTTTTCCCAGGATGTGAAGAAGTATTTTATGAATGACCTATATGGATAGTATAAATGGATATGACTATTTAGACAAGATTTTGTTGTAGTTTTCACTTTATGATGTAATGTAAAATTTATGAATGCCTCTAGTGATTCCAAGGCTACTAAAGTAATCGGTCTTTCAAGACTTGATATGTTGTGATCATGCCAATGTTATTTAATAATGCATCGACTCTGGGTAACTAGGGTCGGGGAATTACAATATGACCTCTTTGTCAAGTACATATGATGGACCATGTTTGTACATCCTCATATAATATTCAAATAACACATTAGAACATGAGAATGGTTTAGTGTAAGCACCATGTGATAAGCTAAGATCCTAATATGATCATGAATTTAAAAGGGGCTATGTACCTATAACCTTTTATTTACTTGTGTTTTAATTGAATTACAATATTTCATGTGAAAATTTTAGAAACACATTTTCATTATCATCAAATTCTAGATCACATTGGTGATTGTCAACATATTTGTTATCATGAATGTGTGCTTGTATTATGTTTTTTTGAATAGATAAAACCTTACTTGCCACATATTCAGCTATCATTGGTCCCAATAAATTTTTTTTTCTATCATATTACCCATGTATTAGATTTATATACATCATTAGAGTGAACTAGAAATATGTATTATCCAGTGAAACCTATAATTGAATGAAACCTCAAATATAATTAGATGTTTATCCAAACCACAATTGAAATACATTGAACAAGATCTCAACATAACCTATGTAATTTTAATGGTTCTCTCAGAATTATTATTTATCATATGATTATAAATACTTATGGAACTTAACTGAGTATAAAAATTATCAAGAATAAGTTTCCCAAACATAAAGGTAATCATCGGATCCCATTCAAATATAATATAATGTGATCCTATAGGAAACATAAATCATACATAATTTATATACCGAAATGATGATATAGGGGTAGATATTATATAATGGAAATTAATTTTTCTAAATTTGAATGAAGGTAAACATCATTTCTAATTCCATTATGAACTTTTGGATATTTTGGTGAGTCCAACGTCAAAATATATATTTTTTCTATCTGATTTTCATTCAGTTATAGTTAATGGTTGTAACATAGAGTTATAAATTTGTCTCTCATCCTAAATACTATGACTTTGTAAGAACTGTGAAACATATATTTTAATAAATACCATCGTTTTATCTAACTAGAAATACTTGTTCAAATCCATGTACAGTATTGTTGTTCCATGATGAATTGTGAATGAATAAATGTCATCTTCCTCTAATATTAGACTCTCAAAGTATTTTATGAATTGAATAAATAAACTATTACTAAAAATAATCATTCTATAATGATCAAGTTTATACTCAGGGAATTTATAACTGTCATCTCAATCTCTATAACGTCTTTATATGCATCTTTTATCCTCACATGGATAGATATTTGAACAATTAATTGATAAAGATAATATTTACACCCATATATTATGATAAAAATATATACAATTTTAAAATATATTAGTATTGGATCATTTTACACACCCATGATATAAAATCTTGTTTCCTCTTTTTTACTTAAAGAATTATCCAACTTGTTTGCATTCCCAAGGTGGTGATGTACTGAGTAGTCATAGTCATTAAAAAGATCCATAACTTTTCTCTATGAATATTAAATTCCATTATTTTGAATATATACATTATCATTTTGTGATCATAATATATATTATGATTTTCTATTTATAAATTTTTCCTTATTATATTTAATGAAAAAAAATTGAATAAATAACTCCAAATAATTATTTGGGTAATTTTTCTCATGAACCTTTAATTTCATTTTTTCATAATCTATAAACAAATCATTTTTTAAATCCCATGGTTACTTATATGATAAAACATTTGATCCTAAATTCATCTCAATATTTATCAAAAAGAAATACATAATAACTATTTCATCATAGAGGTTATTGGTACATATTTTAAACTTATCACTCATCATTTAGGAGTTCATGATCCATGACCTTACTAAATTTTATTGGTTTTAATTTTATATTAGATGAATCATAAGATAATTCTTATAAAATTCCCACAACTAAAAATAAATTTTTTGAAAATAAAATTTATCACCACGGATCAATTATACTTTCTAGTATATCAATACCATTAGAATTATGAATACAAATTCTTCTGAAATGGTTTCTTATTCTGATCATAAGGTTTACATTTATCTTTTTATTATATAAATTATTCCAAAATTTAATTAATATTGTTAAAATCCCTTCCCATAAAACCTAAAAAGTTGTTTTTATGTATATAAAAATATGATTATCCTTGAACACTGAAGCACATGATGGTGTACACAACACTTAAAGTAATATTACATGTATAAATAGTTTTTTTTATATTTTACACAATCCATAGATTTTTCATTCATCATATTACCAAAAAATATTTGTCAAAACTCCCCAACAAAATAATTCTTGAATCCAAATCTATAAAAAATTAAACTCTTTCACTTCAATTGTTGCAATAATATTGATTTTTTTATTCTATGGGAAACCCTTAGTTTAGGGTAATTAATATGATAATTACCATGTTCCCTACATATAAGAAAAAAATTTCAATGGAAACTAATTTCCATATGACAATAATTAAAATATAGAAAAAAAATTCCTCCGTATTTTTGATATTCTTCTTAAGTTCTTGGTCCATCCTTCATGACATGTAGAAAGATGAATCTTCAATTTCCCTATGATTTTTAGCATAAGAACATTCATAAAATTTCATCTTATTCTTATCTAATTTATTCAGAATGTCATTGAAGTCTATTGAATAATAGCATATCATGATATCTGATTAGGAATAATAAAAAATATATAATTATATCACCCCATCATCGAAATTGTTTTCTTGTAATCACAAAATTTTCTATCTCCTTTGTTGTTAAAATGATTCCTATGTGTTCCTGCAATAGATTAGAACAAAAAAAACATAGTGTGAGAAAAATAATTATAGTTACCCTCACTTTACAGACATTTAGATGAATTAACAAATGAATAATACTTATAAAATTATACAAATTTATAGCAACTGATAGTACTTGTATATTCCCTTTGAAATCATGTAGACATAATCACTATTACAAATGTGAGATATATTATCTCCTAACAAGTTCTTCATGACTAGTACCCATATTAGATAAATAAAAAATAATACATATATTTATAACATGGGTAAAGAAATATAAAAAAGGGTGAGTTCAGATTCTCAATAAGGGTAAACAATATAGGCATGTAAGTATAAATATAAGCTGAAGGGTATGTTAACGTGATAATAAAATTAGGAGATCATACCAAACATATTAAAAGATTATAAACATGAATCATTGTATATATCATTGAATTTCATAAGACAACAATCACAAGAAACTGAAGAACATAATAAATGAAATCATATTATAAGATGAGGACATGAAATTGTAGAATAAATAAACACATGACATCATTACCTATAAGTATAAATGAATATATTTAACTTATCAAGGAACATAAGGGAACCACACCTACTATGTTTTACAAAGAAACAACCCCAGTCATAGTCATTTCCATGTAAGGGATCCAGTTTCTCTATCTACCCATAGGGGATGATGCTGATTTATATGATTCACATCGTTATCTCATGATATATAAACCATTACCCAATTCATTGTATGCAGATATAGGACCCATCCATCTCATATTAAAATCACTCATACATGTGACATATGGTAGAAAACATTCATCATCTCAGAAACAACAAAATGATATGGGTTTTATAAAGAACTAATCATAATTCCATGATATAAAAGGGGTGTAAAAAAATATATAATTATATTATAACCCATGTAACACAATAGGTTTCATAATAATTTCATTTTATCTTAACCCATCAAAAGAAGATGATTTGAAAATCATAAAGACTTTAAAGAGGAATTATTTTCATAATCATTATTCCATAAAATGATAAAACATTCATGGAAATAATTCGAATGGAACCTTTTAATAATTTTACATAAAGGAATGAATAACATCATTGAATATCATCTTTTATAGAAGACAAAATGGAATTACAATTTGAAAAATTTTATTCTGGAATATATTCTATCATCATTTAAAAAATATATTTAAAATTTAAATCGTTTTTAAAATAATTTTTATAAATAAACATGATAAAAATTTGATGAATATTTGAAAACAATTTATAATATATTTTATTGTAAAACATATAGTGATATCATGAAAATGTTTTAAAAACCATTTTCCTTTAAAAATTATAAAATAAACTTCAACTTTTTTTGAAAATAATTCATTGAAATTTTATTGAAAACAATTAATGTAATATTAAAACCATAAAATGATTTTAAATTAAATTATAAATTAATGTCAACATAAAATATCATATTTGATAACATTTTTTACATCACGGTTCTTGAAAATTATGGAATGTGTCTAAAAGAACGAAAATTAAGATGAAAATATATTTTTGATTTGGTAACTCTTGAAACATAACCCCCATGAAAAAGAGTTAATCAAATTGATATTTAAATACCCTTAAAAGAAAGGAAACTTTTCATATAATTTATTCATAGTATATATAATTACAACAAAAAATATATTAGTGGTGAATAAGGTGTAACTCTCACAAAAATAAAAGTAAGACTACAAACTCCACTACATTATGTATTGACACTCGTAGTGATCATTAAAATATCTGATATTAAAAATATATGTTTATTATATATAACCATATTTCTATATATAATACCACTTATTGTTTTATTAATAATTTATATTTTCCCCTTCTTAAAAACACTTGGATAAGTTTTCACTTCTCGTAATATCTATTTTCTATATCACACTTATCTTCATTTGTTATATCATTGGTCCTTATACTTATATCATGATTTAAATAATGATAAAAATTATATAAGTAATAATAATATTATGAGTATTTAAATATTAATATTATTAATAATATATATTTATGAAATGGAATACATAGTTCCTAGAGATGGTAGACCATACGTAAGAAATAACATTATTTTTGTATAATTTTCGCATCGAATGTATGAATGTAAATGAAATATATGTATATATATATATAATTATTATAGTATCTTTTTAAAATCATATATATCTAATAATTTTACAAAATCCAACCTTAATACATTACATGTAGCGTGTGAACAAATCACAACACATTGAGGGGGTGGTAGTCGACACTTCCTCAAAGAAATTATCATATTTACAAGAAATGTAAATTATAATGATTTGTGTTGTAAAGGGATAAATAAGAAAAAATAAATAATTTATTTCATGGAAATCATATGTAAAAAGAGTTTCTATTATAATTACCACTATTATAGGTTGTTATGGAAAATGAACAAGCATCATTTTGTGAGGTGGTAGTTCCTCATACACATAGATAATATGTTTGTTAGCCATTAGATTGAAGTGTGTATAAGGGTTGATAATACACATATAATAGAAACATATAATAATTTTTATAATTTTTGTGTTTTTAAATAATCATTTAATAAGAATAATTGATATAGTGGATTATGAAAATAAAATAAATCAACTTCTGGGAGGGAGTTACCTCTTAATCAGGTAACTCCGTTTGATTTTCACCAATGGGATTCTTTGGAAGTTTTTATAAAAAAATAGAGGCTTCATGTTTTATGAGAGAGATTTTATTAAGTGTATTTATAAGTTTTTGGATGATCCTATTTCATTTTACATGTGTGAGGAATAGGTATAGGTGGTTGACTTTATAGGGAATGGAGGGGACATTCATGGAATATTTTAAAACATGGTTGTTGTACCTGCATTATTAACAAAAAAATAATACTAAAAGAACCAAATTTAATAGGGAATGTTTAATAAATAATTAATAGATATTAAATTGGTGTTATGAAAGTGTCTAGGACGTTTTTTATCTGAAGATTAATGTTTATTCTTTTGTTAAGATTAATTTTCACTAAAGTTTTTGTAATTCATTTTGAATTACAATCACTAAAATTTTTGGATAAAAAAATGATTAAATGATTATATATTATAATATAATATGAATACAAATATGCAATATATTTTTCAAAATTAAAATCATATAAGTGGTAGAAATTAATTTAAATTTAATCCTTCTCACAGGATAACACTGAAAATTTTAAATGAAAAAATGAGCAAAAGTTTGTTATGTTTTTATAAATAATTACAATGTGAAATTGGTTCCAATTCCATTTATTCGATTAAATGATAATAATTTTATCTAATAAAACATTAAAACAATTTAAAAATATAATTTTACAATATAAAAATATTATTTGAATGTGGGGTTTTGAAATAAAATTTAGTTTTTTTCACTATTTATCCAAATAATGATGTTTCTCAGAAAAATATCAAAAATTCACCATAATATAATTTCATAATTTTAAAATAAAAAATAATTTTATTTTATAAAATTAATTTCAAAATTTTTAAAAATCGTTTTAATAATTTTTTACAAAAAGACGTGAAAACAAGCTTATTTGAGAAAGTATTATTTTTATTCATATATGAACTTTACCCATAATTATATCCTTCATTATTAATATTTTTTTTATATAATAATTTTATAATAAATATTTGAAATTTAGGTATTACTATTAATTTTACTAATTTTAATATTTATCTTATGATTATCTCAATTAAGAAATTATGTCATAAAAATTTGTTTCGTAGAAACTTTTTGTTGGGTGTAACATATGCAAAGTTGGTGTTGCATGTATCATATGACATGCTAATGTTTCATGTAAATTATTACCAGTCCATGTTTGATGTATCTTATTCTACATTTATTCCTTGTGAATCGAATTTTTTACTTAGTGCAATGGAATATATCAATGATAATTTAATTTAATCATTAAAAATGTCCATAAAAACATGGGGTTTTACCTTTTACCACATATAAAATGGATTTATCCACCAAAATTAATCATTCAGGTAAAAATAAATGACGAAATAATTTCTTTATCTAATCCTTAGGTTCCTATATAGAATCATTTAACTTGTTATTTCTCTTGAAAAATTTGACAAGATGACTGGTGTTATTTCATAGAAGATTCCCTCTATGATCCTGAATTTCTACTAGTTGTTCATCATAAGAAATATCCTACTCCAACACTATGAACTCTAACTTTAGTACTTGGTAATGTCTAGGTATACACTATCCTAGGAGGGATACATGGAACGCATCATGGAATTTATATATATTCAGAGAAAGTTTCGAGAGATAATCTCTCATCCTTATAAGCTCTAGAATATCGAACTGACCAATATACCTAGTGATTAGTTTCCCTATCTTCTTGAATATCATAAATTTCTTTATAGGGATATATTTTTAGAAACTCATTCTCACAATCGTCAAATTATGGATCACATTGTGGTTTATCATGGTAAATGATTAATAGCCTCTACTATTTATGGATCTCATTCTATATCATCTCATGAGATTACCTGACCCAAAAACTGAAACATTTTCCACCAAATCCACACTTTATAAAATTATCATATATTTTCTCCATCCCATTGGTCTTTAGTAAAATTAAATATGGTTTTCATTCTTTTCCATTCACATTGAATATAAAATAATATAATATATATATTCTACAACAAAATTTCCAAGGTATCCCTAAAGAATATATTCATTAAATCTATAAAGATACATGGAGAGTATGTTAGAACAAAAGGAAATAATATATATGTATAGTGTCCTTGCCATGTACATAATGTGATATTGGGTATATCCTTTTTCCCAACCCTCAATTTATGATATTTATAAGGAAGTTTAATCATGGAAAGTTATTGAGCTCCAAGAATGTTATCAAATAATTAAAAAATATAGGTATTAAGATAATTGTTTTTAATAGTGATCTTGTTTAACTAATAATTTTATATATAGAGTCTCATTCATCCATCTATATTTTTCATGAAATTAATAGGTGTACTCCAATGTGACACATTTGGTCAATCTAATCCATCATTATGTATTTCAGGGAGTTTATTTTTCGATTAATCAAACTCAATTGGTGTCCTTCTATAGGGAGTCATTAAAATTCATTTGGAACATGGTATTTTTTTATTGTGAAATTTACTTTATATTATTGTGGAAGGATAATAAATTTATATATAAATCCATCACAAAATTATTGAAAACATGCATATCATCGATATCGATTTTATACTAAACAATTTGAGATAAAAAATATTATTAATGAGAATTTAGATTAATACAGTAGATGTAATATCCCATGAAATTTAATCGATACCTCTACATTAATAGATGATCATTTTATGGTCTAAAATTATAAAATTATCATTATTTACTCAATAATTTATGTTGGAGTTATGCAGAGAATGGAAATCCACGCCTTAGATGACACAAAATTCAATAGAAGCATGAATTGATAGATTTTTAGGAAGCACCATCTCAAATAATTCAACTGGAGAGGAATAATAGATGAGAGATTCAATAATTGTTCCATTTGGTGGATTCACTGCCAAATCAATATCTAATCATTTAAGTTTAGTCAAAATACTTTTCCTATATTCTTCATAGAACAAAGAGTGGGTTCATCCAGAATGAAATAATATATTATTGGAAATAGATTTGATGAAATGGTACATTTTTTCAAATTTTTATAGCACCCTCATAGGAAGAAATAACCATATGATATTCCATTGGTCCCTTGGTTTAAGAGGTTACAAAATCTTATCATCACAATTAGACTTTGGTGTTTATAATTATTTAGAATAATTCACTTCCTCATTACATATGTAGCACCGAGTCATGGGAGGTTCACTGTATGTCTACTTTTCTCTATTAAAAATATTAGTTATCTTCTTCATATCACAACAGAAATAAAATGCTTTAATTATTTCCCTTGGTCACTCAATGAAAATATTAGACCCCTTTAATGAAATTTATTCAATGATTCTTCCCACACATAGTGCATAAACTAATGGTCAACTTTTTTTATTGAGGGATTTTAGAGTTTCCTTTAATTTCCATCTCCATTTTCTTATAAAAACCAAGAGATTGATACATTAATACCACTATCATTTTAATCATTATTTTAGAATGCACAATCTCTTCATATCTAACGATGTTAATTATGACTAACTATCTCTTGAGACTTATCTTTAATACATTGATGAACCTATAAAAATTAATTTCAGTTTGGATAATAATTCCATAATTATTCCTCACCATTCATATAAAATTATCAACATAGGTACCAATGAATGCATCATGACTTTTCTTCTACTCGAGGAATCCCTTTAAAATCTTCATACAAAGAACATGAGGAATATACTTATTGAAGAATAATTTAATGATCTTATCCCATTCCATGGTTTCAATTTCACTTCAATTAAATGTATTTTCTATTAGAGTCCACCACTAGTTGCATTCACCTTCAAAATAATAAAACGCTACAATCAATTTCTCATGGTATGAACAATGGAGAATTGAGAGTATCATTTCTTTGTTACTGATCAAGTGATCATAGACAATTGGATCAAAATACCTACTGAAGAAGTTGGACTTTCCCTTGTGATGAAATCAACAGAATGTTGTTCCTGGATTTTCTATTTTGGAAGTCCACCATTACTCATAGCATGAGATATTTAGGTGAGCATAAAAACATGATTTAGTGTACCTACAAAAATAGAAATACTTTTATCAGGATTACAACTTTTTCATTATCCATTGAAATCACTATAAAGTGGTTCCTTTAGGTTCCATCTATGGACTAAAACTAGAATCATAGAGGATGAAAATTTTATCATTATGAGGAACCCCATAATCATGAAAAGACACTTATAGGATATCTAAATTATGAAAACTTGTTTAATCTATGATAACCTAGAATTATCATAGGTTATTCAAAGAAAAATAATCTTCAAATACATCATGGTGGTTTGTGAATTTCTAATGCATATCCCCTTGGACTATCAAACCTAGCGTAAATCAAGGACCATTTTCATGCACCATGTCATGATATGTCATGCCCAATACACCTTTTCAGAGTTGTTACTTATAGGTATAACTGCAAAAAAATCCCCCATCAACTTTTTGTAACAATAATTGGAAATATTTCTTGGGAACCACTTACTCTTTCCTTTATTATAATTATATTTCATATTCTTATAATTTTCTATATCCTCATACTTATATATATACATTTCTTTAGTATTCTCAGTAACATTTTATAATCCAATATTCATAAGAATTGAAAATCCTTTTCTCTGATACAGAAAATAGTGGCCATAAATTTTCATACATTTACATTACCTAACTTTTTCAGGATTTATAAAGAATTATGTAAATAGATTCCCAATGATCGTACTATTCAAGTGCCTTTGGAAACATGGAAACATAAACATTGGTATATAAGTGATCTATATTATCTCCATATAGGTGCTTCATGACTAGAACACTTCTTATATATATATAAAATAATATAAGAATTCATAACCTAGGATATAAAATAAAAAAAATTGGTCATCCCAGATGCTTGATAAGTGTAAAAGCTGGACAAATGTAAGCATAAACATGAGGGTAATGATATGAGAATGTTATCACAAAATTATATGATCATACCCTTATTATCATAAGATTTTAAAAATGATTCATTGAATAAATCATTTCATCTCAAAAGGAAATAATCATAAAGAAATAAATAAAATATCCATGAAATCATATAATGGGAATAATACATGAAATTTTGGCATACAATAACATGTGATATCATTACTTATAAGGCACGACACATTTCTAGAACTTATCAAGGGACTTCGTGGGAGAAAAAACTACTGGGATGGATAAATCCACATCCCCAGTAGTATTTCATCTATTATAATGGATTGGGTTCCCCCAAATTCCCATAATAGGTCAGTATTCCCTATTATTAAACATCATAATTACTACACCTACTGGGCATTACACAACAAAATCCCAAATTATAGTCCTCCCCTTTTAAGGGATAAATTTTCTGATCTTCCCAAACTGGATCAATCATGTCTACATGATTCAAATAAATATCACATGAGATATAAATCATTACCTAGTTCATTAGAGTGATATATACGACCCAACCATACCATAATAAATCCATTCATACATGTTTTATAATATAATAAATCATTCAACATATCGAGACCCATAACAAGAAATGATTCATATAAAAATACATTAATAATAAAATGAAATTAATTGGTTCTCATAAACGTGTAATTATTTTATATCTTATATAAAAATGAAGATTTCAAAATCATTTCATCAAATCATATCCCATGAAAATAAGTGGGTTTTACACGAATAAAAACCAAGTATGAGGGATTAGTTTCATCAAAACCATGCCATAAAAACATGAACTATTCATTGAATTAATAAGAATGAAATATTTAAATCATTACGTTAAATGAATTGAGTAATATCAATGGGTGTCATTTCTGATGGAAAAGAAACAAGAAAGTTATTTAGAAAACATTACATGGGGAAAATATAATTTATTATTGGAAAAATGATCCCTAAAATTTAATATTTGAAACCCATTTTCATGATAATAAACCTAAAATATTATAAATAAATATTTGATAACATTTTTGACTATATTATCATTGAAAATATATAAATATATCATCAATGGATTTCGAAAACAATTTTAGTTTAAAAATATAATAGAAGATTTTTTTGAAAAACATTTCTTTGAAAATATTTAAATTTTTTTAAAGTAATCATAAAAAAAATAAACAAAAATTTAAATAAATTTTACATAAATAAAATCTTAAATGATCTTCATTGAAAATCCATCTTGTGACAAAAATTTTACATTTTTATCTATTCAACTCACTCTTTCTCTATATCATCTTTATAGACTATAGATTAAAGATTTTATGAGTTTGAATGGTCTTTAACAATCCGTTATCTATTAATATGATCATAGGTTCACTTCTATATTTTTTAAATTCCATGAAAACTCATTGGGAACTAAATTAAATATTAGAACATCCATTTTTTCTCAATCAGATGGATTGACTGAGTGATGAATTTAGAAATTGGAAGACATGTTACATGATTGTTCAATGGATTGCAAGGGATGTGTGGATGAACATATTTCATTAGTTGATTTTTATTATTAAAATATTTTTCATTCTAGTATAATGGTGGAAAATATTGATGTAATATATAGAATGTTGTGTCGAAGTCCATATTTTTGGGATGAATTTAAGGAAATGAAGTTGATGGAAGAGAGAATCCTAGAGGAAGTAGCTGATAATGTGAAGAAGATCCAATTACACATGAGGACAACTTAGAGAAAGTAGAAAATCAATGTAGAAAACAACATGAAAGACTTTGATTTTGAAATAGGTGATCATTTTTTCATAGAATATCACCTTATAAAATAGTTATTCATTGAGGTAATAATAGAAAGCAATATATATGATTCTTTTGGCCTTATAAAATCATAGATAATGTTGTACATGTTACTTAATGAGTATCATTGTCTCTGAGTTTTTCTCAGTTAATAATGTTTATAATGTTTCAATATTGAGAAATTATTTTCTAGATTCATCTATGGTTTTATCCATAAAGTATTTTTTATATAAGGGACAATTTCTCAGAAATTAAAATATTGTTTGTATTCTTTATCATTGAGAGTTGGTTTTGATGAATAAATTAATTCATTAGATTGTGGTTTAATTGAGAAACCACATGGCTGAAGAAGCAACAAGGGAATATTTGAATAATATGAAGGAAATGTATCCTAACATTTTTATTATATAAATAAAAAAATTTAATTATGTAATTTTTTGAAGGTGTGGAGAATATAACAACCCATAAATAAAAAAATAACATTTTCATGTGTAGATTTAAATAGAAAATTCATTATAAATTTAAAATAAAATAAGTGGTATTAGTAGAAATTAAATATTCTACAATAATAGAATAGTAACCTTAAATATGTGAGTGTATATGAAATTTACATATCTCATTTGTGAAAATATGATATATTTATACCATGGATTATGTAAAAAAAATTATTAATGAAAAATTAATTGTTCGTATTTTATTAAAGTCATAAATGTTTAATTAAAATATTATAAATTAAATAAAAATTTAAAGGAAGATATATTTTCATAAAAAATATTCATAAATTATTATTTTCTTCATATGAATATTATATAATTTTATTTTACCTTAATAAATTATTCAAAGTGTTATAAAATCAGTTATAATTATAATATTCTTTTTTTCTAATAAATGATGATTTTAATTAAAAATAAAATTTATCTTATTTTAAAAATAATTTTAATAAATTTTTTTATTATTATATATGTCATAAATTGTTTAGTGTGAAATTTTGGTATATTTCTAAAATAGTTGAATTGTTTTGGTAAATAGTAAAATATGTTTATTTGTATTTTATATACATAATAAAATAAATACACTATTCCTTGAGAAATTTGTTATTTAATGAACTTAATTTTAAACATCAATATTGTTTTTAATGTATTTAGTGATAACTTTTTAAATATTCATAGTCTTTATCCACAATAATAAACTAACGAAAAAAATAATGAGAAAACATCACTCTCCTCTACAATAAATATTACCCCTCACCACATCTTCTAGTCACACATAAAATACTTATAGCATGTTTGATTTATAAAAAAAATCCTTTTGAAGCCTCTTTAAAATATCCAAGACATTATTTCCTAAAAAAAATCCCAAAACAATGTTCTTTATGAAGGTTCTCACGGAGAATAATTTAATAAGTAAAATACAATTTCACTTCCTTTTATTTTCCATTAAATTTTGTTTTACTTTATTATTATCTCCCCATATACCCTCATCCTTGTGAATTGATAACTAAAATATACTATATATATACTATTATGTTAAATTTTTTAATATCATAAAACCTCTCATCTTCTCCTATTATTCTAAAAAATGAAAACATCACCCGTGATGTGTTGATTTACCTTCTTAATTGACGATTTATTTACATTTTTCTCTAATTCCTTCCAAGATGGTATTAAAACCATTATAATTGTAAAATATGATTTTATTAATAATATAATATGTTATATAATTTTTTTAACTAATATATAATCATTAAATAAAATGGAATGAAATAAGATCTGGATTGTCTTAAAAAACGTAAAAATAAATTAAATCATTCTCATTCTAATTTTATCTATTGAATAATGATCATATCGTTAAACAAGATAATATATGGTATAATTTAGAATTATGGGAACATATGAACACAATTTAAATCCACTTTGAGATCTTTTCTCTTATTTAATTAGAAAACAATAATGAACTAACCATGGATACCGTGAAATAAACACACTTGAAAAAATAAAAATAATAATATATTATCAATAAATGGATTTAAATATGTAATATATGATATTATAAATATGAATATATTTATATAAAATATAAATAACACTATTTCAACAATTATACATACGGTTTTAATAGATTTTATGTAATCCAAAACTAAGGTAAGAACATTTACATAAAAATAATCAATCAATTTTCTAATTTAACTACATTCAAATGGATTTTCTAATGATTCAAGTATTCATGTTTTATGATTATTTTTTACTTATCGGGAATAATGTATGATGAATGTTAGTATATATATATATATACTTCACTCCAATTCATTGTTTATGTTTATATTGGGGGTCAACCATATGTTTACTCCAAATGTAAAGACGATGATTACACGATAAGGTAGACATAAAGATTAAATTATATGGTATTCTTGAGGGTTAAAAATAATATGCTAGCGATTTGATTACAATGTCATTTAATAAATTCCCCATGTTATGTAAATGGTTTTATTTATGATTTATATCTTTTATGGAATTTTTTTTTCAAATATATGTATATGATACTTTATATATAAGAACTATGACTTTGTGAAAATTATTTCATATGTTAATTTGTATTTATTGATTAATAGTTCCTTTATTTTATATCCATTACTGATATTTTTTTCATCCCATGTTTAAAAAAAAATTCATTAGGTTTAATAATGTCTCTGAGCAAAAGGACAATCCAAGATGGTTGTTGTGATTATTTTTCATATAACGATTTAATGTTTTATTAAATTAATATATATTATAGAATAAATGGACATTGTTTTTGTATTGACCACGTTTTAGGCATGTGGGATTATATGTATATATTATGTTCCAATTTTATAAAACAATAAAACAAAAAATCTATGGGAAAGTAAGAATGTGAATTAGAAGAGAATTTACAAGATTATGTAATGTTCATGATCGAGTGCTTATATAATACCTATTGAATTTAAATCATTCAATAAAAACAATTTTTTCACATGGGATGAAAACACACTTTTTGTTTTAAGACCATGATAAATGTGAATTTTTTTATATTCCTCCTCATTGATGATAATTCACAATCCAAATATAAATATGATATTTTTTATTCATAGTGGCTAATAATTATAAACATATTAACATAGTTATTAAGTTTAATATTATATGAAATCTATCTTTATTATTTCATTTTTTGTATAAACAATTCTCCAATCGATCATTAATATATGCTTTTATCAAGACTCATAAAGTCCATGTTAGGTTTTACCTTTAAAAGCTCCCAATAATATTGATATAATACATTAAATCATTCATCACATGTATTTCTGAATGACTAAAATATCATTTCATTGTAAATATAAAATCAGTATTTTCAACAATTCGTAATAGTATTCAGCTAATTGTTTCGGGAAGAATCATACCCATGTAAACCATTAAATGCATTTATTAATGTTTGATAAGGATTATTTAGTCACAAAAATCCTCAATGTCCCCCATAAACTATAATTATTTTACTCTTCAATTGATTATATCAAATACCATCTTTATAAATTAGACATGATTTAGATCAATTAATCTTATAGGTAGATAAAATTACATGTATATGAAATTAATTTTTTTTGTAACATTATCATATGTCAAAAAATAAAGTACTCTTTATCTTATTCATCACATACTACAAAACCTCTATCTATTATAAATATAAAATCATCAGTCATTGGTGATAAATAAACAATAATATCATTTGAAAACTTTATTGTTTTGGAAATCATCAAGAACATTTTTACATATTGAATCCTCATAAAAATTATTCGGGAAATATTAAAGGGATCAAAAATAATAAGAAACAAATAAAATTAGTTACTAATGATTCGATATGAATTCACTCCATCTTTGAAGAGTCTCCGCAGTAATATTTCTAACATTATTTCTATAAAATGAAAAATTATAAATCAACTATCTTCTAATATGGTGAATTAATATAGTGATTTATTTTTCAATTTAAAAATGATTTCATTTTTCTGATATATTATCCACATTTAATTATCTAAAACATTAAATAAATGCTTCAAATGATGGATTATACGAATATACTTCATTTATATAGCATGCAGTTTTCTTTCAAATCATGAGAATTAATAATGGTATGATTTTTAATCGATGTTGTGTCATGATGTCCAATATTTATGCCACTCTAATAAAATTTGATCTTCTAACAAATATAGAACATTGTTTTTGGGGGAATCTTTTATAATTATATACCCTAATCACATTAGGTATAATATTTCTTCACATCTATTTTTAATATTGGATTTATTTTCCATATTGAATTATTTCATTCAAATGATAAATAATTTTATTGAAACGTTTTTCACCCAAAATAATATTTATTTTTAGTTAATTAATTATATGATTAAATAAATTAATTTATATTAATTTAAACATGTAAATAATAGTATCTATGTGCCTCTATACAACAATTTAATTACATTTTCATTCGTTTCGAACCCTATATCTTAAATAAATTATTGTATACGATCCTTTTTATCATGTAAAACGTATTTATCATCAATATATGAGGAATTATTTTTTATTGCACCATGATAGATTCAATGAGTTTAACTATGTTTAAAACCATAAAAAATATTTTGGTCTTTTGTTTCTATTTATCATTGTTATCTCATATTCAAAAACACCATAGATGTACTATAGTACCCTCGGTTTCGGGTATATAACCCATGTTCCTCACGTTTTTCTAATTGGTGTGTCCTTCATTGAATTTCCATAAAATATAGAGTTTCCATAAAATTTATAGTTTCCATAAAATATAGAGTTTCCATAATGTGGGGTGTTTCAAAAATGTGGGGTGTTTCAAAAAAGTGTGGTCTTTCCATAAACTGGGTTGTTTCTATAAAGTGGGATGTTTCCATAAATTGAGATGTTTCCAAAAAATGTGGTAAATGTTAAGGATGAAATAATTTGGGGTTTTTTAGGGAGTGTTGGTACCAAAAGGAAGGTTTCATGATCCATACACGGCTGACAGAAACAGTGTGGTGAAATCCTACGCAGAGGTCAAATCTAGATCCTATTTTCTTGGAGCTTACTTGTTTTTTCCTCTTTATTTCTTTTAGGCTTCAAAATTACACCAATTATATATTACTCTCCCTCATGTTTGGTTACCCCCCCCCCCCCCATGACTTGAGTCCATTCTGGAGTCTTCCCTTGGTGGCATCAAGTCTGATTCTTGAGGTATGTCACGATTCTTTTCGGATTTGTCATATTTTCTTAGATCAACCTTGATATACTTCTAAGATCTCCATTATTTATCAAATCTGAACATATAGTGGGTAGATCTATGTTTTTGGATGCAAAATATTTCAATTTTAAGTCATGATCTTGCTAGGATACTAGACCTAAGGCCGCCCATTTGGAATCGGCCTTCTTCGTTGTGCATTCTTCGCATGTTGTTAAAGTTTCCTCAATACCATTGAGGTGGGTAGCTTTTATATTGACTCCTCTTTCTAGAATTTATTGTCTTAGATCCAAATTGATTTATTCATTGTGAAATTCATGGAAAAATATTCATTTGTGATGATTTATGGATTTTGTGAGATTGCGTGATCTTGGTGAATAATTGTGAAAAATGGGGTTTAATTTTAAATATTGATTTTAAATTATGGATTTTCTGGAATTTCTAAATGGTTTAAAAAAGGGGGTTTTCTATAGAAATGGTTTTCAATAAAAATTGAGTTATATTAAAATGTCTTGGCATTGAAATGGTTTTTACAGTGATAGTTTTCAATGAAAAGATGTTTTTGTTGAAAGATTTATTTTGGCATGATCATTGGGAATATGTGTTGTGTGTTCATATTTCATATACAGGGCTTGGTTGAAATATGATCGTGTGCTTAGTTCCAAAGGTTTAATGGCACCTAGTAGTTGCATATATGGGGCTTGGTTAAAATAAGACCTTGTGATCAGTGACAATGGAATAATGGAACGTGGGAAATAATTACCTTGTGATGAATTTGTTGATTGATGAGAAACCACTCATGAGTATGTAACTATCATAACCTATAATTCATGGCTGGTTACATGGGATTGACTAATTGTTGGGTATGTCGATATAGGGATATTGGGAAATTGTTGTAAAGATGGTTTGGTTATTTGTTTTGAAAAATATATTGCTGGAAAATTGGTTTCAATTGCACTTGTAGGGTTTTGGTAATGAATGACTTTGGAAACATGTTTATATTTAATTATAAAATGGTTTTTGAGAAATTATTTTATATATACCATTTTATATAATTTTTGATAACTCTTCTATCCCAGTGGCGTGAGTAGGGAAGTCATTGGGGAAAACCTACTGAGTTTTATACACATCACTGCTTTGGCACTTTTGTGTGTTTGTAAATGCTATATTCCAGGACGGTGGCAAAGGTAATGTTTCACATCTGTTTATCACTACCTCATGATTTTGGGAGGATAAGAGATTTTTTATCTTGGAGAATTTGGAGCATGGATTATTTATATCATTGGAGATTCTTATGTAGTTTATTAGGTGTGTACTCTGATACATGGTTATCCTTCCGATGTTGCTTACTTTGATTTTGTTTTGAGTGCATGAAGATGTCCAGTTGTCTTTCTTTTGTTCATTCAACTTATAGTGAATGTTTGGTTATGGTTGGTAGGTTAATTGGTTTATTTTTTAAAGGGTAAATCATCCCCTTCTTCTCTTTGAAACCCTTCGGCATTTATTGCCAGCCTTTGGCATCGTGAAGATGTCACTTAAGGCCTAGTAATGACTCACTGTACTCTCAAGCGAATGAAGAATTGGTCGTTCATTACATATGGCATCAGCTTGTTCAGTCCTTTCCTAACAAATATTCATTGATGATCCTAGTTTTGGAGATTAAATCCCTTCTTTTCAATTCCTTTGGTGTAAATATTAGAAAGGAGTAGTATTGTTGTAATATGACATATATAGCATAAAAGTTCATAGCTAACCCTTTTATGTTGAACTTCAAGTTACCAAGGAGTTGGATAAATAAGTGTTTGGAGACACATCTAGGATTTTTAAATCTCATTTTAATTGGTTTATCTAATTATACAAGCATTACATGCATTATAGAGGAACGACTTCCCACTAGGAGTGCATACTTCATTTTCAGAAATGATCATTTTTGAAAAGTATGGCATTTATTTTGAAATGAATGGTTTTGAAAAAGTGAATGATTATCATATATTGAAAATGGTTTAATTTTTAAAAGCAAATGAATCGGTTTCCAAAATACTTGAACGTGGGAAAATGGATTATTTGGAAACAAATATTGTGATAGTTTATGTGATAGAATTTGAAATTCTAATCCAACTATTTCTAGAGAGTGATATTAACAAAATTTGTTGTAGTTATGTAAATGGAACCTGGTAGGCATCGTCGAAACAAACATTATAAAACTACAAATATTATGGTTTCACCTGAACCACATGTGAACCAAGAGCTAGTTCAGAGTATTGTACTAGTTTATCAAGGTGTGGACACAAGGAACTAGATGAATGAGCCAAAAAAATGTGGATCACACAATCTAGTTCATGAAGCAGAATCCAACTAATTTTTGGGGTGATTTCGAACCCGATATGGTAGAGGTGTGGGTATGTAGGATGAATAGTACATTTGAATTCATCAACACAACAGTAGAGCTAATGGTCAAACCGGTGATGTATACGCTGGACGAACTTGAACGTCATTTGTGGGATTTAGTGGTGTTGGAAAAATTGGATAAAGGACTCACATTAGAGGATTTTAAGGATTTGTTCAACAAATAATTCTATCCTCACACGTTCAAGTTCCAAAAAATGACAAACATCTTCCACTTGAATCAACAGAGTCTCTCTGTCACAGAGTATGCGATTATGTTCATGAACTTTGAATGCTTTTCACCAGAAGTCGTGGAAAGTGCCTCATTGAAGGCACGCAACATCGAATCAGTGCTATGATAGATGATTAGATCAAAGATTGCAGTACTTTGTATTACCGACTATACAGATATAGTGAAGAGAGTGATTGTGGCTGATTGTGATATCTCAATATCTATGGGAGGAGGTAAAATTATTCCTACATGAAATGGTGGGAACTCAACTTCTAGGAACAATATGAAAAGGGACACCTATTTCAATGGTGCAAGTGGAAAACTAGAACCCTATGGTTGGATTAGTAATCCTTCATCCCCAACCCCAGAGCAAAGAAGGTTGTTTTAAATGTGGTTTTCTTGACCACATAAAGTGATATAGTATGGAACAACCTAGAGCATTTCATAATCATAATAATATAGTACATCTGCAGCGCTGTTGTCGTAGTGCCCCAAGCTCAGGTGCTCGAGACACATCTCAGCAATCGCAAGCATCGTATTCATCAACTAGACAAGGACAACAGAATTAGTCTCGAAAGCAGAGCAGAGCTAGCCATAGTGAATCTAGATATACCATGACTCCTAAATTAGGGCAACCTCATCAAAAAAATAATGATAATAGTATTGTCAAGAAGAAATTGTAAAGAGATGAGTAGATAATTGTAAATGATCAGTCTAGACCATCTACAGTGAGAGGTATGATTCTTTTGAATTATACATTTGTGCAAGTGTTTTTTGAAACTGGTGCATCACATTCCTTCATTGCTTATTTTTCTATTTACTTGCTATGTTTAAAACTAGAAATTATACCTTCTATTATGAAACGAAAAACTGTTCTTGGTGAAATGGAATATCAAGCCTCTATGTATAGATAATGTTCTATTACAGTTTATGGAGTTGAGCTAAAATGGGACTTCTTGATGTAGGATGGGGATGTCTGTGATGTAATCACGGGTATGGATTGGTCGACAACATTTAAGATTCAAATCGACAGTTATAGGAGAATAGTTAGTTTCATGACTGAATATGGAATCAAGCATATCTTTAGAGAAGAGTGGATTGTAAAGAAATTTGAAAAGAGCTTGTTGGCACCAATGGTGGGAACGATATCTAACCAATTGGCAGCATTGAATTTTCCATCAACGGAAGAGATTGAGGTAAATATTTTTCCAGTATTTTTAGATCAATTTCCAGATGTCATTACCAAGAACTTCTTTGGGTTACCATCTCCATGAGAAGAGGAGTTTACGATTGACCTCTTAATGGGGACAAGAACTATTTCCCTTCCATCATATTGGATGAAACTAATAGAGTTACGAGAATTGAGTGTGTAGTTAGAGGAGCTATAATGAAAGGTTTTCATTTGACCATGTACGTCTATATGGGTAGCACCCGTTTTGTTCATGAAGAAGGAAGATCGAACACTTCAGTTGTGTGTTGATTATCATACTCTTAACAAAGTTATGATAAAGAATATATATCCACTTCCACGCATTGATGATCTATTTGATCAATTAAGGGTGGCTCAATGGTTCTCCAAGATTGTATTTTTACAAGGATATCACCAATTGAGTGTTTGAAAATAGGATATTCCAAAGATGACATTCATAAGTAGATATGGACACTATGGATATGTAGTCATGCCTTTTGGTCTAATGAATGAACCAGTAGTCTTCATGGGATTGATGAATCAGATATTTCAAAAATATCTGGATTCTTTTTTTGTGGTGTTTTTGGTTGACATTTTGGTATATTCAAAGAGAAGGGTTCTATAACACCCCAAGCTTGTATTGTAGTGTTCTATTTAAATAATACGGTAGTGTGTGTTGTACTCAACTTCGAGTTCTAAAACACCACAACTAATCAAATGAGCCGTTATGAATAGTAATACCCACTTTTTGAAATTTTATAAATTTTATCATTCAAATTGGACTTCATTTTTGGATTAAGAATATCGAAATTAGTATAGGCTGATGTTTTGATATTTTTCTGAAAACATTAATTTATAATGAATAGTGCAAACACTGAGTTATAGTTTAAAACTTAATTTTCATTAAAATTATTATTTATTTTATTTAAATTTATTTTAGTTAATTTAGATACATAAAACATATATATGATCAATGTAATTCATTAGAGTTAGTTTATAATAAATTTAGATATATAAAACATTTATTGGACTTATTACCGTCTTTTACCCACCTCTTATGAGTATTTCCAAATTTACATAAAACATAATTTTACTGCTTCTGTGAGTTGAATTTCAAAAATCTGAGAGACATGGGGAATTTTAGTGAGTAAAATGTTGTTCAATAAGGAGAAAATATTTTTTATGAATAATAATTTTTTTTCTTTTTTTTACCATGGTTTACAGTAAATATGGTAATTAAGGGTAAAAATGATATTATTATTACTCTAACATGTATTCTAATTCTATTAGATAAGTGTAATTTGAAAAAAAAACAACATTAGGAATAAAATATGTTCCTATAGGTATACATAGATTAGATTAGGACATTTATTATTATTTAACTCAAAAAAAAGTTAAACGAGTTAAAATGAATGTTTAATAGCTAAAACATTTTTAATATAGGGATAAAAATAAGATACATTCGACTATAAATAATAATTAGAAAGATAAAAATATTTAATACATAGTGGTATTTTATTTATATTTTTTAGATATAAATAATTTAATTTATTTATGGCACAATGAAGATGTATTATTTACTTTATTAATGAAAGAATCAAATGAAAGGTATTATAAATGTTAAAATAAATAAAATTTAAATGTTTTGATGATATCAAATACTTTTATAAGTTAATATAACATGTTATTATTGATTACATGAATTTATATCAAACTAATAAAGTTTTTAGGACTTTATCAAAAATCAATTATTAAATAGTGTCAAAATTAACATAAAATAGTCTCTAGAAAAAATATTATATTATTAATTTATATTATATACATAAAAATCTATAGTTTGGCTAAAAGAATTATATAATGATTGGTATATCATTAATGAACCACATGGGGTTTTCGTGGAAGTATATAATAATTTTATTAACCATATAATTAAAAAATACAAAGGCATGGTAAATGTCACACTATTTAACTAAGAGTTAAATCAAAAAGATAAGGTTACAATAGTAACCCAAAACTGTCTAAAACCTATTGGTGGAGTGGTGTTCGATGCATTACCAGCTTAGCCTTTACATAATCAATTTTGGACCCATTATAAACCGAAATTGATTTTATTATAAAATAATATTTCTAGCCTTTCTTTAGGTGCCCCCGACCCCTCTTATAAAAGTGCACTCCCTCTTCTCTCTAATTCACACCTTCAAATCCTTTTTTCACTGCCAAAACCTACCCAAATACCCTCTTAACTGTCCTCACTTCATCCTAGAGGCTTTCCCTTATTCATAAATCCATCCTAAAGATCCCTTTTGATGAAATAAAAAGGAATAACCCAAAGAAGAGGTAAATATTTCATCACTTCATTCAAGTTCCTTTCTTCTTCCACTTCCTCCTTCTTTGTTGATTACATTCTAAAATAATAACTCCAGTATCATCTATATATTGTGAATTTATAATAAATATTTTACAGTCATATTCATTATTCTATCCATCATTTGAATGACATGTCACCATACGTGTGTAAGTACGGCTTACCGTCTCCACATCGTGGTGTAATTTTTATTCAAAACATTATTATTTGTATGGGTATAATAATGATGTGTAATTGATTTAGATAATAAATATAACATGATAATGATTCTGTATATATTATATAACATCAAATTATATATTTTTTTAATATCAAAAGAATGATTTGGTCACTCGTGCGTACGTACGGATTGCGGTCTCCACAAACACGATGAGATTCACACCCCATCGTATCCATTCAAGAATAATATTCATTAGAGGATTAAAAATAATGTTTAATGACATAATATAATTCTGATTATGAATAAGATACATCCTATCCACAATAAAAATTACTTACATAACAAATCATATAAAGGAAAATGAATCAGTTAACAACCGAAACGATTATATGATTCTTATATAATTTATTATCAATTATTTCACCATTATACAGGAGGTTAACCTACCATAGACCACGGAAATGTACAAGGTAAGGGTTAATTTTACAATCTCTTTATCATCCAAGGTTGTTTTTATGTAAGTATCTACTGGGACCTCTTTACCATCCACATCCATTTTTCTTAAAAATGTATTCCAAAACATTCTTACTATTTACTAGACAATAGGTTAAATTAATTTATACCCTTATTTTACCTTATATGTTTTTAATGGAAGCAACTTTTTATTTTCCAAAAAAGTTACTTTGTGACCTTTTCGACAAAATTAAGGTAAGAATTTTTTTTTAACTTATACGGTGGGTGTGGATATTTTCCACCGTTATAATATAATCGAAGCTACCCTTAAAATCTTATTATAATATTTAAAAATATAAATTTTGTATTATATAAATATGTGACCTTTTATTGATATCTAAATAGAAAGAGATATTTCTCTAAAAAGGTTTTTATTTCATCTATGTCAACATCCTTTGATAGATTTTATGTTTTTTTGAAGTATATTTCTTATGATACCAATCTTCCATATTTTATTGAAGGTTTTGTGATATTTTTAACTATGGGTGTGTTATTTTTATACCATTAATGGTTTATCGGTAAAGTATTAACATTTCATATGCCAGTATTAATACGAATTTTTGTGTTATGATTAAACCTTTTCATATGGGGAATGAATTGGACTTAGTAAGCGATGGTTGGAGCCCACTATATCTCCTCAATGCATCGGTGTGTCTCAAGAGACATACTAGTGTCTTGGCACAAGGCCTTGACAAAATATTATTTTTAGTCTTGGCACAAGGCCTTGACTATGTGGTTTTGAAGTCCGGCGTTATGCATTCTATCATTATAAAAGTTGCTATTGTTATTACATTAGATTATTCGACTAGTAGAATATCCATGAGAGTAATTTAATGGAATTATTTTGATTTATATTTTCCATATTATGATGAAGTTTATGTTGGAAAGGCTTCTTTAGTTCTATACATTTCCTTAAATGTTTATGCTTATTTATGAATGTTTCTTCTATTATGTTATCCTTACTGAGCATTTGAGATCACCCCTTTCTATGTTTTATATTTCCCAAGATACAAATAAGTATATTATGACTAACCTGCAGTGATTGTCTATGGGATCTCTGTGTTGTCCATGGAAACAATGTTGTTATAGTTTTCTATTTTATGAAGTAATGTAAACCTTATAAATGTTTCCAGTACTTCCAAGGAAATTAAACAAATTGGTATTTAGATACGTAATCTTTTATGATCATTCCAATGTTATGTAATAATGCACCAACTCTGGGTAACTATGGTCGTGGCGTTATAGGATGATCATGAGGTTCACCTGAAAATAGTGTAACAAATCATGAGATATCATCATTTGTATGAAAAATTATCAAAGTGTCATTTTTTGATATAGGATGTACGTGTCTTTTTCCATGTCATTTCTGAGAAATTAATTTCTATTGATCCAAAAATGAAAAAATCCATTATCTCTTAGAAACCACCAAAGAATGTGTTCTAGATATGATGTTTTATTAGTCTTTCTAGTTCCTACTGATGAGTTGTGCATGATTTCTCATGACTATATTTACAAATAATAGCTCTAAGAAAGAAGAATGATCTGTTCCAATGGACATAATAATGTCAGAATACTTTCCACGAACTGAATGTTCGTCTTACATTTTCACCTAACTCGATCTTTCCAGAATCAGGACATGGGTATCTGGTGTATTGTGATTTTTTAGGATCAGGGTTGGGGTGTGTTCTCATTCATAGAGATCACGTGGTTGCATATGGTTTAAGGCATTTGAGAGAGCATGAGAAGAATAACCTAACAAATGATATTAAGTTAGCTGCAGTCATCCATGATTTGAAAACATTGAGATACTATCTCTTTGGTGAGAAATTTACTATGTTTACATATCATAAAATCTTGAAACACATTTTATCACAGTGAGATTTGAATCTAAGGCAAAAGAGATGGACAAAGAATCTCTAAATGTTTAACTTTGACTTGATGTACTGACCATGGAATGGAAATCCGGTATTGGGTTAATTGATTAGAAACTCATATGCTCAATTGGCGAAAGATTCTTTAGATGAATTGAAGTTGATGTCGGTATTAGCCAATATGCTTGTGGAATATAAAGACCAAGGTGATGTTGCCGTTTTATTCTCTGTTACGCTTGTTCCTGATTTAGTAAAAATGATCAAAGAGGAAAAAACATCTAATGCATAATGTCTAGTTGTATGTTAAAAACTCAATGGTTGGGAGACATTTTAGGGTTAGAAACATTATGGGTGTTCAGTTTGTTGTTTTAGAGATCGGATGGTTCTACCTATGTCATGTCTAGAATAACTCCTTCATGCTTACCACTATTCTAGATGGGATGTACATCCAGGTACATAAAATATGTATACGGATTTTAAGGTGCAGTTTTGGTAGAGCGACATTAAAAAGAAGCTTGTCGAGTTCGTCTCATGCTATATAACTTTTCAGCATGTTAAAGCAGATCATTAGAGACCCACTGGTATGTAACAATCTTTTCCCATCCCATTTTTTGAAATGGGATCAAATAGAAATGGATTTTGAAACAGGTCTTCTAAGAATGTTCTAGAAACACGATGCCATTTGGGTGATAGTGGATCATCTAACCAAGTCATCCAATTTCATCCCTATTCGTGAAACTCATATGGGGAAGGATATTTCAATAATCAATATCCAAGTAGTGCTAAATAGGAATGGTGTACCAGTTTAAGTAGTCTTAGATAGAGATCTGAGGTTCACATCTCATTTCTAGAAATCATTATAGCAATCCCTTTGAACTCAGTAGTCTATGAGGAACACGTATCATCCTTAAATAGATGGGAAATCCGAGTAGACAATAAAAATGTTTGAATATATATTGTGGGATTGTGTAATGGATTTTGGTGGCTCATGAGAGGATATTATACCTTTAATGGAGTTCTTATACAATAATAGCTATCAAGACTTGATACACATGGATCCGTTTGAAGCATTGTATGGGCATCCATGTCATTCTCCACTATGATGAGTTGAAACGGGTGAAACTTCACTAGTCGGGCCATGTCTTGTCCGTGAAACACCATAGAAAATCTAGTTGATTAGAAAGAGGATGGAGACAGCTCAGAGTCATCAGAAATCTGATGTAGATCATTGTTGAAGACCATTGTTGTTCGTTGTGGGTGATCACATATTCATGAAGATCTCTCCATGGCTTGGACATTGACATTTTGAGAAGTAGGACATGTTATATCCTAGATAAATTGGCCATTTTGGGATAATTGAATGAGTTAGAGAGGTTTCATATCCATTGGCATTACCACCACGGTTTAGTTTGGTGCATTATGTGTTCCATGTATCCAGTTGAAAAAAGTACCACCCTAATACGGACCATGTGATCAGATGGGATCATGTTGAGCTAGAACCAATTGCATCACTAGTACATATTCTAATGTGGATAATGGATATATAAGAGAATGTCTATCGTTGGAAAATCATCGACCTAGTGTGGGTTTTATGGCAACATGGGAAGATTCTGGAAGAGACTTGGAAACGTGAGAAGGAAATGAAAGAGGAGTGGTCAGAACTTCTTTGGTCCAGCAAGGGAATTCTACTTTCTGAGGATGGAAAGAACAATTGTGGAATAATGTAGTACGCTCAATTTCAGGTACATAACCTCGTTTCCACCTGTTTTTTTTAATTTGTGTGTCTTTGAATGGGTTTCCCTAAAATATAGTTTTTCAATAAAATATAGATTTTCCATAAAATAAAAAGTTTCCATAAAATAGATAGTTTTAATAAAATATAGTGTTTTCATAAAGTCGTGTGTTTCCATAAAATGGGTTGTTTCCATAAAGTGGGATGTTTCAATAAAGTGGGTTGTTTCCATAAAGTTGGGTGTTTCCATAAATTGGGATGCTTCCATAAAAAGGGTTAAAGGTGAAGGATGGAAGAATATGAGGGGTTTTATGGAGTTTTTGGACCAGAATGATGTTTTCATGATCCATACATGGTTGGCACAAACCCTGTGGTCAAATCTTGCAGAGGTCAAATATAGATCCTATTTTCTAATATCATACCTTTTCTTGCTCTATTTGTTTCTTTTTGTCTTCAAAACGCCCCTAATTTGAGAATACTCTCCCTAGAAGACTATATAACCCTCCCCACTCGTGTTGAATATTTTTTGGAGCCTTCCCATGGTGATTTTGTGTCTAGTTCTTGAGGTATGTCACCATTCTTTATAGATTTGTAAGGTTTTCTTAGATCTTCATAGATCTACTTCTCTGATATCTATTCTTTCTCAAATCTGAACTAGTAGTGGTTTGATATATGTTTTTATGACAAATATTTTAATGTTGAGTCATGATATTTCTAGGATAAGAGATATATGTCCGCTCTTGGAGAATCGACCTGCTTCCTTGTGCGTTCTTCGTCTTTTGTTAAAGTTTCATCAAAACCTTCGAGGTAGGAGGCTTCTTTCTCTACCCCTCTTGTTAGAATTTATTGGCATAGATTAAAATTGATTTATAGATTGTGAAAATAATTGAAAATATTCATTTTTGATGATTTTGGGTTTTTGATAAATTGTGTAATCTTGGTGAATAGTTGTGAAAAAGGTGGTTTAATTTAAAATGATGATTTTAAATTATGGATTTTCTGGAATTTCTAAATGGGTTATGAAGAAAATGCTATCTATATAATTGTTTATCAATAAAAAAGGAGTTTTACTAAGATGGATCGGAGATGAATTGGTATGTAAGTGAAATGGTTTTCAAAAAAATTGTTCTCAACAAAAATGTGTTTTTTTTGAATGGTTTATTTTGGCTTGATCATCGGGCATATGTGTTGTGTGTTAATATTTAATATACGAAGCTTGGATAAAATCTGACCATCTGCTCAGTGCAAAAGGTTTGATGGCATATGGGAATTGCACATATGATGCTTGGTTGAAATATGACCTTATTCTCAACGCCAAATTATTAATGGCACATGGGAAACAATTAACTTGTGATGGCTTGGTATATTGACGAGAAACCACTCATGAGTATGGAACTATAATAACGTAGCATGCATGTTTGGTTGCATGGGTTTGAGTAAATTTTGGGTATGTTGATATAGGGTTATTGGGAAATGGTTATAAATATTGTTTGGTTATTTTTCTAGAAAAATATCTTGTTGGAAAAATTGGTTTCAATTGCACTTGTATGGTTTTGGTAGTGAATGGTATTGGGAACATATTTATATATAGTTATAAATTGATTTTGATAAATTATTTTATATAAAACATTTTATATTATTGTTTCTTAATCTTCTATCCTAGTGGCATAAGTAGAGAAGTCATTGGGGAAATCCTACTAAGTTTTATACTCACCCCTGCTTTGGAACTTTTGTGCTTTTGCAGGTGATATCTTCCAGGAAATAGGCATAGGTAATGTTTCACATGTGTTTAGCACTACCTCGTGATGTTGGGCTGTTCATAGATTTTGGAGCTTGGATCTTGCGGAGCATAGGGTCATGAGGTCTTTGGAGAGTATTATGCAGTTTATCAGGTGTGTACTCTGATACTTGGTTATCCTTCCGTTGTTGCTTACTTTTATGTGGTTTTGAGTGCATGAAGTTGTTGAGCTGACTTTCATTTGTTCATGCATCATATAGTGAATGTTTGGTTATGGTTGGAAGGTTTATTAGTTTATTTCCTAATTGGTAAATCATCCCCCAATTTTATTTAAAACCCTTCAGCATTTATTTTCATTCTTTGGAATTGTGGGGATATCCCTTAAGGCCTGCTAATGACTCATTGTACTCTCATGACAATGAGAATTGGCGGGTCATTACATGTACATAAAATGTTATATCTATTTTATATTTTTATTTATAAAATATAAATAAAATTTCCCCATCTTTTTTATATTCATCAATATTTCTTTAAGGATTTATCCAACTATGATGCACTAATTAAAAAAATTATAAATATAAAAGTAGAATATATTATGACATATAAACATAAATATATAATGAAATAAAATGAGAAATAATAAAATTCTTTAAAGATGAATACATTTATAAAAAATACATATAAATGGAAAATATTTTTTAACCATAAAAAAATTCATAATCATAGGAAAATACAATAAAAATATATATTAATTCAATTTATAATAATGTTTTATAAATATAGAAATCTATAGTAACGACAAATTTATAGTGAATAATGTATATAGAACAAATGAATTATAAATACTAGCATTATTAACTGGAAACAAATTAAACCCATAATATATAATCAACAATAAATTATAATCATAAAAAACATATAATCTATAACACAATAGAAGAATAATATACATAACTGTACAGATATAATCAGAAAAAAATTATTAATAAAGGTAAAAAATAATTTTCAATTTATAAAAAAATTAATAAATCATTAAAAATTTAGAAATTAAAATTTGACTTAAAATGACTAATAATTTATGTTTGATATAGTGGTCAACAATAGAAACTTTCACCCTTTATAAATATACAATACATCATTTTTGTGGAATACTTAATACATTACTCAAATAAATTCCCAAAGACAATATTAGTTTACTAAATTTGGAATCATGTAACATATTATTCTAATTTAATGAATAATATTAAACATATCCCTTAAAGAAAATCCCATTTATAACCCCTAATAGAAATCATTCTTTATAACTTCGTAAAAATGAACCATATGAAACAAGGGTGACCATAGATGTATAGTAAGGATAAAACTGGAGACATGTGAAAATAATAATTATCATAAGGGAGTGAGAACATGATCATGAAAATATATAATCATTCCTAGAATATGATCGATCATAAACATGAAACATGGAATAATGATTTCCAGTTCACAAAACATGAATCATCAAGAAATAATGAACGTGATCCATAAAATCATAACATTGGAATGAAACATGGAGTAGTGTCCGACACATCATCATATAATAATGATTTCCATGGTATTCAAGGAATCACTACCAATCCCTACATGGTATTATAGGTTCACTTCCCAAACCATCTTGGTATTCATGATTCACTCCCCATAAAATATTAGTGAAAAAACATGTTATGTCTTTCTCATGAGATATAAATCACTACCCAATGCATTGGAGGGAGATATTGGATCCACACATCTCATTACGAAATCATATATAGATGTGTAACAAGTTTATATAAATTCATATCATATCCGTTGAAACAAAATGGATATCATAAAAAAGAAATAATATCCTAAACTATGAAAAAGAATCAGTTTTTAAAATAATTTCATTAAAGAATAACCAATGAAAAGAAGTGGGATTCATAAGAATATAACTCATATAATAGAAATGGGTTTAATTAAAATCATTCCATAAAAATATAAATAAAATAGAAAAATAATATGAATGGAATCTTGGATCACATACAAGAAAAGAATGTGTAAAACCCACGTATGGCATCTTAGATAAGAAATAATATTGAAATATAAAATAAAAATAATTATTGAAGAAAATATCTTTAGGTTTTTTAAAATATTTTGTTTTATTATATTGATGATAAAATTTAAAAGTAAAATTGTTATTCGAAAATAAGATTCTAATATTATAAGGAAATATTCCTAGAAATATGGTGTCGTGAATGCTTAAAAATCAATTCATTCCTTATAAATTAAAAGAAAATATTCTCCATGCACATTTTTTGAAAATGGTCGAAGGTAACCTATTTGGAAAATGGAAAAAATATTACATTAAAATGATGTAGTAAAAATTAGAAATGGTTAAAAGTAAATAAAATTTACTATAGAATATTAGTAAACTATTTTATAAAATCATTTTTATAATATATGTGTAAGGATGAGAAATATATTACAATTTGTTCTTACATAAAAACAACCAGGAATAATAATTAGACAATGAAATTAATTCATACAACCTTATAATAAAAACAATCATACTCCACATGAACGATATAAAGTTATATGGATATGAAAATACCATAACCATATGGTATGCCACACATTCACACAATCAAAATTATTATTTTCCAAAAACATTGGATTGTAAAAATGTATTCATGATCATATTATTATTATAGATTTATAATTATATTATATATATCATATATAATCATTAAACATATCATAATTCTTAGTTATAAATTTTTGTGCTGAATAAATATTATACCATGGTGTGGAGACGGTAAATTGAATGTACGCACACATGACAATATTGTTTTTCATAGTATTGATACAAGTATGGATATGGTTATACAATAATCATAATAACATCTACTGTTATATATTACACTATAATTGTTACATTGTTATAGAAAAAACAAATTAATATGATTTAATATAAGAAAATAAATTTAGTATGGTTGGTAAAACAATTATCTCTTCTTGGGTGGAATTTCATTGGATATCCTCTTAGGGACAATTGGGATAGCCTTTTTGGAAGACCATTAACTCTAGAACAATACTATGGATTGGGATAATATAAATGGTTAATATATGGTTGGGCATGAGGGATTTAGGTGGTGTGACGGAGTGAGGGAGGAAGTTCCCTTTTATAATAGAGGGGAGGGGAACTCTAGGAAACATATAAAATATTAAATTTGTATAAATTGATTATTGATTTTAAATAAAGAAAAAATAAGTTATTTAAATTATATGAAGATTATGGATCCAAACAATCTCATTCAATGATTTCAGATAAGCTTTGGTAACCTTATTAACCTTATCATTTGGTTTTAACCCTTAGTTAAAACCTTTAAATCTTAGTATGATAATATATATTTTTACACTTTTGAGTTAATATAGTTACTACAATATTCCAAAAGAAACCCAAGTGTATTAATAATGAGAAATATAACGATATTATTTTATTTTTTCTGGATTATTGTAATTAATGAATTTTAAATTAGTTAATGAAATATTTTTTATTTTAATGTATCATTAATGCCAAGTATGATAAAATTCATTATTTGTATTTTATAAACTATCATATTAACATGATAACTTTGGAATATAACTTATAATATCTCATTAATATGTCAATTTTATCTATTAAACTCAGGTATATAGTCAATTAATGGATATCCTACCTTAGAAATTTTTTTCCCTTTCTATTAAATACTTATAATAGTTCATCCTAAACAATCAATAAATTCATATAGATCTTCAATAAAAAACACCTAATGTAAAAAATTCTTATATATTTCATAATTCTTGAAACTAAATACGTAAATAGTTCAACCTATTCTACTAAATTATTGGAATGGAAAGTGTCCATCCATAATTTAGATGTAAATTATTAGGTCATGGAATAAATTTGTGTAAATCCCATGTTATCAATAGATAATGTAACAAACCATGATTTTGTGAATTATTATTTTTTGAATTAATTTAACCTTTACTATATTTTTTATTTTACATGACACTAATAATTGTTTATTTTATATTAAACCAATATGTTTGAATTTCGTTATATGCACTAATAAGTTAATAATTCAAAAAAAACAACATAAATTTTATCTTTCTCAACATAGAAAAACAAGGTTATAATGCGGTACAGACAACAATAAATTTCTTAGATGGATTGTGTAACATTTATAACCATGTTTTACCAAACAATAATATATTAGTAAAAAATTTATTAATATATTAAGAAAATACCTAACAAAAAAATTAAAAGTTATTAATTATATTAACTATTTTATGAAAACATATGGTTTTAAAAAATATAGTATGAATAAATAGCTAATCAATTAATTATAAATGAATATTAAAAATAATAAAATATAAAAAATACTAGTACTTTTTTTCATAAATTTTTTTTACCATAATAATGTAAATAAATTTAAATTAATTAGTAATATTAATGTAATATATATGAAATATATTAAATCAAGTATTTATTGTAACAATAAAATATATGGGATATATATTAGACAATACTAAACCAAATTTAACACATAAAAACCTTTATATTTTTATTTAGGTAGTTTTATTGACTTATAAAGGAGAACCCATTTTATTTTCAATTTTTTCAACATTTTTTGATTTAATATATCAAAATTAACAATATATTTTTAATTTATTCATTAAAGTTAGGTTAGGATAATTTTTTTATATTTTTTGTGATGTTTCATTTTTAATGAATAATTAAGAATACTAGATTTTTAACTCGAAAATAATTTTATCATCTAATTTATAGATATGGATAAATTATATTTTAATTTATTTTCAATGGGTTTTGGATTTTATTTATATCAGTTAATAAAATGTGGGTAATTGAATCCAATTTCACATTGAAATTGAATATAAAAGAAATGAAAACTGTTTATCCTTTTTACTTTAAAAAACTACAATGTCGACCAGATTATGGGATTAATTTTAAATTATTTCCTTACACTATTGGGATACTAATTTGGAAAGTTTTATTAGATATTTTTCATACTAATTATTAATAATTTATAATACGGTAAACATATTTTGTTACCAAAAATATCAGTGAAATTAATTAAAATTAGTTACACCAAATAAGATAACATAAAGCTTAAGTAAATAATAAACCATTAAATTATGACCAAAAAAGACTTATAAAATTTTCCAAAAGTAAATGGATGTCTTCATTTATACCGTGAACTCCATTTTATCAACATTGGTTCATTACTGTATCCACACTCAACCAGAAAAATGTTAGTGGATTTCAATAATTAAATATTTACAAGAGTACCACTGATAGTTTCCTATAAAAGGTCACCACATCTCTCTCCTATTTACACCTCAAAAAACTCTTCGAATCAGCCATGATCTACCTAATTCACATTAAAACATCACTCCATTCATCGAAGAGTCCTCCCTTTTTGCATAATTTATTCCACATAAACCTTTTGTCACAAACCAAAAAGAGTTACCTGATTTAGAGGTAACTCTTTTACCAATATTTTTCTAGGAATCTTCTTGTTGATTTCAAAACAATTAATTTTCTAAACTTTCTATCATGCAAATTGAATATTCGTTTTAACTTGAAGAATGTGTATGCATTTACCTGCTGTAATTTCATTAAACCATCTTTTTAATTATGAAAAGAATAAATTTTTAATAACTTTTTTAAAGTTATTTTCTATTAAATTTTTTCTGATATGTTCTAATTCCTCTCTTATATGTTTCCAACATATTTTTAAAGAATTATTTTTCAAAACATTTTCAATCATCTTTTATCTGTTTTCTAGTAAAATGCTTCTAGTTTTTTCTTTTAAAATTTATTTATAAATTTTCTATGTATTTACAATGAAATAGTTTTAAAATCATTTTAATATATTCTTTATATATATTCCATTTGTTTTTAATGAAAATGATTTTTAAAATATTTTGACGTTTATTTTATAAGGTTTCAAGGAAATATTTTTTCTTTTTTTTAATTCTTCTTATTATGTTTTCATTATATTTTACATGAGAAATATTTTTAAATGGTTTTATGTATTGAAAATTATTTTTCTTTGAAAATGATTATTATCCTTAATAAATGTCTTTGAATGATATTTCAAAACTATTTTCCATCTATGATGACATCTGTTCGTGTTACACATTCACTAATTGGAAATGATCTAAACCTTCCATTAATTTTAATTATATGAATGGGTTATTCATAATTTCTGGGTCTTTAGCAAAGACATTTTTCATTCATGTCTTATATTTTTATGATTACAATTTCTTTTTCAATGGTTATATTTTTATAAAACCTATTTATCTTTTATGGGTTATATGTTTATGAAATTTGGGTCACTTTCATGTGTTATATGTTTATGAATCCCCCTTTTCTTTCATTCATTATATTTTTATGAAATTTTTTTCTGTATCACATTTCATATGTTTATGAAATCATTTAATATTTCATGAGTTAAAATTTTGATGAAATTATTATGAAACTTATATTTCTTTCATAGGATATGATATAATTACAGCATTATAATACCTATTGCATTTCATGTGTTATGATATTATTATCTATGATCATGTTGGATATGTATATATGATTTCATTAAGAGACGAGTAGGACCTATATCTCCCTAAAATTATTTGTGTAAATATTTATGTCACGTGAGATATAAAAATCTACAATCATGAAGGAACCATGACTACTAAGAAGGCCAGGGGAGTGAACTGTGACTACCAAGATGGTATGAGGTGTGAACTCATGCTACTAAGATGGACACTAGAGTTTAACTTGACTAAGAAGATGGTATGAGGAGTTAACTCATGATACTAATATGGTAATGGGATTGAACCATGACTACTAATATGGTATGGGGTGAACCCATACTACCATGATTTTCATTTCAGTGATACATTGGTGACTATAAAATTCATGTTATATGCTTATGTGTCTTACTAAAATCCATGTTTTATCCTTAGGGTTCTCTTTCATAAATTATGATATCAAATATACTATGATATATTTATTATAAATTTCTAATTTTTATTATAATATGTAATATTAGAGGTATTATCTTCAAATTTTATTCTCATGGTCCATAACCATTGTTCATGTTATGCTTAATCATTTCCATTATTTACCCTTACTAAGCATATGGGATTACCACTTCTTTTGTTTCCCTTCACATGATTATGAATAAATGTGTTATGTAGATTTTATAATGGTAGAGATATATGTGGGGTATGTTTTAAGATCATTTTCTAGGATAAATGACTTTTTTCCTATTTTATAAAGACATTAAACTATTACAGTCCTCAAGAATGTGTTATTGTAATATACTGAATATTCACCTAAAATAGTGTGATGTCAATATGTTTTAAGCCATGTCTCTATAATTTAATATCAAAGGAATGATTTATGCAACCATTATGAACTGGGATAAAAAATATATAGTGAGATTCCTAGGTATATTTCTAATAATTATTCATGGTATGTGTTTAATGATATGTATAAGGATGAGTCAATGTTTAAGAAAAGGTCTTGGAATTTTCCTAACAGATAGAGTGAGTTGATTCCTAGAAATACAACCATAATTGGATACTATAAGTGGATGAGGATCTGTTATAGATGTACCTTGGGGTAATGACTCTAAAAATATGTTCTCGGCCTGAGTTGGGCTAATCAAGAACACGATAATTAGATTTTCTTCAAACCTAGTTTGACACTCACCAGGGATATTCTACATGAATTCCCAATCTCTTCATGAACAATAATAAAGGATTTAAATATGATTTGGATATGAATTAACTTTGATGAACATAGGGTGTAATAAATTAAAAAATGTGTCATGATTTATACATCCATTAAATAATTAATATAATGAATATGTGGAATTATTCTCTGATAAGTTATTCTCACACTATGATTCTTCTTTTCATCAATTGTGGGAACTGAAATGAATGGGAATAATGTAAAATTTGAGGGATGATTTGATGATGATAATTCAATTTGGATGACAACTAAATTGAAATATGTTGTTATCATTCCTAATATATTTTCATAGAACATAATTAATAATGTTTACCTCAACTAACTCTCCGACTCACCAATGAAGAGAAAGTAGGATTATATTGAGCGTTTTTGTAATAGAGGCCATGGAAGAAAGAAGATAATGTTGCTATTTTGACAATAATGTGAAATGAGTCACTTAATGGAATTTTATAGAGTTATTATATGACTATTTTAAGGTGGTAAATATGTACACAAAGCAACTGAAAACAGGGGAAATAGAAATGTGAAATTAACATTGTGGAAAAGACTATTGGCCTCCCTAGTGAATCATTGAAGGTGATGTGTTTTAAGTGTTGAATATTTGGTCATTATAAAACTAAAAGTACCATGAATAAATCTACATATAAGGAACATAAATGAGGTATGAGTAATAGTCACAATGATGATAATAAAGATAATAATGATATAATGTTTTGGGAAAGAGGTATTTTGTAATAGAATGAGGTATTCTTACTAATAGAATATAAATGGAGTACAATAATTAATGACTTTATATTTTAGTATTCAAGAATTATGTTATATAAAATGTGAAATTTATAATGATAACTATGTTGGATGATCTTACAAGGGGTGTTGTGCAAGAGCTCCCTTGTGGAGATCTAGGGTTTTCCCTACCAACGGTCCTTGTGGTTTTGGGTTTCCATCAACTAATCCTCTATCAACCTCCATTATAAAATCTCCTCTTCTAGAAAATGGCATTACTAGGGGATGGGTCATGCAGTGGTGTTCTGGTGTGGTTTTTATCATTCTATGGTTCATGAGTGGAAATGTCTTAAAGAGCTTTTTCAGTGTTCAATGTCATTTAACCTTCTCTAAAAAAATTTCTTACAGGTCATCACTCCCACTCCCACGGTGTCCTCACCTATCATTATATGATGGGGCATCATGTTTTATTCATAGATTATTATTCATATTTGTTAGTGAATAGTTACACTAGGGTTAGACATGGAAGGAATTTAGTATTCTTTCTATGTTAATATATAGACATGGGAGCTGGACACATGAAATCTCAGAGCTGGATGCATCCCCTTACTAGTCCTCCTTCCCCTCTCAGGTGATTCATTGGATTCTATAATAGTGGCCTTCTAAGGACATAAGTGGTCCCGAGGTGTGACAACAGGATGTGGCTACATTGGGGTTTCACCTTAAAAAGGATATTGAGGCAATAAGAAAGTTTGTGATGTAGTGTGGAAGGTAGTTATTGCAAAAATTCTCATATTTGGTGGATTATAGCATAGTGTTGGTGGAAGACGTCACTATGGCAGACCAATGGTGAGATGCGTGATGGGGGAATGTGTATGGTGGTGAACGAATGCATGATCAAGGCCTGGTGTGGTCCCTCAGTGTCTTTTGTGGTGGGTTGTTCTTGGATATGTCTTCTAGGCTATACTTATTATAAATCTTTTTATGGTTTTTTTCAAGAGAGATTATAATGTTCACACTACCCCATAAAGTGATTATTTTGAATATTCAAAAAAAAATTGGGGAAAGGATAAATATATAAGGATTGTTCTTTTTTTCTCTATAGATTTACTAGAACATTTAGAATGGTTATGATGGATTATAAAAGTGATATTTTGCCAATGTGGTATCTATGGAAAACACATGATTATGGGAATGATATACCTTAATATGTTACTTATGCTATTATAATGATGTTTAGAAAAATACATAATAGATATGAATATGTAAATTGGATGGAAAATAATACATTGTAAATAATTAATGAATTTTTTAAATTAGTTTGTGTTATCAAAGATGAATTTTACCATTTCATGGATTTTTGTAACATATCCAATAAGCTATAAAATAAGGAATCATGCATATTTTCTAGAAGTTTTTATGGAAATTTAGGATATTTCCTTATTCCCAGAGAATATTTCATAAGGGTATTTCCATGTTTGTAATATGACAATGAAGAGATACTTTGGGCTATATGGGGGATCAATGTTAATCTAATTTCATGGCTCTATATATAATGTTTTGGATTTTCATCTTTGAGAAGATTTATAAGGGTAGAAATTCATGAAAAGTCTTTGATAATATTTTGAGGATGTATTTATGCACTGAGTTTGTACTGAATAACTTAGTTAAAAATATATTTAAAATTAAACTTATTTAAAGTATGTATATAATATTTAGTAAATTATATTAGTGTGGTTTTAGAAAAGTACATCATTTGTGTCTACTGACAACCAATCAACACAGGTAAGGCTGTGGGTCTGGAACACATGACCAAACAAAGTTAAGGTTTTCACGCCTACGACTGGGCTACACAATGCCTTCGTTAATGTATAATTATTTATTATGAATAACAATTTATGATGAAATATTAGTGTTCCTTTTATATTTAGAGAATGATTTATTTACCATATTTAATTCTTAAGAATATTTACAGAAACAAAATAAAATGTTTTCATTTTTTATGGGCCCCGAGGTCTTCTAAATGTGTATTTTAGCACTTCATGAATTAAAATAAATTTTTAGAGGGCCATTACATGAAGTATGTTATTAATTATAATTTTATAAAAGCACAAATAATGAATAAAATATTTTTTATTTGAATATGTTAAGTAATTATGTATCCTTATATTATATGTAAATAAAAGAATTACACAACTATAGGATAATGATAAACAATGAAAATGTGTTGTACAAATACCATAATTTATTTGAACTAATGGCCTTTTAAATCATAAAAAATTATTGACATTGAGGCCCCTGACATTTATTTGATCATTAACTTGATTTTTATTGATGACCTCAATCACCCCTTAGATAAAATTTGGATTTTACACCACTTCATTCTTCACTCCCAAACCATGATATCCTATGTGGAAACCCAATTATATGATACATTGGGTAACTATTAAGGTTCCACCATTCTGTTTTTAAGGGAAGTATTAGTATACATTTATATGATGTTGGTTTCATTCAATGAAGCAATAAATTATTAAACATTCGATAACCTAGACAATTTTCAAAGGAGAAATTCATTTTTAGGTTATATAATGTAATATTATGATATTTTTTAATTATAATTTTCTAATTAATTTATCCATTTTCATATTTTTCTTTTCACATAGCATTTAATATAGTTTATTTAATATTGAATCATTATTTTTTGCTTTTGATATATGAAACACCATGTTAATTGTGCACTATACACAACAAAATTATTTAGTTGTTCTACACAGAACACTGATTTTATCTTGCTAACACACACCCATGACTTTCCTCACTCACTTGTTTCACACCCATGACCATGTTTTATGAAACAATAATAAATTATTAAAATATCAATTAATATAATTAGATATTACCTAGAAGTCAAATTAGAGGTTAGGAATTATATTAAACAATTTATGAAAATATATGGTTTTCAAAAATATAATATGAATTCTTAGGTCAAAATTAATTATAAATTAATATGAAACCCAATTGAATATAACAGAAAATATTAATATTGTTGTTATCACAAAACTGTTTTACCATAATAAAATATATTAATTACAATTTCGGAATAATAAAAACTTGATATATATATATATATTATATTCATTAAAATATTTTTGGTAATAATCAAATAGATTATATTTGAATAGCATAAAAAGAAAAATAATTTTATGTATTAAAGACATATATATTTTTATAATGGTAGTTTAAATGTTTTTTATTGGAGAAAAAATTTTAAATAATATTTTTAGAACTATTATATATTTTTTATGTCAAAATAAGAATTATATTTCGAAGATATATACTAACATTAGGTTGTGATATTTTTTGGTATTTTTCCATCAGGTTTCATTTTTAAAGAATAGTTAAATATATTATATTTTAATTCAAAACTACATTTTCAACTAATTTATATATAAGGATAAATTATATTTTAATTGGTTCTAAATATTTAATTATATTATATTTTTATCAATCATTCCAACTTGGGTAATTGGAAACATTTTCACATTGAAAATGTGTATAAAAGCCTATCAAACATTTGATTTTTTTCACTTTAAAAACCCAAATTGTGAACCATAGTATGTGATTAAATTTAAATAAATTTCTACAAATTCTATAATTTTAATTTTGAAAAAGGTTTCAATTTTCAGAATCAGAATAATTTATAAAATCTAGTATGTTCAGATTAGTTTTTGACTAAAGATATTACTGAATTTAATTAAAATTAATTACTTCAACTATGTTTTTATTAAACATCACTCAGGACTAAACCACAAAATTTAATACACAAAATGACATGGAAACTTAAAAAATATCAAATTTATTAACATATTTAGACCCTATTATCCATCATATCATATTTGGATCATTATTGGATCAACTTCCAACATTATAAATATGGGTGTAATTCTCACTTCAAATATTTACCAAAGTTACACCCCTCCATCCCTATAAAAGTCACCAAACTCTAAATCTTCTTTAAAACTCCCAAAAGACATATTTTAAACATATATCAGGTCAATAATCTTAAAAAAATTCATAAAATCTCCTTTTATGCCTCTTTTTGGTCAGAAAGTCTTCCTACGAGTCCTTTTGGCATAAACCAAATAGAGTTAAGCAGTAAAGAGGGAATTCCATCTTTAAAGCTATAGTCTTTTATTTTCCTTCTCCACAATAGAAAATATATTAATTCCAGAATAGAATAAAAAATATTATCCAAAATATAATATGATTTATTTATAACGATTCAACCTACACTTACACACACCTCCATCTAATGGGTATTGAACATTCTGTTTACGTGTACAACAAACATCTTCCTCATATAACAATGATTGTTCAATTTTCCTTTTCACATCTCATTGTGGAAAAAATTACAGAAAATATGTTTATATATATATATATATATTATATTTATTATTAAATTTATGATTAAATATATCTTTTACATGAAATTTCTTTTTAACATTCTATTTTGAGTAAATATACTAATTTCATTGGGGGAAGTGAAGACTATCTCGCCCTCAAAGTGATCTGATTTATTCAAAAAATACATGGAATTTATTAAGGAGAGGTTAAGTGAACATTTATGATATATCTTTTGAAAATATATTATACACATATATACATATATGAAATTTTTATTATTTTATTCAATATGACAATACAAATAAAAATAGCATTACTGAGTACGTTTGGATTACCATCTCCATGAATAGTATATTCCATTTAATACTTCTATATTATAGAGATTAATTTAATAAAAATTTATTTTATATACATGAAAATTAAATAATGTTTTAAATTCTATAATAATTTTATAATTATAAGGTGAAATAATACAACAAATTTAGACACATGTGGAGAAATAAGGGAATATTATCTGATGTGAATCCTAGACATTGGGTGGTTAACAAGCGAGTAATATATGGTCTAAATAAATCTATATATAGTTTTATATATAATAATATATTTTTGTAAAATATTTATAATAAATTTATATTTATTATACATGTCTATGGAATGAGTACGACGATAGTAGGGACACTAGGTACGAATATTTCTCCTCACTTTTTATTTCCATGAGATACATGATATCTTCACCACTCATTCTTTTTTGTGTGGTATTTGTAACGACTATGATTTAATACTATGTATCTTATAAATACATTTACAAGTATTAAAAAATCCATTTTATGATTATTCTATTATGTGGGTCATGTTTCAGATGTTACCAAACCGGTGAAATAGGTTTGTCTCAATTTTCCATCATTGAGACTCAAGTTTTGTCATGCAACTAAATTATATTTTGGGATGTATATAATTCAAATTTACATGTTATATCATGAATATATTTATTATCATTATATTTTATGTTTTATGTAATTTACATTTGTTATGTGAAGTGTATGACCCTAAGTTACCATGTTATAAGAGTTCATTACGACAATCTAATTTCTTTAAAAGGATTTTTATGTTTATGCCTCAATTGATGAAATATTAGGATTCATATATCAATAAAATTCATTAATTTTATTGTATAATAATTAATTATTTATTCCTATATGTGTTAAATTTCATCCACTATATTAAACATAATATATTTATGAAAGTTATTTTATAGAAAACCCATCAATGCAACCACTCCGGTTAGAAATCTGAATCCCTTCAAAACCATGATATCAAAAAATTGGTTTCAAAAAATGTTGTACAATTATACTATAATATTAAAGATAAAGGTTTAACCTTTTTTCTATTACCAATATTTTCAAGGGACTATTTTTTCACTTTTCAAACAGGTTATTTCAATAAACATTTTATCGTGGAAAATAAATGCTCTTTTTACCTCGTATGGCATGCATAAATTCTCATAACACCATTTCCATGAAGCTTAATCTTTATTTTTAATGTTTAATTTATATTAAAATGTTTCTAAATTTAGTTTTGAGGGAAATTTAATTTCAAATAAATGTCAATCCTTATTTATATGTTTTCATATTATTTTAAAACAATTGGGTTTGAAAACATTTTTAAGCATCTTTATTATGATTTCAAGTAAAATTTTATTCAAACAAATTTCAATATTTCATTTAATGCATTGAAATTATTTTCAATGAAATGGTTTTAAAAACTTTTTCAAGATATCTATATATGTTTCCATTTTGATTTCAATGAAAATGGTTTTTAAAATAAATTTAATCTTATTTTAATTATTTTCAGTTTAAAAGTATTTCAAAATGATTTCTATTATTTTTATTATGTTTTCAATCTATTTTCTATGAAAATTAATTTTAATGGATTTATGATTTAAAAAAAATTCAATGAATAAAATATGTTTTTCTCATTAATCGCATTTATTTAAATTTCAAAATTATTTTCCTTCTAAGATGAAATTTGTTGATATAACTCATTCCCTTATATTAAATGATCTAAAAGATAAATTAATATTATTTCGATGAATGTGTTATGATTAATGTCATGATTTTCATGAAACCAATTTCTCTTTCGTGGGTTATATATTTGTGATACCCATTTCTATTTCATAGGTTACTTGTTTATTAAACCCGTTTATGTTTTACAGGTTACCATTTAATGAAATATGTTTTTCATTCATGGGTTATGTGTTTATGAAACCTATTTCTCTTCCGCAGGTTATATGTTTATTAAATCTATTTATATTTCATGGGTTATATGATTTTTAATTCAATTCCCATTTAATGATTTATCATATTGATGAAACGGTTATGAAACTATTTTTTTCTATGTGTTATGATACAATTTCCTATTTATAATACCTATTTAAAATCATGGTCTATAATATGATTTTTTATTATATAATAGAATATGTATTTATGATTTCAGTATGAGATATCTAGGATCTATATCTACCTCTAATGAATTGGATAAATATTTATATCTAATGAAATAGAATAATGTGGTCTTTGGAATGAATATTGACTACTAAGATGGCTATGGGACTGAAACATGACTACCTTGATGGTATGAGGAGTGAACACAATTCAGTATGATAGTCATGGGAGTGAACCATCACAACATGTATTGTATGAAGATTGAGATCATGCTACTAATTTGTCCATGATATTAATCCATTACTACAATTATGGTATGAGGTGTGAACTAATACCGCCAAGATGGTATTGGAAATAATTACATGGATACTATAGTAATAATATTATATGATTATTTATCAGCCATAATTCCATGTTTTATTCCTATTTTTATCTTTCATGAAAAATTCTCACAATTCTATAATGACCAACGACATATAAATTGTCAATATTTTTTATAACCTCAAATTTACAAGGCATGATCATCTAGTGTAATGATCATGTTACATACCCTTTGTCTATGTTTTTCATACACATTACCTTTATTTATCCATAATAGGATTAGGATCTCAACCCTTCTTAGGTTTACTTTCCGTAGGTTATGATGAAATTTTTAGGAAGATGTTCAAAGGTGGATATCTTATTGGGAGATGATGAAGATAATTCATTAGGATAGAATATTTTCATTCCATGTATACAAGGAAACTAAAATAGTATGGTCTTAATGAAGGTATTATTGTAATATAATGAATATTTATCTGAAATGGTGTAATATCCATGCATGTTAATCTGGGGTCACTATAGTTATGAAATTGAACTCCAAGATTGTTAATTACTCTATAAACTTTTTTCCTTTATAGAAAACATATTCCCCACCATTTGGGGTATTCCTCAAGGTTCTTATTCTTTTATTTTGACATGCAGAATGATGAATATTCATTTCATTATGTTCATTACAATGTGAAAATACATAAAATTAAATCATCCTCATATTTTATGTCTTAAGAATACCACCAAATATCACCTTATTAGTCATATATCAGGATTTATGAATCAACATAATCATAATTTCTTTATCTCCAGTCATTACCCAACGGTGTTGATCTTAGTGACCAAATTTCCATCAGATTCACTATTATCACAATTCTTTTTTGTTCCCCTCATTCACTAAAACTAGAAATAATATTGTAAGAATCATTTATCATAATAGAAACCATATAATCATGAAAACTGACCTAAAATATGTCTAAATCATGACACATAAATCATTAATATATGAAACCTTAGGATTATCTTAGGTTATTCGTAGTAATATTCATTTTACAAACATTATAATGGTTTGTAATTATTATGTAAATTTACAATAATACCCCCCAGGGGTGTCAATCCATTTTTGCAGCATAGACCATTTTCATGAAGCAGGTTACACTGAGTTAAAATAGACACACCTTTTCAGATTTCTTACTCCTAGGATCATCTATGCCATAGCCACATCCACTTGTAGTATCCAGAAAGGAATGTAATTCTAGGAAACCACTCACTTAATCCTTTACCATATATTCCATTTCATTTTCTTAAATATTTCTCATCATTAGACATATCTGTATGGACATTTTGGGAATTATAATTATAAATATACCTAGGCAACTCACTATGGTTTTCTCATTCTAGTTTTCAAAAGTTAAAAAAACATTCACTCTGATACCAAATATAGAGAAAATAAATTTGTATACATATAAATTACATCACCTTTTTAGAATTCTAAATAAATTACTCCAATACATCTCTAAACACCAAATTATTTTAGTTCCATCAAAAACATGGAAGTCATTCATATAATTTGTTGAAATATATTAAATATTTTCTATATAGATATTAACTATCATTGACCATAACTAAATCCATTCATTATAAACCAGGGAAAAGAAAACATAATAAAAAAGTGTTCTCAAATGCTCTGTAAGGATAAAAAATGGATAGATGTAAAAATAATCATGAAAAAAATGGTATGAGAAAACGGTCGAAAAAATTGAAGATCATACCCTAAATATCAATGAAAATAAACTTGAATCATGACATAAATATTTCCATTTTAGTAAACATGAATCACAAGGAAATAAAAACATGATCTTAGAAAGAATATCCTAGGAATAAAACATGGAAATACAGGAGGAACATAAGAATATAATAATGATTTCCATAGTAGTCAAGGAATCACTATAGAGTCCATATCGATAGTGTGGGTTCACTTTCTGAACAAAATTCATAGGCATGGTTCACTCCCATGACTATATTAGAGGAAAATGTCTATTATTGATATTTAATGAGATATAAATCATTACCTAATTAATTTATGGTAGAGATAGGTCCCACACATCTCATAATGATATCATAAATAAATTTTCCATTGGATTATAAGTAAATATTCCACAAGATCATAAATAATCATATAATAACCCATTAAATTAAAATGGTTACATAAACATGTGAAAAAGAGATGGGTTTCATAATAATTTTATAAAAAAATAACCCATGAAATGATGTGTGTTTCATAATCATATAACTTGAGGTATAGAAACTGGTTTCTTAGATATCATTCCATTAAAACATAAACCATTTAGAGAATTAATATGAAAGAAAGTACGATTAATTTCTTGAATGTACTGAGTAACACAAATTGTTGTCATATTATATGAGATATAATTTTGAATGATCACATGAAAATAATTCTTGAGGAAAATAAAAATTACTTCTTTGAAATAGTTTTCTTTTATTAAAATGATATGGAATTTTAAAAGAAAACGTTTTCATTAAAAATAATCATATTATATTATATGGGAAGAATCGTGGATATAAGGAATACAGAAAGAAAAATAATATATTCATGTTTTATATTTTATAAGAAAAAATTATCCATGTATTTCTTCCCAAAATTGATATAAAGTACCTTATTTGGAAAATATCATAAATATTTCTTTCAAACAACATAGTAAAAAGAAAAAAATGGGTAAAAATGTATTTAAAATAAATTGGAGAATATTAAAACATATTAAGAAAATATTTTTAGAAATCATGGATGCAAATGAAAAATATTCCCCAAAATATGCCAACCTATAAACAACCTCACATAGTGGTGGAATCATGAAATTAACCCTAAAAACATATTAATCTATAAACTATTATTCCACATGAACGAAAGAATATTATATGGATATAATAAAACCATAATATTATGGGTAATACTAATAAAAAACATTCATAGCTATTATATATAACATATATAAGAAATAAGTATTCTATAGGGCATGTGTGTTACAGAAGTAAAGGTGAGACAAATATCCCTTACCATAAATCCTGACTCGCAACATACTAATTAAAAAAATTAATATAATAAATTAATGTTTATGATAAGTATATCATAGAATCATATTATTATAAGTAACAAAATATATTATTCTTTAAATACTTTATATTACCCATTTATTTTTAACATCTTGTTAATGTTATGTTTTGAGTGATAACAATCTTGTTAATCCTACATGAGTTTACATGGTATTATTGATTCCCATGCATCGATATTGATTTAATTATTTCTATAATATAAAAAATTATATAAATATCTCATATATGTAGTATTTATGTACTTATAATAATCACTGATGGTTATCAAAATACAACATTAATGCAGACAGTAGGTCATACGTATGCATGAAAATTGATTTAATTTTTTGTTGGGTTCAAAGAAAAAAAATTATATGATTTATTATTATTATATAAAAAATATAATAAAATATTTAACATATATATTCTTAAAATTCACCCTTATTACCATCGATGTGAAATATAAGATAATAACAAGTCACATCGCATCATGGAGATGGTAAGCAATACGTATGCATTAAAGGCATTATCATTTTCCCAAAATATTTTATAGTAAAAAGGTAAACATTATTATTTTATTAAATTGGTATAATTATACTATAAATATTATATATAATCCATAAACTCATCAAAATTATCAGTTTTAAAATATGGTTATGAAAAAATGATTACACCACAGTGAAGAGACTGTAAGCCGTACGTTCACACAAATGGTGAAATTGTTTTTTCGTAGGATAGATAAAAGGAGTGATATGGTTGTCCTACAATAATAATATAATATCATTATATATTTTATACTATATTTTTTAATTTTTAATTGAAAAATAATAATAATATGTAAACAAATAAATAAAATTGAATTGGATTGGTAAAACAATTACCTCTTCTTTGGTGGATTGGCTTTGGATATCCTCTATGGGACTGTAACGCCACGACCCCAGTTACCCAGAGTCGGTGCATCATTAAAAAACATTAGCATGATCACAAAAGATCAAATCTCAAAAGGCCGATTAGTTTAGTATCCTCGGAAACACTAGATGCATTCATAATGTTTACATTACAACATAAAGTGAAAACTACAACAACATCTTGTCTTCACACTCATATCCCCTTATACTATCCTCCAAGGTCATTCATAAAATACTACTTCACATCTGGGGAAAAATAAAACATTGAAAGAGGTGAGCTCAAATTCCCAGTAAGGATAACAATATAGAGGAAACTTCCATAAATAAGAACAATCATTTAAGGCGATGTATAACTAAAAAAAAGCCTTTTAAACTTGAACATCAGCAAAATATAAAAAAGATAAAAATGAAATAATTCCATTTAGTTATTAACATGGATATTCTACTAGTCGAATAATCACGTGAAATATCAATAACCACTTTCATAATGATGTAATGCATAATGCTATAATATCATAACCACATAGTCAAGGCCTTATTTCAAGACTACAAATAAGATTTTGTCAATGCCTTTTTCCAAGACACTAGTTTGTCTCATGAGACCTACCGATGCATCAAGGAGCTATAGTGGGATCCACCCATCACTTATTAAGTCTAATACTTTCCTCATATGAACAGGTTTAAACATAACATAAACATTCATATAAAAACTAGCATATCAAATGTCAATAATTTATCCATAGACAATGAATGGTGTAAAAATAACACATCCATATTCAAACATATCACAAAACATTCAATACAATATGGAAGTTTTGTATCATAATAGATCATCTTCAAATAAGCTAAAAATCCATCAAAGGATGTTGACATATATGAAATCAAAACTATTTGAGAGAAATATATCTTTTTTGAAATCATTTAAAAGTCACATAATTATAAAATAAAAATTTTACTTTAAAAATATATTAACAAGTTATAAGGGAATATTTGATAATTTTTTAACTCCAGAAAATATCCTCCCTCTCCATATAAGTTATAAAAGACATTCTTACCATAATTCTGTCGAAAAGGTTAAAAAGGAAATTGTTTGGAAAATGATTGAAATATTCCATTGAAAACATCTTCTAAAAAGTAAAAAAGGTTATAAATTACTTTAACCCATATTCTGTAAAATAGTATGAATGATTTGAAATTCATTTTTATGAAACATGGATGTGGATGACAAAGAGGTCCTAGTAGATTATTACGTATAATCGAACTCGGATAATGAAGAGATTGTAAAATAAACCCTTACCTTGTACTTTTACTTGGATGATGGTAGGTTAACCTCTTCTATAATGGTGATATAATTGATATTAAACTATAAAAGAATAATTTAAATCAATATGATATCATTTATGATCTTTTAACATTTCTTTGTTAATAATATCTTAGTATTATCGTTGTTTCGGGTGTTAACTTTCTCATTTTCTTATATACGTTTTGTTACATAAGTTGTGTTTGTTATGGATAGTTTGTATTTTATTCATATACAGAATGATATCAATTCCTTAAACATTATTTTAAATCATCAAATTAGAATTATACTAGAATGGATACGACAGAGAATGAATTTTATCGCGTTCGTGGAGACGGTAGTCCATACATACGCACGAGCGACAATATCATTATTTTTATATTAAAATAATATATAATTGGAAGATGTATCAAATATAAAGAATCAATATCATGTTATATTGATTATTTAAATGAATTATACATCATTATCATACCCATCCAAATAATAATGTTGTGAATAACAATTACACCACGACGTGGAGACAGTAAGCCATACATACGCAAGTATGGTGACATGTCAATAAATTTGATAGATATAATTCTGAATATGGTTGTACCATATTTATAAAAACATCATAGTATATAGAATATTATGGATTATGTTATTTTAGAATGGAAATAACAAATAATGATGATGTTGAAGAAGAAAGGAACTTGAAAGAGGGTGGTGAAAACATTACCCCTTCATCGGGTTCTTCCTTTTGATTTGATCAAAATGGCTCCTTAGGTTGGATTTCTCATCAAAGTAAGGCCTTTAGGTTGAAATGAAAAAATTTGAGATGATATTTGGGTAGGGGTTGGCAGAGCCAAAAGGCTTTGAATGTGTGAATTAGAGGGAAGGGTGAGGGGCACCTTTGGAAAAGCTAGAAATATTATTTTATAATAAATTCTTATTCGGTTTCTAATGGCTCCAAAGTGGATTATTTAAAATTTAAGGTGGGTATGGGTCGAAATAATTTCAACCAATACATTTTAGATTGGTTTGGGTCAATATATTAACCTTATCATTTATACTTAACTCTTAGATACATAGTTTTACATTTACCATCTCTCTTTGTATTTCTATATTATATAGTTAATAAACATAATATATACCTCTAAGAGACCCCCAAGTGGTCCATTAATTATAAAACTATCATTATATAAGTCTTTTTTCGGATTCATTGATTTTTAGGAATAGAATATCAATTAATAATATAATTGTTTCTGACGCTTTCGCCGGGGCGCGCGCGCATCCGTCCGCGGGGGAGGGGGACGCGCGGCTTTGTTGCCCCGCATTCCCGCTTTCCAAAGGCGGGCGGCATTCGTTCCTTGTTCAGGTACGTCTGCTCCTTGATCGAAACGGGATGATGGGATGTCGGTTCTTCCTCCTGTGGATTCCTCCTCAGAACTCGTCACCTAGTCCGGGTATCCCTTATAGATTTAATACGTAGTTCGTGAAACTCTTCCCGGTGTCATGTTTCCATGGACGCCGGTTAATTACACTGCTTCTGTCGGGACATTCCAAAGGGTCCAGTCAGGGAAGCAACCTTCGGTCAGGGGAGTAATCACGTTTGAGGCATCAGTAGCGTGTCTGGATGCTGGGGTACCTGGCATGTCTGTCTGTTATCCTCAATCATAAGGCTTCTCGAGGGCGTGGAAGCCCGAGGCATCCCACATCGAGCGCAGGGAATTACATGTCATAGACACGTATCTGAGGTTTTCCTCAGCTTCCCATGTTCAACACAGGGTATGTTGCAAGATTAACGTCTAGCAGAGACGGTTTGAGAATGAAATGGGACCATCGCAGGGGGGCGACGACGAAGTTGGGCTTGAGCCTTGAAGAGGCTTCCTACGTATCCTCGTGGCAGGGAATCAAAGTCTGCGTAGTTCGGGATGGTGCCGGTAAATCGACGTGAAGCTGGACCTTAGTCCGAAGAGACTTGGGCTTGAACCTCTGGGAGGATTCCTACGTACCATGCCTTGACATGGATCAAAGTCCCCGTAGTTCGAATGATACAGTTTAACGTCATGCGGGACGATAATGAACCCTGACGTGAATAAACGACGGGTGGGCTTGAACCTCGTGGAGGCTTCCTACGTACCATGCCTTGACATGGATCAAAGACCTCGTAGTTCAAGTGGGTTTCAACGGCTTACCGCTGGACTGGAATGAGACCCGACGTGAAAGAGCGACGGGTGGGTGTGTCGGTGAACCGACATGAAAGTAGACCTTGGTCCACTGATGGTGGGCTTGAACCTCATGGAGGCTTCCTACGTACCATGCCTTGACATGGATCAAAGACCTCGTAGTTCAGAATGGGTTTCGCCGGTGAACCGACGTGAAAGTAGACCTTGGTCCACTGATGGTGGGCTTGAACCTCATGGAGGCTTCCTACGTACCATGCCTTGACATGGATCAAAGACCTCGTAGTTCAGAATGGGTTTCGCCGGTGAACCGACGTGAAAGCAGACCTTGGTCCACTATTGGTGGGCTTGAACCTCGTGGAGGCTTCCTACGTACCATGCCTTGACATGGATCAAAGACCTCGTAGTTCAGAAGGGTTGGGTCGCAATGGCTTACCACTGGACCAGGATGTAGTTTAACGTCGTACTGGACGTAGGTAGAACACGACGTGAATTGGGTGATGGGTGGGCTTGAACCTTGTGGAGGTTTCCTACGTACCATGCCTTGACATGGATCAAAGACCTCGTAGTTCAGATGGGTCACAACGGCTTACCGCTGGACCAGGGTGCAGTTTAACGTCGTGCTGGACGGGGGTGAAACCCGATGTGAAAGACGGGTGGGCTTGAACCTCATAGAGGCTTCCTACGTACCATGCCTTGACATGGATCAAAGACCTCGTAGTTCAGAATGAATGTAGACCTTGGTCCACTGATGGTGGGCTTGAACCTCGTGGAGGCTTCCTACGTACCATGCCTTGACATGGATCAAAGACCTCGTAGTTCAAAAGAGGTTAGTCAGGGTCGGTGCTCACTCTAAGCCCACGTGAGTCATGCTCGGTGTGAGAAACAAGAGGTTGCAAGGACCTGACGATCACGTCGCGAAGGGTGCGTCCGTGAGAAGCGAAGAGGGGCTTACGCGTTGAGAGGCCCATGGTGTTGGGACTTACTCCAGGATGGAGGCCCATGGTGCGACAAAGCGCGGGAAAGATGGACCTTGGTCCGACAATGGGAGGTGCCTCGTTCCCTATCACGTTCCCCACTGACCTTGGTAGTGGGGGAGTACCGAGATGCATAGGTGCAATCATCTGTACCAAAGGTTAGGGATTTACGCTCTGAGGCGACCCTTCCCCTGCGAACATACACCACTCCGACAAGGAGGATCTCATTCCATGTGCGGAAGAGTTCCATTCCCGTGGAGACGAGCGGTGTAATGAATGCTCGAGCTGGGGGGAACCCTTCGTGAGGGAGACGAGGTTGGGTCACAGTTTAACGTCATGTGTTGAGGACGCGGTGCTTGGCAGTTTAACGTCCTGCAGCTCGGACGAGGTGGGTTCACTCCACACCCCTAGGGCTTACATAACCGGTACCCTCTGGTCCTTGGGGAAGGGAAGGTACCAGTAAGGCCATAGTAAAGGGGGGTCGAGGGAGGAACCATCGAGGGGTCCACGTTAGCGTGGCTATGCGAAGAAGCAATATCCGTTAGCGTGCCTATGCGAAGAAGCATTGGGCGAAGCAACGCTACGGGAGGTGTTGTCCATGGGACTTTGAAATCACATCGTGCAAACCTGGAGGGTCGCACGGAAGGAAGAATCGCTAAGCAGAGGAGTGTGCTTTGCGAAGTGGGGTGCCTTGGCCTTAGCATGGGGCATAGGTGGGAGTGGGTGGTGCTTCGCGAAGTGGAACAGTGTTCGCGGAGCACTGCCTCGCGAAGAAGGAGTGGTTCGCGAAGCAGGGTCCTGCCAAGCAATGTGCTTCGCGATGCATAGTTATCCTGCCTTGGCATAGGGATTACTAGCATGGGTTGGGTGTTTCGCGAATCACGAGTGCTCCGCGGCTGCCCGGGTTCCCTTGGGAATCCCCTTCCTTTGCGAACGCCCTTGGGCTTCGCGAAGGGCATCCCTCTCGGAAGAGGGGCTCAGGACGAAACAAATCAGAGTCGTCTCGCGAAGTAGAAATACCTCGCGGAGCTCATGATTCCCGGGGCAAAGCTTGCTTCGCGATTCGGGAGAGGAGAAGCCGAAAGGTCGGGTTGTCCGTCTCCGGGACTCAGGGGGAGTCGAGGTTGGGTCACAGTTTAACGTCATGTGTTGAGGACGCGGTGCTTGGCAGTTTAACGTCCTGCAGCTCGGACGAGGTGGGTTCACTCCACACCCCTAGGGCTTACATAACCGGTACCCTCTGGTCCTTGTGGAAGGGAAGGTACCAGTAAGGCCATGGTAAAGGGGGGTCGAGGGAGGAACCATCGAGGGGTCCACGTTAGCGTGGCTATGCGAAGAAGCAATAGCCGTTAGCGTGCCTATGCGAAGAAGCATTGGGCGAAGCAACGCTACGGGAGGTGTTGTCCATGGGACTTTGAAATCACATCGTGCAAACCTGGAGGGTCGCACGGAAGGAAGAATCGCTAAGCAGAGGAGTGTGCTTTGCGAAGTGGGGTGCCTTGGCCTTAGCATGGGGCATAGGTGGGAGTGGGTGGTGCTTCGCGAAGTGGAACAGTGTTCGCGGAGCACTGACTCGCGAAGAAGGAGTGGTTCGCGAAGCAGGGTCCTGCCAAGCAATGTGCTTCGCGATGCATAGTTATCATGCCTTGGCATAGGGATTACTAGCATGGGTTGGGTGTTTCGCGAAGCACGAGTGCTCCGCGGCTGCCCGGGTTCCCTTGGGAATCCCCTTCCTTTGCGAACGCCCTTGGGCTTCGCGAAGGGCATCCCTCTCGGAAGAGGGGCTCAGGACGAAACAAATCAGAGTCGTCTCGCGAAGTAGAAATACCTCGCGGAGCTCATGATTCCCGGGGCAAAGCTTGCTTCGCGATTCGGGAGAGGAGAAGCCGAAAGGTCGGGTTGTCCGTCTCCGGGACTCAGGGGGAGTCGAGTATTTATAGGGAAGGGGTGCCGCGATGCAGGGCTCGCGCGCCGCCTTCTGGGCTTCGCGGCGGCTCGCGAACGTCAAACCGGTTCACGGAGGATTACCGCCTCCGGAGCTTCGCGGCGGCTCGCGAACGTCAAACCGGTTCGTGGAGGATTACCGCCTCCGGAGCTTCGCGGGGCCGCTAAGGTCGGGACGATACGTGGTGGGGCTCCGCGGACGGGCTCCACTGCTGTGCTTCGCGGCTATGCTTCGCGGCTGTGCTTAGCGAGGTAGCGCGCCGGCTGCCTTTTTCGTTCCTTCCTTTCGGGCCATATTTTTGGCGCCAACAAATGCCCCCCCTCAGACTTGGAGCTGCGGAGGGCGAAGGGTCGAAGTCTGAGGGACAATCGCCAAAAACTGTCGGTGGTTCGCGATGCGTCATCGCGAAGGGGGACCGCGATTCTCATCGGGGTCGCGGATCCGGACGCGCCGCGATGCTTCGCGCGGGTGAGGCGCGCCGCGATGCTCCGAGGTCATCGCCTATAAATAGGGGGTCCGCCCTCTTTTGTCTTCACGCGTCTTGTCTTTTTCTGCGCTCTCGATTTGGCGAAGCTCCGCGTACTCTGCGACAGCACTCCGCGAATCGGGCTTCGCGGCGAACCGCGAGTCTCCGACTCCGCGTCCGCGCCAAGCGAACCTCTGTCTGCCTTGGCCAGACTTCGCGGCTTCGTCTCGCGACCGATCTCCGCGATCTGACTTCGCGGTCGAGCTTCGCGGCCGAGCTTCGCGGCCGAGCTTCGCGATCCAGGGGGAAAAACTTTTCTAAGGGTCGACATTAAAGATGGCCCATCAAGAAGCTGTGCTGGGAGTGCTCGCAGATGCTGCTTGCCGGGACGAGATGGCCAACCGTCCAGGCTTGGGGGAAATGGTTCGCAGCCATTCAGACCACACTTCTCTGACAGATCTGCTGTCGGAAGGTCAAGAGGATTATCCACAGTGCAAAAAGCTGCCGTTGTACGACTTCGGGCTGAGGGATGACGTCTTCATCCCTGAGGCGGGAAGGGATGAACCAGCTTGTTGGTTCAGGAGCACACTGTGCCAACACCAATGGTTCAGGGCGGCCGATGGTCACGCGCGAGAGGATTTCACACCCTTCACCGCCGATTGTCTCTACAATCATGTGAACGACATTGACGGGAGGCCACTGCAACCGGAGACGTCCCCTCCTCTCTACCGCACCATGCTGAAGGCGGCTCTGCAGGATCCGAAGAAGGGATGGTCCGATGAGTGGGACCTGCGCCAGGGCGGCAATTTTACCGACGACTGGGCCTGGGCCTACTGGGTAGGCGCCTCATGCGAGGAGTTCGAGGCTGAGCTGAGGAGAGTGGGATTGTACGAGGCGGCATGGGCCTCCCAGTTCCACATTTACCAGCCAAAGCAGCTGATGCCGGAACTGCTGAGTAGATGGTCGTCCAGGACCAACACTTTTCATCTGCATCACGGGGAGGTGGGCATCAGCCTGTGGGATGTCCACCAGGTTTCTGGGTTCCCGATCTTGGGGGCCATGTACGACGAGTTCCTCCCCGTCATCAGTGCATGGGGGGATGCTGAGCAAATGCCACGACTGGCGTCAGCGCTGATGGCGCTAGTCCCTGGAGAGGACAAGGAGGCCGTGAGGGACGTCCACTTCAAGAGGTGGTTCAAGTGTTTCCTGAACTTTCCAGAGAATCGAGAGTTCCCTCCAAGGCCTCGAACTTGTCCGAGGGCAGCCCAGCGGGGTAAGGGGCACTCGTATTGGCGGGTTTTGGAGGACAGCCAATGGAAGACTTGGGGTTTCAGCGTCAGCACCGAACAACAGCCAATAGTTAGGCTGGCGGCGTTCATCGCGGCTCTCATATGTGGGTGGATCCTACCAGTGAGAGATACAAGCATGGGGGTACGGCCCAGCTCGTTCATCATGGCGTCGATGCTGGCCATGGGGCAGCGGATCAACCTGGGGATCCCGATGCTCGCCAAGCTATACAGAATGCTGCGACGTATCAGCGAGGGCAAGAATCCACCAAGAATATGCGGGCCCTTCCACCTCCTGTATGGGTGGATCGCGGCGCACATCAGGGGGATTTACGAGTATCCAAACCCCATTTCGCCGCCGGGATCAGACTTTCGCCCTTCCATCGTGAACGCAGTTGGGAGCTTCCCATTCAAACTGGCCGTTCCGATGGTGCTGAATAGGGTGTGGAGGGCGGACGGGTTCAACTTTCATCCCTTTCCACTGCCGACAGGAAGGCTTACTGATTATGGACGGGGAACGGAAGAGCATCGGGCTTACCTCCTGGCCTTCCGAGGTGGAGTTTTGGTGGCTCTGATAGATCGTGAGCCGATCTGTGAACTGTACACCCCACACCGTTTTGCGAGGCAGTTCCGGTGCCTCCAGCGGCTGACCCCGCAGGTATACTGGGAGGTGCGTCACGAGGAGCACCCGTGTGTGATGAGGCAGCTGTGGCTCATGTTCACACGTGAGGATGGAAAGATGCAGATCACATTACCTCCACCCACCGCCGCCTTCGGTTTAGTGAAGGAGTACGCCATTAGCTGGGAGGCCGCTTATCCTGGGGAGATGCTGAAACAGCCAACAATCCGGGTCGGTGACGGTGGGCCTCCTTTATCTCGAGGTCGGGGTCGGAGGGAAGCTAGGGCCGCCCGTGGCAGCGGGGCTGCCATGGCAGAGAGACCCGCACCGGCCGAGGGTATGGCAGCAGTGGCGGATCCGGTGGTTCCGGGAGAGCAAGGTCATCCGGAGGGGTGGCCACCGAGGGGATTCCGTCGGATATCCGCTCAGGCTCCGGGGAAGCGGCTGCGTCACATTGACATGGCAGAAGATGTTGTCTTTCCGGAAGCTTGGGACGTCTGGGACGTCAACCGGCAATTCCTCAGTCCATCTGAGATGTGGGCCCACCTGAATCGCCTCGGGATGAGACTGCTGGGCATAGGCACAGTCCGGGCTGGATTCATGGTGTCTCCGGCGGAGGCGGAGCAATACTTGAACGAGCTGGAGGATTACATCCACTCCAGTGGTGCCCCTCGCCCAATGACAGACCGGGTGAGGGTACTGTTGAACCAGACGGTCCCTCCACAGCCATCGGCTGCCGATCTGAGGGAGCGCTTCCCCTTGCTGGAGGAATCAGGGGACTCTTCTCAGGGGGACGAGGCTGGAGGAGGGAGCCTGTTGGAGGAGGGCGAGGTCGGAGACCGAAGCTCAGAATCCGACGACTTCGCGGAGGCTCTCGAGGTAACATTCCGAACTTCTCTTCTTACAATCTCTTTTTTTTTGAATCCCTACGGACTTCTTACCAATGTTTGGGTCATGCAGGAGGAACTTGTTTGTAGGCCTCGTTCTCGCTCCTTGGCGGGTGACGATGCGGGACCTTCAGAACCCGTGCCTATGGCTGCGTCCAGTTCTGCATCTGGTGGGACTAGGGGGTCTGAGGTGGCTCCTCTGGACTCTCCAGCCCTTCCAACAGTATACGGGGGGCCTCGTCTTGGAGTCCCATCGGTACCGGTCCGGGAGCAGCGCTCGGAGGTCAATCTTCGTATGTCTCCTCCACCGGTCTCTTCGTTGCCACACGTGGGCCATGTCGACTAACTTTGATGTCTCTTTCTGTCATACAGTTCTCCAACTGGCGTGGGCTGCTGCGGTGAGGCTGGTTGGGATGTCTGGCGGCGTCCCTCCCAGGGGCATGCCGGTGATGGTGACGATAGTCCCTTCACCTCCTCCAACTGCGGCGCACACCATCACTGGCGGGACCACCAGCAGGGTCATACCTGAAGTCATCGAGGTGGAATCCGAGGAAGAGGATCAACCGGTCAGTCCCAGTCCTGTCGTGCCTGTGCCGGCGTCAGGTGTCGTACCAGACTCAACACCATATGCGGATCCCGCTGAGGAATTCCTGCAGGCATATCCTGTGTACGAGCCCGCTGACCGCGCGGATTGGGATGAAATAGCCTCTGACAAGGAAGACAACAGCATAGTCCGCCGCCGGTCATGGAAGCTGATCACGCGCTTTATCAGGGACAATCCCCAAGTGCAATGGCTGGCCGAAATGAATAGGTTCCGCTCACGGTTGCGCGAACTGTGTGCCGGGGGAGTAGATGCCCAACGCCCTCACGCGCTCATCCGAGACCTCATGGCTGAGAAGATCCGGGAGCATGATCGTGGGCTGAGCGTGGGATGGCAGCGGAGGAAGGCGACGAGCATCAGGAAGCTCCAGGAGGCTGAAGGCGAGGTCCAACAGATGCAGACCCGGGCCAACGAGCTTTCAGCCACTCTCGATGCACAGTCTGAGATGGTCTTACGATTGAAGGCCCAGCTGGCAAAGGCTGAGGAGCATATGGAGCAAACCTCTGGAAGGATGGCTGTCGTCCAGGCCGAGGTGGAAAGGGCCCGGGCCAGGGTTGACGGATTACGCCCCGCCGCTGCTGAAGAGGAGCGGGAGTTAAATCAGCGGCAACAGGCTCTGGACGCCGCAAGTCAACGGGTGGCGGAGCTGCAACGCTCTTTTGACGGAGTCAACCCATCCATGGGGGAAGTCAACCCCCGAGTATTGTAGCGAACTCGAAAGAAGCTTTTATTAACACTGTTGTGCTCCAACTCTTTCTTTCTCCTTTGTTTTGAGTTCCGTAGTACGCACGATTTCCACTGTTGAATTGCCTTGTTGCATCCCTACAATGTTTGCGGGACGTTTGAAGACAATTCCCTCAAACCAGTCCAGATTCCCGAAAGATGGGGAAGGCTTGATCGGAGGAGGATCTTCCAGGATAGCCGAATTACCGTTTCTCCAACGTGCTCTTATGCACGATCGGGGCAACACCAGGGGCGCTGAAACCGGTTCAAACAGGTGAAAATGGGAAGTGTGAATCACGATGCCCAAATTCGGAACACTGTGGGGATGGCGTGACAATAAAGGACAACCGCTAACCGTGGCGGAAAAACGGTATCCTTACTGCGTTAGCCTGAAATGGGGACAACAAATGAGGGTCGACCGTTGACCATGTTCGAAACACGGGACCGTGTCACAAATGTTGTCGATCAATCTTTCAGGGCGTTGGACCAGGACAGTTGGTGGACCATAGGTCAGACATCCATACTGTTAGGGGGTCCTTCCAGACATGAAAGAGGACGAGATTCCGAATAAGGGACACGCAAAGTGTGGAACATGGAGTGGTGGCTTGTTCAAACATAATCCAACACCTCGGTAGTTGCACCACCGCGGAGGGGGTACGCCAGATGGGCGCATTGACCTGATCACGGATCATTCCTTCTTGGGACAGGGCCTCTCTGGCGAGGGGATCTATCGCTTCCCAATGGGATCTTGGGGCATCCTGAACTTGTTCAGGGTAAAATTGTAGCTACATAGTTCTCCCCGAGGGGTCAGGCCAGAGGGCTGGAAATGGGGAGGAACAGGATTTTGTGATTCCTGGGGCTGAACCCTAGGTGAAATGCCTGGGTGTCTCTACGTATCCCACGTGATGATGGGAATCAAGCCGCACGTAGTTCTGGAAGCGCAGTTTAACGTCGTACTGGACGAGGAGCAGCCTAACCGTGTTGGTACACATCCGGCCAAAACTACTAAGCCCACGTGAGTCGTGCTCGGTGTGGGAAACAAGTAGTAGTGGTGGGAATTTCCCGACGCAGAGGGGGGCAGGATGGGGCAAAGGGATGCTCGGTGACTACCGGCCCAATGACACTAACACGATCATTCAGCGCATCTAGATGTGCGAAGAGAAAGAGCCGAGTATGGTGGAGTTCCACTTGAACATGAGGGAGTGGAAATGTGTGAATCATGACGCTCGAGATTCGGATCACGATGGTGACGGCGTGGCGATGGAGGACTACTTCTGACCATATTCGCAACACAGCATCCTATCGCGTTAGCCTGAAATGGGGACAAACAAATGAGGGTCGACCGTTGACCATGTTTGAAACACGGGACCGTGTCACAAATGTTGTCAGAGATCCGTGGGGACGTTGGCCTGAAACGATTGAAGGGCCCTTAGGTCCAACATTCATGGAGAGCCCTTAAGCTTAGTGTCCACTTCGTCCGAGGGTCCCTTTGGATGTGGAAGAGGATGAGGATCCAAATAGTGAGCTCACGAAGCTTGGTTATGGGATGAGGGGAATGTCCCCGTGAAAATCCCATGCTTCAGGCTTTTTGTCAAAACACATCTGAATACGTCAACGAAACGTATTAGAGAGAGGGAGCAGATTCCTTTCCCTTGGGGAAATCTTAGTTTATGGTCATAGAATTCGGACCATGGATTGGAAAAAGGGATCAGGGGACGCATGACATCACAACCTGACGTGAATGAGCTCGTGTTGAGGGACCGAACACCAGGGTTAGGCTGGACCCGCGGGGAAGTACCCGGGCGCTCCTACGTATCTCATGAGGATGAGAATCAAGCCATATGTAGTTCTCGAGGGTGGCAGGGTAAGGTACCAGTGCCAGGGGAAAGGGGAAGTGCGGACGTGGCCCTTGCACTAAAAGAAGCGGAATTTGATGTATCTTGTTTGTTCTTTGGGGTGAATGGTTTTTTTTGTGAAGCGACAGGCCTAGGACTGTAGGTCGTGATGTCGCCACAAGAATCAAGCCGTGATGGGCGTTGACAAATGGCATGGCACGTGACCAATACCCAACGTGATGTCCTCTACAGCGAGGTCACCACAGTGCGGTGCCGTTTTTCATCGTGCGGCCAGGACGATAATGTCACAGTTTAAGGTCGTATGATAGGACCAAGCATGCATTTTATCGTCATGCAGCGCAAAAGTAGAAGAGACGATGCTAGGCGGGAAATGTGTGCAGTGTTTATAAAACACATTTGACAGAGACTTGATCCCACATCAAATTGTGCGCCATCCAGAGGTAAAACAGGGAGAGAGACTGGCTTCCTGAATGGGTTGTACCCGGAGACAGGGCGTCTGGGAGGTCCTACGTGTCCCATGAGGATGGGAATTTGAACGTAGTCCCGAATGGGTCTTAGTTTATGGTCTTAGAACTCGGACCATGGGAGTCCCAAAGGACGCCAGGTTACAGCTTTGTCCCCCTAGCATGCAAAGGTGCACTGAGGGATAGTGCCAAAAGTGTCGAGATTCCACCTGGACATGATGGGGTGGAAAATGATGTGAATCATGAAACCAACATTCAAGGACTGAAGGGGCTGGCATGACGACAGAGGATTACTGCTGACCATGTTCGCAACACAGCATCCTGTCGCATTAGCCTGAAATGAGGACTAACAAAACGAGCATCGACCGCTGACCATATTCGCAACGCGGGATTTTATCGATTTGTTGTCTGAAACCCTGGAGGGCGTTGGCCCGTATCGGTAGGAGAGCCCTTGGGCATTGTATCCAGGCCGTTCTTGGGGGTCCCTCCGGGTGTGAAAGATGATGGAAGTCCGAATAGAGGGGAACACGAAGCTTGACAAGTGGAAGGAACTTGACCAAGTTGAATCTGACACTCTTGGTCCTAGACCAGAGTACTCTCAACACATGGGTGAACCACTACAGGGAGCCAAGGGACTCAACCTTGAGGGTGATCGAGAGATGGCAGATTCCCAGGGGAAGGGGGGCATGATGCCCACAACCTTGTATCATACCTACGCACCCCCCGCTGGAGAGGGATGGACCAAGTGGCCTAGGTGACCGGGAAATCAGGAGATCTCCCCGAGGTGGGGCTGGACCCGAATCTTAGACATTCAGTTGGTCCTACGTATCCCATTAGGATGGGAATCAAGCCACACGTAGTTCTGAAAGGGTGCCTTTTAATGTCATGCAGGACAGGGGATAGGAGGACTGAACCTCAGAATGGGGGCGTGCGTGGTGCAGTTGTTGCGTACCCGACGTGAATGAGGACGTAGTCCTACACTGCGCCACGCAGTCCTGTGATCAGGGTCCTGAAGGCAGGATTAGAGGGGTAAATTTTCTGAACTCAAGCTGGGTTCGGAGACAAGGGTTCTTGAACGTAGTTCCAGATGAGAGTCTTAGTTTATGGTCTTAGAGCTCGGACCGTGGGTGGTGACAACTCCCGAGCAAGCACAGAGGTCAACCCAATCCCTAAGCCCACGTGAGATAAACTCGGTGTGGGAAACAAGGGGGGGATCCTTATCGCAATACTTGGGGCATCCATTAAAGGGGAGTCAGCAGAGAGCTCCGAAGGACACCTTTGATGTAGCTTGTTCCTCAAACACGCAGACGTGCACGAGGGAAAGGTACCAAGAGTCCCGAAATTCTACTTGGACACGATGAAGTGATGAAGGGTGTGAATTGTGTACCCGGCATTTGGGCTTAATGGGTTGGCGTGACGACAGAGGAAAACTGTTATCCATGAAGGGAACACAGCGTCTGTATCGCGTCAGCCTGAGGTGGGAGCAACAAACGAGCATCGACCGCTGACCATATTCGCAACGCGGGATTTTATCGATTTTTCGTCCGAAACCCTGGGGGGCGTTGGCCCGTATTGGTAGGAGAGCCCTTGGGCTTTGTATCCAGGCCGTTCTTGGGGGTCCCTCCGGGTGTGAAAGATGGTGAAAGCCCTGATGCGGGGATACGCAAAGCCTGGAAAGCGGGTGCGGACGTGTCCGAGTAAAGCTTGGCATTCCAGGTAATGAACCAGAGTACTCTTAAGCACATTGGAGAACCGCCGAAAAAGAGGGATCGACGAAACAAATCAGCAGGGGGTGGGAGCATGGCGTGGTCATCACGAGACCGTCGTAATCCCACACCGCACCATATGATCCCCTCATGGAGGAAGGATAGGCCAGGGGGCCAAGATGGGATGAGGATTCCCGAGGAATGGGGCTGGACCCGGATCTTGGACATCCAGGTGGTCCTACGTATCCCATCAGGATGGGAATCAAGCCACACATAGTTCTTGAAATGTAGTTTAACGTCATACCGGACGAGGAGGGGAATAACATATCCCTAAGCAAGGTGTACAGTATGGAGAAAAACCGACTTGAGGACATAGCCCTATGCCATGCCGTTCAATCCTATAAGATAGGTCCTGGGCCGCGGCCTGGAAAGGCCGAGGGGCCTGGGGCTGAGCCTCGTAAGGGGAGTCGTACGACATGGTACATGATCCCGACGTGAATGAGGACGTAGTCCTACACCACACCGTACGCTCCGGGTGAGGAATCCTGGGCTGTGGGCCCGATCACTGGCACCACTTGGGGAAGTTTGTCACCTCAGGATGGGGCAGAATGAATCACTGTTGACCATATTCGAAACACAGCGTTCCTATGGTGACCCGCATGGGGGCAACAAATGAGCGTCGACCGCTGACCAAATTCGCAACGCGGGACTTGTTTCGATTTGTTGCTTGAGAAACCCTCGGGGGCGTTGGCCCGTATCGGTAGGAGAGCCCTTGAGCTTTGTATCCAGTCCGTTCTTGGGGGCCCCTCCGGGTGTGAATCCATCCACGAAAGGGGCAAACACCTCCAGGGGGGAATGTGTAGCCGGGTCGAGGCTTGCTCGACGTGGGTCGGGGAAAAAGTGTGCACCCCGCCATGTCTTGACCCGAGGGGAAGATTTTGGCTTTTGGGCTGGGCCAACGGACGAAATGTCCGGGCGTTCCTACGTATCTCATAAGGATGAGAATCAAGCCATACGTAGTTCTTGAAGGCCATGCAGTTTAGCGTCATGCGGTGAGGACGTGGGAGGGTAGAAGAACGGGAGTGGGCGCATGGTGCGACCTTTACAATCTTTGCGTGAGTGGGGTTGCATGAGCGGGGCCAAGAAGGCCGACGCCCTGCTACACAAAGATCCTCCAAGGAGACCATTCCCAGGGGGAATAGTGGAAGAGAGAAGCTTGGGGCTGGGCTCGAGACAAGGCGTCCGAGCGTTCCTACGTATCCCATGAAGATGGGAATCAAGCCGTACGTAGTTCTTGACATGCAGTTTAACGTCATGCGGGACGAGGGGCATCTCGTTCGGGGATGTGTGCGGCATGGTACATGATCCCGACGTGAGAACGTAGTCCTACACTGTACCGTACAATCCCGTAAGAGGGTGAGTCGGAGAGAAACGAGGGGGGCCTGGGGCCAGACCTCGGTGGATACGGGGCCAGGGGCCCAAAGAGGCCGAGGGACCTGAGGCTGAGCCTCGGTCAGGAAGAACTGACTGACTTTCAGTTTAACGTCTTGCAGTGAGGACGGAGATACAGTTTAAGGTCATGCGGGACCAAGTCGCAGTTTAGGGTCGTGCAGGACCAATGCAGTTTAATGTCATGCAGGACACTCTCGCAGTTTAGGGTCATGCAGGACCAGTGCAGTTTAATGTCATGCAGGACCCTCTCGCAGTTTAGGGTCATGCAGGACCAATGCAGTTTAATGTCATGCAGGACCCTCTCGCAGTTTAGGGTCATGCAGGACCAGTGCAGTTTAATGTCATGCGGGACCAGTTTTGCCCTAGGCAAAGTATCGCTTGAGGAATCTGGCATTGGTGGGGGGGGGTGGGGTTACACGCTCTCCATATGTGGTCACCAAGGAGTATGCTCCATTGGGGTAAACCTTATGGATGATATAAGGCCCTTCCAATTTGGGTTCTATCTTGGGCGGTTTCCTTCCGGGAATCATTGGCGCTCCCAGGGCCAGCACCAGGTCACCCTGTAGAAAAGAGCAGAGACGAACCTTCTTGTCAAAAGCTCTTGCCATCTTGTCCTGATGCCTTTCCAGATTGTGCAGGGCACGAAGCCGGTTCTCGTCCAGTGCCTCTAACTCAGCTAGACGGATCTCGACTACCTCATCTGATGCCTGGTGATCATAAACTGCCGTGCGTAGCGACGGAAGCTGGATCTCAATGGGTAGGACGGCCTCAGCTCCATACACCAGGGAATATGGGGTCACCTGGGTAGAGTTGCGAGTCGTCGTCCGGTAAGCCCAAAGGGCGTTGGGGAGCTTTTCCGGCCAACTCTTCTTGTTCTGACCAACCATCTTCTGCAGAATGTTAGAGAGGGTCTTGTTGAATGCCTCGATCTGTCCATTCGCCTGTGCGTGGTAGCGGGAGGTATGGTTTGACCGGATGTCGTACATAGCGTACAATTTATTCAATTCAGCTGCTCGGAAGTTGGTGCCTTTGTCAGTGAGGACGGCGTGAGGGACCCCAAACCAGTGGATGATGTTGGGGCTCACAAAGTCGACGACGGAACGGGCCTTGACCTCTTTGAGCAGAACTGCTTCTGCCCACTTGGAGAAGAAATCTGTAGCAGTCAGGATGAACCTACATTGGCGGGCTGTTGCCGGCGGGTACGGTCCCACTACACCGAGTCCCCATACCGCAAATGGCCAAGAGTACTTGGTGGGGTGGAGGGGTTCTGGCGGCCGATGCAAGAAGTTGGCGTGCACTTGGCACGCATGGCATCTCTTGGTGTATCCAATACAATCATGGATCATGGAGGGCCAGAAGTACCCTAGCCTCCGGATTTGATGGGACAGCTTCGGCCCAGCTTGATGGGCACCACAGGAACCGGCGTGAACCTCTTGCATGACTTGAGGTATCTCTACTCCTTGGATGCAACGGAGGATGACACCATCAAAACTTCGTTTATAGAGGGTCTGCTCAAGACTGGGGCCGCTCTGGAGGGTAAATTGAAGTGCGCGGCGTCGGATTCGCTCACGCTCGGCCCGGTTGTCCGGGAGCTGGCCATTTTGGAGATAATCGACAAAAGGTGCTCTCCAATCGGGGGTCGTTTCAACCACTGCGTCTGACGAACCCGGGACTCCTGATACGGAGGGTCCGGCGGTGAGATGACTTACCCGTAGGCTATCACGGTCCTCTTGGGTGACGGGAGCAATGACTCTACGGTGGGCCACGTGTATGACCAGATCATCTTGCTCGGGTTCTACGAGCGATGTGGCTAAGCCAGTTAGGGCGTCCGCTTGGCCGTTCTGCGACCGCGGGACATGGGTAACCTCTGGCCGAGGAGAGAACTGGGCCATTAGGAGGAGGGTGTACTCCAGCAACGGTGCAAGCTCTGGCTTCCTGACAACGTAGTCGCCATTAAACTGTTTGATTACCAACTCAGAATCTCCCTTCACATGTAGATGGGGTACATGGATCTCAAGGGCCAACTCGAGGCCGGTGATGAGAGCTTGGTACTCTGCCTCGTTGTTCGTACAACCTTCTGACAACAGGAAGGAGTACGGCAGGACGGCTTGCGTCGGGGTAATGAAAACAATACCCAGACCCACTCTGTTGAGCTTGGGGTCGTTGAGCCTTCTACCAGTGGGGCTCCGGGAGGCGCCGTCGAAATGCATTTGCCAAAACGGGACAGCGTGATCGACCGAGAGGATCGTCTCGTCGGGAAAATCCAGGTCCAGGGATTGATCCGCGGAGGTTGGATGGGCAGCTAAAAAGTCTGCCAATGCCTGTCCCTTGACGGCCTTTTGAGGCACAAACCTGATGTCAAACTGCTGGAGAATCACCGCCCACCGTGCTAGCCGGCCGGTCAGCATGGGGCGGTTCAGGATGTACTTCAGCGGATCCACCCAAGAGATCAATTGCACCTCGTGGTGTTGCAGGTAGTGTCGCAACTTCTGCACGGCGAAGACGAGCGCAAGGCAGCTCTTTTCGATAAGGGAATATCTGACCTCCGTATCGAGAAGCATGCGACTGAGATAGAAGAGACTGTTCTCAGTGCCCTCGTTATTCTTCTGGGCGAGCAGCGCGCCGAGGGATCTCTCCAGGGCGGTCACGTAAAGGACCAGCGGCTTTCCAGAGACGGGTGGCATCAAGACCGGAGGTTGGAGCAGGTACTGCTTGATTTCCTCGAAGGCGATCCGACACTCCTCATCCCATTCGTAGGCAGCGCCTTTCTTCATGAGCCGAGAAAAGGGCTTACACTTGCCGGCCAGGTTCGCAATGAATCGGCGTATATAGGCTAAGTGGCCTTGCAAGCCTCGAAGCTCCCGAATGTTGCTCGGGGGAGGCATTTGGATGATGGCCTTGATCTTCTCCGGGTCGATCTCGATACCTCGGTATCTGACAACAAAGCCCAGAAACTTCCCGGAGGTGACTCCGAAGGCACACTTCAGTGGGTTCATCTTCAGGTGACGGGAACGGAGGAAACCGAACACTTTCTCAAGGTCTTTGAGATGGTCCTGGTGCTGATATGATTTAACTACAAGGTCATCCACATAGCATTCCACCAATGTCCCGAGGATCGGTTTGAATATGCGATGCATGTCCCTCTGATAAGTGGAACCTGCATTTTTCAAACCGAATGGCATTACCCGGTAGCAAAAGGTGCCCTGGGGAGCCCTGAAGGCAGTGGACTCCTCATCTTCGGGGGCCATCCGGATCTGGTTATACCCAGAATACCCATCCATGAAAGAGAGGGCTTGGAACCCGGTCGTGGCGTCAATCAACAACTCTGTCACCGGGAGTGGGAAGTCATCCTTCGGGCAGTGGCGATTGAGATCGCGGAAGTCGATGCAGACTCTAATCTGCCCATTCTTCTTCCTGACTGGCACAATGTTGGCGAGCCATTTGGGGTACTGGACCTCTTTGACGAAGTTGGCCTTGATTAGCTTATCAACTTCGGCCTCAACCATAGCGCCATGGGAAGGGTGCATTTTCCTGGGCGGCTGCTTAAACCCATGATGTTTTACTGGGAGGCCCAGACGGTGGACGACCACTTGGGGATCCAGCCCTGGCATCTCATCGTAACTCCAGGCAAACACATCGCTGTGCTGTTTGAGAAAGTCTACATACTGCTGCCGCTCCTCGAGGGACATGGCCGCACTAATTAATGTGGGTCTTGGATCTGCCTCGCTACCAAGGTTCACCTGTACCAGCTCATCGACCGTGGTAGAGACGCCTTCTTCAAAGGCTGGGGGAGCATCCTCCAAGTCATCCTCCCCAGCCGTGGGGGGATTTCCCGTGACGGAAGGTACTTCCGGGCTCTCAAGACCCGAGGGGCAGCTGGTGCCGGCTTGGGCAGCAGCGGTCATCACATCAGGAGACTCACTCGTCGTGGAGACCATAGCAATGAATGCATTTGACCCTATCCCATCCGGCCTTCGGCCTAAGGGGCCATGCTTGATGATATCAAAGTAGTGGTGACGTGTCGGCCAGAGTCGGTTGATTCCAGCCCGGCGAAATAGACACGTATGGCGCACCGCCGTTGTCATGAGCTTGACATCCCGGTACCGTACAGGGGTAGGAGATTCCAGGATGACCCGAGCCTTGTTGATGTAGGAGTACGAGGTGATTTTCCTCCGCCACTTGGACGCGGGAACATGCCTTCCTTGCGTACCCGAAACAACGAAACATTGTCCCATGTCGGGGGTCGTGGCCTCCAACCGGTGGATCGGGAGGATGTAGGCGTCGTCCATGCTCGCCCAGGGATCACTTGTGATTGGGGCGGGCTCATCCTCGCTGACCAGGATCTTCTTGTCCTTACTTTTGTAATAACCCGCATCCAGATAGCGGGCCTCACAAGAAGCGAAAGGGGACGCGTCTCCTTAGAGCACGCCTACTCGACCGTTGAGCGAGTACTTAAGGCACTGGTGATACGACGAGGGAACCGCTGCATGCAGATGGAGCCATGGCCTGCCCATCAATGCGTTGTAGGCGGTGTCCTGAGAAACAACCATGAACTCGGTCCTGGCAATTAAGCCACCGAACTGGGTCTTCAGATGGATCTCGCCGACCGGGGTTTGCTCTGTCCTGTCGTACCCCTGAATCCTGAGGTCAGAGGGAGTCAAATCACCTTCGGACAAACCCAGCTTTCGCAGCGTCCGGGTCGGAATTAGATTGATTCCGGAACCCGTGTCAACGAGGCAGCGACGGACTTCCACACCGTTAAAGTGGCCAGTGATATACAGTGGGCGAATGTGCCCCTGTATAGGAGGGTCTTCATCTTCACCAGAGAACGAGATAACCGCCTGACATTCGGCGTTTTCAATCGTCTCGGTATGGAAGGCCTCCGCGGCTGCCACTTCCGTCTCGAACTGGAGGGGGCTCTTTAGGGCCTCGGCAAGTGCCTCGCGCATCTCGGATGACAAGCGCAGGGCCTCAAGGATGGAAAGCCTCACCGGAATGCCGACTAGGTGCTTTAGGACATCATACTTGCGTGCCAAACGCGAACCTCTGCTTACAGGGGGTTTTTCGGCATTTGGAGGCATAGCGGGTCCTGCTGGTTGAACTGGCGGTCGGCTAGCACTGGGTACATCCTGCTGCCTGCTAGTAGAAGCCTGGAGAGTAGTCACCGGGCTAAGATCGAACAGCGGGGGCTGGCCCGTCGCCGGGCGAGACTGGCTGTGATACGAACGAGGCGGCTCTCCCTGATCCAGCAACACGAACGGCGGTGGAGGAAGAGCCAAGGGCGCTGGATGGGTCTGCGCGTGCTGAGATCTGCGCTGAGCCTGCTGCCTGGTCTCGGTAGCGTGCACGGCTTGGTCACAAGTGCCTGCTGACATACCTCGGTGACCAGCGCGATTGCGATTCCGCTGACGTCGACGTCGGCTGGGAACGTTGGGGCGGTCTGCCTGGGGTTCCCCCTCGTCGGGGGTCATATAGGGCTTTACCAGCTCCACGGTGTTAACCGAAGCGTACCCTTGACTGTCACTCGAAGAGTCATCCACCGCTGGGCGGATTCTGGGGGGAATGCCCATTTCGGGAGGCATAAAGTCGCCGAGAGTGCGGGATGACGACGGCACTGGCGGTGCACGTTGCTTCTTCTTGCGTCGCCGCTGCTTGCCTTTTTGGGCAGAGGTCGACTGTGAAGACGATGTTGAGGCGCCAACTACTTCTTCTGAAGGTTCTGACTGCTTCAGGCGTTCCCGGATGATACCCTGGGCACGGACGACAGCTTTTCGAGCCATCCAGTTGTCGTATTTCTGGGACCCGCGGCTAGGGACCTGCTGCCACTCACCCTCGCTGTCACTGCCGATTTCCGATCCCGCAAAGACGCATGCCACCTGCGCTGGCGCTGGGCCCAACTTGACTATGTTGTTGTTGACCTGGTCCTGAAGCCAGTCTTTAAACACATAGCATCTCTTGATGGTGTGCCCCAGGATCCGATGATAAGGGAAGTAGTTGGGGTGATCAGTGAGATGCGCCTCTGCCGGCCTCCTGCACTCAGGCAGACGCACGATCCCTTTCTCTAGAGCACTTCGGAAGTAACCAGGGACCTGATTTTCGTTAAACGAATAGGTATGATACTTTCTTTCCAGGTAAGGAGCCCTGGGGGCCTGATCCTGTCGAGGGACCGGAGGGGCCTGCCGAGGGGGCGGCGCCTGGTTGTCTCGCCTAGGTGGCGGTGGCGCGTTGCGCGGGGGAACCTGTCGGTTCTGAGGCGGTCGCTGCTGGGCAGGAGCATGTGCTTGAGGTGGAGGACCTCTGCGGGGTTGCGGGGGTGGTGCCGCCGGTAACAATTCCAGCTGCCTCGGGGCTTCTATTTGAGCCACTGCGGCGGGTTCAGCCCTGGCGGCCCTCCTGGCTGGGATCATAGGGGGCAGCAAACGTGCCTGAATAGCCTGTTGCAGGGCCTCCTCGAGGCGCTGGGCCTTATCCGAGAAGTCTCTGAACCCCCCAGGGTAGTTCTGGGTAATCAAGGAGGGTACCAGCTCTGTCTTTACGTTCCCCACACACATCGTCATTAATTGCTCCTGAGTCAGCGGCATATCGAGAGAATACGTAAGTCCTTTCCACCGGGCGATGAAGTCTGCAACCCGCTCATCAGGCCTCTGTTTGCACTTAAAGAGGTCCTCGATGCTGCTCTTCCGCGTGGTGGAGCTGAACTGGTACAAGAACTGCCGGCGAAGATCCTCCCAGCCGGTCACTGATCCGATGGGGAGCTCGCTGTACCAGACGAATGTCGGACCTTCCAACATCTGTACAAAACATCGGTGCTTGGCGGCTTCTTGCTGAGCCGGGGTCCCCAGCATGGGGCCACACCTGGAAGAGAAATGAGCCAAGTGCTGGGGTGGGTCCCCTGTCCCGTTAAAAGGCGAGAAAGTGGGGTTCCCAAAACCCGGAGGCGCGGGCATATCATCCACCCACGCGGGATAAGGCTTGCCATCCGGTGGGACCGCCACCTGCCGTGTCTCCAACGCCTCGAGGCGGGCTGTGAGTGCCGCAATAAGGTCCTCCGGTTGGGGGTCCCTGTCTTGACGGGGTTCCCTAACCACAAGCGCATTGCCAGGTTCTTCAACACGGTAGACGGCTTCTGCTGCTCGCGGGTTGACTGGCTGGACGACCTGTTGAGCGACCGGGGGAACCTGGGTTGGGTTCTTCAGATTGCCCCGTCGCTCAGGGGGGTTTGGCGAGACGTATCGCGCCCTCTTGCCGTATTTTCCGGCTTCCGCCCTGTCTGCGGCAGTAGCATGATCAGGGTTGCCCGGAGGCATCTCACCGGGGGGAAATTGTTCCTGCCCCTGCTGTCCCGGCCTGGGATTACCGTAGTCGGGTCGTCGCTCTGCGGCGCGTTCAGCCAAGAGTTCTTCGACCAGCCTCTTCTGCTCAGCAAGCTGCTGGCACAACGTGGCCTTCTCAGGGTCTTCGTCTGTTTTCTGCACGGAGGCGGATGGATCGGAGTGCTTGACTATCCCGACATGCTCCTTACCCTTGCCAGTGCTTCGACCGAGTGCCAGTGACTCGGTGGGTACGGGGAGGCCTAGCAGGTTCCTTTGCTGACGGGTGACTCTCCCTGATGGGTCGAGCAGTGGCGGTACGCCTTCGGATGGTAAGTCCCCATCAAGGAACTCAAGCTCATCTTCCTTATCCACAACGTCGGCCATGTGGACTGTGACCCCTCTTGAGGGCATATCCTCAATGTCGCATAGCGAATCGGGCTGTCGTCAGATAGGGTCGAAGAGGAGAGCGGCATAGCGTCCCCAACCACGGACTTGCACATGGGGGGTGGCTTCCCTGACGATCTTGCGGAGTGCCTCGAAACTCTGGACGCATTTTCGTTGGAGGGCATTCTGGTGACCGGGCGACTTGGGGTGCTGGGCCGCAAGGAGCGCCGCTGCATCAATTAGGCGGCACTGTTTGCCAATCTCCTCGAAGTGCTCTCGACTCCTGGGGTACACTACCCGTTCCCAACGGAGGCAGAAGTGCGTCGCCCACAGGGTCCGACAAAAGCATCCCACTTCTTCAGGGGTAAGCGACTCGGGTACGCGAAAATTTAGCGCCGCCGTGGGCCAGAACTTCTCTGGGAAGTAGTCCGCTGCAAGAATACTCCAGAAGCTCCTGGGTTCGTCCTCGGGATTCGGCCCTACATTTCCCCACTCATCAACCGGGGGTGGCCGAGGGACCGGTAGCGGTACCGAGACGAACCTTTGGGATAGAAAACTCGGCGGTGGAGAATACGGCGAGCGAGCAGACTGGCCACCGTACTCTGGGCCCTCCTCTGAAGAGCGAGGTGACCTGACCACAATGTCACGATAGGACGGGCTAACAGCCACTGCTTCGGGTACGGGAATTGCCGTTACCGGTGTCTGGTCATGTCGTGGCTCTACCACCTTTGACCCCCAAAACAGCTCCTCGTGATCCCGAGTAGAGGTAGAGGGCACTTCGGGTGACGGTGGCGGTGACTGCACGGTCGAAACCTGCGGAATTCCCAGGATTTCTTCCTCCTGGATGTACCTGCGGAGAGAGACGGGAATCCGGTGGACCTCAAATTCCGGGAGAACGAGGCTGACGCGTCTGGTTCCTGCCCCAGTCCTTGATACGGAGGAGCTGGGAGAAGGTTCCATCGCTGAATCGCATTCCGCTTCCGAATCGGAGAAGCGGGCAGGTTTGATCCCCCCCTGGGCCTTCCCAGGATTCTTCTTGTGGTGGCGACGACCCGCTCTTCTGCCCCTGGGTGGCTCTTCGGGACAGGGTTGACCCCTATCAGGCAGCCCTGGGGCGGCACTAGCGCCGTGGCGGAGAGGGCCCCCACTTGAGACAGCCGGGGTGCCGGGGGCACCAGGGAAAATATCAAAGGGTACATGGGGAGGACCTCCATGAACAGTACCCACGTGGGCGGGGCCTCTATTGGAACTGGCACGAGCATGGGGAAGGCCTCCATGGTCGGTGCGAGTGGAGCGAGGCTGACCTTCACTCCTTGAGTTGCTGGGGCAAGAAGGATCTTCGCCAGTCGCAGAGAGGACGTAGGGGGGGGGGGGCCCACGTCGAAGGACCGGATGGACGATGCCTTCAAAAGGATGGACTTCATACCCTGTACAGCGGGCGCGGGAAATGTTTCCGCGCTGAGCATCACTGCCCCAGGGCAGGTCTTCCTGCACGATGGGGGCAGCACGAGGCATGCCTCCACGACGAACCTCGGAGCGGGGAAGGCCCACGCTCTGTGCAGTAGTGGTACGGGGAGGACCTCCGTACGGGGTGGCATCACCGCGGGTTAGTTCGCGACGATCACCACTGGGGCCTGCAACCCGGAGCGTCAACCCGGCCTGCCCATGGGGCGGCTGGGGTCTCAATCTTGGTTGGGCGAAGGGGTGCCCCTGCTCAATGTAGGCGGGGGCTTCATAATGTACGTCGGCGGTGGCTCGGGCCACTATAGCTGTCGATGTGGACGTGGCTAGGCGAGCGTCCTCAGCCCGGGCCCGGCGCTGACGTCGGGTCAGGCGGGCCGGTGCAGGTGGTGCAGGGACATAGTCTGCCTGTTCTTCATGCGGGGCCGGACGGCGGCGCTGACGTGACCGGACGGGAGCTCTCGCCTGGGGGTCCTGGGTCGGGGCCCTGAGCGGGCTGAGCCGGACAACACCTGCCTCTTCAGCGTAAGGCGAAGAGTCGTCAAGGCGTTCTGGGGATAGGCTCCCGAAACGATTGAATGTCTGGGTGGGGAGCGGAGGCTCCCTGCGCGGCCTGTTGGGGCGGCGTTGACGGCGGGTCCTGGAAGCCTCCAGGTCCAAACGGGCCATATCCCTGGTCGGGATGACCCCTTGTTCCTCATACCTGCGCACGAGGCTGTTGATCACCCTTCATTGGATGACCTCTGCTGGGGAAAGGGGGCGTCGACATCCCGCATCCCGTGACGTGGCAGCCGTCGTGGCTGTAGTGGCGCCATGTGGAGTGGCCGTAGTGGTGTTTCCCCTGCCCCTGCGCGGGCGAGGAGCGGATGGTGACCGCATCTCTGCATTAGCAACCTGGTTCCTGGCAAACGAAGGGATCAACTCATTAGTACTGAGAGGAAAAGGATTGACAGCCAGTGCCCCAGCGTTCTTCCATCCTCCATGTTTGTGAGAAGGATCCACGCCAACACGCTGCAGAGCGGAGTGCCCCACGTTCTACTACCCCGACCTCTGGTGAGTTCCACGACATGCCCGCCATTTACTTGGCGGGACCAGGCAACGGATATCTGAATCCAGTGACACGTCAATCCACTGGTGTCTCGAACGCTACTAATCTCCATGCTGAGGAGAAGAATTTCACGTCGGGTTCACCATTTCGGTTTCCGACGCTTTCGCCGGGGCGCGCGCGCATCCGTCCGCGGGGGAGGGGGACGCGCGGCTTTGTTGCCCCGCATTCCCGCTTTCCAAAGGCGGGCGGCATTCGTTCCTTGTTCAGGTACGTCTGCTCCTTGATCGAAACGGGATGATGGGATGTCGGTTCTTCCTCCTGTGGATTCATCCTCAGAACTCGTCACCTAGTCCGGGTCTCCCTTATAGATTTAATACGTAGTTCGTGAAACTCTTCCCGGTGTCATGTTTCCATGGACGCCGGTTAATTACACTACTTCTGTCGGGACATTCCAAAGGGTCCAGTCAGGGCAGCAACCTTCGGTCAGGGGAGTAATCACGTTTGAGGCATCAGTAGCGTGTCTGGATGCTGGGGTACCTGACATGTCTGTCTGTTATCCTCAATCATAAGGCTTCTCGAGGGCGTGGAAGCCCGAGGCATCCCACATCGAGCGCAGGGATTTACATGTCATAGACACGTATCTGAGGTTTTCCTCAGCTTCCCATGTTCAACACAGGGTATGGTGCAAGATTAACGTCTAGCAGAGACGGTTTGAGAATGAAATGGGACCATCGCAGGGGGGCGACGACGAAGTTGGGCTTGAGCCTTGAAGAGGCTTCCTACGTATCCCCGTGGCAGGGAATCAAAGTCCGCGTAGTTCGGGATGGTGCCGGTAAATCGACGTGAAGCTGGACCTTAGTCCGAAGAGACTTGGGCTTGAACCTCTGGGAGGATTCCTACGTACCATGCCTTGACATGGATCAAAGTCCCCGTAGTTCGAATGATACAGTTTAACGTCATGCGGGACGATAATGAACCCTGACGTGAATAAACGACGGGTGGGCTTGAACCTCGTGGAGGCTTCCTACGTACCATGCCTTGACATGGATCAAAGACCTCATAGTTCAAGTGGGTTTCAACGGCTTACCGCTGGACTGGAATGAGACCCGACGTGAAAGAGCGACGGGTGGGTGTGTCGGTGAACCGACGTGAAAGTAGACCTTGGTCCACTGATGGTGGGCTTGAACCTCATGGAGGCTTCCTACGTACCATGCCTTGACATGGATCAAAGACCTCGTAGTTCAGAATGGGTTTCGCCGGTGAACCGACGTGAAAGTAGACCTTGGTCCACTGATGGTGGGCTTGAACCTCATGGAGGCTTCCAACGTACCATGCCTTGACATGGATCAAAGACCTCGTAGTTCAGAATGGGTTTCGCCGGTGAACCGACGTGAAATCAGACCTTGGTCCACTATTGGTGGGCTTGAACCTCGTGGAGGCTTCCTACGTACCATGCCTTGACATGGATCAAAGACCTCGTAGTTCAGAAGGGTTGGGTCGCAATGGCTTACCACTGGACCAGGATGTAGTTTAACGTCGTAATGGAGGTAGGTAGAACACGACGTGAATTGGGTGATGGGTGGGCTTGAACCTCGTGGAGGTTTCCTACGTACCATGCCTTGACATGGATCAAAGACCTCGTAGTTCAGATGGGTCACAACGGCTTACCGCTGGACCGGGGTGCAGTTTAACGTCGTGCTGGACGGGGGTGAAACCCGACGTGAAAGACGGGTGGGCTTGAACCTCATAGAGGCTTCCTACGTACCATGCCTTGACATGGATCAAAGACCTCGTAGTTCAGAATGAAAGTAGACCTTGGTCCACTGATGGTGGGCTTGAACCTCGTGGAGGCTTCCTACGTACCATGCCTTGACATGGATCAAAGACCTCGTAGTTCAAAAGAGGTTTGTCAGGGTCGGTGCTCACTCTAAGCCCACGTGAGTCATGCTCGGTGTGAGAAACAAGAGGTTGCAAGGACCTGACGATCACGTCGTGAAGGGTGCGTCCGTGAGAAGCGAAGAGGGGCTTACGCGTTGAGCGGCCCATGGTGTTGGGACTTACTCCAGGATGGAGGCCCATGGTGCGACAAAGCGCGGGAAAGATGGACCTTGGTCCGACAATGGGAGGTGCCTCATTCCCTATCATGTTCCCCACTGACCTTGGTAGTGGGGGAGTACCGAGATGCACGGGTGCAATCATCCGTACCAAAGGTTAGGGATTTACGCTCTGAGGCGACCCTTCCCCTGCGAACATACACCACTCCGACAAGGAGGATCTCATTCCATGTGCGGAAGAGTTCCATTCCCATGGAGACGAGCGGTGTAATGAATGCTCGAGCTGGGGGGAACCCTTCGTGAGGGAGACGAGGTTGGGTCACAGTTTAACGTCATGTGTTGAGGACGCGGTGCTTAGCAGTTTAACGTCCTGCAGCTCGGACGAGGGGGGTTCACTCCACACCCCTAGGGCTTACATAACCGGTACCCTCTGGTCCTTGGGGAAGGGAAGGTACCAGTAAGGCCATGGTAAAGGGGGGTCGAGCGAGGAACCATCGAGGGGTCCACGTTAGCGTGGCTATGCGAAGAAGCAATAGCCGTTAGCGTGCCTATGCGAAGAAGCATTGGGCGAAGCAACGCTACGGGAGGTGTTGTCCATGGGACTTTGAAATCACATCGTGCAAACCTGGAGGGTCGCACGGAAGGAAGAATCGCTAAGCAGAGGAGTGTGCTTTGCGAAGTGGGGTGCCTTGGCCTTAGCATGGGGCATAGGTGGGAGTGGGTGGTGCTTCGCGAAGTGGAACAGTGTTCGCGGAGCACTGCCTCGCGAAGAAGGAGTGGTTCGCGAAGCAGGGTCCTGCCAAGCAATGTGCTTCGCGATGCATAGTTATCCTGCCTTGGCATAGGGATTAGTAGCATGGGTTGGGTGTTTCGCGAAGCACGAGTGCTCCACGGCTGCCCGGGTTCCCTTGGGAATCCCCTTCCTTTGCGAACGCCCTTGGGCTTCGCGAAGGGAATCCCTCTCGGAAGAGGGGCTCAGGACGAAACAAATCAGAGTCGTCTCGCGAAGTAGAAATACCTCTCGGAGCTCATGATTCCCGGGGCAAAGATTGCTTCGCGATTCGGGAGAGGAGAAGCCGAAAGGTCGGGTTGTCCGTCTCCGGGACTCAGGGGGAGTCGAGGTTGGGTCACAGTTTAACGTCATGTGTTGAGGACGCGGTGCTTGGCAGTTTAACGTCCTGCAGCTCGGATGAGGTGGGTTCACTCCACACCCCTAGGGCTTACATAACCGGTACCCTCTGGTCCTTGGGGAAGGGAAGGTACCAGTAAGGCCATGGTAAAGGGGGGTCGAGGGAGGAACCATCGAGGGGTCCACGTTAGCGTGGCTATGCGAAGAAGAAATAGCCGTTAGCGTGCCTATGCGAAGAAGCATTGGGCGAAGCAACGCTACGGGAGGTGTTGTCCATGGGACTTTGAAATCACATCGTGCAAACCTGGAGGGTCGCACGAAAGGAAGAATCGCTAAGCAGAGGAGTGTGCTTTGTGAAGTGGGGTGCCTTGGCCTTAGCATGGGGCATAGGTGGGAGTGGGTGGTGCTTCGCGAAGTGGAACAGTGTTCGCGGAGCACTGCCTCGCGAAGCAGGGTCCTGCCAAGCAATGTGCTTCGCGATGCATAGTTATCCTGCCTTGGCATAGGGATTACTAGCATGGGTTGGGTGTTTCGCGAAGCACGGGTGCTCCGCGGCTGCCCGGGTTCCCTTGGGAATCCCCTTCCTTTGCGAACGCCCTTGGGCTTCGCGAAGGGCATCCCTCTCGGAAGAGGGGCTCAGGACGAAACAAATCAGAGTCGTCTCGCGAAGTAGAAATACCTCGCGGAGCTCATGATTCCTGGGGCAAAGCTTGCTTCGCGATTCGGGAGAGGAGAAGCCGAAAGGTCGGGTTGTCCGTCTCCGGGACTCAGGGGGAGTCGAGTATTTATAGGGAAGGGGCGCCGCGATGCAGGGCTCGCGCGCCACCTTCTGGGCTTCGCGGCGGCTCGCGAACGTCAAACCGGTTCGCGGAGGATTACCGCCTCCGGAGCTTCGCGGCGGCTCGCGAACGTCAAACCGGTCCGCGGAGGATTACCGCCTCCGGAGCTTCGCGGGGCCGCTAAGGTCGGGACGCTACGCGGCGGGGCTCCGCGGACGGGCTCCGCGGCTGTGCTTCGCGGCTGTGCTTCGCGGCTGTGCTTCGCGAGGCAGCGCGCCGGCTGCCTTTTTCGTTCCTTCCTTTCGGGCCATATTTTTGGCGCCAACAATAATATTTGTTTTAAAACCCGTTTTATGTCAATTTTGAAACTATTTTGTATTTTGTTTTTGATAATTTCATAACAGCATTATTACATCGAAAAAAATTTATATAACCAATATAAGTATGTCATATTAACCTATAAAATTAGTGGAATTCATAAAAAGTGTAAAATTACATTAATTTTTAGATTTATAATATCAATTATTTCAATATTTCATTATTTAGGTAATTACTGCATCACCATTGTGTCATAACTAAATTAAATTATTTAATGTCTAAAAATTATAAATAAAATACCATTATGTAGGAAATCGTTTTATCTTTCTAATAAATATTTATAATCGAATTCATCTTATGTATAAAACTATATTAAAAATGTTTTAGTAATTAATCTCTGATTTTAACTCTTTTAACTCTTCATTGAATTAAATAATAATAAATCTACTAATCTAATCCATGTGGACCGAACTGATAATATTTTATTCCTAAGGTTTGTTTGGGTCGAGATACACGTGTTCTATAGAATTAATACATGTGTTAGGTGTAGAGACCCGAAGCTTGACGTACATGGACATTACATTACTTTTGCGGAATACTTAGTACATAACAAAGACACACACACAAGGATCATAATATTTTAGTGTCTGTGGAAAATCGGAATATAATCATCTAATCGTGGTGAAATATCTTCAACATCTCCCATAAAGATCTTCCTTTTTTACCTAAAACCTTTATTTATATCCTGGGGAAAAGAAAACATAAAATGGTGAGCTCAAATACTCAGTAAGGGTAAACAAAAGAAATATCAATCACATCATATTCATAAGAGCATAACATTTTGGAAATCTTAACCTGCAAAAGAGAGTATAATTTCATAACATGGGATAAATAATAGTAGTGAAATAAAATCCCAATAATCATAACATAAAACATGAAACTTTGTGGAATACACACATAATCATAGTGAATAATATCTTATTTGTCAAGACTCATTTCCAAGACTATCTTAGTGGACAAAGTCCATTTCTGAACCGAGTCACCCTCGTTTCAGTCATGTTTCACTGAACCGGTATAACCTACCGTTCCAGCCATGTCTATCTCATGAGATATAAAATATTTACCCAATTAATTGGTGGGAGATATAGGTCCCACCCATCTCATAATGATACCATTTTTATGTGTTCCACTAAATCATAAACCATACCTCATAGCATAACCCATGTAATAAAAATGGGATTCTTAAACATCGTTATATCATAAAACAATTCATTTAAGATAAAGGAATTAATAAAAATAATTCCATCGTAAAATAATCAAATCAATGTAATAATAGGGATAGAAACAGAACCGTTTATTATTATAGATGGAAAATAATTTCGATAAAACACTTGAACTCCATTCTTGAGGAAAATATCCTTTCAACTTCAAAAACTCTTTTCCTTTCTTAACATGTCATAAAATTCTAACTAAAAGAAGTTGATTAAAAATAAACTTGAAAACTTGTAAAGGAAGCTTCTTGGAAATAATGTTTTAAATATCCATTCATGTAGTATAAGTTAAAAAAACTTTCTTCTCGTACTTTTGTCGGAAAAGTCAAAAAAGTACCTCGTACGAAAAAAACGACAAAAGATTCCATTCATATCATTTACTAAAAACTCAAAGAAGGGTAAAATTGGATTTAAAAAATTTTATGTGGATGGAAATAATATTACGTATCAAGAAAACATGGATGTGGATGATAAAATACACCCTAGTAAATGCCAAAGTATAAACAATCTCGGATAAAAATGAGATTGTGATATTTACCTTACCTTAGGTCTGATTTGCTTCCTAAGTTTCCAAAACTACTGTATACTGATTTAAATAATGTCATTTACTTATTCCAGAATCATACTCATTGTTATGATATCATATATGGTTCACTTATGGCTTTATATTACCCGTTTTTTTGTAAATTCCATGTTAAAGAGCGTTTTGGGTAAAATCGTTTCATTTGTCATCCGTGTTTTGACTTGTAATTATTCATATGATTACATAGATCATGATTACTTAATTCCAGAATATAAAACATGATTTATATATAATATATATTCATAATTTATATATATATAATATATCAGTAAATGGAAAGAAATACACCGTTCATGGAGACGGTAGACCGTACGTACGCATGAACGCTATTTTCATTTCCTTACTTAGTTGAATGGAATTATGTAGATGACATATATATATACACACATAAATCTAGTATCATTATTATGTCATATATTTCATTATTACTTATTATATATACTTTATAATCATTCATGAATGTTTAACGTGGAGATTTAATCTCATCGCGTCGTGGAGACAGTAGTCCATACGTATGCACGAGCGAGGATATCATTCTCATGATCATGGAATTGTATTGGAGTGTATGTATACTATTTCATAATCAATATCACATTAAAATAATCATATATAGGTATTATATACACCATTATACCCATCCAAGTAAGGTGGTGGTGGAAAATAGATTACACCACGGCATGGAGACGGTATTCCGTACGCACGCACGCGTGGTGATTTCGTTTTCCGTAGGATGGATAGATTGTAAAATAGGGTTGTTTAATACTTATAATAACATATCAGTATATGAGTGATACTGATGATATTACTTCATAACGAAACATCCTAATAAGAAGACGTGGAAGAAGAAATAAAGTTGAAAGAATCGGTAACGGACATTACCTCTTCTTTGAAGAGCCTCATTGAGATCTCCTTTTAGGGCACTAAAATTGGTCTTTGAGGAAGACCAGAACCTCTAGTATGTTTCTAGGGAAGTGGAGAAGGGAATTTGGTAGGGGTTGGCCGATCTTGAAGGCTCAAAGTGGTGTGTGGAAGAGAGGGAGGAGGTGCCCTTTTATAAGGGAGGAGAGGGGTACCTTTGGAATAACTAAAACTATTGTTTTATTATAAAGTCAAATTCGCTGTTAAATAGCTCCAAATTAATATATTTCAAAGATAAGGTGGGTATGGGTCGAAATAAGCTCATCCAATAGAATTTAGACAAGTTTAGTTTCCTATTTTAACCTTATCATTTATATTTAACATTAAGTTAAATAATTTTACTTTTACCGTGTCTTATTGTGTTCTTATACTATAAGGTTAATAAAAATACTATAAGCAGCCAAAGGAACCCCAAGTTGTTTATTATTAATATATATAACCTTATCTATGTTATTTGGCCGAACCTTAGATTTTTAGGAATAAAATAACAATTAAAAATATAATATTTTTATTAAGAATTATTTTTTGTCAATTTTGACACTATTTAGTAATTGATTTTTGTGAAAATAATAACAGAATGATTAGTTCTAAAAATGTTAATTAAATCAATACTAACATGTCATATTAACCTATAAAATTAGTGTAATTCATAAAAAGTTTCAAATTACATTTATTTGGGTATTTATAACATCAATTATGTCAATATTTCATTAATAAGATAATTACTGCATCATCGTTGTGTCATAAATAAATTACATTATTTAATGTCTAAAAATTAAAAATAAAATATCATTATATAATAAATCGTTTTAGCTTTCTAATGAATATTTATAGTTGAATATATCTTATGTATATCCCTATATTACAAATGATTTAGTTATTAATCTTTGATTTTAACTATTTTAACCATTATTTAAATAAATTAATAATAAATGTCCTAATCTAATCCAAGTGGGCCTAAATGGTCATATCTTATTCCTAAGGTTGTTTTGGGTCGAATTACACTTATCCAATAGAATTAGGACATGTGTTACGGTAATAATAATATCATTTTTACTTTTAATTACCCTATTTACTTTTAACCGTGGTAAATAAAAGTAAAAAGTTACTATTCACCAAAAATTATTTTCATCTCATTGAATCACATTTTAGTCCTTGATATTAACCGTGTCTCTCGGATTTTCTAAATTCCACTCACAGAAGAGGTAAAATTATGTTTTATGAAAAATTCAGTTTTTTAACTACCACTTAGTGGTTTCACTATTCATCAAAAAATGAAAGTTTCCAGAAAAATACCAAATATTAGGCCTAAACTATATTTGATATTAAGAATTCAAAAATTATGTCTATTTTACCAAACTCAGAAAATATCAGTTGCATTAATTAATTTAAAAATTAGTTCTCGTCGTCAAAACAAATAGCGTGTTTTTATGAGATAATAACTATCAAAAGATTGACACTTGTTTATAACTGGTTTAAATGTGAAATTACATCCAATGACCAAAATTGTATTAAATTGTAAAAATATATTCTAAATATACTTTAAAACAAATCAAATTAATAATTTATCACTATTAATCATTTCTATTAAAAAGTTATTTTTAATTAAAATTTAGTAATTTTCACTATTCATCAGAATATGAAAGTTATCCAAAAAGTACCAAAATTTTACCCTAAGCTAATATCGATATCTGAATCCAAAAAATGAAGTCCGTTTTTAATAATAAAATTTAAAAAAATTCAAAAAGTGGTTATTACTATTCATAACGGCTAGTTTTAATAATATTTTAATAGCATATCATTGTTTAGTGAAACTTGGTATTACGTACTACACACGCTATCGAGGAAGGTCGCGATTGCGTGTAATGCAAGGTAAGTGAAGGATACGTGTTGTGAAAGCTCCTTTTGGTGTAGCGTACAACAGAAGATATTAATGAAAAGAATATTTTTCATAAAATCTCGGGGTGTTACATTCTACCCCCCTTAAAATGAATTTCGCCCTCAAAATTCGTCAGGGTTATAAATGGTTTAATATTCGAAAGTTTCTTTAATATAAACCCACATCTTAAAAAGGAATACCAAAAAAAATCTTTAAAAAAAAGTATAAAATGTAACGGTTACCCAAATAAACTAATCACTGGGTTTCCACATAGGTGAAAATATGGATATGGAAGAGAAATCTAACCATCATGTTCTGATGGAGAGTGGTAGAGAACATGGCTATGGAAAAGCCATCAATCACAAAGCCATAAATTTGTGACGATCTAAGGTACCATCTGATTCATCAGATATAAGAGCACTAGGACAACATTTTTGGTTTCCAAGATTATTTCCCTAATGTAGATGAAATTAGAAGAAATACTTTCGTTATTTTGGTATAGTATCACCGTTTTTCTTTCTTTGGACAATTTACACTTCATCTCTTAAAGAAATGAAGTTGAATTTTTCATTCGTGATGTGTTAGTAGATCATGTGATAGAATGATGGGTCATTCCATCTGTCTCAAACAAAAGGTTAGAAAAGTTATCAAAAAATACATAAGTCCATCAATAGTGAGATTAATCATATATGGTTCCTAAAATGGACTTATACTTCATATATCATACTGCTTAATATAATAAAACTAGTTTCTACTAAACAGGGACTTCATGTAGGCCAATGGTAGGTGATAAAGTCCAGTCGCACTTCGGTTGTGGGTTCGATTCCCACGGACTTGTCCGACGCGATGGGTTGTCGCCCGTCCTACAGGTTATCCTTTTTCTAAAATTATATTACTATAACATCCCATCAATAATATCAAAAAAACCTCTATCCTTAAACAATATTAACTTATGTCCAACATAATCCATTCCAATCTTTAGGCTTATCGATAATACTGCAGTCCACTCTCATAATATAGTGAAAACGATTACCAGAGATTTAATACCATCTATGGTACCCATATATCATAAGATATGTCTTGTTTGTCACATTCCAAACATTCAAAGGCCTTAATCATGTATTCTCTTGAATACCCATTGAACCATAGTGAAAACATGAATGTAGTTTAAAGTTAACACTTTACACATACCAATATCCTAAAAATTCTATATACTCAAACCATGATATCACTTAGTTCTTATATCAATCATGAGCTCATGAATACTATCAAACATATTAGATTCTCTTTTTCCCTTCATTATGTGCATATCATCGGCTTTCCAAAAATATTTCAATCACTTTTCATGGTTACCGATGCCATAAAATTATTGAAAACCACAATAGACCATAACATAAATATTCCAATATTCCACAATACTATATACAACATTATTTTGGAATCCCATTACATAAACACTTAATCATTCCACCACATCATTTTCATATTCAACATCGCCAATGGTGATCGCATGTGACTTCCCTTTGTCTTTTACCTTAAGTGGTTTCTCATTTCGATCATCACTAACCCTTGGATTAGGGCATTTATTAGCATAATGCCCCATTTCCTTACACTTGAAGCATTGAAGTGTAGTAGGTTCATTCGGTGTATCCCTTCCTTTGTTTGCATCAATAGACATCTTCTTCCCGTCATTACAACATTCAAACGCCCGATGACCTTCCTTTCCACATTTGAAACATTTACTTGTCACTTTAAGACAATCTCCACCATGCTTCCTTCCACACTTTGAGCATAAGGAAACATTCATCTTCTTTTCACCATTATTCTATGATTTCTCCTTGAACTCCATCTTTCATTTCTTTTCATAACTACTAGATGGATAAGTAACACCAAATTCCATTTCTACCTTGATAGCACAACACACAATTTCTTCATAGCTACTGAATTCTCTTATAGCTAATGCCCTTCAAAGATTTGGTTTTAAGCTACTGAAGAATTGATCAACTTTACCTTCAGGTTGGATGATAAATCCAAATGCATACCTTGCAAGCCTTGTAAAATTCGCTTCATATATACCAACAGATTCATCAACCTTTTTCTTTAGTTCAAGATACTCCTTCTCCATATTTTTTCTAAGAATACAAGGGAATTACTTATTGAAAAATAAGTTCTTGAACTCGTCCCATTCCATGTACTCAATTTCATCTCTTTGCCTCGTATTCTTGATAAGATTCCACCATTGATCAGCTTCACCTTCAAAATGATATACATCTAAGATGACTTTATCATGTTCAAGACATTGAAGAACTGAGAATATCTTTTCAGTGGTATTGATCCATTGTTCAGCAACAAGTGGATCAGAAGACCCACTGAAAGAAGGTGGACGTTGCCTCATGAAGGACTCAATAGAATATTGTTCCCTTCTCTGCTCATTTGGAAGTCCATAATGATTCATAGCTTGTGTAATTATAGCAATAATATTTTTCACTCCATCTCCCATAAAATTTGTTTGTTCATGAGGAAAATCATTTCATATTTCATTTCATTGATCAACATGGTTCCTTCGGGTTCCAGCCATCGTCTAAAACCCAAAAAGAATAGTATGAGAGGCAAAAATCATTCTAGGGAAAACAACATAATAAAGGGGGAGTACCTTCAATATCTAACATCTTAGGTTTAATTATATGATCATTAGCGTAATTTTAGGACTATAACCTATATGTATACTTAACCCTAGGAACATCCCTAGACATACCTTAGAAATATCTCTAGGGATCTCACTAAAGTTCTCGCATCCTAGTTTCCAAAGGTTGACTAAACCTTTCCTCCGATACCAACTGTAGAGACCCGAAACTTGACGTACATGGACATTACATTACTTTTGCGGAATACTTAGTACATAACAAAAACACACACACATGGATCGTAATAGTTTAGTGTCTTTGGACACTCGGAATATAATCTTATAATCATGGTGAATGATCTTCAACATCTCCCATAAAGGTTTTTTTACCTAAAACCTTTCTTTATATCATTGGGAAAAGAAAACATAAAAGGTTGAGCTGAAATTATAAGTAAGGGTAAACAAAAAAAATATCAATCACATCATATTCATAAGAGAATAACATTTGGGAAATCTTAACCTGCAAAAGAGAGCATAATTTATTAACATGGGATAAATCATAGTAGTGAAATGAAATCCCAATAATCATAACATAAAACATGAAACTTTGTGTAATACACACATAATCATAGATAATCATATCTTATTAGTCAAGACTCATTACAAAGACTATCTTAGTGGACAAAGTCCATTTCTAAACTGAGTCACCCTCGTTTCTGTCCTGTTTCACTGAACCGGTATAACCTACCGTTCCAGCCATGTCTACCTCATGAGATATAAAATATTTACCCAATGAATTGGAGGGAGATATAGTTTCCATCCATCTCATAATGAAACCACTCTTATGTGTGGCACAAAATCATAAACCATACATCGTAGCATAACCCATGTAATAAAAATGGGATTCTTAAACATTGTGACATCATAAAACAATTCATTTAAGATAAAGGAATTCATAAATATAATTCCATAACAACATAATCAAATAAATGAAATAATAGGGATAGAAACAGAACCCTTTATTATCTTATATGGAAAATAATTTTGATAAAACACTTGAACTCCATTCTTGAAGAAAATATCCTTTCAACTTCAAAAACACTTTTCCTTTTTTAACATGTCATAAAATTCTAACATAAAGAAGTTGATTACAAATAAACTAAAAAACTTGTAAATCAAGCTTCTTGGAAATAATGTTTTAAAAATCCATTCATGCCGTATAAGTTAAAAAAACATTCTTCTCGTACTTTTGTCGTAAAAGTCAAAAAAGTACCTTGTATGAAAAAAAACGAAAAAAGATTCCTTTCATATCTTTTACTAAAAACTCACTGAAGGGTAAAATTGGTTTTAAACAATTATAGGTGGATGGAAATAATATTACATATCAAGGAAACCTGGATGTGGATGATAAAATACACCCCAGTAAATGCCAAAGTATAAACAATCTCGAATAAAAATGAGATTGTGATATTTCCCTTACCTTAGGTCTGATTTACTTCATAAGTGTCCAAACCTCCTGTATAATTATTTAAATAATGTAATTGACTTATTCCAGAATCATACTCATTTTTATGATATCATATATGGTTCACTTATGGCTTTATATTACCCGTTCTTTTGTAAATTCCATGTTAAAGAGCATTTTGGGTAAAATCGTTTCATTTGTCGTCTGTGTTTTGACTTGTAATTATTCATATGATTACATAGATCATGATTACATAATTCCAGAATATAAAACATTATTTATATATAATATATATTCAGAATTTATATATATATAATAGATCAGTAAATGGAAAGAAATACACCATTCATGGAGACGGTAGACCGTACGTACGCATGAACGCTGTTTTCATTTCCTTATTTAGTTGAATGGAATTAAGTAGATGACACATATATATACACATAAATCCAATTTCATTATTATGTCATATATTTCATGATTACTTATTATATATACTTTATAATCATTCATGAATGGTTAACGTGGAGAATTAATCGCATCGTGTCGTGGAGACGGTAGTCTGTACATACGCAGGAGCGATGATATCGTTCTCATGATCGTGGAATTGTATTGGAGTGTATGTATACTATTTCAGAATCAATATCACTTTACAATAATCATATATAGTTATTATGTACACCATTATACCCATCCAGGTAGGGTGGTGGTGGAAAATAGATTACACTACGGCGTGGAGACGGTATTCCATACGTACGCACGCGCGGTGATTTTGTATTCCATAGGATTGATAGATGGTGAAATAGAGTTGTTTAATACTTATAATAACATATCAGTATATTAGTGATACTGATTCTATTACTTCATAATGAAAAAACCTAAGAAGAAGAAGTGGAAGAAGAAATAAAGTTGAAAGAATCGGTAACGGACATTACCTCTTCTATGAAGCACCTCTTTGAGATCTCCTTTTAGGGCACTAAAATTGGTCTTTGAGGAAGACCAGAACCTCTAGGATGTTTCTAGGGAAGTGGAGAAGGGAATTTGGTAGGGGTAGGCCGATCGTGAAGGCTCAAAGTGGTGTGTGGAAGAGAGGGAAGAGGTGCCCTTTTATAAGGGAGGAGAGGGGTACCTATGGAATAACTAAAACTATTATTTTATTATAAAGTCAAATTATGTTTTAAATAGATCCAAATTGATATATTTAGAATCTAAGGTGGGGATGGGTCAAAATAATCTCATCCAATATAATTTAGACAAGTTTAGGTTCCTATTTTAACCTTATCATTTAGATTTAACATTAAGTTAAATAATTTTACTTTTACCGTGTCTTCTTGTGTTCTTATACTATAAGGTTAATAAACTTACTATAAGTAGTTAAACGAACCCCAAGTTGTTTATTATTAATATATATTACCATATCTATGTCATTTGGCCTAACCTTAGATTATTAGGAATAAAATGACAATTACTAATATAATATTTGTATTAATAATTATTTTATGTCAATTTTGACAGTATTTAGTAATTGATTTTTGTGAAAATCATAACAGAATGATTAGTTCGAAAAAAGTTAATTAAATAAATACTAACATGTCATATTAACCTATAAAATTAGTCGAATTCATAAAAAGTTTCAAATTACATTTATTTGGGTATTTATAACATCAATTATGTCAATATTTCATTAATAAGATAATTACTGCATCATTGTTGTGTCATAAATAAATTACATTATTTAATGTCTAAAATTAAAAAAAAAATCTTTATGTAGTAAGTCTTTTTATATTTATAATGAATATTTATAGTCGAATTTATCTTATGTATAACCCTATATTAAAAATGATTTAGTTATTAAACATTGATTTTAACTATTTTAAACCTTCTTTAAATAAATTAATAATAAATGTCATAATCTAATCCAAGGGGGCCTAAATGGTCATATTTTATTCTTAAGGTTGTTTTTGGTCGAATTACACTTATCCAATAGAATTAGGACCTGTTTTAGGGTAATAATAATATCATTGTTACCCTTAATTACCCTATTTACTTTTAACCGTGGTAATAAAAGTAAAAAGTTACTATTCACCAAAAATTATTTTCATCTCATTGAATCAAATTTTAGTCCTTGATATTAACCATGTCTCTTGGATTTTTAAAATTCCACTCACATAAGCGGTAAAATTATGTTTTATGAAAAATTCTGTTTTTTAACTACCACTTAGTGGTTTCACTATTCATCAAAAAATGAAAGTTTCCAGAAAAATACCAAAAATTAGGCCTAATATATATTTGATATTAAGAATTCAAAAATGATGTCTATTTTACCAAAATCAGAATATATCAGTTTCATTAATTAATTTAAAAATTAGTTCCCATCGTCAAAACAAATAGCGTGTTTTTAAGAGATAATAACTATCAAAAGATTGTCACTTGTTTATAACTGGTTTAAATGTGAAATTACATCCAATGAACAACATTTTATTAAATTGTAAAAATATATTCTAAATATACTTTAAAACCACTCAAATTAATAATTTATCACTATTAATTATTTCTATTAAGAAGTTATTTTTAATTAAAATTTTGTAATTTTCAAAATTCATTAGAATATGAAAGTTATCCGAAAAGTACCAAAATTTCACCCTAAGCTAATTTCGATATTCAGAATCCAAAAATGAAGTCCATTTTAAAAATAAAATTTCCAAAATTTCAAATAGTGGTTATTACTATTCATAACGGCTAGTACTAATAATATTTTAATAGCATATCTTTGTTTAGTGAAACTCGGTATTGCGTACTACACACGCTATCGAGGAAGGTCGCATTGCGTGTAATGCAAGGCAAGTCAAGGATGCATGTTTTGCATGCTCCTTTTGGTGTAGCATACAACACAAGACATTAATAAAAAGAATGTTTTTTTATAAAATCTCGGGGTGTTACATTAGGGTAATATTAATAACATTTTTTACCCTTTATTACCATATTTACTTTTAACCGTGTTAAATAAAAGAAAAAACTTATTATTCACCAAAAATTATTTTTATCTTATTGAACCACATTTTACTCCATGATATTAACTGTTTCTCTCATATTTTTTAAATTACACTAATAGAAGCGTTAAAATTATGTTTTATGTGATTTTACAAATTCTCCTAAGAGGTGGGTAAAAGGCAGTGAGAAGTTCAATAAAATTTTTATATATCTAAAATTATTCTAAACTAACTCCAAGGAATTACATTGAACATATATAGGTATTATGTATCTATTTTGACCTTAGTTAAATTTAAATAATATAAATAATTATTTAAATAAATATTCGGTTTTAGACTATAACTCAGTGTTTTTCACTATTCTTCAAAAATTAAATGTTTTTATAAAAATAAAAAAAATCACCCTAAGATAATTTTGATATTATGAATCCAAAAATTAAGTCCATTTTGAAAGATAAAATTTATAAAATTTCAAAAAGTAGGTATTACTATTCATTTAGACTAGTTTGATTGGTTGTGTTGTGTGTTAGAACTCGAAGTTGCGTACAACACACGCAACTATATTATTCCAAGAGAAGCTTTCTGTGGAACCTTGGGGAGTTACATTCTCCCCTCCTTCAAATAATTTCATTCTAGAAATTTCTAGAATACTACTACATGAAAACACTCGTGCCATTCTTCATCATAAGTTCCTCAGGTTCCCATGTTGCCTCTTCAATATTATGGTTTCTCCATAGAACTTTTACCAGACGAGTCGTCTGGTTTCTCAACACTTGTTCTCTTGTATCACGAATCCTGATGATCTATTCACAATAAGACATATCAGGCTCTAGTTCTAATTCCTCATAGGTGAGTACATACATTGGGTAAGGCATGTATTTTCTCAACATTGATACGTGGACCACATCGTGAACATTGGAGAGATTTGGCAGCATTTCCAAACAGTAAGCTACATCACCAATTCGTTCTAGAATTTCGAAAGGTCCTATATACCTAGGACTCCATTTACCTTTCTTACCGAAATTTATTAATCTATTCCATGGAGATACCTTCAAGAAAACAAGATCTCCTACCTAAAATTCCAAATCCTTCCTCCGATTATCGGCATAGCTCTTCTGCCTACATTGAGCTGCTTTGATGTGGTTTTTGATTACCTTCACCTTTTCCATTGTTTCCTCCACCAGTTCTGTGCCTACAAGTTTTATTTCATCAACTTCATCCCAACAAGTTTGTGTGAGACATCTCATTTCGTATAATGCTTCATATGGTTCCATCTAAATACTTGAATGGAAGCTATTGTTATAGATAAATTCGACCAGAGGTTATTATTGATCACACAATCCCTGAAAGTCAATTGAGCCTGATCTCAACATTCCTTCTAAGTTTTGAATAGTCCATTTTGATTTTCCATCAGTTTGAGGGTGGTTGGCCGTGCTCAAATGAAGTTTAGAATCCAATTCCTTCCAAAGACACTTCCAGAATCTTGAATTGAAATGGGGATCCTGATCAGAAATAATCAATAGGGGTACTCCATGAATTCTCACAACTTCATTAATATATAGTCTTTCTAGACATTCCAGTGGTAGATCTTCTCGTATAGCAAGAAAATGTGGTTACATGGTATGACGATAAAAAATAACCAATATTGCATCCTTCCCTCTTGGAGTATTTGGTAGTCCCATGAAAAATTTTATCGTAATATTATTCCATTTCCACTCAGGTATGGGAAGAGGTTGCATGACTCCTCCAGGTTGTTTCCTTCCAGCTTTCACTTCTTGAAAAACCATACATCTTGACACAAAATCAGCAGTCTTCCTCTTCATGTTCTCCCACCAAAAATATTCCTTCAAATCTCTATACATTTTTGGTGTTCCCATGGTGTATAGAGATATTTGAGCTATGAGCCTCATCTAAAAATTCCCTTTTCAGATCAGGTATATCGGGAAAACAAAGTCTCTTCCCAAATTTCAAAATTCCTTCTCCATACACAATGTATCTCAATCTCCCATCATTCATAGCTTTAATATTCTTTTGAAATTCTTCATCATCGGTCTGAGAACTCTTAATACTTTCTAGTAAATATGGTTTGGAAACCATTTGAAAAAGAATTGATGATTCACCTTCCAAGGGGATTCCTAAATCCATCTTTAATAAATACATGAAAATAGGATCCCTTTCAACACTCATCTTGTTCAAAACTCCATGATCCTTTCTTCTCAAAGCATCTTCCACCTTATTTTCCTTCCCTGGGTGGTAGTGTATCATGCAATCATAATTCTTGAGTAGTTCAAGTAATCACCTTTGCCTCAGGTTGAGTTCTTTCTATGAGAAAATATACTTCAAACTCTTGAGATCAGTATAAATCTCACATTTTTTCCCATAGAGGTAGTGACTCAAAATCTTCAAAGAAAATATTAAAGCTTATAACTCAATATCATGTGTAGGATATTTTTTCTCATGAATTTTTAGTTGTCGTGATTCATAGGCAATATCCCTATCATTCTGCATTAGGACCCAACCAAGTCTTTTCTTCGATGCATCACTATAAATAATGAACCCATCATTTACTGTGGTAATGTCAATATAGGGGAATTGACTAACCTTCTCTATAGTTCTTCAAAACATTATTTACACTCTTTTGTCCAAAAAAATTTAACCTCTTTATGTGTGAGATTCGTTAATGGGTTAGAAAATCAGGTAAAGTTCTAGAAGAAACGTCGATAATAACCTGATAAACCAATAAAACTGTGTACCTAAGTTATAATCGTCGGTTCAGGACATTCTTGGTTTGGATTGGTCTTATAAGGATCAACCGAGGTTCCATCTTTAGAGACAATATGGACAAGAAAAGAAATCTTCTGAAGACAAAATTCACACTTGTTAAACATCCCATATAATTCATGTATTCTCAGAGTCTTGAGGATAATGCATAAGTGATTTTCAGGATCTTTATAGATTTTGGAGTATACCGAGATATAACGAATAAATACCACCACAAAATCATAGAAATATTCTATGAAAACTCTATTCATTAGATCCATGAATACATAGGGTGCATTAGTCCGCCCAAAAGGAATTTTTATAAACTTCTAATGCCCGTACTTGGTTCGAAATACAGTCTTCAGAATGTCATCCTTCTTCACACAAAACTGATGCTATCCATATCGAAGTTCAATCTATGAAAATTATTGATCTCCATGCAGTTGGTCAAATAAGTCATCAATGCGAGGTAGGGGATACTTGTTCTTTATTTTTATAGCATTGATTTCCCTGTAGTCGATATATAACCTCATAGAAATATCATTTTCTTTTAAGAAAAAGGACAGGGGCTCCCCATGGAGAAACACTAGGGTGAAAAAATCACTATTACTCAATTCCTCAAGTTGTTTCTTTAGTTAAACTAATTCCACAATGGCCATTCTATAAGGGATCTTTGATATAGGCCTTGAACCATGAATTAAATCAATGGAAAACTCAATTTATCATTCTGGAGGATGTCCAAGTAAATCTTCTGAAAATGCATCATTATATTCTCTCACAATAGGTATATCCTCGATTTGAACATTCCTTTCCTCACCCACAGTTAATTCATTCTCTTCCTCCCTGATAATTGAATTTAGTTGAGCTAATGGGGGGGATCTAGGTAAGAATTAGGCGGTGACGATTCTGATCTAAAGAAAATTTCTTCCTTATCATCATCATCAAAAATAGTATTCTCCTTCTTCTTACAATAAATTTTTTCATTATGGTATGAAATCCAATACATACCAAGAATTATATCAAATTTAATCATAGGTATGATGATGAGATCTGTGGATAAATAACATTTATGTGCTCTAATGGGGACTGATTCACAAAACATTGTTGCAATGACACATCCCTTAAGAGTTTTAACTAAAAACTCCCTTTTTATATTAAATTGGAAATATCTAATTTTCATAGTAAACTGGGAAGATATGAAACAATGAGATGATCCAGAATCAAATAATGCATTTTCTAAACGTGAGGAAACCATTAAATTACCCACCACAACGTCTTTCAATGCTTCAACATCAGCAGTAGTGATAGAATAAGCTTGGCCATGATCCCTTATCCTTTTCTGTGGTAATTTCCCATGATTCTTAGGACATTCATTTTCATAATTTCCCATATACATGTAGTTGTATCATTGAACATCAGTAAATTCTTTCTTCCCCATGAAATCACGAGCTTGGTGGGTTTTTTCAACACACTTGTAATAGACTCCCATTACTTTCAAGAAATCACTGGGGTGTTTCTTCCCACATTTACTATAGGATGGATAAGCAACCCTTCCATTCTTCCCCTTATTTCCAATTCCAATGTGATCAGCATATCTCTTCTTCTCTTACTTTTCTTTAAAGTCTTAAGACTTAGAGAATTATTTTTCGATCATGATAGTGCATGAGACAATATCTTCATACAATGAAAAGTTTTGTGAGACTAATGCTTGACAGAGAAATGATTTTAACCCATCAAAGAAATGATCAATCTTACTTCTTTGGTTATGTATATAATATACTGTATACTTTGCTAACCTTGTAATGTTAGCCTCATACTTTGCAACATTCTCATCCTCCTCTTTCCTCAGACTCAAAAATGGCCTTTCCATATCTGCTCGATGGTCACGAGGAAAGTATTCATAAGAAAACATATCTTTGAACTCCCTCCATTCCATATTTGATACTTCATCATCTTCCTTTCTGTTTTGAATCAATGACCACCATTGATCAGCATCTCCAGTGTGGCGGTAAACTGCCCTGATAACTTTTTCCCATTCACTACTCCCCAAAGCCTGAAATATTTTCTCTAAGGAACTTATCCATTACTCAAATACCAATGGATTTGTACTCCCATTGAATTTTGGGGGTTGTTGCCTCATGAAGTGATCTAACATTGATCCTCCATGCTACGAATCAGTGTGCATTATACGGGTAAGGATATTATTCCTAACATGATTGAGTTGTCCTAGTATGGTTATTAGCTGATTATCACCCGTTTTATCTCCATCTACACTAAAATTATATTGAGTTGGATGGAAATCCCTATATGGAGTGCGTGTATTGATATAATTTATATTTCTTCCACTAGGTTCCATTTCTAAAAAATGGCATAAACTATATCAGTTTATGAATCAAAATACATAATTCCATACTTGTAAAACACTTAAAATAAAGTGAACTATTTATGTATATAATCCATAATCGTAAACTTGTTTTCTTTGAAAAGGTATATACTCACAGACCCTTAATAATGGTTTTTAGTGAAAATTACAATTATCCTCAGCATATCCCCCAGGAGTGTTGTAACCAAGAGTGCAGCAAGGCCCATTGTCGTGCACCAGTTCTCGTTTGAGTCTAGCTCAAAACTGTGTTTTTGAGTTTTACCCCTAGGTATATCTGTGCCAGATCTGCCTCTACCTTCTCATATCCAGACAAGGATTTATTGAATAGAAAACTCACAAAATATATATAATACCAAAATTCAAGGAAGTTCTTTTATACTAATCCTCAAAGTCTATATTAGGGCCATGTGCTCTAATCAGAGTTTATATAAATCTAGCATCCAAGGATTGAACTAAATGTCCTATGATAACAACTGTAATGCCCCGACCCAAGTTACACATAGTTGGTGCATTATTACAAATCATTGGAATGATCACATAAGATCAAATCTCGAAAACTGATTAGTTTTGTATCCTTGGAAACACTAGATAAATTCGTAATGTATACATTACATCATAAAGTAAAAACTATAACAACATATTCTCTCAAAATTCATATCCCCTTATACTATCCCTAAAAGTCATTCATTATATACTTATTCACATCCTTGGAAAAATAAAACATAGAAAGGGGTGAGCTCAAATTCCCAGTAAGGATAAAAACATAGAGGAAACATTCATACATAAGCATAAACATTTAAGGCAATGTATAAAAAAATCAAAAGCCTTTTAAACATGAACTTCAGCATAATATGGTAAAGATAATATGAAATAATTCCATTTACTTATTCTCATGGATATTATACTAGTATAATAATCACTTCCAATATCAATAACCACTTTCATAATGATGGAATGCATAATTCCAGACTATCATAACCACATAGTCAAGGCCTTGTGCCAAGACTACAAATAAGATTCTGTCAAAGATTTGTGTGAAGACACTAGTTTGTCTCATGAGACCTACCGATGCATCGAAGAGATATATAGGGCTCCACCCATCACTTATTATGTCCAATCCATTCCTCAAATGAATAGTTTTAAACATAACATAAACATTCGTAATAAAACTAGCATACGAAATGACAATACTTTATCCATAAACCATGAATGGTATAAAAATAACACCTCCACAATAAAAAATATCACAAAACCTTCAATACAATATGGAAGTTTTTTATCATAATAAATCAACTTCAAATAAGCTTAAAATCCATTAAAGGATGTTTACATAGATTAAATCAAAACTATTTGAGAGAAATACCTCTTTTTTTTAAATCATTTAAAAGTCACATAATTATAAAATAAAACATTTAATTTGAAAATATTCATATAATCTTGTAAGGGAACGTTCATAGATTTTATAATGGAGGAAAATAGCCACACCCACCGTATAAGTTATAAAATACATTCTTACCTTAATTCTGTTGAAAAGGATAAAAAAGACCTTGTTTGGAAAACGACAGAAAGACACCTTTGTAAACTTGTTATAAAAAGTAAACAAGGGTATAAATGAATTTAACCCATATTATGTAAAGTAGTAAGAATTATTTGAAATACATTTTTACGAAACATAGATTTTGATGATAAAGAGGTCCCAGTATATAATTACATATAAACAACCTCGGATAATGATTATATTGTGAAATAAACCCCAACCTTGTGCTTTTCCTTGGTCAAGGGTAGGTTAACCTCCTGTATAATGGTGAAATAATTGTTATTAAATTATAAAATAATCATTTAAATTAATCTAATATCATATATGATCATTTAACATTTCTCTGTTGATAATATCTTAGTATTATCATTGTTTTGGGTGTTAACTTACTCGTTTTCTTTTATACATTTTGTTACATAATCCATGTTTGTTATGGATAGGTTGTATATTATTCATATCCATAATGATATCAATTCCTTAAACATATTTTTTAATCATCAAATGAGAATTACACTTGAATGAATATGATGTGGATTGAATTTAATCGCGTTCGTGGAGACGGTAGACCGAACGTACGCACGAGCGACAATATCATTCTTTCGATATTAAAATAATATATAATGGGATGGTGAATCATATATACAGAATAATTATCATGTTATATTTATTATTTACATTAATTATACATCATTATCATACCCATCCACATAATAATGTTATGAATAACAATTACACCAGGATGTGGAGATGGTAAGCCGTATATATGCACGTATGGTGCATGTCGTTAAAAAGATGGTTAAAATACTGAAAATGGTTGTACCATATTTATATGAACATCGAATTATATAGAAGATATTGGAGTTTTATTTTATATTGGAAATGACAAAGAAAGAAGAATTTGAAGAAGAAAAGAACTTGAAAGAGTGTGGTTAAACAATATCTTTTCTTCGGGTTCTTCCTTTTGATTTTATCAAAAGAGACCCTTAACTTGGATTTCAGATCAAAATAAGGCCTCTTGGTTGAAGGTAGGGAAGGTTAGAGGATATTTGGGCAGGGTTTGGCTGAGAAAAAAAAGGCTTTTATAGTGTTAATTAGAGAGAACGGGGAGTTCCCTTTTATAAGAGGAGTGAGAGGCACCTTTTGAAAAGCTAGAAATATTATTTTATAATAAATTACTATTTGGTTTCTAATGGCTCCAAAATGAATTATTTAAAATTTAAGGTAGGTATGGGTAGAAATCCACGCAACCAATAGATCTTATACAGGTTTGTGTCACTATATTCACCTTATCATTTATATTTAACTCTTAGTTAAATAGTTTGACATTTACCATGTCTTTTTGTATTTTTAAATTATATAGTTAATAAACAAACTACATACATCCATGAGACCACCAAGTGATCTATTAATTATACACCTATAATTATATAAGTCATTTGGCCGAGCCTTAGATTTTTAGGATTAGAATATCAATTAATAATATAATATTTGTTTTAAAAACTCTTTTATGTCAATTTTGACACTATTGGGTATTTTGTTTTTGATAATTTTATAACAACATTATTACATCGATAAAAATTTATATAACCAATACTAATATGAAACATTAACCAATAAAATTATTGTAATTCATAAAAAGTGTCAAATTACATTTATTTTTTATATTTATAATATCAATTATTTTAATATTTCATTATTTAAAAAATTACTGCATCACCACTGTGTCTTAAATAAATTAGAATATTAAATGTCTAAAAATAATAAATAAATTAATATTTTGTATGAAGTCTTTTTATCTTTATAATGAATATTTATAATTGAATTTATCTTATGTATAACCCTATATTAAAAATGGTTTAGTAATTAAACTTTAATATTAACTCTTTTAACTCGTCTTTGAATTAAATAATAATAAATGTCCTAATCTAATACCAGTGGACCTAAATGATAATATTTTATTCCTAAGGTTTTTTTGGTTGATAGTAACTTCTTCAGCAGAATTAGGACATGTTTTATGGTAATATTAATATCAATTTTACCCTTAATTACCCTATTTAATTTTAACAGTGGTAAATAAATGTAAAACATAAATATTCACACAAAAAATTATCCTATTGAACCACATTTTACTCCTTGATATTAACTATGTCTCTCATATTTTTTAAATTCCACTCATAGAAGTGGTAAAATTATGTTTTATGTGAATTTCCAAATTCTCCAAGGAGGTGGGTAAAAGATGGTGAAAATTTCAATAAAATTTTTATATATCTAAAATAATTCTAAACTAAATCCAATTAATTAAATTGAACATATATAGGTTTTATGTATCTTTTTTGAACATAATTAAATTGAGATAAAATAAATAATTATTTAAATAAAAATTCGGTTTTAAACTATAACTCAGTGTTTTTCACTATTTATCAAAATTTTAATGTTTTGAAAAAAATACCAAAAATTCACCCTAAGCTAATTTCGATATTCTGAATCCAAAAATGAAGTCCAATTTGAGAGATAAAATTTATAAAATTTGAAAAACTGGGTATTACTATTCATAATGGCTAGTTTGATTAGTTGTGGTGTGTCTTAGAACTCGAAGTTGCGTACAACACACGCTACAGTATTATTCAAAGAGAAGCGTACCGTGGAAGCTTGTGGTGTTATAGGGACACTAAAGATGGTGTTTTTGAAATACCATGACCTATAGAACATATATTAAAATGCTTATAAGGAATTTTTTGTGTATTTCCACGAATGAAGGCTCATGGTGGTCTGAGGGATTTTGGGAGTAAGATCTATTTTTTAGGGAGGGGAGTGACAATCAAAGAAATCCTTTAAATATTAAATCAATATAAATTGATTTTCTATTATAAATAGATCCAAAGTTATTTATTTAGAATATAAGATTAGTATGGGACAAATTGATATAAAATTTTATTTTTATACAGGTTCTTGTAGAATTATTATCATTATATTTTGTTTTTCACACTTATTTATACCATTTATCTCTTACAATGACAACATAATGTTTCACCCTTTAATGTTAATATAATGACTATACAATTCCAAAAAAAATCCCCTAGTGGATAATTTAAGAATTATATAAGAATATTTAAAAAAAATTGGTCAATTATATATATTTTTTAATTTTAAACCATGTATTAAAATATTTTTTATTTTAAAATATCAACAATGTCAATTGTGCAACTATTCATTATTTTCCATTTATTAAATATCATATTAACATGATAAATTACAAAAAAACACTTAAAATATCTCACTAATATGTGAAATTGTTCCTTAAAATTCGTTTATGTATTTAATTAATGTAAATAATATTCATTTTAATATTTTTAAATTCATATATTTAATATTTTCATTAATAAAACAATTACAACATCACCATTATGAATGCCTTTAATTAACTAATTTATTCCCAATAAATTAACAAAATTATCATGATTAATATAAATTTATTATATTTTAAATTTATTTTTATAGTCTTATTTTTATTATATATAACCCCATATTTAAATTTTTTTACTTATTAAAATTACACGTGTTATGTTTTTAAGATATAATTAAAAATCAAAAATAAATGTCATATCATTGATCTAGTTACATAAAAAGTATATAATATCATCATATGGTTGATTTTAGTCACACCCCACTTATCCAATGGATTTAAGACAACTGTAATGGTAATTTTATAATTTTATAATATTATTTTTAAATTTAATTACCTGGTTTACCATTAATCGAGAAACATAAATATTAAAATTACTCTTAACCAAAGTATAATATGATAAAATTTGAACAAAAATCACATACTGATTAAATCCATATATTTACATCCTTCCAAATTAAATTTGGGGAAGTGACTAAATGATGTTTAATGCTAGCCATGCAGATGTGGCGAGAAGGTGGGTAAAAGAGACATTCAAAAGTTCAATAAGTTTTTTTTCAAATTTTAAAATTAAAATGATTCTAATGTAGAAAAAATGCATTAATATATGAACGATTGATTTATTTTTAAATTAACATAAATTTAAAATACAATTATTGTTTAAATGAAAAATGAAAACTTTAACTACAATGTAGTAGTTATCATTATTCATCAATAAATTAATCATCAATTAAATATACTAAAAAATAACCCTAAATTAACTATGACATAAAAATTTAAAAAATTATGATTATTTTATCAAATTAATCTTACATGAGTGTCTAATATTAAATTTATCATTGTTCATATAATGAAATAAAAAGAAGTTCATTCATGTAAATATTATTTATTAGCATATACAGACATTATCAAAAAATTATTATTTTTCTCATTTTAAATATGTATTATTTGTATATAGCCATTATAAAATAATAATTTAAATTTATTTTTTTATTATCAATATTACATGGGTAATTAATATGTTATAAATATATCCTTTAAATATTTATAATCGTAATGAGGTGTTTCGTAGAATCTTAGTGATAAGTGTAACGCAAACCAAGTTGGTGTTGTGGGTAATGAAAAGATCTGTTGGTACTGTGTATAACATAATAAAAAATAGTATATTTATATAATAACCAAAATCAATATTTAGTGTTGTGTGATTTGAAAATTTGAAAATCATTAAATTAATTCGATAAATAATAATTCACAAAATATCAAGGTGAAACATCAACATGAACCAAAGGCATTTGATAATATTATTTAATTTTGGATAATAAACCATTTTTGGGTTGGGGTAAAAAAATACATGAACAATATTTCTACTATCACAAGGAACATTACATAACCTAAAATTCCAAGGAATAATTCTTATTACAAGATCAAATGGGCCAATACCCGACAACCATAAGTGTTTATACCAAAATAGAAATTAATGGTGTATATATTTATAAGAAATGGATGTTTGGTGAAGAAAATTGTTAAACCAAAATGAAATGAATGAAATAATCCTCTGGGGAGAAAATGGATCCTATTTTGGTGGAAGTATGTTTTTTAATATAATTGGGTGATAAATCAAAATAACAAAAGTCAAAAATAAATCAATAAATGTTGTTCAAACATGAGAGAACATGGTCACAAGATTAATGATTAGGTTATCAATAAAAGGATAGTTAAACTGATGTTTAGGAATCATGTATTTTAATTATTTTTAATATATTTTAATATCAATTATTTAATAGCCGACATTAAATGTTCCTGTTTATCATTTATTATTTAATAACTAAAATTAAAAGAACATTATAATGTATTTCACATTAGATATTATATAAAATATATTAAATGTTTCCCCTTTTCATTGTTTAATATATAACTAACATTAAATGT